>CM022396.1:45379354-47879354 GCA_011833715.1 Carcinoscorpius rotundicauda | reverse complement strand
CAGTTACATTGCTAAAATGTGAAGTAACTCATTGTTTATAGTTGTTTTAAACATTTTTTCCAGTAATTTTTGACGCATAATTGTAATCAAAACCGATAAAGTGAACACATTTTTACCAGCAGGAAATTCAAATATAACCTAAAAATGGGCATGACATTCCTACAATATGAACATTACTAAACATTTCTTCCTTACTTAACGCTGTACGATTAGTAAAATGATGTATTATTTAACATGAATAAAATAGCTGCATAATACTAAGTGTTATGATGTATAATGTTCAAAATGATAAATGTTGTTGACAGATGTGTAATTCCAATAGGATAAGATTAAATAATTCGTATCTTCATATACCCCCAAACAAGTTTCTAGTTACTTGAAATTTTATTATATGATTTTACTGGAAACTTATGCTGGTTTCTCCAATGAATTTTGCAAAAAGCTGTTTGACAGTTACATGTACTAACTGTTCCTAATTGTGAAGTGATAGAGTGAAGTCAGCTACTCAACAACGCTCACTGTTTTTTTACCAACGAAGACTGGTATTGATTGTCACTTTATAAAGCTCCCACGGTTACAAGTGCGAGAATATTTGGTGATAGGATTCGAACCCGCTACCTTCAGCTTGCAGGTGAAGTACCCTCCTAACCACCAAGCCGTGCCAGGCCCAAGAAAAGAAAGAAATTTTATAAACTGTTATAAACCATATTGTAATGTAATATCACACCTATTGTTTATTAAAACAATAGCATTATGTCGATATTTTAGAAAAGTTTTGGGTCATCAACGTTTTCATTCTGCTTGTTTGGAACCTGACATATCGTTTTACTCAAAGATTTGTAAATGTAACCAGTCAATTCTACTCATTCACGACTAATATATGATATAAAGTAATTCCTAGTCTCTGATATTCTTATATAATATGTGTTATTAAAAACAGATTTATATTATAAATTCTTCATGAATACATTTTCCAATAACCTTCAACGGCTCTTGTAGAATACGGAAATAATTTTATAAACATGAACTCTCGAAATTAGGAGAATTTTTTAAGCACTGACTTTTCTAACTACTTTTTGAATTAACTCATTAAACTGTTTCCTTTTGTGAAATACAAAAATTAACAGATAAACGAGCCAATATCGCTAAAACTATTTTTTAACGTTTTTATCTATTTTTCGTTATATCCGGTATTGGGACTTTTATTAATATCGCATGTCTTCATGCAACTATTCTGTGTTATTCTTGTAACTTTCAAGTGTCAATGATATAAAAAAAAAGGTTTGGGGCTTATCGGTTAAGGTAATTGACTTGCAATTTAAGGGTCGCAAATATGAGCCCATGTCCCTGAATATGATCGTCCTATATTGTTATTGACACAGCCGGCGTTCAACAGGAACTAAAAATTTTTGGTTTTAAAAAATACTGACAGACACCATTCTGGTTAGGACTAATGTCGTGACGAAAATTTGTTTGTTTGTTTTAGAATTTCACACAAAGCTACTCGAGAGCTATATGTGCTAGCCGTCCCTAATTTAGCAGTGTAAGACTAGAGGGAAGGTAGCTAGTCATCACCACCCACCGCCAACTCTTGAGCTACTCTTTTACCAACGAATAGTGAGATTGACCGTCAAATTATAACGCCCCCACGGCTAGGAGGGCGAACCCGCGACCCTTATGTTACGAGTCACGTGCCTTAACGCGCTTGACCATGCCGGGCCGTAATAATAAGTTTAAAAGGCACCCTTTTTCGTCACATTTAATACATTTGTTCAAGCAGTGTTCTATTACGCATTTGAAAATACTAATAAAATAAGTGTCTAAATTGTTTGTTTTTGTTGTCATTTCAAAATGTATCAATGTTTTGAAACTAAATATGAAGTTTTTATTCCATATCATGACTAATTATATTCCAAACTGTCTTGAATATTACATTTGACAAGAGAATGTTTATCATTTTGTTTCTTTTTTAATTTCGCGCATAGATAAACGAGGACTATCTGCACTAGCCGTCCCTAATTCACCAGTGTAAGACTGGAAGGAAGGCAGCTAGTAATCACCACCAACCGCAAACTCTTGGGCTACTCTTTTACCAACAAATAGTGGGATGACTAACACAGTATAATGTCCCTACGGCTGATAGGACGAAAGTGTTTGGTGTAACACGGATTCGAACTCGCAAATCTCAGATAAGGAGTCAAGAACTTAACCACCTGGCCTGGGAAAACGTTGACATCTCTAAAATATCATTTTACAATATGAAAATATTTTTATAGATACTGGAATAATTTACTAAGTACACTCATCCGTTAACATTAAAATGTACACCGCCCCAACAAGCAACAAAATAGTTGATAATTTGTCATGTTAACTGTGTTTAAACGATATTTTTTAATTTTAGGTTGATTTTAAAAATAGCCTGTTTGTTTTCATAATCTCTGTGGTCATCACATAAAATAAACATGTTTATCTCATTTTAACACATTTTATACATACAGACTTAAACAAAGTGATTCTAAGCTGCTTTGTTTTTTGTTGACTATATTTATGCATACGTGTGTGTGTGTGTGTATACTGTTCAAAACGATAAAACTAAATTTGTAATTTGCAATGTTATAGTTATGATCAGTGATATAATATCAGTCACTACTTACGTTTCATTTTTTATGGAAATCAGATTTCTGATTATCTTTACAGTTCAGACTTTTTCACTCCAGTATAAAGTGTGAAAACCCCAAACAACATAGGCAAGCTCTTCATTGATGTTGAACACTAAGAGTAAGGATGATGACAAGGTCGTAGGCTATCCATAACCACTCTCTTCTAGAGTTGTACTTTGGGTATTTTTACATCTTGAGTTACTTGACGAAAGGTGATGAGTCTCTCAAGACACTCGTTACATGCTCAATAGGATTAAAGTCTGACGATCTCGAAAGCCATTCCATTTAGTGAGACAAAATGTGTATTATCACCCATTAGATTGAAGTAATAGACAATTGTTGCAGAATCTAATTGCACAAAAGATCAGATGGTTTGGACATGAGCGGTCCAGAGTCGTTAAGTCCAAAAGTGCTCACATTATACCTCCACAATCTCCATATATGTCACGTGCCGTATAACAGTGTAATATAAACGTGTTATTTAGTTTCTGGGTAAAGCACGAGTCTTGTTGCTCCACATTTCGATGATCTTCTGGACTCTTGACATATTCATCAACGAGTTGGTTTATACCTTTATATAAATGATTTGATGTCAATATGCTTCTAGCATACAAGTTAGCCTTTTGAAATGTTTTACAATCACTTAAACACTGACATAATGTGTAGTTACAGCTGCGATTATCTGATTCATTCTCAAACACTGTACACTGTGGTCGTAGGAAATCAGAAAATTATCTGATTCATTCTCAAATACTGTACACTGTGGTCGTAGGAAATCAGAAAATTATCTGATTCAGTTTCAAAGACTATACATTACGATTGTCGAAAGTCAGAATCGAAAGATGTCGTAGTCTGCCTGCGTCGTAGATAATGTTCTTCTGTAGGTGTCTCCAAACCTGTACAATTAGTCTGGAAAAATTACATTCTATTAACGAGAACTTAATTTGCAACAACTCCATATGACTAGCTGCTTTATTCTGTTTAATGACTCTCCACAGGCTTAAGAAATACAAATGTCTTCTCTGACGTCAAGCTATGATTCATGAATCATTTTGAAATATTCTGAACTACGAATTACAATTAGCGTTTCAGACTATTGGGATGTGCACCAAATGTATAATGTTCATAATAATAAACTAAAAGAGGCGAATGGCGTGTTTCGTAACAATAATTTCGACCCTGTTATTGCAAGAATATTACGAAATACGCTCATTTGATCAGTGTATACAGTAGTTTCAACATTTGCATTTACGTAAAGAATATAGTTTGTTATCAGGAAATATCAGTTATAATAATTAAATATCGAAGTTTATATAGTATTTTCTGCAACAGTTATGAAAACCATAATATTGGCTAACTGGTGTTGATTTCTGGACTCACAAAAAAGCTATTTCAGTTAAACAAAAATGTAGGTATTGTGAAATAGCTGACGATACAGAAAGGTGTAATAAAATCATTATTAATCTTAATTTGATGTAATATCAAACAAATTACCAAATACAATAAATATTCTGTAATAATGATGATATAAAACAAACTTATTAATGATATAATAACCTATAGTAAAAGAAAATAATCCAAGAAACCATGGAGAAAATATGATATCAAAATAGTTTCATTAGATGATGAAAAATGTTTTCAAAAGCTATCAATGACCATAAACTTTCTCCTTTATTCTGAAGATGATCTAGTAAGGTCGAAACGTTGTTCTCTCCTTATCAATAAAAATGTTAATACCCATGTCAGTCGTTTTGAGATACATTTTGAATCCTTATGTCAATACAAACAACTCTTCTATTTTAGCGATAAAACCTGCTGAAGTAAATGCGTAGCAAAGTTGCGAGGTATCATTTTAAGATGCATTTGTTTTAATATGATATGTACTTCAGGTTGTCCTGCAAAAATATCACGCGTAAAAACGTACTCTTAAGAAATAAACTTTATTCATAGCAGTAAAAAATATATAGAAATATTTTGTGCTTTGAGAAAAAAAGAGCAATAATTATACTTTCATTTTATAAGTCTAATTTATTTGGTTTTGCCAGCCAAATAAATTTGATGGTAGAATCAATGAGAATGGGCGTGGCTTATAGCGATTTTATCGGTTATGACAGATCTGAAACTCATAAAAATAGAATGATACATCAAACAAAGAGCTAATTTGAATTTAGAATCTTAAACCATATCCGTCCTTATTACTATGTAGAATCGAAGCCAGAACTCGGAACAAATTTAATATTCATACCGGAATGGAACAGGTTTTGTTTAACAAGTCATCTGACTTTTCATTTCATGCAATGTTAATAAATTTTAGTTCGAAATTTAGGTCTTTCCATTATTTACGCATTTAAATCAAGGAATCAAACAGAAAAATAGTTCCTTTTTCCACAGTATCAGTAAAACCATTGGACTTAGAAGAACATTTAACTCTTGCAACACTAATAAATTCTTATTCCGAGTATCTTTATCAGAAAAAAATTGGAATTGGAAGAACAAAGCTCACTAACCTACGTAACACTGAAGAAAGCTCTCACTACATTTATAAAATCCTTTGAATAAATTCAGAAAACTGAAAACGTAGGATAATAAGTTCATTGTTAGTGCAAAGTCTCAGAAAAAACTACTTATACACTTACTATCAAAATATCTCAATTACATAAATTCAAATGTAATCAGCCTTTATGGCAATTAGTGAAATTGAATAATTATATATTTTTAAAAAAAGGTTTAATACAATATCTATGTCCAAGAAATCACCACTGAAAACAGCAAACACACTTCATCTTGTTTTCTTTTTGTACTTTTTTCATTATTTACCTTCTTCGATCTGTTGTCTCTACCTCTAGAGATTTAGATGTCACATTGTTTTGTTAAGGAAACTTCCACCGTAATAACAAAAAAATCTCTTCGAAAATTTCCGAATTTTCTTTAAAACATTCAAGTAGACCCTTAAATCATTGCAATGTGCTAAAATTATTAAAATACAGGCTTTTGTTTCTCTTGATTTTTGTGTTAAGACATAAAAGAGGTTGTCTGGGCATAACTATTCAAAATTATAGCTGTTCAAATGATAAATTAGGAGGAAAGCAAATAATCAAGAACACTCATCACAAACTCTTTCTATAGTATATTACCTGAACCATAGTTGTTATCGAAATCAGTGTTTTCTATACTGTATTACCTGAACTATAATTGCTATCCAGATCAGTGATTTCCATGTTGTTTTACCTGAACGATAGCTGCTTTTCATATCAGTATTTTCCATAGTGAATGATAGTTACTACACAGATGTCTTGCGTGTGTGTTTTTTCTATAGCAAAGCCACATCGAGCTATCTGCTGAGCCCACCGAGGGAAATCGAACGCCTGATTTTAGCGTAGTAAATCCGTGGACATAGCGCTGTACCAGCGGAGGTCTTCAGATGCCTTCTTATTAAATGTTTTAGTGTAATCTTGTAATAGCTCTGTTGAGAAACTTTACACAAAATAACCATGATTATAATTCATTTTTAAAAAATATCTGGAACGTGTTATTTATTTTCCAGAAAAACATGTAACTCAATTACAACTTTAAAATGTTCTTAACTTTTGAAATTTTTTACATTGTAAAGAGGTAGTGATTATTTTTCTGACTAGAAAAATTGCTAGAACTGTTTTTTCTTGTGAGCAATTCTATTGAGTAAGTTGTATATTTTCTTAGGCTGGTATAAAATAAAATTTGTAATGGACATTTTCCCGTCACTGTAGAGTTTTATGGCAAATATTAATATCTTACTTTATCTAAACTGTGCAGCCTTCTACGTTTAAGAAGTTATTGAGAGAAATGGTTTTCTTACTCAACTAAAATGACGAAACAAGACTTAAGATTGATTTTTAGATTGTAAAAAAAAATTAAGTTGTAATACTTAGAATACAAAACTTCTCGCATTTTATCTATCACGAATACATTTCTGTCTATAGTAAAAACTGAAATTTTAAATTGAATGTAGAATAAACATTCCTTTTAAAATTATCTCTACAATATAAAACTCATGTGAGCATACCAGTGAAAGTAAATGCTAGGTTATCAGACGCGTTTTTTCTATAATATTCTACAACGTATAATTAATAACCAGTGCAAATTAGCTTTACCCGAGATAATGAAAGGTACTGCAAGCATAATCTACTTATTTATAATTTTGAGCCATAAATTTTCTACAATTTATATAACTTTAAAGTGAAAATATTACCTTCTTTTATACTAATATTAGTCTGGTTCAAAATTAAGAATAGCTAGAGATTTTAAAATTGTTAAGAATAATGTTTTTTTCATGCAATCTGCTACACGTTTTAAAACGATATATGTTTTAATTTGAATATAAATTTGGTAGATCCCGAGTATGCTAGTGATAAAAATAATGGCTTACGTACACGTTTGAAAGTGGTGGTATCTTTAGTGGTAATTTCAATATTCATGGGAATCTGAAATAGTATGTTCCATATTAATAGCCACTAGATATTATTCAGGCACGTATACCCTTTATGTGTACAAAATTTTACTCGAAAAAATGAAAACTCTTTAAGTGTTATCATTAGTTTTACACCACTAGTTATGTGACATTTCATAAATCTTTGTAGCTCTAATTTTCCAGCAGTGATATTGGATGATCTGATTTTCTTCTTTCATAATCTTCCTCAGACCTAACTTCCAGAAAATATAAAACGAAAAAAAATATCCTACATGGCGAAGATTTGTGTTAATATGATAAACAAAAAATTTTTTTGAAAAGTTTATAAGGTAGCACACTGTAAAAACTAAACCATATTTGTTTGTTATTCTTAAGCTCATTGTTAGTCTTAAGTTTTCTATTGATGCAACCAATTTTAACGTTATCTTTGAAAGTTCTATTCTTATACATTCTGATAAAATGAATTAAATAAGAACGTTTTATTAATTATTAAAACATAAAACTGAAGCCCCTGCAACTAAAGTATCCCCACTTTATCTTTCAAGACAGAAATAAATTAATATCTCATGAAAAGAAAGGAAGCATGAGGGAGGCCAAATCGTAAACTTAAGAATGAAAATATGTGTTACTTTTTATCTTTCTTGGAGTTCAGTTAGATAACAGGGGTTAAAGAAAACGTCTAAATAGAATGAAAAATTAACAATAGCTCTAATAATCAGAATTATGGTTATTACACTTCACACAGATTTTAGAAGAATAGACCAATCGATTATCAGTTTAGAAAAAAACAACATCTCTTAACAGTAATAACTTGTATGATCAATAGACATTAATAACACAAAAAGACTTTAGTAGTGCATGGTAATGTTCTATTTTTATTTCCAATAACTTTAGTGAAAAGGAGTCCAGCATGGCCAGGTTTAGGATGCTCGATTCGTAATCACACCAAACATGCTTGCCCTTTCACCCGTGGAGGCGTATAATGTGACAATCAGTTCCACTAATCGTTGATAAAAGAGTAATCCAAAAGTTGGCATGTTGGTGGTGAAGCCTTTCCTCAAATCTTACACTCCTAAATTAGGGACAGATAGCCCTCGTGTAGCTTTGCGCGAAACTCAAAACAAACAAAAACAGCAAGGTGTTTTGCATAAACTGCTTCAGGTCATACATCTGGTAATCTCTATGGCTCTTTGATATAAAAATTGAAAGAAAGCTGCGGCTAACCATAACAGAATAAAGGGTAATGCTTAATTTGTAACCTATTAACTTAGATAGTTTCTGCAAATGTGATGTTTATATTTTGATGAAAAATCGATTCCCGATTGTGTTCCTGCGCAGATCGGATAGCGCATGTTTACATGTACTCGGTATGAGACCTGAAGAATCTTTCAAGAAAAATAATTCACTGTTATTGTTTACATGCAGCATTTAACAAATAAGTTATCTTATTTAATTGTAACCTCAAAGAAGCTTGATTTTATACAGTAATACCAGTGTCGTACATTATATACAAGAACATCGTGTTTGAAATAGAATTGTAGGATGATTTCTGTAACAGAAATTTTTATTTGTTGTATTGTGAATTGTCTAATCATGGGAATAGCTTCCAGTTTTTAAGCTTACTTGAAGATATTTCTATTCAGCTTGTACTTGGTCTTGAGTAATCTACTGCCTGTGAATGAAATATCGATTTTTTACAAAGTTTTGATTTCGTTTTTCCAATGTCCATGTTTTATATTTTAGTTTCTAAGGTATTTGCCCTTTAATTTCTTTGGTGTCATATATAAATTACTGTGTTTAGATAAATTACTTATTAAACCCACTGAGTGGCCTTTTCTAAACAGTAATGTCTGAATAAAATGTTTATTACAATTATTGAGTGACCTTATCTAAACTACTCTATTTGAATAAAATCTTTAATTCAGCCACTGTGTTGCCTTTTGTACACTACAACGTTTTAATAATATGTTTGTTATTAGTACTGAGTGGTCTTACGTAAATTACTGTGTAGAACGTTTATCACACATACATTGTTACATTGAAAACAATAGCAATGTTTAGTAAAAATATTGCTTTAGAATTAGTAGAGTTATGTGTTTTGTGAGTAAAATACTAGTTTTACGTATAGTGGTGTCTTTTTAACTTCTATGTATCAAATAAACCTTTGTTATAATTAATGTGGTGACTTATATAAACTATAAGGAAACAATATTCAATATGATTATTATATTATCTCGAATATCAAAAGCATTGATTTTGGAATGTGCAGAGGTTTGTGTAGATTACTCGGTAATCAATAGCTGTTCAGTTTAGTCGCTGTCGTTTTTGGTGAAGAACTGTGTGTTGGTTAAAAGTGTTTCTTTCAGCATCTATATAAGCTCCTTTAGGTTTCTCTGTTAACGAGACTCGTTGAGTTTGATTACTATGATTTAGTGTTAATAATGTTCTGTGTAGTTTAGAAGTTTGGAATCAGTTTGTTAATGTCTTGAGATATCTTTTGTATCTGAAAAAAAAACATTCGTTTTTAGTTTATGTGGAACCTTATATGTGGAATGAATAAAATATTGCTTTAAACGTCTAAGGCATCTTATGTAATGTTTTGCGCTTGAGAAGAATTTTTATTTCAGTCTGTATTTACTCAACAGCGTTTCTATCCTCAACAATTTCTCGCTTTTTGAAAGAAGTAACCATTTATAACCTCTAACTCGTCTTTTCCAAACGTACCTCTTTTGACTAAAGCGCTTCTCTCCAGTCTGTGTAGTTCTTATTCATACGTTTAACTTTTAAATGGAGTTGTTCTTTCCAACATCTTGGCAACATTTTTATACAAGCTTTTGTTATCAAATACTTGTACTGCAATCTATTTGTAACATCTGAGTGAAGTGTACTACCATCAATAATCTTACCTAAGTTTTTGCAATTGGATGATGTGCTAATATTTAAAATATGCAATGTTTTATATAAGTAATTTCGAATTAAATCTATCATTTTTAAAAAAAATCTCATTTTTTGGTTTTTTTTTGCAAGATAGAGACCTTAGGTTTTGGTTGAAAGGTAGCTGTACATTTCATGTAGTGTTTCGTGTAGGTAATTTTTGGATGAAGTTCAGGATTTATTAAATTTTGTGAAAACCTGTTTTATTTTGGCACGAATTACTGATTTTTGTAACTGCAACCTATTAAATAAGCTCGGTGTTTTCAGTTAAATATTTTAAAAGAATACAGTGTGGCCTGTGTTTTTTGGTGAGGTGTTAATACTCTGTTTTTGAAATATTTGACGCAAACGTTTTTGGAAATAATTTTAGTTTTTAGTAAGTTTAGTGAGAAATAATTTCGAAAAAGAACAATCTCAAAGTCAATTGAAAAAAACGTGGAAAATGTTTATGAATTTGGAAGTATACAATAAAATATAATCAATTTTTGTTTTATAATTAACTTCTGACACAACCTTTTTTATCATTAATTTCCGTGTTTTAACAACTCAGAACAAGAATAATTTATGTGTAAATTGATGCAATTGCTGAAAAAGCCAAAAAATGCCCAAATAGAAGAATTGTTTGTTTATATTCAAACACAAAGCTGCTTAATGAGCTATCTGTTCGATGCATATCACGGGTATTGAAACCCAGTTTTGAGCATTACAAGTTCTCAAGCTTAACGCTGAGTTACTAATTAGGAAGTAGGAGAAGACGCATTTATTGTCGAACAATAAATACTTATAAGGATGTTATGCGATTATTCTTACACTAAAATATAGTTTTTGAAGTAAAAATGCACATCTTTTATTCAAAAAATACATTATTCACTGAACCGGAAGAGTTTTTATAGACATACAAATAACTTTTCTGTCATTTTTACTCGACGATGTCTAGCATTTTGACATGCGTGTCGCTTAGCTTCCATGCAAAACGTAACGGAACATGTACCCGTAAAAACCGCGTATCTATGAAAAAAAAACGACTTCTTTTACAGGTGTTTCTTTATGTTCGATCATTCTTTGTATAAAACTAAATCAATTAACTTTTACTATGGCAGAACCTTTAAAAAATAATTTTAGATCACTGCATAACTTTTAACCTCTGACTAAAGATATTCATGAAACGTCCATTATGCCTTAAATATACTGTAAATCATTGAGAGCTGTTTGCTTTACATGCTATTATAACCAACAATAAAACTTTCATCATAGTAACGGAAGCAGTCTTCATTCAACACATTACATGGAGCCCCGAGCACACTCACTTGCAAATTTTGTATTTGGAATGCCTTTAGCGGTGAAAACTATGAATATAGCTAAGAGAGATGTTTTATGATAAAACGGAAAAGGTTGTAAAAATGTCTTGACAATGGATTACATAACATATAAAATATAAAAGTGTAAAATCTTTATACTTTGATAATATATATACATATATATATTTGCGTTCTTTTGTGATAAGAATACTAAAAACAGGAAATACGAAAGAGTAAATATGATAAAATTGAAACAAACCTTATACATTTTATTGGCGATTTAAAGCAATATGTTTTCCTACAAAATACTATCAAAATTAATTCATCTCTAAGGCTTCTTCTACTAGTTATGAAATTAAAAATTCAACTGAATTAAAAAACAATACTATATAACACGTTAAAAATTGGTTTTTGTTTGTTTGTTTTGGAATTTCGCATAAAGGTACTCGAGAGCTATCTGTGCTAGCGGTCCCTAATTTAGCAGTGTAAGACTAGAGGGAAAGCAGCTAGTCATCATCACCCACCACCAACTCTTGGGCTATTCTTTTACCAACAAATAGTGGGATTGACCGTAACATTATAACGTCCCCACGGCTGGGAGGACGCGCATGTTTGGCGCGACGGGGATATGAACCCGCGACCCTCAGATTATGAGTCGCACGCCTTAACGCGTTTGGTCATGCCGGGCCTAAATTGGTTTTAACATTTCATATCTTTTCGTATTTTAATTCACCATTTTTTATGTTTGTTTGTTTTTTATACAAATATACAAGGTGTGACCTAGTCAAGTGGTTAACGTTCGAAACAGTCACATTAAACATGTTCGTCCTTTCAGCCGTAAAGGCATTATAATGTACGGTCAATCCCACTATTCGTTGGTAAAAGAGTAGCACAAGAGTTGGCGGTGGGTGGTGATGACTAGCTGCCTTCCCTCTAGACTTACTCTGTTAAATTAAGGACTGCTAGTGCAGATAGTCCTCGTGTAGCTTTGCGCGAAATGCAAATATACAATATTTTAAAATATATATAACAATGGTAAAACTCCTGAACGATACAAAGTATTAAATTCATATTTGACAAATCTGAATAACGTATAAGCAGTAAAATTTATTTACATAAGACAGAAGCAGTAAGTCCAATTAAAATAATTTAGTACTCACGCATCAATGAGTTACAAACACTATCTTTAATAGTATAAAAATATTTTACTCAAATCTATAACCATAAAATTTCAATATTAATATTATATTGTATGGATTCAATTTATTTTATGTAGAATAGAGCATTATTTCTAAAGAAATTGCGTTATGTCCCAAAACAGTGGCCCAAAATTCACATACGAATCAAGATATCGGATTAGGGGTTTGAGCGTTTCAGTTTCAATTTTCAACTGTTTCTTTGATTTTAAATATCGAGCGAAACTAAATAAGGTCTATTTGCGCTAGCCGTTTCTAATTTAGCAGCGTAAGACGAGAGAAGGCAACTAGTCATCACAACCTTCCGCCAACTCTTGGGCTGCTCTTTTACCAATGAATAGTTGGATTTACCGTCACATTATAACGCCCCCACGGCTGGGAGGGCGAGCATCCTTGATGTTACGAAGATTCGAAACCGTGACCCTCAGATTATGAGCAGATAGGTAGCAAAATATAAAAATTCAATGCAAAACTGTGGCAGACACCAGAATGACGTAAGTCTTGTTTTTTTTTTATAGTTGAAACACTAAGACTTTGATAATTAACTTTGTTGCCATCCTCAGGTAAGAAAAGTCTATAACAAGATGATTCCAAAATAATATCTTATAGCAACAATCGTTCTCGTCTGTGTGGAATGAATCGTTTGCTGGCCAAACACTTTTAAGATTTTTTTTTACTTGCAAACCAGAAATGGCTGCACAGCAGTTTATGGACATTTCTATAAAGAGCCTGAGCCTTTCTGAAATCTTGGAATAAGTAACAATGCGCCAAGGCTCTTTTTGAGACACTGCACATGTACTGCAAAGGTAAAATAATATTTATTCCTGAAAACATGTAACTACGTAACATCTATTTTTTTACATGCTTCTTTATGTTTAACAATTCTTTTTATAAAACTGAACAAATAAACTTCCAGCATGGCATAATCTTCAGAAACTTTTTTAACTTTACTCTTTGACAAAAGATATTCATGAAATATCCGTTATGTTTTAAATATAAAGTTATACAGAGCTATCTAGTTTTCGTGCTACATAACATTAATGCATCATGACAGAATTTTTTTTTGAAATACTACAATTTCTAACACTGATTCAATATAACCCTTTTTCAAATATTACATTACTTAACTAACCCTAATACACAGCGAATTTTTTAAAATAATGCAACATCTAACACCGTGGTCTTTCCCAGCTACAACAATTAGGCGATACTCTTTGATATATCTGACAATTGTAAACACGTGGACAGAATTTAATTAATATAATATCTTGTTAACGAGGTATTTTTATTTGTTCCTTGCTCAAGATTAAATTATTTATCTAAATTTAAAACTGTCATACCAGAAGCATGTGAGTCTTTTGTGAATGTTTCACTACCACTTAATGTAAAAGGTGTAATAAAGCCCTCTTTTTCAAATGTTGCCACAAACACAACACGTGTAGACAAGAATATGACATAAGTGTTATGATGTTGTAGAAACTTCAGATATTTCAAAGATTATATAAAAAGGGTAAAAATGAAAACTTCGATATCTACTCATGTACATCTGTGTACCTTCTCTTTCTTACATACTGAAATTACACAGTTCGACTGGGTTACCCTATTTCTATTTTTTAAAGAAAGCATAAGGTCTTCGACTGATTAGAAATAAAATTACCAACTCATTCCAATCTATTGAAATGAATATTTTGCACTTAATTAGCTTTCTAATAACTATTGTATTCGCTCTATAGTTTGTTTTACATTAAGGAAATCATAGTTTCAACACTTCAATCAGAAAAGTTCTAATCAAATTAAATTATTTTATCGCATCATAATAAAACAGAATTTCGATATTTTTACTCTGTTTGATGAATTGTATGATATTTTAGACTTATAAATAAAAGTATAAAAGTGCCTATCCATAAAGACTGGTTAAACTAAGCACATGACATAGTTAACTTGGAGAGGATTAAGTTTCCAAAATGAATCTGAAAGACTAGCTACAAGACATATGTTAATGCCATTCTTTGCTAGTTACACAATTACAAATAGTTTGAAAGACATTTATTAAAAATATAAGCTAATGTTGCAGAATTTAGGTAAAGAAGAATATTCGTTGTAAAGTTGGTTGTAAATAAAAATAAAGTTTATCATTACTTTAAATGCTTTTATAAAACATTTACGTAACTGTTTTTAATTTTTCAATGCTAACTTATAAATCTTTTTTCACCAACTATCACGATTAAGACATCTATTACACTTTGACCTCTATAATTAAACTTCTTCTAATAAGAACAGTCAACGTTTAGACGGAATTAAAAACAGCCTGCTCTAATCGACCTTCCATCTAACGGTTATCGCTTATAATAAAGGTGGAAAAGTTTTTAGAAATTAGTTCGTATATTCATTCACTGTTATAAACCAATTCTTGTAAAAAACATAGTATTTATTTTCTTTTGTCATACCAAAAACATTCGAAATGAATCTTCTTTATAATTAGGCCTATATGTCTTTTTTAACCTTTTTTTCACATAAACAAACGACGAAATTTTATAAGAATTTGTGTTTCTTATTCAATGTCGAGAAATACAAGTCTGATAATAAGTTTGCAGTTTCTGAATAAATGATAAAGCTCACTCATCTTTTGTTGAATATATAACACTATTGGAATGCTAGGCACGGACAATAGTAACGTTGGGCATGTCCATAAAAAGTTACTAGAGATAATTAAGGTTATTGACATCCTATTAAACTAACACTCACAGTATTGATTAGTTTAAAAGTAAAATCTATTGCACTAACAACAAGTTCAATAATAACATGATATTTTTCTCAGTTTTTCACGATTTTATTCACTCATCCTTTGTATCAGCAATGTTCATAGAATTTTTTGTTTGTGATCAAGATTATTTTATCAATAAAAAATAACAAGTATCCTACTTCCGTAACCTCTATATCGGTTTGTCGGAGACAAACTAATGCTATGCAAACAGTAATTTGACTGATCATTAAACCTTAATCGATTGTGTAAATTCTCTATTCGCACCCCACAAAAACCTCGAGATAATAAAGTTATCAACATAACGAATATTTAAATGATAAGGTAATTAAATTGGTACATTTGCCACGACAGTTAATGTAAATTGCATCATTTACAATAGTAGTTGACGTGAAAAGATTTTGTTCTTAATAGCGACTGCTCACTTTTATGTCTAAAACTAATATCGACGAGCGAAATATTTTTACATCTGATCAATTCGTTTCCATCTTCATAACCAAGTCTTTAGAGCATAATGTCTTAAAGCACTAAGGAGAGTTAATTAATATATAACATACGTTATATCTTGATTTAATTGTTACGGATTTTCTTTGACATACAAATTCCACTGATACTAATGTTAGTGATAAAGTCTTTAAGAACTCAAATGTTCAACATGTTCTTCACGGTAATCAGAACATAACACAACTTACATTTGTGTTAAACAAATAATTTCACAGACAATAGATTTCACTTGTGGTTATTTTAAAAGGATTTATTGAATGGACTAAATTCTCTGTTGAATAACAATAATTACATAAAACTATTAATTTTTTATCCATTGTTTATAACCTAGTTAAGTTAATTGTCTCTTTCATTTTTCTTGTGTTTTTGGTCTCAAACTTTGATTCAGATCACTTACGATGATATAACGTCTAATTATGTCAATTTTTATAATTATATTTGATGGTTGTAAAACGTCCTTTTCAGAAAACACCGAGCAAGTGAAAACCCTTAATCTCTTAAATGAAATTTCATCATTTGTTTTTATGTTTATAATCAAGCAAAACGAAAAATAATGAGCTGTTTGTACTGTGCATATACAGATGTTGAAATGCAATTTTTTAGCGTTATAAAATCGCAGATATAACGCTGAGCCGCTGTGAGGAGATAGGGAAGCAACTCATCTTACAAAACTGAAACATGTCTATCTCTTAACTAAATCATGTTCTGTTGAACATAGCTTTAAATTAACATTTAAGAAAACTTCTATTTCTTTCAGTAAAGTTGTAGATTTTGAACTGGTGCATCTTCTCGAGCAGAGGTTTAAACTACACAAAAGTTATAAAAGTGCAAATCTCACTCAACAAATAGGAAAAGTCTTGTAAATATCATGTCAAACAGGAAAATGATTTACTTTTAAACTTTATAATTAATAACCTCGCTGGTGCACGTATACAAAGGGAAGGTTTACTGATTTCAAGTCAATCAAACTGTTATATTGCACGAGAAAACCTCATTATGAAATAAAAACCATGATGAAATATTTATATTCTACAGAAAATTATGGAATATTTGTCACAACACTTAATAAGCTAGATGCATAATTGACATACAAGTGAAACTCCTGATTAGATAGATTATCATTGTCATAGCAGTCTGTTTTTAAACTACACATATGAGACATCTGTTTCAAGAGTAAAATAAAGTTTAACTAATCTCTGGTCGTAGTTAATGTTTATTCCATTGACTGCAACTGCCCAAAATGCGCGAAGAAATTTTTACAAGCCGTACACCGTGTATAGACGGCACACTTGTATTTAAAAGCCAGAGGCGGACCATACTCTATACGGAGAATCAACAATCATAAGTTTAATAACAAGAATGTCGGTTTCTCGTTTGATTAAATTTCTAAATTATTTAAAATAAATTGTGTATTGGAACTATTTCTTTAATATTTAAAATAAACATAGGAATACAGTTATATATATGCATAGGTATATATCAGTTTGTAGCCTTTCCAACATTCACTTTCTGAAAAGCCTGGCATTGAGGTGGTCGTAACATTTGGTTTAACAACCATTGTGATGTGTAGATTATAAGAAAATAAAGACTACATCCTTCTTGAAGTACATTAAGGAACAAAGAATAATATTTTAGGTTACATTGTTGATTACTTTGTGTCTATATTATTTAATATAAGTATTTGTAATCGTAAACTATAAGCTAAGGAATTGTGATAAAATATGATAAAATACCTAAGCTGAGCGTCCCTTGGTTGCAAATACTTCTGATTGCCTATGATAGTTTATCAAGTGCGTATCTATTAAATAAGAATGTTATTTTTTTCCTATTCCTTTTTTATCGATTTGCTGAAAATTTACTTATTTAAAAAAAAAACCTAGGGCCGCCATGGCCAGGTGGGTTAAGGCGTTTGACTCGTAATCTGAGAGTCACCAGTTCGAACGCCTTAACCCACCTGGCCATGCCTTGTCAAATCATTATTCTACTGATTTTAAATATAAAACGTATATAGTGAGTTTTCATGGCTAAATAGTCAAGGAACAAAGCTTGCAATCTGAGGGCCAAGGATTCGAATCCGCGTCACACCAAACATGCTCACCATTTTAGATGTGGAGACGATATAATGGATCGATCAATCCAACTGTTCGTTGGTAAAAGTTGATAGCAGGTGGTGATGACTAATTGCTTCCCATCTAGGCTTACATTGCTAAATTATGAGTGGCTAGCGCAGATTGTCCTCATGTAGCTTTGCGCGAAATTCAAAAACATAAAAAAATTACATAGAAAACGATATTGTCGGCATAACTTGAATACAATTGTTATTTTATCGATTTTACTCAGTTACTGTTTCTGAGCTTGTTTGTTTTGTTTTGGAATTTCGCACAAAGCTACTCGAGGGCTATCTGTGCTAGCCGCCCCTAATTTAGCAGTGTAAGACTAGAGGGAAGGCAGCTAGTCATCACCACCCACCGCCAACTCTTGGGCTACTCTTTTACCAACGAATAGTGGGATTGAACGTCACATTATACACCCCCACGGCTGGGAGGGCGAGCATGTTTAGCGCGACGCGGGCGCGCACCCGCGACCCTCAGATTACGAGTCGCACGCCTTACGCGCTTGGCCATGCCAGGCCATAATGTTTCTGAGCATCAATGTGACATATTAGCCTATATTTATGGGTGGTTTGTTTGTTTTGAATTTTGCACAAAGCTACTCGTGGGCTATCTGCGCTTGCCGTCCATAATTTAGCAGTGTAAGACTAGAGGTAAGGCAGCTAGTCATCACCACCCACCGCCAACTCTTGGGCTACTCTTGGACTAACGAATAGTGGGATTGACTGTCACATAATACGCCCCATGGCTGAAAGGGCGAGGATGTTTGGCGCGACGGGGATGCGAACACGCGACCCCCAAATTACGAGTCGCACACCTTAATACACTTGGCCATGATTAAAGTGGTAATTAAGGGAGCTGTTTTATTTTACTTTAGTGTTTAATCATAATCATAAAAGGTCCGGTAGAAAAATTTATCCATAGAGTCACTAGCTCTTGATTTGTCCCTTCCTAAATCTTAGCTTTAAAAAGTTATAACCTAGATACGTTGTTGAAAAAGTGAACAAAGAAATAATAAAATATGATATACTTATTTTTATATTTTCACACTGTTAACGTATAAAACGTTTCTGGAAGGTGTCGCTAATCAATTAATGGAATAAATTCAAATTGTACTTGATGTTTAGACTAATAAGAGCCATGGCACATTTTACAAGCTCTTCTTAGATTGTTTCCATTAACAATGACTTTTAGGTTTACCTTTCCCACTCTAAACCTTCTTTCAAATAAAAATACACAAGCTACTTAAATAAAAACCAGAAAACAAAATAATCAATAAATATAATTTAATTTCACATTTGTTTCACTTATTTTTTCTTCTACATCTTCTAATTTCTTCGCTCACGAATCTTTTCTAGAACTGAGGTACAAACGTTTGACAATGCTTACGACTGTAGTTCTGAACTCACTAAATACAAAGCACGTATGCGTGTTAAAAGAAACTGTCATTTTACATTTGTTTTTGTCACGTTACATAATCCACGGACCAAGGGAAAGATATTAGTTCACATAGGTGACATACAGTAGTAATTTTTTGTTTTTGCCAAATGATAAAGAATGTTATACAAACCAAATATTATCACCAGAACCAAAGTTACATATATATACCACTAATAATTTTTATTTTTGATCTATTAATGGCGAATAACAAAGAAAAACAGCTGAAGACATTACCGGTAAAGTCATCCTATTATCTTCAGCGTCACTAGCTCAGATGAGAAACTAATGAAATCAAAAGACTCGACGATTCTGTGCAAATTACACAATCATTCAATTTTGTTATAGTAAGGTCTCTTCCGAAAACGTGACAACCTCCCAAATGATGTTCGCCTTAGACCTCTGGAAAATGAACCACCAACTAGATTTTGATGGGAATCAGTAAAAAAAAAAAATGTTGTTATTGGTGACGTGTGGCTCATTAACGTTCGTTCATGTTGCCTGACTAACCAAACCAATTACAGCATGGTATTTACATCTCAAGTCTTGTCTGAATGCTAAAAGATCTTGTCCACATATCAGTATGCTGTTTCTTACAAACATTAAACATACCTCTAAGATTTCGATTTTAGTACTAATGTTTCACATAGCCAATACAATAAATTGAATCATCTTTTATTAAAGGAATTTTGTATGATAAATTAAAAAAATAAAAAACAGAATCTTAATTTATTTCAAAATAACCAAATTCATTTTTTTCTAAACTATAGTTAAGAAAAATATTTTCTTAACAAAAATCTCAGCCTAAATGGCTAGATATAAACAGACGTAGTTTTTACTAACAAGTTACTAGGCTATTTATGAAAACTAGTTTTTACTGACAAGTTAGCAGGATATTTACTGAAAATATTTTTTACAGACAAGTAACTAGGATATTTATTGAAACTAGATTTTTTTACTGTAGGATAGTAGGATATTTACTGAAACTGTCAGGAAGGCTTTTCAATTCGTTGAGCATGGCGATTCTACATGGTAAGATTAGAAAATCGGTGGTATTGGAAGATTAACTTGGATCCAATTATTAAAATTAAAATCCACGAGTCTATATTTTAGTTTTAATGTAAGTATTATCCACAGCTTTACTTTCTTTGTTTAAAATATCAAAGACTCCAGAAATCTATCAAATTTTGTATAGTGTTGCGGCTTGTTTTTGTTGTTTTTTAAAAGCTAAGTCGTACAGTAGCATATAACATTAAGGCTAATTGCAAGACAGATTTAATCGAATAAATGTCATATTTAGTGAATTAGGAAATACCCTATAATAAGTTTTAATGTTTTCACATGAATATACGTGAAGAACTAGTTGGTAGTTCCAGTTCTTTTATTTTGTTTCATTCTTTGGACAAATTCTCACGAAACACAACGTTAGAGAACATGGTCACGTAAATATGCTAAAACACTTTCAGTTACCATTCATTACTGTTGGCAGACTTTGACTAATATACTTTCAAACAGAATATGAATTAGTAAGAATTTCTTAATATCTCAACCTGAATTAGAAGCTATTTGTCAAGCATTTATTTTGGAAAGTTAAAATGCAAGGCAATAAGAAAGTTAATCTGTCTTCTGTTGTACAGTAATCTCATAATTGATCGCCGTATTTTACAAATTATATTAAAAGAATCAACTCTGAGACATTAAGCTTCTACAGGTTAAAAATTCTAGGGCTGAGATAAACCTTTATAGTAAATAACAGGATTTTTTAACCAGATAAAAACTAATTTTATTTCAAATTCCATGAATTAGGTCTCATATAGTAAGACGGTCTCAGAGAAACATTAACTTAGAAATACATTCTTTGTCTTGGAACTTATATTGCTTACATTATCTGTAAAGGAGAATGTAGTATAATAGAGTATTAAAGGAAAAAATGATAAAACTAGCAAGGATAAAAAATGGCGTCAAACTAAACTCTTACCACAAATAAAGTGTTTCCATTTTTCCACGATCTGCGGGTGAGACCTATTACAATGAAAAAGACATGAAAAATAATTTATTTCAGTCCATTTGACTTATGTGCATTTAAATACAACAGAGGCAAACGTGATATGTTAATAAAACTAGTTTTTTCAGTCATTGTGGTGAGCCTTTCGTTTTCGTTTTGTTTGCTTTTTACATTTCTACGTTAATAAAACGGATATATGTGGTAACTGATATTACCTATTTCGTGTTTCTTTGCCAAAGTCTTTCAAACATTCTTGACGGATTAATATAACTTGCAATTTATTATCCAAAAATTACTGCATGCTAAACCACAGCATTATAAAAGAAACAGTTATGTTGATAATAGTGTTTAACTCATATAACCGACTGTATCCCTTCCCTTACATAGCCCCCCCCCGCTAGGACAGCGGTATGTCTAAAATTAGAGGCTTGATTCCCCTCGGTGGGCTCAGTAGATAGCCCGATGTGGCTTTGCTATAAAAAAGCACACATACACCTTTCCATACGACTCAAATATGAAATTTCTGATTGACGAATCAAACAATTGTTATGACGTTGGTCTAAGCTCAAAATTTAGCTAAAATAAATTCTAGTTCTATGGATTAGCCAAACTCCTGGTCTTACATAGATTTAAATACTACCCTTACCTGCTCTATTACGAGTATTAAAGTATTGATACACGTCTACTCCAGTTTAAAAATACTTCTATTACCTGTCAAAAGAATAACTTATTTTGAATATTTACTTTTGTACATTATTATGAGGGTTGAAGTATAAATAGACGTGTACTACTGTTTTAAAAAGTACTGGTAGATTAGAACCCCATTACAATAATGTCGAAGAATTTTGTCCAAAACGTTCAGCTATCATTTCCATTCAATAAAATAGTCAGGTCATATAATTATCCTGTCACGTTCAGATGGTCGTTTAACAAATGTGCGATTATGCTCATTTAACTTTAGTTAGAACTGAAGGCAGAGAAGGAAGATTGCATTTCTAATGAATTCATTTCAAATTATAAGTAGAAATGGTAGAATGAGAACCGAATTCTTCGATAATTTTCGAAGTCACTTCAACATGCATTCCGAAATATTGTTGTTTTTATGAAACGTTAAATAAAATTTTAAAGAAAAATCAAGTTTATAGCTCTTCAAGAAGTAAAAATACAAATAAGTTCGATTTTTTTTTCAGATTTGTGCTTGGAAATGACGAATCATGTGTTGTTCTTTGTCTTTGTTTTTTTTTCACTGTGGATCCAATAACTCATTTAACAGTAAAAATTTAGGATGTAACTACTTTTGAACATAAGTTTAATGGCGGAAAATAAAGCTGTTCGGAAATCCAGTTCAAAGATTTATGTATATGTATTAGATTTAACAGTCTTATGGTTTGAAAAATTTTATTCTAGTTCCTCGGAATGCTGATAGTCATAAGGATCACATATTAAAATACCTAAGACGTCAAGAAAGCTCTAGACCAGAAAGAAGACTAGATATTGTTTGTGAGCTTGTAAAACTTGTGTACGTTAGTGCAAATTGTATTATTATTTGTATATAAAAAATATATTTGTGTTAAGAAAAGAAACTGTGTGTATCAATCTTGTTATCAAGTATCATAAATTGCATACATATCCACATTTATATAATTTCTAAATTTATATCACAGTTTAATTCAGTCTTAGGCTATTTGAAATTAATTGTTTGTTTTTAATTTCGCTCAAAGCTACACGAGAGCTATCTGCACTAGCCGTCCCTAATTTAACAGTGTAAGATTAGAGGGAAGACAGCTAGTCATCACCACTCACCGCCAACTCTTGGGCTACTCTTTTACCAAAGAATAGTGATATAATGCCCCCACGACTGAAAGGGCGAGAATGTTTGATGAGATGGGAATTCGAAAACAGGACCCTCAGATTACGAGTCGAGTGCCTTCACCACCTGGCCATGATGGGCTTTTAACATTGTAATTTGTAACCAGGAAAACAAACAAGATGTTTCAGAAAACAGTGAGCAAAAATAACTATGAAGTTGTCGCCGTAAGTTATGTAATTTTGTTGGTAATACATCCACTCGTCTTGAGAAGACTATAAAAGTTTACTGCAGATCTTTGCAGAACTAGTTCACTCTTTACTATCCTGCGCCTCAATATTAAGTAACTTGCTAACTTTATTTATCTTTAGTTAAGCTAGATCATGTAAATGATTAATAATTTAATAACAAATAAATGCATCTTACGTTGACAATTAAGTAAAAATAATAACGACCACTTTCTATCTAATATGTACCTATATCTATAAGCATGCATGTGAGCATATGAAATATTAACTGGTTTAAAAAGCAGTTCATCTAATGATCTCTGAAATAAAGTAACACGAGTCTTTGATCTATTGAAACATAAAGGTTCTTCTAACTACGGTACTTTTTGGAATCTATAATACACGTTTCTTATGTGGTAGACTAGAATACTGGTGCAGCTTGAGCATATATATATGTATATAAAGTTGAAATATTCGACAATAACTGACTTAAGTAGAGGGACACTAACTTTTCCAGTATTTTCAGCAAATTCGTGTGAAAGAGAAACAATTGTTGTTGTTTTGAATTAAGCACAAAGCTACACAATGGGCTATCTGTGCTCTGCCCACCACGGGTATCGAAACCCGGATTTTAGCGTGTAAGCCCGCAGACATACCGCTGAGCCACTGGGGGGCAAAGAGAAACAAATAACACAAAACATACAAAACAAACCAGAATATATTTTTAGTATAACCTGAAAATTTATATCATAATTTATAAACACATAAACTATACAACAAAACTATCAGAAAGCTGTTAGAAATGTGTTATAATTATTTAAATAGTTTTTCAAACGTTACAAGTTTTAAAGTTAATATCTGTTTTAAAAAAAAAGCAAACAATAAATACTTCTCAAGATATAAATCTGTACAATATATCAACTACTTGTGTTTACGTTCACACTTCCCTCGGTGGAGTCAGCAGATAGCCCAATGTGGTTTTGCTATGAGAAAACACACATATAAACAATCACATTTATACACCTTAGATCTGAAGATTATTTGGTAAATCGTTTCACAAGTAATTTGGAATTTCCATGAATAGTTTATAGTTACAAAACCACAGATTTGTTTTTTTAATTTTAACTCTAAAATGACCAATCCTAGAAAACGATGTTTGAGGGTTTTGTTGAGATACATATTGACTTCTGAATGTTCAATAAAATGAACTAACTTATAAACGTCTCCTATCTTTAGCTTATGAAAGTTTGTACCATCTCCAGTAAACTTTGGAATATTTAACAAATGATTCCAAAATCATAAAACTTTAACTTAATTCAGTAATTTTGATGATGTTTTCAAATGTACCAAAACATGTAATAATTTTAATGTTCAATGACATTAGATTCATAACTAACCTTTTACTCTATGATTTTGTTCTTCACATATAATGATTTTATATTATATATGCAATCAAGTAATTTAAAGTAAGCAGGAATAATATTCATTAATTACTTACACTCCTTACTAAGTACTGGTAATTAAGTTCACAATAACGATCGAAAAGTGGTTGGGAGTAATGAAAATATCAGACAGAACAGCGCCTTTAATGCCTTCTGGTTTTTATGGAATATTTGTTGAGCTCTAATAAATCTGTCGAACATTTACTCCTATGATTTTGTTTTCTAGAGCAAAGCCACACTGGGCTATTTTATTTGCTGTGTCCATCGCAGGGAATTGAACCATGAATTTGGTGCCTAAGCTCTCTGATGTCTCACCGAATGACAACTCCAATAATCAACGTCGATCATTTCAATTTCCTTTAACTGGCCTATTTTCTCACTTTTAGCATATATATATATATATATATATATATATACACATATACGTTTTTTTTATCTCTTATTGTTTGGTTTGTTGTTTTTTATTTCAGTCCGTCAATCTTGAAGATACATCATATTTTATTTCCCATTCTTCGGTCGGATGAGTCCAGATGTTTATTTTATCATCAGATTTTATATCTGGACTAAGTTTTTACTATTTTTGCTGCATCAACTAATATTCCTTTCATCCCACTCGTAACTCACCAGACTCTTCTATCAAGTTATTTGCCTTTCTTATATTCTCGTACAACTTATATTCCCTTCACATCATAGTTTGTCCCTTAGATTCTATTTTAACATCATTAGATAATAAATTGGAGAATATCTCAGAACGATGTGATCACTAAAGATTTTATAACAAATATAATGTATTTTTAACAGATGGTAGCTTAACCGATGATGACCTATTTATGAACTCAAACATCCAGATCATTTACATTTTATATTGTAACCACAAAATACTGCAATACATCTGCCACATTTCAAAAAGAACGAAAACGCCTAACTTAACTTTGTTTAATAATTGTGTAGCTATATCCAGCAACACTTTGCATAATTAAATTGCACCAAAAGAAATGAAATGCGTAACTCAACTTTTTTCAATAATTATGTCGGTTCATCCAGCTCCGCTTTGTATTCGTAAATTGTAAAACGATAATGATGACCGATTCTTGCAAACAGAACGCCATAATAACACCGAAAATAAAGTTTCTGAGCAAATATAAAAATATTTACAGTAACTTGAGTTATTTAACACATTGCAAACAAGGTGTGACCGGATTTATCGTAAAACATATCTGTGATGTGCCTTCACTTAAAACAACCTATTGTAAGGTATGTCTACTCTTATAGTTTATCATATTTTCTGGAAAACATCAGGTGGCGCTCAGTGATGTCGAGAAAACCCACTTGTAAAGAAATATATATGTAAAAACGGCTCGTTTGGGTTGAGAAAGAAATCAAATATCATTTCTTAATCTCAAAATTACAAGAACCGACACACAATTCAAAACAGAAATCCACCGAAAAATCACCCATACTGGACTATACATTCCTTGGGACTCAGCACATGAAACAAAACAAAAACTCAACATACTAAGAAACCAAATAAACACAGCCATAAAACTATGCTCACCAGATAAAATTAACGATGAATTAGACAAAATAAAACAATACTTCATCAACACCAATAAGTTTCCTCTACAAACCGTAGAAAACATTATACGCACACACCTAGACGAAAAGCAAAATCAAACAACAAAAGTAAATATATCTCACGAATCAAAAAATCACGAAACCATATACTGCTGCATAACATATATTCCTGACATCAGCAGACAAATAACCAACACTTGGCAAAAACTGGTAACAAAATATGACATTCCAGTTAATACCAAATTTATTCAAAAACCAGGCACAAAACTGAGGTCTATACAATGTAAAAACTACACTGACAAACACCACACCAACATTATTTATAAAATACAATGTGATAACTGCCACGACTTCTTTATTGGAGAAACAAGTAGAAAAATAGAAACCAGATTCAAAGACCATGAAAAGTCACCTACACACGTTTTCGAACACTGCAAGTCAAATAAACACAACATAACCATAGAAAACACTCAAATACTAAACAAAGAAACAAACATAAACAAACGCAAAATTAAAGAATCCTCACATATACAACAACTTAAACCCAAAATAAACCAATGTAAAGAAACGCCTTTGTACCTATGTTAATGTAATAAAATAAATAAATTATGTATTCAAACATCTAACACCGCACTCTACATTCCGACACTCAGTTACACAAACCCTTCCAAACACGTGGTCAGCTTCCGGTCAGTTACCTCTTTCTTTGTGAACCTGACGATGACCAAAGAAGGTCAAAACGTTGTTCGCGCTTCTATGTAAAATATTTTTTCAACCCAAACGAGCCGTTTTTGCATATATATTTATCAGGTAATTCTGTTTTATTTAAAATGGTTATATAGTCAGAATGTTAAAGTATGCATGAAGGAATTTAAGCCATGCTTCGCTTTCTGTGTTAAAAATTCGCTGTATTGTTGTTGCTGTTTTGAGTACAATATCTTTTCATTATCTGCAACATATTTTAAACAGATAGTATTAATTAGGATATATATCTCTCGTTACATTCTGTAACTGTACTATCATTCATATTAATTTTGCCCCCCCAGTGGCTCAGCGGTATGTCTGAGGACTTACACGCTAAAATCCGGGTTTTGATACCCGTGGTGGGCAGAGCACAGATAGCCCATTGTGTAGCTTTGTGCTTAATTGAAAACAACAACAACATATTAATTTTTTTCTCAAAGCCTGGAGGCTTAGATTAAGTTAATGGTTAGCCTATTCGAGCTGCAGATCACAGTTTTTAGGTTCAACGTGTTTTGAGCTCATAACAAATGATGCAGTCTGTCCTGTTATTCAAATATAAAGCCTAATAAAGCTCTTTTACTGGCGGAACATGCTGCATAGCAGCTTTTCCTGTACTGACTGACTGAAAGTTAGAGATGGCTACGCGTGAATTATAAACGTTTTTAGCCTGACTATTCTGTCCACGTACGTGTTAGAATTTTCAATTCAAAATAGCTAAAACTTGGAATTTAGATTCGCAGTAACATCCGAATGGTTTAATATCATTCGTATTGTATTTTTTAGATATTTGAAATTCCACAATTTCTATAACTTTCCAACACTCTTATTAATTTTTTTCTCACAAGGTCGTTATTTTCAGTCTAAATCTTCTGCAATACTCTTGGTACGGCACAGAAATTTTGTTAAATTTTCTCTAATTAGCTATCGTTTTGATTTTAACTTCTTCTTATAGTATAATTCAGTAAAATTAGCTTCATTTTTTGGAATACTAATACTTTGACTTAAATTTAACTTTAAAATAATTCGGTAATAATGGTATTTTTCAAAACAAAAAAGTCGCAGGGCTGTTATATATCTGTGTGTATTTGTGTATTAATGGAAAAAGAAATATTCACGTATTAACAACAATAATTCAATAACAGTTAACTTTGTGATAAGCAGTTGAAGTTGTAAACTCAGATTGGTATATTTATTTATTTATCTACAAAATCCACAAGCTAAGCAGACCAGAGGGAAGATAATTAGGCGATTATTTATCTTATGTAAATACATAAGACTCTATATAATTCGGAAATTCTTAAAGAGAGAATAAAATACGTTCAAAATATATATTACAAATCAATTTTGCAGTAAATAAATATATATATTACAGTTGAATTTAGTAATAAAATGAGTTAGCTTAGGTGTGAATTACGTAAGTAGAAATTTACATTTAATTTGTCAAAGTCTGTTATTAAATTTACGGAATTATTTTTAAACATTAACAAAGTCACAAATGTTATGATTATTATGCTCATAGATATCATATTCATGTGCTTTTACGATCGGTCTCCTATGTACAATTTTTTTCAGGCGCCTTTCTCTTTGAAAATCAAATATTCAAGTCATAAGACTTGTTAATAAGATTGTTTCAGAATTTCATCTTACATATCTTTCACTTTTTATTGTGCTATAAATAAATGCCCGTTTTCAAGTATTTATCTAACTGTCAAGTGTAAAAAGAAATCTATATTTCCTTTACCTTTATGGTTTAAAGAAAAAGAGGTTTAGTTCAATGATGACTTTTATCCAAATTGTAATCCAAATGTTTCTTTTTTCGAAATGATACAGCCTAAAGATACTTCACCTCTGCATCATCCATCTGCGATCCTTTATCTTTTATACATATAATAATGTACTTAAAAATGAAAATGTACAATAAAATAATAATGTTGCAGAATTAACTTTAGATGCTGCCAGTCTTTTAAGCCTTAACGCCCAAATGTGTTTGTTTTGGATATATTAACACAAAGTAGTCGCCCCTGGGCGTCCCTAATTTTGAAGATATGAAGAAAGTTAGTTAGTAGTCTATGGCACCTAATGTTAACTCTGGTCTGCTTTAATCAACCAATGAAATGTTACTTCTTTTAGAGAAAATCCATTTAAAGGTTTTGAATGTATCGTACATTTGTGAAAAGCAAAATTTATAAACTTAAATATAGATTATCCAAAAATATTAACTGAGTCACAAACGTAAACAGATGCATTAGCTGGTGTGAATTATTTAATCCATAAAAAGTTAATTACATAAAAAACTCTGAGCTCAGTTTAAAATGTGGGGCATCTAAGTCTTGTGAGGATCAATGAGTTTCTGTTTATCAAGCGCTCACAACTCTCGTTGCATTGTTAAAAGAGAAAATATATGCGTTTTTAATTATCGACGAGACTTAAGCGAATAAGTAATTTCCGGTTCATTTGTCTTCGTCAGCAAAATTGGACAGTGTACAGAAATGTCTTGTAATTGCGACTGAGAACTGTATTTATAATTTAAATATATTCGCTCAATAAGTCTTCCACACCTGAGTGCAACGAACACTATGTAAAATATTATGGTATTATTGTATTAGTGCACAAGGTTAGTGTGCAATTGGCAAGTATAATTATTTTCTAAAAACTACAAGTGCTTGTAGCTTCTTTGGTTTTGTTTTAAGAAATTTCTTTTTCGCAGACGCAACAAACATAGTGTAAAAATATTTAAATACATGAGAGAGTCTAAGATTATGTCCCTAAGCTATCACATTTAAACTTTTTCCTTATCTGTAATGTATGCCTCATTATAATGTAGAGATATAACTAATAAAATACATTTTAATGGAAGTTTTATCATCATATTTTGTGAAAATATACCTTTGGGATTGATACAAAGTTTTTATTTATCTGTATTTATTATTTGAAATCGTGTATTATATATACAACACATTACCTGTCGCACAATTTAAAATAACTTTATAATTTTTTTTAAATATTAATAAGCGTTTTCTTTCAACCATTTTGTGCCCCGCTGGTACAGCGGTAGGTCTACGGATTTACAACGCTAAAATCAGCGTTTCGATTTCTCTCGGTGAATTCAGCAGATAGCTCAATATGGCTTTGTTATAAAACAAACACCTTGAACTATTTTATTTCTGCAAATATAGGTTGGAAATGCATGAAAGTAGCTGTTCTCTATGTTTAATAATTTCTATCATATCTACATCATCCTCTACACGTTATAAATGTGATTATTTTTGCATAATATAAGCAATTCATCTCCACTACTTTCAGAAATGACTTGTACGTTCGTGCTTCTTCACATTGATGAAGGACGGTCACATATCTGATAAACTATTACCAAAATAACATTTTATAATTTGAAGCCTCAGTTATTCCGAAATAAACATTTTCACTTTAAACATATCTATATCTTAATCATGTCCGAAAAAAATAATTTAGCATTTTTATATACATTTATAAATAATAATTAACAACAAAGCTAAAACTGTAAACGATCTAAACAAATTTTAAGAGACCTTCCGTAAGTGAAAAGATAAGTGATCTTCACAAAATGTCGATTTCTTCAGTTATTACAGTTTAGTTTGTTGAGAGTGAGAGATGTTAACTAAATGATTTCTTTTTAGTCTGTTAGCTTAAAATTATGAACAACAAGAGCAGACAGCTCTGTGTGGAATTCAGCATATAAGTAAACAAGTCCTTCTCTGATGCTATTTACAGATGAGAAGTAAAATATTTATGAAAATTAAATTTTGTTTCAAAACTATCTTCATATCTAACTTCGTCAAACAGTTTTTATTTAGTTTTAAAACAAACTCCACGTGAGCATCTTATGCTAGACTACGAATAGGCGCTCAAATATCTATGGATTCACGTGGTTCTCCAATTACCTTATTCTTTTCTAAGTAATGCTGTGTTAGAATTAACTTTTAATTTTGTTTGTTTTAGAACGAAGCCTTAATGGACTGTCCATTTTGTTCAATTCGAGTAATTAAACCTCAAATTTTAGTTTACAAATACCGTAGATTTACGCTATCTTACCGGATGACGCTTTTACCTTGGCAGTATATTTACATTAATAATGCTGGTATAATAAAATTAATAGTGGCTAACAAGAGAACGAAGTTGTTTCTTCTAACTTTACTCGTGTGTCTAAGATCCTTACTTTATAAGGCTGAAATATTATTATGACTTAGCGCTTTTTCACAATGACAATGTTTTTGTTATAAAGATCATTTTCTCTCACACACGCCCCCTATTGTCACAGTGGCATGTTTGCGGACTCACACCGCTAGGAACCTAGTTTCAATGCCCGTGGCTGGAGAAACACAGATATCCCATTGTGTAGCTTTGTGCTTAATTCCAAACAAATAAACAACTTCTCTCACACACACATAGTACATACAATACTAACTGAAGTATTTGTTCAATGTTATGGACTGTTTTCTGTCAAACTCTAAAACAGCCAATAAGATAATGTGTCGAGGGTAACTGCTACCACCCTTTTTTTAGGAAGAAGCTGATTTTCGGCTTTCTCTTCAAATAAAGCCATTTCATGCAGTTGTTAAGCCAACCGTTGAATTACCTGTGCTGTGCCTAACAAAGATATTGAACCTAAATATTTAGCATTACAAACTTTCAGATTTATCTCTGAGTCACAGAAGAGAGCTGATGAGGTACATATTTAAAAACAGGAGTTTTGTACACAATGTAAAATGTAACTGTGTGATTAAAGTAACTGATGCTGTTAATTTAGAAAGTCGGATACGCCTATTTATGGTCTACTCTCTTCCTTTAAAAATGGTGGAGTTTGTTATTTTCTAGTGATAAAGATGGCAATTTTTTATGATAGCAAGAGATTAACCACCTGTGACAAATTGTGTTTTTTGAGCTGTTTTGCGTTCTTTTTCTCATTCTTGACAGTATTTTTTGGATTTGTAGTATGTAGAATGTTTATTTGCCATAAAAATAAGTATTTATTTTATAAACATTGCTGTCATCAATATCTTGCAGAAAGATAGTGGTGTTCTCTCTAAGCAGTTCTTCGAAAAGATGGATTTTTAATCACACATCAAACTGCACATGATGTAGGTGTGGATAATATTGTCGTTGTGAAATTGAAACTGGGAATATATCAGATCCATTGTTTTGCAATATGCACACTTCTCTTATGTTCAACAGGATTATGACGAAACAATGGAATAAAATGTAACAGAATATCGGTAGAGACAATATTTACTCTAGTTTCTTACTGAACGCTTCAAGCAATGCATCAACGGTAATGAAACAAGCATTATTTTGTATAACTCGCCTCGTAACTCATGACCACAAGCCCTGGAGCAAAGCGACCGAGTTTAACACCCACAAATCGGTCATGCTTAAAGTTGAGCTTTCAAATAAGTTGGTTCTTGTATATGCTGTGACACTAACGTAGGCTTAAACGTATTGCACCCATTCTTATGAATTACTTCGCTGAGCAACTTTCTAATTGGTTTTTCATAGCATTTATACAAAACTACTTTTCTGAAAATTTCAGTTAATTACTAAGCAAGATTATTGCAACGTTACTTTCTTTCGAGTAATTACCTGAAAAACCGATATTTGGTAATATTTATTTTGTTGTTATTGCACATTTCACGCAGAAAATGGTAGTACACATTTCATAAACACGATCGAATGTAGCCGTAAGTACTTTATAAAATATATGGATAGGTAGACATATTTCATAGACACGTTGTGCTTATAGACGAAGTCTGAGGGACAGGTAAACATATTTAATAGACAAGTCGTGCTCATAGACAAAGTCTGAGGGACAGGTAAACATTTCATAGACACGTTATATTCAAAGACGAAGTCTGAAGGACAGGTTAACATATTTCATAGACACAATGCTTAAACACAAATTCTGAAGCGTAAGTAAGTATATTCTACAAAAAAATATACTTATAGACATGGTCTGAGCTGTAAGTCCACATATTCTACAGACATGATAATTCTTTATTTAGTCTATTTAAAACTTTATCATGAAATTTTCATAAAGAATATTTTATCACATAAGACGTTTTATAGCCTAAATCATAGCAGATCGAAAACTCTAAAGCAAAGAGTCCATTTCGTTAGCAAACAATGAATAAAACACAGGTAGTATATATACATATAAGTCACTGGATTAAGCGAGACATATAATGGCATCTATTTGAAAAGAAGGTACTCGGCTATAAGTAGTAACAAAGTTGACAAGCAATGAATAAAACACAGGCGGTATAAGTAAGTCACTGGATCAGACGAGACTTAGCAATGGCATTTATTTTTAACTGATTTACTCGTCTTGAAGTACTGATAGATAGCAAAAGGTTTTGTTATAAAAAGAATAATAGCTTTCAATTATAGCATGATGTGCGTCCATATTATTTCCATAAACTAAAGATATGCAATACAAAATAACTATCGAAACTGATATAACAAATAGCATTCGCCATAAACTGTAAAATACATGTTGCAAAAACTTATTGAGATATGATATGTATGGGGAAATGTTTTACACAGAAATATAGTTCTTATATATAAATATAAATAATACAAACATTAATTTTGTAACATATAAATCTTTATCTGATTAAAAGAACAAAATATAAAGACAGGGAGATGTCTAAATAAATACTGTTAAGGAAGAGAACTGAAGACAAAGACATACCCATATAAATAACACCTTGCAGTTATCTTTCTGAATGAGGATAATTTAATTAACTTATATGTGAAAACTATACATATTCATGCCATATTTTTTGTGTGAAAATTGCGATGTCGTTTTTCACGATTACGGAGTTTAAATATTTTCTTACAGGTGACAAAACTGATCTTGCACATTGGGTTTTTGTATTTCAGGCTTCACAGGTTTAAATTACATTAAGATTTAACGAAGTAAAGCATTTACTTCAATAGCATATACTTAACTCAGTCGAGTATTTACTACACCTTAAAATTTGTTTCTGTAGAATACTTGTTTCATCAGAGTATTTTCTTAATAGAGAATTTTCTTCTCTAGAGTACTTATTTCAGTAAAGTATTTGTTTTTAATAGTAGTGTATTTGCTTCAGTACATTACTTGCTTCAATAAAATATTTTCTCTGGTAAAGTATCTTTTTCAGGAAAGTTTTTGTTCCATTACGGAAACTGTTTCGGTAAAATATTATCATCAGTATAGAATATACTTTAACATATTTATTCCCGCAAAATATTTGGCAGTAGAATGTCTTTTTCAAGAAAATATTTGTTCCAGTGGAGTATTTGCTTAGAAAAATACTTCCTCCAGTAAAGTATTTATTCCAGTAGAGTTAATTATCGGAAAATATTTATTCCTGCAGAGCATTTGTTTCAGTAAAATATTTGTTCCTGTAGAGAATTTGTGTTAGTAAAATATATGTTTCTGTAAAGCACTTAGTTCAGAAAAATATATGTTTCTGTAAAGCACTTAGTTCAGTAAAATATGTCCCTGTTGTGCATTTGTTTCAGTAAAATATGTTTTAGTAGATTTGCTTCAGTAGAGTATTTGTAGAAAAAAACGTAAAGTTATTTTTTATACACAACGTATGCATCCACTTAGAAATCTGTCAACCTTAAATTTGGGAAAACCACGTTGAAAGTTTAGACAATTAGATAACTTTAGATAGCTCTAAATGTATTCCTTATTTAATAATCGAATCAGAAATGACATCTCTATCCACATCACTAATGATATTCTTATTAACCAATGAATCGTTATATTGTATACTTCTTTTGTTTAGAGAAATCTATTTGAGCTTTACCTACATAGTATGTACCATGTATTACATTAAATAATTAAACTGCATGTTTAAAAGGCAAAGATAACAAGATTGGGCAAACATTAGAAGAACGTGCTTACAATTTAAGCTTCAAACAAAAAAATCGAGAATTTAAAATCACCAAATTTAGTTATCTTAAAGCTTCTAATGGCTTTATATTTCCAATTCTTCTAAAACTTTAGTAAAACAAAGTTACAAAGTTTCCAGACTAAAGACTTGGAAAGACTATCTACAAACAATAATGCTTGCAAATGCTTGTCTTATCGTAGTACCTTATCAGAAGTAAAGTGTATAATGACACTTGCTCTAAAAGATAGAAACCATTCTATATACAGAATAAATGTGGATAATTAAATGCAAAGTTTTGAATGATTCGTGAAAAAAGTCAGAAAAAGGACAAGAATGTAAACTTTTTATAATCTTTTAGTCCACAAATACATTATTTTTAATTAAAATTGCATATATTACAAAGCGATCTCTAATATAGAGTGTAATGTAACATTTCATCGTATCTGCAGATAGTACGATATTATTTTTAATTGCTAAAACATTAAACTATGAACAGAAATATTTACAATATTGTAACAAATGGTTGTTATATAGTAATTTCTGAGTATTTCCCTCTAAAATGAATAGTGTGTGAGTGAAACACATTTCGAATTAAATCCTTCAAAAAAGAAAGAAAAGAAAGGCGGAAAAACTACTGTAAACTATAATATAAACTCCTCAAAGGGTTTACTTTCTCATTTAGCAGTTGTGTAATGTTTTTAGGTGTGCGTTTCTCTTGACTTTCTTGAAAGCATTTTAAAGTAATCATTCGAATAATTTATAAGGAATATATTACAAGTTTATATATCGAGTGGAAAAAACAAGCAGTTTAAGCATTGTATATCTTATTCTTTAAACAAATATAGAAATATATTAAAAGAACTTATGTGACGTGATCAAGCTTATGAGTTTATAGTATCATTTTACACTAACAGGTGGACCTAAACACAAATTCACTTCTATATCAAAATGAAACAAAACTTCAGTACAGTTATTGTATTATAAGCCACTTGTGCTCCCTCCCCCAAGTGACACAGTGGTATGTCTACTAACTTGACTTATCCTGCTAGAAAGTGGCTTTCAATACTCGTGGTGGACACAAAACAGATAGCCCTTTATGTGGCTTTGTGCTTAATAACAAACAATAATGTAAGCTTTCTATATTTTCATAGTTATAATAAACTTTTTCGTTTTTAGCGGAGGGAACGAAAAGCGACAGAGAAGAAAGAACGAGATAACTTTATTAGGGTACCAGTTTTATATATAATTATTAAAATATATGCAAGTAAAACGAAATAATGCTTTGCTTTAAATACTTTATGGGGTTTTTTTCAAAAAATATAGTATATGTACGTATATATATAGTCAAAGTGGTGTTCTTTCATTTGACTTTCTAAATTACTTGAATTGAACAGTAAAAGTAACACCTAGTGGAAGCACGCAAGTAATGTCGTTGTTATTGTTTCATGTGTAAATATTCGTAAAATCTTTTTGATGCATTTTTTTTACTGGCAACTATTTTTTAAAGTTTATGAAATATGTATCAACATAATATTAATGTAAAGAAAGGAGAAGAGAGAATAACAGACAAATTAAAATAATTTTAATTAATTATCTCTAAATCTCATCTGTAAAGAAAGTGAATCCTTTATGAGTTATCTCTGTTTTCTTCAGCTGTGATAGAAGTTATAGAAAGATAAAACCTAAAAGCATATAATCTTGATATGATGAGTGTGAGAGACTTGGCATAGCCAAGTAGTGAATGAGTTCGACTCGCAAACTGCGAGTCATGGGTTCGAAGATGCATGCCCTTTTAGTTGTGGGGTATTCGAATGTTTCAGTCAATTTTACTATCCGTTGCTCAAAATTTGGTAATGGATCGTGTTCCGTAGCTGCTTTCCCTCTCGTCTTTCACTACTAAATTACGGACGGCTAGCTCTTGTGTTGTAAGTTTGTGTAAAATTTAAACAAACAAAATCATGGGTTTGAGAACTAAATGCTAAGTATTCACATTTTCCTATGTTTCTTATAGCTAAAAATCGTTACTGTTTTAAATTAATGTTTTTATTTCATGTGACTAAGCTCTTATATTATAATCAGTAATTAAAATTACCTCTTGCAAGTTATCTCTAGTTTTCAACATTGAATAGGTATAAAACCGCCAAGATCTCGCCGCATATAGAAAATTCTATCACGAGAAGCGTATTTGAAAGTTAATTACAGTGGATCAAAATCAGTTTATCATTTACGAGTATAAAGTCAGGGATAGAGCAGATCTCTTAATTGAAAAACCAAGACGCTCAGTGGAAGATGTTTTCCTTTGCTGTGAAAAGTAAGATTACTCTTAATTACCTTCAAACCAATTACTGGTCGATGCTTGTATTCGTTGTGATCAACTTGTTTTTGTTGTGGTTTTTTGTTGTTTTTTTTTGCTTATTCATTGAACTGGTTCCAAGTTTCATGACAGAAAATATAATAAACAACTAAAACACCACCTTTCCAGACAAGAGAACAGAAAAAAAACAACATCGTGTCGTACAAATCTTAGTCATATTTCTTGTGCCTCTTGTTAAAAGAAAGCTATTTCTAGAATAGAGTAATAATAATAATCTGATAAGTCAACAATAAATATCACAGTATATTGAAATAATTCCTCCAATATTTATTTGTTTTTGAATTTCTCGCAAAGCTACACAAGGGATATTATCTTTTATATCTTCAATTCAAGTAAATAAATATAGGTTAAAACACTTTTTATGTGTTTATTCAGGCGTAAGAAAAGTATTAACAAGACTTTGTTAGCTCAGACAAAACGATGCTTCTATTCTTCTGTATACCGGAAGTGGCGTTAATTCATAGCTCGGTAAGCGACCATTTAATTTCAGAATGTCTGTCTTGGCGACATAAAGATACATTGATAATAACCGGATATAGGATTTTCCATTTATTACAGTTTAAATTGTTGTAAATCCATATTACAGGTATCGTTAACTTCAAGAAAGAAGCAATGGTTCCTTCAAGTTAATATCGGAGACAATATAATTTTTCTCTCATCCTACCATTGCCATTCATAATCGGATTGTTCATTGAATTAGTTTCTCAACAATTTGATGATTCTCAGTAGACACCATTTTAAAAAGTTCTTCTACAATCTTTACTATCGGAGTAAAGAATATTTGATAAAGTATCTTTGGACTATTTGTATTTTTTCAAGTAACCCAAGTTTATGAATAGTGTTTAAACATTGTTGTCGATGTTGCTCTTTGACGTTTCACAGCGCAAAGCGACTAGGCTATCTGCGCTAAATAACTGGTAAAAAATAAAATAACAATGAAAGTATTATAAAGTTTAAAGGGAGATTGATGGCTCAGATTTGGGTAAAAACTTAAAGAACAGTATTAGAACACTGCGCCTAGTTCATTATTCGATATACAACGAACCAATTGTTTAATTATATACATGTATCTGCGTTTATGTGAATGTTACGGATTCTTATTTTTAACTAAAAGTGAAATCAAGAAGAGAATATGTGACCTACAGACATAAAGCATTCTTTGATTGGCTGTACCGTCTGCTGTGGACAGCAGTTTCGCCTCTTCAAGACTCAGCAACAGCTTGGGTGAGCAAACAAAATAAATACAGTCAGTGATGTCGAGAAACCCACTTGTTGAGATTTTATATGCAAAAACGGCTCGTTTGGGTTCAGAAAATATTTTAAATAGAAGGTCGAAACGTTGTTCGCTCTTCTATTTAAAATATTTTCTGAACCCAAACGAGCCGTTTTTGCATATAAAATAAATACAGTGATGACTCTTGTAATGATGACATATACATTATACTCATGATGTATTTTTAATCCTTTTACGTTTATTTAGAAGTGTGAATAGCATTAGAACATTGTGTCTAACTCTTTATACAATGAACGAATTGTTTAAATGTTGTATTTTTTTTCCTTTTCACAGCTGATAAGTCTTCAATAGACAAAACTGCAGCCTACAACATACTTTCAGATAGAGACTAAAAATAGATTTTTTTTAAATTTCGCACAAAGCTACTCGAGAGCTATCTGTGCTAGCCGTCCCTAATTTAGTAGTGTAAGACTAGAGGGAAGGCAGCTAGTCATCACCAACCACCGCCAACTCTTGGGCTACTCTTTTACCAACGAATAATGGGATTGACCGTAAAATTATAACGCCCCCACGGCTGAAAGGGCGAGCATGTTTGGCGACGGGGATGCGAACCCGCAACCCTCAGATTACGAGCCTTAACACGCTTGGCCATGCCGGCCCCGAAAATAGATCTACAACAAAATAACTGCTATTTTTGGGTAGTGTTGTATAAAAGCTATAATTGGATAGAGGAACAAACTTAAAATATGAATGTTTAATTTATTATTGAATTAAAACAATTTGTAACATGTATGAAGCATTCATAAGATATTTTAATAATATTGTTTTTCAATATTTGCATTATTTTTCTAGAATCTACATAAGAAATTATGTAGTTAATAAGAAAACCTGAAATTAGCAATCAATTATAAAGACAGCGATAGTACTGGTTTTAAATACAGTGTAAAGACAGTTGCCCTGTTTTTTTTTTCATCACAAAATGTAGTAGTTTAGCTAACGCGAAAGTACAGATGTACTTAAATCTTTACCATGTATATGTATGAAATAGAATCCATATTGCATTATGTCGCTTCGCTCAAAGGAGCGCCTAGCAACAGAAGTTTGCTATTTTAGAAAGTGTAGGCTGTTTTGTTAACACTGTTTACACCATGTCTGGCTGACAAACGACACTCTATAGGTTGGTAGTTGTTTTAAAGAAGCTGTACAGTGAATGTGGAAGATGCTATCACGTTAAAGTTGAATTTTACATTGAGGAGGTTGGAAGATTAAAAGTCGTGTATAAGTTATCATACAACTGTATCGAAATCATACTGTATATTTTTTGGCTCCAGTCTTCAACGCGCAATCTAAGACTTTCTATTTATTTCCCGTTTCTATAACCCTTATATTGTGCGAAATTATATTGATAATTTCAATCATATTAAACAATAATATTTGAAGTGTCTCTATTTGAACCTTTTGATACTCCAAACGGAAGATAATTGTTGCTGTGAACGGAATGAGTATTTTCCTCCTGTCATCTGTTGGTAATACATAAGACCACCCATGTCATCTAAAAGTAGCACATAAATCTACCCATGTCATCTGAAGGTAACACATAAACGTGCCAATGTCATCCGAAGGTAGTACATAAACCTACTCATGTCATCTGTAGATAGCACATAAACCTATCCACTATCTACTCGCAAACCTCAATATTTTTTTCTCTCTTTGGAATATTCAAATTTATTTAGAAAGATATTTCAATAAACATAAGCAATCTGATAGAGATAAAATAGATCAAGTTGTTTTACTAATGAAACTATTTTGAAAATACGAAACACCTCGTAAATCAGATTAATAGTATGCAAAAAATAAATTTACAAAACGTCACAGCTTGCTATACTATTAACAAGCTTATGTTAAGGAGCTTATATCTACACAAAAATAATTACTAATTGGGGTAGTGTCGTATAAAAGCTATAACAGGATATAGGAACAAACTTAAAGTATGAATGTTTAATTTATCGTTTTTAAAAATTTGTCTTAATAATTTATCTTTAGAAATAATGCTATTCCATGTGCCATCTAGCACACACCATACTATGTCAGATTTGGATAACATCTACTCATTGTTAAGTAAAGACACCACGACTTAGCCTTAGACACAAAGTCTGAACAACGGACTCTTATCTGCCTTGACTCTACGTTGGGATAAAGATTATATTACAAAGCCCCTTTGAAACAGTTACGATAATATATTCTTTTTAAGATTTTTGCCTCTTAACTATTATGCATAAACAAAATTCGTACCCCGGTGAGACAGCGATAACTTTATGGACTTAAAACACTGACAACAGCAACATAAAGGTAAATCAAACTTACGAATTTTTTTGATTTAATTTTTAAACACAGACGTTATTCGTTAGTGTCTTTCAATGTTTCTTTTCACAAGCGCAAGATGAGTACATGTTCATAATTCGTCTATAGTTTGACATATTAAATAGTTAGCTTTAGAGATGTTGTCACTATTACGACCGTAAATTTTGTGTTTCTTTCAAGAGATTGGTAACAAGTAATTTTTTTTCTAAATGTAAAAATAAACCTTTCACATTTACTCATTTATTTTTCATGTGTGTTTTTGTAATTCTAAGTGTAAGTATATAACAGTATATTTTACTGAAAAATGTGTGTTTAACACCTTAAAGATCTACTCATTTATTTTTCATGAGTGTTTTTTAAAAACAGTCTCATAACATACGAATATATTATCAAATAAATATTTTTCACAATTTTGAATTAGCAAGAAACATCTTGATAAAGAAATATTATTATTTGTAAAATATCTTATCTGTTTAACAGATTATTAACAAAATAACTTTTTTTTTTACTTCTCTCTTCTTGAGAGTGACCCGGCATGTCCAGGTAGTTAAGGCGCTTGACCTGTAATCCGAGGGTTTAGAGTTCGAATCTCCGTCGTACCAAACATGCTCACCCTTTCAGTCGTGCGGGTGTTATAATGTTACAGTTAATTTCCACTATTATTTGGTAAAAGAGTAGCAGAGGAGTTAGCGGTTGGTAGTGATGACTAGTTACCTTCCCTCTAATCTTACACTGCTATATTAGGGACGGCTAGCGCAGATAGCCCTCGTGTAGCTTTTCGCGAAATCCAAACAAACAAACTTTTTGAGAGGTGGAGCTGTGGAGTTCACGCTTTTCAAGAATAAAAGTGGACGATATGCAGAGATCTTTGTCATGTTTATACTGTCATCGTTGTTGGTTAGATGTTTGTCCGTCACAACAAAAATTTTAAGAAGTCCGAATGCTAGTGCAGGTGTTTTTATCAAAAAAGAGCGTCGACAAAGAGCAAATAATACAAATGTTAGTTCTTTTTCCTAATATCAAAGCGTTTTTTTGCCGTCCATCTAACAAGTAATATATCTTTATATAACAATGACGCCGAAGTCAATTACAATATTCGAAACAATGAATATTTATGTTATTGCAGTAGTAGTTTGAAATAGGTTACAAGTTGTTTCATATTACTAACAATGGATTAGTTTTTATAATGTTTAAACATACATTATCCTATAATTTTGTATATGAATAGCTTTAATACTCTTCTTGATAGCACAAACGAGTAAAAAACGTAATTACTATCTGTATATGATATACTTCTATTTACTCTGAATTTTCCATATAGCTACACGAAGGCTGTCTGCGTTAATCGTTCCTAATTTAGCAGTGTAAGACTACAGGAAAGGCAGTTAATTATTAACACCTACCGCCAACTCTTGAACTACTCTTTCACCAAAGAATAGTTGGATTGACTATAACATTGTAACACTCTCACGCATGAAAATGGCTAGTATATTTAGTGAAACGAAGATTCGAGCCCACGACCCTGAGATTACTAGTCTAGTGCCCTAATCACCTTGACATACAGACCAACTCCATCTGCTCTAACAAACATAACATTTGGCTCCTATAGACACTTAAAAGACGTAATATGTGCTACACGTTACAGAAAAGCTTGGGAAGATGAGCATGTAATTTGAATTTGAAAAATGTTTTGACATGTATGAAATAAATAGAAAATATATCATAACAAGCTATCTCTAACGAAAAAATACACAGGAAAAGAGAAACATATATAACCACAAAAAACAAAGATCTGGATGAAAATATATTTATTATTTAGATAGTAGGCACACTACACAAATAAAAGTGAACTTCTATATTTAGGGATTAATACAGCCACATACATATAAAATCTAAACTAAGAGATAAATCAATATTTATATTTTAATTTATTTTTTATACTTGCTATAATTCATACCACATATTAAACATCGTAAAATTAATATATTGCTTTAATATTGGTTATGTATATAGTTCGATAGTGTAACCACATGGTAAGTGGATGCATGGCGTAGCTGTGATTGTGGTTACTTCATTGCTCCACTTGCAACCTAGCTAACCCAAAGCTGCAGAAGAAATGGCGAGTTAGTGTCTGTGTTTTACTCCTACACTGCCTTTACATGATAATGTACAATTATTAAATTATGCAGGTATTCTTATTAAATTCACTGGGACCTCCGGGTATTATTACAAACTGGTGTGTAAACATACCTTATAGAAAAATCCGTCATTCTGGAAAATAGAAGGGCATTACTGGGTGCTCTTTCCCGACGAAGCACTGTAAGATATGACGTAACTCAAAATAACATAGACCATACTCCTGACTGACTTCTTTCAGAATAATAGTGAAACGCGTGTCATTGGCGAGGATAAAAATTCAGCGACTTGTCTTTAAGCCTTCATAAGAGGAATATGAAAAATGAAAAAAATGATATTAATACAAAGTTTTAACCTTGAATGAAGTCAAATGGCCGAAATTTACTGAATCTACAACAAAAGAAGATAACAACATGTGGTATAGATGATAAGTTAAGAACCATGAGAAAGGCATAGCTCTAATAGTGTCACAGAAAATTCAGTGATTAAACCGTCTCATCTGATGTAAAAAGCTTAACATTTTTTCCATCTTGCTCTAAAGCTCACGAATAACATGCCACACAAGTCCAAGCATTAACATATAAATGAGAAGAAATTATAAGAACTCTACTAAGAACTAGACAACCACTTAAACAAAACCCGTAAATAAAAAGAATATATATCACCATAATAAAGAATCAGCTGAAACAAATAACGAGAGTAAAATAAATCACAGTACAATCGCAAAATTAAATGCCAATCCTAAAACAACAACAAGCTTGGAAGTACAGAAGAAAACACAAGCTACCTATATTAGAGAAATAGACAGTGGAAAACTTGAATGATAGTAAGTCAGAGTATGCATACATCACGACAGAAATTTTGAGACATGAAAACAGCAACATCACTATCTTAATCAAAATTTGCAATGCGTGTGGTCGACTAGCATTGGCCAACATCTTGTTATCTTACTATCGAAAAAAGGAGTAACCTCGGGCAGTTTAAGAACTACTGCACATCAGCCCGGTTAGTCATCGATGTAAAATACAACTGTGCATCCTTTTGAAGAAACTGAGGCCTCAATCGAAAACGCTATTTGTAAAATAACAAGAATGATTCAGAAAATATTATCTATACATTGAAGAAACTACATGATCAATATGTCTTTAAAATATCATCCGAGGATAAGATTACAGAACAGCATCACCACTTGATTAGGGAAGCCACAGACAGAGTTCTTTTCAATCGCCGAAAACCAATAGGAAGAAAGAATAATTACGAATAGGGTGTCAAAAATGACGCCACTGCAACCTAATTTATCATAGAATAAGCTAAGCTGTGAGTAACATCTACAGGTTCTACAAAAACTGAGTTATTTAAAATGTAAATTTTTATCCGTACTTTAACTCAGACCAACATAATTACAATGCTTTACCAGAGTAGGAATATTTTTTTTTATTTTTTACCTTTAAGTAGCTCGTTTTTTGTAACTTCGACTTTCTGTGTCAGTACATTTTGTGGCATTGAAACTTTCTATATTACTAAAACTAAGTTAAATATAAATATTGATTCCTGTTTCTCTTCATAAAAATTAAAATTTTGATTATACTTGTATATTTTGTTTGTTTTTTGGAATTTCGCACAAAGCTACTCGAGGGCTATCTGTGCTAGCCGTCCCTAATTTAGCAGTGTAAGACAAGAGGGAATACAGCTAGTCATCACCACCCACCGCCAAATCTTGGGCTACTCTTTTACCAACGAATAGTGTGATTGACCGTCACATTATACGCCCCTACGGCTGGGAGGGCGAGAATGTTTAGCGCGACGCGGGCGCGAACCCGCGACCCTCGGATTACGAGTCGTATATCTTACGCGCTTGGCCATGCCAGGCTCCGTATATTTTGTTTTGCATTCTCTATGCACTTTCCCAGCTTAGATAGAATTTTCACAAAAGGTACAGAAAATTATTTACAGTTTCTAAAATTCATTACAAACCAAAACACTAGCAAATTACATGTACTAAAGTGATTTATCAGTTAGCTTTCAAAATGTCATATGTAGCTTATGGAATAAGTTTCTTATGATGGCAAACTTTCAGAAATGAGTTCACATGTGTAAAGTATTTGCTGTACTTGTTTATCTGTTTGGTTAACACTCCTACGAAAAAAAAAAATTTACATCCACTAAAGTGATTTTGGGGCCTATCAGGCCCCATATATTTTTCCAATAGAAACACAGTGATTTAGCAACATTCATTACAAACAACTTTAGAATGGCTCTGACAAACATTTTTTTTTACAATTTGAGCAAACAATTTTCGATTGTCTATCTTTTGATCTGCCGCACAAATGGCATCGTCCTCTTTTTGCCCTCTTTGCTGGCAGTTCACATGAGGTTGTTTTGTCATTATCTTTGCAGTAAATTTCTTTGATTTCAAGCACCAATTGCCGTATAAATTCTCTTCTGGCTCTTGATTTATGTTGACGAAGAAATTCTGGATGTTTTGTCGAGTACAGAACGAAAGCATTGTACGCAGCAAGATCTAGAATGTTATAGAATATGCAGACTGACCAGCGCTTTGATCGCCTCTTTGTTGTATAATATCTCACCAGTTGATCGAGAGTGTCGACACCTGCCTTCGTTTCATTGTAAAAATTGACGATTTCGGGCCTTCCATTCTCTTCTACTTCACCAGACTGATGCTTAAAACTCAGTAGTAGCACATATTTTCCTGGTTTGTCTGAGTGCCTGAGAAGAGTGATGTCGTCATGGTAGAAAAACTTTGGTGATAACTCTCTAGATTTTGCATTTATTTCAGGAGGCAGGAAGGTTCTTGATTTCCGTATGGTTCCAACAAGTCCTGTTTTTTTGTTCGTAGGTACTTGGCAAGTGTCACTGTTGTGAAGAAATTATCTGTCGTTCTTGTCCTTCCTTTTCTAAGAAATGTGTGACTCAGTTCTCTGACTATTCTTTCTCCTTGATTTGTTTCTGTCGTATTTCCAACCTTCTTTCCAGTATAAATTTGAGCGTTAAGGAGGTAACTTGTCTTTGCATCTTTTAGGCACCAAATCTTTATTCCGTATTTGCCTGGCTTTGTCGGAATGTATCTTCTGAAGCCAACTCTTCCTTTGAAGTTACATAGTTGTTCATCCATATTCGCTTGGGTTGTAACTGTTTTTTTCAATTTTCAATGAAAAAATTCCAGACTCCAGAGATGGCGGCATCTTTGATTTCTCTATTTCTTTGAGAGTGGATGTCAAATCTGATTTTTGAGCTCATTTTTTTGAATTTGTCTTGTGTAATCAGTTTTCACAAAAGTGGCAAACCGAATTCGGTTGAAAACATTTCGTCTATCGATGCATTTTTGGATTTGCTTATTCCAAGGAAAAAATTAGCTGCGATCCATTTCCAGAGGTCTTCTTCAAAAATTTATTCTTTCATGACGGTGTTTGTTGAGTGAATGATCTGTTCCATCATATTATCAGAAATGAAAATTTTGAATGTTTCGAATGGTGTAGAGACTCTTGGTCCAGCTTGCCTTGTAATGCCTGGGTTCCCATTGAATATATTGAGAGCTGTGGTTCTCCTGTTGATCCTTGAAGGTGTTGTTGAATAACTAAAATTCTTACCTTTGGACAAAAGTTTGTTCACTGGCATCGCAGTAAGATCTTCTTGATTACTTTCTTCACTTTCAGAAGGGTACGGCGTGATTTGTTCATCATTTTCGGCTTCAGAAGAATCATCATCACAACATTCAGAGTAGTCTTCAACATTATCATGTTCACTTTCATCGTCGGATGGTTTTGTCAGTAAATGTATAGCTTCATCAAGAGATATCATTTTTGACACGGTTTGAAGATTTTAGCTCCTATATATATAGGATTTAATATTCTTCTAGAATATTCTAGTAGCTTCAAGAATATTCTAGATTATTCTAAATACTTCTGTAAAGTTTCTAGAATGTTCTAGAACAGGCGTGGGCAAACTAGGCAATAATCAGGACCGTCTAAAATTATTGTTGGAGTAGAGTTATTATCCTAAATATCCATCTTTTGAAAAAAGTTGTAAAATTAATATATTTTTACTATAATTTGCTTTTTTCGGTTGCCCAGGCCTGTTCTAGAGTTATTCAGGAAATAAATAAAGTCATTTTTATGTTTTTTGATCTGGGGCCTAATAGGCCCCAAAATACCCTTAGTGGATGTTTAAAAAAAAAAATTAAATATTATTTCGTAAATGTCTGAAAAGTCAAAATATTATTGCTCCTTAAAATATAAAGGGATAGGGTCAGTTAATGGCAATTTCATTTAAATACAAAATTATTAGCTTAATATTAATAATCTTTCAAGTTGCTCTGGGGCCTATTAGGCCTCAATTTTCGTAGGAGTGTTAAAGAATATATTATTGGTGCATGATGAAAACAGAGTTGGAGACTCACCAAATATGAAGATATAGTCGTCCCTAATGTTTTACTTTTGAGCAAAGAGAATAAAATCAGTCATATCAGTTTTTGATGGAGTAGCGAGATTGGCTGTTAAAATTAATTCCCGTTTCATTTCCTAAGATATAAGAATATCTTAATGATATTGACGCAATCATGAAATGTGGTTGCTTATTCTTTAAAGAAAAAGTTGAGAAAGTTTCACATTTCTGGTTAAAAATTAGCAAATTAGCCAGTTAGAATAAGCCTTATCTCTAGCTACAAATTAGTCAATTAGAATAAACCTTATCCCGAGCTTCAGAATGACTTTGGCTTCAGTACTTGAAACTACGATGGATAGAAGAGTCGACTCTTGGAGAATTACTCAACTGTTTGTGACGAATTAGCTGTGTTTAGAAAATCTTTCCTTTTACTGTATTATGTACTACATAGGAGTTGATGACACGTTTTTTTTACTTTATTATGTATTATATAGGAGATGTTACCGCCTTTTTACCCTATTATGTATTATAAAGGCGTTGGTGAAGAGTTTTATACTCTATTATGTTTTATAAAGGAGCTGATAAAGCGTTTTTTACTTTACCATAGTTTATAAAGGAGCTGATAAGGCGTTTGGAGAGATTTCTGACTTAGGAGTGCTTGAATAAGTCTCTGGCTAAAATACTCCTTTCGTCCTTTGTTATTTATATCTCTTTAATTTCCATAAGTGCAATAAACTCAACGTATGCAACATATTATTACTATCAGTTTCTTTTGTTGACTTCACATCTTCAACTTCTTCAAACTGAGTTTAGATGCCGTAAAATGAACAGCATTTCGTCAAGCGTAGTTACATCATCATTACGTTGCCTACCTTTCCCAATGTGAATTAAAGATAAGTGAAGACACTTTTATAACGCTCCCACATCTAAAATTGCAGAGGACATTTAGTAGTATAGCGGTAATAACTAGATTTTGACCTTCTGATCCGAAGTTCGGTACCTTCACCACTGAGACACGTCTTGTCTCTTTTATACTTTTTAAAGCTTGTAAGTTTTCAGTATTTAATATCACAGCTATATTCTTCTATTAACTGTACACATTTTTACTGATATCGGTTCCATACTAAGTAATTTGTTTTATACTCAAGGATCTCCGAATAAACAGATTTGACTGATTACTTTACTAAAGCGATATTAATACACTGTCTTTCTGAAAAGATTAATTTTATTTTAGTTTAATCCTATCCTTACCAATTGTTAATATGGTTAATCCTGTAAACGCATAGCAGGTACTAGCTTATAAAAAATGCAGCTGATTATTAAACGCTATTTTGGAACATGTTTATTCCCTTTTTCTCTCCTTTTTCATTTTTTTTGGGGGGGAGGAGGGGTATTCCTTTCGGCTAAGACTAGCATTTATACAAAAAATAAAATTCATTAACTTAGCTTTGTCAACTCATTTTCCTATCAGGTATTTATTTTTGAGAGTTTGAACGATTATGCAAGAAGTATAATCCACAAAAAAGTCTGGAACAGTTTTAAGTTATTTAGTTAATTTAGTATGTTTTCTACAATCAGGCGTTCGATTACCCTCGATGAACATAGGAGATAGCATGATGTAGCCTTGCTACAAGAAAAACACACACACATACAATAAACTATCCCTGCGCAAGCGTAAAGAGAAAGTAACAGGTAAAATTTAGTAATGACATATTTAATTGTGTATTTAGCTTTATCTTTCTTCTACCAAGGGTTCAATTCAATTGAGTCTAGTAAGGATATAATAACTAACAATACACTATTATGTAGCTACTTGTATACTTAGTTTTATTCGTCCATATTTCCATATAGCTCAGTACAGTGACTCTGTAGGTCAAGAAAAGTTTCTGAATGAACCATCAGGTAAAGAACTTAGCTTTATCCTTTCTTGGCAGTGTTTTCATATAGTTCATCCTGGTGAGTTCATATGTCAGATAAAACTTTCTAATAATCCTCCAGGTTACAAATTTAGCTTTAACCTTCCTTCCCGTTGTTTTTTTGTATAATTTCAGTTTGGTAAGTCTATACCTCAGGAAAATATTTTCAAAGCCCAATCAGGCTAGAAGTTAATTCTGCTCTTCCCTGCCCTCGTTTTTGTGTATCTCAGTCTGACAGCTGGCAACCACACATAACAAGAAAATGGTCGAACCAAGACCTTCTCGAGATTTAATTACATGTGGTTATCGTGAAAACAACTTAATTTCTCAAATGTTCCAACTGCTTGTGAATTTAATGATTAATTAATAACTATACTCAACCTTAAGATCTCATAATAAACCAAAAAAACAAAGATATGAAAATATCTTTTGTGGCGATCTGTTTCACTTTCTTCGTACTATTGCATAATATTACATTTTAGTTTTTGTGAGATTTAGAATTAATTTTAAATCTTAGCTTTTGAAATTATGGTATCTATCGTTTTAGAATTGTTCTTAAGCTTATATATTATCCGACACTGGCAGAAAAAATTTTCTTGACACCTCAATAAGTTTTACTTGACGTAGTTTCAGAGATAATGTTCGAAACTCTATTTGCACATCTGATATTAATAATACATTTTGCCATACCTGCTTTCCTGCGTGGATCTAGACCGTCTGTTACCCTAGTAACATATTACGTGAAAGATTTTGGTCCGTTTAGCCAGAAACGAGAGGACAATCAACTTTCCCGTCTCGGGGCAACGGCTGGAGCTCTTCGCATCAAGACGTAGGTTGTTTTGCCTGACGCTACTAGGACCAACCGTAGACCAGTGAAGTTTGAAATTTTCACTCTCGACGAAAGTGTTTTAAATACCGAATCTACGCATGTCAGTATTGAAGATACTTAGCAGTGTCGCAACTTCAATCTTTCAACAAATAAATATATGCAGAGGGAGCCACTAGATGATGAGTGAGTTCTCAATCAGAGATGCATTTATGAAAAAATTAAACAAACTGGATACTTGTTTTAGTAAAACAAAGAAAAAATTATTGTCAAATCTATCATCATACGACGACATATCGTTTACTAACATTAGAACAAACAGCGAATTTGCAAAACTTTTGGAATGTTTAGATATTATGAAAATTATAATGATGCAAAATTGATTGAGAAGAATATGTTTGAGATAGTAGAATCCTCATCTGGCTTGGTTACACAAAATCAAGTAATAAATTAGTCGCTCTTCTTATAATGTATTAAAAGATTCTATGAACATATATAGTCTCTACTTTAGTGCAGAGTAACTTTAAATAAAACTACTATTTTTTTTTTACCTATTGCATCTATCATTTTACAAATAAACATTACAAGAATCGAATCAACAGAGGGTGGTTTAAATGTTGCTTATTTCTGTGATTGATATCAGGGCCTTCTTTTATTTTCGCTTAGTTAACAATGAACTTTCCAAAACTCGAACCTACGAAAAGGTTAAAATTCTATTACGTTTAGATGCACTATTCACTTTTTTATGACATAACTGAGATTTCAGTTCAACAATATGATTATTTTAAATTACCTTGGTGACCACCTAGAGCTTCTTTGTTTATTTGCTTCAGTGTCGGAATCAAATTCCTAAATTTAACGTTCGAAAAGTTCAAGCTTATCTCAGAGCCACAGGGTGACAACATCTAAAGCTAGATGTAATATTGTGACAAGATATTGTTTGAAATGTCCAGCAATACTTAAAATATTTTCTATTTTTTATACCTTAAACACATACCTACATCCATTATTCTCCATGGTTCAGTTTTCTTGACAAAATCTTAACATACCTGAATAAGGCATTGTTTACAGTACTGGAGCTATATGCAACGAATTTGTTTGAAAACGAAATTACTTATACCCAGTAGATCATCACTTTTCATAAACAGAAAAAAAATACCGTAATGTATTTTTTTGCATGACGCAACTGCTTTACAAAACATAAAAATAAATTTGAAAGATCATCAGTCAATAAATAGTATTTAAAATATCACTTATTTGTAATTGTTTCGTGAGACTGAAATGAAAAACAAAGGTTGTAATTATAAGTTATTGTATAATAGTTTGAAGTAATGTTTTTACTGTTTGTAAATCCTCTCATATGAATAATTTTTATTCTTAATCCTGATTTGACACGTCCTACCAAGGTTTGATTGAGACATATTTTCTATTTTCATAAAAAATTAACTTAGGTCCTCTCTCATTTTCAAGTATCTTCTAGTCATTCTTCTGAAATAGCCTCAGGGTATTTGCTAAACTTCTAGTTCATAAATTCATAAAATATTAAAGGAAAAAAGAGAAGCTTATTAGCCCATCAAGAATGTCCCTTCCAACTCCCAAATATAACCACCTCCTTACTAATATTATATTCATCCAGTCTCTCTTTTGAACTCTGTTAATTTTTTATTTCTACCACTCTTGAAGTTAACTCATTCCTAAAGCTAACTACCCTGTTTGAAAAGTTATGCAGCCTAAACTATAGATGTGTCTTACGCTTCCAAAATTCGAACTTACGACCCCTTGTCCTGATATTTTCACTGCAAAACACAAAAATGTTTGATGGATTTATATTATCAATACCCCTAATAAATTTAAATATTTCAATCAAGTCTCCTCTGACCCTTGTCCTACCCAGTGATTTTAGTCTCTCCTCAAATATATAATTCTAGTGGCTCATCTTATAATATATTAAAGCATTCTATAAACATATACAGTCTCTACTTTAGTATCCAACATTTTAATATCCATCTTGAGGAAGAGAAACCAAAAACTGTACTGAATAATCTAAATGAAGGCACAAGTGTTCTATACAATAAACAATAATATTCCTAGTCTTTTATCCAATATTTCTATAGATGTTACACCAAATCATATTGGCCTTATTACTAGCTACAATACGCTGTTTAGATGGTTTAAGTGATGTTTCAAGTATAAGACTAAGAACTTTTTCTTCAAACACACTGTTTAATGAATTTTTCATTTAAATTGTAATAATAAACGGAATTGTGAAAACTCCAACGGATTCATAGTTACACATACATTTTAGTGTTTACGCTTCTTCCCGTTTTCTGTATAATTTTATTTTTTGCATGTGATGTGTGTTGTTGACTATGTATTGAACAAGTTCCACCTGTTCTCAAAATTTTTAGAACGTTCGTGTGCGTAAGAATCAACAATGTGCTAGATGTGTATGTATTGTCGCGAGCTTTAGTAAAGGTTCTAGAGTCTCGCGTGATTTATATACAAAAAGCGGCTTGCCGAGAGACATAGGAGAGAATATTATTGGACATCGACAATCAGTGTGTTATAGGTCTAGGAAGCTATTACTGTGATTAACGCCTATTGATCGGAAAAATACAGAATTAGACCAGGAGCGTTATAGTTTGTTTGTTTTGCTATTTCGAGAAAAACTACTCGAGGGCTATCTGCGCTAGCCGTCCCTAATTTAGCAGTGTAAGACTAGAGGGAATGCAGCTAGTCATCTCCACCCGCCGCCAACTCTTGGGCTACTCTTTTACCAACGAATAGTGGAATTGACCGTCACATTATAACGCACCCACGGCTGAAAGGGCAACCATGTTTGGTGCGACCGAGATTCGAACCCACGACCCTCAGATTAAGAGGCGAACGCCTTAATCCACTTGGCCATGCAGGGCCGGACCTCGATTGTCGACATAATATTTAGTTCTTAACCGGATATAAGACATAATGTTGTCTGTAAGTTTGTATGACTCTTTACATAAACCATCATTTATAATAACTATCAATAATAACCGTTTTCATAAACTATATTATGTTTATGTTTGTTTATTAAAATATGTTTGTATTGAAAAGAAAATTGTGTGTATCAGTCTTGTTGGCCAATAAAATAAATTTCTTACATATTAACATTTAATTAACTACTAAGTTTAACTTATAATTCCGGTTATTTGAGGTAGTAATAGGTAACGTACGTAAAATAATAAATCGGAGACTCATCCGAAATAAATTATAATACATAACAAAACCAACATGCATCACCTTACATTATGGATAGTTAAACATTATCTGCCATTTATTGGCCCAAAGTATCAAATGATCAAAATCTACCCGTAAGTATGCAACATCTTTGATACCGTTAATCACCACAACAGTTTTAATGCATTTGCAAACTTCAATATTTTGTCAGTCATTCCAGAATCAATATCAATAACATAAATCACAAACAGAAGACTCAACACGGAGTCTGAGACACAAAGATACTATAATAATTTTTGTAACCATTTATAATTTTTGCTCTCGACGTTCTATCATACATATTTACATAAAGATGTTTTTTTTCACGCACAGAAAAATGTAAACATCAAGATTTGCTCAAATTTATTTACCGAAGGGAACAGAAATTCAATAGTCTTATGCACTTCACTAGTACTGTTTGAAATTTCTGTAAACGCTTGACAGAAGAGGTATTACATTTCCAAGAAAACCGCATGAACGAAAATCCCGAAATGTTGACTCCTTCCCCTATTACTTTTACCTATAGTACAAGATTTTTGTAGATGAAAAAAATATACCGATTACAACTGTACGTTAAATATTTCGGCACTATTTAGGAAGTCTTAACGACTACCTGCAACTATAATCTTACTATAACTTAACAAACTAATAACAGAAACTAAAGTTTGGGTGTCACTTTCAAAAATGTCAAAATAGGAATAGAGTTTACACCTGTAAGGTAGTGCTGTTAGAGTTTACAGGTCAAATTAATCCTTTATTGTAGTGAAATAAAGATGTGAAGGGGCTATATTATTTCAAGTCAAACCAAGTGTGTTTGATGTCAGTTATATTTTACAGTTCATGAGGGAAGATGGTATTTCAGTTGTTTATCAATACTCATTTTTTGTTGATATCTGTCGATTTCTACGAATAAAGCATAATAAGAGTAATCATTTATGGCATAAGTAATCACAAGGACCTCATTTCTTTAAATGCTAGAAAAAATTCTGAATATTTCTTATCTGCTAAAACAAGTACACAACAATGAGACTTGAACAAGAATACTAAACTGACACAAACTTACTTGGTTCTTGTTGTGTTTGTTATTTAACTATCTGTACTTAAGGTTTTACAAACCATCCGTGTGCGGTTACTGTCAGTATTATTTTAAGTGTTATATTTCGACAGTTTAAAATATCAATAGTTAATTAATTCTGATGTTTAATATCGAAACAGCTGAATATTTCAAATGTCCACATTTCAACAACTCCTTTTACTACCTCCTTAATTTTTAACTGTTCGATCCAACAAATTATTATTTTATGAGTTCGTAAACTAGTTAAATGAATTACTTATTATGATAATTCAATAACACAGCATTCGCTAGTCCCATATTATAAGAAGGGTATTAAACATCAGTAGAACAGTTACATCTCACATTCGTTTCTGTAAGAAACTCCAACATTTAAGATAACTGATTTAAAATGAATTTATTTCAATAAGGAATGTTAGTTCACACCACACGAATTTTTGATTACCTGGGAAACATATGTCAGAATAAAAGCTTTAGCGATTATATTAAGATTTGTAAATGTAACTTGTATACGAGAGGGTGCACTATTCATTATTAACCTGCGTGTATACGTATCTTGTAAGCGGAACAATAAGACTACGCATTCCTTTGGCAAGGTACGTAAGTTGAAAAACCTACACTTTTTGTATTTTCTCTCACGTAATATATCCTAAAAGTTTTTTACACAGTTGTCACATTCACATTTGTAATAACTACATAGCATCAATACATTTACTATATTCTCGAGTAGACATGACTAGTAGATAAACACGAAAAGTTCAATTTCCATTAAAATTAGTTTGAGTATTTTCATTACCTTACAAAGAATTCAAACAAAGTAACATGCGAAATATTTCTTTCTGCCTGTTTATTTTTATGTTAAATTTATCTGACTAGTAAAACATAATTGTGTTATAATATATATATATCATGCATTTTAATATTATTCTTTTAATTTATGACACTAAACTCCAAATGTTTGTATCTCATTATTGTTTTATGATGTGTTCATAACAAACTCGACATACTTTCGTTATGTGAAAAATGCATTTTAAGTGGCCTGGCATGGCCGAACGCGTTAAGGCGTGCTCTCGTAATCCGAGGGCCGCGGGTTCGCGCCCGCGTCGCGCTAAACATGATCTCCCTCCCAGCCATGGGGGTGTATAATGTGACGGTCAATCCCACTATTCGTTGGTAAAAGAGTAGCCCAAGAGTTGGCAGTGGGTGGTGATGACTAGCTGCCTTCCCTCTAGTCTTACACTACTAAATTATGGACGGCTAGAACAGATAGCCCTCGAGTAGCTTTGTGCAAAATTCCAAAACAAACAAACAAAAGCCTTTTAAGTTGAAAACATTTAGTGCTTTAATCACTAAAAATAACGCAAGCACTTAAAAGCGACACAGAAATTTACTATTCCTTGATATTCTTTTGCTGTAATATATAAAATGCATTATTATTTCGTATTAATTAGTTGTTGCTGTTTTTTAGAATTAATCACAAAGAAGTGCACTAACAGTTCAATTTTACTGAAGTGTTGTAGAACTTAAAACGAAGCTGAAGGTTTTAGTTTGGAATCGTTTGTTTGTTTGTTTTGGAATTTCGCACAAAGCTACTCGAGGGCTATCTGTGCTAGCCGTCCCTAATTTAGCAGTGTAAGACTAGAGGGAAGGCAGCTAGTCATCACCACCCACCGACAACTCTTGGGCTACTCTTTTACCAACGAATAGTGGGATTGACCGTCATATTATACGCCCCCACGGCTGGGAGGGCGAGCATGTTTAGCGCGACGTGGGCGCGAACCCGCGACCCTCGGATTACGAGAGCACGCCTTAACGCGTTTGGCCATGCCAGGCCCTTAGTTTGGAATCGCTGAAAGGGCTTACTCTATCCAAAAACACTTCTAAAGATACAAGGTACGGAGATACACAAGCTAAAAGCCCTCTTTGTGGTAAAAGGTATGGACATACCGGAGTGAAGGCTCTTATTGTGATACAAAGTATGGAAATATTATAACCAAAAAATCTCCTGGTGGTAAAAAGTATGAAAATACACAAGCTAAAATCCCTCCTGGTAGTGAAAGGTGTGGAGATACTGGAGCGAGAGCTCTCATTGTGATACAAGGTATGAAGATATTGTAACCAAAAGCTCTCTTAGTGATACAAGGAATGGAGATATTATAGCCAAAAGCCCTCTTTGTGATACAAGGTATGGAGATATTGTAGCCAAAAGCCCTCTGAGTGATACAAGGTACAGACATACTCGACTCAAAATCTCTCATTATGATGCAGGATACGAACATACCATAGCTCGAATTTTCTTCTGGTTATGCAAACCAAGATGCTGTTCAATGTTGTTCCAGTAATAACGTGGCTTTTCGACTTAAAACGCTAAAATCCAGTATATGATTCTTCTCGTAAATACAGCATTAGTATTTCTTTGTACAGTTATTAACAAGGTCTTACTGATGATACGAAGCAGAAATATATCCTAGGAAAAGTTTCTTTAATGAAACACTGCAGTTACGCATCATAGCCCAACTCTATGCTGATCGTAAAAAACAGGGCAACATCTTAAGAGAAGGATCTTCTGATGAAATACAGAAAAGAATATAATTAATTTAAAAATTCAGTCTTATAAAATATACAAGTTTTTTGTTACAATGGTGATGAAACATAGCGAAAAAAGTCATTTTTTTCTCTTTCGTAATGATTGTTGTTGTTGTTTTGAATTAAGCACAAAGCTACACAATGGGCTATCTGTGCTCTGCCCACCACGGGTATCGAAACCCGGATTTTAGCGTGCAAGTCCGCAGACATACCGCTGAGCCACTGGGGGGCCTTTCGTAATGAACATTATATTCAATATAACTAGAACTTCCTTGGAGTTGTCAAGATACTTGGCTTTATTAATTTATGTACGCGTTTTTAGGCTTAAAATACTTTCATAATTGTTAGACAATCGTTTTTGCTATCATTCAAGCGTGAGGTACACTTTAAAAATTATGCCTATCAATAAATGTTGAAAAATATTTGTTTTTTTAAGAAACTGCATTTCGCGAGTCACTATGTGGCTTTCAGAAAAGTTCCTGAAATTAGTTAATGCAATATTTAAATACAATACCAGTTGAATCTTAATAAATCCATCTATATTACCTATAAAAACATTCAAAGAGTTATTCAGCATTCCAATAGCACAGTTACTAATATATTTTAATGAAACGCTTTATTCATTTATAGGTAAGCTGCTAGAATGTGCTGTGTATTACTATTCAGATCTTTAACAAACAAAAAAACTTCATATATCGCAAAATAATCAGTGGATATTACTAATAAAAAGTTTCGTTCACCTATCTAATTGAAAAACTTTAACAGCAGTGATTTAAAACATTCGGGGCAATGAATCAGAATAGCACACTAAAATATTTCCTTCTCACCCTGAGATTAAATATTGTAATAGTAAGATACTTAGAAATAATGGCCTTTCTCTTCGTCCCAGTATTCCCCTGCAAAACAAATTTTTCTGCAAGATAGTTATTGTAAATGTATTTGATAAATTATTTTTACTAGTAAAATAGCCTTAGTTAACAACATGCTATGGAGAGAGTCAATGCAAGTAAGTAAATACACTAAAATATACAAGTATATAAACATGTAATACTGTCATGATGTAAAAGAGGTTTTAATATAGTTATAACTGATTTGTTTATTTTATGAATAAGTATTTTATTTTTTATTAAAGAGACTTAAAAGTTGAAGATTGTTAGAAATTGTATTTGTTTGGTTTTTATTATGCACAAAGCTGCACAAAGAGCTACCTGTGCTCTGCCCACCAAAACTCGGTTGTAGACATACAACCACTGTGCCACTGGAGACTAGAAGTTGTGTTTGTAACTCATTAATATAGATAATACAACGAACAGAGCATTTAATAATAAACATGTGAATAGAGTGAGATGAGCGGAAAAAAACAATAGCAGAAGAGAGTACCGTCACAGCCAAGAAAAAATTCGAGATGAAGTTAATTGCGGTAGAAGTGATTTAATATGTTAGAGAAAAATAATAATGATTTCGTCAAAGCCTAGTTCTAAAGTAACTGAATCAGCTTGAGTGCACTTTGACACAAAAAAACAGAATATTTTGAATAAAAAAGACCAATTAATTATTGAGAGAACAATATACGACAGTGATAATTCGCGATACAGTTGTAAATAAATTATATACAAAATACTAGTGCGTTAGAGAAAAGTAGTTTGGCTTATCAACTGAGATTCTAAAGTAATTGAAAAAACTAACTGGACTTTTGGCAAGAAGAAGAGAATCATGTAGTGTTTATATTTCTGTACTCACTATAGTGCAAAGATTTTGTTGTACACACGTTAAACTACTTCGAATATATATATATTTGTTTGAAAACACGTTGAGAGTGTGCTGTCCGTTTATCTTTCAACTTATCGCCAACAAGTCACATGCATTTACTGTTGAAAGCCCAAAAACACCACAGTATATATATATATACTATAAAGAATTATAAGTGAAAGCCTTTAATTGACAATTGGCTAGCATAAACAGCCTTAAAATCTAACAATGTGAAAGCCAGTTAGGATTATACAATGGTAAATAGCAACAGACAGCAGGAATAAGTAATAGACAGCAGAACGAAAATAGTGTACATATTAAAATTAAGCTATGTAACCACTTCAACAGATTTCGATAAATGAGTAGAAAGAGAATCTCATATTTGGTTAAAAGACGAGAATTCATTAAACAATAACAAGAACTAGACAGAGAAGAAAGAAAGAAAGACTAAAAGTACAAGAAGAAATAGGGAAAAAAAGGGAAAGAAAAATGAGAGAAATTGGAGACTGGAAAAGATAAAATAAGAACATAATGAGCTGGTGCTTGTTACAAAGACTACGTTAGTAAGAAACAAGAAAAGAGCGACTGATACAATGGAAAAAGCTGCCAGAAGAAAGATTATGAAGACTACTTGTCAGATTTAATATATGAAGAAGGACGATTGATCAGTGCACGACCAAAAGATGGTTTAGTTAATAAATAGATCAATAGTTCCATTAGTCTTGGAAGCATATGACAAACATCATGGTGCCTAATATGCCAATATGTGAAGGATATGTCGGGGACGAGAAAGGAAAGGAGCTACGAGACACCGGTGCAGTAGTGCAGCAGTGAGAATCGGTTAGTATCTCATGATAAAATGGCAGGCAAGGTACGTCTTTGTATGTTAATTGATAGAACAATGTGAAAAATTTCCATCGTAAAAATAAAAATAGATACTCAAAATTATGTACGAGACCTTGAGGCCATGTGTATCAAGGAACCTGCATACGATTTGGTGGTAACAACATACCAGGTAGTAAGAATTTGGATGAACTAGACAAAAAGAAGATTGATGAAGCATTTGCTGTGATCAGAAGAACTCAAAGGAAAAGAAGCAAGCAAGATATCAAACCTTTTAATGACTCGAAAAGTGACAACTCTAATACAGTTTTAGGGGAGTTGAAGGAAGTGCAGAAGAGAGACACCTCCCTGCAGAAACAGTGACCAAAAGGAAGTCAAGCACAAGACAGAGAGAACAGAGACTTACAGAATTGAAAATGGAAGAGAGTATTGAGCCGGACCTATCACAACTGTTTTACTGGGGAAGCCAAATCAAACACAGTCAGAAATATTTTATTGCAAGAAGGTCAGAGATTGACATTTTAAGGTCAAACAAAAGTTTCTATTTCTGTTGCCTACAAACAAGCACAAACTCTCCTGGCAGAGGATGGGACCTTTCACAGTACAAGAAATAGTCAATCAACAGAATGCACTATAAAGTGAAAGTGAACGAGATGAATAAGGTCTATCATGCCAGTCTATTAAAGAGGTACTTCAACAGACAAGAAGATCTCGCGGGTGTAGTTATTGATGTATAAATGGACATGACAGATGTGACTGTCTTGGAAGCAGAATTTGAAGACAGTGGCTTAATTACAAAACATAAGGACTTATTGAACCGAAGTGCACTGAGTGGAAATGAGGTGTATAAAAATGTAAAAATAAATAACAAGCTGCCTGTTAAAATGAAAGAAAAACAAAACCTACTGTGTCAGTACACAATAGATCAAGAAATATGGACCGCAGGCAACACAAGATCAAGGTGAAGGCAAGGGATCCTGTCCAAGAGAAGTCTTACTGGAAACCTTATCATAGGAAATACAAATAAAGAAACTGTAAATGTTGGTGTAGACTATGAGAAGACTTACTATGTGAGCTGACAACATTTTTTTTTTGTATATATCAAAAAATACTGTAAATATTTATCTTGGAGAATGGTTTATGTTATTATATAAAAGAATGTTCAGTGTAGCAATTATTGATTAGTTTAGTTTGTGAATGAAAATTTTATTTTTATTTTTTATTTTATATTATAAGAGAGTTAAAAGCATATGATTACTAAAAGTTGTGTTTCTAACTCATTCATTTCAAGAATATAACGAAAAGACCATTTAATAATAAACACATAAATAGCGTAAGGTGATCAAGAAAAGAGAGACTGGAAAGAGAAAATTCACAGCTGAGGAAAAGTTTGATGTGAAATTAGCTGTGGTGAAAGTGATTGGCCTAACAATTAACATAGGCCTAACGTTTAATGTTAGAGTAAGACTAACAACAGAAGAGAAGAAAAATAATAATGATTTCGTCAAAGCGTAGTTCTGAAGTAATTGAATCAGCCTGACTGCACTTTGAAAAAAGAAACAGAGGATATTTTGAATAAAGAAGAGCAAACAGTTATTGAATGGATTAATAAATGAATTATACACAGAATACTGGTGAGATTAAAATGGAAAAAAAAGTTCTTTGGCTTATCAACTAAGATCCTAAGGTAAGTAAATAGAACCAAGTGGACTTTTGATAAAAAGAAGAGAATCATGTAATGTTTATGATATCCCTATGATCATCACAGTGTAAAGAATTTATTGTACATACGTTTAACCGGTTCATATATATATTATTTTGAAAATAAGTGGAAAATGTGCTGTCGTTTATCTTTTAATTTATCACCAACAAATCACAGACACCTACTATAGAAGATCAACAACAACAATGCAATATAGATTTACACTATAAAGAAGTAGAAATGAAAACCTTCAACTGACAATTGACTGACACAAACAACTTTAGCATTTGACAAATACAAATGTGAGTGTAGTTAATATCCTATTCTGACATTTTTTCTCTGGGAAAAAATTACATTTACTTAAGTTAATCTTTATTTCTCATGTAGTGCTTCACTGGAAGTAATTTTTTTTTATATATTGGAAGTTACCCTGTTTTCCAGAAACCTTCCTGATCGTCATCTCAAAATGTTTGTGGACACGCAAAGAAGTCAGAGTTTGGCCACTTGTTAAAAATAGCCGGAATTATAGGCTACCACAGCTATCATTGTCATCCTCATCTAGTTTCCTTCTTACACAGACAATAATATGATTGAGGGAAAGAGTATTAAAAATCGCCTGAAGGTTTTTATCGGCTGTCACTTAAAAATGCAAACCGGAAGAGCAGTAAGAGAACTGACTTTTGTTTCGAGGTGTCAATTAACTGAGCTAAATAAAATCACTGCTCTGTGTTTTCGGTTATCTTTGGCTGTGTATATCAGTTATCATAATATATATAATAGATTAGGTTAAATTAAAAACAAACAGAAATAGTTAGAGATATAACTGGAGAGCTTTCCGCTTAACAGAAACAAAACGAGCAATGTTTCAGTAATATATCTATTAAATTATAAAAAAGGCCTACAACAAAAAAGCTATTTTTTATTTCTGCTTCTTCTTTGTCCGTAAAATTGTTAATTCATGTTATTTTTCTTTCACTCATTTTTTAGCTTTTTTCATATCCTCTACGATTTCTAGCTGGACTATTTTTGTTGATTTTTATTTTATACCTTAACATCTCCTTATGTAGCCCAGCATGGCCAGGTGGGTTAAGGTGTTTGACTCGTCATCCGAGGGTCGCAGGTTCAAATCTCCCTCTCACCACACATGCTCACACTTTCAGCCATAAGGGCGTTATAAGGGGTACGATCAATCCCACTATTCGTTGGTAAAAGAGTAGCCCAAGAGATGGCGGTGTGGAGTGATGACTAATTGCCTTCACTCTCGTTTTACACTACTAAGTGAAGGACGGCTAGCGTGAAATTAACAAAAAACAAACCGTGTCATTTATGTTTTCGTAAATGTTCGATAAAAACTCCATATATTTACTGCTATAAATACCATCTTTGGAAGCTAATAACATACCACTAACAATAAAATGATAATCGAATATTATCTGATAATGTATTTTAAAAAAATTATAATGTGAAATGTTTATGCTTCCACTTTATCACAGTTATATTCTGCTTAACTGAAAAGAAAGTTTTCTGCTAATTTTAGTAAAATTTATAATACCACTGTAGAAATATGTATATGAGCAACTTTCTTATACATACATTACATTATAGATACTGCTTAACTGAAGAGAATGCTTTCCGTTAATTTTAGTAAAATTTATAATATCAATATAGAAATATGTATATGAGCAACTTTCTTATACGTGCGTTATAGACACTCAAATGTAATAGATGTTTAACAGCATTCCTGATAAGCTTTATGCGCCTTGTTTGTTTGTTTGTATTTTTGAATTTTGCGCAAAGCTACTCAAGGGCTATCTGCGCCAGCTGTCCCTAATTTAGCAGTGTAAGACAAAGGGAAGGCAGCTAATCATCACCACCCACCGTCGACTTTTGAGCTACTCTTTTACCAACGAAAGCGGGATTGATCATAACTTATAACGCCCCCACGGCTGAAAGGGCGAGCATGTTTGGTGCGATGGAGATTTGAATCCGTTACCCTCGGATTACGAGTCGAACGCCTTAACCCACTTGACCATGCCGGGTCACATGTGTCTTGTTGCTCAGCATTTAGCGAGTACTTTGTTCAAAGCGTTTAATTCGGAAAAAAAAAAAAAGGTTTAGAAGAATATGTATATAATGTTATAATATTGTCAGGATATGCATATCAGAGAATAGCGAAAATTTAACAAATAATACAGTAATTGATTATATTAGTGGAGGAGTAGCTTTGGGTAATGTATTTTAGGAGAATGGAAATGAGCGTTTTATTGCACGCTAAGTGTATACACTTTATAAAATTCGAAGATATCTTTTGCAAATCCTGTCGCAATAATCATGCTACAAATTAAATTGTTAATTAAGCAAGTAAACATTAAATGTTAAAATATTATCTACTTAAGTAAATAATCACATGCCAACTTTACACATGGAAATCTAGGAGTACTATGTACAGTTTAGCTTCAGGTTGTTAAATTAATATATAAAATAAGAATAATTTAATTACACTTAAGTCAGTTCATATGTTCCCATAAATAAAATAAATACTTTATTTAATTTGCGAAACAAACGTCTATTTCTTAAGCAATAATCAACATTACTGGTGAATTATAAACACAAAAAATTTTTACACATCATCTCTTTCGACGGTTATCATCTAAGACTAATATCATAAAACGTTTCAACAATTACAACTATATGGTCAAGGCATAGAAGTTTCTGCTACCAGTAGAACTGTTTATTTGGTATTCTTACAACGTTTTTCCGCAGTTCACGTCCCATTTGTAAAGTCACGTGTATGTATAAACAACAATAAATTCCTGAATCAAATCAAACACAAAGAAATGATTCAGTGTTGTGACGAATAATATGTTATATAAAAAGGTGTAGTTTAAAACATTGCACATTTACTGAATGGTTGGTTTGGTAGTTTTAAAGCGGGTAATTAAACTTCAGGTTTTAGCATTGTAAGTCCATAAATTTAAGTCCATAAAGTCCCACTAGAGGACTTTATTGAAGGAACTACGAAATTCACAAGACAAATCTTCCCATGCACACAAATGCTTATAGTATCCTTCTTCAGTACTTTTATTTTTAAGCTCCTAGATGAATTCCACTAAACATCTGTTTTATAATAAAATCCGAGCGCGTTAAAGCGTGCACTCGTAATCCGAAGGTCGCGGGTTCGCGCCCGCGTCGCGCTAAACATGCTCGCCCTCCCAGCCGTGGGGGTGTATAATGTGACGGTCAATCCCACTATTCGTTGGTAAAAGAGTACCCCAAGAGTTGGCGGTGGGTGGTGATGACTAGCTGCCTTCCCTCTAGTCTTACACTGCTAAATTAGGGACGGCTAGCACAGATAGCCCTCGAGTAGCTTTGTGCGAAATTCCAAAACAAACAAACAAACATATAATAAAATATTTGCAACGCCTGGTTAATTTAAATTTCGAATGCAAAAGTACACTAACATCAATAGTCGCGAATACGAGAAACAACAGGCGTATCTTACATAAGTAGTGAGGGAAAGCCAGCGACCAATTTTTTTTCGAATGGTACTGTTTTTAACAATATAAATCGGTTAGCTGGCTAAATATAAAATATTTTCTTCATCTTAGACTAATATATTCTAACATAAACCAGGGCATTTAACTTTTCACACTTAAGATTTTATTCAATGCCACGAATAGTTATTCGTAAATTAATCATTTACCACTATGTATCTCAGAACGGCTGCTTAACCTGAAGATGACCTAGGAAAGTCGAAAGGTTGTTCTCTTCTTATCAATAAGTGTTAAAACCCATACCAGCCGTTCTGAGATACATTTTTATTTCAAGTGGGTTTCTCGTCATCATGAACGTTTACCATTACGTATTCAATGATAGTATGAATTATATAACTAAAACATTTTATATATATATTTATATATATATAAAAATGCTTGGCCTAGCCCTGGAGTACATATGGTAATAATAAAAAACGTTACTGTTTATGTATATATATATATATAACTAGCCAAGCATTTATAGCATCATGAAGATTCAAAACTGCATCCCTTATCTTTGGCATTCCTTAAATGTTATCCTAATTTTCCTTAAATTAGCGTATCCAAAACTTTCTCGGCTCAAGGGGCCTTATGTCTGAGCAATTTTTTCACCGCGCCCTTAGGCAACAAACAAAATCTAACACTTCTATTTATTAAGTAGTTAGGTCTAAACAACTTCATACTTAATAAGTATTTACGTCCTAACAACTTAATAGCCATTTGAAAGAATTATGCACGTAAATTGAAAGTAAAAACAATATTATTTCATGTTTAAATAACTACAATTATTAATGTGATGTGTACGCCTGTTGGGTACTGCACACCTTCTCAAACCTTGGAATGAAATTGAACACTGTCACCCTCATTTCCTGTTCAACATTGATTTTCGCGCGGTACTTACTTTTTAGCACATTAACCGCCAAAAAACCAGCTTCGCAGAGATATGACGTCGCAAATGGAATTAGGATTCACTGAGCTTTAGTACTTATTCACATTTTACTGATATGCAAAACGCTGTTAATTCCATGCCGCTAAATTTTGTTCTTAAAGTCTTGTTACAAGACAGCTCAAGAAGATTTTATTATTCTGCATAAGTAAATTCAGATGGGGCCTCAGCCTTGAAGGGGTCTTGGACCCATGTGAACTTCTCTATATTTTCTGAAAATTAATTTTTAAACCAGTCACTGAGTTGTGTTCAGTGCTCCTCAAAAACAGATTTTAGTTTATGAGTCAAATCAACTTCATTGTATGTAACAAACTTGTTCAACAGGGGAAACAATCTTTGTCACCATCTTCATTCATTTTTCTTCTCCTTAGTAGTAACTTTTTCTGAAGGTTAAAACCTTCTCTGCGAGTTTCAAATTGTGCGTGTTGTTTCCATGCAGAGAGAAACGCAACGCATTCAGTTTTCTGAAGTGATCGCACAGGTATACTAATTTTAAGAAAAAATCAGTATCCAAGGAGTTTTAGTACATTCGTGTTCTTCTTCTTCGAAATAAGAGTAGAATTCCTGTCGTAATTCGAACACACGAGACAGTACATTCCCACGGGAAAGCCATCACGAGCTACAGTAGTACAATAAAGATGTGTGCTCAATCCCATATCTTCACATAGCTTTTAAAACCTCACCCTACTGTGGCCGATTTTTTTATAAAATTCAACACTGTCATCACACTTTCCAGGACGAGGTTCAGTGGAGTACTCAGGTGTTTTGACACAAGGGTTTCCCTATGGATTATGTAGCACATCCTCAGTGCATCACGAGCTTTCTTCATATGAGTGCCTGCAATTCTCCATAACAGCCGGCATAGAACGACTATCATCAGTAGAGGCACTAACATACTTAGTCCAGTCTAAGTTATTTTCACACATAAAAGTATCAAAAATTTCAAACAAGTATTAAGCCTTTGTACCTGCAGCAATATTTTTACAAACAACACCTTCCACAATACTGTTACCTTCCGTGAACAATGTGTAGCAAATCAAATGATCATCTTCGTTACTATCCATCGCGTAATCTTGCTGTAACTCTAATTCCTTCCCTTTCATTTTTTCAATTAACTGATCGTTGAGGTCTTCGGCCACGTGTTGGATTCCATTATTGAGAGTATTGTTGTATAAAGATACCTTTGAAAGCAGTCTCTCCGCAAATTCACCAACCATAATGTTCACTATATCTATTGCAGCTGGTAAAATAATTTCTTCTGCGATGAAGTGAGGCTTTTTTTACATTTCACGACTCGATATGCCGCCTTGTATGATGCTAGGAAAGCATTGCTCGCAACTGATGCTTGTTTCAAAAATGTACCTTTTCGTTCTTTCAGTTCTTTTAACTTTCTGGTAAAATAATCACGGGATTTGCTAGCCAACATACGTCATATTTTCGACATTTCACTTTATTCACAACTTTGCTACTGGTCTGTTGTTCGCCATCCTTTTCTTCACTCCCACATTTCTTATTAATGTTCAAAAATATTCCCATTTTTATGCACAAGGACTAAAAATCAACAAAATAATTCATTGAACTTTGCTAGACCTCTCAGACACATGACAAAAACACCTTTCAGTTATTTTGATTGCTAACGAACCCGTAGAGTCGACAGGCATTTGTTTACAAAATCTAGGAAACAAGAAAGTTCGAGATGTTACTGGCGTAGCCGAAATTACCAGTAAACAGAAACATATCTCAAACATTCGAGAACGTTATCTAAAGAAATGTAACGCAATCTAATGTGAAAATTTTGAACTACTTATAGCTAGTAGTTCACGTTGCGTCCGAGAGATGTTGATATCGCTGTCTTTCTCTTGAAAATTTAAAATTTCCTGCGGCGCTCTTGGGCGCCACGGCGCACAGTTTGTGAACCACTTCCTTAAATTATCCTTCTACTTTTAAGAGCTTTATCACCTTTGGTTTACTTTTTTTAAAAGCACCACCCCCATTTCAACTCCAGTGGTTGAGCAAACATTTTTTTAGCCAGACCATCCTAAAACGTTATGGCGGATTGAAACATATGGAACTAAATGAAATGCATTATTACTTTGTTGTTGTTCTATTAACATTTTGATGGAGCTTGCTCTTATACAAAATAACACGTAAATTTGAAAATGTTTCATTAATTTTTAGTGACTCATCCATTACGTATTTTCATAATTAACGGTATTAGCTAGATTCAATATATGAAATTACATTTCTTACACACTATATTTGCCAAATGAGATAAGAATGGTGCATATAGCATTACATGTAAAAATTCTGGATTGATACTAAGCCTAACCTCGTCAGATGTTCTTGAGTTAATGGCTGACTACACCAGTAGCAGTGAGAGTATATGTATCTCTTTAATGGCTTTGTATAAATTAATCAAAGCTTCATTCTGTGAGATTTGTCTCCTATTGAAATATAACTTTAAAGGCTGAAACGGTTGGATGAATATTTACCCTTCCACTTATGTTTTAAGAAGTTTCTACGAAATAACAAGGCCCAGGATGGCCAAGCGTGTTAAGGCGTGCGACTCGTAATCTGACGGTCGCGGATTCGCATCCCTGTCGCGCCAAACATGTTCGCCTTTTCAGCCGTGGGGGCGTTATAATGTGACGGTCAATCCCACTATTCGTTGGTAAAAGAATAGCCCAAGAGTTGGCAGTGGGTGATGATAACTAGCTGCCTTCCCTCTAGTCTTACACAGCTAAATTAGGGACGGTTAGCACAGATAGCCCTCGAGTAGCTTTGAGCGAAATTCAAAAACAAACAAACAAACAAACGAAATAAGAAAGCAAACAGGCTGCAGTAAATCGGGTAGAATTGTAATATTACCGAACATAAATTAAAATTTACCTTGAAACTTCAACAGAGCGTCTTAAAAATTACGTAAATTAGTAGAAAAAAACCTAATAATTACATATATTGCTCATGGTTTTATTTTTCATTCGAGAATAGCATTCACATTTATTTTTAGATTACTTGTCAATCAGTTTACCATGCTGTAAAGAATAGTTTACCATTTAGGTGATTGTTTTCTTTAAAAAATAATTACCAAATTGCCTAAGTTTATTTCATTAAATATATATTTGTACACAACACCGTTTCAACTAACATAAGAAACAACCCACAGTATTTCAAACAGTTAAAGTTTGTGTAGTTTATCTTTCAGAATACGTTGTTTCTCATCGTTTTAAGTCAACCACACTTACGAAACGTCCAACAATTTTAAGTATTACTGTTGTATTGAAACAACCACAACTGTAAAAATAATTTCTTATTTAATTGCATCAAGTAAGATTTATAAAAGGCTGGCATATAATTATACTGAAAAACAATTTAAAATATACGTCAAAGTCACAAAATCTTTAACAGTGATAATGCGTTATGCTTTGCAACTCACCAAAGATTTATAAGGCAGGTTTTCACTGTATTCACTTCATTTAGATGTTGAGTCCTATACCCGTTCAAAAGGTTTGTTCTGTGTACTGTCTTTTTCATTAGATTGTACTAAATATAAGATAATGCACTCTGTTAACTTCATTGTCAGTTAATATTTAAATTTTTCCTCGTTATCTTCTTATTTTACGCTATCAGTTTATTCTTTCGAGTTCATAAGTTACAAGGTAATACACATAATCTAAAGGAAAAACTAATAAGCTAGATAATGAAATTCACTATTGTTTATTACTATAACGTGACATACGTTTCGTTTTACTTCAATTCGACAAGTTCACAATGTTGTGAATCTTATCACATATTAAATTATCTGGCCTCGGTGCCTTTCATATCAGTATCTCAGGAATTACTCTAGTCCGTTGTTATATATATATCATAAGTCTTAAAATATTTCACTAAACACTAAATGTAAACTAATTCTTCTTTGTAAGCATTTAGTATTTGCATATTATCTCCTACACTGACACAGAAACAACCTTTGGTTTTATTTAGGTTTGTTTGTTTTTTAATTTCGATGGTATTAAATATTCTCTGTCATATCCAGATCTTCTTTAATTAGTCTACCTTTCAAAAATATTTTATATGAAGATTAATCTAATGTAGATCACATTGTTTGTATCCTACTCCATATGTTTTGATATAATATTTCATAAAGTATATATTTTAGTTTTTGTGCTTAATACTACCACCCTTACAGTGAAACAGTAATATAATTGCTAGGAAACGAAATTCGATACCCGTGGTAAGCAGAGCAAGATATCCCATTCTGTAGCATTCTACTTAAATACAAGAAAATTGAACACTGCTTTTGTGTTATTCTTAAGTAATATTTTATTTGATTTAGTAATTTCATGTGTATTATAGCTACTATTTATGTTATAAAAGTAATTATCCCATATATTTTTAATAGTTTGCGTGGTTTTTTTTGTAAATTATAACGCATCAAACTTTTATTGCTGAAGTATCGTATTCAGATGATGCAGAAAACAACAGAAATAAACCCGTCAAACTATGATATATAGATCTAGACTAAAGTAATTTAGAAAGACGTGAAAACATACGACAACTTACATGTACAGTCACTTGGATCTCAACTGTTCATTTATGTCGAACTACAATCCATCACACCACACAATCATTGATATCACCAACGTGATCACTTTTAGTAAAGGAGCTATGATACTACAGAAAAAATAAAACTTTATTTTACACCATTACAAAATTGACAAACGAGAAATAATAACGTATGTTATTGTATCATTTGGTATGTACTTCTCAAAATAGAAGTACATAATGAATCATTGTACTTTTTACTTTATAGAAGTTGGATTTTGAATTATTTTTCTCTTTTTAATCTGTTACAAAACAGAAAAAAATGTCCAGGTACTTTTGTCCTTCAGTGCATAGTTATCTGCACGAGAAAAGATTCATTAGGATTAAGAAGCAATTGGCTAGAGGAGAGCATGCAAATTACAATTAATACACAAGAGTATAAGTAGCCACTATATGTTACTGACACCGGGTACATAGTATATAAATGTAATGAATTTATTATGTGTGTGTGTGTATGTATATATATACACTGCTGGCCAAAATCTTAAAGCCAATAAACATAAAGAAAAAATTGTTAGACTTAATCACTTATTTGAGTAGAGCTTCAAAAGATGAAAATAAGAAAAAGGAAAATAAAAATACAAAACTTTCTAACATTTAATAGAGAAAATGTGAACACTATGAAATCAGCTTAAATACTAGCTGGTCAAAAGTTTAAGACCATATCAAAAAGAAGTCCTAAATAGGGTAGTAAATGCCCAACAAGAGGTCTCAGTAGTGAGATGCACGGCCATCATTGCGAATAACTTCACACATTTGCTTTGGCATGGTCGATATAAGCGTTTGCAGAAGGCTGGCTGGGATGTTATTTCAAGTGGTGAAGATGGCTTCACGAAGATCATGAACTGTTTGGAATTGAAGTCTATTCTATAGACTTCCCTTGCTATATACTCCCAAACATTTTCAATGGGGTTCAGTTCGGGCGAACACGCTGGATGGTCCAAAAGAATCACGTTATTCGCCATGAAAAAGTCCTTTGTCCGGCGGGCATTGTGGATTGCAGCGTTGTCCTGCTGAAAGATCCAATCGTTTCCACGCAAGCAAGGGCCTTCATTCAATAAGGATGCTCTCTGCACCATGCCAGTGTAGCCAGCTGCTGTTTGATGCCCCTGTATAACCTGAAGCTTCATTGTTCCATGGAAGGAGAAAACACCCCAGATCATGATGGAACTTCCTCCACTGTCATGTAGAAAATGTTTCCAGTGGGATATTTTTATCGTGCCAGTATCGTTGGAAGCCATCTGGACCATCCAAGTAAATTTTTTTGTCATCAGAGAACAAAACATCCTTCCACTCTTCTACGTCCCATGTTTGGTGCTTCTCAGCAAAGTTTGACTGAGCTGTTTCGTGGTGTGGAAGAAGGCGTGGCCTTTGAAGACGTTTACGGTTTTTAAAGCCTTTCTCTCGTAGATGCCGTCTTATTGTTCTTGAGCTGCATTATGCGTCTGTAAAGGCCTTAATCTGGTTCGACGATTGGCTGTTGTCTTGACGGACAACCCGTCGAATCGTTTTGCTCAACGCCGGCGAAATTTTCTTCGGCCGACCACTTGAAATCTCGTTCCGTATCTCTCAGGGTTTTTACAGTAATTTTGCAACAGGAGTTTTGCTACACCCACTCTTACCAGCGATGACACGTTGAGAGAGACCTTGCTTTTGCAGCTCGACAATTACGCCACGTTTAAACTCTGTCAGCTTTCCAGCCTTTGCCATGTTTTTACCCAATGTAATACAAGAGATGTCAGTGAGAGTTGTTGACAACGCTAATGCTTGATCACAAATGACTAAATTTCGTTACGTGTTTACCGATTAACGCTTCGTTTCACTATGTTCTTAAACTTTTGACCAGCTAGTATTTAGACTAATTTCATAGTGTCAACATTTTCCCTATTAATTACTATAAATATTTTTATTTTCATCTTTGGAAGCTTTACTCAAATAAGTGTCGAATCTGACAACGCAAAATGCATATTTTTTCTTTGTGTTCATTGGCCTTAAGATTTTGACCAGCAGTGTATTTATAATCTTATATTGGTCATACATATAATACTCGTTTTTTTCACTCTCTCTTTTATTAATTTCCTTCACCAGTTTCATTAATCCAAAGAGAATGTTATCGTCCCTTTTTAATCTCAGCAACTGTTTCTCTTTAAAAATAAAAGAAACATGACGGAATTTTGAAGCCATATAAACTATTAGCGACAGAGGTACAAACAAGAGCAACAAAATTTCCTGAATTTTATCCTGAATAGTGACCTTTAAAGTCATGAAACTAGTAAAAAAAAAACAATGAAGGAGAAAGAAAAGAAACAGGAGATTAGAACTGTTTTGTTATCAATATTTACAGGTGAAATTTGTTCTGGTGTAATATATCTGTGTATGTGTGCATTGTAATAAGCTTTAATGATAAGTTATCCGACTGTGTTTTTTGAAATCAAGAGTTAATTAATTTGTTCCTGTCCATTACAAAAACTTCAGATTTTATTAAAATATCTCGCTTTTGAGTTTTTACCCCTTCTCTCTTCTGTATGCATGTGGTATTAATTTTCTTCAGTAATCTTTACTTCATGTGTATGTTTTTTCACTTTTTTTGTGCTCCGGTGGTATGTATTCCTCTCTCTCTTTAATATTTGATTAATGTATATACAATATAGTCATATGTTTGTGTACTTTAGCAAGCCGTTCAGAATTTATAACTATAACTAAAAATTCGTTTGTGATTCTTCACTTTAAATAAATGTTCATTTTCGTTAAAAATTTATGAAAATTGTGGGTTGATAAAACAAACATCATTTTACTACTTAGTTACCAACCTGTATGCAAGAATTATAAAATAATGTTTTTCTTTGTGTGTAGGGTTCATTCATGTGGTGTAGGTTGGTTGGTTAGTTGTTTCGTGTTTATTGGCACAAAGCAACTGGACCAAACAACCGGTAAAAGGGTAAAACAGTAAAATCATTAAAAAATATAAAGAGGAATCATGCTAAATCGAAACATACTCCAATTTCCAAATCTTAAATGGAATTAAAAAGACCAATTGCCCTTAAAAATTAAAAAACACAACTAAATGGGCCGTGTTACCATCGCCAATGACACTTTAACGTCAAGGATAAACACATACTAAAAATATGTTTAAAATGGTGCCGTTGTTCTTCATCTTTACGACGACATGACAGTAAAATGTGGGTTATTGTGATCTGAGTGTCGCACAGACCATATATTGGTGTATCAGTATCAGATAAAAGAAAATGATGTGTAAAAAACTGTGATAAATGCACAACCTAGTCAGAACTTCCTTCTTCCTACTCTTACGAAGCAATATGGCCAAAGAGTAATAGAAGGTTTAATCTGGAAAATCTTGTCATTACGTTTCTCAGTCCAAGCCGACTTTCAATTGATGCGGAGCCGAGCCTTAAATATAAAACCGAAATCCATGTATGTGACAGACACGGCAGTGATAGTACCAGAGCAGATAGACTTAGCTGTGATTTCAGCGAGCTTGTTCCGGCAAATACCAACATGGCATGTTATCCAGAAGAACTGGATAAACGTAGATGAAAGAGAGAAATGGGCCAGTCGGTTTAGAATATCGACGAGAACAGAGTGAGAACTAATATGAAACAATTCCAGGGCCAACAGAAAGCTAAGCAAGTCAGAATAAATAGTACACTTTGTGTATGGCAAAGCTTCTATATGATCCAGGGCAAAAGAAATGCCATAAAATTCGCCAATGAACACAGAAAATGTAGAGGGGATTCTGTATGTAACAACTGAATTACAACAAGCCATAGCAGCGCCCACAGAGTCGCTTGATTTTGAACCCTCCATATAAATAAAAATGGAAGGATAATTTATAAGGTGTTCAGCAAATAGAAGGAAAAACTTCCAATCAGAACCATCTACCTTCTTCAATGACTCAAAGAAAGATCACATGGTGGGATGGGCTGATCAGCTTTATTACTCAGGGACAGACCAAATCCATTTAACTGTGCCTGGATAAAAAGGCCAAAGAGAACAATGGCAGACTGCCTATTCTGAAAAAGCATGGCTCACTAAGGAAGAGAAATACAACTTTAGGTGGGATGATGTGGTAAGAACCAAAGTTTTGAAGCATACAGTAAAGAAAGTTGCTAACTCTGAAAGTATAACGGAGGTTCACGAGACTCAGTGTACAAATTCTGGACTAGAGAAGTGCGGAAGGCCTCTGTGCACAGCCAAAACCTCTGAGGGTGAATAGGTTCCTACATATTGAAGGCTGAGATCCTGGCAGAGACGTAGACCAAAAACCCATAGTCCAGTTTTGATGAATAAGAGCAGGATAGATTTTTAGCATATAATATTGATCCACTCCCCAAGAGATGGAATAGAGGACACGAAAAAGTGTTCAATGCCCTTGTACAATTGACACATAGTTGTTTGATCTGTGGAATAAAGGTCAGCTCACGGTCAAAGATAAGCCTCAATAATTTCGCCTAAGGGACCACGGGAAGCAAAATTTATCTGGGACGGAGCTCAGGGTCTGGGTGAATACCCTATTGGCAGCAAAAGTAAAAGATGCATGCAAGTGGTTTTAGTACAAGTTAAATCCGTTTGCTGTGGTTCACTTCAGTAAGCGATTGAGGGCAGTCTGTAGCTGCTGTTCAATAAACTTCATGCTCGACAACTGACATAAAATGTGGAAATTGTTAACATTGAAGCTGTTGGCAACTGCAGGGAGGGCGGAGTTATCCACTGATGGCAATAATTTTTATAATGAAAAGGTAACAATCAAGAACACAGCTCTGAGGGACTCCAGGTTCTTGTTCTTTCCCATATTTTTGATAAATATGGGTAAATGGTCACACAACCCGTAACAGTAGAGGTCTTACAAGATGCCACACCTCCAGGTTGTATCATAAGCTTTTTTAAGGTAAAAAATACAGAAACAAGATGTTGTCACTTGAGAAAATCTTCCCTGATTGACGTTTCAAGTAGAATCAGGTGGTCCATGGTGGAGCATTTTAATTGGAACCCACACTGAGTGGGTGAGAGGAAGTTGTCTGATTCGAGGGCAAGATCTAAGAGACAGCTCATCAAACAATTGGACTCTAGTTTGAAGGAATCTTGGGATCCTACCCACTCTTAAGAAAAGAAAGTAAATATCCCAAAAGAAGAAAGACGATCACTTTGTCTATGTTTTGATGGCTAAGAAGGTGGGAAATGAAGAAAAAGTGTTAGATGCACGAGAAAAGCTTTCGCTGAGAATACTGGTGGTACTTTGGGCATTAACAACTTCCTAACCATCAAAGGGAAAGATCGAAAGGGGCAGAAGTATACTGTCCACTATCCTTTCGAATCTTGTCCCATATGACTTTGGAACTGGTAGTAGAAGAAATGCTGGAGGTGTATTTAATCTGAAATTCCTTCTGGCTATGTGCCCTGCTGGTACAGCAGTAAGTCTGCGAATTTACAACGCTAAAATCAGAGACTCTATTCCCCTCAGTGAACTCAGCAGATATCCCAGTATGGCTTTGCTATAAGAAAAATATCTGGCTTTGGCATCTTACTTGCCAAGCATGTGCACGGGCCAACTGAAAAGCGATGTGGTTCGAAAGTGTGGGATAACTATGTAAGGTACCCCATCCCAAGCCCGTTTTAAAGCCTCCCATGCCATGTGACAGACAAAATTTCACAGTAGACGAAAATACTGTGGGAAACGTGTCGAGGTTTTAGGAATACACTGGACAATACAGTCAGTCACTGCTGCCACACTATCTATCAATGGCAGGATCAAGTTCTGAGGAAGCAGTAAAAAGAGGGCCTATTGGGCTGGTCCAACTTTCATTAAGGCAAGTGGGCCGGGTAGCATTTTCCATGACTAATCTCTTCAAAATGATAAGAAAATGATCATTGCTCCAAGAAAAGTAACAAAAGAGTGAAGAGGAGAAGATAGAAAGATCAATAGCAGTAAAAGATTGAGTGTGTGTGTTTTTCTTATAGCAAAGCCACATCGGGCTATCTGCTCAGCTCACCGAGGAAAATCGAACCCCTGATTGTAGCGTTGTAAATCGGTATGTGTTGTAAATCGGAAACATACCGCTGTACTAGCGGGGGCGTAAAATATTGACTAGGTGCATGAAAATAACTATCAGAACCAATACTGAAGAGAGATGAGTTGTGATCCAAGAGCATATGCTCTATGAAACGACTCTCCCATCAATATCAGCACCACACTAGAGATTACGTCCATTGACATTCCCCAGAAATAAAAAGGGAGACGGTAACTACTCAATGAGGCCATCAACATCTGATTGATCATAGCTATCTTCAAGATCCAGGTAGAGAACAAATAGTGACAATATGACCTAAGGAAGAACGAATGGCTACAGCCTCCAAGGGTGTATCAAATGCAAAGTCGAATGGACAGAAACTGATCAACCAGCAGTGTCACCCCACCATACCCTTGTCCTTCAAAAAAAACTATCATTTCTGTACAAAGAAATCTGCCAAAGGGTTACTGTATCAGTAGGTTTCAGAAACGTTTCCTGTTATATGAGACACAAGGAATGGTAAGAATCAATCAATCCTTAATGTAACCTATTTTGAACAAAAACCCCGACAGTTCCACTGGATCATAGTGGCCATTTTTATTTACGTGGAGAAGAACGTGAGAGAGTCCTTCTAAGTTTTATGTTTTTCTTTCTTTATTGGACAAAGGTCTATCGACCTTCATCGATCTTGACCTGGGTCAAATGGGAAGGTCGCTGTCTGTGGACAAAAATTCTAGTGACTAAGAGTGAATGAATGATCAATTTACTTCTTGAGCTGCAGAAGTGAATAGACCCGAGGAAACACCCAAAACCAAAGGAAGTGGAACTGGGCAGTCACTTGAAAGAGCAGTAGGGGCAGAGATAGAATTAGACATAGACTCAACCAGGAAGCGCAAGATATTCTTCAGATTTTTGCAATCTCTGCACTCCCATTGTAACATTGCAATGGAGTGCAGCAGCATATGTCTGAGATGGAGTTTGGGACAATAAAATTTCCAAGCCTCTTGGTAGAAGATATTATTTATGGTCTTCAAGAGTTGCATCTCTTTCTCCTTCATTCATTGATGGCAAAAAATAGAGTAAGAGGGGTGTGGACCACTACGCCGACCCCACCTACCATGGAGTCCTACAAGGGAATGCTCTATAATGCTAAACAAGGACACTGCAGTAATGCTAGGGTTTCATAAGCACTATATCCGAACACCAGTATCAGATACAATGTCCACAACATCCATTGGAAACATCAAACACTGGTACTCGGTGACCCTAGCCTAAGTGTACCAGCCAACTTGTCCTGGGAGGGCCACCTCAAGGCTGACCGTCTTCAGCTATTCAAGGTCAAAGTGGTGTGTCAGAGATTGACCCCTCAACCACCACGATCCTCTCCTCCCCTTCACGAGTCGCCACGTACGGCAAACACGTAGGTGGATGTTTAAATCCCAGAAGTAAACTGAAAGTAATAAAACCTTCTGTGGGAGGTCCCTCTCACCACGTACAGGAATCCACACTGTCAATACCCACAGCCAACTCTTGGGCTACACTTTTACCAACGAATAGTGGGATTGACCTTCATATTATATTGTACCCATGACTGAAAAAGCGAGCATATTTGATGCAATGGAGATTTGAATCCGCGACCGTCTGATTATAGGTCAAGCGCCACAACTACCTGGCCATGCCAGGCATAAACGAAAATCACATTTCTGAAATGTATTATATCCAATGCTAATTTTAACATATTTGTGTCCAAAAATATAAAACAAAAAAAGGAAACATTAATTTGGAGAAATGAATAATTTAGTCATCAGCATCACAAATTTGAAATGAATGATAGTGCAACAAATGCACCAGGATTGTATAAAATTAAAACACCATCTCTTTAAAAATGTAAGTGACCGAGTAGTATAGGTTTCGGTAATTTTGGTGTGTATAAATTGTTCTATATACTTGAATTTGTCTGCACATAGCTTATTATTGTACTTGGAAATACAATTCTGCAAAATCCTAAGAAAGAAAACGGTTCAATAATATAAATACTGGACCAAAGATCACATCGCATCTTCCATGTGTACACAAATGGGTGTACTTATTTGTGGGGAAAATGAAAAGCTTACAATTCTGAACGTCTTTTGTCATTAGTTAAGTATGGTGGAGGCTATTTTGGCCTAAACAAATTTTTATTGGAATGGTTTAAGGTCTTTAATTCCATCGATAGGTAAATCGACAACAAACGTTTAACTTAAACTTTGTGCAGATCGAAGTCACTATGATTAATACCTTATTTGAGAATGTATTTGGTCTGTTTCAGAAACATTGTACATCAATTCCTTACATGAAAAATTCCTACGAAGCTCAAAATTGCTTGCAATGAAAATTCTATTTGTGAAATCAGTGCAAGTTCATGAGGGTTTTTCAGAGGGACCTAAAATATTATTTGGAAATACCCTTTCTACAATTCATGAATATAAGGAATTTCTTTTGATATTAACTGATGATATATCAAACATTTCCGTACTTTTTGTGTATGCATGATTCATTGCTACCTTTGAAGATTTTCTCGTGGTTTTTAACCAATCAAATGGCATATTTTTAGTTTTTGCAACAATCTATGGACTTAAGAGATTTCACAAGCAGGTAGTATTATCTATTAATCTCTCAATTATTTGGAGTAAGCTGCATCTATATTCAGTGCAGAAAATTTTATATCCTGTTTCTTTTTCCCAGTCTTAACTTTGAAAAGCAAACAAAAAACATTTTCACAGTAAATAATTAGTGGTGAAAGTGAAGTATACCATTCTTATCAAAATTTCTGACTAGCAAAGTTTATCCAGTTATATACAAAAATTAAATTAATACCCAACTTTATGTATAACTTAATTTGTTTAGTAAGAGTACTTTCTATGGTTCTGTAAAGAGGTACCAAATTAACTTAAAATAGTCATGAAGTTAGAAAACATAATAGAAATAGTTCCATTTTTAAGTGGAGACTTTGGAACAAACCACAGATTTGAAGATTCTTTATAGTCAGAATTTTAAATTTGAATTGTGAGTGGAAAGAAAAATGTCTAGCTCATAAATTTGCACACTATCATTATACCACCTCCTCTTGACTAGTAAAAAAAATTATTTTCTATATTAATAACTTCTATGACTTTGAAAGTTTGTAAATTCCTCCAAAAAGTCCAATAAAACACTCTACATGAGAAGGTAACTGATATAAATTAGTCACAATTAGATTAAAAAAGGGTTTATGCAAAAATAGGCATGTTAATGTAATTTTATATTTTAGATTATCCAAAATATTTTACACTATGCTGTAGATGATGATGTCTGATGTGCCATACTAAGTATAAGTGAATCAGCATGGCATGGGCCACTTCCTCAGTTTCACATGCAGAATTTTTCCTGTAGACTTTTCATGAAAAGTATTTTAGCTTGAAGTTTATTTGCTCCACAACTTTCAGGAAAACTGTTTGTTTCTAACAAACAAACTGCAAAGTAAAGTAAACTGTGACACTTGTAAAAACTTTTAATGCTTATAGTGAATTTTTCTCAATATTTAACACCAGGCAGCCCCACATACCAATTACAATCCTATTTGTAGTTCCATAACATTTTATTTTTTTCATTCTAAATTATATTTATTTTGGCTACAGAAATATTCTTATAAACATGTAAAATGGGAAAAAAACAAATGTTCTGCAAAAGTCATGGAACTCTGACTTTATGAAATTCTTCATCTGGTTTAGTAAAGTAAAGAATAGAGTCCACTTAAATTATTAGGATTAAAAACAAATACTTTATTTTAATAATAAAACAATTAGAATATGTAAAATATGTATTCATATTTGGTCCTGGCATTCTGTAGAGTATTATAGTTTCTAGCCAGAAAGGCAGATTATTGTTGTGACAAATTTTTTTCATGCAAAAACTACTTGTGCCAAAGAATTTACTCAAGAGAATTCAAATATGCAAATAGATTCTACTTTCAGGTTATTCACAAAGGTGTGCACATGATTAAAAAATAGACTGAAAATTATTCAAAAACATTTTAGCAATAAAAATAAATCAATATTGAAAACATTTGGATTCATATATATATATATATATATATATTCAATTGGATCCCACACATACATTTTTTTCTTTTTTCTTTTTTAAATAGTGGGGCAACCTTTCATACCTTACTTTGAGAACTCTATTCATTACCATATACAAAATGCAAATTAATAATAAAAATCACCAAGTCAAATGAGACTTCCACATTTTATTCTATGAAACATGACATATTACAGACCATATTTTTCATATCACCAACAAATTTTTATACTAAAACCTATAATCTATGGATGCCATGAATTCTCTCCATATCCTCTTAATGGAAAGGTAAGTAGTGTCACAACTAAGCTTTTCCTTCGCAGATTGACAACAGGCCCTCACCAAATGATTACTTTCATTAACCTCTTCCTCTATGTTAGTAGAACATGTTTCAAAAAGCAAACAGCAACAAAAAAGCCATCATCAGACAAAAAAGGCCCATGGCTTCAGAAAGGGCAAAGCCCAAAATAGCATAAGAGAAAAGCTGTTGTTTCAGTGATGGGTTTCTGGCATAGCCAATGATTAAACTACCAAATACACTGCCAATACCAGCTCCTGCAAAAAAATGACAAGTTTTAATTACTAACAAATAACACCGAAAGACAATTTAAATGTTCACATTACAAATAGCTTAAGACCTGTAATATTACACAAAAGAAATAAGGTAATATATAGTTCTTTTATGCTGCATTAAACATTAAAACAACAAACCTGATCCAGCAACTCCAACTGTGGCAGCACCAGCTCCAATGAATTTAGCAGCAGAATCAATATCCTTTTGTACTGCTGAAGTCTGTAATGTCCTTATAATCTGCAAAATGAATTTGACTACTTTGAGTTTTATTAATGTAATCCATAATCCTGACATTCATAATTAAGGGTTTACTTTGCATTATTACCTTAAAATAAGGAATTAGGATTAAACTATCTCCTGAGCTGGATGAACCTCACACAAGGTATTAAGATTACAGTTGGAACTATCACTAACAGTAACCATATGATGAAATAATACATTCTGACCATTGTAAGTAAAAACAATTTAGTAAATTGACTATTTGAAGTACTAGATTACTTTAGTTATCTCTATAGGTAATATGTTAAGGTCAGAAGTTAATGATAGTTCTTAATGTTTTAAGATTTTAAAAATGGACACAAACTGTCTTAGATGAAACCTTTTTACTTAAGCATTATTACAAAATTAATAAATTCAGATCAAATTATCATAAATAAGCATTTTACTCAGCCTGTAAAAGAAATGAGTCACAGAGTCATTACATACCTGCATGAACAATGGGTTAGCAGTTCCTGTTACCCTACTATTGGATGACAAGTTTTTATTTTGCACCTACAAACAATTAAAACTTAAGAAATATGTTTATATTAATATTTAACATATTAAACAAGCTATAAAGACTAGTGTATACAGGTTGAATTTTGTGTAAAATGCAATTTACAAGATATTTATACTTCAACTTAACAGAAGTTAATGGCTCAGAAAATGAACTTTTTTGACAAAAAACTTTCAGGAGCAAGTCAGTGATATCTTGTTTTATACAGGATTTTTCATGCTTTCCAGATACTTCTGAAATACAATTTTTTGGATAAGATAGAAAAGAGTAGAAAAATCGGTTTATAGTTTAGTAAGTAAGAAATACATTTCTAACTTTACTAAAATAGGGAAAAACTCGAAAACTGAAGTATTTACATCTTTATCAGCTTATGAAATAAAACAATTCACATTTACAACATATTTTCACAATAACAAGTACAAGCCTTTTTACTCAACTGCTCAAATTATGTAAATATGGGTAATTTAATTATGCACAGATTCCCATTGCTACTGTGTACTAACAGCATGAATGAATTGCACTTGTTACAGTTACTGAACACACATCATTATCCCTTTTGCAATAGGACAAGTATAATATACAAGTAATATTCTCTAGCTTTTGATGTGGTGTAATTATATATATATATATATATATATCTTCACAAATTTGGTAAACTTTTAGTAAAGATAACTACTATTATAACACAAGAATAAAAATGTTCAGTTAAATTGTTTAAGTCTCATAACGCTATATATACTCTTCAAAAAAAGAAATGCAAAAGGGATATTTTTTGTTATTTTAAAGAGAAATATATGTAATAACGTTACAAGCTCAGAGTATGCAATGTTACACGTATTAAGGCACTGATTGTCAGACCAAAATGACAATAAAAGTTGTGCACTTTGAAAACTGAGGAAAACATCGGATTTTTCGCCAAACCACATTCGTGTCCAATAAATTTGTTTCAGAGATGTGCATGTTCTGCAAGTGCAATATGTGCATATAAAAGTGACAGTTCTCGGTTTCCATAGCTTAGTGTTAAGCCACCGACACACAATACAGTTATGCCAAGACTGACTGAAGCACAACGCAACAAGTCCATTGGTCGCTGGGAGCCAGCGAATCTCGATCAGATGTTGCCAGAGCTGTGAATGTCCACCCAAGCACCATCACAAGACTATGGAATCGTCACCAACAACATAAATCAACTCATGACCGTCCACGATCTGTCAGACTTCATGTGACCACACCCGCACAAGATCGCTACATCCGATTACGTCACCTTCAGGATAGGACCACCACTGCAACATCTACTGTCTCAACCATACCAGGGCTGCATAGAATTTCCGATCAGACCGTACACAACAGTCGACAAGATTCTTCGGCCCCATATGCAACCCATCATGGTGAATGTCAACAACGTTTTTCAACATGACAACACCTGTCCTCACACAGCCCAACTCACCACTATCTTCTTGAGACACCACAACATCAACGTTCTTCCCTGGCCCTCCAGATTACCAGATTTAAACCCCATCGAACATCTCTGGGATGAGTTGGACCGATGCCTGCGACAGCAACAACCTCATACTCTACCTTAGCTTGCAGCAACTTTGTAGGCTGAGTGGACAGCCATTCCACAGGATGTGATTCATCTCATTGCTTCCATGGGTAGGATATGCCAAGGAGTTATTGATGCACACAGGGGCATATTCGTTATTGACACTGAGTGATATTAAACTTCAACTCGTGAGCATGGACTTTGCCTTTGCAGACTTTGGATGTTCAGAAGTGAATGTGCAAAGTTTCACACGTCATACAGAATTACTCAGAATAAACTTGTTAACAATGTGTCAAAAATTTTGCCTTTTGTGTTTCTTTTTTTTTGAAGAGTATTTTTACATATATATTTATCATTTGTTATTATACTGACCTTCCAGTCATGTCTAGATCACATTACAAAACCTACACTGAAGTGGTGCATGTGCACTTGTGTTACCATACCCAAGAATATAAAACTGACCATTAGTTTATGCTTCAGTAAACTAGTATTTTGTAATACTATAGTCACATTTCAATTATTATTCACTATACATGCATACAGGTTATTACTATTTAGAAACAAGTTCTTAAACTTATTATTCTTAAAACACAGAAAATAAATAAACAAGTACAGCAAGGAATTATATTATCTTCTAATTTTGATAACCTTTCTACTCATTTGCTGCTTGCATAAAATGTGAAATGAAGTATTTTTGTTTAGGTTTATATATATGTGTGTGTGTATATATATATATAGAGAGAGAGAGAGAAATTTGAAATAACTACATTAGTACCATAGAATTCCACTATAATTATCCAGCTGAGCAACTAAATTGTTTTGCCTAAAAAATATGTAATTTTGAACAAACTGAAAACACAACAGAGCTGCTTGAAATCTTTAAAATGGCTGAGAAAGCAACTAGAGGAACATTGAGATTTTGAATGGTTATTCACATCTCATATTGGAATACAGTGTTCCCTCGTGTATCGTGGTAGATGCGTTCCAAAACCCCCTGCGAAAGGAGATTTTCCGCGAAGTGGGATTGCCGATTTTTACGTATATATTTATGTACATTTAGACTTTTAAAACCCTCCCTGTACAACTATTTAACCCTCCCATTACAATACTGTTCATTATTGCTGAAATAATAAGAACAATTATTAAGATATTAAGCCTTAAAATTAAAAATGACACATCTTCAGCAGGTGGGGTCTTTTCGGGGGACACCACTTCCTCTTCTGTGGAAGGTGAATCGGCAATTTCTTCGTCGGTCGTTACAACTTCAGGAACAGTACTTGCCACCAGTACCCTTTCTTTCTTGCTCTGCTGGATCTTGCATAGCCTTCGCAGACGCACAATGCGTACATCTATAGCCTTTCCAGTTGGTTCTGTTTCCATTTTTATGCTGTTATGAACTCAAATATATGTTTATATCTCAAAATATACCTGTTTTTTTTCTTTACACTATTAATTATATTTATTTTTAATATTTTAATGGTATTTAATGCTATATTTTAGATTTAATGTTTATTATTTTATATATATGTATGTGGGGGTTGGCCGAGCCCGCGAAGTGGCGAGGGAACACTAAGTATTTAAGGAACAGTTTCCAAAAACAGAATGTGATGTGGAAGACCACTGTGTTTTATTTAGTACATAAGCCATATCTCAAACAGAAAAGTTACAAGGTTCTTACTTTGTATTCTGTCTTTTTAATATTGGTAATTTGAGTTCCTAATTTGTATAAAACTATAAACTTAGTATTTTGACATCATAAACCTCTAAATAGAACCACTGCTGCATTCAACATATGTGACAAAAACTTTGTGTTTAGGTGTTTTTGTTTAATATTTACTTTACAAATTAAGAAATTAAATAATGTAGAACATAAAACTTTGAATTATAATCTCCAGTTTGATATCAAATGTATTAACATAAATTAATAAAATAGTACAATAAAATTTTGAATTTAAAAAAAAAAGACATGGCCTTTGACTCATTACCCATCATGATAGGGTCATTTTAATCTCAGACCCTTTGTTTTTGTGATCATAATAATGTCTACTACAGCTATCCTTTTTAATAACGAGATAGTTTTTTAAATACTCAGTAGTTTTTAATTCATTTCTTATATTATGTAGTTTAAGGAACTTATAAGAAACATCTGAAAAATGAAGTTTAAGTTGTAGCAGATATTTTTAACAAGTAATCACAAAATGTTGCCTTCAGAGCCACAGATACTAAATGACTTGTGATTATTAATCAACATTAATGTAAATTAAAATTCACACAGTGGATCAGCATAACATCTCTAATACTGACTGAACTTAATTTACTCAGAAACAAATGCCTTTAAATGTACACAACTTCTACATATCACTTTTAAAACAGAAATATGCATGTCCTTGCTCTCTCTTTTGACACCTTTATTAGTTTTTGTAATCTTTCTGAATGTCATATAAATATTGGAATCTGAATTTACAAGTACTTTTACAAAAAAAATATTTGGTGCTCATTACTCTGCAGCATTTACCAAAAACTGAAATTGCATTTTGTGTCATTGTCAAATGATTGATAAATTTAGAAGACTTAAAATTTTATTTGTTATTATTTTTTAAATTATTTCAATCGTTTTCTTATACGACTCTACTCAGACCTTCATTTTTCTTCTCTAATAATGAAAAAGAATGGCCAGTGTTGAATGTCCCACTGTACAAGTTGAACTTTAGCCAAAGATCCAGTTTTTCTAGCTTCCACATTCAAATCAGTAATGTCAGTAAATCAAATCCTGTCAAAAAAATAGTCAACTAATCAAAATTAGTATGCTGAATTATTCAAGCTATTCAGGGATCAAAATATTGCCTTTATGATTTCTCATCATTATTTTTGTTTAATTAGTATTAAAGATTCATGTAAATATCTAATCAAAATATCATCACCAATTACTCTATCCAAGAAATTGAAAATTTGTCATCATGTTTGTTTATTAACTTCAAAACTGCACATTAGGAAACCCATGCTGTACCCATACCCAGAATAACAAAGCCCAATTTGTAACAATTTCAGGCTTTTTCCTTTGTTTTGTTAGTTAACTCATGAAAATATTTTGTTTTTGGCCATCTTGTGAGAACAATCAGTTTGATTCTTATGGTTAGACCATAAAGCTATCTTAACAGACTTTTTTTATTTTATATTCTTATGACGAGATTACTTTTTGATTAATGTTTCTTTGTTTTTGAATTAAGCACAAAGTTACACAATGGGCTATCTGTGCTCTGCCCACCACAGGTATAGAAGCCCAGATTTTAGCGTCTAAGTCTGCAGACATACCACTGAGCCACTGGGGGGCCTTTTTTGATTAATGAAAACATCTTTCTCACACAGTTGTCAAGGTGAAAAAATGTATCATTTCTACAAATTGTAATATTTGTGTTGTACATTTGAAACTGCACAAATGAAAATAAAATTTGTGCAAAATGTTTTAACATTGGAGGTTGGTATTTATTCATACACAAATGCTTTCATAATTAAAAATATCAACTGCAAAAACAGGTATATGCATTAATCCTTAATTCTTTTAATTTGAGTATAGGTTTGATCTTCCTTACAAGCAAACTAAGCCCTTTAAACATAATCAGACCTCCATTTAACAAACAAATTGTCATCTATGACACTCAATATATCCTTCAACCCTAATATGCCAGATCACAGGGCAAAGGCCATAGTATCATATTTGTTGCCTTGCATTCAAACTTATTTGAACTATTATTTTATGTAAGTATGTTTGGTATCAAACTAAAGATTATAATTCAAATTTTAGTATTATATACTAGTTAATTTCTTAACACTCCTATGAAAAAAATATTTACATCCACTAAAGTGATACCCTTAGTGGATGTTTTAAAAAAAATTAATATTTTGCAAATGTCTGAAAAGTCAATATTATTGCTCCTTAAAATATAAAGGGATAGGGTCAGTTAATGCAATTTCATTTAAATACAAAATTATTAGCCTAATATTAATAACCTTTCAAGTTGCTCTGGGGCCTATTAGGTCTCAATTTTCGTAGGAGTGTTAAGTTAGAGATAAATATTAGAATAATACACCCAAGTTGAATGCAGCACTGGTTCAAATTATATGTTTTAGATGTAAAAAAATATTAAGTTTATGTTTCACATGAATTAGGAACTTAAATTACTAATATTCAAAGTTAAAATATAAAAAAACCTCATACCTTTTAATGTTGCTGAGATATGATTCATATGATTCATGTACAGAATCAAACACAGTGACCTCCCCTTCACAGCTTTCCATTTTTGGAAAGAGTTCCTTAAATATACTTGTTTCAATATATGACAGGTAAATAACTAATCAACATCTTAGAATGCCTCCCTGGTAGTTTTCTCAGCAATTTTAATCTGTTAGAAGACCTTCTCATTCTTTTAAACAAAGATTTCAAGGAGGTAGATTGTGTTATTAGCCTGCTTGAAACTTTTTTTTTTTTTTTTAAAGATCTAAATGGAGCTCAGTTACCAATCTTGATAAATTAATAAAATTCTTTGGTAATATAGTAATATACAATTTGTTTGGTTATTTAACTGTATATATAAACTCTACAAAAAAGTTTTTTTAAAGACTTGACAACCGAGTTCAAAGGTTTTAACTAGAAGAACTGTTTGCTTTACTTCTTTATTTACTGTTCTATATTTTAAGAAAAAATAACTTAAATAACATTTCTAAATATTAATAATCTGTATAAATATATAATGTATAATTGAGATATAAATGTATATTACAAAATATTAAAAGTTCACTAAAACACAGACAAGTTAGTTATACGTTATTGTATAAAGTAACATGAGTGCATGGGCACCATCTGAGTGCAAGTTCTATAACGTTAGCCAAGGATGACCTGAAAGTCAATATAATAAAAATAATAAATACATAATGTTATGAGATTTAAGCTACTTACTCTAAACATTTTTTTTCTTAAGCAATCATGTCTAGTCATTGTAGGATGAAAAATAAATTATATATTGTCAGACAAATTGACAAACCCCATGAACTTAGTGTACAGAACAAACATTATGTCTTATAAAAAACACATCTAAAATATATTTAGGAGGTTTAAGAAATTGCACAAATAATACCTGAGATTTTGGGGATGAAAAATTGCTTTTTAATTATACTATGAAGTTCACTTTGCACTAGAACTAGCAATGAAACTTTTAATATTTTCACAAACAAATTTTTAATAAAAACACTTCTTAAAAAACTTTGATTTTTTCATGCACAAAACATGTGTAACATTTACTACAAATCTATCAAATTTTGTAAGGATACACATATTACATCAGTTATAATATAAATCTTTAACATGTGCAAACATGTATTTGAATTCGTGTAGTGTACATTATACCGAGCCTGTCACAAAAAAGAGTTTAAACAATCAATGACTGTTGGTCTACAAAGAATTACTCTACTGTCTGACTTCTGGCCATTTACAATGTATAAGCCCCCACTTCATGGTTGTTGTTTTGTTTTTTTATCATAACTGTTTTAAAGAACCAATGGCCTGCATGAGTGCACTAAAATAATTCATTTAATTATCAACTTAAAACAAATATATGTATGCATATTCAATTAATCAATACTAGTTTTCATTTATTACAAAAACATTTACAGTCTGATATTTCTGATATTCACTATGAAAAACATGTAGAAATAAAGTTTAAAAATATTGTAGAAATATGATTAGAATACTTATCTACTACCATTCCAAACCTGATGCATAACATTCATTTTTCTAAAGACATAAAATTAAAACCTTTCCACATTAGTTATGAAAAATATACATCTCCATATAGTATGAGACATATTTTAGTCCAACATACTAGAAAACATCAAAATGCCCATGTTTAGTACTAAATATCTAATTGGCCTCATATAGCTAAAAGTATAGTCTGTGTGTGTATGTGTGACAGAGAGAATTAACTTCTAACTGCTTAACTGTATTATGTAAGGAATAAAGGCCAAACTTACAATCACCCAAAATTTCTTAGATTTTACATTTGTGAACAATAACTTAAAATTTGTGATTCAAGTTTAAGAACCATTAATTTGTTACTTATTCCTTTTTGTTATGGTTCTTGTTTTTACTTCCTGTGATCCTACAGTGACAAACAATGATTACATCAAAATATTAGATGTGCTGAAGCAACATCTGGTCTGAAAACTTTACATGAAAAATACTTGTACAATATAAAGTATGTCTTTAAAGCTGCAGGTAGCCTTTCTTTCTCAGAAACTTTTAGTTAATCTGTAGTTAACTGCTGATAAACTATAAATCAAACTAACAATCTGTCATTTGAATTGTACTGAAATAACTAAACCACCCACAATAATCACTAAACTAGCAGATAACATGGGTTGAAAAGTCATTTCACTAATTTTCTTATTTAATCCATTTAATGCAAAAATATCAGATAAATGTACAACTGCTCTCATCCACAGAACTATTAAAATGGTTAGCAAATTACAAAACTTTGATTCATAAAAAAATTGATGCAATTATGACATGATAAAGAAAAAAGATTAAATCTTGGTATACTGTATATTCATGTTGGTAAATCAAAGATTTGGAGCATTTAAGAAAAGAAACCTGTATATATATTTGACAAAAACACATCAACAGAATACCCAATGACGTATACTGCACACAATTACAAAACCATTTTAGCTTCAGAACAATTCTGAAACAAATTTTTGTTATTAAATGTTTGCAGTTTAAATTAGTTCCACAATATGTTTATAATGATTTGTATTTATGCTTTCATATGAATACATTTTTCACAGATTAATAAAAGTAAAATATTTTTGAAATTAGCACAAAAGTTTATAAAACTTATTATTTAAACTTAAATGCTCTAAGGTGCCACGTAGTAGCATGCAAGACATTTTAAAGTAATTTATGTGAAAGATTTAGTTTTAATTCCTGCATTTTAGAACTTCCTGATCATATATTTCTGGTAACAATAATAATAATAAAAAATCAAAAACTGAATACAACTGGTATTTATGAGACTATTTCACACCTAAATAGTATAGAGGTTGTTTTAAACTGCTGTCAAAGATTTTTCTCAAAAGAGAAATAAGTAACTGTAAAAGTAAGAAGCTTATTGACTGCCAGTGTAAATATTACAATTGAAAACATTTGTTTTTAAACAACTGTACAAAGTAAATAGATTCTAACTTGCAAAAAAAAATACAATTACTTCAAAGTCTATTCAATACAAGTCTCATTTGAAAATCCACAAAGGCCTCAAGAAGTTAAATAATCTAATTCATAAAATCACTTCTTTGCAGTAATTTCAAATCACTCAAAACGCCTTATACATGTTACTGATTTTACACTTGTTCCTAAGCTACAAATCTCTTAAACTTTTCAACAGAACTTTAAGCATCAGGTTAACCATTTCAGGAACTACAAATTTCTAATTTCTTTATTTGTTTACATTTTTGTTTGAAAATGTTGGAAAGATATCCAATTAAGTCTGCTGGTGATTCACCAGCATAAGCAAAAACATTTACAGTACTATGCACAACAATCAATTAGGATAAAAACAACATTAACTACTGGTGAAATTTTAAATCTTGAAACTTTGCACATAACGACTTAAAATAAAACTGTTGCAGTAAAACTTAATTTTACAGTTCTCAACTCACCTCTTGACTGAGAACTGTTAGAGGCCTTAAAAGACTTCGGGACCCAGACAGGACCTATGAGGAATGATGTTGAAAATTCTCTGTATATAAACATATTTATGTTGAATACCATATGCAATTTAATACACAGCCTGATAAAGTGACACAAGTTGAAGTTTGGACTCAAATATTAGTTTTTTGCCATTAAATGAAAAATTAATATAAGTGAAAACAAGTTAATCCCAGCTTTCCACAAGAAATGTTAACATTACCAAAATTATAAGAATTGACAACATGATAGATATTTAATGAACACGTTATCTATATAAAGGAACGATTACGTCATTTAACATATTAACTTCTTAGGACACCTGGAAAATTTTGTTTATAAAGGTTTACAAACTCGTTTACATTTCTGCTATAAAGTGGGTAAGTACATAAATACCCCATCAAATTTATGGTTTAAAAAAAGGAAAAGGTAAAACTACATTGCTAGTTTGATTTTATTGTGAAACAAGTTAATATAAAAATAACAGCATACAAATCACAATCTGAAAATTGTATGACTTCACTATAAATGAGCCTGCAGGTGTTGTACCTTCCTACAATACTATTTAAACATACTCTTTGAATTACAATATCTTATACCAGTCATTGACCTTTTGACCCACTAAGGATTCACTCTTCCAGGTGTAAAATGCACACCAGCATACCAAAATTTAACAATTTAAGTAAAAATAATAACTGTTTAAATAATATTTTATTCAAATATTCTAGAATTGATATTTTGCAATGTTAAAGTAATTTGTGAATAAAAATGAAAAAATGTTTAACCTTAAATTTCTGTTCAGCCCTAAAAACTCTTGCTCGTGAATGATGCACTTATCAACCAAGATTTTTTCTAACCATACCAGAACAGAACATCTGTTTGAATTTGTTTATCATTCATTGAAAACACAATTATCAATGTTTTTCTTATCAACTGATTTTCCTTCTCTCTGTCTCTAAATTTTAATAGTACAACCTCTTGATTTCTACACATTTATGATCTCACAGCAGGTGACTGAAAAACTAATGAAATAACTTTGGAAATAGCATAGCTAAAGTTAAAATACAAGTCAATGTAGAGTGATTAAAGTGGTGTGAGAATGCATTCAAAGTTTTATATGTAAAAACGGCTCGTTTGGGTTGAGAAAATATTTCGAATAGAAGAGCGAACAACGTTTTGACCTTCTTTGGTCATAGTCAGGTTCACAAAGAAAGAGGTAACTGACCGGTAGCTGACCACGTTTGGAAGGTGTTGTGTAACTGAATGTCGTAATGTAGAGAGTGGGGTTAGATGTTTGAATATATAATTTTATCTATAATATTAATATAGGTATAATGGCATTCCTTTATATTGGTTTATTTTGGGTTTAAGTTGTTGTATAAGTAAGGCTTCTTTAATTTTGCATTTGTTTATGTTTGTTTCTTTATATAGTATTTTAGTGTTTTCTATGGTTATGTTGTGTTCATTTGACTTGCAGTGTTCGAAAACGTGTGAAGGTGACTTTTTATGTTCTTTGAATCTGGTTTCCATTTTTCTACTTGTTTCTCCAATATAGAAGTCGTGGCAGTTATCACATTGTATTTTATAAATAATGTTGGTGTGGTGTTTGTCAGTGTAGTTCTTACATAGTATAGACCTCAGTTTTGTGCCTGGATTTTGAATAAATTTGGTATTAACTGGAATGTCATTTTGTTACTAGTTTTTGCCAAATGTTGGTTATTTGTTTGCTGATGTCAGGAATATATGGTATACAGCAGTATATGGTTTCGTGATTTTTTGATTCGTGAGATATATTTACTTTTGTTGGTTGATTTTGATTTCTGTCTAGATGTCTGCATATAATGTTTTCTACAGTTTGTGGAGGAAACTTATTGATGTTGATGAAGTATTGTTTTATTTTGTCTAATTCATCGTTAATTTTATCTGGTGAGCATAGTTTTATGGCTGTGTTTATCTGGTTTCGTAGTATGTTGAGTTTTTGTTTTGTTTCATGTGCTGAGTCCCAAGAAATGTATAGTCCAGTATGGGTGATTTTTCGGTGGATTTCTGTTTTGAATTGTGTGTCGGTTCTTGTAATTTTGAGGTTAAGAAATGATATTTGATTGCTTTCTTCCTGTTCAATTCAAAGTTTAGAAGGCATAGGAACAAAAACCAGATTTGAGAACCTTTTATTTTTAATAGCTTCTTTTCATACTTGTAAATGTTTGTGTTAAAACCTTCTGTCTAAAAGCTACGAAAATTGTCTTATATGATGAAACATTAGGAATGTATTAAGCAGGTGATGGCTAAACATTCCAGTAAATCATATCCTAGCCTGGCACAGACAGGCGGTTGGGGTGCTTGATTCCCAATCGGCAAATTGCAAGTTTCAATTCCTGTTCCACCTAAAACGCTCACCCTTTCAGCCATAGAGCATTAGTGTGTCAATCACACTATTCATTGGTAAAACAGTAGCTCAAAAGTTAGAGTTGCATTATACAAAAAAAATCAGAAATGCTAATTCAGAACTCACTGAAAACAACCTCAAATCATTTATTTTTTTAATTCTCTGAAATGAAATAAAATTTCACTGAATTAATTTTAAATTGTAGCTATATTTTTAAAAACAGTGTAATAACAATAAGTTGAGTCTATTATTTTAATTTTGTGTTAAAATAATTAATTTGAAATAGATATGTTTCTAAAAAGAGGAAAAGAACATGTAACAAATAATTAAATTACAAAAAGCATAAGAAACTCAAGGATAAATGGCACAAATTAAAAAAAAGATAGGATAGAAAATTTACAAAATTATACAAAAGCTAGGTATTAGGTTAAAAAAGGGCTAATAAGAAATAGGAAGCTGATAATTTCAAATTGGCAACAAGTTTTTTTAAAGTATGCTTTAGATAAGCAAAATGTTAAAATGAGAATTGCAAACTTAAAGGGTGTTGATTGGTAAGTTAAGAAATTTTTGGAAAATAATCTCTAATTACAGTAAGTTCACTACAATCCAGATCACACATTTAATTTGTATTGGAAAATAATTACAGGAATAAAGAAAATTATCTTGGTTTATTAGTGTTCAAATCAGTCAAGACACAGCTGCAAATTTCTATTGCTTGTAGTAAAGGTAAGATCATTTTAGGATATATTTATACATACTGATTGCAAGTAAAAAGAAGTTATATTTTTTATAAAAATCACGAGTTGGACATTACTTGGAAACTTTATGAGTGCCAAAGTTATAGCTTTATTTTAGCACCCAATTATCAAGTGTTTCTCGGCTTGGTATAACTAATATTACACTGTTATTTTACTACATTATGCTTGTGGAAGAAATAATAAAACTACTACTTAGCAATGAGTTCAGTTTATAAACATGTGTTACTTTCATGTTTCATAATTAGTCATTTCTAGCAGCACAAATAATCCATGTATGAATAAGTAAAATAATTAAATCAACAATATCAAAGAGATCAAGTACTTGTGCCATGGTGTACATTTGATTGATATTTGATTGTAACTATACCAGTTTCTTAATTAACAAATCAACCCATATGGTGGAGTAAATTTTATGCACACCAAACGAGTTTGGGTAAAGTTGGAAAGCTTAAGTTCTGTAAATATAACCTTACCAGTGGCACAGTGCTCTAGGAAATTTATGTAATCTTGGAGGAACCATTTCAGCTTCACTGAACTCCCAGTGTAATCCAAATTAGAGAACTTAATGAATTATAAAAAGTAAAATAAATTTTAACTTACCACTACACTTCAATAAAATTATTCAACAGAGGGGAAACAAGTAATAAAATATTTTATAAAAATTATGTAAAATTTAGGTTGGTTGTTTAGTGTTTATTGGTGCAAATGAAATGGACAACCTGCACCAAGCAATTGGTAAAAAGGTAAAAAAGTCAAATTATTAAAATATGTAAAATGGAATCTTGTTAAAACAAACATACTCCAATTTTCAAATTAAAATCTTAAATGAGAGTTAAAGAGACCAATGACCCTTAAAAATTTAAAAATGCAACTGAGGAGCACAGCACTACCATCACCAATGAAACTGCTTAATGTCAAGGGTGAACACAAAAATGTTTAAAATGGTGCAATCGCTCTCCATTGTAAAAATGACATGACAGTAAAATGTGGATTATTGTGATAAGTCACACATACAATACCTTAGTGCACTAGTACCTGATAAAAGAAAATGAGTTAAAAAAAATTGTGACAAATGCATAGCCTAGTCAGAACTTCCTCTTTCCAATTCTCATGGAAGGAAAATGGACAAAGAGGAATAGGTTTGATCTGGTAAGGCTTGTTATCAAATTTCTCACTCCAAGTCGACTGCCAACAGGTATAGAAACGAACCTTAAATATAAGACCATGGTTAATGTTTGGGACAGGCATAGCAGTGATGGTACCAGAGCAAACTTAACTGTAATGTCAATAAGCTCATTCCTACAAATACCAACATGGCCTGGTATCCAGAAGAACTAGACAGAAGTAGATGATAGAGAGAAATGGGCCAGTCAGTTTTGAATATCAACAAGAACACGGTGAGAGCTAACATGAAACAATTACAGGGCCAACAAAGAGCTAAGCAAGTCAGAATAAATAGTACAATTCATGTATTGCATAGCTTTTACATGATCTAGAACAAAAGAAACAACATACAATTCAGCAGTGAACACAGAAACCAGAAGAGATTCTGTATCCAACAACTGAATCACAACAAACACTGGTAGAGCCCACACTCACCTGATTTCAAACCATTTGTACAAGTGGAAATGAAAGAATATATTCAAAAGATGTTCAGAAAATAAAAGACAATACTTCCACTTGAAAGTATCCACCTTTTCCAGATGACTCACAGATTGGTCACATGTTGGGATGGTAATTAGTCATGGTGAAATGGGTTGATCAGTAAATACAGCTATATTATCCAAGGACAAACCCAAATCATCCAACTGCACCTGGATACAAAAGCCAAAAGAACCAATGACATCTATTCTGAAAAAGCACAGCCCCAATGAGGAAGGATAACGCAACTGCAGGTAAGATTCTGTGGTAAGGATCAAAGGTTTGAAGCATACAGTAAGGAAAGCTGCAAACAGCTAAAGTATAGAGAAGATTCAAGTAATTTATTGTACAAACTCTGGACTGGAGTAGTTTGGAAGACCCCTGTGCAGAGCTGAAGCCCCTGATGGTGTAATAAGTCCTACATTTTCAAGGTTGAGGTCCTGGCAGAGCCATAGACCAGAAACCGATAGTTTAGTTTTAATCAAATAAGTGCATGATTGATTTGTTTAGCATAGAACATCTACCTACTTCACGAGAGGTGGAAGAGAGGACACGGAAAATGTTCAGTGCCTTTCTACACTTGACACATAGCTGCTTGACGTGTGGAATTGATGTAAGCTTACAGTCAAAGATAAGCCCCAAGAACTCTCCCTCATGGGCCATGGGAAAAACAACTTCTCTGACAGAGAGCACAGAATGTTGGTGAATACTTCAATAGCAGCAGAAGTGCATACATATGGTTTTGAAGCAAGAAAAGGTAAAATCATTTGCAGAAGTCTACTTTGGTAAGTGGCTGAAGGCAGTCTGTAGCTTCCATTCAATATACCTCACAATCAACTACTGACATGAAATGTAAAAGTCGTCAATATTAAGACTGTTTCCAACTGAACAGAGGAGTTGTCCACTGATTGCATTAATCTTTATAATGAATAGTGTAACACTCAAGACACAGTCCTGAGGGACTCCAAGTTCCTGTGGGAAAGAACGGGAAAGTACCAAACCCACACAGATTTAAAATTGCTGGTTCATTGTATGCAATCCACAAAAGTGGTGGTCCATGGTGAAGCGCTGTCAAGGTTGTTTGATTTGAGGAACCAAACAATTCGAGCATTAACTATCCTTTTTAAGAGCTAACAAAGACAGCTCGTCAAAGCAATTGGAATGTAGTTTGAAGAATCTTAGGATCCTTCCCAGGCTTACAGAAAGGGAGTATAATATCATGATACAAAGCATCAGGAAAAACAAACATTCTCTTGCCAGATTTGGTTAAATACAACCAGAAGAATAACAAGAGAGGCAAGGGAGAGATGGCACAGCATCTCATAATGAATCTCATCAGGTCCAGGTGATGTACTGCTAGAACAATGTGGAGTAAGCTTGAGTTCCACCAGCATGAAGGGACGATTATGGTCATAGAAACGATCAGCTCAAAAGGAAAGAGATTACAGCCTCCAAGAGTGTATGGCAAAGACAGGGTTGTTACATACTGATCAACCAGCACACAACCTATCATTTATGTACAAAAAAAACTATCAACGAGTGATTGTGTCAGCAGGTTTCGAAATTTTTTTTTTTTTTTTTTTTTATGAGACACACACACACAAGATGGTAAGAATCATTCAAATTCTTAATGTCATCTATATGTGAACAACCTCAACAGTTGCACTGAAACAGGGTGGCTACTTTTATTTACATGGAGAAGGATGTGGTGAGAAGCCCTTTTGAGTTCAACCACATTTTTTTCTTTATTAGATGAAGGTTTATTAACCTACATGGATCCTGTTCTTGGTCGAGTTGGCAGGTCTCTGTCTCTTTTTTTTCTGGACAAAGATTCCAGTGACTGAGGGTGTGAAAGAATGGTCATTTTACTCCTCAGGCTACAAAAGGGGACTGTCCTGAGGAAATACCCCAAACCTGAAGCCAAAGGAAGTGGAACTGGGCAATCACAGGAAGGAGTAACAGAAAGAGAGGGAAGTAAACAGATTTAATCATGGAGGGCAACTGATTCTTCAGACGTTTGGTAAATGACTATGGTGAAAACATGGAGAGGTCTGTCTGCACCTTAAGTTGGCCTTTCCAGTCCTGGTGTCGAGTTATTTATTATTCTGGCCATTGTCCAATGTCAAATTGAGTGAGAGAGATTAAAACTGTAAAAAAGGAGCCACAATTAAAAAGGTGTAATGAATAAATATGCAACCCTTAAATGAGATGACAAAGATTAATGGCCATTAAAAAATTAAAAACGTTATCAAGGTGGACAGAGTCACCATCACTAATAACTGTCCAATGTTACAGACTGACCCTGGATAAAAATATGTTTAAAACATTGCTGTCGTTGAGAATTGTAACGAGGGCAAGAAAGTAAAACATGGCTGAAAGTGATTTGAATGTTACACAAACTACACATTGGTGCATCAGAGTCAGATAAAAGAAAATGATGAGTTAAAAAACTGTGACCAATGTATAGCCTAGTGAAAACAACTTCCTCCTTCCGAACTTTACGGAAGCTAGATGGCCAAATTCCAATTTTGGGTTTGATTTAAAAAAGTTTGTTGTTGCGTTGCTCACTCCAAGTGGACTACCAGCTGGCACGGAGCCGAGCCTTGAAGACAACACCATAATCCATGTACGAAATAGGCATAGGAGTGACAGTGCTGAAGCAGACATATTTAGCTGCCATGTCTGCAAACTCGTTCCCGTGAATACCAACGTGGCCTGGTATCCAGAAAAACAGGATTGAAGTAGCTGCTAATGAGAAATGGGCCAGTTGGTTTCAAATATCAGCGAGAATAGGATGTGAGCTATCATGTAGTGATTCCAAGGCAAGTATAGAACTAAGCGAATCAGTATAAATAGTGCAGTTGGAGTACTGCTCAGCTGCAATATGATCCAGGGAAAGAGATATGGCATACAGTTCAGCAGTGAACACAGAAGCTGTAGAGGGGATTCTGCACGCAACTACTAATCCATAGCAAACCAAAGCAGAGCCCACTGAATCACCTGATTTGGAACCATCTGTAAAAATGGGAACTGAATGATTGTTTGAAAGATATTCATTGAACAAAAGACGGTACTTCCAATCTGGAGTATCTGCCTTTTTTAGGTGACTGAAAGAAAGGTCACATTTGGGGGCTGTAATAAGCCATGGTGGGATGGGCCGACCTGTGGAATCTGCAATATTATCCAAGGACAGACCAGATTCATCCAATTGCACCCGGATGCGAAGGCCAAACAGAGCAATGACAGATCGTCTGTTCTGAAAAAGTACTGCCCACCGAGGAAGGAAAACACATTCCCAGGTGGGATGCTTTTGTAAGGAACAAAGTTTTGAAGTATATTGTAAAGGTAGTTGCAAACAGCGAAGGTGTAGAGAAGGTTCATGAGATTCAATGTATATGCTTTGAACTGGAGAGGTACGGAAAGCCCCAGTGCAGAGTCGAAGTCCTTGGTGATGAATGGGATCCAGCATCTTTAAGGCCGAGAGTCTGGCAGAGCCATAGACCATTGATCCATAGTCGAGTTTTGATCTACTAAGAGCACAATATATCTTCAACATTGAACAACGATCTGCCCCCCAACTGATAGAAGAGAGGACACGGAGGATGTTCAGTGCTATTGTGCATTTGATCCGAAGCTGCTTTAAGTATGGTATAAAGGTCAGTTTACGATCAGAGATAAGCCCCAAGAACTTTGTTTCTGGGACCACTGGCAGCAAAACTTCACCGATATGAAGTTCAGGATCAGGGTGAATACCTCATCAACGGCAAAAGTGCATGCATACAGTTTTGAAGAGAGAGAAATTAAAGCCATTCGCCAGAGTCCACTTCCGTACATGATTGAGGGCAGTTTGTAGTTGCCGCTCAATATATCTCATGTTTGACGACTGACATGAGATGTGAAAGTCGTCGACATACAGCCCATTCCCAACAGTGAGAGGAAGTTGTTCAGTGCTGGCATTTATCTTTATACTGAAGCGTGTGACACTCAATACACATCCTTGAGGGAGTCCAAGTTCCTGTACAAAAGAATGGGAAAGTGTCAAACCCACACAAACTTGGAATCTCCTGTCCATTAAAAAATTTTTAATAGACATGGGTAGATGGCCACGTAACCCATATGTATGGAGGTCTCGCAAAACGCCATACCTCCATGTTGTGTCATAAGCCTTCTCTATGTCAAAGAATATTGATATAAGATGTTGGCGGTTGAGAAAGGCTTCTCTGATAGCTGTTTCAAGACGAATTAGGTGGTCTGTGGTAGAGTGCTGTCGACAGAACCCACACTAGGTGGGGGAGAGGAGGTTGTTTGATTCAAGGAACCAAACAAGACAAGCATTAACCATCGTTTCTAAGGTCTTACAGAGACAGCTCATCGAAGCAATTGGACGATAGTTCGAAGGAATCTTCGGATCTTTCCCTGGTTTAGAGAAAGGTAAAATAATAGCCTTGAGCCAGGCATCAGGAAAAGCATTCTCCTGCCAAATCCAGTTGAAGACAATCAGAAGGACATCAAGAGAAGCAGGAGATAGATGGTGCAGCATGTCATAATGAATATCATCAGGTCCAACAGATGTACTGGCAGGGAAAATTATGGTTAAAGAAACAGTCAGTTTGAAAGGAAAGTGGTTATCACTCTGCCCGAGTCTTGATGGCCAGGAAGGTGGAAAAACAAGCAGAAGTGCTAGATACCCGGCAAAAGCTTTCACCTAGTGTTAGCGATGTTCGGAACATCAGTCACCTCCTGACCATCAGAGAGTAAGATCGAGAGGGGGAAGAGAATTGTAGTGCCCATTAACCTTTCGAATCCTGTCCCATATGATCTTGGACCTGGTGGTAGAAGATATGCTGGTTGTGAACTTAATCCAAGATTCCTTCTGGCTTTGACGTCTTACCCACCTAGCATGTGCACAGGCCCGTTGGAAAGCAACCCCGTTTGAATGTGTGGGATATCTACGAAAAGTATCCCAGGCCCGTTTTTGAGCCTTCCGTGCTAAGTGGAAAGCAAGATTCCAACATGGACGAGGATATCGTGGAAAACGTGTCGAGGTTTTAGGAATACACTGAGCAGCTGCATGTATAATACAGTCAGTTACACCTGTTACACAGTCATCTATTGATGGATGATCTACGATGGCAGGATCATGTTATGCGAGAGCAGTGAAAGTGGACCAGTCTGCCTGATCCAGCTTCCACCGAGGCACGCGGGTAGGGTTGCATCAACCGTGGCCAGTCTCTCTCCAAACGATCGGAAAATGATCACTGCCTAGTGGATTACTGTCAGCCCTCCGTGAAAAATGGGAGAATAATGAAGGGGAGCAAATTGAGAGATCAATAGCGGTAAAGGACTGACTAGGAGCATGAAAGTAAGTGGAAGAACCAGTATTGAAAAGAGAAAGATTGTGATCAGAAAGCATCTGCTCTACAGATCAACCCCTCCCATCAATAATAGCACTTCCCCAGAGGGAATGGTGTCCATTAAAGTCTCCCAGGATTAGAAATGGAGATGGCAACTGTTCAACGAGAGCATCAAGTTCTGATTGATCGTATGTCTCTCCAGGGCACAGGTACAGAGAACAAATAGTGATGGTATGACCCAAGGAAACACGGATAGCTACGGCCTCCAAGGGTGCGTTGAGTGACAAAGACAGGGTGGGCACATGTTGATAAACCAACAGTGCCATCCCTCCATGTACTCGACCATCACACAACCTGTCATTTCTGTACAAAGAAAGCTGCCGAATGGAGACTGTATCAGCAGATTTGAGAAATGTTTCTTGTAAAGAAAGACAAACAGGATGGTAGGAAGCAATCAGCATTTTGATATCATCCAGATTAGAACGTAAAGCTCTACAGTTCCATTGTATCAAGATGGCCATTTTTAAGAACGGGTAGGTGAAGTGGCTGGAGAACCCTTCAGTTTACGATCACATCTTTTTTCTTTACTGTCTTTAATTGGAGGTCTATCAACCAACATGGATCCTGCTCTGGGTCGAGTGGGCAGGTTTTTGTTACTGGAAGAGGAATCCAGTGACTGAGGATGCAAACAAATAATTGTTTTGTCTCTTGTGGTTGGAAAAAGTGATGTATCAGAAGAAATGCCTGTATTTGAAACTGAAGGACGTGGATCTTGAGGTTTATTGGAAGGTATGGGAGGAACAGAGATCGGAGTGGAAGTTGATTCATCAACTTTTTTAACCATGGAGGTCAGAAGGCTTTTCATTTGTTTTGAAAACGATTATTTTGGAGGCACAGAGAGATCTGCCTGCACTCCCACTGTAGCTGTAATGAAGTGCAGCAGCATATGTCCGAGATGGAGTTGTGGACAGCAATTTCCGAGCCTCAGGATAACTAATGTTATGTGTCCTTTTTTTAAACGCTGCACCTCTCTTTCCTCCAACCATTTTGGGCTAGAATGAAAGTAAGAGGGGTGAGAACCATTGCAGTTTACACAATGTGGGTTCAAGTCACAGTCATAGGCATCGTGGTCCTTGTCTCCACAACGAGCACATGTCAGGGAACCACGACAAGAAGTCTTTGAGTGGCCGAATCTCTGACATTGGAAACCAAAGAGGGTTTGGAATGTATGGCTGAACCCTGCAAATAAAATAACCTGCCTTGATGGTGGCAGGTGCACGTGGTGAAGTAAATGTTAAAACGAGGGTATTTGTTGGCAGTGTAACTCCATCTTTGCAAGTGGAGATGCACCTCACTGCAGAAACTCCTTAAGTGGAGAGACCAGCAAGAATCTCTGACTCGGGAACATTCTTCAAATCCCTTTCAACAATAACTCCTCGTGAAGAATTCAAAGTAGCATGGGGTGTAACCTCAATAGGTATATCCCCAATTGCCTTTGAATTCAAGAGGAGTTCACTGTGTTGGGATGTGGATGTTTCAAACAATGTGTCACCAGATCGAAGTTTCTTCACTGACTTTGGAGAGCCAGCAAGACCCTCTAGTCCCTTTTGAATAAAAAAAAAGGTGACATTTGCCCTAAAGGTTTTTCCGAAAGAGAATCCAATATAAGAAAATGAGGTACGTGTGTTACTGATGTTGAAGATTGCTGTTCTGAGTATTCAAGATGTGATCACTTACCCATTGACTGTTTTTTTACAATTTTATTTAAATTTTTTGGAGGATCCATAGGAAAAAGGAAAAGTTTCGGTACCCACTAATCCCACCCACCATGGAGCCCTACAAGGGAATGCACTACAAAGTCGTGCAAGGACAATACAGCAACGCCAGGGTTTCGTGAGCACTATACCCAAACACCAGCATCAGGCACAATGTCCACAACACCCATTGAGAACTTCCAACACTGGTACTTGGTTGGCTCTAGCCCAAGTGCACCAGCCGATTGACCCAAGGGCCACCCATCTACAGGAATTCGAGGCCAAAGTGGTGTGTTAGGATTGGACCCCTCAACCACCAGGATCCTCTCCTCCCCTTCGCAGGTCAACACGCACGGCAAACAAGTGGGTGGATGTTTAGATCCCAGAGGAGGTAATCAGAAATAACAGAACCTTCATCGGGAGGTCCCCTCACCACGTACAGGAATCCACACCGAAGGGTGAATAAGTTCAGTTATTTTATGTACAACTTTAGATATCTACATAGCCAATGATCTTTCATTTCAACAGCGTATTAAACACTTAGCACAACATTATACCTAATCAGTGATTGAGTAAAATCCTATCTTTGCATCTTATTTTTCCTTTCACTTTTTCTCTATAATAGTTACTAACTTTTATACTTCTGCAATATGAATTTGTAAATGTAATATCCAAAATCAGTGTAATTTTTCATTACTACCATGATGTCTATGTCCTGCAATATACACACCATTAATATAATTTAATAGAATTAATTATAGGCACGTAAAATCAAAAAAATTTACTCACTATTGTTCTTGTCAGAGGGCAAGCATACTGAACACAGGCATACATGATTTTCCTTAGTTAGCAGTACTGACTACTGATGTCCTAGAAAAAAGATGACTTTCATAAGCATGTAGTAACAAAAAACAAAAACAATATTAATTCCTTGAAAGAAAAATCTTTCACTAACCTGCCACTTTTCTTTAGAATTTCATGTTACCTGGATAATTGAAGATATAGACTTGGCATATTAAGATTTTGAAAAATCTTTAGATTAGGTGTCACAAAAAATACTACCTAAGAAATCATATTGGTATAGGTTTACTTCTTTTGAGCATGGGCTCAATCCCTGGAACCTACTTCCTGACCATTTTGTGCTCATTGTACTTTTAAATAAGTAAATGTATCTTCATGAAATTTTTGTTCATATTATCAGGAGAAATTAAAATGCTTTCTTATTAAAAATGATTTTTTTTATATTTAAAGTTTAAATAATGTTTTTCTTGTGCTTTTTTTCATTTTGCATATTAACAATCCAACATGCAAAGTAATTTTGATTATAAGGTTAAAAATATTTTTATGCATCAGAAAATTTTCAAATTTCACATGTGAAATTCTTATAACTGAAAAAAAAACTTTAGATTTCATCTCTTACTATCGGTAATAAATCTCTGTACAGGTTTGGTCAATCTCACTAAGCTTGTAACCACCATACACAAGAAAATGGATACAAGTTACATTTTTCTTCCTTCTAGAATGACTACTGATTATAACACAAAAATAAATGTTTAATATAAATGGCCTAAATCATACAACATTATAAAACTCATATCAAAGGGTATTATAAGACTGGCATTTACAATGTGACCTATCTTGGTTGCTTTTTAGTGGACTGGTATTTTGTAAAATACAATCACATTTCAGTTATAATGCATTACACACATACAGACACACACACACACACACATTATTAATAATAGTTACAAACAAGTTCTTAAATTTATTTTTCTTAAAACATAATAGTAAGTAAAAAAGTCCAGCATGCATTTATCTCTTCTAGTAACAAACTTGTTGTGGCTTGTTTCATATGGAGAAACCTTTCTACAATTTACCAAGTGTAGCAAGTAAATAAGCTATATCTGTGATTGAAAATTATGAAATTTTCAGCTCACTAAAGATTTTCCTTACCAATTTCATATCTAATATCAGAAGAATGAAACTAACACCCTAATACTTTAAAGTGACTAGTAAAGCCACTAGGGGCATTCTACACATTCAATTATTCACAAGTCAGACAGAAGTAGGTGTATATAAGGAAATGTCTCCAAAAATGGTAAAAAGTGGACAGGAGATGCTGTGTTTGATTCAGTAAACATGATGATATCTCAGCAAGTAGAAAAAGTAGGATTTTCTTATTTTATATTCTAGCTCATCAATATTTATAGAAATTATAGACTTTATATTTGAAAAACATCTATTTTGAACCAGTGCAGCATTCAATATATCATGACACACAAATCAATATTTAGATGTTTTTTCAGTGATGTCGAGAAAACCCACTTGTAGAGAAATATATATATGCAAAAACGGCTGGTTTGGGTTAAGAAAATATTTCACATAGAAGAGCGAACAACAGACAAACACCACACCAACATTATTTATAAAATACAATGTGATAACTGCCACGACTTCTATATTGAAGAAATAAGTAGAAAAATGGAAACCAGATTTAAAGAACATAAAAAGTCACCTTCACACATTTTTGAACACTGCAAGTCAAATAAACACAACATAACCATAAAAAACACTCAAATACTAAATAAAGAAACAAATGTAAACAAACACAAAATTAAAGAAACCTTACAACAACTTAAACCCAAAATAAACCAATATAAAGGAACGCCTTTATACCTATATTAATATAATAAAATAAAATCATATATTCAAACATCTAACACCGCCCTCTACATTCCGACACTCAGTTACACAACCCCTTTCAAATATGTGGTCAGCTTCCGGTCAGTTACCTCTTTCTTTGTGAACCTGACGATGACCAAAGAAGGTCGAAATGTTGTTCGCTCTTCTATGTGAAATATTTTCTCAACCTAAGCCAGCCATTTTTGCATATATATTTCTCTACAATTAGATGCTTTTTGTTTTGAATATTTACCTTTAAATTAAGAAATTAACTAATGTATAATACTAACATTCCAATGATAATCTATAATTTCATACCAAGTATACAGATATACATTCATAAAATAGTCATTCAATAAAACTTAAGGATTAGGTGAAGAATTGTCACCACAGACTAACGGGGTGATGATTCAAGTGATATTAATAAACACTGCATATTTTGCGATACTTTCAATATTAATTTTTGTATTTGAATTACATGTCATCAATTGTTTTATATATATATTAATCTTATATTCTCTGTTAACCTGTTAATAAAGATTTCTGAAACAAATTTTATTTTTTGTATTTTTATTACCCTAATTATAAAGCATATATTAATTATAAAATGGAGTGATGATTCTTCAGTTGAGGCAGGCTGAGATGATAATTCTATAGGCAATTTAAATTTTAAACAAAAGTTAAACAGAATGACATGGTCTTTGACCTCATATAAATAGGGTTAAGAAAGCCTATTTAACTGGACTGTAGGGGAAACAGCAATAAATCATTAAATGGGGATAGTATGTATCCAGGGACAGTCTTAAAGGATAAAATGATCTTGTTGTCCAAACACTGTTACAAATTATATGAAGTTATTTTGTTCATTAAATTTCCTTCTTCAAGATTAAACAAGTACTTAGTGCTTTTAACCTAAATTAAAGCATTGATATTAAATTCTTGGTTTACAGAAAAAAATATACATCATTGCTACACATATACGAAAGATACATAGCCCTTCACATCTATATAACATAAATTATGAGAATTCAATCAAATTATGCACTCTATCTCTACACTTAGACAAACAGAATTTAAATATATTACTATAATTATTTAAACTTTCCACTCAACTGTTTAGACAGAAGCCTTATGAAGAGTTGTACTAACTAGCAATAAGAAACACAAGCATTACCAGGACATTTTGATAAAAATATCAGTGCATGGGAGTAGTAGCTTTAAAACAACCTGATTTATTGAAATATTTTATCTTTAAGAATATTAAATTGTAGCTAACAAAGATGGCAAGTACAACAATACAACATGAAAGATCTGCTATACCAATTAAGAGACACGTTTTGCATGCACAAAAGAGTTCACAATCTGGCTGAAAACATAAAAGGCCATAGCAAGCAGCATAGAACTGAAAGCCACAACCATTCAGAAAAAAAACAAAGAAATAACAGTGCACAGAACAAATTGGAGTGTGATAAAAAACAATTAAAACGTCTGCTTTAGTTAAAATAAGTTCAAAAGAGACTGAAACTCTTCCATCTCAAACTGGGGAACAAGGAGAAAGGAAAGTCAATTATGAAGCACCAAACCCCATCTTATATGGACATCAAAAATACAGGAATAAAGGCCCAGAAGAGCAGGAGACTTAGCCTATAAAGAAATGAGTAAGGTGAAAGAGCTGGATTTAAAAAGAAACACAACCAACTAAGAAGATACCAAAAACAAAGAAACCTAGTCAAGGTAGAAACAAGATAGGAAGAAAAGAAAACTAGAAGAAAACTTGTTTAAAACACAAGCACAGCCAAGGAACAAGTGTCCCCACAACTATCTCCTTGTGCTCATAAACATGCACAGGAAGTCCCACGAGATGTAATAATGCTTAGTGATGGAGAAGTAAGCAACATTTATTAATTACATTATTTTAAAGCAAGTGTTTTCTCATTCTGTCCACTTATTAATGAAACAAATGTTCTGTTGTAGCAAGTCCCCTTAAGAACACATTATAAACCACTATTTTACATGAGAATACTATACCTTCAATTCTCCTTCTGCATGCACAATAATTCCAAATAATTTAATTAAGATGTCTGGTAAAACATTAACTTCTATTTCGCAACTAACATTAAGCCAATTTCTACACTATCCGTGACCACGATGATGATACTGATATCCTTCCGAATTCCGGAGGGAAAAAACTGCATCTAAGTTCTTACTGCCACTATATTATTGTATATAATATTAATACAAATAATACCTAGTCCCTCCCAAAAACTTAAATATTATAATTACAAGTGTTCGCTTTGTAGAACACGATATTTCAGTAAATCGACCGCTTATTCAAGTAACTGACTTGGTTATACTATGTAGGGCTGTAGGATAGATTAATTTAAACATCGAATTTACACATCTAAAGAAATGGCGTGTGCATGACCTTCTGTACTTATTAAATCTACACAGTGCAGTTTAATTCAGCCTGCGAAAGTACTATAATTTGCAACTATTACGATGGAAGCAAAATTCACAAATAAATGAAATGACACAGAACATCTCTGATAAGTAACATAATAAATGTTCTCTAAAATTAACCATTTTAAAATTGATATCTAAGAAACATAACATGCTACTTACAACAATCTACCTTCTCTTCGAATAACTGAAATCCTGCAACTACACATTTGGCTCTTGAGCGTGCGGCCTTTTGAAAAACTAAAAAAAAAAAATATTTGCATGTATAATAAAAATAAATAAATTTTAGAAAGACAAGTAGAAAACGATATATACGTAACCTTGCTACACAAAATAATGAAACAAGAAAATCAAAACAACAAAAACTGATTTATTTAAAATTTTAAAAGTCTATCCCTACTTTGGCAACTCACTGTAATTATGTTAGTCTGAGCAAAAGCAGCAATTATTTTTTATTTTGTTTTAAGTAACTCGGAATTTGTAATTTTGACTTTCTTGTTATTCAATCTTTAAGAAGCATAAATACTTTCTATAGCTAGTTATATTACTTAAACATCTGTCCCTACTTGCCTTTATGTAATTTTAAATCCGGTATGAGCAGGTACTTAAAGCGCTTAAATCGCAATCCGAGGGTTGCGGGTTAAATCCCCATCTCACCAAACACACTTACCCTTTCAGTCGTGGGGACGTTATAATGTTATCATTCCCACTGTTTTTGGTAAAAGAATATTGTAAAAGTTGGCAGTCGGTGGTGATGACTAACTGCCTTCACTCTAGTCTTGCACTACTAAATCAGTGACAGCTAACACAAATAGCCCTCATATAGTTCCCTAAATTTAAAATATACAAACAAATATAATTTTTTTAATTATTATATTTGTTTGTTTCATTTTTAGCTCTATTTTTGCGCACTAGCAATACTAAGCATGTAGTACACGTACATCCGATTCAATTTTGTAACTCATGAGGATCTCTTAGTTTGGTATGGTTTAGTTTGTTTTGAATTTCGCGCAAAGCTACACGAGGGCTATCTGCGCTAGCTGTCCCTAATTTAGCAGTATAACACTAGAGGGAAGGCAGCTACTCATCACTATCTACCACTAACTCTTAGGCTACTCTTTTACGAACGAATAGTTGGATTGACCTTAAAATTATAACGTCCCCACGACTGAAAGAGAGAGCATGTTAAGTGTGACAGGAATTCGAACCCGTGCCCCTCGGATAACGAGTCAAATGCCTTATCCACCTGGCCATGTCGAGCCAGGATCTCTTAAAACCTACTCTCAAACCTAATTATATGTCCAAAGTAGCGCATTTTCTATTTTATATATATTTGTGTGTACTAGTGTCCTTCAAAAGAAAATTACATTAATACCTCAGAAGAAAAAAATTTGTGAGAAAATTAGAGCGACAAAGTTTGTCATTCCTTCTGTACGCTTCTCTGAGAAAGTTGTTTACTTACTTAGATGAAAATTCGTTGAAATAATGAAATTTGTGCTCTCTCCAGAAACGTGTATATAGCTATTTAGGTGGCTTTATAAGTACAGTAAGCTTTAGTATTATTCAATCATTTATGTGTAATAGTCATTGTTAATATTCAGACGTTTTACAAGGGGTTTTAAACGGTCGATTTTTATGGCCACAATTTGTTTCATCACAATCCCTATTATTAAGTAATATACGTGCCATATAATATTACCATTGCAGATTTAAAGTAAATATTTTCTAAATACTTCACATGATATATCTTACTAATTCATAAAAATGTCGTGTGTCTGAGCATTACAAGTTATTAATAAACATTACAGTTGTGTTACTTCAAATAAGTAAATTACTGAAACAAAATACTTACATTGCTGGCCAAAACCTTAAGGCCAATGAACATAAAGAAAAAATATACATTTTGCGCTGTTAGACTCAACCATTTATTCAAGTAGAGCTTCGAAAGATGAAAATAAGAAAATGAAAAATAAAAATTCAAAAAATTTAGCATTTAATAGGGAATATGTGAACACTATGAAATTACCCTAAATACTAGCTGGTCAAAAGTTTAAGACCATACCAAATAGAAGTTCTAAACAGCTTAGGAAATGCCTAACAAGAGGTCTCAGTAAATGAGTTGCACGGCCGTCATTGCGAATAACTTAACACATTCGCTTTGGCATGGTTGATATAAGCGTTTCCAAAAGGCTGGCTGGGATATTATTCCAAGTGGTGAAGATGGCTTCACGAAGATCATGCACTGTTTGGAATTGACGTCCTTTCTATAGACTTCCCTTGCCATATTTTTAAACTTTTGACCAGCTAGTATTTAAACTAATTTCATAGTGTTCACATATTCCCTATTAAATGCTAAAAAATTTTTAATTTTTATTTTCCCTTTTCTTATTTTCATCTTTCGAAGCTATACTTAAATAAATTGTTGAGTCTAACAGCGCAAAATGTATATTTTTTCTTTATGTTCATTGGCCTTAAGATTTTGGCCAGCGGTGTATATGTTTTAAAGCGAATTATTCACTTAATAAAATAGAAACAACATTTACTACTTACTGTAAAAAATTATTGTTATTTGTCACAAATAACAATTTTTAAATCATTTATAAATAAATAAATTTTCTAAATTGTATTTATCTTAAGAAATCATCGAGCAAATTAACTACTGTTATGCTTAGAATGACCAAAGTTTTCCATTCTAACAAGTGATTGCTGAGAAAAACATATTTAAAGAAAAATAGAAAAGCAAAACACTTATCGCATAACTTATAAGATACTGACATACATCTTAATATAATAATGGCTGCCGTATATACTTGTTCAAGTAGAGAACCATAAATGAAACATAAGTGCCAAGTTATCAGGTTCTTCATTGTAGAACTATACAAAACACTTATCGCATAACTTCAGCATTTTAAGTACATTATTTATATAACAGAAAAGTCGGGAAAGAGAGTAAGCTTCCTTTTTGTTCTAATCTTGCTTGTTTTGGTTTTGATGGTGGTTCAGTTGTTTCTGACTTATTTTAAGTTATGTGGCTCATTGTTTAAGAATAGATAATCAATGATAGCATGGAGTAGAATGGGAAATAACCGGGAACTTTAGTTGGTAAATAATTATAAAGAATTTCGTATAAAAGGTAATAGCAATTGAAAATAAGGAAGAGATATGTGAAGTTTTAATTTAGTCGGAGGTCACAATATATTATTTTTCTAACCTTTAGTTTAGTAAAAATATGGTCTGGCATGGCCAAGCGTGTTAAGGAGTGCGACTAGTAACCTGAGGGTCGCGGATTCGTATCCCCGTCGCGCCAAACATGCTCGCCCTTCCAGCCGTGAGGCCGTTATAATGTGACGGTCAATCTCACTATTCGTTGATAAAAGAGTAGTCCAAGAGTTGGCGGTGGGTGGTGATGACTAGCTGCCTTCCTTCTAGTCTTACACTGCTAAATTAGGCATGGCTAGCACAGATAGCCCTCGAGTAGCTTTATGCGAAATTCCCAAACAAAAAAGTAAAAATATACGAGCTGCAAGTGATGTTTGTCAATATTATAAGAGTAATAATTTAGAATTTACTAAGATATTGTTAGAAACGAAATGCTTAGAAACTGTGAATGAAAGCTTGGAAATAATAAAAAGAAAAACATTTAGAGCTGGAGTTAAAAGATAAGTATAAGCAAAGTGAATCTGAGTTAATGAAGAATGTAAGATAAGATAAATCTGAAAGTAGAGATGGCATGCATGAAAGAAGCACACATGTGCCGATGTCCTAATTTTGTAAAAGCAATGTAAATGTATTTTTTTTGTGTCTTTAAAAAATAGTGAGAGCAGAATAAGGTAGCCCCAATATTCTGCGAAGGAACTACATCCTGAAAATGCATTATCAGCTTACAGACGAATTAAACTATGACGTAATAAATCCAGTTACTTTAGAGATGCACTAGTTAAATTTGGAGATTTATCACATGAAATTCAGAGATTAAGAAAAAACAAACAAGTAAGACATTGAAAGAGTTCAGGACAAGATTGCATAAATTACTAGTAAAAGGAACTGAAGAATCTAACTTTACTGTAGTATTTTTAATCAATTCCATAATATTTTTAAAAAATTGCTGTAAATTTTCGTTATTAGATAGGACATGTTATTATAACCATAATATCTTTTGCAATGTACTTGTTGCTAACTTGCTATTGGCTACTTGTTCGATGTAATGATTCTCTGTGACATAGCACTGATTTTCAGCTTTTCAATTGCTAAAAATATCTGAAATATATACAAGCTCATGGCTTATTAATAAAATGAATACAAATGCAGATCTTTATCAGATCATGTACCTGGAATCTGTAGGCTCATAAATAAACAAGTAACGAGTAGTCACAGAACTGGACCTAGACCAAATTGTAATCTGTGTGAACCTTGTACTTGAAATCCCTAAAAATGACAAGTACTGATAATTGCAATCTCAATTTTGGCACCCTTTAGAGTGAATATACTGTGTGTGGACACATGTTACTTATCCCAAGGACTGGTCCTGAGTATATAGTCAGTTCAAGTTAAAAAAATTTGTTTCTCAGGGATAACATGTACTAATTTTTCATGAAAAGTATCAACATAATATGCCTTCACAGTTTTGTTTCGTAAATTTTTCAAAACACTTTCATTCTATCATATATTTGAATTCCTAAGGTACGAGGAAAGACCTTAAAATCATTTTTCTCCGGCATACCAAAGGACTGATAGTTGTAAAGAAAATTTTATGTTGTAGATACTGAGACTAAATTAAACCTCAATGTCAACAGAAATTATTTTACTAATATTGAATGAAAAATTTCAGTGTAACAGAATCCCTTCCACGGCCAGTTGGTTAAGGCACTCGACTCGTACTCCGAGGATCGCGGGTTTGAATCTTCTTCATACCAAACATGCTCATTTTTTCAGCCATGTGGGCGTTATAATGTGACGGTCAATCTCACTATTCGTTAGTAAAAGAGTAGCCCAAGAGTTGGCGGTAGGTAGTGATGACTAGCTGCCTTCCCTCTAGTCTTACACTGATAAATTAGGGACGGTTAGTGCAGATAGCCCTCGTGTAGCTTTACGCAAAATTTAAAACAAGCCAAAACCAAACTTAATTAATCTTAATACAATACCTTGTTAATAAAAGTTCTTTTGTTTTTTTATTACTCGTAGAAACTTTATTTCTGGTTTATCAATATCAAAATGATTTTGGATAAACCAAGTGTGTTTTAAAATATAATTTCTTACAGATTGTTTGCAGTTTTTGCTTAAAATTATAAAGTAAGAAATATAAATGTTTAACAATAGGTGGTCTCATTGTTTACAGTGAGTTTTAAGAAACCCCATAAGGCCAGTATATAAAAAAATTGTTTAAACTGTAAGTCCTTTGGTTACGTTTTATCACAGAAATTACCAATCTGTAGACCAGCACAGAGTTATATACCATATGAATTCATATTTCATATTCAAAATTCATAAATAGTGTTTCTATCGAGATTTTATATTACATATTCAGCTGATTTAATGAGTTCTGGTATTTACGAAAGGCCTCGTCAGAAGTGACAAAAAGCATATTGTGTGTGACTAAATTGAATTGAGCGTTTCTAAAATGCAGTTATCAATTATGACACATTGTCGCTATCAAAGTAAGTTTATTACATAGTCACACAAAACACTAACTTTATATTCTCAGTATTCGACGGGTTAGCGTGCAATAATTTCCTACTGTGTCTGACATAATAGCATAGGATCAGACTGAATCAGTCGGCTTAGAATAATTTTCACAAAGAAAGCCGGTACAGTTCTAACTAAGATGATTACATAGATTACATAAACATATAAAATACATTATGTACTTGTGTAGTGACAGCGTATTATGTTGCTAGGTGGTGTTGATAAAGTGGTTCATCAGTTACAGTTGACAAACATAATCGTAAAGGGAACTTTAGTTATAAATCAAGTAATTATTATTCGGCTGGACGGCATGGCCAAGCGCGTAAGGTGTGCGACTCGTAATCCGAGGGTCGCGGGTTCGCGCCCGCATCGCGCTAAACATGCTCGCCCTAACAGCCGTGGGGGCGTATAATGTACGATCAATCCCACTTTTCGTTGGTAAAAGAGTAGCCCAAAAGTTGGCGGTGGGTGGTGATGACTAGCTGCCTTCCCTCTAGTCTTACACTGCTAAATTAGGGACGGCTAGCACAGATAGCCCTCGAGTAGCTTTGTGCGAAATTCCAAAAACAAACAAAAAACAATTATTCGGCTATTTCAAAACAGTCATATTACCTTAAGTGGCTTTTGAAACCTTTACCGTAATATGAATTACCTTTCATTTACACATTTATATTTATACATATATATATATACTATCTTTAATATTTACAAGTAATTCTCCTTATAACACATATTTAGTTTATAAATTAATGTCAGGTTTAGTCGTTTATGCTTAAATTATACACTATCAATATTAGTTTTTAATAAAACTCTATTTGATTTAGAAAACTCATGTTTTGTCTTAACATAACCTAAAAATGTTAAAATTTACACGAAAAAATCATATATTTAACTAGCAAACCGAAACATTTGTGACAAGATATACTAATATGCTATTTAAGAAAACTTTTTAACTTATAAGATACTGACATACATCTTAATGTAATAATGCCTGCCGTATATACTTGTTCAAGCAGATAACCATAAATGAAACATAAGTGACAAATTATCAGTTTCTTCATTGAAGAACTATACAAAACATTTGAAAACTAATCATTGTAGAAACTATATAAAATATTCAAAAATTAATAAGCCGTTGTGTTGACCTTCACATCCCACAACCGCACAGCTTAAAACAAATATAAGTGGACACTCGTTTAAATATAACATAAAAAGTTTTATACATAGTATAACTTCTTAAAGGTGTAATCAATTAGACACATAAAAAAGGTGTTAAGGATATTTTGCGTTAGAATTGGTTATGTATATATATATATAAATTTAGATCCTAGAATTAGTGATCTCTGGTCATTGTTTACACCTCTGTCAGAAAAATAAATTTTTATTATTTGCTTATTTCTTTCATGTAGTGTGAATCCTTAGTGTTTATGTAAGTCAGTTTCCAAGATTATGTTAATTTCTAAATTTCATACAGTGTCACACGAAAGATTTTTCTCTCTTATTATATTATTCTCATGCTTTCGATTTTTTCTGAGATTTTTGCCTAATTTATCTGTGTGTCATTGTTCTTCTTTTTTCTTTCTAATTTTCGTGCAAAGCTACTCGATAGCTATCTGCGTTAGCCGTCCCTAATTTTGCAATGTGGGACTACAGCAAAGGCAGCTAGTCATCACCACTCACCCCCAACTCTTGGTTTATTCTTATGGCAATAATTAATGAAATTAACTGTCACTTGTAATGTCCCCACGTCTGAAAGTACGAGCGTGTTTGGTGTGACGGTGATTCAAGCCCACAACCCTTAGATTGCGAGTCGACCATGTCGAGCCACCTCTAGGTGTCCCCTTTATTTTAATTTAACACATATGTGTAGTTATACATATTTTTTTCAGACAATTTTAAACCTATTAATCTAATAGGTTATCTAATATAATCCTAAAAACTATTTACATGACGTTTTTGTTGTCGGTTTCATCCTACCGGAAAAAAGACACAACAATACATAGAAAAATATACTAAACATTTTCAGCAAAATCAGATGACCTATATGACGTCACTCCACTCATTATATATAGCAGTCATTCGGTTACACCACTATTCCCAATTTGCTTCTAAAGAAAGAGCTTGGGTTATAGGTTTTTATCACTTGAAGGTTAATGCCTTAGCTGAACACATACACTTTGATAATGTACAATAACATAAATGTAGTTTAGGTTAATTACATAATGAGTAGAATATTATCATAAATAATGACTTGAACAATATCTTTGCTTTCAGAACCACATTTCTCCTATGGTTGTAATATGATAACACAGAAAAGAGTGTTCCCCGTGGCCCACCGATTGTCCAGCGGTAAATTTACGGATTTACAACGCTAAAAACAGGGGTTCGATTCCCCTCGGTGGGATCAGCAGATAGCCCAATGTGGCTTTGCTATAAAAAACAACCAATAACCAAATGTAACCAATGTTATTTTGTCTTGTGGATAATTTGTTTGTTTGAAATTAGGTACAAAGCTACGCGATGGTCTATCTGTGCTTTGCCAACCTAGGGTATCGAAACCCGATTTCTAATGTTAAAAGTCCGCAGACATGTCACTGTATCAAAGATATCGTGGATGAATGAATAGTTATACAAATTAGTCTTCAAAGGGTGTTTTTGTTTTATTTGCTTTTAATTTTACCCAAAGATACACGAGGGATATCTGAACTGGTCATCCCTAATTTATTAATGTACGACTAGAGGGGAGGTAGCTAGTCATCATCGCCCTCCGCCAACTCTTGGGCTACTCTTTTAAAATCAAATAGTGGAACTGATCATCTCATGGCTGAGAGGGCAAGAATATTTGGTGAGACGGGAAACGAACACACAATCTTCAAGTTGCGAGCCGAGTATCCTAACCACCTAGCCAAGCTGGGGCCAGTCTTCAACGAGAATAATCTTTTGTGAATTTACTGGTGATGTTCGAAATATTGCCATTCGACTATAGTTTATTAAATGGCATTTAAATGTCTTATTTTAGTTCTATGAGGTGTTAAATCTCAAATACTATCTCATTGGGTAGTTGGAAGGTAAGGCGTTTGACAAACTTATTATTTTTTAATATTTTGTAAATCTGGAAGTATTATTGCTGTATTTTCTTTTTTAAAATATTTTTTGTGTTCTGAACTCTTCTGTACGATATATTTTACTAACGTATTTTTTGCTCAATCTTGGCACGCATATTTTGCTGTACACTTTGAAGCCGTGAATACGTTACATAAAAACGTGACTATCAAATTCCACTATTGAGTTAGAAATTGACGGTTGGTTTTCTAGACTATTTGCTTTTCTTCTAGTCTGTCAGTTTAAAGGTAGGAGCCTGATAGCGAAGATACTCATTGAGTATATTCTTTCACACCATTGAATAAACTTTAGTTAGTCGAACAATCATACCTTTCAGAAGAAAAATTCTCTAGACAGTTCTCGTCCAAATCTATTATTCCTACAACTGTAGTTCTGATTTCTCTGTGTTTTTTTCGTAGTAAACACAACAATATAAGCATTATGAGTATATGTGCTCATTTTTCAACAAACGTATTCACACACCGAGAAAAGCTTTCTAGCTCGTCATTAAAACTTTCACGGCCACATGGTTTAGGCACTCAACTCGCAATCAGAAGGTCGTGGGTTTGAATCCGCATCACAGCGAATATAGTCACATTTTCAGCTTTGGGACTTTATAATATTGACGGTCAACTCAACTGTTCGTTAGTAAAAGAGTAATGATGGGTCTTCCCTCTAACCTTACAATGCTAAGTTAGGAATTCCTAGCACAAATAATCCTCACGTGGCCTGGCATGGCCGAGCGCGTAAGGCGTGCGACTCGTAATCCGAGGGTCGCGGGTTCACGCCCGCTTCGCGCTAAACACGTTCGCCCTCCCAGCCGTGGGGGTGTATAATGTTACAGTTAATCCCACTATTCGTTGGTAAAAGAGTAGCCCAAAAGTTGGCGGTGGGTGGTGATGACTAGCTGCCTTCCCTCTAGTCTTACTTACACTGCAAAATTAGGAACGGCTAGCACAGATAGCCATCGAGTAGCTTTGTGCGAAATTCCAAAACAAACAAACAATCCTCACGTAGCTGGCGAAATCCAAAGCAAACATACAAACAATTAAAAAGGCTTAAAATTCAGAAACTAATTTCACTTTATTACATTCGTAATAAGTCATTAATTTTGACTTGGTTTACATAATATTTTGAATAAGTCCATGGCGAACTTTATGTTGGAAACTCAAATTTTAAAGCTGATGGTAAAACTTTAATCATTCGATAACCTTAAGATGCTATAAACCATTTTTTTAAATGCTTCAGTTTGGAATTTGTCATACATGACGTATAGATATTCTATTTTTTACTTTGAAACAGTATGGGCGTTACAATATTTAAATAAAATGTAAATTGGCACAATAGAAATCACCGCAATCAAGTGTATTGTTTATAAAAGTTAGCATTAATTAGGAACATTTTTACAAACTTAGGTGCTTGCACATCTTTTATATTATTCTTGTAACTATATCAGGCAGTACTTCTGAGAATTGTAACTAATTTTTAGTTTCGTGTTACCATATTTTGTGTTAATCATTTGAAATATATATTTCGAACATTGACACTAGAAATATTTCACTCATAAACACACATGCCTTACAGCAAAAGTTTAGTAACTACAGATATAATAATCTGTTTTTTACATACATATGAGTGCTTGTTTGAGTGGGTCAAATTTACCAGCCATACCAAAAGCAAAGAAGCGAGAAAATACTTACTTGTGCCAGAGAAACGAAATCTGAGAGGTGTATAAGATAAACATCATTACTTCGTGGAGATATTATATTAAGTTGTTGTTTCTTTCCATTCCATGTTTAATCAGAGGGTAGTGGATACGAAAAACATGCTTGCCCTTTTAGCCGTGGAGGCGTTATAATGTGGCAATCAATCCAACTATTCAATGGTAAAAGAGTAGCCCAAGAGTTGGTGGTGATTAGCTGTATTCTCTCTAGTCTTAAACTGCTAAATTAGGAACGGCTAGTGCAGTCAGCTCTCGTTATATTTTGTGCGAAATTTAAAACAAACCAAACAAACAAAATCTATTCCTTGTTAAAAATTAATAGTTATGTATAACATGAACGAAATTTTATATCATAACTATGTATTTTATATAACTCATAAATAACTAAGGACAATTTATAAAATTACAGATTTTGCTTGGATTTTATTTATATTTAGTTCCTCCCTATGGGTCAGCGGTAGTTTTCAGACTAAGAGGAATGCTGAAACAAAATACAAAAATTAATTTTTAATCTTAATTAACTTATTTTGACTACTATACAGCAAACTCAAGTTAAACGGAATATTTATTTCTGTTCGAATGTCAATTGAGTATCTTGTACCTTTATTAAACAGTTGAGATCTGAAACAGCTGCTAATTAATTATTCAAATTGTAATTGATCATGTAGCGCAATATGTTGGTGAGGAGTTTGACTATAAAACGTTTTTTGCATAAATTTTAAGTTTTTATATGAGATATGCAAGAAGAAAAGAGAATCATTGTCATACACTTGCTTTGTTTATGTGTATTTATTTAAATATTAATATTTCTTCAACGTCATACTAATAAGCTTAAGTGTAATCTTCAAAACTGTCGTCATAGCAACAAACATTAGAAGGTCTTGAACGAAAGAACAAATTAATACAGCAGAATCTTCATAGTATATTAATAAGGTTATGGCATTATTCTTTGGATTGTTGAATATAGAACAAGTGAAGAATGTATTCTAACTATGTGTGGACAATGTTTGCCCCGCACACTTTTTCTCTACACAGACACACGTATCTATCTACACAGGGCAACAATCGTTATGTCCTATATAGGTTTATTTATTTCACATTAGTATCATACTGGTCTTCATCAACCAGATAACGTATCAAACATTTCTCTACAATTGTAAATGTAAAGGTTTGTATAACTAATGATAAATAATTCCGCTTGTGTAAAAATGTTCTTTATGTTAAAAGTCTTTCCCTGTGGCTTAACTGTCATGCCTTAATAACTTTTAATTTAAGCTTTAAGTTGTGTCATTACTGGATTAGACATTTAATTCATTTTATTTTACAATGCGATAATTCCTCTTATCGATTATGTTTGGCTTGCTTTGTATATTTATTCCAATATTTCTTTAGTTAATTGTGTTATATATATTTATTCTAATGTTTCATTAATTAATTGTGTTATGTATTTGTTCTAATATTTCATTAATTAATTATTTTACATATTTGTTCTAATGTTTCATTAATTAATTGCTTTATATATTTGTTTTAGTGTTTAATTAAATGGGTTTCTGGTTAATAAATTTTATATTGTCTGGTTTATATTTAAATAGTTGAGTAGGTAGATGTGACTTGGAATCTTTTAAAGATCATTCATTATTCGTGTAGTAATTGTAGTTTGGTACTTTTGTGTAAAGTTTTTGTTATTTAAACAACGTAAAATCAGTTTAAAGAAAAGTTGAAATATCGCCTCAAACGGCAGAGCAAATGAGAAGAGGAAGCCCATTTAAAGTGTACCTCTCCCATCAAAACTTTTTCCTACGGAATATAGTTATTTCGACGTTTTAATGTGTCAAATATTCCGCTGCGCGACACCACTGGAAACGTAGATGATTGTTTTGTGTGATTGTGAGCTCATTCATTTCCAGTTATTAATCACACGGACACAGTAAGAGAGATGGGAACTACGTGAACAAAATAATACATGAGAGACATTTTCGTGCTTACCTCCCCGAACAAACACAGTCGATGAACGACTTCTGTTATATTACATCTCTTGATGTCTTTTCTCACATAACGGATCTGTGGAGCAGCGCTAAGATGAGTAGGCAGAATGCGTGTAACTTTTATGAACATTAATTTTATTAATAAATTAGAGTAGGAAAAGTTTTACGAACCGAAGCAACGTTTTCCAAGGTCAATACTTTTAAAGTTATTGTACAACTATACTTTCTAATAATTCTGAGTATAATTATTTAACTAAGATCAGTTGTAACATTATCTAATGAAAATTCGAACAATTGAATGTGTTAAAGTAAATCACAAGCAAGTTATTTTCATGCTAAGGGTTTCATATTAATACAACAAAATACTAACGTTAATCGCACAATTCATGAACATCAATTTAAGTCAAGTTAAAATATTTATCATCAGAAATTCATGATCCATTTATGTGTATTGAAAATAGAAATAAATAACAAGTTTATAATTAATTGTTCGTGAAATACAGAATTTGACTTGGAGCCAATATATGCAGAATTTTATAGAGGTCAAACTTAATACATCTGAAAGTTTCATCGATTAAGAAAGTGTCGAGACACTTATCAAATTGTTTAAAAAGAGAAAAAAAATCTAAATTGCTGTTTTCACATAATTTTCGATTACTTAGGGTTCGAACGAGTTCTATCCAACTACTTTTTTCTTATTCCCCTTGTTTAATGTCAAAAGATTATGATCAGGTGTTGATCAATACTACACATTTCCAAATAAATTTTCTTTTGTCTGGTTTTCGTTCGACTCGTCATCCGAAGGTTGCGGGTTCGAATCCCGGTCGCACCAAACATCCTCGCTCTTTCAGCCGTCGGCGCGTTATAATGTGACGGTCAGTCCCACTATTCGTTGGTAAAAGAGTAGCCCAAGAGTGGGTGGTGATGACTACCTGCCTTCCATGTAGTCTCACATTGCTAAATTATGGACGGCTAGCGCAGATAGTCCTCGCGAAATTCAAAACAAACAATCATTTTCGTTGCATAAATCAATTGGTTTTGCAATTTTATTCGTTTCACATACAAACGAAAGCAGCTTTTAGTATAGTTCCTAAGCGAATCATTATAATCTGTGTTTGTGTTGTTGGTTTTTTAAGTTACACAATGTGCTATTGAGCTGTGCTCTTCGGTTTGTGCTTTAGTGGAATGCTCCTAAAGAAACTGTAAAGTAAAACATTAAGTGTCTAATTAAAAATTACAAAGTTGATGTTATAAAGTCGTTTACTTCTAGTATTTAAATGCCTTTTATACACTAATATGCACTGCAGAAATTAAATAATAAACATTCAACTCTTGGAGCCCTCCAGTGGCACAGTGACATGTCTGTGGACGCACGCCGCTAAAAAATGAATTTTGCTACTAGTGGTGGGCAGAACACAGATATCCCATTGTGTAGCTTTGTGATTAATTCCAAACAAAAAATTCATGGAGTTAATTTTTACTGATAAGAAGTGTATATGTGGATTGTTCTTTTATATTTCCTCTTTTAGAAAATTGTTAGCAGCTTTGTTTCCATTACTTTAATCATCTATTGGTTGTCTCTATGAGCTTTATAATTTCAACCAAGTTTACAAACTACTTCGGGATTAATTTCTGGCTAATGCGTTAAGATAATTATGTGTGTATATTTTTTATAATTATATAAAGTTTCTAAAAGGGACTCATTTAGTTAGAAGTGCACAATTAAAGGTATTAATTTGTCTACTAAAATCTAGAACAAGAGAATGATTGTTTGTTTGTTTTTTAATTTCGCGCAAAACTACACGAGGACTATATGCGCTAGCTGTCCATAATTTAGCAGTGTAAGACTAGAGGGAAGGCAGCTAGTCATCACCACCCATCTCCAACTCTTGGGCTACTCTTTTATCAACAAATAGTTGGATTGACTGAAATGTATAACGCCCCACGGCTGAGAGGGCAAGCATGTTTGGTATGACGGGGATTCAAACCCGAGATTACGAGTCGAGCGTCTTAACCACCTGGTCATGCCGTGCCCAGGAGAATAATATTACATGTATTAACTGTTTTATTTTTACAAAAAACAAAAAATACTGCATATATTATCTGTTTTATTTTTGCAAAAACAAAAATGATAAAATGCAAATTTTAGTCACAAGCTTGATATAAAAAGATTTTCTAAATACAGTTAGCATGTATGTATGTTTTTTGTATAGCAAAGCCACAAAGAGCTACCGTATGTGTTCAGCCTACCGAGGGGATCAAGCCCCTGATTTTAGCATTGTAAATCCGAAGACGTACCGCTGTACTAGCGAGGAGGTATACAGTTAGCGATTCAGTATAATAGATTGTCTGCTAAAGACAAACATAGGAGCAACCACAACTAGAATGTTTAGAATTACCTATCACGAATCACCTTGTGCTGAAAGTATGTATGATTTGAATGAACAACAAAAGAAATATTGAAATACGATTGTTATAGCTCTGAGAAATATCTTGTGTATGTTTTAGGTACACAAACAACAGAATGTAGACGCCACTTTTTATTTTATATCTCTTTTATTGTGATCCTCATATCAAAATTAAGATTGTATTCCAACAATTGCAACATGAAATAAGAGTCAAATGCAATAACACTCGCAGCTGGTTATCTAATTTTTCTTCTGTACCTTTGCAAAATCAATCTATGAGTGTAAAGTGTTACCTTACTATAAAATGAATTACAATATACTGATAATTAAATTGTTTTAAATCATTTTCAGAGTAGAAAAATTCCAACTAAAGCTCCTATATATTTCTTATTTGAAAATATAGTAATAGAACGTAGTTTTTAACAAAAATATCTAATATTAAGTACACACATCAAATGAAAACACAGAATCTAATTGGAAAAAAAATATTAAAAATATCGATGAACAAATGTAAATGTTTACGACATCTTTCGTTTGTACAGTTATTTTTATACATTATTTATGAAAAAAATAAAATGTTTCCCGGCAGATAGCGCTGGACCTCAACTTGAAAGATATTTTCATGTAAAGAATTTTTCTTTAAAATTTGCTATCTCACATCTACTAGACCTGAAAATTTATTGATTAAGAGAAAATCGGACGTTTATTAAATTATCACAGTAAGAAAAAAAGTAAAATCGTTGCATTCGCATAATTCAACAATAGAACTGGTATTTTCTTACTTCTGCTTATTTTCTTTGATTAATATTAGAATATTAAATGTTATGATCAGTTTATATAGCAAATAAAAGTATTTATTTCAGCAACCAGGACTATATCTAAATAAAAGAAAATAAAGTGCTTATGATTGTCAGGCATATCTGACATATTTATTTAATAATAATTCGATGTATCATCCAGTGGAAATTTTTTTAGATTGAAATATAAATAATTTAAGTGAATAGAAAATAACAGAAAAGAACTGCGAGCAATCTGTTCTTTAGGCTTTACTTATACCTGGAAGACGCAACAAAAGAACTATTAACCTTCACCATGGTTTCCTCTGACGTCAGAGTTACTCTTGTTTCTGGTACATTTATTTACTAAACTCATTGATCAAAACTTCAAAGAAACATGCATTAAATGTATACAATGGCCCAGTGAGAATATTCTGGTGTCCTACATTGGTAGGCGTGCCCCTGCTGGTCGAATCTGCAAGAACGAATGGTTGCTAGGACAACCAGTCAACATCGCCAGTGAAACAAACTTTCAAGCGCACCTTGTGCGTTGCACGCGGAGAATGAGGCTACAAGTACAGAATACATTCGTAATTTCATTCGGGAACATCTCATAAGTAACTTGTAATTTTCGTAAAAGAAAACTTTAGGTCAGTAGATTTGTCTGTTTGACGGTAGTGCTTTGTCACAATGCCCGAGGCTGAAAATGTTAGAGTCGCAGTTCGTGTCAGACCTTTTATATCCTTTTGAATTGACAAGTACTTTCTAAGAGTCGATAAGAGTTGATTTGTATGCATGATTTTTACAAAGTAAGTTCTTTTTGTCCATTGGTAAATTTAGTTATTATATAGTAATATATTCAGATTATTTTCTTTTAACTTAGTTGGTATGTTCATAAATTAAATCTCATTTGATTAATGAGTTACTATATACCTTTTACACGAAATTAAAATGATGTGTGAATGCTTTTATAGTAAGATAGAGAAACATACAGAATAGATGTACTGTTCTTTCTATTGTCAATGAAATATTTCAAATTATTTTATTATTTTTTTGTTTTGTTGAATTAAGCACAAAGCTACACAATGGGCTATCTGTGCTCTGCCCACCACGGGTATCGAAACCCGGATTTTAGCGTGTAAGTCCGCAGACATACCGCTGAGCCACTGGGGGGCCAAATTATTTTAAACCATGTTTGTTCAACACAGAAGTATTTATGGCTTCTATTTTAATTGTTATCTTAACGTCGATTTTTCAGAATTCGAGCTTTTATTTTAAGTACAAGAGAAAATCAGAGATACTGCATTATACGTTAAACTATTTTGTAGAGTGGCATGCTGGATAAAAGATGCTTAAAAATATAATAGTTTTGATTTGAGCATATGGGTTGCATGAGAGAATATTGTTTTCAATAATAACATAAATATAACTTTTAAATATCTTGTAATATGACGGATAGTTTTGATTAATAAGTCAAATTATATACTGTACTTTTAATACAGTTGTGACTTTTAAGTTAAAATACTTTTGTTACTCGTACAGCAAGCTTTCTTCTTTTTTTGTTTAGACTGTTAATCGAAAGAGTAATTACACATTCTACCTGACACTGTACTTATGTGCCGATTTATTCTCGCTGTAATTGTGATAAAATTATATACAAAAATCGTAACATGATTTCAATGTCTGAAAGTCACAATAAATATTGAATGTGGTTATTACTTTCTTATCGGTCCCCAACTGGTACAGCGGTATGTCTACGGATTTACACTAACATCAGTAGCGCGATTCCGCTCGGTGGACACAGCAGATAGTTTGACGTGGGTTTACTATAAGAAAACACATTACTTTTTTTATTGTTCATGTAAGGTTATCCTACATGTCGTAGCCTATCATTAGAAAGTTCATTGAATACGTTCGTTACTAGAAATCTTGAAAATATTCTTTTCTAATGACATGAGGAACATATTAACGACAATTATTGGCCAGGTATTAAAGTTGCTTGACTTGTAATCTGAAAGTTGCGATTTCGAATTTCCGTCACATCAAACGTGCTCGACCTTTCAGCAGTTGGGACTTTATAAAGCAACGGTCAATCTGATGACTAGCTGCCTTCCTTTTAGTCTTACACTGCTAAATTAGGGACGGCTATCGCAGCTAGGCCTCGTGTAGTATTGCGCAAAATTCAAACAAACAAACGAACATTTCATTATTAAAAATTTGTAGGAGGAAGTTCTTTCTTTACGCAACGTGTTTATCCAATATACAAACATTTTTAGCGTTATAGCAAACAAACGAAAATATTTTTATTTCATTATTTGAGGATTAAACAACGCCATAGAAAAATAAATGACTAAAAAGTAGTTTTAAATAATTATTATCACAAAATTATGCTATGGAAAACGATAATTTTATAAGTGTAACCTAAATATATGTTTTATATTAACTGCATTGATTGTATTTATAACATATGGATTTTAATTAGCTCCCATTTACCATGTAATAATAAACATAATATAAATGGGTAATTTTATTTATACTAAGTGTTTAGACAGGCTCTATTTTGTCTTTCAAAATTAAGATCCAAATTTTCTAACTAAGATCAATAACTGTAACAGCTTAAACAACTAGTACCTCACTTCAAACTATCTTGTTAAGGTACTTTCAGTTATTTTACTTAGAAAAAGATAAAACTGATTGTTATTGTTGTTTTGTTTGCAGTAAAATGTGCACAATTTAAAATCAGTCAGTTAACAACCAGCCCAGCAGGGCCAGGTGGTTAAGGTGCTCGACTCGTAATCCGAGCGTCGCAGGTTTGAATCCCCATCACACCAAATATGCTCGCCCTTTCAGCTGTGGAAGCGTTATAATGTTACAATCATTCCCACTATTCGTTGGTAAAAGAGTAGGCCAAGAGTTGGCGGTGGGTGATGACTACTAGTTCTCTTCCCTCTAGTCTTACACTACTAAATTATGGACGGCTAGAGCAGAAATTCGAAACAAACCAGTTAACAGCTAATATGTTATATTTGACTATGTTACTGTTAGGTATAGATGGAAGTTTAACTTAAAAAATCGTTAAAATCAGAAGTCCTGGCTAACAAACAGACTTTGTAAGCCTTGAGACTATAGTTTAAGTAGTTGTTCTTATTATTTTAGATTTTTGATAACACCCTTTACTTTTATCAAGTAATTTATAATTAGTGTCAAACTATCTTCAAATTATGAAGCATCGAATTCGTTATCTTTGTACTTGCGGATGTTAACTAATTTTTTACAAACATTAATCATTTTAAAATGGTTAATTTGAAGAAAAAATGTTTTATTAATAAAACTGCTTTTAAAGTGAAGACGAATAGAACAATTTTTGTTTTTTAGTGAGAAAATAACAGGTAGTAAGGTTTAGTAGAAAACAAAAACTACAGGGTGGTCGCTAGAAAAGCGGAAAATTTGAGGGTCAGATGAGATCATGAATAAAATGCGTGCTTACTCATTTCTATTTTGATTTCTTTATATCATGAATAAAATGCATGATTTTAATATCATAAAATGCATTTTGAGCATCTATGAGTGTAATATAACATATGCCTTTAAAAACTTTGTAAAAGTTATTCTTTGTAAAAATAAATAGCTATTTGACAAATTTTCCGCTTTTCCAGCGACCACCCTGTAATATTTGCATTAAAGCTCTAGAACGGAACTCGGCAACCTCTTTCCGCACATGGCCCATAGGCCATGTCTGCCTGTGAGCGGATGGAGGGCTATATTAAGTTACAAACTTGAATTATTTTTTAAGACCACCACGGGCCGCGAGGATGTAATATTTCATTAGGGAACTGATGGCCGGATGATTTCGGCTAGCGAGCGGTAGGTTGCCAACCCCTGCTTTAGAGGGGTTGTCAAAATAGGAACCGTTAAAACAATGCATTTATAAGGTTTAGTTATATAAATATTTCAGAATTATAAGTAAAATATCTATAACAACAAGTTTTAATCACACAAAAACCATTGATCCCCGTCGCACCAAACATGCTCGCCTTTTCAGCCGTAGGGGCGTTATAATGTGACGGTCAATCCCTCCATTCGTTGGTAAATGAGTAGCCCGTGAGTTGGCGGTGGGTGGTAATGACTAGCTGTCTTCTCTCTAGTCTTACACTGCTAAATTAGGGACAGCTAGCGCAGATAGCCCTAGAGTAACTTTGCTCGAAATTCAAAAAACAAACAAACATTGAGTTATTTACTGAATTCCTAAATATTATGGAGAGCAGTTTATGTAATCATTCTGCTAGGTTCAACTGAAACTAAAAAGATAAATAGAAAAGTAAAATATCAAATTTAGAAATAATTAAATGCCCCATGTTAGGCTGACCCCGTAAGGATTTTACTTGTGCTGTGGAGAGGGATTTCATTTAACTGCACTTTCTTTCTTTCTTTTTTTTTTGTTTTGTGTCGAGACCCTTAATGCTATCTAACGAACAACGGAACCCTGATATGTTTGTTTTTTTTAATCTCGCACTCAAAAGCTATTTGAGCTAACTGTTTCTGAGCTTGAAGACTAAAGGAATGGCGGTTAGCCAACATTCACCGCTAACTCTTACTCCACTCGTCACTAACAACTAGCTAGATTCGCCGTTACATTACAACAATCTTACGACTCAAATATTGAGTATATTCGGTGATAGGTTTCGATCACATGATCCCCAGATTGCGAGTTACGTAAATTCATTATCAGGTAAGACAGCAGTAAGTTTTTAGATTTACAATTCTAAAATCAGGTGTTCGATTCCTCTCTTTAGACACGGTAGATACCTTGATGTGGCTTTGCTATAAAAAAGCACACATACACACATCAGACCAACTGCTATATGAAAAGATTTCAGGTAAGTTCAAACTAAACATTTTAATTCTAGCTGGACTTTTCAAACATTTTCATTGCTAGTCGCCAGAAATAAGTCAAAATTGAAACATTCACTTCTGGTTATTTCTTTAAGACATTTTCATTGTTAAAAATCAAAAAGTCTATGGTAATTAAAAGGTTAACTTAATTCAAATTAAACCAATCTGTATTGGTGTACAAACTATTTCGTTACCAAGGGCTGGTGGTCTTCTGTAATTGAAGACTTGATTTAAGTCAAGTCGAACTGTCAGAGTTCTGGTCATTCTGCGCAGATTGGTTTACGATAGTGAAATAATTAAATGAAGTTATATCTATCAAACTGTGTTGGGTCTTAAGAATATTTTACTTGTCCATAATTTAGCAGTAAAAGACTAGAAGGAAGGCAACTAGTTGTCACTACACACCGCCAACTTTTGGCATAGTGGTACTGAACGTACATTATAACATTCCAACGGTTGAAAAGGCAGACATGATTCGAACAGCCATTCGAGATTTACAAGTGCTAAGCACTAGAAGGTTTTATTCTGTCAAGGATAGCTCTTAGGACAACAATTCTGATAGGTTTCATTGCTATTTACCATATGGTTCGATTTTTGGAATTGAGCACAGAGGTGCACAATGGGCTATCTATGCTCTGCTCACCATGGGTATCGACACCCGGTTTCGAGCTTTGTGAGTCCTCAGACATACCTTTTTGCCACAGGGGGTCACCATGTGGTTTCATTTGTTTATGAGTAAATTTACTGTAGGTTATTGGTAAAATTTGAAATAAATCCCTTGAAGAGAGAACTTAATATTGTTATCATTGCGCTTAACAGCAGAACATGATTCGATATTATAAACTCAGAAATAAAACAAAAAATTAAACTGGGGATACATTGGGTAAAGATGTGAGACTACACGTTAAGTCTACTATTACGTTATATTTGAAGTAAATTAAAAAATGTTGTATAAATTTTCCTTAATTCTTCTATTTTTGTAAGATGGTTATGTAGAGGGCGTGCATTCCGACACTCAGTTACACAATTCCTTTCAAACATGTGATCAGCTTCCGGTCAGTTACCTCTTTCTTTCTTCGTGAACCTGACGATGACCGAAGAAGGTCGAAACGTTGTTCGCTCCTCTATGTAAAAAAAAAATATATATATCAACCCAAACTAGCCGTTTTTATATATATATATATATTTTCCTACAAGTGGGTTTTCTCGACATCACTGACTGAAACATTCAGTCTGTAAGAAACAGCAATTGGAGAAAAAATGTATCTGGGGCTCGATGCGTTTTATAACTGATGTTGTTCAGGGATTCCGTGTGTGAACGTCGCTGAGTTACCTGAGGGCTCACTTGTGTGATTTCGACCAACTGAAAACCGTTTGTTTATACATAACGACTTTTAAGGTTCTTGAGGAGTATAATACGTAAAATTCATATTCAGAGTACCTATAAAAGACTATTAATATTGAAACCAACTTCCAGATAATCACTGATTTATAGGTCTGTATGGAATCACACTTTTTAATTTTGAACACGAGCTGGCGTTTCAAATCTGCGTGAAATCTTATATACCTGAGTTTATTTAAATTGTTGATAGCAAATTATTTGTGATGTGAAAAAAAATCAAAGTTAGTAAATGGAGTTCCTGCATGCGAAGATAAGGATTCTTTAGTGTCGTAGTCACGGTAAAATGGCGATTAGGATGAAAGGTTGTTGTTACTGTTATTAAGCATAAAGGTACACAAAGAGCTATTTGTACTCTAGCCACCACGGGTATCGAAACCCTGGTACTAGTACTATTAGTTTGCAGGCATGCCGCTGGGATTAGAGTTAAAGTAATAAAAAAAGATAAAAATGTTTACTTATTATAAACCACAGTTCGCAAGGAATTGCAGAAAACCCTAACAGATTGTATAGATAAAAATTACCTTAAACAGTAAGGTTTCGGTTCAAACAATACATTAAACCATTTACTATTCACTGCTAATTACGTACATGTATAGAAATACAAAGCACATATGTTAGTCTTACAAAGAAAATTAAATCCTCTCAAAACGGCCAGTTAGTAATTATTATTATCATCATACAACAAAAACAACTTGGTATATTGTACCTAGACCTTTTTAGAATACAAAGTAAGAAACTAGGATATTCGTAGGGGTATTGAAAAGTTGATTTGTTTATTTTATGTTTTACATAGGCTAAAAACATAATTCAAATGTATACGACGTTATCATTACCTCTTAAAGTTAGCTTTCTTACAGTAATGATAGATATCGTATCGCATTAAGTAAATTTCTGTCCATTGTTAAAGCATAAAAAGTCTAACAAATTAAATGAATAAAAATTAGAAATTTAAAACGTACAAATTGGGATCGTAAAAAAGTAATAAAACAACGCTGGAGATACTGTAGACATTATTTATTTAAACTACAAATCCATATTTAACTCTACCATGCCCTCATTCCTAGTAGCACATCGGCATGTCTATAAACTTACAATGCTAGGATTGGGGGTTCGATACCAGTGGTGGACATAGTACCGATATCCTATTGCGTAGCTTTGTGCTTGATTGCAAAATATACAAATAAGACTCCGCCAAATGTAATTCATCCGAGGTAATAGCATAGAGTCAAAATAGAGGTTTCTGGTTTCAATAAATAATAACTGCAGTATCTCCAACCTTATATCATACACTTCTACAATCCTTGTTTCCACGTTTTTAAATTTTTAGTTTTTATTTACTTGCATTAAAAGAAACACTAAAGACTATTGAGAATGACTTAGTGAATAACGGAATGTCCACTCTGAATTACTTTAATAACGAAGCATAATGAGGAAAAAGTTAACCACATTCATATCTGATTAACTGATCTTAATACAACAGAGAATGTTCGTAACTGAACAAACGAAATAACGAGCCATAAATAGGAGTATATTTGAAAACTACCAATTTTTACTGTGTATTTTTTAGACTAGCTATGATTTTATGGATTTCGTCAACGTTATTTATACTGTATATTGTTTATGGAAGAAAGTGTTTCTCTGTAAAAAAAAATGCCTATGATAAACATATTTATTATATTTCTTCATTTATTACATAGTTTGTTTATTTGTTTTAGAGCAAAATCACACAAGGTTATCCGCTGTGGAGAATATAAACCCAGATTTTAACGTTGAAAGCCTGTAAACTGACTACTGTCCCACCAGGGGTCTTATTACATAGTAACTAAAAAAAATGTTTGTCCATAGAGCCATCACATACTCCGATATAAAAATAGAGATGTGCTAATGATGTTTTTCATATTCTAGAATAAATTTCATAAAAGCATTTTACGCTTTACAAAACTCCGGATTTGGTCTTAAATATACTAAATAGCCCTTGAACAAATATGCAACCTAAATTGGTTAGATTTTATGCTTATTATTGTTTGAGTTTCTCGTATATTAGTTAAAATTAAGAGTAAAATATTAATAACTTTTAATAATTTTTATCTAAATTTGCGTAATTTTAACAAGTAAGTATTAACAAAAAGATTTAATATAATTGCTAGTTTCTAAAAAATTCTTTTTCTTTCTTTCGAATATCCGACTTATAATAAAAGTCTTCAAGTGTCTCAGTTGCAAGTTTATGGTATTGAATCCAGAGTTTGATTTCTACATTGAGCACAGTGAAAATAGCTCATAATTCAACTTTTCCCTTGATAATCAGTGTAATAGAAAGTTTTAGAAAGCAATCTTTGTTTATGTCTATTTGCCTACTTTTCACTGATTTTACTCATGCTAAAGGCTGGATGTAAGTATAAGTATAGGAACTTAATTACTTGTTTTTAAACTTGGTGTTTGAAAATTTTATTCATACTATAAAAATATAGACTATAATTTTGTTAATGTTTCAGCGTTAAATAACGAGGGAATAGTTTTTGAATAATTTTGTTTTTATTTATATGCTTTTAATACATTATCTTTATTAACATTTTTTTTTAATTTTATTGTATTTGTTTTGTAATATTTCAATATTTTATTGTTTGCACCATACAACATACATATAGATATCATTTCACGTATATCGTATGCTAAAATAAAAATAAAGCAGAAAATGTGATTTCGCATTAAAAATTACTTATACTAGCGAGAACTGATTATTTAACTTTTTAGAGAAAAATATCATTGGCACAATTATATAAACTGATAAAAAAGAACATTATTTTATGGCAGATCATTTTATTTATTGGAATAAAATGAAATAATTTTTTTTCTGATAAGTATAGTTTTGTTTCAAAAACATTTAATGAAACAAAAACTGAGTTTACTGAAAGTGATTTTTGGGAATGTTTTCTTCTACAGTTAAATAGAACAAATGCATCTCATGGTTTTGTGTTTGATTAATGATCGAACATTGAGCAAACTTAAGTTAACGGAAGACTTCTGACAACAACAGCAACAAAACTTATCAAAATGTTCCGTAGAATATTAAATTGAAATAAAAATCATGAAAATTCCAACCACATAATATGACGGGAACCGAGCTGTCGAGTCATGCCTTTTTGCACCACGATATTCAAAAGGACAAATGGTTATGAATTATAATAATAGCAAAGGATACAGCTCCTTATAACGGATAATATAAAATACATTAGTTCTTATTGAACGAAAGATATATCACATTCGTGCGTAACGTAAAGACTCAAATTCTGTTACAGGAGCCATAATGGTCGTTTCTGTATTACAAAAAACTAGTATAACATGCCTGAACACAAGTATATGACGGAAAGTTTCTAAAAGACATGGTACCATGATTAAGAGTACAGAAAAAGGGCGTGAATAACCAAAGCAATATTGGGTAGATTGGTTAAACTGAGAACATAAATGTGTTTTGAACTAACTCATCTCCTGCTTTTAGAAATCATCTTTTGATTTATTTCTAAAGATATATTTGTTTGGTTACTTATTCCTCTATTTATCTGTAATTTCACTAATGTCTTCCTGTAATACTTGTTGGTTTTAAATACAATGGGCTGTTTGTTAAACACGGGTATTAAAACTCCGATTTTAAAGTTATAAGACTTTGAACTTACAGCTAAACCAGAGGAAACATCTTTTTGTATGCAACCTGTACGCATTTACCTTATCTGTGTAATAGGCCATTAATCTGAATTTCTGGCCTGGAATGGCCTGATGGTTAGAGCACTCGACTTACAATCTGTAGGCCTCTTTTTCGAATCCCGGTCACCGACCATGCGTGCCCTTTCAGCCTTGGGGGCGTTATTATGTGACATTCAATCCCACTTTTTGTTGGTAAAAGAATAGCCAAATAGTTGACTAGTTATCTTCCCTCTATTCTATCTGCTAAATTCAGGACGGCTATCACAGATAGTTCTCAAGCAGCTTAGCGCAAATTTTAAAATATACACATGTACAAGGCCTGAATATCGACACGTTTATAAAAAATAGTTATAGATTTTCTTTTGGCACCTTTTATGGCTAGTTCTTTCAATTTCATTGTAATGTTCCTGCTATAAAGTGTACTGCAAAAGTTGAATGTTTAAAACTCAAGCAAGTTTATTATGTTATTGCAAGATTAGTATTGTATATCATATGCTTATTTTTTTCTGAAATAATGCTGTATGCTTTAGGAAAAACCAATGAAACATTTTAATAATGTAAGACTAGTTTAAACGAAGCAGGAGTGTTGCGTTTTGGATATAACAGCCATATGATGAAAATAAAACTATTCCCAGGATTATTGTGGAGGTGCAACGTCGTCAGACAGCATTATGGGATAAGAGAATACGAAGTTTGACGTGGTGGTGATGTTTCAAATTAATTCTAATATAGCTGGCTCAACATCTGTATACATATGTAAAGTTAAGAACTACTGGGATTAATTTGATTTTTATTATGCAATTACCACTTGTTTTTTATTTACAAACATTAGAGTAACTGATATTGAGGATTCATTGTGTCCAAACATCTTAAAGTTTATATCAATCGGTATACAGATTGTGTGACTGGTTACTAGGTCATGTGACTTTTAATGTCTTGGATGTTCTGTAAACCTAAACACCTAGTACGTTTCATAGTTTTGTTCTTGACATTTATAAACAGATTTGTGTTTAAAGCTAACCCTCTTTTGTAATATTTTTCTTTAAAAAATACTCAACATTTTGCAGTTTAAGATTAGAGGGAAGACAAATAGTCATCACCACCCACCACCAATTCTTGAGCTACTTTTTCACCAACGAATAGTGGGATTGACATTCACATTATAACGCCTCCACGGCTGAAAGGGCGAACGTGTTTGGTGTGACGGCGAATCGAATACGTGACACTCAGATTACGAGTCGAGTGCCATAACCACCTGGTTATGCCAGGCCTTAAAATTTTTTCTAAGTTAAATTTAAAGGTCATTTTAAGTGTTACGTGAAAAAACATAAATAGGAGTAGAAACAATAATTTGCCTTTCAAGGACTTTATCTTTTAAAAGTCTATGTTTGTATACTCGTTTATTGATTGAACTAATGACAGACACGTTTTGAAGCCGTCTAAGCTACTGGGAAAGGAATTGATTCAGGACACTACAGAATTTGATTAAATTTCCTGATGTTGTCATGGTGACGTTAAGTTTTAGTAACTAAATGAGCTTACCTGTATCGACAAGTAACGATATTTGAGAATTATTGTTCATGTACATGTAGATTTTGTTGAATTCGTTATTGATAAGATATTATGCGATAGAAAAATTATTCATAGGCTATACATGGTAAAAGATTGTGAATTATCTTATCTGTTGTCCACTTTTGGATCAATGTTTTCTGTTAGTAAGTTTTAGCACTTAACGAAACAAATCTTGCTTAGAATTAGGATAGGACTAAAAAGGTGATAATGTCATAGAGTAGGTCATTGGTAAGACCACTCTGAATTGGGATAATATTAATTATTATCCCATTTCTATGACTAAAGAAGTGATAATGTCATCTTATGGGTCATTAGTTAGGCTACATTTGAAATAATATGTTCAGTTTTGGCTTCTTACTTCAGAAATAATATTGATATGTTAGAAAGGTTTCAGAGAAGGGCTACTAGAATGATACCTGAGATGAAAAGTTTATCATAGGAGAGCAACTGAAGATATCTGAACTTGTTTTCCCTTGAAACAAAAACAAAATGTTAAAGAGAATCTGATTAAGACGTTTTAGATTGTTCAAAGAATTGAGCATGTTATGAATCATATTATTTTCGTATTTAATTGTGAGAATGGTAAGGCCAGGAAATACAAGCATAAACCATAATAGATTAAGAATTCTTTTCAGCTAAAACAACTTTGTTTCTCTAACACAATGGTTTGCCTTCAAATGTGATGAAGTTAATTTAAGAGATATAAGGAAAAAACTTAATAAATATTGGAATGACAAAGACTGACTTTGAGTTTTTTTATTTGGTTTAATTTAGTAGATAGGACCTCCTAGATGAACCAAAAGATCTCCTGTTATCATTTAATATTATATTGTTATAGATTATCATTGTATAAGCAGAATTACAACTAAATACTATTTTCATGGGTATTATAAACAACAGACGTTATTTGAAAAATCTTTTAAGATTTTTTTTTCTACAAGAGTTCCACTTGTGATAATTCAAGAATATAACTGATCTTTGCAAAATCAAAGGGTTCGTTTATTTAGTACGTGGAACAAAAATTGTAGGAATATGTTGAAAGTTCATTGAAAGATACAAGTCATAATGTTAAACTTTGAATACCATTAAATGCTTTATTTTATAAAAACAAGAGGGAATTCTCAATAGCCGTGACACTTGAAATTCTTTTACACAGGAATAAGTAAATTAATATATAGGACCTTTCTTTTTTCCTCGTAATTACTTTTTTTTGTAAACCAGCAGTACTACATGTACACTTGAGTCCATTCTAGTATTCGTTAGGATTTCTACCAGCCTACCCTCAAATTGAAATTTTTTAAGGATTAAAATAAATTAATTTATGAGACCTGGTACGAGGTCAAATACGTCAATCTAAAGGGTTTAACTTCCTGGGTCCAAAACTGTAATTATGTCTCAAATCGGTCAAGAGATGACGGAGCTATGAACTAAGAATTTGTACTCGAAAAAATCAAAGCCTTTCTATGAACCACTATGCTGCGGATAAAAATCTAAAAGTTTGCTGATCATTGTGATGGACTATTAACTGGTGATGAAGAGAAAAACATAATGTTTTTCAAGGTTAAGTAAAATAAACTCACACAACAAATCTTAACCCTTTCAGAAAAGAAACGAGTTTGTTTTTCTCAAACATTAGAATGACTTTCTTTCAAAAAGCATCGAAACTTGCACTCACAAACACATTCTTTCTTTCTGCAGCTGACCAATGAAAAAACAGACACCAACATTCCAAAATATGTCTGTTCAATACAATAGTTACAAAAGTTATCTAATGTAAATTATATCAGCAGCACATAGTGCGACTATCGCATGAAACAACAGACACGTTCCTTCGTCAGCTAAGCCACAAGATGTGACAGCTCAGGCTTTATTTGGTACACGGTCTTAAGCAGATTTTGTGTCTTCCACAAATAGAAAAAGTTAAGGACTTCGTAAATTAGAAATACCTACTATAGGAGAAAAAGATATCTAATATTTGCATACTACAACTTTCCTCTCCTTTATCTAGGCTTGTCCTGAAGCTAACGATAATGTAAATATAACACTATTTCAAACTCACAACTAAGAATAAATTATGTGCAGAGTCTCAACTAGATTTCGTATACGAAATTAAATACCTAACAAAATCAAACGTTTAAATACAAAGATACACAGTACTAACAAGGCCTGGCATGGCCAATCGCGTAAGGCGTGCGACTCGTAAACCGAGGGTCGCGCTAAATATGCTCGCCCTCCCAGCTGTGGGGGAGTATAATGTAACGGTCAATCCCACTATTCGTTGGTAAAAGAGTAGCCCAAGAGTTGGCGGTGAGTGGTGATGACTAGCTGCCTTCCCTCTAGTCTTACACTGCTAAATTAGGGACGGCTAGCACAGATAGCCTTCGAGTAGCTTTGTGCGAAATTCCAAAACAAACAAACACAGTACTAAATTGAAATATGTTTAAAAAAATGAGAAATATGCAGCATGGTGTAAAATATAAAAGCTATATATATATAATTTGTTATAAGCATAAACAAGCCTTAAAAAAAATAAAAAACCAATCGAAAAGATAGGATATAAAATGTTCCCTAGATTTTAGAGGTGATTGCGGAAGTAAGATCCACATTATGGTGGGGCACACTGTTTATCAGTCTCAACTTTCATTTCATTTTATTTGACTGTTCAGTATTACTATTATTTATATATTTGCTCATTATGTAAAGAGAGAGAGAGAGAAAGCTCACTGAGTAAAATAAAAAAACTATTTCAGCTGAGTGACAAAATATTATGGTTAATAACTTTTAGATGGCTTCCTGGTGAGTTCATGCAACATTGCTTGGGCATTAAAAATATTATAATTCTGACATAAGTTATTTTGATAGAAGAATGGAAGTAGATGATAACCTTCTCTGAGCTTCCAAAATGAAAAAAGCCTGAAATACAATTTTTGGATTTGTCAGCCCAAATGTATGGTGGGATGCAGGTGATTATAACATCTGTGTGGCCACTATTTGTCAATCAGTTGTTCACCTATGTGGTAAAAACACCATTTTCAATTTATTACTCTAAGTGTACTGATGATACATATGAAAAGATGCATAGATACATAGCTGGAGCAATGGAAATGAGATGCTTGCTATAGCTCTGAACTATTTGGCTATTGATGGAACAGGAGTATTTTCGTTGTTGCTTCATGAGAGCTCGTATGTCCACCACATAGTTCAAATAGCCTCGTTAGGTTATTGATTGCATAAGAGTTCTTTCATTGTGGCTACATACAACTCAATATTACAAGCAAATAGACCTAGAAGATAAGTGAAGACAAATGGCTGTAAATGCTGTTAGATGTACTTATTTAAAGTCACACATCTACACAGGATATCAGACAATGTAATATAAAACACAACTTCATCCAGTAAACACCACTAAGTATGCGAAAAGAATTATTATAAGCTGACACTTCAACAGAAAGATAATGTAATTGTTCCATATGCTAATGACGAAATATATTTTTCAGAGAGAATGGTATGATCCTGGTATACACTTACAACATCTAAACCAATTAGATCTAATAAAATTTCCTTATGCTGCTGTGATTTGATCTGACAAGCTATGAAAATCACCAATCATCTTGCACTCAAAAAGTGCATAGAATATATTGATAATTGATACACTGAAATTGTTAATTATTGATTGATAAACGAGTCAAAATTGCAAACGATGATGCTGAAGACACCGTTAGAATAATACATTTATCAAGCAGAAGAGGAAGAAAAAATTATGCTCATCTTTCTATTTACAAAAAGAGAGAGTAAAAGAAGAATCACTGAACAAATGATCTAAACAACCAAAGTGGAGATATCATCTTCATATTCAACCTCAGTATAAGTGGATCATATTTTTCTGTTTTTTGTGTGATATAACCATCTGCTTATGAAGTTGCTGGTGAGGAAATAAGGAGAGAGCCCAGCTGCTACTTAATATCCCACTATCTTTCCTATAAACATTTAAAGTTCTTGTACTTTCCTTTAATGATAGGTATATCTTTCTCTGCGTTTACAGATCTGACAAACAGTTTCAACACCACAGCTAAGGTTCATTAAAACATCAGATGGAGCAAAAGGAGCCATTTCACTTATTAAACTTCTGGGAATATGCGGTTTGTCTGTTGAAATTTCCAAAGAAATTGCAATATGTTTGAGCTATTCAAAAGGAAAACTATTGACAAGCAGTTCAATTCAATTATTGAACTTGGTCAAAAAAATCAAATCAGTAACCAAAGTCCGAAATGAGAGAGGTGCAAATTTCTTTTTCAAGACATTTATTCACTAAACTCGTATGATCACTGCTCCACTTGACCAATAATCTTTGAGCGTTTATCAGAAAGAGCCTAACACATATTAGTAGAGTCTCTATTCAGAATCTCAGTGGAAAACACATTTTAAATTTCTGGATCACAATATTATAGTTTTCACTAAAATGCTTGATGTATACTGTAAACCTTGATCACAATCATTTAAGTTTGAATAAAATAATTATGAGTAAACAATGGAATAACAAGTTCAATTTTAGCTCAGTTTTGGTATATTGCATCAAGCCTCCTAAAGTTTTCAACACTCATGGTGGGCACAGTGTAAATAAACCATTGTGTAGCTTTATGCTTAAAACTAAACAAGCAAAAATATTTCATCAGATTTTAATATCAGCACTACAATCTTCGTTATCATACTATAACGGCATTCATGCTTATATTATACCAAAAAAACGTTTTATTACGCGATGTGCAATCCCTAACTTCGCGAAATTTTTATCCTGTGTGCATGCAGATTTGCAATATGAATTGGACTTACAGTAGGATCTTTCTGTTTCGCCTCCGTTTTCTGTCACGGAGAACTTTATTTTTCTCCTTTCTCAGGGTGCAGATATAACGTTATGAAATATAATACGGCCCAGGATGGCCAGGAGGTTAAGGCGCTCGAATCTAATTTAAGGATCATTGTCATTTGTAAAAGATCCATTTATGCTGCTATTATTTTAAATTCTATACACAATTATTTCCTATTAGATGGCTGTGAAACTAACATAAATTACCCGTACTATTTTCCTCCTCCACGTTCCACATCTGGTGTATCATTGAGCAAACCAGATTAACAAGCTCTAGATATTTAATATTGCACATCAGGTTAATTGGCAACAGACATGCCAAATGAATTACGTGCACAAAATATGCTAAGTTAATTGTGATATAAATTGAAGTATAAAATCCAAGTATTTGTTGTGCATGGTATTGATGTCCCTCCTAAAGCTTGGCCCGGCATGGACAAGTGTGTTAAGACGTTCGACTCATAATCCAAGGGTCGCGGGTTCGAATCCCGGTCGCCTAAAATGCTCGCCCTTTCAGCTGTGGGAGCATTATAATGTGACGGTCAATCCCACTATTTGTTGGTAAAAGAGTAGCCCAACAGTTGGCGGTGGGTGGGGATGACTAGTCTCATCATCTAAATTAGGAACGGCTAGCGCAGACAGCCCTCGAGTAGCTTTGCACGAAATTAAAAATAAACAAACGTTCCAGTTCCACGACAAACAAATTAATTCTGAGTTGATATTTTCACTTGTCGCTTTAAGTAGCCAGTTGTTGTTTCTTGATTGGCCTCACACCGGGTACAACATGATACCTTACAGCTAAAATATTTAGTGTCCTCGTAGAAACAATAACGTCGAAGTAATTCACTGAGATATCCCTCGAGTAGCTTTGCGCGAAATTTAAAACATTGTTTGTTTTTTGAATTTCGCGTAAAGCTACACAAGGTTTACCTGCGCTAGCCGTCCCTAATTCAGCAATGTAAGATCAGAGGGAAGGCAGCTAGTCATCACCACCCACCGCCAACTCTTGGGCTACTCTTTTACCAACGAATAGTGGAATTGGCCGTCACATTATAACGCCCCTTTCAGCATGTTTGGCGCAACGAGGATGCGAACCCGCGACCCTCAGATTACGAGTCGCACACCTTAACACGCTTGGCCATGCCGGGCCATATTTAAAACAAACAATCTAGTGCAGATAGCCCTCGTGTAGCTTTGCGCAAAATTAAAAAACAAACTCTTCTGGAGCACAATGTTGTGAAAATCACTTGGACAGAAATAAATCTGTATCTGCTTCAGGACAAATATATTCAATAATAAAAGACCACACCAGTTGTAACGAAACGATGTGAGTAATCATTTGAAGAACACGTGCAGTAAAACAAGTATCAGATAAAGTAGCCCATTGTGGATTCTCATAGTCTTACTGATGGTAAATGTCTTAATTCGTAATCCACATCGTACTTTCCACATCGTCAATTTTATGATTTGTCTTAGAAGATTACATATTTTTAAATGCCGATATAAGAACCGTGCAAAGGCGATTGGAGATTCTTCTCGTTAAATTCTACAAAGTCTTTATTACATATATATTAGGAATGATTACTGAAGTAGATGTTGTAGGATCGTGAAATATACTAGGGTTTTGGTCTCATTTGAAACTGTGACATAATTCTTTCGATTCCTTACTTACTTTTATATATACGCGATTTCAATATACTCTAACAGCTAATTAGACCTAATGTTGAAAATAACAGTTCATTACCAGTAAGCAAAATTCCAATATGTATGAATAAAGATTTTTAATTTATTTTTACGCTTATATTTGTTTGTTTTTAGTTAATTACAAAGGTACACAATGGACTATCTCTAGACTTATGTCAGCTTCTTTTTTGTCTTTGGTGTGATTATTACATATGTTTTCTGAATAATATTTCCAGAACTTGTTGTGCAGTGGTTAGATAATATTTTTATAACAACAATTATTTGCTTGTATTGATTTAGTTAACAGTATATAAAGAAAGTTAATTTAAAACGAATAGTAATTATTGTTAGTTCAGTGAAATTACGTTTAGATGATCAGACATCAATTCATTTACGATATTTTATGAGATAAAATAGTTAAATCTTAACTAAACTCACAATGCACGTGAAAAACAGCGAAATGCCAAGAGTATTGTTTCTATGGAAGATGCTACAACTTTTCTCTCTAGCCCGGACACTCCAAACGAAGAACCCAAAAAATTTGCTTATGACTTTAGTTATTGGTCACACGATGGTTACATAGAACAAGACAATGGCTATTGCATTGCGAACGATAGTCATCCAAATGGTAGAAAATTTGCTGACCAAGTGAGTGTTATTTTTTTTCTTTTAATGTTAGTAATCATATTAACCTAAGTTGTCATTTCATTACGTTTTACTTTAAAAGTATTATAATTCTTTCAATTTTATTAAATAAAGGAAAATTTGTTTTCAACTTGTCTCTTGCCTGTTATAATATTTACGATCATTCATTGTCTTGTTTGTTTGTTTTTCGTTTAATATTATATAGCTCACTAATAGGTCGGACCTGGAATTAGCATCCATCAAGTGTTTTTTTTTTATGGTTTTTATTAAGTTCGCATGTTCTTATCCCGAATCTTGATTTACTGCTTCAACATCATTAAGCATTTTTAGATATTCAAAATGGCGACCATTATGGTTTCTGAAACACATATTTGCCCATCTCTTAGTTTCTATGAGATGACATAACAAACTTTGTTTGTAGATCTGGGCTTTTTATGTTCTCGATTTCAACCTTATATTATTTCACTGCATTTGGATCAGTCTTTAATCCAATATGGCGGCCACTATGGCAAAAACAATAGATTAAAATTGACATATTACTATGGTTTTGGTGCATATTTTGAAGTTTTCAGGAGCGAAGAGCATATTTAGTGATATTGAAATACAATTGAGGTGCATTTAAAGCCAATATTTTTTCAAGCTTTAAGCACACTTATACCTGGTTTGATTTCATCTCTTACTTATATTATAGGGATTTGATGTTGGATATTACTCTCAACCATTTCATTTTAAAATATATTGATGATCAAAACAAAAATTAAGCATATAATTGTTCATAATAACCAGTTGTTAATTGCCTTGTATATACACATGTCTGTCTATAGGAAATAAGCCATACTTATAATAATTTATACTAAGTGTGTTTCTTATTGTCCTTTTCTACATAATGACAAATTAACTCATCGGTCAAGATAAAACAACAAACAGTCGCCAATGTTATAACACTCTTCCTATCTGCAATACGTAAAATAACCTTAACTATATGTTTACCACTGATTGTGAAATTATAGCCTATGAGAGGTAGAAATTAAAAGACAAAAGCTGTCATTCAGCAGTTTCCTCATTGCCAGACTCTTCTTAACTCTCGTAAGTGTGGTTTTCACTACTTTAGAACATTTGTTATTTCAGGTGCTTTTGTTTTCCAATACATGTAAAATACATTACGGGAGATCTGATTTACTGAACAGCTACACTCAGTCCTTAAATATTGTTATACACCTGCACATTCACAATACTTCTTTGTTTGTTTTGAAACAGAACCAGACTGGGCTATCTGCTGTATTCTCCAATGGAAATTAAACCACAATATTAAGCGTTGTAAATTTGTAAACACCGCTGACCCACAGAAAGATAAATCCACAGTAATCATTTAAATTATCTCGAGTGGCACTACTGACTGATCAACAAAAAGCATAAAAAAGAAAGGAAGAAAGAGAGTCTTAGCCACCTTATAATGATCCTATCCAAACTCAATTAGATTAAGATCTACATGATCTTCGTTCATTGCTAGCATCCATGCATACAGCTCACATGACATTCTCTACAAAGAATTCTGTAAGAAGTGAAAGTGGTTATAACTTTTATGGTTTTTCTCGAAGTTTCCCTTAACTCTTTCCGTAATTTGTCCAACAAAAGGCGGGCGCCTTTCATGCTTAAAACTATTTAACAGAGCTCGCTGGACAGCATTATCGGTTTTGTACTGAATTATGTATCATAAACATTGGTCAAAAGCATTCTTATTCTTTACCAGAGGTTTCATTGAAATAATATAGCTCACGTATAAACATAGATATGTAACATATAAAAATATGAACTTTTTCTTGCTCATTTTCAAAGAAAAAGCTTGACGTAGAAGAGGTAAATTTGGTGTCATAGACAATACCTGATATTGTCGAGTAAATATGCTTACTTTTGTAGCATACAGCTGCAATAAAATTGCAGTTTACTGATAATAGTTATTAACCTTAAATGACGATTTTCAATTAACCGTTTAAAATAAGAGGCAAGTTTACATTCTGACGTTTTGTAAATTTTGTTTTTGATAGCCATTTAAAGTTAACTTTATTTGAGAATATTGATTTAAAAACAAATATCAAGACCGAAAAGTAAGTAAACAATATAACCAACAGGTTATAAATTATAATCCAACTAAACATGATGTTAGTTTTTGGAGATGTTGCATGGTTTGTAAACTTTTTTCATGAAATACTGTATTTTGAATTGTAAAGGCCAGGGTATATGAAGATCTTGGAAGAAGTGTCCTGCACAATGCATGGGAAGGATATAATTCAACATTATTTGCTTATGGACAAACAGGTTCAGGAAAGTCTTACTCAGTGGTTGGATATGGTGTTAATAAAGGTAACTATGGTATTAGATTTTAAAATTATTTCATTAGTTGTATGTTTAAAATTTTAAGTTAAAGTAGTTATTAATCCTGTCAATACAACTTTTGATCGTACTTTGTTAACAAAACATTTAACAAAGTCAAGAGTTACCAAACCAAACATTTTTTGTGTGTTTTTGTTGTTTTTTCTGAGGAGAGAGGGGGATTTTGATCTAATGTTAACAGATGTAAAAATTAGCAAATGAAATCTTGTTACTTTTGGTGCAAGATAAATATATTGATACAAAAAAAAGAAATTTGTAATTTTTAAGACTGTTTTTAGTTTTTGTTTAGCCCCCCAGTGGCTCAGCGGTATGTCTGCGGACTTATACGCTAAAATCCGGGTTTCGATACCCGTGGTGGGCAGAGCACAGATAGCCCATTGTGTAGCTTTGTGCTTAATTCAAAACAACAACAACAAGTTTTTGTTTTTTCTCAAAACGTTTAGAGAATCATTTAAGTTTTAATATATTGTGAATAGTAATGTTAGTAATAATAAATGTACGAGAGCTAACAAACTAAAAGTTGTTTACTTCTGGCGTATTGTAAATATAATGCTGTTAAAGTTATGATTTAACAGGTAAAATTTTATGTCTTTATGCTAAATTAAGTATACCCTTAGCTTTAAATAACAGAAATAATATAATAAAGTAAAAAGAAACCAGCAGCACTAATTTACACAGGTTATCTATAATATATAGTTTAAATGTTCCACTTACATACCATACCAGTTCACTTTAGGCCAGGTGGTTAAGTCATTCAACTCATAGTCGTAGAGTTATGAGTTCGAATCCCTGTCACACCAAACATTCTTGCCCTTTCAGCAGTGGTGGTATTATAATGTGATGGTCAATCCAACTATTGATTAATAAAAGAGTAGCCCAAGTGTTGGCATTGGATAGTGATGACTAGGTGCCTTCCTTCTAATCTTACATTGCTAAATTAGGAATGGCTAGAGCAGATAGCTCTCATGTAGCTTTTTCCGAAATTCAAAAAACAAAACAAACACTTTAGTTTGTTTTACTTTCCAGTGGTAGCTCATACTTGTTATATGTAGCTTTACTTGTACAATGCAACTTCGTGCCTATATGATTATAATGGTTTTTGTTACTGTTACTGCTAGTTTCAAATTGGTAACTTGTTAGGGATGCTACCATATGTGACTCACTTCTGATCCTTTCAAGCCTTTATCAACTTATACTAGTACATTATAACAGTCTTTTGTTTTTTATCTGTCACAGCACTACTGAACTACTGATGTATAAGCTTTATAACATAAACAATGGAAATATGTACGAAAATTTCAAGACACGCATATTAATTAGTTTGAGTTGATGATTATTATTATAATTTGCAACTGAAAATATATAAAAGACAGCACTGTTTAAAAATTTAGATGAAATTATAATTGTTTTTCATGATAATTTAAAGTAAGAACTAGTAATAGACACATGACAAAGCAGGTTCTATATGTTTATTTCAATACTAAAATTTTCATCACTTTGTATTTTCAAAGAAAAATTCACCATTGTCTTATCCATTACTTGCATTTTATGATAAGAAAAATTTGAATAGCTTTTTGTTATATCAGTTTTAAAATATTTATGAAAAGTAGATGGCAGTTTACTAAAATCTTCTTTTGACTTATTTTTAACTTAATAATTTTATGCTACTTTACTTACAATATATTGGTGTAACAGCAAAAGGTCTAATAACAAGTTACCTAAACACTAAAATCATTCATGTGGATTAGTTTTGCATCAACTAAATTGACATGGGTAAAAGCTTTAATGTTGTTATATGGCTCGTGTGTAATGAGAAATATTTTATTCTTACCATCCATCAGGTATTGTGCCTTTGTTTTGTGAAGAGATGTTTCAAGGAATTGAAGAAAAGAAAAGTAGTGGAGATCTCACAGAATTTGAGGTTACCTTCACTGTGGTTTTGAGATTTATGTAATATGGCACAATACTTATAATAAATTTGTAATCTTTAAGACTGTTTTTAATTTTTGTTTTTTCTCAAAACGTTTAGAGAATCATTTAAGTTTTTTCTCAGAATTCTCTTTTTTATTAGATTTTTCAAATAACCTTTAGTTGGCAAGTAGATTGATATAAAGGTGATACCTTAAGTACCAATGTTCAGACTAAAAGTAGTTGTTTGGTAGATACAGATAAATGCATTTATAAGTTATTAATTAAATCTCCTGAACATATTTAACAGATATCTTTGTAATATTTCCCTGTCTCTTCAAAAAGTATATGTATACAATATAAGAATGTATGTACTACAGATTTTAAAAGGGTTTTTTTACTTTGGTTAAATAACCTACTTATCAATTTAGAAGTTTTCACCATAATTATTCTTGAGAGTTTGCATAATGTAGAAGAGTAAATAACTTAATTGATGAAAGTGGTGATCTGAAAAATTCTCAAGACACAGGATTTGTATGTATGCTTGATAAAAATCTCTTATCCTACCATTCAATATGTTCAGGTTATTCTTAAAGCTCTACTATTCAGTAATGTAGTCTTTTAGTAAAGTTTGTCTATGCTGCATAAGATATCTGAATATCTTATAGAGGTTTGTAATTGGTTTTGTTATTTAATAACTGAGTTTTTAAAATAATTTAATTTATTATCATCTTCTGTTATTCAGTAGCAAGATTTGAGATAATTTCTTGCACTTGTATTGTAAGTTTTTATCCTATGGTAACAAAGATTTTTTGTATATTTATTGTCATGTTCTGCTATTCAATAACATATGTTTCTAGATTTTTTTTGTAGATTTATTGTTGAGTTCTGTTATTTGGCAACAAAATTTTTAAATATTTTAGTAGGTTTACGATTTTTTTCTTGTATTTAATAACTATTTTCAAAACTTTTGACTATTTTATTAAGTTTACTGTAAAGTTCTGTTATTTAGTAAGAGGTATTTTTATTTATATTTAGTAAATATATTGTCAGGTTCTATTATTTAGGAACAAGTGTTGTTTTTTTTACTTTTAGTAAATTAGTTGTCAGATTCTATTATTTAATAAGTAGATTACTAACCATTTTATTAGATTTATAGTCAGGGTTTTATTCACTAAAAGGGGTGTAATATGTTTCTGTAGATTTATTGCAGGTTCTGTTTCTCAGTAATATGTTTTAGATATTTTCAGGTTTTATGATTCAGTAACAGTTCTATTTAGATATGTTTATAGTATTTTTTTCTGCCATTTGGTAATTATAAATACAGGTTTATTATATGTTTTAGTGACATATGTTGCTAGATTTTAATCAGCAACCAACTGTCCAGAAGTGCTTGCCTTTGATTATGGTTGTATTTTTTCCTACAACTAATTATTTAGTTTTGTAATTTGCCATTTTGTGAGTATTTTTAAGTAAAAAAAATGAGTTATGAAAATTAGATGAGTTAAAATGAATGTATTCCATTCTGATAGTAAACTTGATGACATAATAAAATTAACTGCATTCAGACCTAAAATATATGTATGCAGCTACTAAAAATATATATAGAATAGCATTTTTATAACGCTTTCTCTGTATGCAAGGTGTCTTAATAAGCATTTTGATCTATAGGTTCGTTTCAGTATGTTGGAAATCTACAATGAGGTGGCTAAAGACCTTCTTGGAGCTGATGGAAATAAGAAGAAACACTTAAAAGTTAGAGAACATCCTAAAAAAGGGTTCTATGGTGAGATTATATCCGTGGGGCTACATATACAACATTATAGTTAACTTTTTTTTCTTATACACTGCTGGCCAAAATCTTAAGGCCAATAAACATAAGAAAAAAATTGCATTTTGTATTGTTAGACTTAACACCTTATTTGAGTAGCGCTTCGAAAGATGAAAATAAGAAAAGAGAAAATAAAGATAAAAAAACTTTTTTAGCATTTAATAGGGAAAATTGGAACACTATAAAATTAGCCTAAATAATAGTTGGTCAAAAGTTTAAGACCATAGTAAAATGAAACGTTAATCGGTAAACAAGTAATGAAATTTAGTCATTTGTGTTCAAGCATTAGCGTTGTCAACAACTCCCACTGACATCTCCTGTGTTACATTGGATAAAAACATGGCAAAGGCTAAAATGTTGACAGATTTTGAACATGGCAGAATTGTCGAACTCTGAAAGCAAGGTCTCTCTCAACGTACCATCGCTGGTGAGATTGGGCATAGTAAAACTGCTGGTGCACATTTCTTAAAAGATCGTGAGGGATACGGAATGAGAATTTCAAGTGGTCGGCACAAGCAATTTTCGCCGGCGTTGAGCAGGAGGACACCAGCCAATCTTCGAAACAGATTAAGGCCTTTACGGACGCAGGATACAGCTCAAAACTAATAAGACGGCATCTACGAGAGAAAGACTTTAAAAACCGTAAACGTCTTCAAAGGCCACGCATTCTTCTACACCACAAAACAGCTCGATTAAACTTTGCTGAGAAACACCAAACATGGGACGTAGAAAAGTAGAAGAAAGTTGTTCTCTGAGGAAAAAAAAATGAACCTGGATGGTCGATATGGCTTCCAACGTTACTGGCACGATAAAAATATCCTACTGGAGACATTTTCTACACGACACAGTGGAGGAGATTCTATCATGATCTGGAGTGCTTTCTCCTTCCATGGAACATAGGAGCTTCAGGCTATACAGGGACGTCAAACAGCAGCTGGCTACATTGACATGTTGGAGAGAGCATCTTTATTCACTGAAGGCTCTCACTTGTGTGGAAATGACTAGATCTTTCAGTAGGACAACGCTGCAATCCACAATGCCCGCATGACAAAGGACTTTTTCATGGTGAATAACGTGATTTTTTGGACCATCCAGCGTGTTTGCCCGAACTGAACCCCTGAAAATGTTTGGGGGTAGATGGTAAGGGAAGTCTATAGAAATGGACGTCACTTCTAAACAGTGCATGATCTTCGTGAAGCTATCTTCACCACTTGGAATAATATTCCAGCCAGCCTTCTGCAAACGCTTATATCGACCATGCCAAAGCGAATGTGTTAAATTATTCGCAATGACGGCCGTGCAACACATTACTGAGACCTCATGTTGGGCATTTCCTGCTCTGTTTAGGACTTCTTTTTGGTATGATCTTAAACTTTTGACCAGCTAGTATTTAGGCTAATTTTATAATGTTCACATTTTCTCTATTAAATGCTAAGAAAGTTTTATTTTTATTTTCCTTTTTCTTATTTTCATCTTTCGAAGCTGTACTCAAATAAGTGGTTGAGTCTAACAACACAAATTGCATGTTTTTTCTTTATGTTCATTGGCTTTAAGGTTTTGGCCAGCACTGTTTTGCTTCTCAATAAGTTTAATGTTTAGAGTAGAAAATAATGCTTGTTGCTATGATTTAATTAAATATTTATTCTAATTAGTTGTGACGTACACAATTTGGGAGTTAAAAAATATTTCAATCCCAATTCAGTTTAACAATGTTAGGCTTCTGAATGTATTTTTTTTTATGTTGTACTTCAGCTCTCTATTTTGCTTTATATGATCTTGCAAATCATTCACTTTTACAGAATGAAACTGTTTCAGGCTTTTGTCATTAACTTTGTATTGCGGTAAAAATGTTATGGTTTCAACTTCTTATTTAAATAGGTCTATATTTCACAAAAATATTTGGTGAGTAATAAATAGGTACGTTACTCAAAAGGAATATTGTTCAAATGAAAAACCTACAAAAATAGTTATGTGGCTATTTAAACTATTACTTTGAAGTAAAAGCATTTATTAGCTACAGAACTGAAGCATTTGTATGTGTATTAATGAAAAACGATTTGTTTTTTGTTTTGTGCAGCATTGTCTACTTCCAGATTTTTCTGTAGTGATGCCCCCCCAGTGGCTCAGCGGTAGTTACAACGCTAAAAACCGGGTTTCGATACCCGTGGTAGGCAAATCACAGATAGCCCATTGTATAGCTATGTGCTTTATTCAAAAAACAACAACAAACAACTATAATGATATTAAGTTATAAAAAATAATGTCATTTCAATAATTCTACTTACACTGTGAATTATTTAGTGGAAGTATGTTTGTTTTGCATACCATTTGGCTACTCTTTTACCAACGAATAGTGGGATTGATCGAACATTATAACGCCCCCAATGGCTGAAAGGGCGAGTATGTTTGGCGCGACGAGGATGCGAACCTGCGATTCTCAGATTACGAGTCACACGCCTTAACACGCTTGGCCATACCATGCTTTTTTGCACAGTAGCATTATACATATACTTACTGAATTGAATTTGATTTTTCAGCTGAAGGTTTGCAGTCGTGTTTAGTAACAAGCTATAAGGACATTGAAGCCAAGATTGATGAAGGAACTCTTAATAGAAGTATTGCTTCAACAAACATGAATGCTACCAGCAGGTAATTACACGTTTTCACTGTGATTTTTGTTTCAAAACTGAACGTAGTTCAATCTAGACAAAATTTTTCTTTTATTTTTAATGGCATAAGGGTGTCACTTTATTTAATTTTTGAATTTTCCGTAGCATATTAGTTCGGATTTATATATTTTTAGAAAAAAAATCTAACTTTTCAGTTAAGAAACATTTGCTTTCCCCATTGCACAACAACAATCTGTTACACACTGCTGCCACAGAAATTTTTGCACATTCTATAAGCCTTCAGCAAAATCCTAGACTAACACACATTAACATTTTATATGCAAAAACGGCTCGTTTTGGGTTCAGAAAATATTTTAAATAGAAGAGCGAACAACGTTTCGACCTTCTTCGGTCATCGTCAGGTTCACAAAGAAAGAGGTAACTGACCGGAAGCTGACCACATGTTTGGAAGGGGTTGTATAACTGAGTATCGCAATGTAGAGGGCGCGGTTAGATGTTTGAATATATAATATTATATAATATTAATATAGGTATAATGGCGTTCCTTTATTGGTTTATTTTGAGTTTAAGTTGTTGTATAAGTAAGGCTTCTTTAATGTTTCTTTATTTAGTATTTTAGTGTTTTCTATGGTTATGTTGTGTCCATTTGACTTGCCGTTTTTGCATATAAAATTCTCAACAAGTGGGTTTCTCGACATCACACATTAACATGTACTAAACCAGTAATACACGTTGATTTGTGTTAATGTTAATGTTATTATTATCGGACTTTAGTCTTCCACCAATATTAAAGCAGTAACCCTCATGAGTAGTAGCATTTGAATAAAAACTCGTTGTTTTTTTAGCAGAGTTGTCTTCATATGTGTGTTTTCTTAGGAATTAAAGGCTTCTTTTGAGGTTATTATTTAAAAGTTTCATTATAATTCTTTAATTTTCTTGATTATGAGAAATAACAAGTCAAAATTTTAAACATTTGAGTAAGAATACACTGCACAACAAAGTTTTTGCTTCATGAACACTGTTGGGTGTTCCTTATAGACGTTTGGCTGCTGATCACGAAAATCATATCCAAATTTGCCCACCACGTACCGTTTCATCGAAATCTTCAGTTTTGCTACAATGGAAAAACGATATCGGGGCAAATGGAATCTGTCAATTCTTGATGACTACTGTTGGACACTACAATGTGAGGCACCTGACATTGAATACAAACGAAAATCAGGAGCAAAACACTTTTAATTATGTTGAACTTAATAGCGTTTTATAAACATAAACACAATTAAATACGCTAAACAGTTAACTGTCTATTTCTCAGAGTTCCTATATGATGAAGCAAAACCAAAACTATATTTGTGCATACCCACCAGGTACTTGTTACAATTAGCAAAAGCTTTTCAGGAAGCAAAAGTTTTCCAAAATATTGTTGTGCAGTGATATTTATTTAAATTATCTTCAATTTGAGTTTTTCTTTTAATGAAATTCATAAGTTTGGGATGTGTCTGCCATTCTGTGAAAATTTTATTTTTTACAATAATACTGCCTATTGTTTTGTCCCGACATATATTTTGTTAAGTTCTCTTTAATGTTACCTTTAGGTAAATGATGTAAGCTTATGCACCATCAACATCACCAGGCCAGTTTTTCTTTAAAATAAGGTATCAATTTTATGGAACATCTGGATTACAAATTCAAGTCTATATATTTCTGGCATCTCCTGAGATTCTATCACTTCTCCACAAAAGTCACCTAATACTGAATGGTAACTGAAGGCACTCTGGTAGTTAGTAATGTTGCTACTATTGTACATCAAGTGGCTGTTTCCAAATTTGTGTCAAATACACGATTTTCAACTTTTTGCTTTAGTTATTTCAACAGAACCTTATCTGTTTTTCAACAAGTTTTATCATTGTTGTTTCTATGCCTGCATTTTCTTTTACTTTCTTCATCCCAACAGTGTATCAGGTAATTTTACTTTTGTTCTTCACTGCTTGAAGCCTCCTCAGTTGTAAATTTGAAGGCTTATGATATAAACTGGGTGTGATACCTGTGATGAGAACAGATATTCCATTGTGTTGCTTTGTGCTTAAATTAAAAAAAAAATCGCTGCCAAAATTACACAGATATGCATCTTTTGTTTTCTCTTTCTTCAGTTTTTTTTATTTCATTATTATAGGTTATGTTGTTGCATTAGGTTCCATCATTTAAGTCCATTCTTTCAGCTTGAGGATACTTTCATTTACTTTCTCACTCTTGCTCTTCATCTTTGTTACTTACCTACTCAACTTCTTCACTATCCATCCATATTTCACTCTTTTTTGAAGGTCTTACATCATGATACTCTCAGTTTTACTAGGGAGACTTGCAAATATCTTTTATTCTAACTTTCTCTTGATTTTCTTTTTCTTTTGTATTCCAGTTAACTTAGCATCTTTGTTTCTGAGATTAACATTATTAAGATGCCTTACTTTATGGCATTTGCCTCTTTCAATCTTCTCCCAGACATATATGTTACATTGTTTCTTAATGATAATCATGATCTGACAAAAACGGAAATTATTAACACATATAAAAGAATATGCAACTTCAGATCACATACAAAGTCATGTATTACAACATGCCCTTAGAATAAGTGATTATCATTCATTTTAAGTTGTTTAAAATCATCATAATGACCAATACTGAACAAAGCCTTTATAAGGCTATATAATAGCCTTTTGATTCACAAGCTGAGTCCTGAAGGTAATGTACTTATTTCTTCAAAAGAACTTTGATTGACCCCATTCTTCAGTTTTATCCTCTTAGGACATTATATCACTCATACTGTACCTTTCCAGGGAAATTGAGGAGAAATATCTTCTCATGAGTAGGTAAGTGGTAAGTTAATTGACTTACAATGTTCAGATACATGGTTTATTTCCTGCTGATAGATAGAGTTCAAATAGCTTGTTGTTTGGCTTTGTGCTCTAATGTTGAGAAACATCTGTTATCCATTAAAAGAGTTAACACAAGTATTGGCAGAAACCTGCAGACAATACATTTTGTTAAAGTGAGATTTCTTTTCTCTGGTGACTTATCCTCTTTTACTTTGAACAGTTGAGCTATGCCTCTCATCTAACTAGTTTGTTCTTTGATGGGTGACAACACTATTCATATTTTTTGCATCTTTTCACATCAAGTTTGTCATCTCATAGCTTTTCTTACTTCTATCTTTTGACAACCCCTGCATGAGAGCTTGCAAGGAAAGATGTGTATTATCTCCAACATATGACTTACAATATATTGTGGTTTCCTCTATCCTGGGTTTTATCTTCCTCCAGTTGTCATTTTAAATTTTCAATTAATTTGTGAATTGTTGTTTGTGTATTTTTCTTACAGTTCTTTCATTTCTGTTATTATAATTCAATGAGATAATAAGCCCACCAATGGGCTAGTGAAGTCTTATGAGGAATACTTCTCTCTTTCTTAGAATCTGCAGTAAGTGAAGGAATAATAGAAACTGTTTAGCTCACCTGCCTCTACTCTGTGACCACTGTTTAGAAATGGTTTACTGCAAGACTGCTTCATCAGTGTGTGTGTGTATTTTCTCTCTCATTCTGTATTTTGCAAAAAAAACAACAACACCTGGCTAATATCTGTCATCCAAATTTCACAATTTTTCAGTGTGAGACTTTATGCAAAAGTGATGATTACTTCAGTCTGAGCTCCTCTCTGGCATTGTTCCCTTCTCACCAATTCCTCCCTCATGTTTTATTCTAGTAAAGTAAGGAAGAACCCTTGATTTCTTAATCAAAAGAAGATGGAAAGGTTGATATGGAGAGTTATCCACTGGGTTGGTGTAATCCCACTAGAACTTTGACCAAGAAGATACAATCTTCATTGAGAATTAGGGCTGGAACATTACCTGAAAGTGTAGTACAAACAATTACACTACATTATGAATCAGCTATTTTCCTATGGATTAGATCAAATGAATGAACCTTGTGTGTTTCTTTGGATGCAGGTGTAATATATTTTTTTCCTTGCACTTGATTCTTGTATAAGACATTTCACTTAAATATTTCCCCAATATGGTACGGACTGACTTGTTGCTTTAAACACACAAGTCATGCCAAACCAACTATCTGAAAGATAATTCAATTGAGCAATATTACATTCTGACCATTTATGTGATACTTTAGCACTGTAAAAGGTTATTTTGACAATACACTTTGCTATACCCTATATATTGGGTAAAGAATACTCCTTGAGATAGATGCTGTCTCCTACCAAGTTATCACCCAGTAAGCATTATCACTCCTTATTGTTGGCAACATACATTATAATTTTGCTTTTTTTGTGCTATATTTTCAGAAAGGAGCTCATTTTATAACTTACTTATATGCACTGGCCTTATCAGTGTGAAATTTTAGCTCTTTGTTATGCAAGGAAGTGAATAAACATTTTTAAAAATAACATTTAGTATAATTATTCTCATGATTACCTTTATGGTTATGAGCAGGGTGGATTCTACCTGACATTTAATGAAAGGATTAATCATGTAGCATGTTCTGGGCACTTTTAATCTCATAGCAGATTGTCTTTCCCACCTCAATAAGATACATCTAATGGAGTGGTCCCTCAGTCCTCTTGTTTTTCGATGGCTCTGTAATTTGTGGGGTTTTCTTCACACCAATGTATTTGCTGCTACCATAAATCACAAATTACTCTTCTTTTGGTCCTCAGTGCCTCATTTTAAGACTTTAGCTATCAGTTGACTTCAGTCAAGATTGGTCTCACAAAATGCTATAAGTTTATCTTCCTATTCGATTGCTTCATTGGCTTATTTCTGTTATCCATATCACTCTATGCCAGGTTCTTCTCATAGCTTCCTACTGGCCAGTTCAGTCATCACTAGAAGATCAGGTTTCTCCAGTTACAGAGATTTACATTTAGTTCAGTTTATTCATCTTTCTTTTATGGATGTATATCAATGGAAGTGGAAAGTCTTTCGTACATGGTTCCATGCTAGAGGATTTCTAGCTACTCAACTTAGCATGGCTAGTATGTGTAAATTTCTGATGTAGCATTTTAATCACGGGTCTTTGGTTTCCTTGATTCTAATGTTAATATATCAAACACCTTTATCCCATACCTTTAGTCTTTTTTGTTACTCTAGACTCTTTACTTCATCAGTTCTTACCATATTAATTTGTTCTTTATGGAATTGTTGCCCTCCCCAAAGACCTACTCTTCCAGACTGGAATGCTAATATATCCTCCATTTCTTTACTTTACCTTCATCCAAACCTCTTTCTTTGTGTTCTGTGTTTCACCTTTCCCTTAAAGTGTATTTCCTTCTCTTGGCATGTTGTCACTGAAAGTCTGACTTGCTTGCCATCGATATCGTACAAACATTTTATCACCATACCTCTCTTCTCCTTTATCCAGATCATCCCTTCCTCCCAAAATCCTCTTCCTTTTTATTCTATTTCTCTTCCCTCTATCTCTCATATCTACCCTCATCCTGATTCTGATAGACTTCTATGACCAGTGTGGGCCCTCTTCTGCTATACTGCTCACACAACTTACTTCTGTGGTTTTGTTCCGAGCTCTTTATCCCATGGAAATATTCATCGTCTTGAGATCTATTCTCACTAAGTTGGTTCATTGCTTGGTTAACTTGGCTTGTTTCTCATTATTCCCTTCCCACACATTCAGAGTAACTTTTCATCAAATTCAACACTTTACCTTTTTCCTTGTTTCTTGTCTTCATTGCGTTTTGGAAGAAATCCTGCAATTGGGCATGTTGACTACATTTAACACACTAATATTCCATTATTTACATCATATACACCGATTTGGCTTCCTTAGGCTTTTTTATTTCACTTGTAGCTGTTCCTCAAGCTTCAGTGCAACTCTAAGACTGGGAAAGTTTATATAAACACTTTCTTTTATTTCAGGGATTAGTCCTTTACACTTTTATTAGATAAATTCTGCTCTATGGCAAGTGATGCCTAGCCAGGTATTCTACAATTCAAAAGCTTAACTGTAATGCCATATTGACTTACACTTTCCATTTCATGGCTTCAGAGTGCTTACCATTAAGATGGAATGTTTCACACTATCACTCGAAGATGAATAACCTTATGATGTTTGCTTTATAAACTTGCTTTTTATGAACCTACCACCCATGGACTTCCTGGGTCAAACAAAAGAGGTTAGCTGTCTATACCTACTGTACCTTGATTGAATAAATTGGGATAGTTTGCTTTTCAAAATAGGGTTTCAGGATCACTCAACACACTGTCTCAAGTGATGACATGCCTCCAGACTCTCCTATGCATTTTCACTCCTCTTTCTTTAAGTGGACTATAGGAGTTAGTTCTAAGCTGCTGGGATGGTCTACCATGAAAGTACCCTGCTGAATTTGTTCCATACAAAAAAAAGACAATATCATCCAGTACAGAGTAAGGCAGTAGTATTTTGCTAGTGTAGATGTCTTGATGTCCTTAATATGAATTATACAATTATTACAGTGTGAAACTTTGAACTGCAGTCCACCCCTTTATTGGGAGCCCTCATCCCATCCCTACATGGATATTGGTACTCTGCAGCTGTATTTTGAATTTAGAGTGAACCAATCATCATAAGTCCTCATGCATGTTCAAGGTTGTCTACCTTCCTTTCTCAGTTGTACTCCCCATGCTGTGGGTTACAGTGAAGATTAGGGGAATTCTTCCAATTATCTTTTTTTGCTATCGCTTGTGTACCTTTGTCTGAGGATTTCAATGCTTACTGGATGGTTCTGGTCAGTTTCTCTGTTGGGAAAATAGATTTTGCTTATATAGACATCCTTTCAATGCCAGATATCAGGTTCTTGGATCAAGATATTTCTAAAATAACTTAAATCATGCCCCAGAGTTGAAGTAGTTCTAGATTCCATATAGTCTCTGGGATGTGGGGTAAAAATTATGTGATTTTCAACATTCCCCTGCTTGGATGTCTGTTCCCATTTGCATGAGGTTTAGATGTAGTTGACTTACTGAGTATGGTCCATCATGCCCTAACCACTGTACATCATGGGACTCATCCTTTGTTTACCCACCTTTCTATTATGAAGGATTGACTTGTATATTTCTGTTAACGGTTTAAATACTTATCCTTTCTTGATTCTCTCCTACTTGGATGTGCTCCTGTCCTTTTTCTGCCTTTTTCTTCACTCTGTATGGATGTAAGAAGAGTATATCTGGTCAGAAATGATGCAGTTCCTTTCTTCAGATCTTCCAATCTGACTCTTTCAATTTCAGAGGTATACTTTGGACACTTTTGGGGGTTAAATCTGCTCTTCTCTTGCACAGGTCCCTTCCACTAATCAGTGTTGGAATCTAGCTAATAATGTAAGTGGAAGAAAATACCATATCAGAAGTTAAAATTTTCTTGTGCTGAAAATGTATTTCCAATAGATATTTCCCTTCACTCTCACTTTCGACTCTTCCTCCTCACATTTTTCTGGTGCTTTCATCTTCTGCCAAACTTTAAAGTGCAGTTTGGGAGAAGTGTATGGAGGGATTTACATGTGTAACGTGAGTATGTTATGCTCCTATTGGTGGAGAGGTAGCATATAATTATTTACATGATAGACAAATTGAAATCACTTGATTAAACTAGGAAAGGAAGTCTTCTGGCATGCATAAAGTAAAACGTTCACATACAGGGACAGTAATGAATGAAAATAAGTAATCTTGTGACCAGAGGGAAGTACCTATCAGAAAGACATTTTCAGTGTACGAAAACTACAGCTTTGGTTTAGAACAGCTTTGCTGATCTTGTTAGCTAGAGAGAAATGTTAAGATTGTTTGTCTTTTTATAATATTAAATTTTCAATATCGTTGTTTATTTCTATTGCTTAAGTACAGATTTTAACAATTCATGAACAGTGTTGCTTTTGGGTTTTCATATCATGAACTTAGCTAGGACTATGAGATTTATATTCGTTAAAACTATTAACTGGCCTGTAAGTGATGTAGGTTATGTGGTCTTGTAAAGGAAAATGTTTTTTCTTATACTTAATGTAAAAGGAAACTTATTATTACTTTAAGATGCAAACTGGATATCTCCAGCTGTTTTTAAAAATTTTGTAAAGGTATAAATGGTGTTAAATTTCTCAACAATTTGTAGCAATATTTTATTTGCTTTGTCACTTCCGTGAACACTGTTTTTTGTTTTTCAATATTATTATCTTGCCACTGTTGATAGAAATAAATTTATTTTAGTGTAATAATTATCATTATTTACATCAAAATAAAATTAATTTCATAAATATTGTATTTGAATTATTCAGCCGAGCACATACCATTGTTGGCATTACACTAATACAGAAGGCTAAAAATGCAGCAGGACAAGAGACAGCTAAAACATCAGTGGTTAATCTTGTTGACTTGGCTGGAAGGTAAGAACTTTGAATTGTTGTCCATTTCAGGCTTTAAAAACTATCAGTTGTGCCTTTCATTTCATGCTGTTAACAATGTATTTGAACATATTTTCTTGTTTTATTCAGTGAGCGGGTAGCTAGTACTGGAGCAACAGGTGACAGATTGAAGGAGGGAGCAGCAATCAACCAGTCACTGTCTTGCTTAGGAAACTGTATTCATGCTCTTGCTGAAAAATCTTCTGGGAAAAATGCAAGAGGTAAAAAAATTCACCATTTTAGGATTTGCTTAATAAATACCTTGCTAAATAGGCTATATCTGGAAGTTGCAATGTGATACAAAAAGTATTTTTTCTCATCTTGAGGCCATCCAAACATTCAACATCTTATTTTCTATCTAAAAATTTAAACAGAATAGTTTAAAAATAATTTCAAAGAAAATAACTTGTACCATATAATTGTTTAGTACGTACACATACTTTTTTAGCAAGCAATTCCAATCTGAAAAAAGTTGATAAGAGACTGCTCTGTGGCTGTTACATGAAACAGAAATATATCAGAATACTTGTCCAATTTTATCAGTGGTTTGCCACAGAGAACGAAAATTTTTAAGCACAGCTTGGCATTATAGGCAGGTTTGTTTCTGAAATTAGAGATTCAAGGTTAACTTAGATAAGAACAATATGATTCAAACTGAGAATAAGTGATTTACAATGTGTTTTTGTTTTTCTGAATTTTCAAAACTTATATATACTGAATCTCAGACCACTGACTTATTCTTTATGGTGTACTTGTGAATATAAATGAAATATATATACATTTGGGGACTAAATATAAACTTAATATAAATATAAACATTTGGGGACCAAAACTCTGATAGGAGATTAGAATTAGGTCTGGGATATAAAATTTAAGCAATTTTGTGATATTGCACATATATATTAAAAGCAAATGAGTAGACAAATATCATTTCTTGCAGTAAAATGTGTTACTGTTCTGTCACATTTCCTTTTCATTTGATAAATAAACATTAGTGTTAAATCATAAACAACAGTTGTGCAGTTTGATCATGTTCAGTGACTTCTGAATTAAATGAAGGTTATTTGGTGATTTAGTAATTAGAAAAAGGTATTTAATTGTTTAAAATATTTATACCTTCTTTAGTAATCCCTTTTTACAAATAATGTATATTTCATAATCATGTATATAATTTAATTTTTTGTAGTATTGATTAGGTTACAAATTCATTATGATATAATTTTCGTTTTAGTAATTTTTAACTGTTTTGAGCAATACAAATATTTACTATGACCTGTCATACTGTTTTATACTTTAATGTGTTTTTATAATATATTTTAGTAAAGATTGTAATAAAAATAGAAAAATACAAAATTCTAGGCACTTCAAATGAAATATGAAAATTTTACATTAAATGAAATATTTAGGTATCTATCTATTTTTTTTAAAAAATGTAATATTTATATGAGCATTACATTATAATTTGTTATAGCTCAAAACACACCTCCATAAATGATATGCATATTTTTCCAGTGCCTTACCGAGATTCTGTTCTAACTCGGCTTTTAATGAATGCTCTTGGAGGGAACAGCAAAACTATAATGGTAAGGTGTAAACTTAGTTTGTGCTAATTGCATCAAGGTCAGAATTATCACAAAAAAGTCATAGTGGATGAGGGTTATACAAGTTTCTAAAACAAATATTAATGTTTGAGACGTAGACAAAATTTTTTATCACACAGTTAAACCTATTTTTTAAATAACTAATAATTAAATAAATAGTTATTTCTTGATGATTTGAACACCACAAATTTTGGCTTTCCTCTAAGTGAATACTATTTATTTATTAATGTCAGGTAAAATCTTGTCACTGTTGGCCTAAATAATACTTTGTGAACCAAATCAATAACATAATTCAGATCACTCAGGAACCCTCCATATTTCGTAAAATATTTTCTCAAATTAATTTAGGCAAGGAATTTTTTTTATTTTTGATTATTTACCCAAATTATTTACATGTCATCATGTATTACAATAGGCTATCAAAGAAAGTAAAATATAAAACTAACCTTTTCAGCTTATTTTGTAAATATAAGCTTGATATTAAGAGAAGACTTTCCAGTGGCTCATCAGTAGGGTGCTAGGTTTATAACATTAAAAACGAAAAAGCAGGTTTTGATACCTGTGGAGAGCACAACATAGATAGTTCAAAATGTAATTTGTGTTTAACTATAAAGAACAACCTTTTAAGAAAGAGTAAAATTCCCATTCTTTCTTAATGAGAAAGTTTCAATACATAAATACTAACTAATTTAAATGTTTAGAGCTTGAGTTCTAACAAGTTAAATTTTTTAACCCTTTCCAGATAGAACATGGGTTAAATACCAAGTTGTTACATTTGTTGACTTAGATTCAAAATGTTATTGAAGTACTGTTTTATAAATTTATGTCATAAAGATTGGATATGAAATTGTAGATTTTCACGTTTTTACATTATACGTTATTTAATTCCTTAATTTAAAAGTAAATATTAAAAATTTACATCCAAACAATGACTTTTGTGTTATGTGGTATGTTGAATGCAGCACTGGTTTGAATTAGAAGTTTATGATGTCAAAATACAAAATTTATAGTTTTATAAGAATTAGGAACTCAAATTATTGATACTGAAAAGCTGTAGCATAAAGTAAGAACATCTTTTCTGTTTGCTGCAATATCAATCATATACTGAATTAAACACAGTGACCCTACTCACCTCTTTCCATTTTTGGAAATGGCCCCCTATATACACTTACTTTTATATGTGAGGTGTGAATACAAGATAAAAATCCCAGAACGTCTCCCTAATATTTTTTTCAGCCATTTTCAAATGTAATAGGGACATCTCTTTCTTTTGAACCAAACCTTCTTGAGGGTAAGTTGAGTCTTTAACCTGTTCAATATTTATTTTTCTTTTTTTAAACCCAAATACAGCTTAGTTGCTATACTTGATAAATTACAGTGGAGTTTTATTGTGTCCATACAGTAATTTAGGATTTTTCTTGTTATTCAACTGTGTATGTATGTGTATATATATACACAGACAAAATTTCTTAAGGCTTAGCAACCTCTGCAGTAACTGAGTACAAAGGTCATAAGTAGAAGAGATAACTGTTTACTTGATTAATCTGTTTTGTGTGAAATAATAATAATAATTTATATACATACATAATGCATAATAATTTTAGTTCACTAAAACACAACCAAGACAGGTCATTTTGTAAAAACTAAAGACCAGTTTTATATTCTTGGATACAGTAACATAATTGCACATGAACTGTGTTACTGTAATTTCTGTATATTTAGCCAGACATGATTGAAGGTCAGCATAATAAAATTAATATATACATATGACGTTAGGAGATATAAACTATTGGATCAGAACATTTATGTTTTTGTGTTATAATTTTGAATTCATTATCTATATTTAGTTCATATTTTTTTATGGTGGTTATGACATCGATTAAATCAATCAAACCTGTACAGAGATTCGTTGGCAAAAACAACAGATAAAATGTAAAATTTTTCTTAAGAAATATTTTTAACTATCTAAACATCATAATGATTTTGCATGTGAAATTTGAGAAGTTTGTGATACATAAAAGTATTTTCAATCTTAAAATGAAAATTACTTTGCATGGTGGATAGGCAGCATGAGAAAAAATATGATTAGAATATTGTTTGACTGACCATAGCCCTTAAATGGCACTTACTATCATTTGGTGCTGCTACTTACAACATTCCTAGTGTTTAAGGGTTAATAAAACTAATATTTTGCATATGAATGCATTGTAATGTTTACTGATAATCAACCAGTACACTGATTATCAGTAAACTGATAATCTTGAAAAGTATAACAAGCACAAAATAGTTATGGGTTGGTCCCAGGAACTGAGTCTGTGCTGAAAAAAATTAAAGGGGATTTTTCATATAATATTTAAAATAGTTGTAGCAGATACATCCAGGAGGGCTCATTTTCACACAAAAAAAGAAATGATGACATACATTCATAGAAAATGCTTAAGCCAATCATTTGTAGCATTATTCTTTTTTAGATTTATAAATTTTAAGCCATATCTCAGATGATGAATATTTTATTTAATTTTGTATTCAAAATGTTTTTACCAAAATTGTCATTTTATGCTATATAGAAAACAGAGGTATGTAATTCATAATTACTAAGCACTTAGAAATTTAGCACACTGTTATTATTAAAATGTAAATTAGAATGCAAATTTATCTGAATTCAATTAATTTTTGAAAACTAGGTCTTTAGATTCTATTTAAAGTTCACTATAAGTACTACTCAACTTTTTATGTTACTGAAAATTTTTTAAATTACCAACACAAATACTTTTGTCAAAATGTATCACTGTTAACATAAGTAAAAGAAACAAAAACCAACATCTGTGATGTTGATATGATATTTATGTAGGGAAAGGCAAAATTTTAGGACAGGAAGTAATTTTAATAGCTGTATATCACACCTTTTAATGCAAAGTTATAATTCAGAGGTAAAAAAAAGATTACAAATTTGTTAAATTATTAAATTATCTCCATTAGATATGCTGCTATATTTTGAGATTTAGATGTTTTATTAGCCTTTTGATGTATGTTTATAGTTAAGATTGTCCTCTGGTCGATTTATAGACTTGTAGTGCTAAACTTTGGGGTTTGATTTCCCAACATGAGCAAATTGCAAATAGTCCAGTGTATAACTTTGCTTTAAAAAAACAATCAATTAAGAATAATTTTCTTTGAATTACCATTCTTTTGAAGAGTGTTACTTTTTCTTTTTTTTACAAGGTTGTTTTTGACACTATTATATGTTTAGTAGGCTCATAAGCTCAAATTTTTATTTGTATTAGATTGCAGCTATTAGCCCAGCAGATATCAATTATGAGGAGACGTTGTCAACATTGAGATATGGTATGTTCTACTTTACTTTTTTGAAGTTTTACAAGTTTTTTCATGATATTTAGGTTACATATAATTTTCTTTATTACTTTAAAATTGCCTTTTGGAAAAATTTCCACAATGATGAACTACAGAAACATAATACCTTGCACTACTGATAGTTCAAATATGTTTACAGTTAAGTATAAGATTGATTCTTGCTTCTGTTTATTTGATTCTTTGTATGAAATTGCTGTCAACTACATTGAAGAAATCCATATTTCCTGACTTATCTAGAACTTTTAGGGAATGTTTCTTTCACTCAATTCATCTATGACATAAATTCAAGATCAATATCACATAATCAAATTAAAACATACTTTTATAATTCATTTATTCCTCATAGTTATGCTGACACAAAAACGTAAATTAGCATTGCAGTGAAAAAAGAAATTGCAAGTTAATCATGTATTTGGAAAACAATAAGACATCAGTATAAATAAAAATAAAAATAACTTTGCTGCAGAGTAAAATGCAAAGATTAAAAAATTGATGGAGTTATCCATTTATAGCTTTTGAATAAAATTCAACTTAAGATAATAAAAGTCAAATAAACAATTCATTTAAGGAAACTTTAACATAAAAGCTTGATTACTAATTATGATGTATTCCATAAACTTTGGTCTTCATAGGATGTTTTTAATTTGAAAAAGAAATAATATGATCACTTTATGAAAACTATGATGTCCACCTGAAAAAGCTGATGGATCAGGGTGTTTATACAACTACTAGTATAGTGTTGTGTTATTACATACACATAGAAATACATGGCAATTGTTTTTTGTTTTTTTTTTGCTTACTAACTTAGCATTTATTTCCATAACTTTTATCAAGTGATTACAGTTAAATACAAAGCAAACTACAATAATTGAGCTTATAGATAACAATACTGTAGACTTTTATTTGGACAAGTTTACCAAAAGTATTTTCTTCTGGTTAACTTAATTGAAATGTCAAATTATTGTAATATTAACATTAAACACAAAACGAATCAGCCAGAGCTAGAGAATTAGAAACTATAATTGTTGAATCCATTATTGGATACACTATGTTTATTTTTGGTTCATATCATCTCATGGCAAATAAAATGATGAAACATGTTTACCATATATTCGAAATTGTTGTAGAAGAACTTGATTTGAAAACTCGGATGATATTCTTTCTAAAAATAGGTGTTCCAGCAATATTTAGAGGAAGTCCAATCTTTCAAGGCTTCTCACAAAAGTGCAGTGTTAGAAGTAAAAAATGCTTACATAAACAATTAAAGCTGCTGAACATAGTATTTGGAGATTACTTTTATACGATACTGTGTGAGCATTTTCAGTGCTATATGAAACAGCTGTTTCTTGGTCTCATAAAACAAAATACTGGTGTTATGTCGTCACACAATATTTCTAAAACCAATGAAACAACCCAACAAATTGCAATAGATTATGGAATTCAGATATTATAGTGAAAAAATTTAGATGTGAAAAAATGTGATGTGGTCTTGGATTTTCCCAAAGATGACTAAAGAATGTTTACCATCATTGGCATTGGGCATATACCAGCTGAAGTAGGCAGTATCATATAAGCTAGAATATATAATAGAGAATAAACTATGTGATTTATGGGTCAGTAGTGAAATATATCATATTCTACATTATATTTTGTAATGAAACAAGTATTTGACAAAACTAAAAGTTAATTAAATGGAATCGTAGATTTAGTAAACAGAGATGTGGTATTCAAGAGAAAAGATATCCATCATATAGACATCTGCAGTATAGCAGGTTCCAGGAATATTTTGCAGAGAATAAAACGAACACTGACTGCAAAGGAAAAATAATAAAAAAGTAATGAATAACTATATAAAATATGTATTCATAGATTAGGAGGGAATTTGTACTCAACTAATATAATTTATTTCTACTGGTTTGTTTTTATATATTATCATAAATCTTATCTGTTTTTTATTACATAGAGTGGATTCAAAACATAATTCTGTTTGATTAAACTAGATATAAGATCAGAAATGATGAAAATACCACAATGTTAATTCAAACCAATGTCCTAGTGCAGTGTTCCAAAATTTATAGATTACCTGTGCCAATATACATCTTTATATACATTTTCAAGAGAAATAAACTTAAACCTTTAACTCATAATATTTGTTACAACTTTCTATGCTACCCTATTTAAATGAGTATGTTCTCATTTCAAGAAAGCATGAAACACTAACAGGACCAAGCACGATAAGTCCTACAGAGCAGTTGTTGGTGTACATAATCTTTATCATAGGTAGAGAATGTATAGAGTGTAAAACCTTACTAACTTCAGATTACAAGAATGATGTTTTTAGTTACATACAAAACACTTGTATGAATATTTAGAAAACTTTACCTAAATACGCCACATAAAGCTGTATTTATCACTGATTTTCAGATGTAAAATAATATTTCCAATGATCATATAGGGAACTATCCATAACTAATTTTCTATAGTTCAGTTTAAAATTAGCTACTGATTTTAATATTTTAAATGCAAAATTTACTATTCAGAGATTATTATTTCCAATGCATGTTTCAAATTTAGCAGCTGTGAAGTATTCTGTGTTAGTTACAAAAATTTCACTCTACAACTTAGTAATTGTAAAAATATTTTAATTGATTCAGATAGGTAAATTTTGTGAAATCTTAAATTTAGTGACTTAGTGGATATTTTTATTCATTTTACTCTATGAGACTAAAGATTATTTTATTGAATTCTGGGACTTGTAATATTTTAGTATATATTTTTGTGAGGTTTTGTTACTTTGGTTACTTTAATTTGTGTCCCCTGCTAGTACAACAGTAAGTCTACAGATTTACAATGCTAAAAATTAGGAGTTTTATTCCCCTTAGTGAACTCAGCAGATAACCCGATGTGGCTTTGCTATAAAAAAAATACACACACACACATACTTTAATTTGTAGTATTTATGAATGTTTTCCTCATAACTTTGATCTTCTTTTGTTATAAATTAATATAAACAATGGGCATTGTTCTTTGATTTCAACTCAAGTTTTGATCTTTGGCTTAATGAAGATAATTGCCTTTATTTTAAGTTTAACCCATGAAAGTTAAAATTTGGTTATATAATGTTTCTTTTAAATGCAAAATAAGCTTAATTTTAGAACTATGTATTAGTGTCTGTGTTTCTTGTACCACAAATAGTCATGTAATATGCTCATAGTTTGGTATGAATGTCAGTGAGTAATATTTTACGTGTGAACTTAGCTGACCGAGCCAAACAAATTAAGACAGTGGCAACAATTAATGAAGATCCAACAGAAAAACTTATCCGAGAGTTAAGAGAAGAAAATGAAAAGTTAAAGAAAGCATTAGATCATGGAGATGTTGGTTTAACTGGTGTAGAACCTGGAATGTCAGAGGATGGTATGTCATGAAAACTTTATATAACCTTTGTGAATAGTAAATTTGTTTCATTTTGTGAAGTAGTTGTTTTTTTTTAAGTTATGTATGAATTGTTTCCGAACTACTTCAATAGAGATAATGCTCTGTTCTATGTAGAAGCAGTGCAAATTAATTATTTGGTTGGAATTATGTGAATGAAACATCTATCAGTGTGCCATTCAAAAATATTTTAGTGGGTATTTTATAATGTTAGTGTGATATGAGACTGTGTATCTTGTTAGAGCTTTTCACATGTTGAGGTTTCTTGATAATAAACAGACTTTATAATAGATTAAATTCAAATGAAAAACATTTCTTTGTGACCTGTTATATCTAATATTGATTCTTTATTGATGTGGGTATATACTTCTTTGAACTGTGTACAAACTATCACTGGTTAAATAAGCAGTGTATTACATGGTTCAAAGTATGTAATATGTTAAATATATATTACTTAACAATTCCAGAAGCTAAAATTATTTTAGTGTATTAATGAAAGAAATGCAAAAATATTTCTTTCAGAAATTGCAAAGTTGAAGAAGCTAGAAGAAGAGATGAGGGCCCAGATGGCAGAGAATGAGCGTGAGCTTCTACAAATGAAACAGAGTTATGAAGAAAAACTAAAACAAGCTGAAACACAACAGAAAGAGGTATGCTGTCATAATTTGAAGCAATATAATATTTTTTTCAAATTTCCCCATTTCTTTGGTTCCTTTCAAAACAGCCTGCAAACATGTTTGACTAAAGTGGTCTTATTACCCTATGGCCTCAACCAGTCATTCACAATATATTAGTAATATTAAGTACTTTGCTCATTTTTTTTGGCCTTACTTAAAAACATAGTGCAAGCCTACCAGAGTGGTTGAACATATTAAAAACCTGCTCAATCTCTCATAACATTAGCTGCACACTCCTCAAGTGATTTATTGACACAGGTAGTAGTTAGACATGATTCGAAAGGTAATAAAAGAATAAAATTTAATTATAAATAGAAGTATACTGGTACAAGCTTAAAGCTACTTAGAATAAATTAATATAGCTACATATTACAATTTTAAGTTATTTTAGAAACAAAAACATGATAATTTAGGTTTATTTTTTTATTTTTTTGTCAATTATGAGGTCAGTCAAATTGACAGATTGCATATAGAGGTAGGGTAGAGAAAATAACTTATAAAATATAAAGTTCTACTGAAACAAAAACGTTTGAAATGTAATTATGATGTTTTAGTGATAACACAAAGGAAATTTGAGATGAGAAAAATTATTTTTATTCATAACATGAAAATTACTTTGCACGTGGAATATTCAAAACAAATACTCAATATATTCATGGACAAATCTTTATTTTAGTTTGTTAAAAATACTTTATTAAAAATATGATTTTTTTTTGTATGTGAAAAAACTTGTAATGTTAACTAAAAAACTGTGAAATTTTGTGAATTCACATGGTTGGTCAAATTGACCAATCCTATGTTTAGAGAATTAAAAATGGATAATAGCCTGATAAATTGGCCATTTTAATGCTCATCCAAATTTGACTTGTAATTTCTTCAAACGATAATTCTCAGTTTTTTTTCCTAGTGTAATGACTGTTTAGATATTACATAATTGTTTTAATGCATATGGATTTTTTAAGTAGTGTCATGTTAAAATATCATGATGGAATTTGTTATGTTCTAGAAGCTTTACACTTCATTGTCTTACTGTAGTCACAAATTGCACAAAATAATTCTAGGATAATCAGAATTTCTAATATAACCGTGATGAGGCAAAACTTCATAAATATAAAATGTTAATAATCATCTCCTTCAATTTATTGCTATACCAGTAAAGTATCTGATGATTACTTGTTGCAAAAGATAGGCTATTTTGTCAATGTTCCTACATTGAAAGAACTCATAGATGTTAAAGTACTTTTGATTATTCATAAAACATGGTTAAGAATTCAAAGAAGGCATTTGGATATTTCACTTATTTGGAGAAACATTAAAAAAATATGCTTTCTAGTCACAGCAAGTTATTGGAAATTGGGTACAAGTATCTTCAGGTATTGTTATCAGAATGTAAAACCGTTACTACCATAATGGTACTGTTAATAAAGATATGAATAATGTTAACTTCGATGTTTAAAGCTGAAACTGTACATAGCCATTGTATAGATTGAACACTCTTCACAAAGCTGCATTTATGCGACATCCATTGTGATGTATTTTTCTTGTAGCAAGACATCAAACTTCCTTCCAATCACAGCACATAGGAGTCAGTGTATAACTTTTGGTGATAAAGGTATGTTTTCCTCCTGCAAATAATTTCAAAATGGGAACTGAGACAAAATGACATATCTTTACATTTGAGCTCATGAGTAGTTAACTGATACCTTATTTGCATAACAATGTAAAGAAGGGTGTCATTATTGATTACTTATTTGGGAGGTGTTGCTTTATTGTAGTTAAGTGTTACAAATTCTGATTATCCTAGAAGTACTATGTGCAGTGTACAAAATTAGTTAAGTGTTCATAAATATACTATATTCCTTCTCATGTGTTTATTTTTGTTTGTTTCAGCATTGTGAAAAATTAGTCAGTCTCTATCATTCTAAATATCTTGTTATTAAAGCAAATGGAAGTGTAGATGGGAAGTTACGTGCTCTTACTTTTTAACACTGTATAGTGTAGATATACAGTTACAAACTCTTATTGCTCAACATTGTATAGTGTTATTTTTGACACATGTAGAAAGCCTCTTATTTCAATTACTGAAATTTTAAAGCAGCCAGTAATAGAAGTCTTGGAAAAGGAACTGTCACAAAAACTGATCTGAGGAGGCAGAAATTTAACCGAAGTAACTTGATTTCTAATCTGTTAGTGAGCTAAGAACTTTAATGATATAACTTCATGACCATTGGCCAACACATTACAGCCCTAAGGAAAAGTGTTCACTTCATTAATGATGTATGAAATTTGATTGGGAACAAAGGCAAAATGAAATAAATCCAGCCAAATAAAAAAAATGCAGATGCAGGAAAACACAAGGCACTTTGCAGTCATCTAGTATGTGATACAAATTTCCTTGAATGAATTGCATAAAACATAGAAGAATCAGTGTGGCAAGTTAATTTCAAAATAAAAGAATAATAGTTAACTTCGAGATAAATATTGTATCTCATAATAGTTATTTCTGAAGCTACATTCAACCAATTGAATCTGGTGTTAAAGCTAGATAAAATGAACACTATCTTTAATAGCCCAGTCGGAGGCCTAAAATGCATTGAACGGGGAGCAGTTTGAAGCAATTGGGATAAAGAGTCTTGCCCAATATTGCAGTAACTAAATGCAGGTTATTGCCAGTCCTGCAATCATTTGCTCTCTTTACAGATGTATACTTATTTGGATAGAGAGTCTGTAACCAACTGGAGTGGGTTTGATAGTGCTTCACATTAGATTACTTTTCACACTTTTGTTATTTTGACTAAAATTTGTTGATTGCTGAGGAAGCAAATGTCTTTTACCCCTCCATTAAGACTGTTCCATGTAACTAGTAGCAGCCCTATTTTTAAATAGGAAACTATGAGATATATAGTAATGATAGAAATACGGTGTTGGAAGGAATAAGCATTCATGGATGTTATGACATCTTCATCTTATCAAATGACATAATTATAGCGACCACATCCTATGACCTCATTGCTAGCATATACTGATGTAATTGTCCTTTTTTTTTTCCTTCAGCTTCATGAATGATAATTTTCTAACCTGCAACTTGCTGAATTGATCAATATTTCTCTTGAAGAATGACTGAGTGTCCAGCATGCTCATGAGACTTCACTTGCAATGTACATGTATGAATAGCTTTTAAAAGATGCATCACATTTCATAAAGTGATTCCAAATGCTAAATCCTCAATAAAGGAAACATTTGAAGCATACAGTATTAGTACCAGAGTGCCCTTGCTGTCTGAAATATAACTGTAGTTCATATTGAAGAAAAATATCACGAACTGTTAAGATACAAAGCCATTGCTACCAAATGTTAGTTTTGAATGTGTAATAACTGAAACAGTTATAAATTCAAACCTTTTATAACTAGTCAGATATGTTCAGGTAAATGTTTCTAAATTTTTGCACAGGTATTCTGCATAAAGTTTTGACATCTAAGTTAACTGAATGTGTTGAAAGTTCATAAACATGTGCTAATTGCTTTAATTAGATAAAAATTATATATTACAATGGTTACAAACTTGTATCACTTTGACCATGTAAACTCCTGACTTGTCTGGGGAGGAGCAAGCATATCTGAAGAGGGGGCAGAGATACTTGTGCCAATTAATATACATAACAGGATTTTTTCCTTTATGAATGTCATTTGGAATAATTAGAGCCATATGCATGAATGAATTCTAGCATACTGCACTTTAATATTTTGCCTAAATTCAAATAGTAAATTAAAATGTTTCTATCCATGTCCTTTGTGGACGTATGTAAAAACCCTCTATTCCACCAAACAGTAAGAAATAAAGAAAAATTGTAATCTAACTAGTAGGTATGAATATTTACATAAATACTCTGAAAAGGATTTTGCATATTTGTTCACTTGTACTTGTTTATTTTCGTTCTTGTCTGAGTACAAAATTGCTCTTTGCTGTACATTTCTTGAATTTAGGTTGTTTATACATTGGAATTTATACGTAGATAATCAACAAGAATGAATACCAAGTGTAAGCTGAATGACATAAAACAAATGGAGAGGTTATTGACATTATTGTTTAAGATTTATTTTTCTTGTTTTAACTAAGACAACATAAATTATAGTTATCCTTTAACCCAATGTAATACTGGCATGGCTTGTGGTTAAAGCACTAGACTTGCAGTCCGAGTGCTGTGAGTTATAATTCCTGTTGTCAAATATGCTTGTCCTATATAGATGCTGGCTGGGCCAGCCACATTGGTATAAAAAAAATTCATGGCTTAACACTCCTACGAAAATTGGGGCCTAATAGGCCCCAGAGCAACTTGAAAGGTTATTAATATTAGGCTAATAATTTTGCATTTAAATGAAATTGTCATTAACTGACCCTATCCCTTTATATTTTAAGGAGCAATATTATTGACTTTTCAGACATTTGCGAAATAATATTTATTTATTTTTTTTTAAACATCCAATGAGGGTATCACTTTAGTGGATGTAAATATTTTTTCGTAGGAGTGTTAAAATAAAATAATGGCTGACTCCATGATAGCTGGGACTAAACTCTTAACATGAAAAAAACAAACAACACTGAACCCATATTGGAGAAGTAACATTGACTATGATTATGAACTTTTATTCTATGTATATTTGCAGGAAATCTGACAAGCTTTTAGTAAAAAGTACAATGGATGCACAAAATGTTTGTTTATCTGTTTACTTGAATTTTGACCAAAGCTACATGAGAGCTATCTGCACTAGCTGTTCCTAATTTAGCAAAATTTCATGTTAATAGCCAAATGTTCTAACTACCTGGCCATGCCAGGTTTCAGAAAAAAAAATGAGATATGTGCCTAAATTGATGACATAATTTTGACTCGGGTTCTGAGAAGTCAGAAAGCAAAATGATGTTCATATGAAGAACAAAAGTAATTTTCCATTGTTTAGTTTGCTCATTGCATTTGATAATCTGTGCAACCTCTGAAATGGATATCTACAGTTTTTCAGTATCTCACTATACTGTATCTGGTATTTACTATCCTCTAACATGAAATATTGCTAAAATGTCATTTTATGGTAAAAAGAATGGTTTATAACTCTGACATCGATATATAATATCATATTGGTATTATTCACTCTGTAGAAGGTTGGGACATGTGCACTTGGACACCTACCAATTCACAAAGGATTAATTGTTTTATTAGATGTTTAATGAAAACTGTGCCTAACGTGTACATGAGAGTTATTTAGAGATCTGCATACTTCAGGGTAGGCCTTAACTGATAAAATAAATCATAAATATACATAATTATATGTCTGATCAGTTTTGTAAATTAACTTATCAGATGAGTAATGTATTTTAAGTTTCATTATTGTGAAGAATTAATGAGTCAAACTTTATCATACTAAGCACCTTATCACTCTAAATAAGGAACATAATTTCAATGTAAAATACTATATGAAAAGTGTATATATATATATATATATATATATATACACATTATATGTTTGTGTGCATTTCTTATAAAGATGTATCTGCAGCAATGAAGTGATGTGAAATATAATCAAGAGCATTAATTTCTTTTCTCAGATATCTATATTACAATCTGTATACAAGTTTGTTTCATGTACATCACTTGTAAAATTATTTCTTATATTTACGCCATTTACTTGTTCATTTTTCAAGGTTTCAAAAACAATAATTATTTTATCTACAAGGTGTACCAAAAAAAAGACTGCATGAATTTGGGCAAAATTTATCTGTGTTGTGATGCAACCATATGCTTACTTTATTAGGATGATAACAGAGCGAAAATTGAAGAGGAAAAGAAAAAACATCCACACTTAGCTAACCTGAATTTTGACCCACAACTCTCGGGGAAAATTATTCATATTATTAAAGAAGGAGAAAATGCAGTTGGGAAGTGTGATGCTGATATTATTCTCTTTGGACCAAGGTAAAAGACCTTTAAATAAACATTTAATTAGATTTTAAGATATTAAATACTGTGTATGTTAATAGCCAATTTATATTAGTAATATGAATAAGACTTATGAATAATATGAAATAAACCATTAGATAATACTTTGTCTGTTTGTTTCAGGAAACAATCATTTTTTCTGATTAATTAGTCAAACTAATTCTTTATAACAGTAATAGGTTAAAATGTATAGACTTTCAATATGTTGCTTTGTCTTTTTAGATTTTAAACCTTGTAATGAATTGTAAATTACAGAATTTGTGCATTAATAAATGAACAATATTATTGCAATGAATTTTTATGCAGTGTATATATTAACTGTAAGTCTGGGGTATAAAAATTCTAAAGTAATACCTATTACATACAGTAGTTAAATAATGATAATTTTTGGGTATTATAATTTTAATCTAATGCTTATTTATAATTTAACAGCATTCATGACAGTCATGCAGTTATTACCATGGATAATAATATCGTTTGTATGGAACAAAGTGCCAATGATTGTCGCATCCTGTTAAATGGTGATCCTGTGACTTCAAAAGTAGTACTTACACATTGTGACAGGTATATAAATAGTATGAATCATAGGTTTACTTTAGTAAATCATTCAAACGTATTAAGTCTTTCTTTTCTGCTGTTCAGATTACTTCTTGATAATCTGTGAAACTATGAGCTGTAGGATTTTATATGTATGATACACAAAATAATTAAAGAATAATTATAATTTGTGATATTTTAGAACTACTGTCTCATGATTAGCCTTGTGGTCTGAAATACAAATGATTTTTCATTCAGCCTATCATTGTCAATTGCATTTGGTATAGATGGTTTTACATATTTACATTTTTGACACTTCTTTTCAATAAGAAATATGACCACCTAATACTGAAGTTTCCCACTTAAATTCAGAATGTTTATAAGTTATAAAAACATGCATTATCCTTAATCTGAAAGAGTTGTTTCAATGGTAACCTTATTATTTGGAGTTACTTAATGGGATGCAACAAAAGCATTCACACATGAGGACAGCCTAGTGAATGTGCAAGCTTTTCCACTTAGTCAAACTCAGCAACAAATGTGTTGACCAGTTTAACTCAGTCAGAGTGAGAGTTATGAATCATTATGCTGATAACAGGGGCACTTATATTAGCACATACCAGCAAATATGGTTATAGGATGTTGTTCATATAATGTCTATCATGAATATTACTTTTCTCTTGGTTATATAGATCAATTCATCTTCTAATGCTTCTTCCAACCCAAACTACACTTTTACTACCACCATATGAGTGTTACATTGCTGTATGAAAATGGAATTGGATCTGGTTTCAGATATTCCACAAACATGTATAATTCTATTTAATTGTATAGTAGAATACAACTTATCTGAGAGAAGAATGTTACACAATATACTGGTGGCATACAGGATGTATACTTGATACAATTGCAGGTGAACTGTCTTGTTTCTTATTATAATGAAAATACATTTCATTGATCATCTGAAATACATGCCAGCCGTTTCATGCTGTTTCTAACTATCACCACACCAAATAGCAACTGTGAATATCCTTGGAACAGATACTTTATAATTGTGGTGAGCCTACTAAAATCGACAGATAGTGATCACCTCATTCTGTTGTGGATGATGGTTTGTCATCTGTGTCTGAGCATTTTTAGTATTAACTTAAAAGTAATTTTGCATTCCACTAATAGAGGCAACTTATTGCAAATTGGTAACAGCCTTCATGTGTCTTCTATTTGTCCAATGGCTCTCATCAAGGGAATAACATTCAAATGTCTTTTTTTATATTTATCATGATCCACTTTATATTTACAAGTGAGACAACATTGTTTAAGACCACTATAAACAACATAAGCAGAATCACTAATCATGTATTTCTGATTACATTCCTAATTTGCTTAATAATGGACTCAGAAGGGTTGACAGGATTTTATATAAGCAGTTTTAATTTGTTTTAGGTATTATATTTTATAGTGTGTATATAAATGTATACTGTACAAAATATATATTTATATATAGTTAACAAGGAGTACTTATGTTAAAAACTTTTAACAAAATGTCAATATCACAGTAAGTAAATATTTATGTAATTTTTTCTTGGATTTGTACATTTTAGGAAGACTTATAATAATTAAAAATTTATTTACCTAGCATTCTAAAATATTGCACATAAATAATAATATTTTAAAACTTACTCATAACAAGTTTTATAAATGTGAATAAAAATTAAAACATTCAAAGAATGTTTTGTAATTTAAAAGATAAAGATGCATGTTTATTGTAAAATCTCTTTTTAGATTACATAATACATTTCAACTGTTTTTTTTAATATTTTAAGAAGTAAAATTAAAGAAGAAATGTGATTCAACTAACTTTTTATTTGAAATTTTATTCAAAGATTTCAACAATATTGTTTGGAATATACACAAAAAATCTTGTATGTTTTATGTATAGCTATAAATCATCCAATGAATCTATTTCATGCTTTAGTGAAAGACTCCCCTTTAAAAGACGTATATATATGTATATATATAATTTCACTGACAAATAACCAGTTAGAAATATCTAAATTAGATGAGAACAGTTAATTTTATCAATACAACACAATAGCTTATTGAAAATGTCTGATATAGCAAAAAGGGTATTAAAACAATATGTTTATTTACTTTCTGTTAAAATTTCAGTTTTGTTTTTGTTTTTTTTTACTAAAAAGACTATGTACACTACATGGCTAAAAGTATGTGGAAATCTGAACATTACACCCATATGTGCTTGTTGAACATCTCATTACAAAACCATGGGCATTAATATGAAATTGGTACCCCTCTTAGTTGCTATAACAACCTCCACTTTTCTGGAAGGCTTTTCATTAAATTTTGGAACATAGCAGTGGGTTATTACTCATATTTAGCTACAAGAGCATCAACGAGGTCGAGCACTAATGTCGGGCAAGAAGGCCTGGCTTACATTCAGTTTCCCAATTCATCCCAAAGGTGTTCCATGGGGTTGAGGTCAGGGCTCTGTGCAGACCAGTCAAATTCTTCCACACCAATCTTGTCAAACCATGTCTTTATGGACCTTGCTTTATGCACAGGAGCATTTTCCTGCTGAAACAAAAAATGGTCTTCTCCAAACTGTTGCCACAAAGTTGGAAACACACAATTCTCTAGAATGTCATTGCATGCTGTAGCATTAAGAGTTCCCTTCACTAAATTTAAAGAGCCTACCTTGAACCATGAAAAACAAGCCCAAGGCCATTATTTCTCCTCCACAAAATTTACAGTTGCACTATGCACTCAGGCAGGTAGCATTTTCCTGGCATTTGCCAAACCCATATTTGTCCGTCAGACTGCCAGGTAGTGAAGCATGATTCATCACTCCAGAGAACGAGCTTCCACTGCTACAGAGTCCAATGGCAGTGTGCTTTACACCACTCCAGCCAATGCTTGGCATTGCGTATGATGATCTTATGCTTGTATGCAGCTGCTCAGCCATGAAAACTCATTTCCTGAGGCTCCCAATAAATGGTTCTTGTGCTGATGTTGCTTCCAGAGGCAGTTTGGAACTCAGTAGTGAATGTTGCAACTGTGGACAGATGATTTTTACATGCTTCAGCACTTGGCAGTCCCATTCTCTGAGCTTGTGGCTAAGCTATTGTTGCTTCTATACGTTTCCATTTCACAATAACAGCACTTACAGTTGACTGGGATAGCTCTGATAGGGCAGAAATTTTATGAACTGACTCATTGGAAAGGTGGCATCCTGTGGCAGTGCCACATGAAAAGTCACTGAGATCTCCAGTATGACCCATTTTACTGCCAGTGTTTGTCTCTGAAGATTATATGGTTGTATGATTGATTTTATGCACCTGTTAGCAATGGGTATGGCCGAAATAGCTGAACCTACTAATTAGAAGGGGTGTCCACATACTTTTGGTTATGTAGTGTATGTCTTGCATGACTTTGGTAAAAGGATGTAATACTGATACAAAAGCACATATAACATGTGAAATGTATTATTATACAAAAAAAAATTATCCTGCATATCCTTGTATTCAGTCACGTTAGTTTTGTCCATCAAAATATTTTACATGAAATTAAAATACTTTGTGAGGATAAGTGACTTACTTTAGTATTCAAATGTATAATTATTGTAATATATACATATAATAAATATTGTTAATGTGCTTGGTTAAACATATGCTACAAGGTATTGTTAGTAAAGTTGTATTTTGGCAGGAATTTAGAGAGCCATGGCTAATATGGTATTGTACTCTGTCTGTATTCTCTGTTAATAAAATAACTTTAGGTTCAAAATGTTGTACAGCTAGACCTGTTAACCTGAAACGTGACATGTTGTTATAGGAGATGTTATGGTAAAATGAATATTCTCAAATTTAATCCTCCTGAAAGCACTAATTTTGAAAGACTGTAACAGTGGCCCAAACTGAAACAGAGATGTACAAGATTCTATATGGGTATAAAACTCCATGAGAAAGAAGAATTTTATGCCAGTTCTCATTTATTCCATGGGAAGAGAAGTAAAATACGTACATGAAGCATTCACATTTAATGGAGCATAATGACTAAGAAATTGTGTTAAGTAAATCTGAGTAACACTTTTATATCAAAGCTTAGTGTGATATATGAAAGAACTTGCTTTTATTATTATGTGCAAAAACATATGAAAAGGTTATATAATTTAAAAAAAACAAAATATTGCAACCTTGGAATGAAGAAGGATGCATTTATCAAATAGAACAGTAGTAGGAACTGTGGATAATGAACTGTCACAAAATATTACAGATGAAAATAGATTTCACTTTAGAAACTGTTATCAATATTATTTGGTACTCATAAATGTATTGAACCAAAACAAAATACAGAGTGCAGAAGCTAGACGCTTATTTAACATAACTGAATTGCTACTCAGTTAACCAAAAAAGATCTTATGTGGTTTAAAACTTTGATAATCAACTTTATGGCCAACACATTAAAAACCTAAGCAAAAATGTACATTTCAGAAATGATGCATGAGATTTAAGTTGTAACAGAGACAAAATGAAACAGGCTTAGTGAAGGGGTGGATAGTGCAGTGAATGTGAGAAAATGGAATTCTTTACAGTTAGGGAATACTAGTGTAATTTTCCTTGGATGGATTGCATGCAATGATAATAGAGAACCAGTATGCAGATTAATGTAAGAATAAATGAAGTAACAATTAATTTCAAAATAGATTATGAAGCTGATGTTACAGTTATTTCTGAATCCACATGAAAGTGATTGAGACCAATGCCAAAACTAAAAAAGCCAATACTGTCTTTAGTGGCTTAGGTGGAATCTTAAGTTGCATCTGTCAGTTAATCTGCATGGTTAATGTGGCAGCTAAATTGATAATTTACCCAGTTGTGGTGCTTCTACAGAACTGAGAGTAATTTATAGAGTAAAAGAAATAAACGAGAGTTTTTATTACTTTCTTTATGTAATAAACTTATTTAACTTAATACTTAGTTTGTTATTGCATGTTTTTACTACTGCATGAATATTATTTAAAGATAAATGAATTATAAAAGAATAAATGTAATAATTTTATTACTGTCCAGAATAATGTTTGGCACTACTCAGCTTTATGTGTACAACAATCCTGAGCAAGCCAGGAATACTGAGAAACAGTATCCAGAAGTTACCTATGAAATGGCACAAGAAGAGATTGCTAACAAAGCAGGAATTAATATGGACTGTGATGACCAGTCTTTGGGTATGTACAGAGTTAGTTTTATTGACTAGTTGTAAGTAACTCTATAATGTCAAAATAGAGGTGCTGAAAAATTAGAATTAATTTTGTAATGAATTATTTTCTCAAGATCACTGTATGTTTATGGTGTCATATCTGTTGTTATGTTTCCTGTAATTTAGAACATATTGTGCCAGTAGTAAATGGAAGAACAAGGGTTGATTATTCAGATATCTTCTCTGTGCATTATAAATTTCTTGTTTATCAGGAAGTGTGCATACAGAATCAAATATATCCTGACAATAAATATCTAGAAATTTCAAAAATACTTTGCAACTAGACTGTTGTAATAAATAATTTAATTGTAGACTCAACAGACTTCAAATTTATTTAATCAGGAAGTATGGAGAATAAACAGTATATTATTAAGTTTCAATAGTTTGCAAAACAAAGGGTAAATATAGTTAAAAAGTGGACATTCATAATCTTGATAACCCAGTAAGCTTAATTAAGAGAAACATAGCTGATGGAAAACAAATTTTTAGTGCTTAATATCAGAAAAAGAAAGAAGAAAAGAAAGTCAAATTAAGAAAACCATAAAGGCACTAATTTAAAGTCACATTAAAATATTATCAAGAAACTGCCATTAGAATTAGTCAAAGCAACTATTACTGCTAAAACTAGTGATACAACTACATAGAGTGTTGTCTTATAAATAAATAAAAACACAATTTGTTACCATAAAGCTGTCTGTAAAGAGAGGAAAAGCATACAGGAAGCAAAATATTTGTTGATTTTGTTGGTAAAGTTTGCTAAGCAAAAAAATTGATTCAAGTAAGTGACAGTTATATGTCAAAATGAATTTAGTGCAGCTGCAGATTATTTGACTAGCCCAAAGATTTTAAGAGAAGAAAATTTAAATGCAATGACTTATCGTTGGAGAAATAATACTGTGACAATGGATTAATATTTTGTCACAAGTGATCTACTGTTTATCTTTGCTGTAAGATTTTTGTCACAGCTAGTTTATCAATGTTAGGAAGTGGAGGAAAGGACTGGAAAAATTTGCTGGCAATTTTCAATTTATGTGAAAAATCAGCAGGTTGTAAGGAATATCATTTCAACAGTGGAAGAAATTATGATCTTAAATGAAAATAAACCATGTAATTCATACAATAAATGAGTATCTTAGTAAGTAAATTGAGGTGTTGGCAAACTGTGCTTACTGCCTTAATAGGAGTAATGAAACTTAAAATACTCTCCTTTTTAGAAGACGTGAAAAACTCATCACACCGAGAAATAAAAATGTCCTGAAATTTGTTGAATATTTTGCTGGCATCTTTGATTTTGTCATAAAAGAACATCTTGCAAGAAATTAACATGTACTGAAAAGAACATTAACAATGATTTGTTCAGGAATACGCTAATTCCATTCATGTTCTGTGAGCTCTGGTTTTGTATATTGACTGCTTCTAGAAATGCCACGTATTACTCAGTTTTGCCAACTTGTATTCCAGAGTGACAGAAACCTCACAAGTTTTACATCAAACCTATTCAAAAAATGGCACTGCTCCTGAAAGACAATGAAGCAAACATGAAAGACAAGAACAGTGGTCTTCAATAAAGTATTAGGGATGTAAATTCAAAAGTTTTCTTTATTTTACAGTGTACACACCTCTGGGATTTGTATTGAATGATGCAGTCAATTTTCATATATAGTAAGCGACCTTCATCAACTTGTTTTTTTTTACTACGTCTCATCATCGGGAAGTATTGCAATATCATGCTTCCTAGTTAACTGAAATGTAGAATAATGCTGTTCATGGTTTCAAATACCAGTTGTAAGATTCCTGTGGTCTTCTAATCTTTATTGAAAGAGACAGTGAAGCAAAGTTCTAAGGCAATTTTTGCCAAGATGCTAAATTCCAATGTTTTGGCTAGTGCTGTGATAATGCTGAACTTGCTCTATGAACTCAACTTGCTATTAGTTATCTGTAAAATATTTCCTTCATTAGTAAAGATAAGGGTTGGCAAATCTCATTAAAAAAATACTTGTTTTCATTTTAAAAGTATGACAAATCTGTTCTTGATCCACATCTAAACTTCAAGGTAAACTGCTTTAAGAAAATTTGTAATACAGCCATTGAATCTGTAGAAGGACTTCAACAACTACAGAAAATTAGTTAATTGTCCAGTTTTCTCCACTTTATTACTGATTTATTGAAAATGAGTTCAATAGACTTGCTGAAACATTTCATGAACCTGTAACTCAGTTGTTAGATGGTAATTAAGGCAAATGATGTATGTGAGAGCAAAATGATTGTGTGATTAATTGCAAGTCCTTTCATTAAGTGTAATTAAAATAACTTAAAAAAAAGTGTTAGAACAGAATTCACTCTTTACACAAACCTTTGTTGCATATAGAATTTTGACTGATCCCAATACATAAACACTATGAAATTTTGTTTTAGTGAAAATAAGAAAAGTGGAATTTTCATAATTGTAAATTTTGGAACTGGCACATGCATTAGTGCCAGTTTACATGTAACAGGATTACATGTAAAATGTTATCGTATCACTTCCTTAGGCTATAATAAATAAGTATAAACAGATTGGCTTTTTTTGATTTAAAGTTTGTAATTTTGTTGCTTAATTTAAAGGCTAGAAGATTGAAAACGTATCAAGGATAGTAAAAAACAGTATTATTTTAAAATTATTTTATTGAATTTTGTTATTTATTTTACTTTGATGCTTATCCAATTTCAGGTTCTTTCATGTTATGTAATGTAATTTTACTATGTAACATATATAGGGCTTATATCTATTTTTTGTATCTAACCATTTAAGTTACTTTGAAGTAATCTTAAGCACTTTGAAAAATGCTATTCTTTCTTTTATTTTTTCAGAAAAAAATTGTTTTACATTTTTAAGTTTGTGGTAAGTATCAGTATTATAATTCTTGCATTTTTCTTATTTCTAGAAACAGCTATACTTAATAAGGATTTGCTGGAGGTCTTACCTGGAATCGATGAAGCTAATTCCATAAGTGAAGAGCTTGACAAACGTGTGAAGTTTGAAATCATGCTGGTGTCACCACAGATGCTAGGAAAATTGTCAGGGAGAACAGAGGTGAGCTCTGTCTTTAAAATTTGGGTTACTTGTAGCATCTCTAGTTTGACTTTAAAACACAAAAGAAAATTAAGAAAATATTTAAGAAAAACATAATTTACATGAATTTATTCTTTTAAATACATGCATTGGTAAATACTGATGTGCATCAGATCATCTGCTGTAATAATTTTATTATTTTTTCAAAGATTAGTACTTAATTCCTCAGGTCTATTAATAATTATTTAAATGTTTTATAAACATATGTAAAAAATCTTTGTAATTATACTTATTTTTTGTCAATTTGTAGTTCTTAAAAACATATCAAGTGAGATGAGGAAACTACTTTAATAAAATAATGGCTAATGTACAAGATTCACTTCTGAAGAAATACTAAAACTAGTGAACTCGATGTATTTAAGTCAAAGTAGCAGGTTATTAACAAGTTGAAACTATACAAATATCAAATAATATTTTAGTGAGCTGACTACTATACTTATACTACACAATTGTTACCATAATAAATTTTGTTATTTGTGTAAGAGTATTTAATTTTACAATTAGTCATTTTTTCAAAATAACACAGAATGTTATGTAATCTTAAGTAATTAGAATAGAATATTTTTTGCAGAGGAGCTAGAAAAGAATTTGAAACTGTAGCCTAATATTCACGAAGAACATTGTAAAAGCAGTTGATTATGCAAACCTAAAAAGATATTATTAAGTTCTTGGGTAAAACTGACACGAATAAATGTTCAGTGTCTGTAACATTTTTCCTGTTAAGAAATGTTTTGTGCTTGTAAGGTACTCACTGTATTAAGTGTTTTGATTAATTTTATTTTAACGTGAAATCTTTCCTCTGAATAATTCAATTAACTTGCTCTTTTCATTGAAATTTTTAATTTTCTGCATCCCCAAGCTTTTGTTCATAATTACCTCTGAACTTATTTTATCTCTATTAATTGAATGTATTTTGGAATTTTTGAAATTATACTTTTATCTGTAGCACTGAACTATATGTACTTTTCTATATCATTATTCATAGCTTGATGGCTGTAGCAGAAAAATTGAGGTTAGTAACAATAATAATGTATGAAGTGTGCTGTATTAGAACTCTAAACATTTGCACAATTCTTTTGTGTGCTCGCATGTTTTCAGCGTACCATGGAGTTTGTACTATGAAATCGTTTACCCTTTCATTAGATTGAATATCCTTGCCTATCTTTTTTAAATTTATTTTTGACTAGCAGGTTAAATAACTAGAATAATTTTTTTCATACATATCAAACTTTAATTTTCATTCAACATACATCATTATTGTAGATACAAATGAGAATAACTAGTAATTACATAAAAATAATCATTAGTCTTTTTTATATTCTCGAATAAAACACGAAAGAAATTTGTGTCCCATAACAATAAATGTAAATAATCATAACTAGTGGTCCTTCTTTCTAAAATATTTTTACTTTATTTTATTACGGGATTACAAAATATTTATACATAATATTTTCTGCGTATAAGTAATGATACAGAACAATGAAAAATTAACTTTCTTGTTGTAAATAATGACTAGTTTGTCTGAGATGTATTTTTAGATTATCTTAGAAATGTGCATTAGCCAATTATAACTTTTTAATGTAAGACAGACTATTAACTATCGAACGTGAAATATATTGGATCGTACTTCTAGCATTAAACGTTATTCAGGGAGCTGTTGTATTATTAGACATTTTTTTTAAACAATTGCATGAATATATTTTGATTGTTCGTATGTTTGCGAATGTCTGAAATTATATTTCTTTCTTTTTTGCATGCCATTATTCACAGTTTTGTGTGATTGCATCTACAACTAAATAGTAAAAAGTAGGTAAAAAATATTCTGAATGATAAGGTGAAATTTGAAAAAATTGATAAAATGTGTAAAACCAGGATCAAAGTATAATGCAAAATCAGTATTATAGTCCCAATGTACTCCAATCATGGGAATTTATGGCAGTAGTTGGAATAATATATATATATATATATATTATAACCATAATGTTTTAAAAAGCCCAAACAAAATGCTACTACAGTGTGTTTTGTTTAATTTTTTAATTTTAATGTGTTTTGTTTTGGCTTTCTAAAAAAATTATGGTTATAATTAATCAGAGGTTTGGATCTGCTGTTTCTAATGCAGTCCTTCCTAATGACTCTATTTACTAATTTAACATCATTTAAATTTATTTATTTAATTTCACTAAAATATGTATATATGTATTTTTTCAAATCTTTAAAGTACATAATGTGAATATTTTGTCATTTCCCTTTAATACTTCAAGGTTATATGTTTTCAATGAAGGGATTTAACATTGACAATCATATTCATAATCTCTGTCTGTATATTCAAAAATGCATCATATGCACATGTTCTTGAAGTTTTACTTTATTTCATGTTGTTCATTCATATATATATGGTACTTCTTCCTGCTCACTTTGCAAAAACTCTTGTTAGTTGTGTGGATTGCAGAAGTACGTATTATAAATGGATATTGTTCCCATTTGTCTAAGTAAACATACAAGCTTATTATAGTGATCATATCATTAGTAGTGTAACTTATTTGAGATGGTAAGTGAATGAAGCTTCTATCAAATCTTACACATCATTGAGGAGAATTATACATCTGTGCAAGTTGAAAGTATGAGAACAGTTACAAAAATAGTTTGCACTTTGTGAAATGTGTTATATGTTACCGATCAGCAGGTGCATCTTGGGTGTTTTTGTTTACATATAATTTCTGTAGCTATAGTATCTCCAATCTCCATGCACATTATTATTCTGTAGTTTTGAAACCTTTGAGATGCCCTTAGCCTGAGTATTTTTGAGGAATGTAAATCCAGTGAAGATACCTCTCAATTAAATATAGACATACTTAGAACTATTTTAAGTCTTCAAGATCCTCTGCTTGATTTCTCAGTTCTTCAGTTTGGAACATACTTGTGCATCACCTATAGATTTATATGTTTCACTGTTCTTGTGTATTTATAATTATGTTACCATATTAACTGTAAAATAAAATTCATTATTTTGGGGTTTGTTTGTTTTTTTCACTTAATGGCTAATTGTTTCATTTCTTAATTATCCAAGTCATTCAACTACATTACTTTTGTAATCACTGAAAATAAGGAATTTATGTTCTCTGTCTTCCATTTCATGCCATTTCTGAGATTAAGATTTATAGTGCTTTTATATTTAATTGTCCAATGTTTTTTTATCAGTAACTTTGATGGTTGTATGGAATTTTCTTTAATTAAACTAGAAACATGTACAGAAATATTTTATTTCCTGGCACTGAATTGTTACAGTTTTCTTCATTTTTTCTGCTTTCTACTGTTTGTGCTAAATGCTTATTTGGCAGCTTAACATCTGTTTGCAGTCATAAATGTATGCTAGTTATATAACAGAAATTGTGTGCACCCTCCCTTTAGTCCAGATGTGGACTAAGCATTTTGCAAAGACAGTGTCACATTTTTGCCATGCATAATAAAAAAAAAGGATTACTTGAATGAACTTGTTTGCTTGACTGTAAAAGTAAATATCAATATATTGAAAAGTATGCCATTAAATATTTTAACTAAGCCATTCATGTAGAGGAGTTTTTTAGTTACTTACATTCAATAACTTGCACATTTTCTTTATTTACACATTGTTTTCCATATTTCTGGCATCATATGTTGATGTGATAAAATTTTATTGAGAAACATAGGTGGAGCGCCCAAAAAAAGACAAATTTAGAAAGATAAGCAATAAGATTAGTAGTTTAAGTTTAGCAACTATTTCATTATTACTGTTTTAATGCTGTGAATAAGTGCTCAATAAGTGAAGAGATAGGTATAAAAATATACAAAACTCATGCTAAATGAAATTATAATTTAATTGCTTTTTAGGTCTAGTGTTGCCAAGTGCCTTTGCTAGTTACTTATAAAGCAACTTTCTTCATCTGTTAAAACAGTTTGTGAAATCTTCAGTCAAGTTATCATCACATTTACAAACGTTTTTGGCATTTAATATCTCTTTTCTAAGTTAATAAATCAATAATTTAGATTCTGTTTTCTATCAAGATTTTTCACATGTCATTTTTCTTGCTGTTTGAGAGCAATGCACCCTTACTGTAAACATGGTAGACCAGTATAAATCCATCAGAATCAAAAGCACATTCTTCTTTGTAAATGCAAGATAAAGTTACACATGTGCATGCTCATGATAAAGAAGTCTCAGATAAGTTCTCATGTAAACATCTGCTAATATTCACTATGAAATTCCTCTTAAATGCTTTGAATGTAAAAATTGTAAGAACCTTTGAAGCTTTATATGCTTAGATATTACATATAACTGTTATATATATTGGTGTCATGAGGAGTTGACCTGCTCATCTGAATCATAGCACTTCCACTCAATAGCTTAGAAAGTAAGAATAATCAGCTCCTTTTAGCTGATGATCCCAGCTACTCCAGCTGTAGACCACACAACTGTTCTGACTGCTGCAACTGAATAATTAACATATAATGTAGATACTAGATTGTGAAATTCCACTTAATATCTCAAAGAATAAGGATCACTAAACCTCTTCATCTACTTATCTGAGATCTACTAATATTGCCACTCAATGATTTGTCTTAACTACTTAATGGTTCAATTCAAGTTGTATCTATTTGAAAGTGGACCTTGATATTGCAAATAATTTTCCTATCAGTCAAACTGTTCTTCAGCAAAATACATGTGGCAGCTGATCAGGTTTATTTAGTTAATTAGAGTGTTATCACTCTTTTCTGGTTCATCAGTTTTCTGTCTGTTATTCTGTCCTATTAATGTACAAGTGGTCAATAGTAATGCATGACTGTAACTTGTCAAGTTGGTAAATACTCATACATGTGGCACATGACCAATACAACTCATACTTTGCCTGATTGAAATGCCCTATTAGGAGATACAGAATTTAATTGCATCTATATGGCTATCATCTTGCAAAACTAAACATAATCTCATGTACAAATTTACATTCCTTTCTTCCCTGATCTTTTAAAATCTGCTTAATTTACCCATCTCTTAATATACATCTTAACTGTAGACAGTGTGACATATCTGCACTGGAAAGTCAACCATTCACTATAACCATTTGATCTCTATTTTATGTCCAAACATAAGAATGGTCTGTAAATAATCATTTGATTGTTATTTTGATACTCTGTATGCCATCATACATGGAAGATGTTCAGTTCAGTCAGTGTGGTTAGGATTTACAAATCTTGCAAGCATGTGTTTCATGTTCTATATACAATTGCTCAGCTAAACCATCAGATTGAAAATTATATGCTAAAATGACCAAAGAAGTTGCAAGTCTGCTTTTATTGTCCGTAACAACTTGCCACTAGTCAAATGCAAAGCCTAACATTTGAATTATTGGGGACTCTCCAGTTTTTCATACAGTTTTTAGCAATAGAAATGTGTCTGTGTGTGTACGTATATGTGATTGCATTGATTCACCTAAAATCAATACAGAAATTTGATATTCTCTCTTTCTTCTTTATAAGCACCAGTAGAAATAGGCATGCTCTGATGGTCATATGATTTTGCATTTCAGTATTTTAACATCTGTTCTGTTTCATTTAGCAAGATTCCTGGTATTTCAAGAAAATCTGCACAGTAGTGGTTTTTAAACATGCATTACCTTATTGTATGATGGTTATTAACTATCATTCCAACTAAGCAGTTGTCTGTTTCTATACATTCATCAGCAATTTATATCATCTACTTTCAAAGAGATACATTAAGATTGTCTGCTCAATCTCTAAACAGTACCTTAGGTGTTTGGGCAACAATGTATTTCCTTTTAGATACAGCATTGATAAAATAATACAAGATACATGTAGCATCAATCATAGTTCAATCCGCTAAAACAATTCCAGAAAGAAGCTGAATAGTTATCTGTTAGAAATAACAAACCCTAATTAGAATAAAGCCTGCAATTACACAGGTACAAATACTGCCTCTACTATTTACTCATGCATTTCACTCTTTGTGGATTTTGAAATGTTTTAATTCCTGACTTTGCCATATCTCTAAAGGTAAGTAGGCAGGTTTATCTGCTATTAATCATTGTTATTGAGTGATAAGAGTGAATAAGGAACATGTGCTTTTCTTGTGAAAGTAAACAGATCATTTCTGTAGCCGAATACACACCTCTCATCCTAGGTTAAGGGAACAGTGTGTTAGAGTTATGTACACATCGTTTGTTTCATCATGAGTATTCATCTAATCCTTTGCAACTTTTGCATCTCCTGTCAAAAAAATTATTCTTCAGTGACTCCAGTAAGTGATGGGACTCAGCTGTGCTGACTGGTGACCATCTAAAACTTCTGTAAAAACTTGAAAATGACCATATGGATTGTTGTCAAGGCAAGCAGTGCCTATAAGGTCATCCTCTCTTGCATTCATGACATAAATACAAGATAGATGAGCAGTTTGAGGACTTCTAAACTATATTATATTCCTTTTGTCCTAAAGCCAAACAGGAACATAGAAGGCCTTCTGGATCTGTAACAAAATGCCCACACTTAAGAGAGGACTTTCTTAGATAATATCACAGTATTGTTGCTTCTTCCTCTCCATAATAAATTCTTTGTCTTTAAGAAAGAGAATTTCTTGCTTGAAATGAAATTAGAAACTCGCAGTATCAAGAAGAGTACAAAAAGTTTTCAAAACTTAAATTCTACAAAATCTTAGTTCTGTCACTAGGACAAAAATTATTTTACATAAGTCAGTATGTATTGTGTTAAGTAAACATGGATCCAACATTTATCAAGAATGAAAAGCAGGAGAACTGAAAGAATTGGAATGAATTAAACTCAGCCAAAAGTAGAAAAGACTGGTCATGGTTGTTTCAGAAATAAACAATGTTTTATATAGTATAAATGTCACATGAAACATATTTTGGATAGAGGTAATGAATGTTAACTTTATCATTAACAAAATATGTCTAGGTCAGCTTTCTTTCACATGTCTCGAGTGGTTTCATTATATAGAATTAATGTGAAATCTGATAAAAAGAGAGATATCTTTACTTAAAATTGTATTCTCACCACCATTCCTTCTTTAGGCCAATTCCTCTGCCCCCTCCACTTTTTCTGAATTCTAATTTGCTGACCTCTGTAATACACCACACAAGGTAGCTACTTAGATTGCTTACCCATTTAATTGCCACTGTATAAACACAAGTTATAGTAGCAGTTTGTTTCCTGTGAGACTTTAATCACACATATTGTAGAAACGAAAAGCTGCAAAAATCCTAGTGTCAGCTATAAGTGTCAATGAAGGTAAGTATTACTTGAAATAAATTTTAAGTTTAGGAAAATGTTAAATTTCATATGACCACCTCAATATGGACTGGATGGTATTAGTGTACTATGCTGGACTGTCATAAATAAATCATAAGGGGATAATGCCTATTCCTGCTGGTCAATGGATTGAACAAATTGGGTCAGGCTGCTTTTAAAAATGTAGGAAAATTGGTTTATACATTGCACTGTTTTCAGAACATTGTTTCTTATGGCTCTCCAGTGTGCATCACCTGATATTTTGCTGATTTCTAGTCACTGAAATGGTCGATAGAGATTATTCATCCAGGGGATTTGATTAACTTTCCTTCACTCTTGAAGAAGAGGATAAAGTTGGGGACACTCCTTCTTGAGCAGGAGCCTACTTATAATGCCATTTCATATTTAACAACAATAATACTCACCCTTCCTTCCCACTATGAGCCAGTGTTAGAACCTGTGGACTGGGTCAGTCCTAAAAAAAGTGACATTCTTATTTGAAGGAGGTGCTTATGTACAGTACCAAGATATAGGGCACATTGAGGTAGGTGAAGAATGTTTATGAGACATATATCACAAAGGGCAATTAAAGGTAAAATAAAAGACTGGAGCAAGCAAGAAAAAATTTGACCAATACTTAAATGGACAAAGGTACAGAAACTCTGTTTCAGCAGTTGAGTAATAGCTGTCATGTAAATAGAGGTAAGTATAAGTGAAAATATATTTTTGATTAAAGAAAATATTAACTTTTGAAGTTTTTAAGTCTTATGTGTTTAGTGATGATTTTATGATCACTAGAAAAAATGATTGGTAATCCTGATTTCTCATGAAACATCTTTGTTTGTAGTATCTGGTATCCTGAAACAAAGTGTCATGTAAGAAATTGAGACCACATTTTGACTTTGCATTATATCGAGAGTTTATTAGGAATATTTTCTCTTGCAGAAAATCAAATCTGACATTTTGATTAAAGAGTGCTTAGTTTATCTTGAAATATGAGTTCTTTTGAGAAATTTTCATAGACAAGGAATTTAACAGTACTAGTCACCTTACAAAGTGTATAATCAATTTATTGCCAACAGTATATTTTATTTCATATATTTCTTTTTTTCTGTTTTAATGTTATTTCCATGGGAGTTTTAAGGTATTGGCCTGGACAGTTGTCTTGGTTTTTGCAACAAGTAATATTTATTTGTCATACACAAATTTTACTTGTTATTACAGGGAATTAACCTCTTGCAACTTTACCACTTTATCTAGGAAGTTATGCTTCTTTGTGTTACTTTGATAGTTGGCTGTTTTGTGCCCTGGTGAACTGCATGTATAATGTTTGCCATCCCTGTTAGACTTTATAAGTTTTGCTGAAAGTATAAATGCCATGTGAACTAGTGGAAAATGATTTAGAGAATCTTTTGGGTAAACTTCTTAATAGTACTTCAATCAAGATAGTTTCTCATTGAATCCAAAAGCAGTGAGACATGCTAAATTTTCTTTCATTTATCTTAAATTTCAATTTTCATTGTGTCCTGGATTTGTATACCTGTTATTCTTAGTCTCCTTCTATCTACCTGAATTAAATATACCAGAGTAGCTGTTGTTGTGTTAGAATCAGGTTAGTCATTTGATTCTTGTTTGACCTCAGGATTCACACTTTGTAAGCAATTGACCAATTTTTGTTATTTATTACATGCCCAAACAAGAGGAAATCCTCAATAGCCACAGCACATTAAATTCTTTTATTAGTTATATTGTTGTGTACCAGCAATATTAAGTGTGGAGCACCCTATACACCTGATTTGATTACTTCACTCCTCATGATTTCTACCAGCCTGCCCTCAAATTGAAATTATTTTAGGCAGGATTAAAATTATTAAAATATGAGAACTGCAGGTGTTTAAATACATCAGTCAGAAGGGTTTGCCCTCCTAGGCCCAAAACTGTAATTAGATCTCAAATTAATCAAACAATGAGCTATGAGCTAAGTTTGTACTTGAAAAACATTGGAGCCATTCTATGAGCTACTATGCCATGGCAAAAATTTTGTTCCTATCTGATGTAATTAGTTTCATTAGAATGTTTGATGGTTTATTCTCCTATATTATTTTTAAAAAGCATACTGCTCAGAAACTGAACATCATAAGTTATTTTTAATTCATTTTAAACCCTTATTAAATGTTCTGTTACATTACTTTGTATGACACTTTTCTTTATACTACTCCAATCCGAAATATCTGTCTATTTCAGCTAAGACATCAAAGAAATAATGATGTAGCATTAATTAAACCTACTGATGATCTAACTGTATTAATTCTGCTTAGGATCAGAAGATGGATCAGTTACATGAAGTGCTGATAAATTATAATCAAAAACCAGATATTTCAGTTTAGTATCTACTTTACTTTAATGTTCAGTTTTAAAAATTTATATTTAGTTTTGCCATATTATGTTTTATCCTATAAAGTCTACGATTGTTCCATTGTCTTGACATTTTTACATGTTCTACAGTAACTTTTGTACACTGAATTTGAAAATGATATCCAATTTCCTCCATAATGTACAGATTTTTCACAAAATATCACATGTACTTTTAAATAAGTGTCATTTCCATTGAAATTGGGTCACATTTTTAAGCATAACCACTGTTGTCAGCCACTAACTATAGTTTTCTCTTGACTAATCATGATATGGGAGTATTGCCAATCATTTTAGGACCCACAAGAAACACACTACTTGTATATAAACGATTAACAGGCCACATGATATGTCATTTTTAGATAGTATTTGTTTGTGTCTGTACACTGACATTATTTATTAATTGCTATGAAAAAACAAGAGGTTGTGTAAATAACCCAAACATATTCTATTATATTTGTGGTAAATATTTGTTGAGTCTTAAATTAGGAAATTGACTTAGGATGAACAGTTTAAAAAGGCAATGAGAAAAGTTGTAGAAGAAGCATGGATTGCCTTTAAAAGATCTTATTGTTAAATTTTTAGAAAACAACTAGACCCAAATTAGAAAAATATTGTCAGTAAAATGCCTTATAACGTCAAGGAGTTGGGCTGTAATATGAGCTTGAAAGTTCATTTCATACACTGGCATATTAACTATTTCCCTCAGTAAAGAACAAGGAGGAAAGGCTTCATCAAAATATCAGATAAATGAAGAGGAGTTATCAGGAAAGATGCTGGTCATTGAAACTAGATGCTCCAGATGCAGTACATAGAAGAAAGACCAAAACAAGTCTTAAGTTTTTAAAACTAAAAGACATATTTCAGGACAAAAAAATAATTGGGATGAATGAAGATACATATTTATTTGACATCAATGTTCGTCCTTTTTGTTCATTCTATTTGTATTTTTATATACAAACACAATAAAAAGTGTTTAATAGAGTAAACAAAATAATTATTGATTCAAATGAGAGTTTTTCTTCTCAGTTTCCAAAAATTTCTAAAGTGATAGAAAAATTTAATATTAGTTTCAAAATTTGCTTAGATAAATTATACAAAATTAGAAAATTTGTTATTAAAACCAAAACAGTTTTTATGAAGTTTAAATTTAATTAAAATATACACAGTTAAATATGGAAGATTGTGTGAATTTAAACAATGAGGTGAATTCGGGAAAACAGGAGTATTTCATTAGTATTTGCTATATGATTATTTATATTTAAAATTAGGATAAATTCTTGGTTTGCTCCATCTAGTAAGAACAAGTGACTCAGAAGATATATGCAATAGTACATTATAAGAACTGCTTATTCTTTTAATGATACATAAAATATACAAATAATCAATAATGTATTAAGCAAGAGTCTAGATCAATTTACACTTTCAATTACTACAGTTAACCTATTTTTAAGCTTCTGCTATAACAATGTTATTCTCATATATCTTAGTTAAGTTATTATTAGGGACATGAACTTTAATGGGAGAAGGTTTAGAGTGCTATTCTTCTACTACTCTCTAGATGTTTTTATTTTTTTACATGTTGTGAAAGAGAATGTTCAGCTCCCTGTATTAAAGTGATTACTCAAAACCAGAAAAACATGTCTGTAGTTAGCTTTTACCTTAATATTGTATATTAAACGACTTCTTCATGTTTCATTTACAAATTCACTATGTGCATCAGAAAGGTTTCCTGTTTAAGCTCATCAGCCATGCATATAAGTAAGTTCTTCTATAGTATTTTTCTGTAGTTTTTTTCAGCTGGTTTCGCAGTCTCTCTTCTACTTCTGAAGGTCTTTGCTTCACTCATTAAACCTGTTAAAAAAAAAAAAAAGACTACTGTGACCTCACAACTCTACTGATCAAGAAGTTAATGATTGTATATTTTGCTATAAAAGTCCATATTCACTAGTTATTTAAGACTTCTATAAACACAGATACATATTTTTCCTAACATTAAAATAAATTATTTTGAAAAAATATAATAGTAATTCATATAATGCTTCATTTTTAATTCAGCTTTTCCTTTTATTGTTTTTTTCATACAATTAAAAGGTAGTTTTTAGCATCAACTTATCATACAGTGTTTGCATGTTTTCTTATAGCAAAGCCACATCAGGCTATCTGCTGAGTCCATTGAAGGAAATTGAACCCCCAATTTTGGCATTGTAAATCTGTAGACTTACTGCTGTACTAGCAGAAGACATTTTCATACAGTAAAATATTAATAGGGCATTGACAATATAAAAAAGAAGTTGCAAGCTTGTAAGTAGTTTATATTTTTTCCCAAATTTTGTTAACATTTTTGGATGGTATGGTTGATTTAATACCTAGTTTTTGGTTTCAGGTGCTTGTTAAGATGCGTAATCTTGAGAATGAACTTGAATTTGAATGGCCAAAAGAAGTATTCCTTAATCGATTATACCTAATGAAAGAAATGTATCAGAATTATGAGGCAGGGGATGATTGGGACTTACCTGAGGTAAGTAACAAGTAAATCGGATAATCTATGTGTAAATGTTTTATATTTTTTTAATTCAAATAGGCGTAAAATTATAATATTCTGATTAAAGTAACTATGCACATTAAAATATTTGAAAAAGTTTGTTATTACATCTACTTATCTAAATCTGTGTTGTTCTGTGTTTTAGGAGAGAGATCCATTTTTAGAAGACATTGACACTGAAGTTCGTATTGGCAATGTTCAAGTTTTTCTGCAGCCTTTAGCGTTTCTTGTAAGACTTTAAAATGTTGATCTATTTTATTTATCTTATTCCATCTTTCATTATTTAAAGGAATTCATGGATTCAAGGGCGAGAAAAATATTAATTTCAGGCATTAATGAGGAAATGTTTTATGATAATTTTTCCTCCTTTCCTACATGCTTTTGAGGATCACTGGCCATATTATATTGTATTTATAAATGAGGAGTGCTTATTCCATTTTAAATTGGCCAGTCACTTTATTAGGATTTCGTCCATATCACTGATGTAATCTTGTACTTTTCTTTTTTTATATATCAAAATATTTAAAAACCTTATATTTTAGATTGTACTAAAATTAGTAATTTTTGTTTCTTATTTTCTGTTGAGTAATTTTTCTTAAAAAAATTGTATATTATCTGATATCTTAACTTTCTCAACCTGTGATTATTTTTTGCCTTTTCAGTTTTATTGTTATATTATAAAGTATTTTGGATATTACTTTTATATTGACAAATATGTAGCCTCTAAGGAGAAACAAAAAAGTAAACCTTAAAGGGCATATAGTTTTTATATTCATTAATTAGTTTCTAATTTTTTTTAAACAAACAACAGTAAGACAATTTTCCTATGTAAGTAATGTTTATGGAAAGAACAATTTTGGAATGAAGAGAAAAGATGTCCACTTCTTATTACTGACTAAACTTTCCTCTTGTACAGAACTAAACTATATTGTCAATTTTTGATGCTCAGGTTTTCATTATTACATTTTATTACTGAAGAAAATAAAAATGCTTCATTTAATAATCTTTATATTATGATAGTATGATATTTTAAAGCAATAAAAAGAGCAAAATATTTTGCATTATTGTAATATCATATACTTCCATAATTAGGGACTTATTTTAAGTAAAACCCAAAAACTTGTATATCCTTTTTATCCTTAGATTTTCATTTGTATTATTTTTGGATCCACCAATACTATTTTTTTAGTTTCAGTTATCCTTTAGATATGTTACATCATATGTAACTCAAGAGAACTTAGAAATCTAACTCGAGACTGTACACTAAAAGCATATGAACTGTAAGAACTTTTTGAAATTGCTAGAGTATTAAAAATTTAACACATATTTATCTTTCTTTGGTTTGTACAAAAAATGTTTCAGACCTTAAATGATAATTATTTTAATGTACACTACTTTTATTATTTGGCTTTCAGGTTGAACAAAAAGAGCAGTTAGAAATTACAGATTTCAAAGGAACAGAAGTGGGGATTATGAATGTAAGCACTTGTTAATATTTATCAAAGTTACATCAGTTTGTAATGTTAGTTAGTACTGGAGTGATATAATAAAACTTAATTTCATATTTGTTAATTGTAGAAAACTGATAATTCATAAACTTTTATTGCTTATATTCCATGCTTATACCTTGGTTATAATTTTTTTCTGTTGATATCTTGTGAGTTTATTATTATTGAAAATAGTTTGTAGCAATAAATCTGTTTTAGTGAAAAACATAACTCAGAATATTATTCTCAATAATAAATAATTTTATCTGTCATTTATTAATAGAATCATAAACTTAGATAGATTCATTTGGATGTTGAATTAATGTTTCTTATATCCACTTATATAAATTGGCAATGATTTTATTTTTCTCCTCCCATAGTAGGTAGTATAGGTAATCTTATAGTAATTTCTTTACCTGTCTACAACATACTTTGAGACGTTTATTTCATTATCTCTTCAATAGTGATATATTCTTGGAAAGAATTAACTTAGCTCCAATTTTTATTATTTAAAGTTCTGTTTCATACCAACGATCTTAAATTTTGATCTCATTATAACAGAAACTTGGAAATCTCTGACCACATTTTTTTATTTAATTATTTACATATTGCAGAAAGAATATGAGAATTAACTAAACATTTTTTCTCAGCTATTGGAAATTTTCATAAGTATATGCCATAGATTTATGCAAGCATAACATTTCTTTGTATGTGTGAGCAAAATGTGTAATATCTGCTTTGTTTCTTCTGTCTTCTATTAAGAAAATTAGCCTTTTTGCATTATATTTTGGAAGTTGTGAAGAATTCATCTTCCTGATAGTTTAATATGTGTCATTATATGTATACAAGTAAAATTCAGTTGGATATAAAAGATTCTTCATATTTCTGTAGGTTGAAGTTGTACCATGCACTGAAGATGGAAAGGAATATACTGAAGATGATGATGTTTTCATTGATAATCCAAGTGAATTAATTGGAAAAGACTTGCACTTCACGGTCAAGATTCATGGTTGTCGTGGCCTACCTAATAAGTACAGGGTAATTATTGCATACATTAGACTTTTGAAGTTGTTTTTATAAATAAATTACTATATTTATAATTCATGAGATCCCTTTGATTGCTAGAAAGTTCATTATAGCATAAGATTTCATGGAGAAGTCAAGCTTAGTAATTGGTAAATATTAATGATTTTTCCTGTTAACTGTGTATAGGTAGGGGTTACTACAAAAATGATCAAGACCAAAATCTCTATGTAGCTACACGATACCTTTTGATATCTATTATTATTGAGACATTCTCATTTAAGTACAAGTTAACTGTCAAGAATACATGCTATTTAAGGCAAGAGAAAGAATTTTTTTGATTTTCTGTGTATTATAATGAATGATTAAGTTGACTATAATGTGAAACACAAATTATCATTTCAAATACATATTTTACAGTTTATAAATTGTTTTCAACATGCATACTGTATTTATAATTTATCAAAATTTGTTCAATCTGTTATGCTATATATGGAACTTTATAGGATACTCGTTGCAAGTATCGTGTGTTTCTGGATGAAGAAGACACTGTTACAGAGATGATTACTAACACCAGTAACCCTGACTTTAATCATCAGAAAAAATTTTCTTTTAAACCAGTAACACAACAGGTAATTTTATAAAATTGGTAATAGCATCAGTAAATCTGATTGGCAAAGTTTCTTTGTGTTTTTGAAATCAAAATGTTTTTCTACTGTAGTAATTTTACTTTTTTAATTCATTATACCTCGTTTTTTTCTAATCAACTGTATCTTTTAAAGCTGAAAACAGCTTCAAGTATTTTTTTGAAAATCATATATTTTGAATATTTTAAGAAAAGTATGAATACTTTCTTTTTTAAAGAGTTGCTTAACTTTTATATTATAGTTTGAGCATAAGTATTTTAATACCTGTTTCATTCAGAGGTGTGTATTTGTATGACACAAATGGTTTGATATTTTACAGAAAGGTTTGAAAAGAAGTTAAGTTACTTTATGAAATTTATATTTTAATCTTCTGTCTAACTGAGGGTAATAAAATGCTGTAAAAATGAATAGATCTTTGTTGTATTCCATGAGTAATAATAGCCAACTACTAAAATATATACAGCTGAAATATTTAGGTATTATTTGCGATAAATGAAAATCCTAAGGCCTCACACCATTTTAGAGCATTGGTTTATTAGGACTTGTTATATTTTAATTTATATAATTTGACAGGTAACAGAAATGGAATTTTAAAAATGCAATAATTACCCAAACATTAGTTTTTCTCTTAAATATTTTTATTAATGATTTTCATTTTGTTATTTGTGAACAAATACTTAAGTTTTAAGTGACATATCAATTTAATACCATATATATCTTCAGTGGTACAATGAAGGTATGCACCAAATGTGGCCCAGATTGTAATTCTGAGGATTCGTGATTTACATTCTGTTGCCATAAAAACTCTCCAAACTTTAAGACCATGGACAAACTAAAGACTGTTTGTGAAATCCCACTATTTATTTAGATAATTGTAGTTAATAGTTGGCAGTGGATGTTGTTGACTAACTAGCTACCTTCTTTTGGGTTATCAGTTCAAAATTAAGTATGGTAATGTACATATTGGCTTTCGAGTAGATTCATGGAAAATTGTGAAACATTGAGGTATGCAGGTGCCATAATTTCCCATGATGAATATTAACTCTTAACATTTCAACTACAAACTAAAATATTTTTCAAATGGTAACTTGTTATGATCCTAGCTAAAAGAAAACTATTGTAATATATTAATGTTTACCAACTTTGTCTTTCAAATTACTAATTTTAAGGCATAACTTATCAAGCACTTGTTCTCCATGCAATATATGAAAGTTTTAATACTAATGATAATTTAAATGTAGTTTATCTTTAAATGTTGTGCCATTTCTGAGATAATTAACAAATATAAGAAAATAATGTTTGTGTTTGTATAGTACACTTCCAAATGGGTAAGTTAAAAAAACTACATAAAGATTTACAACTACACATATATTGAATTTGTAAATTTAATAAAACAGTCTTGTGGTTCATCCATTCAAAAGTCTATATGACATCTGATAATGTTTTTTTTTCTTTTTTTAAGCTGGTTGATTACTTAAAAGATGGAGCCATTATGGTGCAGGTTTGGGGTAAACAAAAGCTTCGAAACTCAGCTGTGGCAAAAGCTAAGGGGAAGAATACCAAACAGATGTTTCAGGCTGACTTGCTGAACCATGCTAATAGTTTGAGTGATGGATTCAGAATAAATGGAAGGGTATGCTTAATTATCTTGATTTACTATAATTACTAGCAGAGTTGTATACACTCTGTACTTAAATGATATCATGATATGCACAAAGGATATTCTGCAGGTTAAGATTTCATCTGAAAATATCATTGATTCAGGTCAGTGTAAGATAAGGTAATAAATATTATTTACACCTAGTTTTATTGAAGCTTTCTATCTGGATTAATATTCCTGATAATATTTTATTTCTATTATAAAGAAACCAATCCAGTTATGACAGATAAATTCCCTTTAGTTGTTTTATATGTGTACTCAAATCATTAAAGACATGTTCAACTTTATTCTAGTAAGTAAAACATTTAGGTAGAGTTGCTCCTTTGTAACTTGTTTGTTACTGCAATAACATAAGTTCATATACACAATGCCTTGATTATATCAATTAGGTTATATTAAATCTTAAATAAATAGCCATTAATTATGTGACATTTTATATTTGTGTGAGTATTTCTTATTTCAGCTGAAACAATAATAAATAATCTTAGTGTGTTCTTTCAAAACTTTTACTTAACTTTTCCATATGACTGAATAAAACATATTTATTTCTTTAATGAATACTAGTATAGTATTATTTAATAGAACACTGGAAAATCTAGCATAATGTTTAACTGCCATGCAATTATCAGAAACTTTAGATTAAAATTAACTATATGCATTGACGAAATTTATGAATTAACAAGTTTTTAAGTAGATGAGTTAATATACTCTTCTGACTTGGTATATACAAATTGGTAAAATTTAAACTTGTAATGAATACAATTCGTTGATTCATATAGAATACCTTCACTTTCAGCAATATTTTTTGATGTAGTCTGAATATCCAGAAGTTTGGTCTGGATAAAGAGATTTAGGTTAGTGTTAAATACATGTACTAAGATAATGAAAAATAATCATAATGATCGATAATTAATAATAAATATATTATATTGAATGTTCTGATCTATACTGTGAGTGAAATTACATTACTAAAAATAATAAAAGATTATTTATTTGCAAAACACTCACTTAATGCACTCTCACAAATTCCCTGTCCCTTGAAAAGTGCCATGTATTGCTATAATGCAAGAAAGGCTTGGTTTAAAAGTTTTTAAATACTACTTCCTCTTAGTCCAAGCTCGGCCCAGTGGTTAGTGTAGATCTGAATTTATATGGCTTTTACCCCATTAACAGGTAATATGCTCAGAACATTGGGGCTGCAGATGCATTACAATAGTATCACATGATCAGATCTTACAGTTCGATTAGGATATTCTGCAAGTTAGTGGTGGATGTTATTAACAAGCTGCCCTCCCTCTAATCTACCACTTCAAAATTAGGGATGGCTAGCTGAGATAGACCTTGTGTAGTTTTGATAAAAATACAACAAACAATAAATTCCTCTTTTATTCAAATTTGCTCTTAATTATAATATTCATTTTTGAAATACAGCACACATATAATTTACATTGGGCTTTTATTTCACTAAATAAACTGTTATAGTTTTATACAGGATTAAACATTAAATTTTATTACTTGCATAACTACTACTGAAGTATAAAAATTTGTTTTATTCTTTTAATAAGTGAACCAGTAATGAAGATTGTTTGTGCATGATATAAAAGATATAAGTGAGTAGAGCATGTAAAATCTCCTTCCAACTGCTGATTATGTTTTAGATGGTTGATCCCAACAAACAAAGTATCATTGTGGAGCTACTACTAATGAAGAAACAGCAAGCAAGACAGCAACAACGGCTGGTATGTGGCATGTTTAGACAGAACATATATTTTCTTTCATAGCTATTAAAGTTAATTCAAGAACAAGCGTCAAATATAATAAAATATATCTCACACACACATATATGGATGAATTGACCTATTGATCAGTTAGTTATGTGTATTTATACAACAGTGTAATGTATGCAGGTTATACCTTGAAGTATTATAACAATTAATAAATAAGTTGCATAATAAATAGTAAAGAGGGCTGGTTAAAAGGAAGAATAAAGTTTAATAAGAGCAAATGTGGCCAAAAATTACAATTAGTATTTTGACTTCTATGTTTAAAATGGTTCCACCTAATTATATAACATGTTACTGAGCTTTAATTAGCAAAAGTTCTGCTTTAAGCAGGTATTTTAAATATAGTTTAATAAATGGTGATATTTTCATATGTGATATCTGACATGGCTGTTTTGGTACTTTGTTTGAAAATACATTTTTTTTTCAGGAAAACATTAAAAAATTCATTGATATAGCAGAACAACAAAAACGAAGATCTGTTCCCCTTTACTTAGTGAAGGATCTTATGTCTGCTAGCACACATGAAGCTGCTGAACCAATTTTAGCTCAGCTCTCAGCAGGTAATTAGCCTGGGTATGTATATTAGGGGCTCATCTGAGGAATCCTTGTAAAGGGTAACATTTTTTGATATGCTAACTCCTATATAAATTACATAGAAATCTTTTTGAAGGTGATGTATTATGAAGTTTGAAATAGATAGTTAATAGGCTTCTATAGAAAAACGTTTGAAATAATCTCTTCATTTATGTAATACCAGATTTTAAAATATTAATATTACATAAAGATAAACATAGCATTAGACTGTGCCTTCTGTCAACACTTTTTTGGCTATGTACATTTTCTAGTTTGCACATACATTCTACATCTACATATATTACATTGGTTTGCATAAATAGTAAAATTCTCTTACGTTAATACCCTAGTTTGGTATAAAACACCTTTTTACATAGACTGTATTTCATTAACATTCATATTTTAGTTTGTACATGGAAGCTAAATCAATTTTTTGAAGATAATTGTCATTCATGCATTGCACATGTTCTTCCACATAAGTATCATACGTCATCTTGAGCCCCACTTCAAATCCTATAATACAAGCTTTGTTAACACAAAATAGTAAAACTGTTGTTTTGCACACTTATAATTATGAAAATAAAGAAATATTTCTAGCATTTTGTACTAAGAAGGTTGACCCTTAACTACATATTTGTAGTATTTTGAAATTAAAGGGTTAACCTAAAACTAAATACGTATAATATTTTGCAGTGAAATAGTTAACCAATAACTAAATATTTGTAGCCTAACATGACAGATATTTACAATAAGATTTTGATGTAGTTAGTAACTTAAAGTTCTCATTGAATTCCTCAGAGGATGATTATGAAGACGATAATCGTGTCCACAGCTCTTCAGCATGCATTCTTCTTTAGTGTGTGTGAAGTTTCTCAAGCACAATTCACCAGAATAGCCGAGTTTCATCATTTCAAACTACGCAGAAGAAATCCAACAATTTCTTTAAAAAAGTCTAAATTTTTTTTTTCTTCAATGATTTATTGTATAACTTGGTGATTAATAAATTAAATTGAAATTGAATAAATACATCTTAAATCAAAAAATTCAGTTGCAAGTTGTTTTAAACAAGTTTTAATACTTACATTAAGTTCTAGTCTTCAGTGAATATTTAAAATGCTTTTGCACTAATCCATTTCCATTACGTAACTGAAGATATTTTTAGAGTAATTAACATGAATGTATGTTATTCTACAATAGTATCTGAGTTTCCTTATCATTCTCTTAAAGCTCAGTGATAAAAATGCAAATTAGTATGGGGAATTATGTAGTGATAGTATTGAGCTTTATTTTAGTGTGTTCCTGATAATATGGACTTCTTGCAATATAAATTTGCATGAAACATAAGAATGGTACTAAAATATCATCATAGAATGAGGTAAATGTCTGGAAATTACAGGTATCTTGTTCATTAAAGTATCAACAAATACACTTCCAGTACTGCATACTATAAGATTGTATCTATCCACATCTGTCTTCTCATAGTATATATATTGAAACCAGTAAACCTTCTGAAACACTCCTAAAGATTATTTAGTAACATCTAAATACAATGTAATTTACATATCAGGTTTTTGATCATTTGATTCCAAGAATTATCTTATTAAGTTTTATAATATTGGTAACCATATGAATAATTTAAAACTAGCATTCACAATCGTTCTTGGTAATCAACATATTTATGTTCAATAACTCATTTCTTTCAGAGCAGTCATGAGAGAGTCCTATTAGAACAAGGTGTTTTGGATGATGTTGAGGGGTGTACTTTCAGTACTAACTTTTAAAATTATTAAATAGGTATATTTAGGGTAGAAGATCAAAGAGTAATTTTATTACCATATCAAATTAACTGCTCATAAGAATGGTTTTATTAAAGATAATGTTTTGTTATTTTACACAGAAAATTCTTTCTGGCTCTTTGAATAGTGAGTATATCCATTATTCCTAGTTATAAGGGTTGCATCAATAATTAAATAAGGCCTAATAGTTAGGATTATTGACTCTCACGCTACAGGTGGCAGGATCAAAACCTAGTACTGAACATACTCACCTTCTCAGCCATGGGGGAGAGGCAGGTAGTATTGTAAAGAGTAACCCAATAATTTTTGGTGAGTACTGCTGCCTAGTTGCCTTTCTTGTGACTAGAGTTAGAAACATGGGATGGCTTTAGCAGCTACAATGATTATGAAGGAAACGAGAACTGTATAAATAGTTGTGAAACTTTTAGTGAAAGAAACATAAACAATTTGATTAACTGAAGGGCATTCTTTAGACTTTTACATTACCTTCTGTGTGATTTGTACATATTTTTGTGGTTTGTTTGATAAAAATATCTGCCTTCTGTACTTAGCAATTTTCTTGAACAGAATTATCCTGCCCTGATTTGAAAATTTTTTTCATCTAGAGTAAACCAACCACATAGTTTTCCCATTGTGGAGTCAATTGATTGTCTTAAACTCAATACATTATCTCGTTGACATGCAGATTAGCCAAGTAAAGATACTCATAATCATGAATAAAGTATTACTCGTTTTTGCATGATGTTGTAGTTTGGTGTTTTTGTAGGTGTTAATTATATTTGTAAGTGCCTTTATGTGCAAAATGTATGGCAAGGAACTTAACAGTAGATCACTTACCTAACATTATTATATAAAATTATTGAATTGGTAAAAATTGAGAGCTACAGATATATTCTATGATGTGGTTACTTGAATGGAAGCTAGTTAATTGTTGAAGTTTAGATTATAATGTGTTATGAATTTTCAGAATACAAGATTGAAAAATGTAAAATTAACTAATAAACAAGTTGTTGAAAGGAATATGTTTTGTTATGTTTTGGTTTTGCTAAAATGTGAAAATATTTTACTGTTGAATTTAATTATACTATACATTATACTTGTATACATCAAAGAATTAGTGCCAAGGTTATATGTATTTATCAGTGTACCAGCTGGCATCCAGAAATAATGTAAATTCATTCAAGTTTAACTGAAATATGTTGACATAGTAAAAACACTGAATAATTTCTTTAAATTTTTAATTTGTGAATGAATATCCCTATTCTGGTTAAATAGAAAATGAGAGGAAATTGATGTGGCATCTGTTTATTCTTTAATACTGTGCAAAAAAAATCAAATATTTTGTTACAAACTGTGCATATGGGAAAGAAGCAGAAAAAAAGTCTAAATAAAAGACTTAAACAGCTAAAATGCAAGTGAAATTGATAGAAATTGTGAGAGTAGCCAAAACAAATTTATTAGAAGCTGATTAAACTTCCACCATTTTATATGCACTGAATTAACAAATTCACTTTAATGATGTTGCAATATATCTTCATAACTTGAATGTTAATCTAACATATCTTGACTTGAAATAAAAAAATTGTAATTTTATAGTTTTTGAAAGGTCATCATTTCAATTAATTGCAAACACAAAAAGCTCATTATTCAGTTTTATGCAAGATATAATTTAACCAATAACACGTTGTAATGCTTTAATTATTATGAGTTAAATATTCAAATGTATATGATATACATGTGATATATAATATATATATATCCCTTTTATTACCATTTTTTATGCCTTAACTTTTTATTTATATGTTTCTTGTGCTTAAATTTTTATTTTCTTGTAGTTTTGTAACATAAAAGAGAAGACGGGAGCTAACATATTACCTGAAATTGTTTAAAAGGATAGAAAAACTCAATGCACAGTAACTTTTGAACGTATCCATATTTTCAGTCATCAGATAATAAAAATAATGGTTTAATAACTATATCTCAAATGCAGATAATATCAACTGAAAATGTTTCTTTTGGGTAGATATGAAATGTTACTTTCTTCATAGTTTTTTTTCAGAGGTACTTAGTATCTATAAAACTAATATTTGATTGATAGGTTTTAACTACATGACAAGTTCATACATTGGTGACTATGTTAGATATCTACAGTTTGTAGAAATTTCAAGTATTTTCATTTTTAAAAAGTACACAAGTAATGTTTACTTTTAATGCATTTTTTGCATTAAAAGTTACAGTTTTGCCATTTTTGAAAGGTTTTGGCTTTATTAATTACTGGAAGGATACAATATCCTTCAGTTTTCTTGCTTTGTTGACTAATGAAAAGATACATAATCATTCACTTACATTGTCTTGTTAAATAATGGAAGGTTAGCCAATCCTACAGAATTTTGTTGCTTTGTTAGTTGATGAAGGGTTACAGAGTTGTTGAGAGTTTTGTTCTTTTATTAGTGCTTAGTAAGTAATGATGTATTAAAAATAAGCCATTTTTAATATCATTTCTGTTTGGCACTGATTTATTTAAAATATTGACAAACAAAAGATACAAAATGTAAAAAACCCTCAAGAACTCATCTCAAAATAAACTAAGGATAATCACTTAAATGATTATTTTTTTTTATTTTACATATCATGTTATGTATATTAGGGTAAACCAAATTTGAAAAATTACTTAATTCTTCAAGGCTTATTATATACAGCAACATCAGCACTCATTAATTGTCTTTGTACAGAATGTTATGATCTCATTAGTAATAAAATGCATGTGTGTGCACTTATTTCTTGGTATGAATGGCAACTTTCTTTATGTGAGATATATTGTGATGTTGACACACACACACACTAAAAAGAAACAAATCATACCTAACATGAGAAATGTACTGTCTGACACTGCATGGAAAATAGTTAACGTTGTCTAAAATAATAATTTCTAATGTGGAAGTTAATTTAAGATATTTTTAATTATTGTGTTGTTTGTTGAATTATATGAATTTGGTGGTTCAAAAAATCACTGCAGTGTGGTTTTCACAGATACACGCTTAAAACTAAGACTTATAATCATTATGCTTATCAAAGTCAAGGCTGTGATATGACTGAATTTAGCATGGCCATGTAGTTATGAACTAGTTGAAATTATTGCAGTATTGTTTAGTTGTAAAAATAAGTAATTTAAATATATTCAGATTCAGGTATTTGTGTAATCTGTACCTCTTATGACAGAGGAAAAGTAAAAATAATTCTAGTGAAACAAAGAGACTTAAGAAAACTGATCAATTTCATAAATTTTTATGTTTAGAACTAACAAAAACTGTGAAATATTAAGTAGTTTCAACTGTTTCTGATTAAGTATGTGTATTGGCTAACATTGTTAAACATATACCCAATTTTATTTATTTATTTTGCTTTGTGATATCTGTATTTTTGACAACTGTTTTTAATGTAGGTTTTGACAGTACAACAAAAATTTTGAGAAACAATAAATGATGCTTAATTATACATGAATTAATCTTAAAGTTATTAATGCTATATATATATGTACAATATATGTATGTTTTTATGTACAAATAACAAATGCCTAAAATGAACCCAAGACATCATGTAGCTTAAACTTAATATAATATGCTTTAGAGTGCTTAATTTATTTCTTAATTATATGCATGTTTATGGTTAATAAAAACATTATAATTAAATGCATTTAAGTCAGGCAATGGTGCAAACTGTATAGAGCATTATTTGCATACAGTTTATTTGCCAGTTATGACTGATTTTCACTAAACTTGTTCAATTATTGTGTTTACTAATTTCCTAGCATAAAAATGAAGTATAATATTAGTTAAAAAAGAATTTGAGCAGCTTTGAATATATACTGTTTGATATGATGGTGACTTGTAAGTATAATAAAGAGAATTATATAACTGTTTGTCCTGTATGCAGGACATTCAGTGGTATTGCTTGCATCCCACAAGCACTGTACTAATGTTGAATATGAATGAAATAATAAAATCTTTGAATGAAATTGCATATTTATAGTATTTAATGATTACAAAAAGTTTTATATGTACAACATTCTAACATATAAATAAGTAATCAACATATCTGAATATTTATTTAACACAGCATTATCACTGTAAAGGTCAGTGTTTCTAATTGTACTTTTCTTATGAGTAGGCAATATGCTTCTCTGCTGCATGTTCAGATACACTAAGGTCACCAATACCAGTTCAGGGAACTCTATGAATTTTTTTCAAGAACTTTTTTCATCTGCTATTAGGACGATTCAAGCATCTAGATGGTTTGCATACTGGAAGATTATCTCGTATGACTTCTGCACAAACAGATTAGAAACCTTTTAAAAATTACCACTGCTTTTATAGTCACAGTTTATACTCTTTGCAAAATGTTCAGTGAAATGCCACAATGACCAGAATAATACAATGTCTGCCCATTTGTAACCTTTTGTTAAGATAACTTATTTTTTTTTTATTTTTCATCATCAACAAAACAGTAGGTGACTAGTGTTATTTTTTGTCACTAAGATAAAACCATATCTTGTTAGATTAGTATGAAGGTGTCAAATAAAGCATTGAATATTTTTTAGCAAAAACCTTCAATATATTTTGCATTACTGTTTATCTTTAATAATTTGCATTAATTAGATAATATTAAAACGTACTGATTTTTTGTTACTATGCACAAAACTATAAAAAGGGCTGTCTGTGCTCTACCCATCACTGAAACCCGATTTTCAGCAGTATAATTCTGCAGACGTACCATTGTACCATTAGGTGGCAATATGTCTGATCACGTATAATAATAACTCTTAATCAGAATAAACTGTATACTTAATTAACAATGAAATCAACCAAGCCATCAGTATAGCTAAATTCAAGAAGCAATGTCCTTGGTCTGTCCTTTCTGGAACTCAGAGGCTTATTGTTTCGGTCTTCCAACAGAAACGGAAATACTTGACGGAATAGTAGTATCCGTTTTGAGTTTCTTCTTAGAATAATGCTAATCTGACAAATAAGTTTAAATATATTGCTTGCATATGGTGGCATTATCATATTGAAGCAAATGTAATAAGGTCAGAATAAAAAAAAAGGAAATTAATGAATCTTCATTTGTTAAAACCAGTAGGGACGATAAGATGTGGAGACGAAATAATCTGAAAATAACATTCTGGCTTTACAAAACATTGACGTATTCCAAATCTACTGTGTTATCAGTTTGAAAAGCAAAGAATCTTATTTAACAATTGAACGAAATACACGAACCTTGTTTATTATCATATGTTCATTTGGAAGAAAAGTCAGTAGCTGTAGATACGTTAAATATGTGAAGTTGCTTTGTTGTTATTAATATCAAATACGAGTAAGACTCACCATTCGATAATCTAAATTAGTTTAAATATGTGAACACTGTGCTAAATTTAATATTAGCAAATATACAGTGACCAACTATTTAGCAATGATATCACAGATTCATTTACATCAAATTCAATAATAAAAATCATCAGAGCTCTAGTTTTTATGGGATTTTAAAGTTCTTATACTATTCGTTGGTAAAAGAGTAGCCCAAGAGTTGGCGGTGGGTGGTGATGACTAGCTGCCTTACCTCTAGTCTTACACTGCTAAATTAGGGACGGCTAGCACAGATAGCCCTCGAGTAGCTTTGTGCGAAATTCCAAAACAAACAAACTGATACAAATTGATATCCAAACAGTTTGTTGTTGTTATTTTGTTTCGGAAAATACATATCATTAGCTACTTTGGTTATTTATACATATCAAAGACTTATACTGGGTATAAGTATACTATGTATGTAGATCATTAACATAAATAATATAAAAAAAACATTATTTTCAAATCAGGAACAATTTAATATCTACGTAGATGAATGATAACACGAACCCGAGTCCGAGAGTTATTGAGATTTTGTTTTAAAAAAAAACATTGCATATATGATCTTTAATGAAGCTATGTTTCGCTCATACGTGTTATCATTTTACCAATTATTATGCAGTAAAGTGCATTGTGATCTTACATATTATATTTAGGAAAATGCAGTTTTAATTTCTTTTTTCAAATGTTATTTAGTGACTTGTGATATAACTTCCTGACACTACCACAAATCGTTTTTTAGTGTTATTTGCACTTTCTTTAATGCAATGATCACACCCGAGTTCAGATTTGCAAACATTAAAATAAACGGGATGAAACGTTCAAGATCATTAGCATCGTATGAGTTAGGTAGATGCAGAGCGTAACATTTTTTCTTAATTATATAATGTTTCAGTGAGGTAACTGTACATTTGAGGCTATTTAGTTAAAATATTATAGGAGTAGTAATAATATTATAATAAATCGATTTTTTTAAAGAAGTGGGCAGAGGCAATTGACCAGGAGTTAATTTTCCAGAAAAACAAAACAAAACTAATAAGCCCAGAAATACTCTTTAGGACCAAATCAAAAGTTTTAATGAAGTAAAAAGACTCAACCTTCTTGAGACCAAAGATAACTTGCAAGAAACAACCTAATGAACAACGGGATATGCCACAGGACTAACTAAAATATGATTTTGATTGGCAAAAACAACCATCCTGAAAGCAGAAGAACCTTGTCTAGAGAAAAAAAACCCGATGAGCCCAAACATATCACATGGAACGAAAATACGATGCTTAAAAACTTACTGATAAGCCCTAAGCAACTAGAATCATACAGAATTTTGTTGTTTTCTTACACAAGATTTTAAATTCCTACATTTTATTAAACAAGCATCGAGTAATAACAAGAAAAAATAAAAGTTATAGATATCACGCAAAATATATTCAAGTTAATTTTAAACGTTTTATTTGGCAAACTTACATATTGAAAATCTGAATTATAGATTGTTTTTAGACCATGTGTACAAGCCGGAAAAATTCATGAAAGTGGAATGAAAAAAAGAGCAAAGTGGCGGGCACTTTGTAAACATGCGCAATCGATATATCGTTTTTTGTTTTTTTTACATTAAGCTTTCTTAAGAGTTATCACAGTTATAGAATTATGTGATAACTATTACACTGAAATGTTAAATTTACATAAACCCTAGTGTCCTGAACGATTGTAACTGGTATTACATTATTCAATTTTCTAAAAACTGCACGAATGGACGGATCTTGGGATAACACACACACAAATCATTATAATTTCATGACATTCACCAACCAAGCAGGTTTGGTTCACTAACAAATATTTTTCTGTCTGAACCTGTGGACTTGACAAAAAGTGACACCTTCAAGTATGAATACAGAACAGGACAATTGCTTGGTATGTTTTCTACAAGAAAAGCATATTTATTAAAGTAGTGACAAAACTATGAAAATAGCGGCCATTGTGACCCAAACTGCGTCAAACATTTGTCACAGTGATGAACGAGAATGTTAAAAATTCACGTTAACGACATATGTGAAACGTGGAATGTATTAAATATCATCTTATAACCAAATACGATTTTAATTGATAAAATGACACAGAGAAAACTCGTCCAGGTAAAAAAAAAAAGTGATGAGCTCAAATATACTTCATGAAGCTAATATACAATGCTTGTTCTGTACCAATCATTCTTTGTTTACAATGTTTTTTTATCTACAATCATAATACAACAGTGTTGCTCATAAAGTCTCTATTTCACTCTAGAAATACACTCTTTATCGATGATAACTTTATTAAAGGTTCTCGAATGCATGTGGATATCACTGAAATCACATACTTTATTGAATGCTCACTAGGTATGCCAGTAGCTTTCCATCACAGTTCTGTGACCAATAATACCTCGCTGTTATTCGTAAGTGGCTTACCTTGACGTTTTAAAGTGAGAACAGCCAACCACCATGTTCAAGATATAGTAATGGAAAATGTGAAAATCATTTCTAGCGGAAGAAACTGTTCCAGGTTTTACAGGGAAACGATATCTTGCAGTGTCGCTTTTCACACACACCCGAGCACACTCATAAAACAACAATCTTAATTTGTCATCTCTTAAAGAATTTTACTCACAAGCAACTATTGTTAAACGGTTGAAATGTACTTTTTACCAAAGTCCACTGATATACCTTTTGTATTAATGATTCACCAATTTTAATACATGACAGACAATTTGAGAGCCGTAGGCTTTCTAAGCATTTCTTACCAGTCGGCTACTTATTTCAATACATTTTACTTACAGGTGTGTCTTATTAAATTATTTACGTGTTATATTCGATAAATTGATGTTCACTCACTGTAAGCTATTAGTTTTATCACAGTAAGTAAATGTTTTTATTTACTATGAGCGTCTAAAAGAAGTTACCAACAAACTGATCATAATACTTGTGTTTTATACAGGTGTTACTTATAGCCTTTGACCTTTAAGTTGTTAGTTTTAATTTAGTGACTGTGGAAAACAAATCAACATTAAAATTATAAACAAAATGTTCATAAAAATATGACTATGTGCTACAGCTTTCAAACCTTTCTTCAAGTTAATATCTACCAGTAAAATACTGTTTTGTGCCGACTATCCTTTATTTACAATGTTTTGTCTCTGCAACAATAACAATAATTTTATTACTGTTTTATTGTTTACATCTGTCAATCTAAAACAGGTACGAAGTGCTATTGTAATGTGATTTGAATATTTAAATATATTCAGAACAAGAGAATAATTTTATTCCTGCATTTATAACACTGCTAAAGTAATACCCTAGATTCGGTCAACACTTTAGCCCCATAAGAGTCACGGAACAATAACTCCATTCATCTTACTTGGCTGGAGACACGGATGTGTTTTAAAATTACTTTTGAGAACTCTATTCATGCTATTAAGTAATCTAACCTTTTACTTACCAAAGACCTATTTTATGTTCTAAGTGGTAAAATTCTGCATGTTATTTACCAACGCGTTTTGTTTTTTTTATACACTAATATCCTTAATGTATTTCTCTTCTTTTTACTAGTAGCTTACTTACGGTACATGCTAATGCTCCGCTAGCCTTTAAAAACGTTTATAAAAATTCCTTAAAGCAACCAGGAGAATAACAGTTTGAAAATGATAAGAACATTCCCCCTATATCAACAAAAACTAACGTCAAAGAAGAAAAAAAAGAGCTGTTACGAGGCAAATCAACTAATAGATTTTGTTTAAAACAATAATCTGAGCAATTATTTTAATAGACAATTATACAAACTGAAGTTCACAGATATGTCAAAGTGTGATGATGGTGCACAAGTTCTATTTTAAAATAATTATCCTGTGTGGATGTATGGTATACTTATGTATAATATCGCAAAAATTTCCTCCAGTTATTGGTTTCTCGTAAATAATAAGTAGCATCAGTTGTTTGTTTTTTTAAGTGATTGTTGACTAACGCTTGGCCCGGCATGGCCAAGCGCGTCGCGCTAAACATACTCGCCCTCCCAGCCGTGGGGGTATATAATGTGACGGTCAATCCCACTATTCGTTGGTAAAAGAGTAGCCCAAAAGTTGGCGGTGGGTGGTGATGACTAGCTAACTTCCATCTAGTCTTACACTGCTAAATTAGGGGCGGCTAGCACAGATAGCCCGAGTAGCTTTGTGCGACATTCCAAAACAAACAAACAAAAACTAACGCTTAGGCTATTTTTCTGAGTCCGTAAGATATCGCCTTGACATAAACAATTAAATAAAAAACCCACCGTTTCAAGGAATAATCGATGATGACGAGAAAACTGATTTGTAGAGAAAAATGTGTATATGTAAAAACGTTTCGACCTTCTTCGGGCATCGTCAGGTTCTACATTAAAAAAAATTCAACCCAAACCAGCCGTTCACACACACACATTTCACGAAATATTCTCACCAATATTATTACAATGCATAAAAATACCTATCGCATCGAAGATATTTCCAGAAAAATAGAAAAAAATACAGCAGCATTTCACATGCTTGTATTACTTTAGTCTTCTTCTCGACAAAAAGTACCATTCCAGAATATGCCGCTGCAAAACTGATCTCCATGGCGTTGTAAAGTAAGGTACTTTTTAGTCTGGGAAAATATTAGAGATATAAAGCTGGAAGTATTTTATGCTTGCGGCTTTTTCTGTTCATTTTATAAGATATTTTTTATAAAATATGTAAGATATATAAAGGAAAGGAAGATTTTGAGGATTAATAACTATTATACCTCTAAAAGTTTAATGTTACATTTAGTGTAGAATATCTTTTTTATAAAAAAAAAAAGAACAAATACGATAAAAACATATTTCGACAGCAAGAAAGATAACAGAGGAAATTAAATTTGTGAAATAGATAAATAGTTAGAGAACTATTATTTCAGGGGTCAGCAAATATATGGAAATATAATTGAAGTATTACGTGTTAAACAACACCAGCTGATAGAATAAAACCTATTTTCAACATTGAAAGTACTAATCAGTTGAAATACTGTTTGAAAAGCTACTAAAATGTGGAGGAAATTATTTGGAAAGTTACTGAATAAGAAAGAAAATAATGTTTTAGTTTTGAAATGAATGAAAAAAAGTGCTGTTTGGGAAGATATTAAATAAGAAGAGAAAATATTGTTTGGAAAATTGTTGAATAAAGGTAAGAAAACGTTGTTTTGGTAGTTGTTGAATAAAGAAGATAAACTGTTTTGGTAGTTGTTAAATAAGAGAAAGGAAATTTAGATGTTGAATAAGTTGTGATCAATGGAAGTAAAGATGTTAAACTTGCAGTCTACAGAAAAGTGAAGCGACAAATATTATGGTACTAATAAGAAAAATAATAAGGTACGAGAATACTAAAAAAATATATTATTAGGAATTCTACTGCAAGATAAAACAAAATATTTCTTATTTATAGTGGCGTATTTATGTAGGGGGTTAAAGGGCCCATTGATAATTTTATGCTTTGTTAAATTACATGGCAGGTAGGACTCAGAAAAAAATAGTTTCTGGGCTCACACAACCTTAAATCCGCCACTGTTTATTCAGGAATAATGAATATGGGAAAGTAACGTTTGTTGGGACACATGTATGAGATAGGAAATATGTTAAGACATGTGTCTTAGTAAAGTGTTTTTCTTATAGCAAAGCTACATCGTGCTATCTGTTGAGCCCACCGAGGGGAATCAAACCCCTGATTTTAACGTTGTAAATCCGGAGACTTACCACTGTACTGGCGAAGGGCTTTAGTAAAGAAACATGGAGAATTTTTTAAAACAAACAAATCGTAGGTTAGCCAACTCCCGTAATACGTTTTCTAAACATTAATGGATGTTTAGTGTTACTTAGTCAAACCTATAACGTCTATGGCAAGTATTTTAGTTTCGATAGAAGAAGAATGTCGTTATAATCATGCAAATATGCTGCCTTTATAACGTTCCTGCCCCCCCCCCAGTGGCTCAGCGGTATGTCTGCGGACTTACACGCTAAAATCTGGGTTTCGATACCCGTGGTGGGCATAGCACAGATAGCCCATTGTGCAGCTTTGTGCTTAATTCTAAACAACTAAACAACTATAACGTTCCACATGCCTGAAAATCAGTGTGTTAACTTTCTATACAGCTAGTAGTTCAATTATTCAGTAATAGTAATAATAGTCAGCAATTAATTATTTGCTGGATAAAACGTTACCAAACAGTAACTGAGTAAATGTATTAGAATGAAACAAATAATGTGAAAGTTGAATGATTTGCTTAAAGATTGACAATTCTAGCAGAATGACGCGGTTGTTGAACAAGTCAAATCAAATTTATTTAGCATACAGATATTGATGTGCCTGGACAGAAAAATACGCGCTTTTTTTAAATCTCTATGACGAATACATTCAGTTAACCTATACAGAATTATGGGAGAGTGTTTTGTTTTTGAAAGAAAAGTATTAACAAATAATAACACTAAACAGGATGGCCGGATAATTGTTAGGTATTGGATTGATTAATACGCTTTCACACAGAAATACACAAGGACGCTTAACCAAATCACTCTACATTATTTTCAAACTAAGAATGTGTGTATATATATTCAATAACACTGTTAGGTATATAATCCAACGTTTGTGATCGCTGGCTAACAAATTAATTAGCTTTCAAATGCACATAAACTAAATGATAAAAAACAGCTTATAAAATCAAATCATCACAAATAAGTAGGAAGTTTTACGTTCCCATGAAAAACACAAAATTCTCCATTTTATAATTCCACTCAACTTTACAAATTTTAGATAAATTTAACCGATAATATATTTCTAATAAATTTGTTTATAGTATATCAATGCTTTTTTATCAAAATAACACCAAGATTAAGTACGACAGAGCGCAATAACCTCAGCTTTTTGAAGACAAATATTTCTCTAATTAATGTAACACATTTGCAAAAATGACATTAAATATAAATATACTGGAAAATCAAACAAATGAACACTACTGGACTACAAGGTACGAAATGATCGAAAATAAATAGGTGAGTAGATACTCTCTCTCTCTTGGTGATAACACATTACAGGCCAAAGACTGCAGTTTGAGACTTTTACACATCATGAATTCGAGTTGTGATGACCACAGAGTTCACTTTGACATCTCAGTGTTTACAATGTATTTTGATGCATTGGCTGAGTAAAAATTAATGTTAAACTCTTAGTTATAACAGTAATGCCTACTTGATCTTCCCATTAACATATGAGAACACGATCACCTCCTAGAATGTCGTGTCTTTCTCAGAGAAAGATATTCCAATATAAACTATCATATTAACATTTTCATAACACTTTTGTAAAGACATGGCAAGTTACTGATAAGAAGCATTTATTAAATATTCTGGTTTTAATTCACAGAGAGATAATCTGTAACTATTTAAGTGCTAAGTATTATACTTTTTGTTTCCATATCTCTTCTGTATTCAGTAATACCCAATGAAGATACCTCAGTACTATGTAAAGACCCATAGATTTTCACAATTTTTGTCAGTGTTCGGATGGCTATGAACTGTACAGCAAAAAAATATCTTCAGAACAGAAATTAGGACTTCTTTTTTTTTTTCTTTTTACTCTAACATGCTGGTACTTACAAATTATGAAAAGGCTACTCTAATAGACAACACATTAGATAATATCTTTGGTCACTTAACCGTAAGTTAAAGGCTAGGCCCACACTCAGCATGCATAAATTAGCATATACACAAAAGTTCTTACAATGAGATTGCCACTTATAAATGTCATGCTTTATCATGGAAATTGGTGTTTGTACAGCCACACTAGGATGAAGATATATGTTAGGATCGGAAGTTACATTAAAGAACAAAGCCCTGTAATAATAATTGTAAAAAACATACAGAATTTGACTTAACTTGTAGGAAATGGGAGGATGATCAGTTAGTTTACTTGATTTGTTATTAAACGCAAAGATGTACAACAGACTTTCTGTGCTCTGCTCACCGACAGTAACAAAAACAATCTGATCTGGAAAGTTAAAGAAAATATTCATTAAAACACAAATTCACAGGTATATCTATATCTATCTATATATATATATATATATATTGTTTTGCCATAGTCATACAAAACATTTAGGTAGGTAACTCACATTCAAGGACTATACACCTGTTCCACGTTAAATATAACATTTAAGGTGTTTAATCTTATTTTACTTTCAACGTCTTAATCTGTTCTAGCTCAACGGGCTTATTTCTCATGGTAAAGTTGCATCTTTGTTGTGGACGTATACTTTTCATACAAAAGTCTAAAACAAGTAACAAAACTGTGGTTTCAAGAAATTAAAAAATTTGGTTTCTTTTGAATTTTGGGCAAAGCTACATGAGAGCTATCTCTGCTAGTTGTCCCTAATTTAACAGTGTAAAACTAGAGAGAAGGCAGCTATTCTTCACCACTCACCACCAACTCTTGGGCTGCTCTTTTACCGATGAATAGTGGAATTGGTCGTAACATTATAACACCCGTATGGTTGAATAGGTGTGACGAGGATTCAAACCCGCAACCCTCAGATTACGAGTAGAGTGATTTAATAATCTGGCCAGGCCAGGCCGATCAAGAATTTGAGTATCATTTCTTTTAGCTTTCTATACCTTGTTATAAAAATAGTTAACTAATTAATTAGAAGTAGGTAATTTCAATAGGCTATTATGAAACAATATCATAAATTTCTTTTACTAGCTTGATGCTCTCATTGCGAAACTATTACCTTTATTGGTTTACATAAATCATATTCACTTATTTCTTTTAATTATTAGATTGTCTGCCTGAAATTATGTTGTTTCTGAGAAATAAAGCATTTAAATACAATTATTTTCTTTTCCTAATGTTCACATTAAGATAAAATAAATTTTGATTCCATTGCAACAGATTGTGTTAAACTAGTATTGTGCTTCCCAACAAAACATTTCCCATAATTCCCTTATTATTAACCTTCATATAACTTTAATTAGTTCTAAACTTTTTATCATAATAAATAAAAGAAAAAAGTGTAGGTTCTGGAACAAGAAAAACCTGCATTATGCTGTTTATGTGAATAAAGTTTATACCAACTGTGAAAATTAATTTTGTATGCTCAACATTAGACCATATTAATTACCAATCATTTGTACTTTAAATATATATAAATAGCCTATAGTATGAAGAACACATGCAGGTGTATGAATTTTAACATAATTTTAGTAAGTTGTGTAGAAGTGTTTCAGTATGGTTTAAATATGTTTATAAATTATATAGAACTAAGTGTTTCTAGGAGTTCAATTTAACTTATTACTGTTTACACAGCTAAATGTTTCATGCTGAATAATAACTGAAATCCTGAATTCAAGTCAGATGTAAATATTTTAGTTTACCAAGATGTATTTTTTAATTCATAGGACAAGAAAATAATTTTCTCTGGTGATTGTAACTTTTCTTACAGTCGATTTGTTCAGTTTTTAAATGTCAAAATTGTAATATATTATGATGCAAAATATTAAACACCGGAGGAACTTTTATATCAGAATTATATTGTCATTAATGTTTTCACACAATGTTTTATTAAAGTTGTATAAAATTTTAATAAATTGTACACTATGTTACAAAATGTTGTATATCATTTTAAGGAGAGTTGAATGGTCAATATCACCTTGAAAACAGAGCTAGGTCAAGTTTCATTTATTAAAAATTCTCGCATCATCATCTTGTAATCTCTTGAAAAAGGTACACTAAGATATATATATTTAACTTGGCTACATTACCTAATATATCACCAATGAATAAATTGCACACTATAATCAAGGCTAGAAAGCTTTAGTATCATCAGAATAGTTAATATTACAAAATTTAATTTATAAAACTGATTGCTTGTTTCACCTTAAACAACAACGAAATAATATGGTTAATTTATGGGGAAATAACCATTAAAAGTGTGGTGATTGAAAATAATTTTGAAGAATAAACACAAATTGTGAATAGCAAATAGTACAAGTGCAATTGTAATTTTTATTTGAGCTCAGAGGTTTATTATAACAAAGTTTGAGAACCATTGTTCTGTAGAAATGTGCAGCAGCTTAAGTATATGTTTAAAGCTTATTCTTATTTGTATTTAATGATAAAAGAAATACCAAATATGACTTAATCATTAACTAATAAAATATAAGAACATGACATAAACTTAATTAACTAAATCATTAAATAGTCCACATTTTAAAATTACTGACATTTAACTTAATCTTTGCTTCAGCTTTTAGTGCACAAAACTTTCTCAAGATATAAAACCCAATATTAATTTTATGTTTTTCATATGTTCTTGCAAAATTAATAATTACAAATTACTAAGGTGCTTATATGCAGTGTTATTTGCAATTTTATAGCACATGCTTGTTTAATAACATTAAATAACCTGTAGGTGCAAGTTATTAAGAATATTTGGCTATTACTGATGGAAAAATAATGGTTATAAACTTTAGATTAACTCTAGGTTTCTAACCTAACTAACCCTCTGAAGAACAGATTTTACTGGTGTCACCTGATAGTAAGATAGCTTCAGTCTGTCTATCTTAATTCTATTTACAAAACTTTAGGAAAAATTTCATAAATCAACTCATGAAATTATCCAAAGATGTTTAAAAAAATGAAACTGATCAATTATAAAATAAATAAAAACTTCTATTTGTGAGAAAACCTATAACCAAGGATGGCAATTCTTTAATAGGGTGAAAAGGTAACAGAAAGAGTAAGATGAGTTACTTTGACTCTAATCTTATGCATCTGTATATAAAAGTATTAAACATGCCTTAGTAATAATATACAAAAAATTAAAATTTACTTTACAACAGTTTAATAAAAAAAAGAACAAGTAACATTTCCTAAATGCTCATTCCACAAAACTGTTAATTATGTAAGTAAATCACAGGGAACTATTGTATTATTTAATAATGTGCAACTGCTGAATATTAACAATAAATTCACATATTTATATTTCTTAGATATACTCTTTAAAATGTGTGTTAAAAATTAATAAAATTAGGAAATTTAAAATAAATTTATTGCATTTCACAAGCTATTTGGAAACATCTTATCAAATGTTTTTGAATGTCAAAGATACAAAGGTCAATTGAATTAATTTATTTCACTGGAATTTCAATGAAAAGTTATTTATCACTAATATTTTATTATAGAAGTGGGGAAACAGTGCAACAATATCAGTATTTATCATTTTTCTGAATTTTTTATCTTTTATCTTGTATTATAAAATTAATTATTTGTTTACAATTTCTTCTCCTGTGTGGCTGTACCAAAAAAGACTTTATAAGTCATATCATTTCTATAAATTATCTTTGTAACACAAAACCCTTTTCTCATACTTAGAAAACAGAAAAAGGCAATATATTTAGCACTATTTACTTTTGTATTATTAAAAACCCAGTTTCACCACAAAAACTACTTTAATGGAAAGTTCTATGACTAACAAGTATCACATTATATCACATACTTGGACTTTTTTTTAAACACTTGGCAAAAAGAAAAATAATTATTTCCTTATCACACAAAGTATTTGGTTATCTAACCAACTGACAGAATTATATCCTACTCTTCCTATCTAATATATATATACTCATGCAAAAATTTTGCATCAAAATCTTGATGATGCAAACCAAATTCTTAGAATTTTTTATATATTTCTTTCAGTTTATCGCACAGTAAATAAAATGCTCCTCTTAAAAAGTTTACTGAGTAAAATACAAAAACAACAGACTATTTCAGCAATAAAAAACAAACCAACAAGATACCTTTTTAACAACCTTTTAAACAAAAACAAATATTATGATACCTTTTACATCAAAGTTAAAGATGTAAAATAAGCTAGAAATACTCAAATTACAATTTATTTTTGTTTCTTTCAAATTAACCTTCAAGAAATTCAGCATAATAAAAGTTAAATGTTATGAACAAACACATTACCATGTTATAAACTTAGCAGAATGACAAACAATGTATCTTTTGTATCAAGAAGAAAAAATATTTTAAAAATGCAAGACTTGAGAGTACATGAGTGACCAATCTTGCATCTCTAGTTTAAATTTAAAACCAGAAAATAAATCAATAACAAACAAGTACCGAAAATTTGGGGATGTATTTTTACAAAAAGAAACTAGCACAGTCAAAACTTTTGCTATTCATGAATACTTTTAAGATTGTATTGTTTTGAACAATTTTAAGAATACAACAAGGATTATATTATATAACAAACTGATAACTTTTGTTAAAGTAATTACTCATTAAATATACAGAACATACAAAAGCAATCAAACAACAGCAACAAACAGTGCAATATAATAACTAAGTAGTTTTCTTTGATTACAAATTTAAAACTGAGCAATAGACTTAAGCCACTGAAATTCTTTCAGTAGTATCAACAGATATGTAAGAATATTTATGATAGTTAATTAAATTCTACTGCACTGACTAGGTCACAGAACAAACAGAAATGAAGCCTGAAATCTTTTCATTTGAAGTATCAGCACCAAAATAAACAGTTTGTAGATACTTCTAATAACACATGCTGTAGGAGGCACAACCAATAATTTTCATACTATGATATCTGTACTTTAATATTCAATACAATAATTTTACAACCAACATAAAAAAAAATCAGCATCCATTGATTGAAAAGTTTATTGTATATTAGGTCTCAAGCTTAAGACACAAAAGATAGTTACACATTGTTTTAAAGATGCTTTTATTCCAGTTCTGGTCACTGAACAGCTTTCTTCAACCACTACAGCAAATCACAACCACAAATGAAAATTAAACAACACAGATGAGATCTCAACTCTGTGCTTTTATTGACTATTGCCTCCTATCTTTCTTTCATTCCTGGAGGCATGTGCGAGCACAGATTATTGCACACACTTCACAAACTTGGTCATTCTGCATGTATAACAGATTACATGATTTAAGTGAAAAGATACATTCTTGAAATCAGCAAAAAGCAACACATACTTCTGTTCTGTAAACCAGTACTCAAGATAAAAAAACTGCTGAAAGATATTTTGATTTTATTAACAGATTTAGAATGTCTGAAATGATCAATATCAACTTATCAGTATGGACACAATATAATCATTTACACAAATGGCAAATAACCTAAGGTTGTTTTCTGTACTAACACAATCAAAAAGAATCTTACCCATGTTACACAAAAAGTCCAAAGTTTGCAAAACAATCACATTATGCCACTAACTCTTAATAAGCATGGCTCTACAACCTTTACAGCTTTATACTGGTCCATTCAAACTGACCAAACCATAGCCATTTTGTGCTGATGATGAAACAACTAATGGCACAGTTGATGAAAGAGTGACACTTGATATGCTTGAAGAAGCTGTCACAGCTGATGACAAGCTGGTGGAAGCAGAAGAGTGGTTTACATACTCTATCTCTGCTTTACTGATATGTGCTTGAGAGTGAATGTCTGCTTTTGAAAGTGCAACAGAGTCACTCTCATCTTTTATCTGATTGGCAAGTTCTTTCACAACACGTAGTCCTTCATCCATAAGAGTTTCCTGAACAAGCTGCTTGGTGATTTGGGCATTGGTCTTTTTACTAGTTGACACCATCCTCATGGCATTAAACATATCTGTGGTTGTTACTGAATGACTGAAGTCAAGTGATGTGGAGTCATTAACTTCCTGACTCATGGGAGGTGAGGAAGTGTTACTATAGGCTGAAAACTGTGAATCTGAAAAATTATAAATAATGTGAAAGGTATGCATTAGTGATCTATACCAGTTATATAAGTCTTAGAATTATTACTTTATTTCTGCATACCTGGAGATGTGTAGGACATAATGCTACATCTTTTTTTAACCTGAAAAATATATTAATGTAAAAAATTAATTCAAACTTTTATTTAAAATGAACTTTGTATATTAAATTTCAAAATCTAAGTAACAGAAGCTTGAATGATCACAAGTTTTGAGAAGTCTGATAAAATATACTTTGCAAAGTAATTTAACACTTTAAAATTTTATTGGACAATTAATACAGTTTCACTAAGGGAATTACTTTATAAAAGGGATTACATCATTTTATGAGTTGTGAAAACAAATGGCAGACTGGTTTTAATTATGACAAATGCAATATAATGCATGTGGGTTATCATAATGTGAATTACAAGTATAGTTTGGATGGGAATAACCTTAAGAGTGCCATGAAAGAAAATCATCTTGGTAAAATGGTTGATCAGTTTTTTAATGCATCCAAGCAGTGTGCCATTCATTGCTAGTGGTATGACAAATAGAAGTTTAAGTTGTATCTGCAGAAGTATTAAATACAACACTAAAGAGGTTATAATTTCATTGTATAGGTCACTAGTTAGGCAGCATTTGGAATAATGTGTTCAGTCTTGGGCTCCTTACCTTAGGAAAGACATTGAATTGTTGGAAAGGATTAAAAAAAAGTTACCAAAATGGTACCTGGGATGGAGGAGTTGTCATATGATAAGAGATAAAGATCTTTAAAATTGTTTTCTCTTGAAAAAAAAAGAGTTAAAGTGGATCTGATTGAAATGTTTAAGACTGTAAAAGAAATTGATAATATTGGTGGATCAACATCTTTTTTACTTAACAGCAACAATTATAGAATTGCATTGTAAGAGACATAGATATAAATTTAGGCAAAATAAAAATCACCTTCAGCTAAGATAGTTTTATTTTTCAAATAGGATGGTTGGCAAATGGAATGGGTTGCCTTTGGATGTTGTGAAGGCAATAAGTTTGAAGAAGTTTAAAAGAAAACTTGATAGATATATGAATTATAATCTCAAAGCAGTCAGCATATTTAGGTGCAGCATGTGAGGTCAGTTATGATATTTTATCTATGATAGCAAAATTTGGCCTACTGTTCACTGATGGTGATTTTGTCAAGCAATGTATGATTACTGCATAAGAAAAATTGTGTCTGGAAGCAGTTCCTAAGCTACAGACGGTGGCTTTGAATTGTATTACAGTTCAACAAAGAATTTCACACCTCTCAGCAGACGTGACAAGGCAGCTTACAAATAAAGTAGCCAATTCTGTCTACTTCTCCTTGGCAGCAGACGAATCAAATGACATCAGTTCAACAGCACAGCTACTAGTTTTTGTTTGTGGTGTGTTGTCATTGTTTGATATCACAGAGGAACTAATTGGCATGGGTTCCATGAAGTGTCAGACAACTGGGTCTGCTCTATTCGAGAAGACAGTACAACTATGTAGTTGTGTTTCATTGGATTTCACGAAACTGGTAAGTGTGACAACTGATGAAGTACAAGCCATGACTGGAGAAAGAAGTAGGCTGGTAGCATTGTTGATGAAGCATCGAGGAAAGCAGAACAGACAGTTGGTGAAGTTGCACTGTATTATTCACAAACAGAACCAGTGCAGTAAAGAACTTTGTTTTTAGGCACTGATAACATTAGTGAAAAAACATTAATTTCATCAAATCACAAGGGCTCAATCATTGTCAGTTTTGAAGTCTTCTTGAAGTAACTGATTCAGACTATTGTGACCTTCTGTATCACTGTAAAGTACACTGGCTGAGTTGAGAGATGCTCAGAAGCTTCTTGGAGTTGACTGATGAAGTGACAGAATTCCTAAGAAGCAAGAACAAAGACACAGAAATGATTTCCATGACTGATTCAGCATGGCAAGCTGATTTGACCTTTCTGGTCGACATGACACAACACTTGAATCATCTGAACTTTAAGTTGCAAGGCAAAAATCAGCTTGTCTGTTAGCTTGCAAATCATGTCTCAGCTTTCAGAACAAAGTTGTAGTTGTTCCAGCAGCAAGCAGCATCAGGCAACATCATGCACTTTCCCACTTTTTAGTCACAGCTACAGAAGAATCAGGACATTGACACACAAGTTTATGTTGAGAAGCTAGATATTTGATTCAATCCTTTAACTCACAGTTTCATGACTTTGACCAATGCAGATTGTTGATGAAACTTTTTGCTGATCTCTTCAATGTGTCAGTGGATAACTTGTCAGCAGAATATCAGCTCGAACTTACTGATCTCCAGGCATCTGATGAACTGCGTGCTATTTACCGAGAAAACAGTTTGCTTGACTTCTACAAAACGTTGCCTGATATATTTGCTAATCTGAAAGAGAACGCACTTGTCCAGACCAGCACGTATTGCTGTGAACAGGCTTTCTCGCATATGAAACTGAACAAAACAACACCAATCAGCTGATTGATAATCATCTGGAAGCAGTCTTGAGTCTTTCAACGTCAAACATCAAACCGGACATTTCTAAGCTCATAGATAACATGCAGCGCCATCCATCGCACTGACTTTGTAACAGTTGACGTATCATAACATTTCTTAGAATAATGTGCAAACTCTTTGACGCAATCATTATTTGTGTGTTCTTAAATGTGATGTCCATCTTGTGTGAAACAACTGTGGGACGATTTTAATCTTCACTTTTTTGTGGCCTCCAACAGTTACGAGAAGTCTGTTTGTGGCCCCTGACTCAAAACGTTTGTGCACCACTGACTAACAAGATAGACTTATTATGCTAAGATAGAGAAAAGATGAGCACAAAAATATTTATAACAACGATTCAAGTCTGAACTACTAAAAAGTAATGGTTCATTGTTTAAGCCTTTTCTTCATATTAAGCAGGAAGTTCAATCATTTGAAATTAGTAACATGATAACTATTTCCATTTCTTACAACTAAATGGCTTGTTTAATTGTATCTGCTGTTTATTTATTACATTTTATTTCTACTGTGTTGCAACCACAGTATTGGTTTTGAATTTATGTTATGCTATTTTGACTGACCATAGTAAACCTCACAAACGTTTTATTCTGCACGATCTGAATTTAAGTTTTTCTTCGCATATCATATTCAACGATCGAAGAGTAAAGGAGAACTTCACTCTTTTAATAATGTTTGTCATAACTTAGTTCTATATATTGTTTAATAACATTTCTTATAGATGACTTTCCTTCCTCATTTGTCATGCTGATATTTCGTTTTTTCTAACCCAAACTGTCTTTGAAAAACAAAGAAACTGAATGATGGAATATCAATTTCCAGTATTTATGTACAACTTCGAACGAAACATTTGGTAATGAAATGAAATGAACGAAGAAAAATCATTACAGATAATCAGCATATAGAAATGTTATTCTCAACTGCCCATAAGTTACGATTATCTATTTCCCTGACCAAAGGAGTTATAATGTGCCACTAACTATTAAAAATCATTCCTTACCTGTATCATCTGTGTCGACCTTCTCAGATTCTGAGCAATTTGACAAATGTCCATAACCCTTTCGACTTGATAAATACCTGTATTTGAAGAAAGTTGATTAATTAATTGAATATAATTTGAAAAAGGTACATTTTGGAAATAAATAAGGTAATATAACCAAATCACATATATTAAGTAATATTTTCGTATTTTTAACTGCATATTATTAAAATCTTTTTTTTTAATCTAATATACTAATCTCTTAAAAAAATTACCCCAAAAATCACTTTTGATTCTTTAGATTTTGTAGTTTTATATCCGAGTACTGGCCCGGCATGGCCAAGCGTGTTGGGGTGTGTGACTCGTAATCTGAGGGTGACGAGTTCACATCCCCGTTTTGCCAAACATGCTCGCCCTTTCAGCCGTGAGGGCGTTATAATGTGACGGTCATTCCCACTATTTGTTGATAAAAGAGTAGCCCAAGAGTTGGCGGTGGGTGGTAATGGCTAGCTGCCTTCCCTCTAGTCTTACACTGCTAAATTAGGGACGGCTAGCACAGATAGCCCTCGAGTAGCTTTGTGCGAAATTAAAAAAACAAACAAAGCTTATAAGGAACACATTTTCTATCACATTCATGGTACAGCAATAAACGCAAAACCAGCTCCAACTTATTCTAATATCACTATGATATTTTTAAAGTACAGTTACTTAATACTACAAAATTATTTTGTTAGAGTTTTAAGTTTAATAAAGGATATTAAGTTTGCCTTGAAATAAATAAAAATAGCTTAATCCTATTTAAATTTACTGGTAAGTTTTTCGTCAGAAAAATAATTGTTTGTTTTTGAATTTCGCACAAAGCTACTCCAGGGCTATCCGTGCTAGCCGTCCCTAATTTAGTAGTGTAAAACTAAAGGGAAAGCAGCTAGTCTTCACCACTTACCGCCAACTCTTGGGCTGCTCTTTTACCAATGAACAGGTAAATATGTAGTGTGACGAGGATTCAAACCCGCAACCCTCAGATTACGAGTAGAGTGATTTAATAATCTGGCCAGGCCAGGCCGATCAAGAATTTGAGTATCATTTCTTTTAGCTTTCTATACCTTGTTATAAAAATAGTTAACTAATTAATTAGAAGTAGGTAATTTCAATAGGCTATTATGAAACAATATCGTAAATTTCTTTTGCTAGCTCGATGCTCTCATTGCGAAACTATTACCTTTATTGGTTTACATAAATCATATTCACTTATTTCTTTTAATTATTAGATTGTCTGCCTGAAATTATGTTGTTTCTGAGAAATAAAGCATTTAAATACAATTATTTTCTTTTCCTAATGTTCACATTAAGATAAATTTTGATTCCATTGCAACAGATTGTGATAAAACTGGTATTGTGGCTTCCCAACAAAACATTTAAATTAAATTTCCCATAATTCCCTTATTATTAACCTTTATATAACTTTAATTAGTTCTAAACTTTTTATCATAATAAATAAAAGAAAAAAGCGTAGGTTCTGGAATAAGATGTTTGTTTGTTTGTTTTGGAATTTCGCACAAAGCAACTCGAGGGCTATCTGTGCTAGCCGTCCCTAATTTAGCAGTGTAAGACCAGAGGGAAGGCAGCTAGTCATCACCACCCACCGCCAACTCTTAGGCTACTCTTTTACCAACGAATAGTGAAATTGACCGTAACATTATACACCCCCACGGCTGGGAGAGCGAGCATGTTTAGCGCGACCCTCGGATTACGAGTGCACGCCTTAACGCGCTCGGCCATGCCATGGAATAAGAAAAACCTGTGTTATGCTGTTTATGTGAATAAAGTTTATACCAACTGTGAAAATTAATTGTATATGCTCAACATTTGACCATGTTAATTACCAATCATTTGAAATTTAAATATCTATAAATAGCCTATAGTATGAGAGACACATGTAGGTGTGTACATTTTAACAAACTTTTCAATGTTTCAGTATGGTTTGAATAAGTTTATAACAGATGTTAATATTTTAGTTTACTAAGATGTATTTTTAAATTCATAGAAGAAGAGGTTAATTTTGTCTCGTGATTGCAACTTTTTTACAATCATTTAGTTCTGCTTTATAATGTCAAAATTATAATATACTATAATGGAAAGTGTTAAACATATCACAATTATGTTATAATTTTTGTAAATTTCATGTTAGATCTCCCAAAAAACCTCAGCAAATGCCAACAAACATTTAAATGAATATATCTGATCAAATTTTCAAAAGTTGAAGGAATCATATATTTATATATTTCCTTTTTTGGGCACGTGATACAAAACATAATATTAAGTTTCGAAACATATTTCACAAATTTTGAGCGCTACCTTAAATAGATGGAGGTTAAAGAACAAAACTTAAGTAGTTTAGCAAAGTTAGACGGTTTGTTTTGTTTAAAGTTAAACACAAAGCTACACAATGGGCTATCTGTGCTCTGATCACCACGGGTATTGAAACCCGGATTCTAGTGCTGTAAGTCCGCAGCATTAAAGTATTACTAGGAATTATAAAAATACCTTTAAAATTGATAGGTATATTTGGCATTAAAACTTAAAGATTATGGGAATAAGCTATTTTTCTATAATAACAGGAAAAAGTATAATTAATATCAATTCTTCTTTTAATTAAAATTATAAAGAATAGCAAAAAAAGTATATTTGATGATCTTTAACTATTTTATTTTCTATTATATTTTAATGCATTTGATTTATATAAGAATAGTGTTTTATGTTTGTACATTTTGAAAGTATGTAGTTAATTCAGGTTAATCATGTGTAGTTGAAAATTGGTAGATTATATTTTTTTCATCATAGCTTATTTGTAAAATTACGTCCTGGGCAGTGACCTTTGAAGTCATCAAACTAGTCGAATGCAATAATAAGAGAGAGAAAAAACTGAGTTCAAGAATTGTAGTGTTTTATTTCATATATGTCTTCTTTACCTGAATAAATCGTCAATAGATGGCAGGAGCTACAACACACGTATGCCATTTATACTACGCTGAGGTTTGGTCACAAAGTACAGCGTGATTGTAATTAGGTTTTAATAAGTAGGACGAAAGTATAAAAACAAAACTTCAAAACAAAAATTTCTTTGTTCTGAATAGTTCTTTCATTATTTTTGCACACGAACAGCGTGATTTACGGTTTGTGTAACAGTGTGGTATGAGTTCTCTGTACAGTATTTGACTAGCTGCAGGTATACAATAATAGTATTCTTCTTCTGCCTACCCGTAAGTACATAATTTCATTAATTGTTTTTGATTGGTTGTTATGGACAAAGCAACACAATGGTCTGTTTATGTTCTGTTCACCTAGGATATGGAAACCTGATTTTTAGCGTCATAATCTACCTACTTACCACTTACCCACTGTGTGTAGGGAAGGAGGGATCTTTTATTTGAAATACAGGTTTCGATTAAGTTCCTTCAAAGAAAACATGATTGTTTTAGACTAGTTTATATATTTTTAAATCCTCTTGGAACTAACACTTTTTTATAGCTCATCTTTATTTATTGTAATTTTCAATTCCTTCATATGACATAAGCACAAAAAAGATTAAATACAAAAACACATTTGTTGACATTTTTGGTGCTGCTAATAGAATGAATTAAGTGTAGTAATTTATTTGCAAATTCCGGTTGAATGAAACTTTTTAGATGTTTATTCGTTTACCTTTAAAACAGATATGACAGGTAAACTATAACTTCTTTATCGTCAAGTTAATATAACACAGCTTATTTGCTTACCGACACTTTACAGTAAATATACCTTAAAAACTTGGTCGAAGCATGTCTGTAGAACAAATGATAGAGAATAACTTTATAACAGATTATTAAAATAGATAGGGGGAGTGCTTTTACTATGCCGCAACAAGCAATTTACCGTTAATACTTTTGCATTAATGGTAGCTCAAAAACCGTTAATTAAATACATTTTTTTCTAATATGATAACTTATTGTTGTTGTTGTTTGAATTAAGCACAAAGCTATCTGTGTTCTGCAACCACGGGTATCAAAACCCGGTTTTTAGCGTTTTAAGTCTGCAGACGTACCGCTGAGCCACTGGAGGACAATCTGATAACACATACGAATAATGTTTATTTTAAAAAGAAACAGTGCATTACGTTAACAAAACAACACGGTTAAACTCATTCAAAGGCATTGTTTTCGAAGTTTATAATACGTGCATTACAGTGCATTACGTTAACAAAACAACACGGTTAAACTCATTCAAAGGCATTGTTTTCGAAGTTTATAATATATGTATTTAGAAGTTCAGAGTGAAAGAGTCAGCAGCAGGAAATAAATAAGAAACGTATCTTCTACATTTGTTAAATATGAAGTTGCTGATATTAGTATATCGTTGTAGCTTTAATTTGTATTTTTTATCCCTGCATACAGAGTTAGGAGTGTACAATAAGCTAAAGCTAATATCAAATACACTTCTTTATGTACCACATCCATTTACCATAAATTACTAATCCTCTGTAGGCTCGATGGTAAATTAAAAGGCGTATATAACCAAAAAATTGAGGTTTGATGTCCACGGTGGGCAAAATAGCAGACAGTTTTGTGCTTAAAAACAAATCAATAAATTTTATCTTTGTCATACATAATTTCTCATTTTATAAAAAACAATAAATCTACAACATATCTTTCATTAACATTAAAAACCGGTAGAAGCCATTCGACTTATTCTTCATGATTATTTTGTATTGTAGAAAATATGCATAAAACATTTGCCTGAACCACTTACTTGATAGAACAATTTTATTTTATTTTTCAATGTAAATAGCTTACCAAATCTCATTAAAACAATTTTGACACACAACATAAATTTGCATTCATTCTCATGGTTGTTATAAAGTATTTAAAACATAAGTTACCAGAATATATAAACTACAGTAATCCTTTATGCAAAAAATGAACAAAAACGATTTTATCCATACCATACTCGCAACCTGAAATTGGTAAATATGATTTTCATTCAGAATTCTGATAGTTACAGATATGGCCTTTAATTTTCTACACTTTAAAAACTAAATCATTATGTTAGATTATTTTCATCTGTTTTGAATTTCGCGCAAAACTACACGAGAGTTACCTGCGCCAGCCGTCCCTAATTTAGCAGTGAAAGACTAAAGGAAAGGCATCTAGTCACCACCATCCACGGTCAACTCTTGTGCTATCTTTTACCAACGAATAGTAAGACTAACCGTCACGCCCCCATGTCTAAAAGGGCGAGTATGTTTGAATATGTTTGAAGAATTACGTTATTCGTTTTATAAAGTGCACTATACTATTTTTTGTTTGTTTGTTTAGAATTAAGCACAAAGCTGCACAATGGGCTATCTGTGCTCTGCCCCCCACGGGTATCGAAACCCGGTTTTTAGTGTGTAAGTCTTCAGACATACCACTGTGCCACTGGGGGGCTCACTATACTATATATTACAGAAAAATTAAAGTGTATCTTTGCAACATCAAAAGTACAGTAAGCTAAGTATATTTGTATATCTTGTCTTCTTTTCAAACTTAGAAATACGGACACGTGCAAATAAATAACGGAACCTAAATATGAACAACGGAAAAGAAGATAGAAGCTTTGTGTGATAATTAATTTACGCCTTGATAATGTTTTGTAAGTTATTTTCAAAATGTTAAAGCTCAATGATATTTGTTCATTTAGTTACGCATTTTAATACGAATTATATTAATCATAAAAAAGACAAATTAACGATTTGTAATGCAATAGTAAAAAAGAAATAAAAAGTTATAGTGTCGGACGAACGTGTAACAAAGAAAAATGAACGCTCATTAGAGGACGTCAAGTTGATCTCTCTCTCATATCATATAATGTAAAACAATTACATAAAAGCACTTTTTCTGGAATAAAAGATTAAATAATTACATTTTAACGTTAAAAACATGATGCCTATGAATTACGTTTCATATAATGTTATAAAACATCAAAAATTGAACAAAATAGAGGGATTATTAAAAGTAAAGTATATGTTTTCTAGTCCTGAATTACAAATAAGAAAAAATTTAAGGTCAAATATTGGTAATTTTTATTTCTGGAAGGTACAAATAATACACAAACAAGGTTTCGTAACAGCTATTCTTCCGCATATGTCCTTCAGACAGTTTCAAAATAAATCCCAGTTTCCCTAGGGCTGCTAGGCGGATCGATAACTGTGGGCTGAAACTGTTACCGCTAGTTTCCTGTGGCCAATAAAACCTAGTTGTCACGTAGAGTTTTATTTATTATATATATCGACCAAGGCTGCCCAGTTTTTGTTCACGTGAAACCAACAAAACTGTTGCCATGGGAACCGACTGAAGAAATGAAATCATCTGTTTAACTGTTAATACCAAGAGCACGAGGTGCTGAAACGCGAAGTTATGGCTAAGTCAAAGATTATGCGTTACTAGAAATATAAATAACTACCGGTAGGTAATGTAATACTGGCATGGAGCACAAGGGAAATACGTTTTACCGTTGATCTTACGAGTGAAACAATGTTACAATGCTGTCATTTACAGAAAAATCACGTAGTTTTATCTCAATGCTAAATAGTGCCTTACTTAAACCAATTCTAACTTTTAATCACATGACAGCTCTGAAAGGAAAAATACAATCTGATTATTAAAAAACTATGGCATGTTATAATAAAGGTGTGGATTAATTAAATTATATTCCTATAAAAGCACGGAAAAAGTTACATAGTTGAGAATATTTAATACTTTCACACTACAAACATTATGTGGATTTGATATTTCATTACACGTGTAGCGTGATGCAAAATATGTAAATATAAGTTACAATCGTTATTCAACAAAACGTATTTTCTCAATAAAGAAACTAAAACTTACACTAGTCCCTTCCTTGCGTACTACCATATTTTGTGTACGTACAATATTTAAAACGTGATAATTATGTGAAAGATGACAGCTGTTTTTATAATGCACATTTGTGAGGAATAATAAAAGACTCATATTACGTTTAATGAGGAAGCAATACAATGATATTTAGTAAGTAAATGAATTAGGTGTAACTGTTCAAAACCTAGTGCGCTTCTAATGTTAATACGGCTTCTTTAAGAGATAATAATTTCAATATAATTAATTTAAAAACTGTGCAATCGAGGTGGTGAGGTTTATTAGGAAGCTGTCATTCGAAATGATTAGTACAGCCAACTAACTTACAATCCACATATAAATCGAAATATTACAAAAAAACAATACTTTATAACAATGTGCTTAAAACACATTTTCGAGTACATAAGCACGATTATATTTGGATGTACTCGTACACGTTTATACTGAGTTCGCGCTTATTATGAGCGACTCAAAGCGGATTATCAAAAATATATATTTTAGCGTCGCACAACTATTACCGTTTAATGGCTTTTAAAGTCGGTAATATTGATTAGCGTACAAACAGTTTATTCACTTTTGTCCATAAAAATATATGTACAGATACCTTATTACTTGACAAAGGTTTCAAACTCCTTTTGGAGTGCGACGAAGACATCGATAAAATTAAATAAGTTCAAAAATAAACAAAGAAAAGCACTGTTTGTCTGTAGTTAAGGTTCTTTGGATTATTTCACATCAAAGTATTCTCTCATGAGAAGCGTATTCTATATTAGTTACAGTGAAGCATGAACCGCACACTACATGTAATTGGTAAACTTCTGGACGTTCTCTTTAAGCAAGTACTATTGCGAAGTAGGTTAATCAGACCATGACATGAATATTCACGAGATGTTTATTTGTGTCAGACTTTCGCTGTAATTTACTGTATGCAAATGAGATTCTGCTAAGCAAATTGCTTTACTATTCGTTACAGGGTTGGGGCCCGAGTTAAAAAAAACTAATGTTGAAGGCAAAGTGCAAAGCGCGTCTGAATATAATCACGACAACAAATATTACACATGTAAGCATCACTAGTCAGAAAACAGTTGTTGTACTTGATAATATTATACAGTATATTGAAAAACAGTAGTCACAAGTTTTAATTTTTTATTATTGGAATAACGTTAAAATGTAATTTTATTTCAAAATTATTTGAAAAACTGGACGTGATGAATTTTAAGTTTCTTGTAACATTTCTTAATGTACTTTCTAGAATCTCTTTCTACTTGGTTTAGGAAGAAGGAACTTAATGATACACTCAGCAAATTTTAACCCATAAATATTTTCCATCCAACTATTCACGTGTAAATAATTTACTCGTAATAAATTTGAATTACAATTTATTATAATTTTGTATTTGATCACGAATCTTCTTTGCAGTTGTTACAACAATATTTTATTGAACTAATTAAGTTCTACATGCTGTAGAAGTTTTTATGTTTATTTGTAATTTTTATTTTTTATTTTCGTTTATATTCAACAGTTTGTAATTTTTCTTTATAGCTATTATTAAATGTATTTAACATATATCGGTGGTCTTTTTCAAATACCCAATCAATAATCATTTTCTCTGATAACTTAATTTTTTATTCGATCTGTGATATATTTTTTTCTATATCCAAACACTTTATGATCAGGTGTTAGAATGCTTTAGAAATTTATTAACTAAATATCGCCATATGTAATTATCAAGTTTCTGAAATGTTTCACTACAATGTTTCAAGAACAAACATTGCTGATTCTTTTGCTTAATAAATTTTAATTAGACTTAAATACGCAATAATTATCTACGAAGTTTAAATACAGACGATCTCAGGTATACTCTAACATATTTCTTCTTCAAAACTTAATTCACTAGTGGCAAAAATATTAACCAGTTTAATAAAAGTTTGTATAAAAATTACACCTGAATGTTGGAAAACTTTTTCATTTCATAACAACGAAATAAAGCTAGGCATAACCTCAATATTTGTCAGAATTAATGGCATAGCTTCCAACTAAAGAAAACAACTAACCTTATGCTGTTTTACACTAGAGGTAAATGGATGAATAAGGAATGCATATGTACAACAAAATATTGAACAAGCATTAATTTAATGAAAATTGGCATAAATCGTCGAATAATCTGTAAAGGTCTATAATTAAATGGTTTGGTTGTTGTTAAGCGCAAAGCTACAGAAATAGCTGTTTGTGCTCTGCCTATTGCAAGTATCAAAACCCAAGTTTTTGCATCGTAAGCCTACAAACTTACCACTGAATGAATCAAGCGTTAAACATTTTTATTCTGAAAAGTTTGTTTGCTTATAATTAAGCATAAAGCTATACAATAGATTATTTGTACTATGCTACCGCGGGTATCGAACCTCAAACATGCCTGTGAACCACTGGGAGGGAGAAATATTGAAAAGTATAATATTGTTATATACAAGGAATGACCTGATGACCAAAAGACATACTAACAAATAGTTAACTAGAGATCTAGTTCCACAACTAAAAAAATATTCGGGTTTTTATCCCTTGAAAAAATAAAACATGGAATTCACCTCAAACAATTATGTACTAAAACATTCAGTGCCTGTATTTCTCGAAACTTCGAATCCGTCATAAAATTTCTCTGTCTTGGATTTGCGATCATCCTCTGAATTCTTACACAAACACATTCCTGCACACATATTTAAAAATTAATATAACATTTCATTATCTGTGCCTCGTGCGAATCTTGTCAGCTTGGTAAGTATCACCACTGTGTATTCACCAAACTTGTAATACATAACTACAAATAACAATCAGCGTATTTAAATATAGTATGTAACAAGCACACTATTTTCTAAAAAATCAAAAATCAACTCTTCAGTAAAAAGCGTTCATAAATTAACAGTCTCTTCATCGCATTAACACAAAGAAACGATTGTTCATATGTATTTTAGTTTAATGTGATATTATTCTGTATAAAGTTCAGACTAGACTGCAGTTTTATGTAAGTTGTATATAAAAGATTCAAATAATTTACACCATTTTGATAAAAAGATCTGAGAAATAACATAAAAACACATACAAATCACTGTAATTTAATTAAAAACTAACATTGATTAAAGGTTCATTATTGATACCTCATGGAAACATTCAATGTTAACGTGTAACGCTTTTATGCAGTACCATTTTTAGTTAAATTATTGTCTGCGGCAATTTTAAAATATATATCTTTCTTGACTTAGTTACTGATTGTTTGTTTTTTAATTTCGCACGAAGCTACACGAGAGCTATCTGCGCTAGCCGTCCCTAATTTAGCAGTGTAAGACTAGAGAGAAGGCAACTAGTCATCACCACCCACCGCCAACTTTTGGGCTACTCTTTTATTAACAAATAGTGGGAATGACCGTCACATTATAACGCCCATACGGCTGAAAGGGCGAGCATGTTTGGAATGAGGGCGATTCGAACCCACGACTCTCAGACTACGATTCGAGCGCCTTAAGTACCTGGCCATGTAAGGTCTAGTTAATACTACATATTGGAAAATTGTCAATAGGTGAGTTTCTGTCATTTCTGTGTTTAAGTAAGTAGATTAATTATTCGATCTAAATATTGTGAAACATAACTTTATAAAACATTAAAGCTTATCGGTTTGTCGGAAACCTTGTGAACTAAAATAACAAGAACAAAAAGAAATTTATACCTAATAGCATAATATTCGAATGAATAATGAGCGATATTTAAATTTCGTTAGGGTTCAATAAATCTCGTGGTTCATAAAATATCAATGAATTACACATGACAGATTTAGCTTTAACTATGTTCACATATCCTAAAGTTTCTTCGCCTGAGGTCAGGATTGCATTGTGATTATGGATACCTTTATTTGAACATGGGAATATAATATAAAAAAAATTGGTGAGAGAATAGAAGTGAGAAAATATTTTGCTAAAACATATTTAAAATGTCCCACTTCCAGTTAGGCACCGTGATGATGATTACGTTGTCTGCTTTAAATACACAGTGGAAAGTAGTTGCACCTCAATTCTTTGTTGTGTTAAAGTTAGAAAATTCTGTGCGAAATGTATCATAATAAGGTAAGCTATTATTTTTAATGTCTTAACCTGAATGGTGGTTAGAAAACACTTGAAGCTCTGATTTGTAAAGTTCATGAAAATTAAGAATCAATTAGGTTCACGTCGATTGTAGTAATGAGAGTACAATACAGACATTAATAATGAATTAATAAAGTCAAGGAAAGTTATTCAATATTAAAAGTAACATTTATCACGTCTATTTTTCTAGTCAATCGATCGATAGTCGTGGAATTCTACAAGTAAGTTTAGAAATAAGTTAGGCTTACATTCGTTTCATTAAAAAAATTAAGCATTTGAAATTTGCTGTAAAAGTGACGCGTAGCTGAAATACACGATAGTTATCTGCGAAGTTTCAAAGTAAATAAATCTTTAATAATCTAGGTCTACTTTTAATATAACGACGTTTTGATGACGTGCAAGACCAAACATCGAATACCTGTGTGCAACTAATATTTCTATCGCCCCCCCCATTACATAGCTATTGTTACAAATATTTTAAAAATGCCTTTATATTACTTGATTTTACAAGGGGTAAAAAAAATCCTTCCCATGGTATTAAGATCTGTAAAGCCCAGAATTCTGTTTCAAGCTTAACAACAGCTACGTTTATTTTATCTACGAGATAAGTTAAGTTGTTGATTAAATCTACAACACAACACTCTACCACATATAGGTACATACATAGTTCACAATGCTTCATAATATTCAGCACATAATCACGTAAGCATGCATCTGTATCCATACATCGAATGCGCTTGGGTTATAGGGTATCATGAACCCACGTTTGTTTGTTTTTTAACATTATGAATCAGCTATACTTAAATGTATTGCTCTCCACTTATGGACAAATCATTTAAAAATTGTATTGTTTTTAACTGGTTATTCACGGTTATTGAATATGAAGTAACAGAATTCATTACTATTGACATCTTGAACTGCTGCCGCCCAGCATGGTCCGGAGGTTAGGACGCTTGACTCGCAAGCTGAAGGTTGAGGGTTCCAATCGCCGTCTCACCAAACATACTTGCCCTTTCAGCCATGAGGGCGTTATAATGTAGTCATCAGTTACACTATTCATTGGTAAAAGAGTAGCCCAAGAGTTGGAACTGTGTGGTGATAACTAGCTACTATCCCTCTACTAAATTGAGAGCGACGTGAAACTCAACATTAACCAATCAACTGCTGCTCGCTGGCTTATATGTTAAACGTAATATCTCATTTAGTAAGGAAAAACGCGAGATGTTCAACCTATACAACTGCTAGACCATCTTGGTGGAATCTCACAATGAAGGTTCGACTTGTTATCAATTTCGCGCAAAGCTACATGAGGGCTACCTGCGTTAGCCGTCCTATATTTAGCAGTGTAACACTAGAGAAAAGGCAGATACTTACCACCACCACCGCCAATTCTTATGCTACTATTTTATAAACGAATAGTGGAATTGATCGTACTTATAACGCTCCCACGGAGGAAAAATGTTTGGTGGGACAGAGATTCGAAACCGCGACCCTCAGATTGCGAGTTGAGTGGTCTAACTCTCTTGCCATGTCGGGTTTCATGGTCAAAACTATTACCTGTATGTTTGTTTGCTATCTGCACTAGCCGTCCCTAATATAGCAGTATTAGACTAAAGGGAAGGCAGCTAGTCTAAGACCAACCATCGCCATCTCTTGGGCTACCACAAGATAGATTTCGTAGGATATTAAAACTGCCGCTATGAACTTTCCGGAAAGAGTTTGTTTGTTTTTGAATTTCGCACAAAGCTACTCGAAAGCTACCTGTGCTAGCTGTCCCTAATTTAGCAGTGTAAGACAAGAGGGAAGGCAGCTAGTTATCACTACCCACCGTCAACTCTTCGGCTACTCTCTTACCAACGAATTGTAAGATTGACCTCATATTATAACACTACTACGGCTGAAAGGAACGAGCAAGTTTGGTGCGATGGGGATTCGAATCCGCGAACCCTCAGATTACGAGTCGAACGCCTTAACCCAGCTGGCCATGCCGGGCCAGGTAGCACCTAAAGAAGCAAGAACGATTTAGAAGTTGTTACTTTGGGGTTTACACTCTAACAAAAGATGAGAAGATTTGTAGAGTGAGAAACCATAGACTAGACAGTGGCTGACACTTGAAAATATGTATTACATATAGGGTTTTCTGTAATTCTGGTACATGCACAACACAGAAATGGCAAAAATAACATCATTAAATACGTTTTGTGTATATCGTTTCTTTCACACTATTAAATCTTTCAAAGTAAATTAAACTGTTTCATTCACGCATGCTTTCTTACTTATTGTGGAGATAAAACACGTTTTTAAGATGAACGAAACAAGGATTTCTTGCACTTGGATATGAGGGGAGGGGATTTTATCAGAACCAAGTGTCATGCAGATATCTTTAATATAAAGCTTTTAAATAGATTAAACTAAGGAAAGTAAAGTTATCAAATGGAGTAAAATGCTATTCCCAAATATGTTTTATCTAGTGCAAATAGTCTTAAAGTAAATGTGTCTAATATAAATATGAATTTTTAGGTTGAAATAGACAATTTACTGAGCATACGTTTCAAATATGAAACTATATATCAAAAAGTTGGCTATACTTAATGGAGGTTCTACTGGCTGTTGTTACTTTTATACCCGAATTTACTAATCGATGTTCCCGGTATTAGGAAGACAAAGCAAGACTAGAGGAAATATTCAAGACCGCGTTTTCGTTACTTACTTTTCATCGCTTGGGCTGACCTGAAAAGTTTTAATATAAACTATATTATCCTGTGACAACATTATCACGGTTAGAAAATTCTTGATCCCCGACAGGCATGCCGAAATGTGCCTTGTAGGCTTCACACATTTTAGCAGATGCTGTCACAAAGTACTTTTTCGCTGTTATTTTGATAAATCGACCACATACACAACAGAATGCGTCTGGAGAATGCTTGCAGCTTCTTGATGCCATCTCTGATAAAATCAGGTAGGTCTATGTGCTCACTTAGGCAGCTAGAACTAAACTGAAGTGGTGAGTGATATATATATATATATATATATATATTACTATGGAAAGTTATAGAAAATTCTGAAAGGTTCCTCAAAAGTTTCGTAAGTTCTACAACATTCCAGAAAGTTCTGGAAAATTCTTGTAAGTTCGAGAAAATTATCTATCAGCTACTCAGCACTGAATCTACCTGGAATGTTCTGGAAAATGAGTAAATTTGAAAATTTCATTACCCAGGTCACAAAAGCAAAGTGTAAAGAGAAAAATATGCATTTACCATTTACTTTAGGCATAAGCAATTGGGAAATAACACTTTCCGCCCAGGAACAAGAAAAAGTAAAAATTTTGTTACATAATGTTATTAATTATAAATAAAATAATGTTGTGTTCTTAATTCTTGCTCTGAAAGTCTAATTTTTAAAGGTCTTATATAAAACTGATAAACATTTCAATTCACTTTCTTAATCTGTTTCACACTATAACAGTTGTTCATAAACACTGATGTTATAAATAGCACTTAGACCGTTACTCTGGCGTTACCTTGTCAGCCTAATGAGCTCTAGTATTGGCGAAAGGTCTTGTCCGTAGTAAATGTGAAGCGTTTTTGATATACTACGACATATTCTTCACTCAGAAGTTCTAAGAATTGTGTACCATAAGATGTACACATTGTACCATAACCATTGTATATATGGTTTTCATGCCAAACATTATATATATATATATATATATATATATTTACGACATCTTTTGGTTTGTTCTGAATTTCGCTCAAAGCTACTCGAGGGCTATCTGAGCTAGCTAGCTGTCTATAATTTAGCAGTGTAAGACTAGAGGGAAGGAAACTAGTCATCACTACCCACCGCCAACTCTTGGGCTACTCCTTTATCAACGAAAGTGGGATTGATCGTAACATAATAACACCCTCACGGCTAAAAAGGCGAGCATGTTTGGTGTGACGGGGATTCGAATCTGCGACCCTCAGATTACGAGTCGACTGCCTTAACCTTCTGGCCATACCAGGCCTACGGCGTCTTTATCGTATCCAAATGAAAATAAGCAGATAACGATATTGCCGAAAACAAATTATATGCGACACTGTTGATGAGTCATGATGATTATTATTAAACAAACACTGGTTTATCACACCCACGGCGTTCATCTTTTTCATATATATTATAATAATTTAATTTCTAACTTACTTACCCCCAAATGGTAGTACCTAATATATTTTTTTTTCTTATTTTTCAATTATTTTTTTCTTCTTTACTTTGGAAAATAGTCACCTTCCCACAACTGTCTGCACGTAGTGTAGGGTGGTATAGATGTGGGAAGTTGTGGGCTTGAGCATACACATCTCGCTATCCTAATTTCTATTTCTATATCTATTGCTACCTCTTTCATTTATTTCTTTATGTGAGACTGGCGAATGGAGGTTAATCCTGATAGACGGTATATCCCCAAGGCAATGTGGGTCCTACTTCCGCAGTCACCTCTAAAACCTAGGATACATTTTATATCCCACATTATAGCCTGTATCCTGGGATCTTTATAATTAGTGCAACGTTTTTTATTTATTATTTTTAGTTATTTTTGTTTCGACTTGTTTCTGTGTTATAACAAACTAATATAATTAGTCAGAGATTTGGATTTACTGTTGTTAACGCAGTCCTTCCTTTTGATTTTGTTTACTTAGCTTTATCAGTATTAATCTGCTCAAAAATATACATATACATATACACATCGCTTCGTATATAACTATTCACTGTCTTAGGTATAGGACAATATACGACATACACGTTTGTGAACTCAGTATGTATTCATCAATGTGTTTGTGTATATATACACACACACCTTGCGTATACGAGTACAATAAAAACGTATTGCGCCAGACGTACAGCGTTGTTCATTCTTATAGACGTGGAGTTGATGCAGACCCAGACAAAACAAAAAACCAGACAATGAAAAAACAGTCGGCTCTTCAGTGCTCGGCGTCTATAAACAGCGCCTACACTTCGTTGAACAAAACAGTTACTTTTCTACCAAACAGACGTGATAAAGCAAAAAAGATAAATGAAACAGTGCCTGATTTTTTTTCTTTTCTTATGTTGTAAGCTTGTTTCTCTGGTTCTATTTAACGTAAATATTCATGCATATACTATTTTAAGTATGAAAACCAGTTTTAACAAACAAAGTTTTAATGTAGTTATATAACCGCTTATAGACGAAACCACCAAGACATAAGCACTGCCATATGCTAAAAGATACGTATTGTGTGAAGCAACGGTCTACGCCCTCTCAACCTCTTCTCAATCGTTTATGTAACAATGGAAATAAATTAAGAACACAGTATTCTTACTTTTGTTCCAGAAATTACTTAGTAAATAGAGGTGAAGATAGTTTTAGTCATAACGAAATAAATGAAGTACTTAATACTTACTATTCTTTAAAATATGTAATATCTTAAGCATTTATTATCATTAATTTTTTGCTTGGTCATGAAATTCCAATTCGTCATTACACAGTATTTAGTATGTCACATTAAAACGATCTTTGATAAGGAATTTGCATGTAATGTGAAAACTACAGCTGCTATAAAGTCATGGTGGAACAGAATGTATCAGAACCACACTCTGATATTGTTTGGCGTTGGGTAAGTAGTGTGATATTAACCCAAAACAGATCGCTGTTCATACAATCATATCATAACCGTGTTAAAATCGAAAACTTGGTATTTCTGTAGTAGGTATATCTCTTGTACTTAATGGTGTCGTAAACCAAAAACACGTGGATCAAATGTACACCAGACGTAAGAAGCAAAATGTGGTGTTCTATAACAGATTTTAGCGTCCTCAGTCCTAAACTTTCTGCCGACCTACCAAATAATCAATAAGAATGAAACGAGTATTGTCGTTATTACGTACGAAAAAATATTGATTAAGTATCATTTGAGAAAACGATGGATTTCCTTGCAATCGGACCATTGAAATGGGTGCTAAGAAACCGTAGTCCTCCTGCACTAGATGGGTTATGGAAAACACATTTAGGATGGTGTATTTTGACGGAGCCCTTTTGCACTAGAAACTACGCTGCAGGGTTATTAGTAATATGTACAGTCACCAATAGAGCATACCTGGGCGTGACGACATAAGTTGTAATAACGTGGTTAGGTTCCAAAGACATTTTCATACAACGTACTCAATCTTGTTTTCTTTATGAAATAAATTTGTAACTTTGTCTTCTTTATTAAGTTTATTTACATAAATTGTTAGTAAGTATGCCGGTTTGTTTTTTCAGGAAACAAAAGTTTCTTCAAACTTCTTTATGAAACTAGTTGCTCACTTTCTTTTTTAAGAATACAGCATGCTATGTAAAATGCGTATAAACTAATACAAACAAAGCTGTACTATTCTAGAATGATATAAAAAGTACGCTTTTAAATAACGCACAAGTTAGCATGGGTACATTTCATGTAAAAAAAACTGGCTCTAAAGGCAAAAACTTCTGTTAACAGATACTTGGATGATTTACATTAGGCCTAAAATACAAGTGCTTACTGGAGAATATTAGAAAAGTCTACAATCTTATTTTCCTGAGCAACACAAATGTGAATGCTTGAATTGGATTGTTTGAAATTAAGCACAAAGCTAGACAGTGGGCTACTTATGCCCTTCTCACCACGGGTATTTGAAACTCGGTTTAAAGCGCTGTGAGTCCGCAGACATACCGCTGCGCTAATGGGTGGGGATGCTTGAAAACTTTGGGTAGTTGCCTTCTTAAACAATGCTGTTTGCGTCAGCTGCCGTCTTTAAACAGCATGTCGTTTGTGATATCTGCCTTCTTAAACAGCATGCCATTTGTATTAGTTGTTTTTATAATTAAAAATGTGTGTTTCTTGTGAATTTCGCATAGTTACTAGAAGGCCCTACGCGTTGATCGCCTCTAATTTTGAAGAGATGATTTAAGAGGGAAAGTACCACAACAGATTGAGGCTACTCTTTACCAATGAATAATGGGATTTATCATTGCATTATATCGACCTCACGGATAATTTTATTTGAATTTTGCTCAAAGCTATATGAGGGATATCTGCGCTAACCGTCTTTAGTTTATCAATGTAAGATTAGAGGAAAGGAAGTCATCACCACCCACCGGGCTACTCTTTTACCAACGAATAGTAGAATTAACCATGACATAATAACGCCCACACGGTTAAACGGACGAGCATATTTGAAGACGGGATGCGATCACACGACCCACAGATTGCGAATCACGTGTCATAACGTAGCTTTAAGGTCATCTTATTCAACAAGTGTGCAATTTTTTTGATCTAATTCTGCGGTACTTCGTGATTAATAATTGTCAAGCTTCAAAATGTGTGCTTGATATAAATAACTTTTCAGTTAAGGCACATATTTTAAGTATACTCGACCTTGTTACTGATAAGAGATCTTGTCGACAGTACTACCGGCTGTTTAGAAATATTATTTATCTGTTTTTCAATTGTACGTTAAGCTATTGTGAAATCAGCACAAACAAATCATTATATATCAACAAGTTTTAATTGTTTTACAAAACATGCATTTTAAAAATTGTCATTTGCCGGCCTTTTTTACTTAGTATTATAATTTGCTTCTGTATACTAACGACTAAATGTATATTAAGGATATTAGGAAGTCACAAAGGAACGGAATTAACTGAATCAGACAAATAAGAAAACGGAATGAAAAACAACACACCTAAAATTAATTAGTTGAATAAAGTAGGAAGGAATAATAAAAAAACTTATCGTTTCATATGGTTTTAAGTAACTTGTAGTATTTAAAAAAGCAAGCGAAAAAAACAACAGAGCACGTAACAGATTCCATACACAGAATAAATACAAAAAAGCTTGGTTAAAACATACACTAAAAATGTTAATATTCAGCAACTTTATCAACAAAAATACCATGAGGTCAGATACGCATATATAGTTTTTTATTACAGTGGTTTTTAAAATGGTACGCACTGATATTCTGTAGATTAACTCATTAAATTTATGTTAATATATATGAATTGCTGGTTAAATGAAACTAGTAACAGTACTCAACTTTCAGAAATATTTCACTGAATACATTTAACTTCTGTTAGTAATTTTATAAGTATTGGTTAATCGTCTTCAAAACCAACTACGACCTTCACTTCAAGATTTACGGCCATAAGTCAAACTTTAGGATGTTGTTGACGTCACACTGCCAACCTTTATTACAACACTAGCTGGTCCCTGGACAGAAGTTATGTAAATTCATTAATGAAATGTTATTTTAGGACAAGAAAAGTTGCTTTTCTTATACGTAATGTTAAAAACAAAAAATGACCATAAAAACTACAAAACGAAAAATGTGAAACCGCAACTTTGCTTGTTATCTCCCTACAGACTCAACAAAACGTCGTAACAAATTTGACGAAGATCCATGAACAGAGGGCGAAGTAATTCGTGATGACGAGTTGTTCTGTATTTTATGTTAATTAAAGGTTTAATACCCATACCTGCCGTCTTGAGAATACAGGGAGCGAAGTAGTGGTGAAAAATGCAAAACCGTTTATAAAATCGATGTTGCAAAATGCAAAATTTAAAAATTTTTATGTACTGTGAAGTAATTTCATGGACATACGACAGACAGTAATATTATGGGTTTAAATCTAGTTATAATTATGTACAGTAATTTTGAATTCACTTGTCATTATTATTATCTTCCATCTAACAAATTATTAGCGTATATCTGCGTTTTCTTCGTTACTTTAACTTTCAGCTGAATATAAGTGCTTCCTTACAACATTTATTTTGGTATTGCATCAGTTTCTTCTAAATGTTACCTTAGATCACCTATTTTAGGTGAATTTCTTTAGTTTATATTTTGAAGAACAAATCTCTTCTTTTTCCTTTATTCCTTCTCCCTTTTTTCACGTGAAAATAAATTTTTTACTACAATTTTTGTTATTCACCATAATTTTAATCCATGAACAAACACCAATTATGTATAACTATATTAAAATTACTAAGCATAAATGTCATAGGCAAAATGAACTAGAAATACACTACAGCGCATTAGCTTGTTTTAAAAAGGCTTAATTAATGTTAAGGCGTGCGACTCGTAATCTGAGGGTCGCAGGTTCGCATTCCCGTCGCGCCAAACATGCTCGCCCTTTCAGCCGTGGGAGCGTTATAATGTGATGGTCAACTCCATTATTTGTTGGTAAAAGAGTAGCCCAAGAGTTGGCGGTGGGTGGTGATGACTAGCTGCCTTCCCTATTGTCTTACACTGCTAAATTAGGGACGGCTAGCACAGATAGCCCTTGTGTGAAATTCAAAAACAAACAAACAAACAAACAAACAAAACTAATGTTAAGCATAATGTATGTTTATAAAGCGGCATAATACACTTGTGCTTATTTATTATATTTCTATTTCACTTTTTTCATTCTGCTCAGTCAATGAGAATACCTCATTTTAAGTTAAAACATCTCAGGTTCCTAACTACAAACCTGTTAACTTGGCTAGTATCATAAACATTTACCCATTAACCTTAACAGCGTATGTTACAGAACATCTACTAAGCGGTAGCAAAGTACAAATAGGGTTTTCTGAAAAAGTAGGCAAAACTACTGTGATAAAATTCAGCGCTATAAGCATAAATAAAGGCTACATATGATCTTCAATTGAGTATCTTTTCTTCAGGAGTTGAATTCAGCCTGTATTGTGTAAAAACAGGCAGCATTTGGATATGGGTAAACGAACCCAGCTTGTTAGTTGAGTACTCTTACCACGACCTGCGGGTTTCTTAAGACATATAAAATAAGTTGATAAATAACCTCAAACCTTTCTTAAATTTGTTTATATTTAAAATAGTTCATGCATTTAAATCTTAAGCCATGCAAACTTCACATCCCCCTTTCAGCAGTAAGGTCGTTATAATATGACGAATACTTCCACTTTTCATTTATAAAGACTAATCTAAATGTTGGTGTAAATTATGTTGATTAGCTTCCGTCCTTCCTTCTACTCTATCGCTTCTAAGATAAGAACAGCTAGTACACATGGCTCTCGAGTATCCTTACACGAAATTAAACACTCAGTAAAAGTATATGCATCTAATTATGGCAATGAACAAAATGTTAATAAATAAAAGTTAGGGTTGTTGTTTGTAATTATTCACAAAGCTACACAAAGAGCTATCCGTGCTATGCCCATCACGGGTATCGAAACCCAGTTTTTAGCTTTGTAAGTACGAAGACGCACCGCTGTGCCACTGGGGGGAAGGCAAAATTGAGAGATTTTTAGTCATTTGCACATTAAAGTAAATGTATTCATCCAAGGAAAAAAAGTTGTATGGCGTATCAAAATTAATATCAAGAATGTGACAACAGAAAGGATGGACTGAATTAGTCCCATCTTCGAGTTCTGCTTCGCACACATACCTGATAGGAAGTGCTGTTCTGTCTACCTACCTGTCCAGTCTCTTCAACTGTTTGTTTAGTTCACTCTGTTCATTAATCAGCTGCATATGATGTTTGGAAAGCTGCTCCAGCTGAGGCTGGATTTGATTAGCTCCAGAGTAGTTTTGGAGCTCTCGACTCTGCAGCAACTTGGCTTTTAATTCCTCCTGCTGAACTCCTATTGATTTCAATTGTTCTACTATCGCTTCACATCTTTCCTGAAACATTTAGTATTACTCCTACTTATTAAATAGGAATGGTGCGATAGTAAATTCCTCCAAAAGTGAACAATAATGACACAGCTTCGTATTAAGTTAAGTATAAAGATGAATCATCATTACACTTAGAATGGCCATCAAGGTAGTTCTACAGTCTCTACAAGTAGTAATGATAGCAGAAAACCCATCTATTAAATCCGTTAAATAATAAGAAACAATCTTCTTAAACATTAAAATATTCAGGATAAGCTAATGAATTTTTCCCGTGTATTAGATAATGTAAAGGCAGTAATCTAAATTTTGCGTTAAAGGTTTGTTGGTGAAAGAAAAAAAAGTACTAACCAGTTAGAGTTAGTAAACCAGTAGATCTCTTCTAGCAGTTTTACTAACTTATGTATGGAATATAAATTCTAAGAGGTCCTAGAGTTGGAAAAATCACACTCCAACTGTAATTACTTTGGTAATTAACACACGTTATTCCAGGTAAAATTATATTATTATGCTACAAAACTGGGGATTAGGATATTTATTTATGCAAAAGGAATTTAAAATCAGAAGTTAAGGAAATATCCATACTTCAAATCCTCAGTAAGAGTTTAACACACCTTACGGCCACATTTCATATATTTAAAAATTATTTTCTGACAACTAAGGTGACAAGGGTTACTGATCTTTCTTATAAACATTTTTGTTTTTTTATTGTTGATGTCCAAACAGTTGATCTGTTCACCAAATAAGAAGTATTCATTCTGTATAATAAAGTGTCTTCCGTCAGAATACCTGTCCGTGAAGAATAGTTTCACACTTGATTGGACATTCGCGCTAGCATCTCATACAGGTTCAATTCACAGTCTGCATACAATTAGCTTTCCCTAATTTTTTTTCATAAATTATGATTTTCAAACTTCCTAGCTTATAATCACAGTGAACTTTCGACATATGCTTGAATATGCCTCAGAAGGAGTTTGAAATCCCTTAATTTATTATATTTCAATTTTCATGAGTTTGAAAGCCACTCAAATCACCACTCCTCTTGCTACTGACTTTGGAGAAGAATTTATCTTGTGAAGTATGTTGTAAGGTAACTGTACTAGCCTGTATGAACTTTGAGGAAAAGCTCTGGGTACAATTTGGACAACCAATAATGTAAACAATGTTTGTACATACGTTTGATTTGTTTTGAATACATATTATTTTAAAAGAGATGGACTGTGTACTGATTGTTTATTGTTGAAATTTATCACCAACAAATCACAGGTACCTGCTGTAAAGAATCCTGCCCATACATTCTTAAAATCAGACACTGTACCTTTTAATCATTCAATATTTTAAATAATATTAAAAAAAACTTTCATTCATAGTTCCTTCTACTATGTTGTTTAGATAAACACGTAATAACATTTGTTGTGTTCTTTCATGATTATACCAATAAACTAGTTTTTAAAATCATCACATGACTGGAAAAAATGGTGCATAAGAAAATATCTTATTATACACCAAACTGCACAATGCTTTTGGTTCAGGGTCAGCAAATATCCACAATTAAGCTTTTTCATTATACGTTTTATTTTTGTTTTTGAATTAAGCACAAAGCTACACAATGGGCTATTTGTGCTCTGCCCACCACGGGTATCGAAACCCGAATTTTAGCGTGTAAGTCCGCAGACATACCGCTGAGCCACTGGGGGACTTTTCATTATACATTCGGATTTTTATAACTGATGCATCAAGTACATAATTTTGTTTGATTTTAGTAATGTAATATCGAGAACACATGCAAATGGAGACAAATTTTTCAAATATCTTTACTCTTTTAGATATATATATATATATATATAACCTATAAACATACCTGTCGTTTTTTCTTCTCTTCCTCCAGTTGGATTTTATCGATGAGACTACAGGGGCTTGGATCCAGTCTGGGGCGTTTACAGGAATCTTCATCATTAGATCTATAGCCCTGTGACCTAGAAGTATTGTCAAAACTAACAATTTTGTTTTATAGCTGCCAAGAACCTTGTTGGTTAGAGCAAACAAAAAAAAAATGATTCTGATTACATCATATTATCTTGTTCATTTGTTATAGCTTGATACAAACAATCGTAAAACTACAGTATCTTGTCGACAGGCATTGGAAAAAAAAAGACGTCTGGCATTGTCAAGAATTTTTGGTTAACATCCAGAACTAACAGATATCTAAGATTAATTAGTGCAAACAATCTTTTGGAATATTGTAACTCGTCGATAAAACAAAACAAAACTATCCAACATAGTCACAAATTTTGGTTCACTCTTATATCTAAGCCTAATAAAAATAATTTGTGTAAAAGTTCAAATGAAGTTTATGTCAAGCTTTCAAAAGATTTTTGTCAAAAGTGAACAGCATTTAACAAACCGCCCATTTCAATGAGTGTGTCACGGTTTATTAAGTTTTATCTTTATGAGTAATGAGAAGGCATATATGATATTTTATAAGTCCATTGATTAATGAATTTTTATTTTTGAAGTACAAGTGTGTATTCTGTGGTAAGGATGTGACAGTATATGACATATATGATATTTTATAAGCCCATTGATTAATGAATTTTTATTTTTGAAGTACAAATGTGTATTCTGTGGTGAGGATGTGACAGTATATGACATATATGATATTTTATAAGCCCATTGATTAATGAATTTTTATTTTTGAAGTACAAATGTGTATTCTGTGGTAAGGATGTGACAGTATATGACATATATGATATTTTATAAGCCAATTGATTAATGAATTTTTATTTTTGAAGTACAAATGTGTATTCTGTGGTGAGGATGTGACAGTATATGACATATATGATATTTTATAAGCCCATTGATTAATGAATTTTTATTTTTGAAGTACAAATGTGTATTCTGTGGTGAGGATGTGACAGTATATGACATATATGATATTTTATAAGCCCATTGATTAATGAATTTTTATTTTTGAAGTACAAATGTGTATTCTGTGGTGAGGATGTGACAGTATATGACATATATGATATTTTATAAGTCCATTGATTAATGAATTTTTATTTTTGAAGTACAAATGTGTATTCTATGGTAAGGATATGACAGTAATAGCTTTACCATTTTTCACTTTAAAGCTCCAGAATTATCGATTGTTTAAGGAAGTTCATGTTGGAGTATATATTTCCAACTTTTGTATTCTGATGATTTATTTACCTTATATGGCAAAAATATAAAAGTTTCCACTTATTTTAAGCTATCTCATTCATAGCCTGGACAAATATGTTATTTATTTGAGAACAGAAGGTATGACTCCTACTTCCTCAGGTGTTACGTCTAGTTACCCTATCGAAGATAACGTGCGTAGATATGCAGAGGTTTGTTTATGATTTATGCAACATATCCACTTAATTACTCCTGGTCATTCCAGTGGCCTGCGACTTGAGGTTAAAGGCTTTAACATCTTGCTGCAGTTAAAACGCCGTATTGCGTTTTAAGAAATGCCACAAGACATGAACATTTTAGTTTTGAAAAACTTAATATCTGTAGAGTTAAACCGTACTAGAAAAATAGCAGAAGAAGGCGTGGTTCAATGAGAAACAACTACTGATCGTACACAGAAAAAGAATCAGATAAAACAGTTTTACCAAAAACATTACTATTATGATAGAAACTTGGATTTAAATCTACAAAAGCGAGACAAGAGTCGTGATCATACGTTTTTTTTTTCAAAAGACGAACCATAGAAAACTGTACGTTATACATGAACATATGCCACACACTAAACGAAACGTATATCTTCTTATTGTGGTTACAAAATTACAGAGGTTATTCTCGTCCCGTCCGTATAATAATAATGATATTAACAAAGAATCGCAAGGAAGTATCAGTTTTTTAGGCAATAGATGTCAGTAAAGTAAAATCCCATCAAGACAAAACATCTACCCACATGTCAACATGTCAGTTCCTCTGTAAGATACAACAACAAATTCGTGGGTCTCACGTGTGAAATTATCTTTGAGTTGGTTAAAGTGGTCCTCGAAAGTAGTGCAGTGACAGACTTTAGAAGGAATGCAAACACGAGAAAAACAACAATAAGTTCAATGTCTAAAAATCTCATACAATCGAAATGTCTTCATACAGTAACACTTAAACATCCATCCTTTAATATGTGTTGATACTATAAACTATCTTGCTTATTATTTCATGGGCAATGTTAAGTTATAACGTTTTGTTGTATTTTTTATATTATTAAAAATGATGTTTTATATAAAGGATATCTTACATGTAGTCGGAAAGCGATTACTTGTGTGATTTCTTTTACACTTCTAATGCTTATATCCAAAGGAGACACTACATACCATGAACATACGAGTCATTCCCTTATTTCCTTACATGTTTATTTAATTTGTACAAAAGCTGCACTTTCAAGGTTAATAATTTCTTTACATGTTTAATGTACTGATGTTAATGAACGCGTAAAAAGGGAGTTAACAAGGTTTACTGCACCCTTTCCATACTACTGGTATGTTTTATGCTTTCCTCGTAACTCGCGCTTTTTCTTTTTCTTTTTTCTCTTACTCTCTTTTGAACACATATGCTCGGTTAAAAACTATATAATTTGAATAATTAAAATTAACGTTAATGTTTATACGTTCCCATAAATACTTATCAGTATTTAGTTTTTTTCACGATCTTTGAAAAATACTTAAATCCCATAATGTGATTATACGTTTACTGAAGTTACATAATCTCTAGAAAACGGGATTTTCCTTCAATTTGAAAAATATCACAAGGCTTTCAAAAATAAAGGATTTCATTTTTCGTTTTTATATGACCAGTTTTTCATACATTACCAAATCCATCCTGTGGTACAATATTGTTACAGGAAAGTTTATAGGGTCAGTTTTAATACGCCACAAAATACGTGTTGTTGCATAAGTTTCACAAATAGTTTTACAGTACTCTTACCGGAAGGCCTGGCATGGCCTGGTGGGTTAAGGCGTTCGATTCGTAATCCGAGAGTTGAGGGCACGAATCCCGGTCGCACCAAACATGTTTGCCCTTTCAGCCGTAGGGGCGTTACAATGTTACGGTCAATCCAACTATTCGTTGGTAAAAGAGTAGCCGAAGAGTTGGCGGTGGGTAGTGATGACTAGCTGCCTTCCTTCTAGTCTTACACTGCTAAATTAGGGACGGCTAGCACAGATAGCTCTCGAGTAGCTTTGTGCGAAATTCAAAAACAAAAAACTCTTTCCGGAAAGTTCATAGCGGCAGTTTTAATATCCTACGAAATCTATCTTGTGGTATACGTTTTACAGTACTGTTACAAGAAAATTCACAGGGGCAGTTTAAATACGCTACGAAATTTATTTTGTGGTATTAGTTTCACAAATAGTTTTACAGTATTTTCACAGGAAAGTTCAAAGGATTAGATAAGCATTTGTATTAAAATATGCTTATGTAAATAAACGAAAACTAATATACAATTAAAACATAAGATCATACAGAATAAATGAAAATTAAACGTTTAGCTCAGTTAATCACGTGCATGTTGAATTGCTGGTTAGAGTAGGATGTATACATATAGACTTGTCAACTGGTTTTTGGAACTACAGTACCGTGTATTCCTGAACAATTAAAAAAACGTCCATATATGTATGACATTGACGTTAACGCCGTGTCAAGTCTGGAGGATTGTTTGTACGTGAAGGTAAGAGACATCTAATTAATCGAGAATATGTGCATAGCTTCTCGTGCAACTTCCACTGATTCAAGATGGGTTGCCTTGCTAATCCCAGGTTCAAGTTAATTAAAACTCTTGAAAAAGAAACTAATTAATATTACAAGTATAGCATTAAATAACAGTGCGAGGCTTGTTTCCTATACCTATCTCACTGTTTACCTTAACGATACATTTCCATTACACGATCAATTCGAAAGAAACTAAAAACATACCCAGGTCCATCTCTGACTGGTGTTGGTAATGGTAACCACACGTGCGTAGTGTAATTGTTATAGGCAAATTAAGATGCAAGTTCGTATAGTATGCATGATTACTTAGATATATATAGACATCATACCAATAACGTGTATTTGTTGTTTGCATTTATAGCAAACCTAATAAAGCTATCTGTAGCCGCCCCTAACTTTAAACTATCGAAGAAGAGGAATGCAGCCGGTCACCCTAACATTCAAAGTCCACGCTAAATGGGACTGAATTTAACTTTTATAAAGCAATAACAGTTTAAATAGTGGGGAATATCTTTCGGTATCGCAAGGATTTGAACTCAGCTCGTTAGCTCGACAAGATCAATCCGCGCCCACAAACAAAACTTCACTTAATGAATTAAAAAAATCCAAATATATCAATTACACGAGGTTTTTATACTTAGTTCTTTTACTTATATGAGTTACTAGTTCATTTTTCTTATCGGTAGACATATCATTTATTAAACAACAACAAAAATTAGCGGATATCGAAAACATGAAAAAAACAACTATTTATCCACATACACGACAGTACCCTGACAGACAGACAGGACATGAGCTTGACGTCAGTTAAAAAACAAAGTTCACTGAAAACATAGTAAAATTATTTCTTCGGCAAAGCAACTGAGTGTATAAACGAAAGCATGAGAATTAATCGATTTAAAGCTGCTTGGTCATCTTAAATTTTTGAAGCCACTTAACAAACATAAGCGCATTGCAAAGCTCCAGGCTGGTTTCAAATACATTAACTTTGTATTATACAGCCCTTTTGAAGATTATTTTCTTTTTGTTGCACGTAGTGCATCAAAATCATAATATAACATATTTAAAAAAACATATCAGCATTGAAGAGAATTTCTTGAAAAACTAATCACATAAATGATTCAACAAATAATGATTTTTACCCCCACCACCCGGAATTGTGAACTGCTCAAATTTAAAGTCAGTATTTTTCTTTTTATTCTGAAATATATAGTTATTGTTGTTTTTTCACCCATAACTCATAAAATCAGTCACCTGTAAGAAGCTGCACACAGATTGATATTCAGTATAAATCAGTACTTCTAGAAGAGTGATTTATAACCCGTTAAATAACAGTAAAAGTTATTGTGAGTTTATACAGACGAAATAAAAAGCTTAATACCTGGAATGACCTTTTGAATACTGATATCCACTGTCTCGCACCACCTGTCGGGCCAAGGGGAAAAGTTCGTCTCTTCGTGTGAGCAGGGCAGGGATGTGCTTACAGATTTGAGCAGCTGCTTCATTTACTGACACCTAGAAACATTAATGAAAGCATCTAATCTACAGCATTAAGTCATCGAACTTGTAAAAGAATGTTACTGCTGTCCAAGAAAATTTAGTCTACATACGTCTTGAAACAATGTTACAGCTTGTAGCATCAAAATATCTGAAAATGTAATAAAATATAAGTGACTTTTCTTAAATAACATTATTTCTGAGAAACATTATTGTATACATTCTCAGCACGTCTGTAGTTAAAAAATTAACTCTGTAAATTTGAACTTTTAACACAGAACTTTCTTAATTAACATAATTTACTACAGATCTCTTGGTGAATTGTACATATAAATGTATACATAAGAATTTTAATCAATATTTCATAATAATAAAACACTTTAACCTAAATAGAATTTATTAACCTGTTCTTATGCAATCAGCGCTTCCTTTACCTATGTTAAACTATACAAAATGGGTTATCATTACATTTCGTGTAATGCTAAATGTATTCTATTACTACACTTAGTGCTGTGTTGAATGTGCTTTTTATAACATTACACAAAATAGTAACGAATTTCTTAATAAAAATGACTTGGGAGGCATGAGTGATAAAAACAGTCTGCATTATGTACTAACGTTTCAGTTTGTATCATGATAAAAATGTATTTAATATTGAAGTCGCTTTACAATTTCTTACAATAACTGTAATCCACTTAGCGTCTGTAAAAGTCCTGTGTGTAATACAAATAAATGCTGGGTACAGATTATACCCATGTTGGCCATAAGCCTACCTCTGTTTGATGTCTTGCAACAGAAGAGTTTAAGTCCTATTAGAAATAGAACACGTTACAGGCCAACAAACATCCACCTGATATGATATGTTCAACAGCTTTAATATTAGGTAACGATGAACTGCATTATCAAAGTAGATAAGGAACAGATAAGGGAAATCAATACATTGAACTACCTGGAAAGCTAGGTAACATCAAATGGTAAATGTAACCATTAAATAAATGGGAAAATCGGGATTGCAAAAGACGCGTTTCTGACGATGAAAAAATGATGCTGACAAATAGTAAAATTTCTACGGAGACGAATTTAAAGTTCTGGATTGCAGCGTTACACCAGTTCTCAAATATACATCAGAATGTTGGGCAATGTCGCCAAGTATGGAAAAAAATAACTGAATCAAATGAGTTGTGGTTCCTTTAGGCGTATTTTGAAGGTATGTTGGACAAGTCACACCTCAACTGTTAATAGTTTGTCGAGAGAATGTAGCAGGAGAAAGCTGCTGACCATCACAGATAGAGCTTGTGAGGCACGTTATGAGGAAAGAAAAAGTTGAAAGTCTTATTGTAACTAAAAAGGTTGAAGAAAGGAAAGACTGTGTTGTTTTTAATTTCGTGCAAAGCTACACGAGGGCTATCTACGCTAGTCGTCCCTCATTAAGCATTGTAAGACTAGACGGTGGGCAGTTAGTCACTACCACCCACCGCTAACTCTTGGGCTACTCTCTTACCAACGAACAGTAGGATTGACCATTACGTTATAATGCCCCAACGGCTGAAAAGACAAGCATGTTTGGTGTGACGGGGATTCAAACCCATGACCCTTAAATTACGAGTCGAGCGCTCTAACTACCTGGTCATGCCAGGCCATGATAGACCAGAGAAGACAGAAGCTGACTTATGAATGAATGTGTGAACACTGGAAATTCTTTGTACCTCAAAGAGAAGACATTTGGGGAAGACCGTGGTTATCAAAGTCCTGTTTGAATACGTTTTATACATAAGAGAGAGAGAAAGAAAGATTATGAACTAGAGTGTAGTGTTCGAACTATATTTAATAATACAAACCTACAAATTTATCGGCCTGGTATGGCCTAGCGCGTTAAGGCGTGCGCTTCGTAATCTGAGGGTCGCGCCAAACATGCTTGCCCTCCCAGCCGTGGGGGCGATATAATGTAAAGGTCAATCCCACTATTCGTTGGTAAAAGAGTAGCCCAAGAGTTGGCGGTGATGACTGGCTGCTTTCCCTCTAGTCTTACACTGCTAAATTAGGGACGGCTAGCCCTCGAGTAGCTTTGTGTGAAATTCCAAAACAAACAAACAAACGAATTTAAACTTCATAAAAGTTGTTTGGGTTTTTATTATGGATTTCCCACAATTCAGCTATGTAGATTTAGAAAATATTATTTTTATCACGTAAGGATTTTTTTACAAATCGGGTAAAAAAATCTTATTTAGATCAAATTATTTGTTTATTTACCACAATGAACAATCTAAAATCTAATAATAAAATTATTATGCTTGTTAACAAAATTCAAACAAACTGAAGAAAAGGGAAGAACATTAATTTCAAACGAATATTCATCTTCATTCACCCCGATTTTTGGGGGTTTTTTAGTCTCAAAACTATGTGTTATGATTTTTCTTTTATGTGTTGCTTTAGGATGTTTGTCAAAAATTTGTATGTGATGGAGAACTTGATATCATTTTCGGATTCAACGTACACGAATGGCTGTACAACGTGTGAAGATTTCTAGGCAACACATCTATCGTAGGCCTGTGTGTAGTATTCAAATTACTTTATTATCCTGTTGAAAATAGAGTTATATACATATAAACACGCACATTATTGGAACAAACCTCATGCAAAGTTAGAGGTTTTTCTGGCTTCCTCTTGCAGTCAAATCGACCATAAATTGCTGCATACTTCCTCATTTCGTCCATCCTCCGAGGATCATCTTCCGGCATGTTCATCACGTACTAAAAGAAATACATTTACAATATACTTATATGTTGAAAAATACAAGTCCATTCTTTAAATAATGAAATACAAAATATCCATTGATAACATATAAAACATGGGTAGAGGAAGAAAAAATCTATTCTTAAGTTATTCAATGAAAACTCGAAAATAAAATTAAAGAAGCCAATATTTACTGGCAGTGCAACATGTCTTTGTCACACAATCCCAACAAAGTTAATTTTTACACCAAAAACATCGTGAAACACACTGAAAAATTGAAAACTATCTATCTATACTACCGCTTGGAATCTTCATAAAGATATTCTTATACAATGTAAACTGGTTTGACGAGAATTATATTTTCCTCCATGAAATATTGTACAAAAATTCCAAAATTGTCTATATTTCTCAAAATGACCTCAAACAAACCTTAAATATACATTTTTGGACTGTTTTATTTTTGACCCCATACAATTCTTATAAGAGACTGAATAGATAAAAACTAAAAAGAAATTATGGTGTACTGAATCAAAGTTTCAAATCGCTGAAAAGTGTTTGGAAGAAGAAGGAAAAAAAACACTAGGAAAACGGTATGCCTCTTTGTAAAGACAAATACATCATAACAATAAACACATCACAGATGCATTATTAATACATACTAGAATATATTGACTCATCCATAACATACACATCACAGATGACACAGGTCAATATCCACTTTTATCATATTTCGTACGCATTGGGATACGTGATATATTTATAAGATACGTATCAGAAGATATCAGAATACAAAAATTATTCTTAACATATTTAAAATACAATGGAATCTATACATTCATAACATACGTATCAAAGGATATATATATATAACAAGTTCAATTTTTAACATACTGAAAACAGAACTGGAATATATTATAAATTCAAAACATTTTCATCGTACGTTCAAAACTATATTTTCAGACAATAAAGATAATCGATGAATGATAAATCACTTCATGGTGAAATGCCCTAGCAAGATCTTGTCATAACTTGTGCATATATCATTGCTATAAAAAAAAAGTAGATGCAGCACATAACGTATGAGACTGTAAGAACTATTAATGTCACAGCAACTACATAAAAACTAAAACGTCTTTTGATTACTGGAAAGTATGAAATGACTTAGTAGTTATCATTCCAACCAGAAAATTAGACGATTGAAGGTTTGGTCCCATAAATAACCTTTAAATACTCTAACCTTTGGGTGCCTTAGAAAATAACTGTTAATCGCTTTCTTCGGTTAAGAGTACAGAGCAGTTCAAGATTAGAGAGGGCTATGTCTGAACTTTGTGACACCTTAGTCCACGTACTGTTCAGGTTGAAACACTATCAACTGTCGAACATTATAAAAATATATTTACAAGCAGTTGATGAATAGTGTAAAAACATACTTAAAATTTTAATTGCAAATAAAATAAGGGTCTCTTGAAAAAGCACCAAGACCTGGAAGATACAAGTTGTGTGATATTCTGTGGGAGGGAATGAGAAAATTAGCGCTTTTTTTGCACAGCAAAATGTATATATAAAGTGATCTATAAATTGAGATTTCAGGATGAAAACAATATATTTACAAATATCGTTGTTAGACATTATCATTAACAAATCAAAAGAATAACTAAAAAGGTTGGTATATACAAATAAAGATATGATAAAATACACACTTTTGTATTGAATAATTTATGTGTTATAACATATTTTGGTGTAGCAAGCATAAATGTTATGAAACAATGTATTTAATACTCAAATTACAAATATGTTATATCAGTTAAATGCTCATTAACAAATGGCGTCTGACAGCTAAAAATGTATGCTAAACGACGGTTCACAAATATTAATTCTATGCCTGCATCAAAAACGAATTGTTTGTCGTAAAGGCATTGTACTCAAAGTATTCAGGTTCCAAATGTGCAGAAGGTATTTTCTACATATTGCGTTTTGCACTCAGCCGTTCTTGAACCAACTTATATCAAACAAAGATTGATTACACTCAAATCTTTAGGCAATTCAAGCATCAACGGAGTGTGCCATATGAATTACAATTCACAAGGAGATAATTATGATTAATTGCAAGAAGAAGACCTTTTGTTTATGTATCATTTCCTCGTTATCTTACTTAACCTTGAGTGTTATTATCATAAGGAGAGTGAAATCGGAAAGATAATCTTGTTTCAAACGTATATGCTTACAAATTTTTTTTAAAAACAAAACAAAAACACACACGCGTAATGTTCATCAACAACTTAGCTACCTGAAAAGTTGCCTTAAGCTCTAAAATAAGACTTCGATGACGACACAATTATGTTTTACCAATAATATATCTCACCCTTAAGTAGAACCCATCAATTGGTTGTAGACTACATAATCTATCGTTTCTAGGTAGTTAGGCATAAAACCTTTATTACAAATACGAATACGTCTATAAAAATGAATCATTAAAATAAGATTACTTTTTTTCCTGTTATTTTTAAGTTTTACTCGTATTTATATTCCATAAATATATTTTCTTCAGTTAATATTCGTGACATAAAAACTTTCTAAACTCAAGTGTTATGCACAGGTTTATATTTCAGGGTAACATTTGGGCAACAAAGCAATAGAATATTTTTTGTACAACATGTCCTTCTTGATTGTTGTTTTTTTTAACCTTTATTTTGTTAAAAAAAATATATGTCTTTTGTTTAAAAATAGTTTAATTAATAAAAATAGCAATCCCGTAATATTTATCGACTAAAATTAAGTACTTGAATATTCCTAACTACTTACGTAAGATGCAAAAAAATAGTTAAAAGTAACACACAAATACATCTTTATCAAACGTGTAGATATTCTATTCATATCTGTATAATACGAAAAAGTAAAAGTTAAAAGTACAAGATAAGTATAATCAAACACTTTTGACAAATCTCGTATAGAAATGAAGAACGCGTGATGAAGGCATTAATTGATTTAGCTTCATCGGGTTTCTTTGGTTTAATTCAATAATTATAAACTAATAACTTACTATTACTTTCTGCTCTAGATATACGACACTAAATTACAAAAAAATTGCACGTGTCTCAATCTCTATAAAACTTAGAGCTAAGAAAGTGATTCCCATTACAGAGCAGATGCAGCAGGTTTCAGCCTTTAGACTGATCTCACTTCCAGCACCTAAGCTCATCTTTCTAATTCTTTCCTTCAATTTGACCGCAATAAAAAGACATCATGACTTCGTGTTCCAAGGAAAAGAAATTACTTTTTTATGGATTTTAGAGGAAAAGGTCTCCACGTTTTATTTGCACAATGGTTACTATACGTTATACGCATCATTTTACGTGCTCTACCTATTGTACAACTCCCAGTGGTATTGTGGTACGTCTACGGACTTATACCACTAGATGTTGTTTTGTTTTTTTGAATTAAGCACAAAGCTACACAATGGGCTATCTGTGCTCTGCCCACCACGGGTATCGAAACCCGGATTTTAGCGTGTAAGTCCGCAGATATACCGCTGAGCCACTGGAGGGGCTATACCACTAGAAAGCGAGTTTCGATACCCGTTTTTAACAAAAACTCCTATTCTACAAAAAATACAGCAATTACCTCCTCAGAAACTCCAAGTGCTCATATGACACCATTTGTGTTCTACTCGTAACAGAGTACAGTATTATCTGTGGTCTGCGTATCTTCTCAAAAACTATACAACACTTTCATACAACATTCTCTGTAGCCTACTCATTCTAAAAAACTAGACAATGGCGTCGAGTAAATCTTATAGAGAAATTAATATAGTTCAAAAAATCGTTTCCAAAACTGAGCAGAAGAAAAGACCAGTCCACATGAAACTAGTACAGTGCATTATGTAAAACATCTTCTGTGGTTTACCTGTTCTTTTTACTTTTTGACTTTCGCGCAAAGCTACATGAGAGCTATCTGCGCTAGCCGTCCCTAATTTAGCAGTTTAAGAATAAAGGGAAGGTGACTAGTCATCTCTACGCACAGTCAGCTCTTGGGCTAGTCTTTTATTAACGAATAACCGTACATTATAACGTCCCCACGGCTAAAAGGGGCGAGCATGTTTGGTGTGACGAGTATTTGAATCCGCAATCCTCAGATTACGAGTCGAGTGCTTTAACCACCATGTTCCTCAGAAATTAGAAATATTTTATTTACATTATGAGCGACATTTTACTGCAGTTTCAACACTAAAAAAATAAATAAAAGATTACGAGTCGAACGTCTTAACCCACCTGGTCATGCCGGGCCTATTATTGTTGTGTAACGGTGCGACAACTACGAATCAATTAACAGCATTATTGTTATGTAATGGTGCGACAACTATGAATAAATAGATCTTGTTCCGCCAGATTAAGCTTTATTAGCGCGCGAGAGAAAGGAAATATGGTACCAAGTACCATAATATAAAACTTGTTTATCGACAATTTGTTTGTTTGCAGCTAAGCGCAAAGCTACATAACGAGCTTTCTGTGCTGACCCGATCAAGGGTATCAGAACCCGGATTCTAGAATCACAGGCTTTCAGAGTACTACTGCAACTGGGGGGAGCACTGACTGACAAATTCAGGCTGTAAACTAGAGGAAAATGAAAAATTGTCCACTGACGCGCAAAAACCATTAACTAAAAACTTTAAATCGATTTTGCAATAAGAAAGATGTAGCTTACAATTTCGAGATTCGAATGATACGTAAAACGACTTAATATTTCATGTCAAAAATAGAATAAAGGGGCCACGCAACATTTCAACTGTACATCGAACGAAAGGAAAAATATGTGTCTGAGAGAAATATCTTAGGCTCACTGCTCTTGCTGACAATATGATCAATCATAAAAAGAGAAAGTACCAGAAACTAATGGCCATATCATAAAATTAGTATATATATTTATTTAAGTTTTTGTTTTTAACAGAAATACTTGCTGTGCCCACCACAGGGAATCTAGCCCCGGATTTTAGCGTTGTGAGTCTGTAGCCTTACCCGCTGTCTCATTGGGAGAGGTTTATATTTGTGTGTTGTTTTGGTATTGTTTGAGCAAATTAGATGTTATTGTACAGACCCTTCTTGCTCTGTCAAGTGATCGCAAACATGTAATGACTTTTTTGTTCAACCCAAATCCTATATCGAGAATAGTATCTTGTGTTTTACTTTTTTTTTTTTTCTGTGTGTTGTGGAGGGTGAAGTCCAGCCAATATCAGTAATTTTATTTCGCTCTTTCCGTGACCATTGACGATAAACTGTCCATAAAATGTGGCGATGGTTTTAAGTAGATAAAATACACTACTTCGCTCATTGGCTCGGCAATGACGGAATTGTTCGGTGTACCTCGTGTGTTGTCGTTATCTCCTGGTAGAAATTGCTAAATGATACTTTAACACAGAGAATATTCGATCTGATGCCATAACGAGTTCATTTGAAGTATGATATTATGGAATTTTAAAAAAATAGCAATTACTGTTAATGAACCATTTTTGTAAAGCCTTGTACTTGGAGACAATTATCGCGTATTGCATTAATGTAAACTTACTACATACACTTAGAAGTTAATATCTTTTATGATGCATGAAAACTTTAATTATTTCTTACTACAAACCAACCAAGATATTTTAAAAATAACAAGTAGTTACTTTTTTAAAACAAAATATGTTTGATTTCTTACTCTTAAATATTTTAATGTTGAAAACGTTTGCTAATCTAATAACATCTGAAGGAAAACAAAATAAAAGTAGTAATAAAATAAGTATAAAATGCAGTACTTTTATGACATCGCAATTTACCTATTTAGTTCTTATAAATTTCTTTAAGTGTGAATTACAAATAAGTTAACTGAACAGTTTTAACGCAGAAGATGGATAGATGTAATCTTATTTATCTCTCCAACTAAAGACTTAAAGCAAAATAAACTATCTTCTACAATTTTACTTTACGTATGACTTGTGTTTAAACATGGACAAGTTGTGGCTCTAAAGAACTGTTTTTCTTTCCTGTTCCTTGAGTGAAACGACGTTCGGTTTCTACGATAAACTATCTTCAAGTCGATTTAAATAAGGTTTCACTATAGAAACAAACAGGGGCAGTCCAACAAAGCCCAAACTATTATTTATGGAACCCTTCTCTTATAATGTAACTAAATCATTTCACTAAAGAAATATCCTAATGAGGCAATTTTCACCGAAGTTCTAGTTCACTCTGCCAAGTTCAAGAGATTTTTTTTTTTTACTGTGTCATATAAAGTGACAAACGTAGTTACAGATAATCATCCATTTCCATAAACATCATACGAAAAATTAAATTTTCACCATACCTTAAATCTGTTAAACTCTATAACCTAACAAAAGTTAGGTTTGGTTTAAAACCAATTTTATCACAGATTTATGAAGATCGCTATAAAGAAATTAAAATAATAGACAATAGCAAAACTATTTTACCAGTATGTGTTTAATCAAAACATTTGAAACAATAACACGATTTTATTCTTCGTAATACGAATGTATGTATCTGATGTAACTTTCAGATTTTAGAACTAATCTTTATTTAACATTTATTTTTTCCACCATCGATAAGGAATAACAACAACATCAAAAAGATTTATGGTTACGAGTTACCAATAAACTTATCATATACATTAGATAATTCCTGTACCGTTTATTATATTTTGTACATGTTATCTATGTCATACATTTCTAATTATTTCCAACAGTTGAAGACGAAACATCTTGTAGTTTGCGTTTAAATAGCTGTGTATGCTAACTGAAGCAACATCTTTCGCTAAACAGTAGCGCGTCAAAAGATGTATGTTTATTCAATCCTTAAAAGCAGATTATTCGTGATGACGAGAAACCCTCATGAAGTAAAAATGTATCTCAAGACGGCTTGTATGGGTATTAACACTTTTACTAAAGATGACCTGAGATGATCGAAACGTTGCTCTCTACTTTATGTTAATAAAAGTTTTAATACCCATACCAGCCGTCTTGAGATTCATAAAAGCAGATTAGATCTTTAAAACTGGGTTGAAAAACTGTGGAATATAATGTTTTTTGTTTGTTTTCTCTTCTTTTGATAACCTAGGTACAGAATAGTATACAATAAAAATATTTCACTAGTTTTCACTCTCTCAATAAATACACAGTTTAAACTTTAACTCATTCTCTTCAAACTTCGCCTACATTTGAAAGTTGTCCATAGTTTGCTATTGTGTAAAAAACCCCTCTCAAATGTCATACTTGGAAACATAAAATTAATTCATTACAATCTCTTTTCACGAAGGAAAATGGTAGAATTTTATGTGGGAAATTTACCTCTATTCGGTGATAGATTACCTACGCTCTGTCCTCATCCTTTTTAACCCTTTGTTCATGTTGAAAGCATTCCCACAGGGTTTGACCATACAGTCAACTGTGTGGTAAAACCGATGTATGCGATTGCGTGCTTTTAATCGATATGTAAATAAGTTCAACGTATACTCATGAGGTTAGAACGAATGGTGTAAAAACTCGCTTGAAATTATCTGAGACAACACGGACAAGATACACGAAGCTACAGTATTTGAGGGCAGGGTGCCATAGCGTCAGTAGCCCAAAAGATACGTGTGTGTGTGTGTGTGTATGATCTCAGCTCACTTGGCTCTACAGATACATTATTGATTGGCACTTTGCCATGAGCTGAGTGGTGGTAATAATCAGGTTTTAACACACAGAACGCCCCTGGTTTAGGTCGAAACAATAAGCCCTTTGCTGTAGCGAAGTCTAAGTATTAATCACGCAGCTTAGAAAAAAACTAAATACATCGCATGCGCATTATACCGAAGATACCGAAGCTCTGATACAAGCCTTTCACACACATAACTAATTTGTTTTTACCATAGCGGTGAAAATTTTCCGACTTTACAGAGACCAGTTCATAAATCTATTGTCAGTTTAAGAAATCATAACTTAGAAACATTTAGTACTTTTTGCATTTTCTAAAGGAGCAAATGTTCGTAAAGTTGAGATTTAGAAAAGCAGTTACGACAAAAATTCAGCTTCACTGTATGTCTCATCAAACTAACTAAAAAATCGTTAGTGATTTAGTGTATGCAATTAAGGACAAACAGCGTTCGGAAATGAAAGGAGTTTTCTTTATCATAAGTTACATATAATGACGTGTTAAAGTAACTTAATCCATAATATGTAGTGTATTACCTTGTTACGGAACTCGACTCATAGTCTGCTGGTATCTGGTTCGCCCTTTTTAGCATTGAAGGCATTATAAAAGTGACGGTCAGTGTTGATGTTGACTACGTGTATTCCATGACAAGTGATAGAAACACAATTATAATATAGCAACTACGAGTGCCAATGATTTTCAAAATATATTTTTAAAGACTGCGCGTAACAATTTAGGATGGTTATTCCTTTCACATCAGGCCTAGCGTCATATTTTTGGTTTTCTGGAGGACTCTCTGCGTGGGTAATGCTTCCAAACAACAGGTGCTCGTAAAACAATATTACGCGATTTTAGTCAGAATAACACAATAACATTTTACCGAACTGAAGCTGAAGCTTAATAGAACAACGAATAAAATATATTATGTTTAAATATGTTCATGTTAAGAAGTGGTGCCTTATAATCCACAACCACGAAATCATTGGGTCACCTTTATCGGTTGCGATTTGATACAGTTCGCTAAATGACAATCTAATCCGTTTCTAAACATATCTGGCATACTCATTCCATTGAATAAAAGTTTAATGAAAAATATCATAATATATTCCACACCGTATTTTCGGATGGTTTACATTTATTTTTAACAAACCATCCACATGTATATTTCTGAGAGAGTATAACATTTAAATAAAAATAACACTAATTCTTATTTCCAAATCGTTTTGATCACTTAGATTTAATGTTAATTGTAAGTTCACAACCACGATTTCTGTATAGATAGGTTTGAAAAAATAATGCTAAATTATTAATATTTCTGTAAACACCTATTCAGAGAAATAACACTAAACGCTTACAATTTCTGGAAATGCATGTCCAGAAAAATGCTACTAAATTATTCGAGCCATTACAAACTTTCACATATTTGGGTAAAACTAAGTTTTGCTATTCATTAAATATTAAAAAAAATTCAAATGTAAATTTCAGTCAATATTAACATAATGTTCCTTTACAAGTTATACTTATGAATATTTTGAATACAACGTTGAGATAAAACAGTATTTTACAGTGAAAGTATTCCCGAATGATACAGCATAAAAAATACGATGCGTATTCATTAAACGTTCTACAATGTAACGACATAAAAATATGTTCCTTCTACATACCGGCTTTCCAAAATAACGATGCGAGGACCGCATAAAAGTGAATGTAGACGAAATTCAACTAAATATAGTGTTTCTACCGTTTTGCAAGGAGCACATTAGTCCTTACTTCGCTGTAGAGTTAACTAATTCATTGTTTAAAGTGTATAAATATTCATCTCTGTTATGTCATTACAACCCACCGCCAACTCTTGGGCTACTCTTTTACTAACGAATAGTGGGATTAATCTTAAACTGTAACGCCCCCACGGCTGAGAGGGCGAGCATGTTTGGTGTGACGGAGATTCGAACCCGCAACCCACAGATTACGAGTCGAGTGTCTGATCCAGTTTATTTTCTGTGGTTTCCAGATATAATCTTGTAAAAATATGTGAATTTAAACGTTTTTATCTAGATAATGAACGAGAATTCATCTTCAAAATATAATTTCTTCTTGCAGCACATGTGAATAAGAATTTAAGTTTTGAAACATTTGAAGTTTAAAATACAGCTTAAATCATACCAAAAACGTCAAAATAAAATATACCAAATATAACAGGTCTTATATTTTTGAGGGGTGTTTCTGCAACATCTACTATTCTTAAAACAATATATTCGAATGCGCTATCGCCATTTTATTTGTGTTTGGGTCTAAAAGTCACAATTTTTTTATATTTTTTTAAATGGTCAGTGTTTCTTTATTATTATCATTACGTAATGCAATAGCGCTAGTAGCCGATTAATATGCTAGTTTTTGAAAAGTCATTAAGAATGAGCCCTGAAAGAATGTTTGGGATGAGTTTTATTTGGTTTTAGTATTTGAATTATTACTGGCTCTTGCATATCATGAATTATTTGAATTCATTTCGTAGGCTGGGTAGATAAATGTTGATTTACGAAAAAAACTGTACTTCCCATTGTTTTGGTGTGCAACCCAGTGGCACAGTAGCATGTCTGCGGACTTACTCACTAAAAGCCGGGTTTTGATACCTGTGGTGGGCAGAGGACAGATAGCCCATTGTGTAGCTTTGTGCTTAATTCTAAACAAACAAAGTAAAATTGTTCTGGTGTTGGGTTTGTAACCTAACATGAGCAAGTTCTGTTTTATAATATAAAGCGTCAATAGGATACTAGTCATAAATGCTGGATTTAGCAGTTTTTCAAAACAAAAGGGTATAAAATAATCTATACATACAAACCATACATCGATTCTATCAGCCCAATTAATTCAATGGTAATGCAATTCCTAGCTAGTTATGATATGGCTGGAAAATATTGTTCTTAGCTGATCGCGATATGTCTAAACAATGCGTCTTTTCTCTGGTCGTGATAAGTTTAGTCAGTTCTTAGTTGGTCATACAACGTTTAAACACATTTCATTTGTTAGCTATAAAATACGGTTAAGTACTCTACTTCTAAGCTGGTCATGATATGACATAACACTGTAGTTATTAAAAGATCACAATATAAATAGGCAGTGTTATAATATAGTTATAAACTACAGTTTTTAATTGGTCAAGAAGTGGCTGAACTCTGTAATCCTTTGTTGTCCATAATATATTTTGACACTTGATTCTTAGCTGATCATGAAATTGTTAAATACTATAGTTTTAAGATGATAATGTTATGTGTAGGAACAACAATGGAGTTTATTAGCTGCTCTAATATGCTAAATTTTACAGTTTTTAGCTGTTTATGATATTCATTAACGGAATTAATTATGAAAACACAGAAACGATACTTAAATGGAGTAATAAGTTACGAATAATAGCAGCTATAATGACATTACACTAGCATCTTGAAAGCGAGTTTTACATTGCACAAACTGCTACACAGTTTATCAATGTACGAGTGTAGAATATTTTTTTCAATCATCTCAATGATTCGTTTTCATAAAGGAATGAGATTATGAACCTGAATGTGCCAATCCTTTTCAGCAGTGAAGTTACCACAAATTCTGTGTAGATCACTGACATCCTTTGCTGAGATATAGCCCTAAATTATACAGATTTTAATTACACCATGCTCTACTATAGTTATTATACTTTGCTTAAGATACTGTTTTTCTATCCATCCTTGATCGGGCTTTTACCGATTGTTATTGGGCAATTTGAATTAAGTTTTATCTGTGAAAAGCACACATCTTCAGCTTTCCTCATTCTACTGTTTGTAGTTTTGTGCCTATTTTAAGTCCTTGGTTTGGTTACTTCTTGTCAACAATTATTTTACTAACAGCTACAGATTCATTAAGACCACTTCCTGCTAATTTTTACAACACAGCCTTTGAAGCAACATTCATACTTGGATTTACATCAAGGTCTTTGGCCAAATTTGTACTTGAATGCCGCCTATCTCATAAATAATGTACATTTTAATTCTTTATCATTTTCTGAAGCTTTTTGATTTTCTTTTCTCGGCCATTTCTCTCATTAGCAGTAGCAAGTGTCATGCACGCTCTGTCTAGTAGGAAACTTTGATAACTTATATTTCTCTCATGGTGTAATGCTGGCTAGAAAATTATTTGATCTCTACCTGCCTGTCAAATGGCATTTCAGTACAGAGCACCATGAATGTATTCACATTAATATTACTAATGGCACAAAAAAACCTTCTGCACTTTTATAGACATTATACAGGTGTAATACTTTGTGATTGGTAAAATGATAACTAATAACAGCGTAAACTGTCAACAAGTGGCTGAAATTGAAAACAGTTCACTTCCAAACAATTGAGTGTGAAATTTCCAAAGTATTTGCCTTTCACACCCTTTTAATTCACGTTTCAATAATTATTTCCAATACTGCAGATATACTATGCTCCTTAAGTGATCATGGTATAGGCTTTACTAGTTTGTAAGAAATGATTTCGAGATAATGTATTCTACATAAATACTAGCTTCAACAAAACAAGATACTTATATCCATAATATACTTTAAAGAAGTTCACTTCTTAATTTCCAACCTATAGAGAATTATTTATATAAATCATTTCCGAGCATATTTAATTTTCTTTCCATACTAACTATAAATATGTCTTATTTGATCAGTAGCTTACCTAAACTAGATATTCAACAAATGTGTTCTGTAAAAGCTTCACAAGAGTCGATGCTTACTTTCAGAGCTCAGGATAAACTGAAAACATTATGAGTTTAAGAATCCCGATTTTTTTTAATTGAACCTTTATTCATATATCCAGCTTTATTGGCTCCATTTACAAAAATGTTTTAAGTGTCAGAGATTTGTCTAAAATATACCGTGTTTACACACACCAATCAGAACAAAAAATTAAACAATGTAAAAATGACAAGTAAGAAAACGAAATAATTTACTCATACTTCAAATTTTATGTATTTTTGTAAGTGAATCATAGACATTTCGACAAAACACAAGGTTTCATGTTTTTTTAAATAAAAAAGTGAGAAATAAAATGGTATTACATATCATACCTAGAACTGATCCGTCAGGATAACAATTGAGCAAAAGCGCTTACCACTTGTACTGTCAACACATTATCTTCTGAAACAATTATCATTGATATATAGTTTAAGAAAGTCATCAAAGTGGAAAGAAGCATAGTCGTTCTCCAACCCATGCCTACTGCGTTTACCTGATGTTAGTTTGAGGTTTTAACACAACATTACCTACCTCTAGTTCTTTACTAATTTTCTTCTTGTTATTTTGAGGCTTAGGTTCTAAAGGGGGCATCGTCTTGATAAGAATTTCTGCTGCTTCTGCTAATCGTTGGATTTGATTTTCATCGAGAACCGGTGTAAGAGAAATAGGGGAACCCGGCTGTACGTACTCTCCTGAGCCCTTAGAACAAAACACAAACACAAATAACTTACTACATTCAGCCTTTATATCAGTCCTTAGGATTGTCGTTTCCCTACTGCACTTAGTTTTTAGATAAATCACCGATTATAGAACATATCGAATATACAGCAAAATTAATATCAATTTTCAATTTTATATCCTTTCATTTCATGATTAAAAATTATATATTCTTAATACAATGAATTCATTTATTGTAATTTTAGTAATCAAATGTAATATTTAAACCGTTTAAGATATGATTTACTTAGTTAAGAGTGCCTGATGCCATCATAAAAAAGTTGAATTCCTAATCATTTGGTACCCAGAGAAAAGGCACAAAAATAACTCGTTGTTGTACCACATCCTAATGAATGATGTGTCAAGAAAAATCATTGATTTACGCTATCCTAATGAATTTGTGTGTTGGACAGTTGTTATTTACTTTATTTTTCTGTTATTTAATACTAAATAATTGTGTTTTTTATAAAAAGTGTTAAAAGTTAATTATTTTAAAATTAATAATTACGACAAGTTTCATACGTGATTCTGTAAATCATTACTTGTATTGTGCTAGGCTTTTGTAACTTTGTTGACGTCGTTTTCTTCGAAGCTTCTACATCTTTTTTATTATTTTTAATATTGTTGTCACTGGAAGGCGAGATATTTCTATATTTTTCTGTTGCGTGTTATAAATATATACAGATACAGACTAAAAGTGAGAAGTAAGTTAGTGAATGAAAGGAAAGTTAGACTGCGTGGTTGTCAATTTAGACAAAACGGTGTAAAATTAAAGTTTCAAGAATTTGATTATAAAAATAGAGATAGAGAAAAAGAATTCGTCTTATCAGAGCGTGTTCTAAAGTAACTGAACTACTTTATGTGGACTTCTGAAAAAAAAGTTATTTAAAACTCTGGATACAAGTGTGGTAACTCATGGAATAACTTAAGTGGATTTATCGCTAACCGTATTCTTAAAAAAAGGAGAGAAATTCGTCTTGCCGATTGGGTTCTAAAGTAATCGAACCAGTCTGTAAGAATTTTTGAGAAAAAGTATTTATAGCTCTAGATTCTAAACAATAGAGTGACGAAAGTTTCGTACTTATGTTTGACTTATTTTCAATATATATGATTTTAAAACAAATGGATTGTGTAGTGCCCGTTTAACTCTGAAATTAATCACCAATAAGCCACAGACGCCTATTATATAAAATCTACTTCCTCTACCAAACCTGACATTTGGCCAAGCAGCCAAGAATCTTGTAAATGTGTAAAATATTTCAAATAAATGAAATCTAAAAAAAATGCCTCATTATATGTCTAATTAACGATTTCAGTAATTGATTTTTGTCTTATTTCAAAATTAAGAACTTTTGAATTTTATAATACTATCTTTAATAGCAAAATTTTGAAATATAAATTTTAAAATTGAGAAACGGAGGGCTAGGCTGTTTGTAATAAAGCATAAAGCTACACAATGGACAAGCTGTGCACTGCCCACCACTGGTATCGAAACCAAGTTTCTTGCCTCCTAAGTCCGCAGACTTACCTCTTTGCCACTGGAGGAAAGTAAGGTAGGGAAATTTTTAACCATTTATGTTCATTTTTAAGAAAATATATAAATGTGTTGATTCTCAGAACATTTTAAACGCAGTATTTCTAAAAATATATAATACAGATGTACCATATCTATGTCTAGTAGCTTTTGAAAGTGGTTTGAATATATCTTAAATATAATACGAATTTTATTATTAAGTAGGTTATCAATAACCCATATAATTCCTATAGATTGAGAGAATCAAATATGACACTCCAGATGTAAGCTAAACTTAACGTAATATTATATTCATCATATAAATTAATAAAAACTCTATAACCCGAGCACTTTCGAAAGGTTTGATTTGGTTTGTTTTACAAATTCCGCGCAAAACTACACGAGGGCTATCTGCGCTAGCCGTCTTTAATTTAGCAGTGTAAGATTATAGGAAAGGCAGCTAGTCATCACCACCCAAACCAACTCTTCAGCTACTCTTTTACCAACAAATAGTGTGATAGACTGTACCTTTATAACGACCCCAAGGCTGAAAGAGCGAGCATGTTTGTTGTGGCGGGGATCTTTCTTCTTCTTTCTAAAGCGCTCGGGTTGTAGGGTTTTTATTCATTTCTATCAAGAAATATAAAACTTTGTAAAACTGTTTTTCTAACATCACGAAATTAAATTTTTTGTGTCATCAAATATTACAGAATTATTTTAGAACACAGGTCTTTCTACTGCTCTTATATTGCATTCATGATCACAACTGATGTAATAAAATTTAGGAAACACTGCGTTTACATTATATCCTAAATTTCATCAAATACACTTGTTTTAATTAAGTAAAACAGTCTATTCATGCTATATATATTTTTTAAGTTATTGTTTACAGTAAATACACTATATCATGTTAATGATGATAGTGTATTTACTGTAAACAAGTATACCTTCTGCCTTTACACTCCTCATCACATTAAATGCATCACTGTTATTTTAGCAAACCAGTGTTTCCTCTGATTCCAATATTTTAATCCTGTTCACACAGACTTCTCAAATATTATTTTAGTGAACAATACTTTTCACTGATCTTAAGATTCCACCCTTAAAAACAGTAAGTTCACTGTCATTATTTTATTAATGGTATTTATTCACTTTCTATACGAAATGAAAATTCAAAATTGCTCTTTTTTATTTCTCATTCGCTATAAAAGCGAATTTTTAATACCTGACATTAAAGAGATTACAGCAGGAACTTGTCCAGAGATTTGACATTCCAACTTCTTCATTTTAACATTTCATTACAAAACTATACAGATAAAGCAGACTTCTTTCAAGTTGGATTTTCAAGCTTTATAATACATGCTATGGAAAATAACGCAAGTTACGTTTGTAAGTTTGATGAAAGTTAAGCATTAGTAGTAGTAAATCTGAGTTTTTCTTCTGTAATTAGTTAAACTTAATATTAAAGAATTAATTACATAGTGTATGAAAAGGAGCAACAACAGTAAGGAGTGAAAGCTACATGCACGAATTGTACGAAACCAAGTACAAATCGTCAAGTGAAAGCATTTAAAAAGTTTCTAGCTCCATAAGTCTGGAATAAATGCTTTTTTTTTTCCAGTTGCCTGACCAACCTCATATAATAATACCAGATCCTAAAGTTTTCCAAGTGCTTCCCCTTTAAAAAGAAATAATCTCCCGACTGACTCTAATGAAAAGGGTCCTTCAAATATTTTTTTTTATTTTCATTAAATTATTGCACCAATCTAATGCCATATTTTATAAGGTGGAGGTTACAAGAAACCACGTCTTTGATTCGTTAGTTGGTGTGGGGTGTACTTTCAACCAACTAAAATAAAGCCTGTATTTTATATTTGTAGCTACTCATAACATCGATTTTTGAACTACATTTTAGTGAGAAAATAACTTATTTAACCACTTCTCCCAAGAATATTATTTTGTTTGCTGTTAAGCACAAAGCTACATGATTGGTTATCTGTGCTCTGCCTACCAAGGGTATGTAATCTAGATTCCGGCCACTAGAAACGTTCCAAGAAGAAACAACGTTATTTACCAAAACTATATATTCTTTAATATATGGTATTAGTTGGTTAAAAATGGGATTTTCGTTTTCTCTGTTTAAAAAGATTATTTATGTGTGTTAATTCTCAGGTTACTTGTATAGAATTAAATATTCCCTTTGTAAAAGATGGGTGTTTGAAAAACAAACAACTTACAAATATGAAATAACTATATATATGTGTGTGTGTACGCGCGTGCGTGTGTGTGTATACACTTGTAGGTAACTCTGTTTGATGCCCTCATATGAACCTTATATTCAATACATATACTATTTAGCAGAACAATCTGAATTTATAAAAACTACAAGAGATTTCAAAATCGCATTTATTACACTGGGCACTTAAGCTTTATGAACTATGTTTCCTGGGTAATTACCATTTTTATATGTTAACCAAATAAACTTTTCTTTTGAAAATTTAAGAATTCAGCAGTTTCTTATGTCAACTTTTCAATAAAATTAATGAATCTTTTGACTTTATGAATCGAATGAAAGCAATTAATTATTAGTGACAATATAAAAACAACAACAACTGACAAAACAAACAGATTATATAATTATACCTTATATTACAAACTATTAATTTACTTTTATTTCAAAGAGGGTTTACAATGAAACTTGTCAGTTATTCTCGAAATAATAGAATAATTAAAAAACATTGCAATACCAAATGGTACATATAGAAACTTTTAGGAAAGCTACAATAAAGGAAACTTCGAAAACATTCCACGTACACTTCATTCAAGTAGTTTGTTCCATTGATTAATGATGTACAACTTGTAAAACAGAACTGGTAAAGTCAAGATGTAAAAGGTCGCAGCACACAATCTTTTCTGCTTTCATAATTCCATATTGTGGAATTTATATGAAATCCAAAATAATATCAGCAACGTATCAATAATTATTTATTTTTCGAATCTTGTTGTAAACAAACAAACGAACCAAACAATCAAGGATTGAAAAGTATATTGCAACTCGGTATTAGCTTGTGTTTATAACCAAGCATCAGTAACTGCCAAGTAAGGATACTCACGAGAAACAATTTTACCATTCATGCACTGTATGAGATAACATTGGATTTGTTTACATACATTTAGAATACATTCACTAAAGCATAATATTAACTACGAAATTAATTAATTTCAGTTTTTACATAAATATTCTAACCAATAAATGTGCATTTTAATGTGTACGCATATATATATATTTGAAAAATAAATTGTATAACAAGGTGGGATAGGTTTGTTTCTTTGGAATTTGGCACAATGGGTTTTCTGTGCTCTGCTCATTACTTGGTAACAAAACCCGGTTTTAGCAGTCCGAAGACATACTGCTGTGCCACTAGAGGACGGTAGGATAGAATACTTATATGAATATCTGAATTCATAATTTTAGTCAGACAACGAAACTGATCAATAGTTATTGTGTGACGGGTTATCCACAAACTTCCACTTTCATAAATAATGTAAATAACACAATGTCGACTTTTGTTCTCCCCCCTAAATTCTCTACGATTTTGTGAGTGTATCTTTCTGTATCATCAAATATGACAAAACTTATTTGCAGTCGTTCTCGTAACTTGTTTGTTTAGAATTAAGCACAAAGCTGCACAATGGGCTATCTGTGCTCTGCCCACCACGGGTATCGAAACCAGGTTTTTAGTGTGTAAGTCCGCAGACACACCACTGTGCCACTGGGGGGGCTTCTCGTAACTCGTAAAAATAAAGTATAATTACAAAAAATTAACAACAACATATTTCACGTAAGCAAACATAAAAACACCTTATAATATTGTAAAGTTGTGTTAAAGCTTTGATATTGAAAAAAACTCACGACGTGGAAGAACATAAGTAAAAACATTAGCTTGTAACATCGCATCACTCTATTGCGTGATAAGTTCTTGAACCCAATAACATGAATGACTTTTGAAAAAAAAAATAACGGGAAAAATAATCTTCATAGTTAAAATGACGAAGCTCGCAGAAAAGATATTCCAGAAAAAAACACACACAGAGTGATAATACTGATTATAGCAAAATCATAGAGGATTATAAAAAGAAAGATATACTAAAATACGTTGTCGACAAAATACTTTTAAAAAGATAATAAGGTGCTTACAAATGCTAGGCATATTTCCAACGTATCTGATAAACTCCGAGTTAAGCCGATAATGTTTAGTGCAAAGGCTTGTATTTTAAAGACTGAACTTATTTCACATATTTAATATAATGGATGTTAGCTCTGCGAATATTTTTTTTCTAATAAATATACTTTATAAAACTTAGAAACACTTTTGCTTCATGAGAGATACCATTGTTACATGTTTACAATGGACCGCCAGCTTCCATAAATATTAAAATAGCTTTACAAGGAACCCTGTAAACGGTATGCTCCAAGATGTACAGATTTTTAAAAAATTATACTGAAAAAAATATCCAGAAAATTGTTCTATGGAACTATTTTACCCTTTTTTATTACGCTTTTCTCAAAATGATTTTATTCAAAATTTAGAATTCCGAATAACGATATATTTTTGTACATAACCGTTGCAGCGTAATGACTGCATTCTGTTTTTCACAAGATCCGTGGTGCAAGCGTTAAATTGCTTAGTGTTGGAGTCGTTCCAAACTGTCAGTCGTGACGTCATCGCTTTGGGAAATATATCATTCAATACCTAATCTCCATTTTTGTGTGGCCATTTTGAATAAAAAAATTTATGCAACACTAATAATTTGAATCAACTTACATTAGTACTAAATTGACTACGTATACATTAGCGAAATAATACTGGCAACGCAACTTCCTTCAAATTAAGCAGCAAAAAGAAAAATCGAATGTAACAAGGTACCACATAAAAATAACTAGCACTAACACAGATTTCTAAAACGCATAGCTTATTTATGTACTATGTTTCAAAGTACACTATAGTATTAATAACTTGGATTTTAATCATAGTTTGCACACATCTTTTTCCTGCCAACACAAACTAAAAATAAATCGACCCCACCGTATATAAATCATAAACCTTTTTAAAATGAGAACGTGTTAAGAACACAGTATAACTGTAAAATATAGTTCATTAAGTATTTTAATGTCATGTTTGTGTACCTTAATAACCAAGTGGAGTGTCGCAAAAAGTATTTTACCCTTTTAAGATATCTTGTTTTGAGTCGGAGCGCTCACAAGGTGCCTGACACCAGTTTCTGAGAGAGAGTGATAAGTTTTTGTGTTAGGCGATCTGAAATGGCTGAAACAAACTAAGATTTGTACCATAAATACAAATATGGAAACCTAGTTATATCTATTTTTCATTTATATTTTTTATTATATTTTCATTTTATATTTTCTTTTGTTATTTCCTAATAACATACATGTCTTGGTTGATTGTGCTTGGAATGGCCAGATGGTTAGGCTGCTTGACTCGCAACCGCAGAGTCGCGAATTCGAATTTCCGTCCCACAAAATATGCTAGCTTTTTCAGCCAAGATGAGGTGTTATAAGGTGAGAATCAACCGCACTATTCATTCGTAAAAGAGTAGCATAAGAGTTGGCGATAGGTAATAATAACTAGCTGCATCCCCGTAGCCCTTCATTGTTATATTAGAAATGGCTAGCACAGTCCTCGTGTAGCTTTTCTCGAAATTCCAAACAAACAAAAACCAATCCTGGTCATTTTGTTTTGCAGCAAGACAATGATTTAAAACCACATATTTATTTACATTTTTTTGCAGTTTTATATTTACATGACAAGGCATAAATTAGTTACTCTTCAATATAAGTACTAAATTATAATATTATTTCACAATTGTATGCGATAAATTACATGTGCTGTATGGAGAATGGATTTTTAATTTACGCGCTATGAAGAGTACGACATAAAAGAAAAAAACGATTACCCAATTGTTATCCTGTACGATGTGATCAAAGCAAATCATTTTTGGTTCATTCTGCATGTCTATACGACTTAATAAAAAATAGCTGGCATTAGTTTTAATTTAGTTACAACTGCCGTGTGTTATCTCCTAGTAGCAATGGCATTATTAGGAAAACATTCCTTAAGCCTGAACTAGCTATAAGTTTAAGTGTGACTATCAACTATCCATGGTTGAGCAAAAACGCCTTCTCCCTCCCCAACAAAAGTAATTTTAGCGAGAAAATACGCCATAGACCTAGCTGAAAAAAATAACTTAACGGAACTTTGAAGCCTAAAAATGGGGATAAAAACATACATTTACAGTAACATCAATATCAGAACATTGCAAATGTTATTACACTTACGAGGTCTTTTAGATCTAAAAGTTTTTATTTTTTATGTAAACTTCTATTTAAAAATATTTTTTTAATGTTGCTATTCACAAAGCTTAACAATAGGATATTTGTCTTCTGCCATTCACGGATGTCGAAACTCAATTCTTCGTGTTATAAGCACTTGGATTTGCCTTTGAACCAGCAGGAGAAAGGGGGTCTACAAAATTATAAACTTCATGGTGTTCGAAAAGTCACTGTGCAGTTTTGTAATCATATTTTATTCAGTCAATTTCAAGCCAACAACTATTAGCGGTGTTTAGAAACAAAAGTAAGAAGGATTCAGGTCTGTATTGACACCAACGAGGGTCACTTTCAACATTGTTTATAAATGTCAATCATGTGTGTGTGTGTTTTTCGTATAGCAAAGCCACAAAGGGCTATCTGCTCAGCCCACCGAGGGGAATCGAACCCCTGATTTCAGCGTCATAAATCCGGAGACATACCGCTGTACTAGCGGGGGGCCTGTCATTCATCTTACCTCCTGTATTGTATATTGAAACACGTCTGTTAATAAATATACAAGTGCACAGTGGCTTTCCGAATACCCTGTATATTTCACGACGATAAATTGTAAGTCAAACTACAAACATGCTTACTTATAAACATGGATGAATTTATTTTAGAAAAAGATAGAAGGACTTTAAAATTTATTATGGAACTCTAACTAAATACTTTATTTTTTGGAACTATAAAGTGGACAGTGCAAGCAGTCAGCGACTTCTAACGTTATTCTGATCTTCAGTTTAGACTGATGTCCACATTTGTTTTACAACCTACAGAAAAATCAAGGCGTCTACAAACAATAAACATCAATATATGTTAATTATATACTCTGAAAATTTCTGTCGCACACTCCTTATGTTGTTGAAGATAATAGGATAGCTTGTTTATCCATAATAAATCACACAGATTATTTAAAGTTAATATATAGAATGAAAGAAAAAAGGTTTCGATTGTTCTTCCGATAACTTTATCAGTCACTTTTCTTTACATTAAGGGGCTTTCTTTATGTATATTTCTGGTCAGAACGAAACTACGCACCATTAATTAAAACTCATACTGTTATAAGCACGCATGTTGTTCCTTCGCTAGTAAAACAGGGACCATGTCGCTGTAATCGAACTAAGACATCGAAACTCTTAACTTGTAAAAGACTTAGTCGCAGCACGTCACTTTATATATATTATATATTATATATATAAGTATAGAAGTTATGGTTCTGTGTCATATTGAACAGATTGAAGATCCGTGTACAACAATGAAAAAGAACAAAAATAACATGAACAAAAAACATCGCCATCTGTTAGGTATACCAGTTTCAAAGAACAGCCACTCCCGCCATCTCATAACGACTATTTCATCGCTACAGCAGGATTGTGGTGAACAAGGGGCGAAAGGGTTTAGTGTAAAGCAAAAGGTTATTTAGGAGCGTTCGATTTGATTCTAAAAAGGTTTACTAAATAGCTGTGCTGCTCATACTAACAAAACTCTTAACTTACAGCACATTAAAACATCAAGTCATAAAGCTTTTGTTCTTAAACGCGTTTTATTTTGCAAAAAATAACACAACAGGAGTGTAACTCGAGTTTTAAAAATATCTACTGTTTCATAGCTACAGGAATAACTAACCTGTAATATATCTAGCTATTTAACAAATACGGTGCCATCGTGAATAAAAAGTGCATTGTTGTAAACGTAATAGTTTATTATTAACAAAGAAAATAAATTCGTGTAAAACAAATATGGTTTACATGTTTAACGATTAAAATGATCTGATTAAACATATACAATACTATGCAAAAGTGTTAGGACAAAGCCAAAAATCAGATTTCAATCTACTTTCAAAGAATAATGCAAGATTAATCACAGGTGAGACATCTAAATTTTATTACTCTTCTTATTTAGTACAAAAGAAAATCATTGTGTGAGTTCAGAAAACAGCTAATATTTTGTATCGCCCTTTCGTAATAATAACTGTAAACAATTTTTCTGGCATTTTGTTAACACATTTAATAAAGTGTCCCTTGGAATTTTACTCCAAAGTCTCTAATACAGTCCCATAAAGTTTTTTTGGAAATAACTTTTGATTTGTCAAGTTTTTGATCTATAAAATCCTAAATTTGCTCAATGTAGTTGAGATCGGAGTTCTGTTGGAATAATTACATCATTCGAATGATTTCAGCAGCTTCATTCTTAGCTAAATAATTTCTGCATAGGTTGAATGAGTGTTTGGAGTAATTATTTTCTTAGTAGCAGAATTTTTTTTATTAACAATACACAAACTACTGGGTATACTACGATTAGTTTTTAAAGATACTTGCACTGGTCCATTATTCCATCTATTTTGCAAATGTCTCTGGATGCCTCAGCTGAAAAGCACCTCAAAACATCACACAGCTTCCCTGATGCTGCGTGGTAGGTGCTATGTATTTGGGTATCTTTTACCTTTCTTTCGCCAGACACTTTGAACCAAATATTTCAAACTTGGACTCATCCGTTCATAAAATTTCCTAATAATTAACATTCCAGTTTTTGTACTTTTAGCAAATTTCAGTCTCTCAATATTTGGAGATCGACGTAAATGTTTTTTAACTGTTGTATAAACAAGTATTCCATTCTTGTTGAGCCTTATTGATATTGTTGGTCTGAACACTTTTCTGTCATTTGGTTAAGGGTCGTTTATTTCACGCTTGAAATCAATGGCAGCCTTCCTTCTGTCCCGAACGCTGCATAAACGGAGATCCTTAACACAAGTGTCACTGAATGCAGGTGTTCTATCTCTTTTCATATTTTTCCAATTTATCTGTCTCGATCAGTGCTTCGGGAGCATTTTAAGCCTGAAAAAATTGTTGAAGAGTCCAACTAGCATCACGTGAAACTTTTACACGAACTTTCTACTCTACTAACAATTCTACACGCTTTTTGGGCCTTGGCGTAAAAACAGAACTTAATATATATTGTTAAGCACTGCTTTTATCAAGGATTATTTGTGAACTGTTATTAAATTAAGTTCTTCTACCATATACTTGTATCATATGCTAGTTCCTTGCTAGGTTTTATATATATATATATATACATACATAGCTAAGACGCTGCATGGGGGTATCATGACAGTTATTTCAAACCCTAAATTTAATGAATATGTTTATTTAAGCAGAACCGTTATGACATGCCCTTGGAACAAGTATATGTTAATTGTAAAGAATTATAAGTTTTCTCACTATAGCTCATTAATTTATTAACAGGGATCAGTGAAACATTACCAATATTGAAACTTACATTTTTTAATGGTATAAATGAATTAGCCATATGGAAAGGAAAAAAAAAAAGTCATAATATTATCTTGTCCTAACAGTTTCGCACAGTACTGTGTGTATGTATTAATTTTATGTACGTGTGTGTTTTGATATGCAATTATCGTGACAGTTTAGTGACTACAAGCCATCTCTCGAAACTTTAGTTATATAATGAAAGACCATTAGAAAAAACATATAAAATTACAAGTCAAAACTTACGTAATATTTTACCTTTTATTAAAGTTATTGATAAATAATATTTTGAGTCGACAAAGCTAGAGAAGCACAATAATATAAATGAAAAGCTTTGGGAATCAGTTGTTTAATAGTAACTTAATGCAAGCTTCCACATAAAACTATATCTTAATTTCTGGATATATACTTGTGTGTCCAGAGCAGGCTATTAGTATATATAACATTCTGGTCTTACCTTTTATCTCCAAGTGATTTTCTTTGTTAAAAAAATGTTACTCTTAAATATTCCACATATTCTATAATAACAGTTAAGACAAACACTAAAACTAAAACAATTGTCAAAATTTGAGCTATCAATACACCAAGTTCTAAATTTAAAGCTGTTAAAAGCGCTACAGACGTTAAAAACCTCGAAATTTTGGGATATGTTAGTAATTAATATTAATTATGTTATATAAAGTAAGTTTCTTTGATGATTATATAAAGTTTTCACATTTTTCTGTGACTAACGTACAAATTCAAAAATATTAGAGTTAATGAAGTGAGATAGAAAGATTAATTAAGTCACCTATGGCAAAAAGCTGGAGATGCAGTTTCAGTCTGGTAGTGGATTGAATAATGGATATCAATATATAGATTAACTAGTGTAGTATGTTGAAGTATTAGTATCGAGATTCAGGTTCAGTCATGTAATAAACTGAATAATGGTTATCAAGATGTAGGTTCTTTGGCATAGTAGGTTGCAACATTAGTATCGAGATATAGATTCAGATCAGGCTGGATAATAGTTATCCAGATGTAAATTTAGGGAAGCAGTGTCGAGATGTGGCATCAATATGACCAAAGAAAACGCAATAGTATACGTGAAAACACAACAAAACAGTTTAGTTTATGATTTTTACCATTTGACACAAATCCGTTAAGTAACATTGTTGAACTTCAGTGGTCAAGTTAAACTTACGGAAGTAAGAATGATATTAAATTTCAGCCTCCTAGAATTTGCTAATATACAAATGTATTGTTCGGAAGTGAGTGTGTGCATAAGCACACTATACAAATAAAACGAGATTTTTGCGAAATATTTAGGGGAATGTGCACAACTATGATGTGATGTCCTAGCTCCAAAAAGGTAAACAGTTTTTCGTTCAACCATGTCTATCTGACAAGCAAATGATACTCTTTTTAAATTGGGAATTGTGCACACTAGCGAATACAAACCCATACAACACCAACAAGTACTGGTAATATGTATTCCAACTCAGTACCCCTCCCCAATAAAAAAATATATTAGGCCTTCTAGCCTTTCACACCTGACTGTCGATTATGTCAACTGTTTAAATTATAAAATATCATAATGGTTGTTGACTTTCTGCGCATTTTACTGAGAATGTCTTTTTTCCAAACTTTTTTTCTACTTGCATACATTTCATGAAAATTTACTGTACGCGGAAGAGTGTTCCCCGTTAGTACAGTGGTAATAAGTCTACAGATTTACAACGCTAAAACCAGTGGTTCGATTCCCCTCGATGAGCTCAGCAGACAGCCCGATGCGGCTTTGCTACAATAAAACACACACACCTCAACATATTAGAAATTTTAAGGATGCAGACTCGCACATCATCCATATATTATCGTATGTCTTTACATGAAAACAGAGAGTCCGATAATCTGGATAATAATTAGAGAGTGTGATAAACGAATAGAAACATTGACCACTAGGTAAACACATGAAAAACAGATGGCTTAGTATATGATAGTTTGAGGTGTTAAAATGTGCATTGAATAGTAGACATTCACTAGCTTTCTTGTCATGAGAGATGGAGAAGCAAAAATGGGTTACTTATATTAATACAAATTAATGCCTGTGTAAATAAAAATATAAAGTAATATTATGGCGTCAGAATAGAAGTGATAACAGTCTGACAAACGTCTTTGGTTGTTGTTTACATTATATAAAACGAGATTGAAACTAAAATCATATGCAAGAGTATTTTAATTTTTACCTATATAAAATACGTAATTTTCTATCTACTGACTTCAAAGTGGCGCGCATACAGCCGTAACCAGGAAGTACTTAAAAATAATCTTATAAATTAAGACTATAAACTCCTTAAGCTAAATATCCTTGATCAATTCTAACTGGAAACATAGTCACATCTGGTGGTTAACCTTGAAGTCCAAAGTAGAATGCCTTGAAACTTACAAGTTGGATTTTATAAAATCCAAAAATAAAAAAATAAACAAAAACATTTCTTACTAAAGATTTTTGTACCATTATTTCTAGAATGTTTGAACAGAAATTTTATTTTAAATACTTTGTACGGGCCATATATAATTTAGAACCATCGAAATAATTCTAACCATAAAGTGTACACTGGAAAGGCTGAGAGGTTTCAGAATACAGAACATAAAAAAATTAATGCAAAACTTTTAAATATTAATTTTTCATAGGATTGTCAATATACTAATTTGCAATTACTAATGCAATCATAGATATGTTTCATTTTTTTATATTGTCCATTAATAAAGCTTTTTTTTTCGGAAAGATATCGTGAAATAAATTTGTCCGTTTTGTTGGCTTTGCTTGTTTTTTAATTTGCCGCAAAGCTATACGAAGGCTATTTCTGCTAGCCGTCCTTAATTTAGCAGTTTAAGACTAGAGAGCAGGCAACTAGTCAACACTACCAACCGCAAACTCTTGGGTTACTCTTTTACCAACGAATAGTGGACTTGATCGTTACATTATAATGCTCCAAGGTTAAAAGTGCGAGCATGTTTGGTTAAACGGGAATTCGAACCCACGACCCTCAGATTACGACTCAAGCGCTCTAACCTCCGGACCGTCTTGTTTGTTTTGGAATTTCGCACAAAGCTACTCGAGGGCTATCTGTGCTAGCCGTCCCTAATTTAGCAGTATAAGACTAGATGGAAGGCAGCTAGTCATCACCACCTACCGCTAACTCTTGGGCTACTCTTTTACCAACGAATAGTGGGATTGACCGTCACATTATACACCCCCACGGCTGGGAGGGTGAGCATGTTTAGCGCGACTCGGGCGCAAACCCGCGACCCTCAGATTACGAAGCGCACGCCTTAACGCGCTCCGTCTTGTTGGCATTAACGATTTTTTTTTCAGAAGCATTATTACCTTGTTTGTAGAAACACAAAATGTATGTCATAAACTGATGATAAAAGTTTAATTTTTTTATGCTTTAGTAAATCATAAGCCTTACAGTATGTTACCGCGGACATTAATTCTAAATTATTTTGTGTTCAAATGAAATTTAAGTAAAATAGTGGCTTTTTATGTGGATAAAATGTTTAAATTATGAAGACATTGGAAATTTTGCCTTAAATAAGAAATCCTTGCTTGTTATAAAATGTTATTGTTGAAAGTCAGTTAACCTGAGAAACACACCACAGATTCTTTATAATTCTGGTTAGTTTAAATATTGTTTTCAAATTAAATACTTTTTGTAATTATCTTTCTTTTTTAATAATACCATATACAAAGTTTACGTAAAAAAAAAAAAGGGGTTGATGTTGTTGTTGTTCTCGATTAAGCACAAAGCTACACAATGGGCTATCTGTACTCTGCCCACCACGGGTATCGAAACCCGGATTTTGGCGTGTAAGTCCGCAGACATACCGCTGAGCCACTCGGGGACTTAATGTGATGATATAAATCTATTGCTAACACTAATTTAAATGAAAGAATTAGTTAAATATACTGTTCTCATGTGCTGGAACATTTAAATGATGAAACAATACATCCTAATGTTCTTTAAATAAGAAGGTAAGTAATTAGCTACAGAGTTTATATATATATATATATATATATAAACAAGCAAAGCCAACAAGACCAACAAATTTATTTCATGATATCTTTCCGAGAAAAAAAAAGGCTTTATTGATGGACAATATCAAAAAAATGAAACATATCTATGATTGCATTATAGGTTTAACTCTTGCAAATTAGTATATTGACAATCCTATGAAAAATTAATATTTAAAAATTTTGCCCAACACTGTATTAATTCTTTTATGTTCTGTATTCTAAAACCTCTTAACCTTTCCAGTGTACACTTTCTGATTATAATTATTCCGAGGGCTTTAAATTATATATGGCTCGTACAAAGCATTTAAAATAAAAATTCTGTTCAGAGATTCTAGAAATAATGGTACAAAAATCTTTAGTAAGAAATATTTTTTCTTTACTTTTTTATTTTTGGATTTAAAAAAATCCTACTTATATATAGTCTAAAACCCCAGATTTTATTTCATCCCACCAGTTTCCATCAAAAAAAAAAAGAGTTCGATATTTTATTTCTTTTTTCTTCGTTTAAAAGCTATTACATTTTAAAATGTGCACAACCATTTATAAGCATCTTGTACTAAATAATTTCCAAATTATGTGGTGAACTTAAATCTATTGCTAACACTAACTTAAATGAAAGAATTAGTTCGTTAAATATACTGTTCTCATGTGCTAGAACATTTAAATGATGAAATAATACATCCTAAACTTTTTTTAAATAAGAAGGTAAGTAATTAGCAACAGGGTTTATTTTATTTTATATTTAATAAGCAGCTCAGATGCTTTGGTCATAAGTAAATTTAATTAGCGATATTTTTACTGTGATCTCAAGGTAGATAATGCTAAGATTCAAACACGTACATATTAACCCTCATACTCTGTATATGAGACAGAAGTATGGACCAAACACATTCAGTATAAACATGTATTCCGCGTTAGAGACAAAGGAATTAAAAAAAAGGTAAGCCAACAAAGAGTTTTATTTAGCCATTACAAAGACGCATGTATGAAACAAAAGAGAAATTAAATCAACATTATGTAAACATGCAAGGTGGATGTGTCAAAGTCAGTCAACGTCAAAGGAATTAAGTTATTGAACGAAATAGAACGAAAAAAATCATACTTTCCTCCAAACTGTGTGTCAGCTTACAACAGCTAAAATCAGGATTCTATACCCCTTGGAGGACAGATCACATTTAGCCTATTGTGCAGCTTTATGCTCAACAGCAACAAAAATAAATGTTAAATACGAGCAAGTATACCTTCTTAAAACACATATTTATAAAGCAAATTGGCTTATAATATAGTTTTCTTAAAGTAGACGGCGCAAATATATAGCGTGTGTATGTATGTGTGTTTCTTATAGCAAAGCCACATCAGGCTGTCTGCTGGGTCAATAGAGGAGAGTAGAACCCAAATACATAGCTCTAACAAAAGTTAAGCTGATGGTATTGGTTAAATAATTACATGTTAAAAACTGCTTGTTTTTTGGTATTTGCGCAAAGCTTCATGACAGCTATCTGCAATAGCTGTTCCTAAGTTAAAGTGATAGACTAAGGTGGGGGTCAACCCTAACTACCACCAATTTTTGGGATACTCATTTATCTAAGGGAAGTAAGATTGGTTGTATTATTATAGCGCCCCCATGTCTAAAAGGGCGAGTATGTTTAGTAATAGAATTCGATCCCGCGACGAAGCGATTCCGAGATGAACGCCCTTGTCACCGGCTCATGCCAAGCTATATATAACATACAATAACAAAGATAACTAAACTAGAACTTCAATCTTCGAACTACGCCTTTTCGAAATAAAAATTCCTATATAAAAGTATTTTTCTACAGTAGAGAAAGTTAAAACTATATCTAAGTTTTCATCACCCTTTCTGCAAATCCTATTTTTACAACAGAATCAACTTGAAATTTGTAACGTAGCCTGAGTTCTACATAAAGTTTCCTGAATAATTTTCCGAAAGTAAAAATATCTATGATAAATGCAAATTTTCTAAAAAACTTTAATTTTCAACGAATGGCATAATTTATCAAAAAACAACAACAATAAACAAAATGATAATTCATTTAATAACCTAAAAGTTAATTTTCCGGGAAACATCCGCTAGATGAAAAGTTTTAATTTTCCCCAGCCAATGATAGCTGCGCAAAAATACATCATAGTTCACAGCATTTTCTTTTACTCAAAGAGATTACCAAGATAAGATTTCCAGACCTCCCTTCATTAAAACTTACGATGGCAAAACTGGTTAGCGACAAGTAATATAAAACCTTCAACATCACTTGTTTCGATTAACCACTTAGCTAGCTGGTCATGCAAGTTATTCTTAGAGTTAAGATACGAATTTGATTTCAGGTGGACTATGTTGCAAAATACACGGTTTGAGAAATATACAAAATAAAAATAACGTAGTATTAATGTTAAATTATACAGGAAGACTGATATAGGTGTCCTTAACGTATTTATTTGATATTGTGATGTATTAAATTAGTAGAACTTCTCTTACTCTCTTTTAAGAAGAATTGAAATCAAGGACTTTTTGCTAAGACTGTGCACATTTAGTGTTTGTTATACGAATTAAAGTTACATCCCCTAACTACAGAAATGTTTTTTCGGATTTTCTATTTCATAAAAGATAATCAATAAACAGAATATTATTTAACAATCTGAGTTGCCGTGTTTTCAGTACGTTTAAAAGTATTATTTGTTTGTTTTTAAAGAGCAAAGTCACACTTGACTATCTGCTATTTTCACCATGGAGAATCGAACATTAAAGGAAATTATCTGTCAGTAAACATATGCAGAATTTCAGATAGTTGGTTTGGTCTTGCTTGTCAAGCAGAATAAACAACAAATGATATTAATATACTCTTCAAAAAAAAAAGAAACGTAAAAGGCAACATTTGAGACAAATTGTTAACAAGTTTATTCCTGGTAGTTCTGTGTGACATGTGTAAAATTTTGCATATTCACTGCTGAACATCCAAAGTCTGCAAAGGCAAAGTCCACGCTCACTAGTTGAAGTTTAACGTCAATCAACGTCAATAACGAGTATGCCCCTCGTGAGCATTCATAACTGCTGGGCATCTCCTGCCCATGGAAGCGATGAAATGACGAATCGCATCCTATGGAATGGCTGTCGCCATCGCAGACATCGGTCCAACTCATCCCAAAGATGTTCGATGGGGTTTAAATCTAGTGATCTGGAGGGCCAGGGAAGAACGTTGATTTTGTGGTGTCTCAAGAAGACAGTGGTGAGTCGGGCTGTTTGTGGACGGGCGTTGTCATGTTGAAAAACGTCGTTTACGTTCACCATGATGGGTTGCACATGGGGTCTAAGAATCTCGTCGACGGTTGCGTACGATCTGATTGGAAATCCTACGCAGCCCTGGTATGGTTGAGACAGTAGACGTCGCAGTGGTGGTCCTATCCCGAAGGTGACGTAACCGGATGTAGCGATCTTGTGCGGACGTGGTCACACGAAGTCTGCCAGATCGTGGACGGTTACGAGTTGATCCATGCTGTTGGTGACGATTCCACAGCCTTGTGATGGTGCTTGGGTGGACATTCACAGCTCTGGAAACATCTGATCGAAATTTGCCTGCTTCCAAGCGACCAATAGCGTTGTTGCGTTGTGCTTCAATCAGTCTTGGCGTAACTGTATTGCGTGTCGGTGGCTTAACACCGAACTATGAAAAACCGAGAACGTCACTTTTATAGGGATTTTGTACATATTGCACTTGCAGAACATGCAGATCTCTCAAACAAATTTATTGGACACGAATGCGTTTTGGCGAAAAATCCGTTGTTTTCCTCCGTTTTCAAAGTGCACAACTTTTATTGTCATTTTGGTCTGACAATCAGTGCCTTAACATGTGTAACATCATATACTCTAAGCTTGTAACATTATTACATATATTTCTCTTTAAAATAAAAAAATATTCCTTTTGCGTTTATTTTTTTGAAGAGTATATCTTACTATCTGTATCACATAAACTTGTTTTTAAATTTTATTTTTGAATTTCGCACAAAGCTACTCGAGGGCTATCTGTGCTAGCCGTCCCTAATTTAGCAGTGTAAGACTAGAAGGAAGGCAGCTAGTCATTACCACCCACCTCCAACTCTTGGGCAACTTATTTACCAACGAATAGTGGGATTGACCGTCACTTTATAACGCCCCCACAGCTGAAAAGGTGAGCATGTACGACGCAAAGAGTTGCGAACCTGCGACCCTCAGATTACGAGTCGCATGCCTTAACACGCTTGGCCACATATAAACTTGTCTCTCTGCTTTGTAATCAAAGCACAAAGTTACACAAAGGGCTATTTATGCTCTGCCCAACATGGGTATCAAAACCCGCTTTCTAGCGTTGTAAGTCCACAGATATACGGCTACACCACTGGGGAAGCATTATATAAACTAAGAACAAGAGTTGTGTTATAATCGTGTGCAGTGTTCATGAGTGAATTTATAAATTTGTTTTAAAAAAACTAAAGTAATATCAAATTTACCTTTACTTATAATTTAACAACCAAACATTCTCAATTTCGTTGAAGAATGGTTGCATACGGAAATGCATTTGCTGCTCTTGTTTCCAAAACCGTTTTTTTTATTCTTAATTACAGAGACAACTGAAATATTAAAATGTAATACAACTTACCGTTATCATAACGACGCAAACAAGAGTTGATTATATAAATTTGTAAATAATTTTCTTTAATATGAATCAGAGGTTTTGTAATTTATCATTTTTAATTCGTGAAAAAATAAATTATTAATAAAAAAATGAATATCTAGTTAAGCTCTCCCTGAGGGCATTCCAAAATCCAACGTTTACGTCGGACGTTGGTGTGTCCTGCTCCTAAAGTTACCTTTAGTGATCGTTGACTTCCGGTATCGCTTCAATGTTAGATCAGCTCACTCAACGGCTCAAAAAAGCATTGAGATATGAAAAAAAAAACACTGTGGCAGTTTATGAAGGGCGTACCAACACATCCGACAAAGCGTTTCGGATTTAAAGTCGGCGTTGTACCAACCGTGACGTTATGGTATTCCGAAAAGCTAAGTTGCATCGTTAATTTTTGGAATTTGCCCTCTCTTTGCAATCAAATCTCGTCATTCATTTCTTGGTTCTTATAAAACGAACGAAGTAAAATAGGATCGATATGTTGGTTTTAATAGACATCGTTAATTCATTCCTAATGACAGACAAACATAACTTGAGCGACACATTAAAAAGGAATATTTATAAAACTTAAAGAAATGAAATATTATGAACCTCTGTTACAGCTATTTGAATAACAAAACAATTCTCCTTATAATGTTTCATATTTATTATTATTATTTTACGCCATTATAATGTCAGTTAAGTGTTAAATTGGCTCATGCACATTCAAGGTTAAATACCAGCCAGATTAAAGATTATTTAATTACACGATTAATTATAACTTCGATCTTACTGCCATTCAATCACAATATAAAATGCATCGATAATTACAACATATATATCAGATTCTGACAGATATTGTATTGTCATTTGGAAATAAACAAGGTCATTTTGGTAACATAAAACCAGAAAAATCTTTCCAAGCAAACACTACAGGTTAAGTAGCCAAATTCTTACATGTAGGATATTAAAATCTTAGATACTTAAAAAAATAAATAGATAATGTATTTTGTTTAGTCAATTACAACTTAAATAATAAATATATCATATCTAAATGGCATATCTTTTGAACCTAACCCATATTAGAAAATTTTAAACTTTACAACTCAAATATAATATTCTGAATTTGTCAGTAAGTGATCCGAAAATACGGCAAGTACAACAATGCGCACCAATACTCCGAGTACTGTACATGAAAGAACTTTAGCAATTCTCAAAACACATATGTTCAAACACAACATGCAAATAAGATGTGGATTCTCAATGGACTGATGAAATTCAACTCTACATAATTAAATTTTATTGTTTGTTTGCTTTTTGGACACGGATTCTTCAACATTACTTAAAAGTATGGTATACAGAAAATTAGCCCCCTCCCGGTGTCAAAGTGATATACCTACGGACTTACAACGCTAGAAACAAAGTTTAGATAGCCCATTGTGTAGCTTTGTGCTTAATTACAAATATACAAAAACAAAAATTAAGATCAATTCGAGTAGTAATATTACTTCCTAGATCATGAAAAATTTTGCTATTATTTAACATTTTCGGCCAATAATTTGATTTAATGTGTTACTCTGGATGGTTAGTTTATTTTAAACCCTGAGTATTTTCTTTCAAAATCAGCTATTGACTTAGTGTAGGTAGTATTTATGTTCTGATTTCAACACATCCGAGGTGAAGATTTTCTATAAAAAATGGTCAACGACTGAGGGTACTAGGTTGTTCAACATAAATAATTAAATCTGCATCATATTCAAACAACTAATAAGTCTTGTTCAATTGTTAACTGTCTATTTTGTTGATTAGTATAAACTAATGAAAGTGGAACAAATGACAGGAAAAAAGAACTGTTTTCAATTTTATTGTACTGACGTTTTGATGGTTGATTGCAATGAAGAATTAAACAATAATTCTATTGTGTTGTACTTCTTGTGTTAAGCAAAAGTTTAGTGTTTTGAAAGCTAAGTTTAATCAATAATCTAAGGCTAATGATGAGCAATACAACAATAGAAGAGACGAATAACAACAAATTAATTTAGTATTTCGTAGTACACCCAGTTAACGTTTTGTGAACAAATATGAACGGGGTGTAACAAAATTGATATCATTTTCGGATTTAGCGTACAGAAATTAGTATAGAACATGTAAAAATTTCAAGACAATAAAACCATCGCAGGCCTGTGTAATAACAAATTAAATATTTGCATTGCAATGAACACTCGTAAGAAAAATAAGACTAAAAAGGTATTTTGTTCGTGAGCACAAAACTACACAACAAACCACTTCTGTTTTGCTTACGACTGGTAGAGAAACCTGATTTGTAGCGTTACAAGCCATCATACTTACCGCTGAGCCACTGTGTGTGTGTGTGTGGGGGGGATTCAAAGAGAAAACCCAAACATTTTCATTCTGGTTTCGTTTTGAGTTTTGCGCAAAGCTACACGAGGGCTATTTGCGCTAGTTTGAATTGACCGTCACATTATAACGTGACCACGGCTAAAAAGCGAGCATGTTTGGTATGACGGGGATTCGAACCCGCGACCCTCAGATTACGAGTCGAGTGTCTTAATCGCCTGGCCATGCAGGGCACAAACCCAAAAATATCTTGAAATTATTAAATTTACTCGCAGATGGACCAGAGCAGAGAAATAATTAATTTATACCTAATAAGTATATATTAACAGAGGCTTACCTTGACAAATGTTAAATTACCAAATAAGCTAAAAAACAAACAAATCCCAGTAGTCTGTCTGTCTGTATCTGTGTGTGGGGACAACAAAGGTTCCTCGAAATGATACAAGGAGTCTTGCTCTATAACACCCCCCCCCCGTACTCCTACTTCAATTAAACGCTGTTGTTATTAAGCTTCTTTTAATTTACTTTCAGTAATCAAGATGCTTACGTTGTTATCTATTTCGGGTCCGTATCTAAGTTTATTTAATAATTTTTGCGCTTATTTTGTTTTTGATCTGAGTCTTAACTTCTTCTATACAAACGTGTCGGATTGTGTAAACATTGTATTTAAATTTTCATTATTTGCAATTATTGCAATTAACATATTTATTTACTGTAAAAACATTGCTGAAGATGAAAGGTATGTATATTCCGAAATGTTAAACTAGTATTACATAATCTGTTACATCGGAGCGCGAATTGCCCTCGTGTAGCTTTGCACGAAATTTAAAACAAAAACAAACAAATCGTTACTTCGGATTAAAACAATCATCCTATGAATTTACCAACTATCTAACTATGCCCTTTTTATATATTTTTCCGAAGTGACTATTTAGTCTAACGTGATCCTGCAGCTAATAACGTTTAAGTTGAGTATTTAAGTTAAGACACATATGTATACCTGTTTAGCCAATCACATGATTTTACACATTTTCTATTGAACTAAAAAAAAAAAAGATAAAAAGAAAGCAACATTGTTATAACTAAAACTAAAAGGGATACATGTATAGTTTATTTTAATGTATGTTGTTGTTTGGATATTTCATGTTCCTTTGTAATTTCTCAATAGATGTTGACTTTTAAGAATGCCACTAAATTAAGAACGTGAAAAGCACAATAATTAAGTTTCAAAAAGGTTCGTTATTATGCAAAAAGCTACACAATGAGCTATCTGTGCTCTACACACCACGGGTATCAAACCAGGATTCTAGTATTGTAAATCTGAAGAAGTATCACTGTGTTATTGGAGAACATGAATTACTTAATATTTCCATATTTCGGTTTTGTTTGTCTGAAGTTAAGTGCAATGTTACACAATGGGTTATCTGTGCTCTGCCAACCAAAGGCATGACCAAGAAGCGTGTTAAGGCGTGCAACTCGTAATCTGAGGGTCGCGGGTTTGCATTCCCTTTGCGCCAAACATGCTCGCCCTTTCAATCGTGGGGGCGTTGTAATGTGAAGGTCAATCCAACTATTCGTTGGTAAAAGAGTAGCCCAAGAGTTGGAGGTGGGTGGTGATGACTAGTTGCCTTCTCTCTAGTCTTGCACTGTTAAATTAGGGACGGCTAGCACAGATAACCCTCGAGTAGTGTGCAAAATAAAAAAAAACAACAACCAAAGGTATCGAATCCCGGTTTTTAGCATTGCAAATCTACAGACATAGTGCTGTGTCACTTATGAGAGCTAAAAAAAGGACCTTCTAAAAGTTGTATAACAAAATAAAGTATTGGTACTTTGCATCAATTTATACACAAACTGTAACAAACCTTTTATATCGTAAATTTAGCTTCTTACTGTGAATTTAAAATTACCATTCAGATGCCTCCAAAATTAAGTAAAAATAATTTAGCCTTGGTAAGTAGAAAAAAAGAAAATTTTAGTTTTATAACAACAAAATTTTTGAGAACTAGTCCCAATTTTTGGTTTGAAAGTAACTCTAAAAGTTCATGAAATGAAATATTTTTCACACGTAAAGAAAAAGCTGCTATATTATAAAGATTATAAAATTTTTGATAAAATGTATTTGGTCATTTATTATCAAATGATGGTATGGCTAGTTCTTTTACAAAACAGAAGATTTTGAAACTATTCTTACATTCGATAAAATATTCATCGGAAAAATTAAAACCTTAGTAATTATAATAGTTAAGACATTTATAATCATTCCCCTTAAACTGCACACATCATACATAAAGATAGTCAAATGCACAAACTGCTCTCAGAAATTATGTTAAAATAAAAACTTTTGAGTAAACAAAGTTTATCCGCAAAACCTTAAAGTCACAAATTACTTTATCATAAAAGGGATTTTCAATATTTTTCTCATGTAGAGACGAAACAGTAAATTAAAAAGTAACACGTACGCTTGAAATTTAAATATTAAGTATAAAAATAACATCTGAACAAAGTATCTGTGATAAATGGCAGTTTTCAGAATTTAACAGGAAATCTCATATAACGGTTACAATAGAAATCAGTTACTTAAGACGTCGGAATAAAAATTAAAAGCAAAAGTACATCCAATATATGAGTGCATAGTGAAAGTTTAGAGTAAAACACGCCAGGTTTGGTGACAACAGGTATAGGCGGAAGCACACAGGTTTTTCTTAAATCATGGTTTGTACACACACACACACACACTGAGCTGAAAGCGTACTTTAAATTTATCAACATTTCCAAAGAGTGAAGCAATAATGAAACGTATGAAACGAATCCAACGTTTAACATTGTAAATATTGTAAATTAATTATATATCTGGATATAAAACAATATTGTAATATTTGAACAATAAGAAAAATTCTTCGGTAAAGTAACGATACGTCCTTTTAATTATTAAAGGATTATTGAATAAATTATATAATAATTTAAAAATTTCATTTATGTTAAAGTTAGAAACGAATACATCTAAAAGCTACAGTGAAAGATGATTGTGTAAAAAATTTGTTCCGCTGTTAACCGTAATGATTTCTTTACTTTGAACAATTAGACAACATGAAAATAATTCCTTCAGTAAACCTTCCTACTTGAAATAGTATTGGTCATCAAACTAATATTTTACATATAAACTACATACAGATATAACTTTATTGATTATAGCTTTGCGTGTGTAAGGATATAAAGAAACAATGATTTTTTAATTCATAGAAAATTTCATAAAATTAATTACAACTCATTTTTAGATGTCGTCAGTTATGTTAGTGTAGTTTTCCACAACGCTTTTGTTATCAGTACTGATAATTTTTAAAACTATCACTTACATCATGATTAACGGAAATGACAAAACTGTTGACCAATCTCAAGTATTGATAGTTTAACACTAGCAACAAAACAACTAAGTATTTTCAAAAAATTTACGTGACGGTTGAAAAAGTACTAACTTCCAAAATAACTGACAAGCCTATATACTGTTAGAATTATTTTAACAACTATGTCGTGAATCGGATCTTGTTGAAACATTAAGTTAATAGATGTGCGTGATAGTTGAGAAAAAAAGTAGCTAGGCAACATCTCCTTTTTTCAAACGTTTTTTTAAATCTGAAATCATAAGTCAATCGTATAAACATTGCGATGTTTAGGTGGCAACTTTGAACAAAATAAAACCCGTCAGATCAATTTATTGTTTTTAAAAATACACTTGCACAGACTCGGTGTTCAACTTTTTTTTAAATCTCAAAAGTACATTTCGATCTAGAGTTTCAATGTAAGAATGGTTTTCAACATATTCATGGCATCCTAGATACTCTGCGAAGTTAGTAGAAACAACAATAAGTATTCTGAACTATTTCTGACGACTTTTGTTTGTTGAAGTCTGATTTACACCTGTTAGTCAACGGACAACCTAAGAGAATGATAGTGGTTACAACGAGAAGAACAAAGTTCTATTTTTTACGATTCCTACAGCTATGCTATTTTCTTATCCTCTACTCTTTTATTGGATTTTAACATTTCTTGACGACGTTTCTTTCAGGTCGCTTTAACTCCGACGAAAATCCAATCGTGACTGCATTTACAAAGTCTGTATTTCACACCAACATCACACCTCAAACATTGCACTTGCAAGTGAGACTATACAGTACAGGTGAATTTCGGATATTCTCCTAGTATGTATTGATTAATTTACCACTGAAAACAGCTCTTCTGTAGATACAATACTTAGAAAAAGCATAACAAAAAAGAATGTAACTCATTTTCAAATGAAGTTTGTATTGTTTGGAAGATCTAACACTAGGTTATCCATGAAAGAAAATTTTATTATTGTTTTTATCGTTTGTCCGGTATCGTAAAATAAGTACGACAAAGTCGAGGTTTTAAGGTTAAATATAATATGAACTAAGTAAGTAATTTATTGGTTCATGTCACTTAAAAAAATAATGTTTGGATTCTTATAAAATAAATATCAATGAGTTGGAATAATAAAATGATACACTTTCCAGTGTCTAAAGTTTAACCTATAGGTATATTTGTTCTGTCTTTGTTGCTACATGTCTTTATCCACTCACCACCCTTTTTTTTACTTTCTCGCAGAACATGGTTTAAAATATTTTTTTTTATCAGACTTAAAATTGCTATACAGTTTTATTAATGCTTTTCTAAATAAATATATGACATAGCAAAGTTACTTCCTACGTATACAGATATGACACTTCAATTATTTTACTGAAAAAAGTAATGATAGGTTAATCCTTATAAATATTTACATAAAAATGTTCACACTATTATATAAACACTTTCGCCAGTTAATATCCACAATAGTCATGTCTTTTTTGTTAACAGATTTCTATAATATTAATGTACTGTTTGTTAATTTACTAAAGTACACAAGGGTATGCAATGTGCCAATTGCAGGAATCGATCCCTGTATTTTAGCGTTGTAAGCCCTCAAGCTTATTGATGAGCCATCAAAAGACAAAAGCGAGTGGTATAACTATTCATACTTCATATTTTGTACTCAGGGACATGAAATATTTATCTCCATTCCCATAGAATAGCACAATTATGCTTAACATTTGGAATGTCTAAAACATTCTTCAAAACCTAAGAAAAATCATATATTTTGTAAGTTTTCGATTCTGTCGCTAAATAAATTGGGATTTAAAGTTTTTTAAATAAATATTCATAGAAGAACAGATATAAGTTAGCCATATTTGAAAAGAAATTAGCACCCACTGGAATACCTACCGTTTGATTACAGAAGTACAGTATGTTTTTGCACTGGATCTTAGAAAAGTTATATTTTGTAATATTCGCTTCTGCATCCATAAAGTTATCAAATAGGTTACTAAATACTCTTAACAAGTTCATTTAAATCTATTGCAGTATATAATGTGGTAAAATCCTAAGTGGTGACAGAATTGGCTGTTTTTAAACAATCGAGATTACTTAAACATTCTATAATTTGAGAATTATTTTCTATAATAACAAAAATCCTGAATCTTTTGATAATCTTTTTCAAACAAAATATCTAAAACTTCATTAATTGCAATGAAAACGGATTTTGATAACAGTATTTAAAGAAATGGTAATAAATCTAAATTTTGCGGAATTCTTATCTAGTTTAGGGACAGCGTATAAAAATGGTAAATTATAACAATTTGTGTATATATTCAATTATTTAACGGCTTTCTGCATATTATTAATAAAAATATCTTTCTTTAAAGCAGTTTTTGCAAAAATATTTGAGGTACTAATTTCATTAATTAAAATTTGGGGATACAAGTTTTCACAAATAAAGCCAAAATGTCATCCAGCTATTTCATAGATGTAATAATAAATTTACCTATTCAGCTATTTCCAAAGATGTAATAATAAATTTACCTTCAACGTTTTTTATTCTATTTTTAAAGATATTAAAGGGCAACTCCATTTTATAAAGATAAATTTAAGGTTTTAATTGTCTTTTTGTTTTTTTTAATTACCGTATTTACTTGTTTTATAGCCCGGGCCCTTATTTTTTTCAACCAAACTCAATACCAGGCCCTTATTCAAACGGGCTCTTATTCAAGCACGGGCGCTTGTTATTTTCAAAGTAAAATTAGGTATGCACAAAAATTATCGTTGAAGACAAATATTTCACGACATTAATCTTTTTCAATTGGAAAGTATATGGCCTTTGATCGCAAATTTTTCCATGACGAATTATTAATAAATATGTCTATATATGTCTATCTGTACCCAGTCTTTATGTTATTCACGTCTTAAGAGTAATTCCCATATAAATATCACAGACAACAAATACCAATCAGTAGACAAATATCAGTTCTTTGCTTTTGGTGGGAAAGTCTGCTGTCATTGGCTATGAACAATGCTATCTGCTATGCAATTGGACGCCTAAGGCGTGAGTGTTATCGACCAGCGCATAAAATTCGATAGCGTGCAATTGTCAGGTGATACGAGGGTTTCGTCACCGGATGTGTGGCCAAGTGCAAGCGGGTGTAGCCAAATGAGTCAACAATTAAACTGTTACAGCAATGATAGGCGAAAATAATGGGAAAATTTCGGGCTGTCGTTCTCAGCTTCTCCAAATTGGATTTTAACGAGCGATGTGTCAAATGAAAGCTGAGAAGATATGCTTTAATATCGTGTGTGATTCATTATCATGAATTGACATCTTCATACTGAAAAACAAAGTTTCCTAAAAGTTATGATTAGGGCCCGGGCGGGTATTCAAGCACGGGCCCTTATTTATTTTTATGTTCTGTTCACACGGGCGGCTATTCAAACGGGCCTTTAATCAAGATCGGGCGGTAAAACGAGTATATACGGTAAGCACAAAGCTACACAATGGGTTATCTGTGCTCTGCCCACCACGGGTATCGAAACCCGAATTTTTAGCGCGTAAGTCCGCAGACATACCGCTGAGCCACTGGGGGCACTCTTGAATAAGGTACAGTAAAGATAAATCGCTCCCCGCTAGTACAGCGGTATGTCTCCGGATTTACAACGCTAAATCAGGGGTTCGATTCCCCTCGGTAGGCTGAGCAGATAGCCCGATGTGGGTTTGCTATAAGAAAAAACACAAAACACACACTTTCAGGCCCGGCATGGCCAAGAGCGTTAAGGCGTGCGCTTCGTAATCTGAGGGTCGCGGGTTCGCACCAAACGTGCTCGCCTTCCCAGTCGTAGGGGCATTATTATGTGACAGTCAATCCTACTATTCGTTGGTAAAAGTGTAAACCAAGAGTTGGCGGTGGGTGGTGATGACTAGCTGCCCTCCCTCTAGTTTTACACTACTAAATTAGGGACGGCTAGGTGCAGTGGGCTAACAACCTACTCACTTAAAAACCTGTTACAGAAACCGCAGTGATTGCAGCCCTATGTTCCTCGAAGTAATCGAGTGGCAGATGATGACTATGAAAGATAAATCATCACATATTTTATGTTTAAAATCTATTACGACCTAATATTTTTCTTTGCTGCTTTCCAAAATGTTATTAAAAACTTGATTATATCTTAATTGAAATTTCATTAGATCAATAATTAAATATTTTGTGTGAGTATTATTAAAATGAATATTTAACACGTACTTTGAAAAACATAATTTTCGTATTTTTTAATTATCAGCTTTATCAAAAGAAGCGTCTTAGTTTTTACAAACTTTTCAAAATCGTTCTGTTTACTATTACTTTTATTTTGGTTAGGAGTTATAAAATATAGACATTTTTGGTAGTTCTGTTTCTACTTTTAAAATTTAAATAACGTCTGGCTGCAAATATCGAAAAGCAGTTGGAGGTGAGATGATGTGGGTTTAAGCACTCATCTACACATAATTGTTTTGATTTTCCAAGACGGTCAAATTGTTTAACTTTGACGTTTAAGATTTTGCTTGATGGAAGGGGTATCACCAACACTTTTGTGTGCTATTATCACAAGCTTTAATTCGTTAAGACGATAAGTGAGGAACTAGGAACGGAAGAAATACATTAAATGATTATATATAAATATATATTTACATGCACACACAGAGAGACACGCACGTACATACATACATATACATATTCCATGTTTTACCTGTTGAAAAGACTGGTTAAATTGATGTTGTTGTTGTAGTTGAGAAATTTGCTGCAGTTGCTGTTGGTGAAGATGTGTTGTCGCATGAATCTGACTGGGAGATGTTACATCTTTCCTTCCAGGAGAAGGAGACGAGTGGCTGGTATTATTAGGAAGCATGGATACTGGCGGGCTGGGTCGCATAGACAGGCCTGACGACTGGGATAAGTTGCCGAGACCAGGACCAACTCTACTAGAAGCTGTCAGAGAGTTCAGTAGGTGGTTTGGATGGTTTGGAGGCAAGGCGGGCACAAGTGGTGTCTGAAACATGGCTGTAAGTAGGAAAAACAAACCTATATACTGTGCAACAGTGCTGACTGTAAGCGGAAGTAAACATCATACAGTTGAAACAAAAAAAAAACTTCAAGATTACTTAGCTATGGAATTTGAACAGCTTGAAAACAAGTTACCTATCTCAGCTACTACTTTATTCATTTAACTACTATGTGATTAATGAGAGAAAATAATTATTGTAATTATGGAAGATATAAGATAAAAACAAGCATTTGTATATTGGTAGTCCCCTTCTCTCCCCAAGGATTATACAAAACAAAATACACTCGCCAGAAGCACGTACGCAACGGCTAATCCCACACATATCATTAATGGTCTCTTTAAAAGGACAGTACACTATTAATAACGTACGACACGCATTTCTTGATGTTGTTAGAGATTTTATGACTGTCATGAGTTTCCACCATAATTATGATTTATAATTAATAAGTAATATACACATAAAATTTTTAATTTTTTAATTTCATTATTTGCCTTGGAAAACCAATTCCAAAAATGTGAGTAGCAATACTAGGATTGTAGACTTTACGATGGTACCAGCTTAGGCCTTTTGTATTTTGTTTGTTTATGTTTGTTTCTGAATTTCGCACAAAGCTACTCGAGGTCTATCTGTGCTAGCCGTCCCTAATTTAGAAGTGTAAAATTAGAGGGAAAGCAGCTAGTCATCACCACCCACCGCTAACTCTTAGGCTACTCTTTTACCAACCAATAGTGGGATTGACCGTCACATTATAACGCCCCCACGGCTGAAAGGGCGAGCATGTTTGGCGCGACGGCGATGCGAATCCGCGACCCTCAGATTACGAGTCGCACGCCTTAACACGCTTGGCCTTGCCGGGCCCGGCCTTTTGTAAGCAATGTGCTAGTTAGCTGGACAAGTCAGCTTACACCATTTGACGTTGCTTCCTCTGCAGCTATCATGAGTGAAATAGGAATGGGTAATTTAATTGCCACGTTCACCGAACAAGATTTGTTAAGCTATATACCTATGACTTTATTGGTTCTTTGAGTCTATCGTTTAGTATGTCACAGTTCACCTGTCAAATTGTAAAAAACTTGAGTCATAAAACTATTTTCATGTATTTGTAAACCAGTTTACTAAAGTGTATTTACAATTTTACTTGCAGCTCCTTCACTTTTTCTTCAGCTTCATTTATCATTCTGCGAAATTTAGTCCACTTTAAAATATTGTATGTACATTTTCATCTTGCTTGTTTTTAGCGTATTAATAAAATATATTTATGGTTTATATTATTGTTTCCTTGTCTTTACGTTACTCATATCTTTTAATCCATTCATACATATTACATCATTCAGTCTTTCTACCTTTTTTATTCTAATCTTATTGGTTAATTAATCTCAATTGAGAATACCAGAATGTTAAACTCGTTCAGTGCTTTCATCAATATTCTGTAAAAGTATGAGTACGTAAAGGACGTAAATTTATACTCCCATTAATTTCAGTTTATATCTACAAGGTGAATTTAAGAACTATGTTTCTCTCTCTAGCAAAACCTACGATATAAAAGATGTCACACATTCTAATTCTAAGAACTATAATGGATTTGAAGAAGCCTACTCTTTCATAGCGTACCAGCCCACTAAGTCATTTGTCACTAAAACGAGTATTGACCTATGGCTCATGCCTACCTAAATCACGGTAACGTCAACCATTCAAGATATTCTGGTATGGAAAAAGAATATGCCATTGGTGAAGTAAGACAAGTAAAACAACTTTTCTTTAGACTGGTAGACAAGTTATCAAACACCAATTAAATAAAGTTAAAAAACAACGAGTTAAAATAATATATTTTTAGGTGATATCTTAACTTTTTATTCTACAACCAGTATTTAATGGAACATTAAAAATGTCATGTCAATAAAATGATGACTGTTTTCTGTCCAGACATCAACATCAAACTGCAATTGAATATGCTGTAATATTCTAAAAAGCAAACTATATTCCAGTTATGGTTTATACTTATGAACGGACAAATACGAAGATGTATCTGAAATTAGCTGTAAGTATCAATATTTAGGCTACATTGCATCTACGATCTATGGTAATAAGCTGTAACAACAACATAGATCAGCAGAAGAGCTCGGTAATCTACTGACAAGTATTTTGTTAAACCAGACTGCTGTTTGGGTAGACCTAATTTAACACACAATACATCATACAAACATCAGTGATTGATATCTCAAAAAATAATTGCTGTACTGGCTTCACTAGAACACTATGGGTATAACTAGTTTCAAAATATTATTTATGGATTGTTTAGACAAAATTATTCATGATAAATTTATCTGAATGGACGGCAACTGTCTGTTGTTGAAATACAAGTATAGAGGACGCCATTTTAAAAGTCTAAAACATCGTCATCTATACTTGTGTTTCTACAAGATAAAAGTTGACGTTCATTCAACCAGGTTTCATCAGTTTCAAAATAGATCTAAATATAAAGTAATACAACCATTGCAAAGAAAAAAGAACAGTCAAATTGTTTACCGTTTCCTTGTGCAAATAACTGTCTGGTGGCTTAATAAAGTTTTTAGTAGTTCAACATTTTAAAAGCTATTTTTGACTATTGGCATGTAGAGTCAAGAGAGCTTTCAACAATAAAGATGAAGCACATGAATGACATGTTCAACTGTGCCTGTGTAACGTGTCTACACATTCGTGCACCTGAAGAAACTTACGTAATGAGCTGATGAGAATTTTAAAATTATATTTCTTTGAATACCAACGTATAGGAAAAGCTGGACTAAAGCTGAAGCGAGGAACTGAAATGTGTGCATACGCAAACTAAATTCATTTGACTTACGCTTAATAGATATGCCATGGTTAAGTTCGTTGATGCCGCTAAAACTGAGCAATGAATATTTTACCCCAACATATAACAATTGAAAATTAATATAATATTATCAACAGTTTGTAGATAACGTTTTAAATTTTGTAAAGTTGGTTCGTATTTTAGATGAACCAATGAAAAAAAAATAACCTGAATCACTAAAATGCACTTTAACCGACGCACGAATGTTAATTTATCCAAACACAGACTCTCAATTTATACATATACACACACACACACACACACACACACACAGTACTAGGGCCAAGTGTTAGGACAAGAAAATATAGTTTGTCATTATATCCATTCTATGGAGATAATTCTTTCATGCCATTACAGAATGTAATTTTCAACGCCATAGTAATAGTTCACTGATCCCTGTTGACAACTGAATGAGCCAGGGTGAGAATACTAATAATTCTTCACAACTAACATAGACCAAGGACATGTCATAAAGGTTTTCCCTGAATAAACATACTGGTGAAATTTAAAATCTGAAATAACTGTCTTGGTGCCCCATGTAATACATGGGGTAAATATATATATAAAGAAGTTAGCAAGAAACTAGCATATGAGATCAGCATATGCTAGAAGAAACCAACTCCATAGCACTTCACAAATCTTGATAAAAACCCTACACATTAACCCTTTTTAACCCTATACATTAAATTTCGTTTTTAACCCAAGGTCTAAAAGGCTTATAGAATTGTTAATAGAGGGGAGAAATCAAATAAAAGCTTTATGTGATGCTGGTTAAACACTGAAAAATTGCTACAGACTTGAAATGCTCCCTAAACACTGTCAAGTACACACAAAATAATGAGGCCGAAACAGATAAATAGGAAATGAAAAGACAGATAACCTAAATTCAATGATACAGAAGTTAAATATCTTCGTTTATATAGCATCTGGAAGAGAAAAAAACACTGCCACTTATGTCAAGCGTGAGGTAATTGGTCATGTACTAAATGACAGGAAAGTGTCCAGATACGCAGGATCAAGAAGGCTTAGCGAGGATGCAATATTTGATCGTACAGCAGTTTAAAAACCTTTACGTCGATCTCTAAATATTATCAAGAGACTGAAATTTGTTTTAAAAAGTTCAAAATTGAACTGTTAATAATTGGAAAATGGTATTATGGACGGATCAGTCCAAATTTGAAATATTTCGTTCAAAGCGTCTGGCGGAAAAAAGATAAAAGATACTAGCCTCAATACATAGCACCTACCATGCAGCATCAAAAAAGCATAATGATGGTTTGGGAGTGTTTTTCATTTGAAGCGACAAGAGATATTACCAAAACAGATTGAATAATGAACCAGAGCAATTATCAACAGATACTAATCTTGTGGTTTACGTATTATTGGTAAAGAATTCTAGTACGAAGAACAGAATGAACCCAATAATTCATCCAACTTATGCAGAAATTACGTAGCTAAAAAAGAAGCTTTAAGAGTAATTCAAATATGACGTGCCCCGCAGAGCCCCATTCTCAACCCAAATGAGTAAATTTAGAATTTTATAGATAAAAAACTTGACAAATCAAAAGTTATTTCCAAAGAAACTTTATGGGAGCGTATTAGAGACATTTGGAGTAAAATCCCAAAGGGCATTTTGATTAAATACATTGCAAAAATTTCTAAAAAACTGTCTGCAGTTATTAAAGAGGGCACACAAAATATTAACTGTTTATTGAACTCAAGTACTTCCACTGAGTTTCTGTTGTACTAAATATGAAGATTAACAAAATATTGATGTTTCACCTGTGATTTACCTTCCACTGTGCCTCCTAGTGGCACAGCAGTATGTCTTCAGACTCACACTACTAGAAATCGGGTTTCGATACCAGTGGTGGGCAGAGCACAGATAGCCCATTGTGTAGTTTTGTACTTAATTCTAAATTAGCAAAACCTTCCGTTGTTTTTTGAAACTAGCCTGAAATCTAATTTTTGACTTGGTCCTAACACGCTTGAAGAGTAATGTATCTAGATACAGAAGTTTTACCAACGGTTTATCGCAGAGTTCGAGAGTCTTGACACTGGTTAATTATCTATATTACTAGCATTCTCTAATTTAAGTACGTCACATTTTACAGTTTTCAAATGTTCAGGTTTGGTTAACTAAGTGAAGTAAAAAAAAATTAATATGTTTACCTATATTACTATATTAATATTACCTATTATATTAATTTATTATGTTACTTTTCCCATTGTTCCCCACTGGAACAACGGTAAGTTTACGAATTTACAACGTTAAAATCAGGGTTTCGATTCCCATCGGTGGATACAGCAGTTACCCTGATAATACTTTGCTATAAGAAAAACACACACTTTAGCTTTAATGTTTTTGATAAAATAAATGAAGACAACATTCAGTACCCACTACTCATATTTCTTTATTTAATCATTAATTTTTTTTGAAAAATAATACTTTATTAGAAATTCTGTTTGTTTGTTTTCTGTACAAAGAATTTATAATGTTTACTGGAAGCTTAATATTTTGTTTTGGAACACTTAAACAAGTACACATATCTAAGAGCAACCTTTAAAAAGATGGTTGAGCCAAGTGAAATACAAGATGTGAAAGATATCTCACCGTGTGGCTGGAAAACTCATTCAAAATTTTAAGTGGAAGCTTTCAAAGTTTATAAACTCAGATTCAGCTGCGTAGGAATAATTATCTATTATACTTCATTACGCTATACAAAACAAAATAGCAGTAGTCCGGTGTCTGTTTTCTAAACTTCCTCACGCATAAAGAAGAAGTCGCGCTTCTCATGGAGATAATATAGACACTATTACCTACAGCAAACGTCCCAAAGTATCCACTGGAATATGAAGTAAGTCAAATTCAAATTAGTTGACAGTATGAGTGAAACACATAGTAAAGACAGACATGTAATGGAAAAGAGGTTACATTTAATGCCAAAGGAAAAATGGTTCAAACAGAAATTCTGATGGTTGCTACGACAAATACTAACCGTACATATTCTCATGAACTCAGAACAAAACAATATTTTGTCTTTTGATAGCTCAATCTTTTAAGTTACAAGCCTAAGCAATCAGGTAATGGTTAGACATGCGCTGAACACGAGAAGCAAAATATATGCTTCATCACAGATTAACTTCTGAAATATTAAATGGACCAAGATTCTGAGGGCAATTGGATTGTAGTGTCAAAAAGAAATGAGGGACTATTATAAATGACTTTAACCTAGCCAATGCGGTGAAACACATCACAATTATGCAATTGGTTGCCTATGATTACTGAAAAGAAGAGCCAATAATTATCATTCTGCTTGGAATTAACATGGGAGATATTTTATGATTTATGTGGTAAGAGAGCAAAAAACGGTAAGAAAATGATAAGGATAAGAAGTCACATCAAGTTTTGCAGAAAAATAAAAACAAACAAACACTCACAATAGTAACATACATTTTGATAAAGTGAAAATCCCCCTTGAACTAATGTATTGTTTATATTACGGTATTAAGGTTTTCTTTAGCTTGAGATAGTACTAAAATACTATAACCTACACGACTAAGACATTTGTGATCGGAGCTTTGCATGATCCCCCTTGTAGTTAAAAAGTACGTTCAAATCGTAATCTGACATTCGAGGGTTTATATCCCCGTCTCCAAACATGCTCAGCCATCACAGCAATGAGAAGAACGCTCTAGCCATACTGGTTTCTCCACTTCTTGCTACCAAAGTGGAAATGATCGCGCCGCTAGTAAGTGGTCTAGCTATTCTGGTCTTTCCAACCTCCTTCTATCAGTGTGGAAATGATCACACCATTGTAGTCCCTCCATCTCTTCCAACTTAGATAAGGACTGCCTAGCCATTCTTGTGTCTATCTCTTCCAAGGGCACTGCTTTTGCTATTTTACAGATTGTATTATGAAGCTATAACGATAAACGTACTGTCCATGATCTGAAATGTGACGGATATATTTTAAAGTATTAGTATTATTTTAAGCATGGTTTGATTTAACTTATCATCTGAACTCTAAGTAACAGTTCAGTGTTTGAAGTTCCAGTATTATGTATTTATTGTTGTTTTTTTTAATTTAGAAGTAATATGCTACTACATTTTAATTCGTTTGAATTTTTGTAAAAGTGGTTTTAAATTAAACATTTTTATCATCTAGCAGGTGAAAGACTAATCTGATGTCTGAGGTTTCTTTAAATGTTTTAACTCTGTTTTGGTGCATTTCATTACTGATTTGTTTTACGTATTTACCAATGAACAAGGAACAATCAACTGGATTGCGTTTGTCTAAATTTGTTTTGTTCTCATACCTGCTTTATTTGTTTTAGTTTGTGCATTATTGCGTTTGTGTGAAGTTTTCTTTTCATTGCAATATAGTTTTCAAAAAAGAATATTGATCTAAACAATGTGCTTAATCTTTAACTATATATTCATAAATATAAATGATCCTTATTTTTGTTTTGCATTATTAAAACATTTCCAAATTTTGAACACTATAATATTAGTGTTTTGATTGTTTTTAAGTGCTCCCTCCAATGTCTGAGCTCATTAGCCAGACATTAAGTTTTGACATCCGTTGTGTAGCTTTGTGCTTCATAACAATAGTAAAAAACAAAACAAAATTCACTCTAAGGTTGATTTTGCTGTACAGATCTAACTAGTGGTGAACATAGTTTTGTTATCAATAGAACTCATTTCAGTTAGAAAGTCTCCCAGAGGAAGGGTTACGGACCTACAACACTTAAATTCTGAGTTCGATTTCTAGCGGTCAATACAGCAGATAGCCAAATCTGGCAATGCTTTAGAACAAATAAACAATTGTTACGCATCATACACAAGATGAAATCCATGGGAACATAGTTTATATATGTTTGTTTAATTTCCCGAAATTCTGCTCAAAGGCTATTTGCGCTAGTAGTCCTTAATTTTAAAGTAACAAACCAGAGGAAAGGCAGCTAGTGAAACCACCCACTACCAACTCTTACCAGGGATTAGTCAAACTGGCCATCAAATTATAACGCCCTCACGACTGAAATTGCGAACATGTTCGGTGATGGGTTTCGATCCCGCGACCAACAGATAATAAGAAAAGCACCCTAATTACGGGGTCATGTGAAGTATACATAGGTTAGAAAAACAAAACATGTTAAAATATAGAAGTGATTGGCGATGTATAAATGATTCGTATTATTTACATAAAGATCATATGAAAATGTGTTTTTCATTCAGTTTCCACAGCCTAAAAGCATTGCAAAAAAGACAAGGGATATGTCAACGGTTGTAGACGTAACCATTTCTCCGAAAAAGCAAAGTAACAATGAATAGTTGCATTTCGAGAAAGGATTTTGTAGGACACACGGAACTTATAAATGAAAATCCAGATTCTATACACTTGCGGTTGAGTTTTCCTGTTTGCCATAGAGCAAAGTCATAAAAAAATACCTAATCAAAAATCAATACTGATTTAATCAAACGTAAGAGCAGAGATTGAATAATTTTCTCCAAGATTAGAAGTAATGTAGTGATACAATATCTTTGAAGTTGAAAAAAATTAAGGCAAACAGTCATAAAGAATCCTTAGAACACATGATTACTTGTTATTTAGTAGAACAAGTAACAACACAAAACATCTAACAGAACAAGTCGGTAGTCGGTTGTGTTTTCTTCAAACCATCATAGTTCTTAATTTTTCAATTACTAAGTTGAATTTATGGATAACAAAATAAAAAACGTAAGAAAGCTTATTAAGACCAATACATATTTATCTACTGTTTACAGAGAAGAGGAATCAAAATATTGGAGTTTCTACATAAATCAATTTCATCTATTTTTCGGGCTAGAATTTTAAATTCTAGAAGATTGAGGATTAGAAATATTAAATTGGCTTTGAATTTCAGGCAAAGCTACTCGATGGCTACCTGTGCTCATCGTACCTAATTTTTCAACGAATAGTGGGATTGACTATCACACAATAATGCACTTACGACTGAAATGGCAAGCATATTTGATGGCGGAATCTAAACTGGAGGTCCACATCTTGCGAGTTGAGCGCCCTAACCACTAGGCCGTACCAGATCAATCAATGTATTGCAGAATTGAATGATCAAGAAGATGTCTCTGACCACTCGGTGAAAGGGATTATTGGCTGTCCTGATTCAAAATTTTTGAAGTCTAATCAAGTTTCAAAGTCTCATGAAGTGCAGATTTATAATCATGATCGTACACATTTTATACTCAGTGTAAACTATGTAAAATTATATATAAATACAACAACACTCACTCTTTAGCTTGTATTCTTTATGTAGTTTATTTTCCTTTCCCACGTTTTCTTCTATACGGATTTCGTAATTTCAACAATAACTTATCGAATTCTAAGCCCATGACCGAAAATACTGTACTCGTGGCACAAAATACTATTATGTCAGTCTTAACTAAATGTCTAAATCACATTGTTATAATTATTTACGTACTATGTCATTTAAGATTATACCTATTATTTCTCAGTTTGCGACCAAATGAATGAGAGTTTTCTTATAGCAAAGCCACATTGGGCTATCAGCTGAGCCTATTAAGGGAAATTGAACCCCTGATTCAGCGTTGCAAGCCCAGAGATCAAATAAAGAAACTTTCCTCAAGCTGACCAAATAGTCAGACGTGGCTTAAGTTTTATCGTGACTTAAGGACTCCAAGTTTAATCACATGCAGGTATGTATTAAGAAGTTACGTAGACCAGATGCAAAAAAAAAAAAAAAGAGCATACTGCAATAGAACATAATGTTTCTTGAAAACAGTATTTGTAATCATATGGCGTGCTGTTTAATCTTATGGTAACCTAAAGTCAAATAACTATAATAACTGGCATGCATTTATTCATTATAATAAAGAGCTTTAGACCCATATAAGCATGTGTTCATATATATGTGGAAAGCAATATACGAGACAAATGTTACGGTTTGATATAGGGTTACTTCAAACATTACCAGGTTCACTTATGGGGTGTGAAATACAGCCTTGATGTTGCTCCTTGCTTAACTGTTAGCGGTGAGAGGGTTTGTTTTGTGAATTTCGCACAAAACTAATCGAGTGCTATCTGCGCTAGCCGTCCCTAATTTAGCAGTGTAAGACTAGAGGGAAGGCAACTAGTCATCACCACCCACCGCCAACTCTTGGCGCTTCTCTTTTACCAACGAATAGTAGGATTGACCGTCACATTATAACGCCCCCACGGCTGAAAGGGGTGAGTATTTTGGCGCAACGGGGATGCGAATCCGCGACCCTCAGATTACGAGTCGTACGCCTTAACACGCTTGGCCATGCCGGGCCGAGGTGAGTAGGAGTACAGCTAAACTACCAGTTTGATGGGCATATTCTATTAAGCTTAAATTTAAGTTGATTTATTTTTTGTCTTTTACTCATTCTCATTTCACCTGTTATACTATCAACTTCTAAGCCTACAAAGTTTCCTGATATGTTTTTTGTACTACAGCGAGCCAAGTTTACTTTTGTTTTCTTCTATTTCAAGTTTAGTATTCTTTCATTTATTTGTATACAGTTTACTGTTGTTTTTTACTTTCACATCACGATTACTTCTTACATTTATTCAGTATTTTAATAAATATTTGTTCTTTGTGTTTAAATCATATTGTCATTTGTACCTCTAATTCCGTGCATTCTGACTTAATCCATCAATGTTACTATTATTTTACAATTTCTTTCTACTTGTCAGGTAATTATTCTTAATTAGGAATACGTTTAGCCTAAATCTATTGTTTTTATGATCGATACTGGTTTAATATATACAATTTACATCTGGATATAAAAATAAAACACTAGAATATCAGACTACCCAACCAACTGAATAAATTAATAAAGAAAGAAAAACAGAATAGTCTGATATTCCAGTATTTTCTAACACACGCGCTCGCGCAGATTTTTCTCCAAAACTGAATCTAAGAATGGAACCTACTTGTATACATACAAAAGATAAGAATGATTTTCAATTATTTTTTATACATTTTTAAGAAAGCAATTAGTTATAGTAAGTCTATTTAACAATTTGACTAAAATATAATAAAAGTGGAGAAGATATGTATCTAAATAATTAATGTGTCAATACTGAATAATACACAGCAAGATATTATTTCGCACGGATCAAAAAGAAAAAAAAACAATAAATTGGCTAGAAAAGCACCTTAGTCATACACGTGGTTCAGAGAACTTGTTACCTTTAGGCAGAGTACAATTCAACTCGAAATACTAAACTTATTTCACAGGGAATTCCAAGTAACGGAAATATGCTGACAATTAATTTTAAACTCAAACATTTTTTTAATTACTTGTTGCCTGGTATTGTCCTAGTAAGCATTTGTAAAATATACTTTTATAAACAACATATTAAATGAAATTATAAGCAACACACATCTCTAGGCTAAGATTCTAAATCCAGATTTTTTTCTAAAACACCAGAAAGTGCTTGTTCGTAAAATATTTTTTCAACTTTTAATTTTTTTGTATATTTAAAAAACTGCCTCGTTAATTATACAAAAATCATATTTATAATCGTTCATAAGTAAATTATAAAATATATTCATTAGGTCATGATAACAACATGTATGTTTTTTATAAAACAAGAACAATATTTGCATGTTTCATTAAAACTTACAAATTATTATATTTATTTTGCTTAAAATTTAACATTTTTTCAAGAACCTGTACCTAAAAATTAATCGATATATGGTAAATTCTATTTATTTGTGGTATTTGTTTGGCTTTGCTTATCATTCAGCTATTTCAAACATATGTATTCCCTTAGAGCAAATTAAACCCTAACGTACAATGAGATTGTTAACTGATAAACACGCGCGAGCGCACTGAGATTTTCCTGAATTGGTATAAACACACATGATTGTGCATTTTTGTTGTTTCCTCTCGTTTTCTAGACAAGAACATCAAAGCCTGTACAACTTTTGGGCATACTTGGATGAAACTACAGTAGTAGTGTTTTCTTTCTACTTGAACCAACAGAAATACGAAAAAAAAATCTAAGTAAGCCTTTAAAAAGGTAGACTAATCTGTCTAGAAGACCTGTACGATTCCAGTTACGTTGCTAGATCAATCTATAAACTATACAAACATCACCTTAACTGAATTTATCCAAAGACAACTAACTCTCTTTCTAGGCAGACCTATAAAAACGTTAATTCATCTCTGTCTCTTACGATAGTGTGACATTTTGGATTCATCTACATATACAAGATCTTGTCCATCTCGATTACCCTACTTAAATACACAAACTTCTTTCAAAAAACCTAATAAACAAGAAGTCATACTTTAGATGAACCAACACTCTCTAAATTAATGTAACAACTATCTTTTTCGCTCTCTTTAGATCAACTCATATAAACACATTCATCATTCTAAACGAATCTATTTTTTCTCGGTAAAAACCTACACTGCAGTAAACAGTATTTTTTTTGGTTTATTAATAAAAACTCTAATTTATCTATAGATAGATACAGACTTATAGCTATCGTTTCAGATAAACCTCGCTAACATTACTCAACGTCGTCTCCCTACCTGATTTACGAACTCTTCTTGGGAGAAGAGACGGTTCCAGAGGTCTCATAAAATCCAAGTAGTTTCATTTAGAAAAGTTAACATTTTGCACTTTCAGTAAGTAGTAGGGGCGGAATAAAAGTTACAGTCATTCCTAGCATTCCGATAAGAGAAAGCACACAGACGGCGGGTACTAATGAAAGGTTGCCCTCCTACCCACTAACAATTGTCAATTAAGTATGACTCTGACTAAGCCTTAGAGGCTTTGATGTTTAGCCCCTGTGTTTCATAAAGATCTGTTCAGGTTAAATATACCAAACCCTAGACTTTGGTAGTCAATGAGATACATTGTCGGTGTTCGGAGTGAACATATTATTTTAAAATAAATGTAAAGTTTTATTTGATAACTTGAAAAGCAACATTAAAGAATAAGTAGTAATAAAAAAATGATTTTTTTCTTTCATATTCAAGACGGAAATAATTGATTTAGTTTAGATTTTAACGATATATTGAAATATCTAGTTAATTATAACGATTTAATATTATTTGCACTTTACCTCTTATACTGCCTGCATCGCTAAGAGTAAATGTAAACATGGTAATGTCCTATAAATATCTACAACGTTTTAGATTGTTTATTTAATATCATCATCTTTGGTTTTCAAACAATCTTTTCTGAGTATATTCCCCGAGGACTTGACTTAAACTAATGAACACTTGCAAAATAGGGGCTTCTGGAACCACAGAGAAAAGGAAAGACGTTGTGTTTTATGACCAAATTCGGCTGTCACAAGAATCGTGATTAGTTAGCATTTGGGGTTCTGTACTAATATATTGAGAAAAACAAACTGGTAAGTAAATCCATGAGAACAGCATTACATTAAGATGGAACAAAACAATTACCAAAACATAAAATATTTACATTTGACAACATTAGCTTATTTCTTGTTAATAAAAATAAAATTTACGTTAAAGTTATTGTATAATCGAAATTAGCTTGTTTTATGAAACGTGTTCACAGCACAGAACCTCATTGATCAATACGTCATGGTATTATGACATGTGCTATATGTAATAAAGACTGTTTAATGCACTTAAAAACACTTTTTTTTCTTAAATAAATGCCGTAAATGTGATTACCTTGGAATATACTTAAATTAAGATTTTGAAGAAAAAAAACTCCAAAAGACGTAGAACTGGATGTGTTTAATGAGATATTGTCTTCACGGGATATTATAATATCATTTACATACCTAAATTAATTTAGGTGAAATAAAATGGACTTAAAACCCCATAGAGCTAAATCTATTGAAATAAGTACCTTGAACTGTGTTAACTTTCATTATCTTCAAATTTGACTAATACCACTATAAAAAAACTTAACCCCAAATAGTACAACATAAACGAAAATGGTGATGTATTTATTAAGTCTGATAATGATCACTCCTTATGTAACTCTGTTGAATATTCATATTTGAAATGTTTTCCAACTTAAGTTCAACAAAATATCTAAAAATTACTGACTAAAAATGAACATTCTAATTCTTTATATGATGCTAAATACATACTTAATCTAAATAGTATCTCGAATCTTTGGTTATTGATGAATAGTACTAGATAAAAATGTTAGGATCAAGTTAAAAAATAGATTTCAGGCTGTTTTCTAAGAAAAAAGAAAAGTAAATCAGAAGTGAAACATCCAAATATAATTAATATTCATATTTAGTACAACGGAAACTCAGTAAAAGTGCTTGAGTTTAGCAAGTAGTTAATATTTTGTGTGTCCCGCTTTTGCTTTAATAATTGCGGGAAGTCTTTTAGGCATTATTGCAACATATTCAAAGTAGCCTTGGGAATTTTACTCCAAATGTCTCTAATACAATCCAATAAAGTTTCTTTGGAAGTAAATTTCGATTTGTCAAATGTTTTGATCTGTCAAATCCTAAATCTGCTCACTTGGGTTGAGATCAGGGTTAATCACTTGAGTGACTTCAGCAGTTTCTTTCTGAGATATGTAATATCCGCATAGATTGGATGAGTGTTTGAGTTCATTATCTTCTTGGTAGTCAAATTCTTAAACAATAATGTGCAAACCACTAAGTATACCATGACGGATCAGTTTCTGATGGTACTTGCACTGAACCATTGTTCCATTTTGCAAATATCTCCTGTCGCTTCAGTGCAAAAACACCCTCAAACCATCACACTGTCTACCCCCCCCCATGCTTCAAGCAAGGTGGTACACGCTGAGGTACGTATATTTCACTTTTCTTCGGAAGGACGAACAACCTACCTTTGAACTCAATACAGTATATTTCAAACTTGAACTCACTCATCCATAATAACATTTCCTAACACTCAATAGTCCAGTTTTTCTACTTTTAGCAAATTTCAATCTGTCAATATTTGGAGATCGACATAAATGTTTTTTAACTACTATATAGACAATTATTGAATTTTTGTTGAGCTTTATTGATACTATAGGTTTGAACACTTTTCTCTCATATGGTACATGATCGTTCATCTCATGCTTGAGATCAGTGACAGTCTTCCTTCTGTCTTAAAGGCTGTATAAACGAAGATACTTAAAATCAGCATCATTGTCTTGAGGTGTGCTGCCTTTTTCTTTCCTACTTTCAAATTCATCTGTCTTGGTCTCACGATCTAGGATGTATTTGACAGTGTTACAGGAGAATTCCAAATCTCACCAATTTGTTGATGAGTCCAACCGGGATCATGTAAAGCTTTTACACGAACTCTCTGCTCTACTGACATTTCTCTATGCTTTATGAAACGCTGTATAACAATAAAGCCTATTATATAATGTTAAACACTGTTTTATTAAGGTTTGTTTGTGGAGTGTTATTAAATGGATTACTTCTAGCATGTAACGGTACCATATGCTCGCTCCTTGCTAGCTTCTTTCTATATGGTTAAGACACCTCATGTGGTACTGTGACAGTTACTTCAAACCCTAAATTTGATCAGTATATTCATTCAAGTAGAACCCTTACAACATGCCCTTTGTGCAAGTATATGGGAATTCTAAAGAATGGTAAGTATTCTCAACCTTGCTCATTCAACTCACAACATGGATCAGTGAAGTATTTCCATAGTCTTGAAATTTACATTCTGTAGTGACATAAAAGAATCAGACCCATGAAATGGTAAGAATGACAAAATATTCTGTGGTCTAACACTTGTGTACAGTACTGTATGTTATTTTGAAACTTACAATCGTCAACTATATGCAATGAATGCGTAGAAACCATGTTTCCAACATTAGCACAAAGCAACACAAGAACTACACGCGCCAACCGTCTCTAATTTTGAACTGCTAAATAATCAAAGGGTGGGCAACTAGTCAACAACACCTTCCCTTAATACTCTTGGGCTACAAGAATCAAATACTGAGATTTGACTGTCAAATTTAGAACACACTCACCGCTGCACAGTGCAAGAAAAGATTTTGTAACAACGATAGCCGAACCAACAGCTCTCAAAATCATAATTTATTACGCTAACCGTTACGCCACGTTAAGTAAACTTTAATATCTTGCATAGGAGAATCAATGCATCATGTTCCAACAGTTAATTATCACCCTCCAACCAAGAACTTCATTTTCTAAATATAGCTTATCGAGTGACTTTCATATGGTTGCATACTTTACTATACACTTTACTCTCACTTGGACGATCTTATAATAATTATATAGATTAAATCTGTGTTAATGAAGCTTGTGAAATAAGAGAGAACGTATTTACTCGCGATATTATTTTACATTCAGACAACTTTAAAGTAGATGGTATATCGTGCATTTCAAATTTCATAAGAAACCATAGGGACACTAAACATGTTCCGTATAAATTGTATCAGATACGAGTTTTATCCCATCCTATTTCTCTTAGAGTAGAAAAACCATGAAATTGTGATTAAGTTTTAATCAATCAACACACGAAACATTTTACGAAATAACAAATGTACCATTCAGGTTTGTGCATACAGATTACTATTCGATCATTCATCAGTTAGCATATGAATTAAGGTCCTCCTACAGTTAAAAACACTATTTTGAAGAAGCTAATCTGACTATAAATGCTGAGATATTTACAAACCAGCGAAAGGATTATAGATGATAACGATAAAAGTAAATGTATCATACTTCCGCAGAATCCTCGAAGGTGTTCTGTTTCAAGAGAAAATAAAACCAAAACTAAGACTAACAAATTTTTATCTATTCTTGATGTTTATATGCCTTGCTGTGTTGTAGCGTACAGAATGCATAATTCTTTTCATTATTCATGACATATCAATATTTACCGACATCACGATAATAATACAAATTGCAACATTAAGCATTCCTTACATGACAACCTTTTAATGTCTACTGACTGACTGAAAGGTAACGCTCTGCGAGTGGTTAAAACTGATGACCCTTCCAAAAAACCAAAGCTTCTAATTACTTTCGACTAAATCAATAATTTCTAAAGTTTTCATTCTTGTTTTAAAATGGGTTATTATAGCACACGAAGGTAGTTTATTACAGTGCAAAAGAGCTGAGTCACAAAAAATATTTCTTTGCGTTTTATTAAGTCAACAATTACCTGTTATACAAGAAATGTTTTTAGAAACCATCAGTAGAATAACAGTGATAATTCGGGAATTTCTTACGTCTGGACAGTAAGTGAACACACATGCATATTCATAAGCATGTTGATAATAAGTACATTCTTAAAATAACAATTTCAATGCGCCAGTAAAAAAATTCAATTGCACAATTAATTCGGATTCCAGATGGGCGTGTTGATAACATTATTCTTACGCAAAAATTTAGTGTCAGACAAGTCTAAAAGCTTTTATTCAAGCATTAAAGTATACATATCATCAGTTATAAAAATTTTTCTGTTAATAATGTCTGCTGGGACTGCCAAATGTAATTATCATCAAAAACAAAAACGTTTAGCAGACTTTCCAGATATTGGACACTAGTGTACATTTCAAAGCATATTGTACAGTAACTTGTCCTAAATAATGTTGCAAAGAGATCTTGAATTGTTACATCATTTGAGATAAAGACTGAATGTGTTAATAAAAGTAAGCTCTTTACTTTACCCAAAGCAGGTTAGATTTAGAACAGGCCATCTTCTGGACCCACCGCAGATAATCAAACCCCAGAATTTAGCGTTGCATTCCGCAGAATTACTGCTGTCACACCAGGTGTGTGTGCGAGTGTGTTTACTTATTGCAAGGTCATACCGGGCTATCTGCTGTGTCCACCAAGGAGAATTGAACCCATAATTTTAGCATTACAATTTCTAAAGGCTTACCGCTGTCCCAGTGAGAGACGCCATTAGGTGACTTTACACAAAAGAAATGTGAAGTGAAATGAAAAACTATATGGCTAATATATATATATATATGAATGAATGTTAAGTTAGCTTATTGTGTAGTATTTAAAATGCCCTGCTAAAATACTTTTGTTTCATTTATGTTTTAATATTCCGAGATATATATATATATATATATATATATTCCTCGCAATTACACTATTCATACATACAAAGGAAAATACAAGATAGCCCAAATATATAAATTACCAGTATTCAAAGCAGCGTGGTTTTAATTAACATACGAGTTTTATGGTTATGCAGACATGAACAAAATGAAAACATCCACAAATCTTATAAAAATTATAGTCAAAGCTATTATATAAGGTAGAAATTACACGTGCATTAAAAATGCTCATAAAAGCGTTTCCTAATGTTAGCTACGTTAGTAAAAGTTCACACAGAAAGCAGTGCCAAAGAGGCATAATAATGCAGTCGCTAAAAATAAAACATTTTGCCCTATAACTAAACAAGAAATAAACATTACCAGGATTGTTCACCCACTCTTGCAGGGCCTTCTGCAATCGCCGGACATGTAGAGGTTTGCTAGCCATTCCTACTAGCGCCATGATCTCCAGAAACTCCTCCTCTCCAGCCTCGCAAAGTTGTTGGACATCGTCTCCACCTTACCAAAGAACCAGAAGCTATCACTAAAGCAATGTAATATTTGCTTAGAAAGTTAACTATTGCTACTGTGTTGACGTATTCAGCCAGCTGAAAAAAAAACACTAACCTATTTGTCCTCATACAGTCTTTATCTTTAGCACTTATCCCTTATATTTTATAATTGTTTCGTTACAAGTCATCCCTAATAGTCAAATAATAGTCTTTATCTTTAGTAATTATTTCTTATATTTTATAACTGTTTAACTACAAGCCCTCCTTAATAATCCAATAATTATCTATATCTTTAGTAGCTATATTTTGTAGCTTTTTAGTCACAAGTCCTCCTTAATAATTCAATAATAATCTTTATCTTTAGTAGTTATCCCTCACCTTTGCCCCCACTAACACAGCGGTATGTCTGTGGACTCACACTGCTATAAACCGGGTTTCGATACCCGTGGTGGGCAGAGCACAGAGAGTCCACTGTGTAGCTTTGTGTTTAATTCCAAGCAAGCAAACAATCCCTTTCCTTTTCTAATTGTTTAGCCACAAGTCTTCCTTAATAATTCAATAACAGTCTTTATATTCAGGAGTTATCTTTTATAGTTTATAACTGTTTAGTCACAATTCCTCCATGCCTAAGCATGAGCAACCCAGTATCACCAGTTCTAGCCAATATTTTTATGACACAAGTTGAAACACAAGCAATTAACACAGCATTACATCCACCACTATACTGGTACAGATATGTAGATGACACGGTTGTGGGATTCAAATCTACAGACACATACTTAATTTTTTCAATCACATTAACTCTATACATTCCAACATTAACTTCACATGTGAACAGGAAGAAAGCAATCATATATCATTTCTTAACCTCAAAATTACAAGAACCGACACACAAATCAAAACAAAAATCCACCGAAAAATCACCCATACTCGAGTATACATTCCTTGGGATTCAGCACATGAAACAAAACAAAAGCTCAACACACTAAGAAACGAAATAAACACAGCCATAAAAATATGCTCACCAGATAAAATTAACGATAAATTAGACAAAATAAAACAATACTTCATCAACACCAATAAGTTTCCTCTACAAACCGTAGAAAACATTATACGCACACACCTAGACGAAAAGCAAAATCAACCAACAAAAGTAAATATATCTCACGAATCAAAAAATCATGAAACCATACACTGCTGTATACCATATATTCCTGACATCAGGAGACAAATAACCAACATTTGGCAAAGACTAGTAACAATATATGACATTCCAGTTAGTACCAAATTTATTCAAAAACCAGGCACAAAACTGAGGTCTATACAATGTAAAAACTACACTGACAAACATTACACCAACATTATTTATAAAATACAATGTGATAACTGCCAAGACTTCTATATTGGAGAAACAAGTAGAAAAATGGAAACCAGATTTAAAGAACATAAAAAGTCACCTTCACACGTTTTCGAACACTGCAAGTCAAATAAACACAGCATAATCATAGAAAACACTCAAATACTAAACAAAGAAACAAACATAAACAAACGCAAAATTAAAGAAGCCGTACTTATACAACAACTTAAACCCAAAATAAAGGAACGCCTTTATACCTATATTTATATAATAAAATAAATAAATAATATATTCAAACATCTAACACTGACCTCTACATTCCGACACTCAGTTACACAACCCCTTCCAAACATGTGGTCAGCTTCCGATCAGTTACTTCATTCTTTGTGAACCTGACGATGACCATAGAAGTCGAAACATTGTTCGCTCTTCAATGTAAAATATTTTCTCAACCCAAACGAGCCGTTTTTGCATATATATTTCTCTACAAGTGGGTTTTCTCGACATCACTGAAGTCCTCCTCAGTAATTCAATAATAGAGTTTGGGAGTAAACGTGTAACTTATGTTACGGCATTTTTCTCAAACAACACATAAGAGTTTTCAAACAAAACGTACATTTAGACATCACATTAATTTGATACAGTTATTTTGATAGACCACTTTCAATTTGTGTTATGTAACCAAATCTACAAAAATGAATTTCGCAGAATGATAATTAATAAATATTTCTTCCTCATATACTCAGTTGGATTTATCTAATTCATGTCACTTCGCGCTTGATTTTCGAAATTGGAGCCATAAAAACCAAAATGCATTTATCCATAATATAATAACTCGATTACATTCTGTCCATTACGATTTTATTGCACTGGGGGCATGAAACCTTAAGTGTAGTTGAGGTTTGTTTTGACAAGTGAAGTATGGAAGATGACTTTTAATTCATCACGAATTTCAGTGATGTCGAGAAACCCACTTGTTGAGAATTTTATATGCAAAAACGGCTCGTTTGGGTTGAGAAAATATTTTACATCACGAATTTACACAAGTTCCATCAAAGAAACAGGTACTGCAGTTTTTCAATTTTATAGACTAATAACAATATTAGGTTATAGTTTTGTTGTTATACGATACAACATAAAAACCATTGTTGAATCATAGTGTCACCAAAATGCACTGGCTTTTTCATGTATTAGAAGTTGTTATGTTGTTGTTGTTGTTTTGTTGTTTTGAATTAAGCACAAAGCTACACAAAGAGCTATCTGTGCTCTGCCCACCACGGGTATCGAAACCCGGATTTTAGCGTGCAAGTCCGCAGACATACCGCTGAGCCACTGGGGGGCTAGAAGTTGTTAATCTAACAGATTTTTACCAATAATTATTCTATGAATACCTCAGTAATTTATTTTATGGATGAACGTAATTTTGATTGGTTCACAAAGATATTTACTGACGTTTGACAGCCTCGACAGTACTTTTGTACTGTTTTGTTGGTTAAGCTTGTTTCGCAAAATTTCTTTATTTCAGTTAGCTAAGAAATATGACGTTCGGGTACAGTATGTGATGGGGATGATAGTACTTACCCCGACATTTTTAAAGACTATAAGCTATTCTATGATAACAAACTTACATATACACGTCAACTAACAGCGCCACCTGTTCTCACTACACAACCACCTCGTGAAACACAAATCTTCCATTCATCAATTTCATTATTTGTACAACTGTAATTTATGTTTCATATTATATTACACTAAACAAATCTCCGTTGGTACAATAGTAAAAAATTGGGTCGCACAACCTTTCTTAAAAATTACTATAAACATGTATCAATGTATTCATGCCTTATAAAAAGTATACCAAAAGTTACGTGTTTCTCACTTTTGTTCTTATGCCAATAGGTGTATTAATACAAGAAGCAAACGTTTAAGTGCAGCTTCAATACTTCAAAATGTGCGAAACAAATATCGTAAACAAACTAAAAATTACTGTTAAATTGTAGCTGTAATAAAATTTAATAAAACCCGTAAAAATACTTTAATGGTTAATTGAACCCTTAAAATAGAAAAGGTATATTTTTAAAAAAATGTGTGTGTGTGTAACGGATTTTCTAATTGACAGGGCAAAAGAAACTTCTGCGTTAGTTACTCCAGATGGATTATACTAGTACAAGGTAATGCTATTTGGAATGAAAACGTTCTCAAGTAACTTTACAGCGATGAGAAATCAATGTCTCAACAATCTGTCAGATGTTTGGATTTATAATGATGATATTGTGATTTACAATGACGTTTGAAAAGAACATTTATGTGTATTACTTGGTGTTTGTGAGAGGCCTAAGAAAACCAATCTCACTGCAAATCTGGTAAGAAAGGGACTTTTGTACAGCCAAATTTGCCTACTTAGGTTATGTACAACAAATTTTTCCATTTCAAGCCAAAGTTGATTGCATTGTGAATTATCCAACTCCTAGAAACAACAAATTTTGAGAGTTTTTGGGAGGAGCTGGTTATTACAAGACGTTTTGTGAAAATTTTGATGATATCACTGTCCCATTAACAAACGTGTTAAAGAAAAATTACCAGATTAAGTTGTCTGAAACATGCCAATCTGCTTTTTAAAAAGTCAAATATTTATTACGCACCTATCCTGTATTGATAGAACCTGATTTTGATAAGCCTTTCGCATTAGCTGTCTTAAACATGCCAATTTGCTTTTGAAAAAAATCAAATATTTATTGTACACCTACACTATATTGATGGAACTGTTTTGATAAGCCTTTCGCATTAGCTGTTGATGCCAGCGATTGTGGTGCTGGTATCATTCTATTACAATCAGACGACAGAGGTACTGAACATCCTGTTTGTTATTTTTTCCAAAAAAAATAATTGTCATGAAAAGAGCTATTCAACATTAGCTTTAGTGTTAGCTTTAGAACATTTCAATGTGTATGAATGTATCTGTATCACAACAACCTATTGTCATTTACACTGATCACAGCCCATTAACGTTTTTGAACTGAATGAAAGGCAAAAACAAAAGGCTGTTAGAATGGAGTTTAACATTGCACGAGTATAAATGAAGATAGTCAACGTCAAAGGGGGTTGACAACATCTTCACTGATGCACGTTCACGTTATATGTAATTATACGATCATTAGGTTATTTGTATTGATTGTGTTATATACTGTTATGATTACTGAAGTTTTATAATTCTTTAATAATGTGTTATGTTTAAGGTATTGGTATCAATGTATACACATATACATCTTTGTTAAGATCACTTTGAACGTTCATGTTTTGTGTTAAATACAACTGTTTTGGATTACGTGAGTTTCAAGCCAGGCAGGTTGAGACTGAAACAACCATCAGCAGTAGACAGGATCGTCCTCACCATCTTTCCTCGTGTAGAGCTGAGGACTGATCTCAGCCCGCAGCGTACAGGTTCCACCCCTCTGAAGCCATCCCTTGCCATCACGAAAATAACAAACTTAAAGGTATGTGTGCAGTATAAAGCGATAAACAATAACTACTATAATATAATAATTTAAAAAATACAAGTTTTTGACGAATGTAACTGGACATGCACATAGGAAAAGTACTGTGACGTAATAGTTGCCAAACAAACCGCTAACGCCAGCGTGTTGAATGTAAATAAACATGGCCAGTGCATACGGAGAAACCGAGGTGGAATATATTTTAAATTTGTGTTCTAAACAGTGTCGAGTAGCGCCATATCAATTCGAACCTTCACTGAACCAACATAGAACAGTTAATTTTGACACAGATCTGACAAGTTCTAGTGATGAGGACAGTTCCATGAGCGAGAGTAGCGGAACTTAAAGTGATACCGATAAAAACCCAGACCGGTTGCAAGTCGGTTATACCTCCGGTGTAAGAATGGTAAGCCTAAGTCATGACAACAAATATGGTCTGTATTATTTCACGTGCAATTTTAAGCATCTCGAAACCTGTCTGGTATTTATAAATCATTGGTATCACAGACTGGGTTTTATTTGTTTATATTTTGCCGACTATGGTAACTAATACTCGGCCCTTCCACAATCATTGTACCGATTGTTTATGACTTGTAACAAAATGAATTTCAATTATACGTTATAATTCTGTTTATAAAATCAAACTAGATGTGGCAGTCTGTATAGTTAATTTATCTTGAATACTCGGGCATTTTTTCCATTGAAAAATGGAATTCTTCAAATTAAACATTTCAGAAAGGGCTCTTTCTGCACCAAGTTCTATGTTTCATTTATTAGCACATATTTTTTATAAAAAATATGAACCTGCAAAATGAGTGGTTCTTTTGACTGCAAATTTTCGTTTTTCCGTAAAATTCACCTTTAATAATGATTGTAGCTTACACTTCAATTTGTATTGCGAAAGTCCCGCCTGTTCTCTAAAATTGTAGGAGATTCTCGAGCGTAAAAATTAACAATGTACGATGTGTGTTTGTAAAATACCAGTGATTTCCAGTATCACTACCAACTGAACTTTCGAGAAGCTCGTCTTACAACTTATAAAAAGGTGTGTGTGTGTGTGTTTTTAGCAAAGCCACTTCGGGCTATCTGCTGAGCCCACCGAGAAAAATTGAACCCCTGATTTTAACGTTGTAAATCCGTAGACTTACCGCTGTACTAGCGGGGGGCTTATAAAAAGGTAGCCAACGCAAAATGGAAAGACACTTTATGTTACTGATCTGCGAATCCCCGTGGCACCAAACATGGACAAAATATATACGTATACATTTGGTATATTCATACCCAAAATAAAGTTTACTCGAACAAAATGTGTTGTAGTTTTCCTACAGACTACCGTAAAGTGCTACAATTCAAGATACATGCTATAAAATAATTAAAAGCTCATATATATATTACGATACATGAATATTATATATTTTTTTTATTTGAATAATATTCGTGTTCACATCTGCTCAACCTCTTCCTTTCGGGACAGGTCCCGGCCTTCCTTTCCGCTGCTGCCTTTGCCTCCACCCAAGACAACATTTAAAAGAGACATCCTCCACCCAAATAGTCAAAAATAATAAAAATAATTAATTTATTTAAATAAAAAAAACACACTTAATCTTAATAACAAACCACGAAAGGGGACGAAGAGGAACCACAACGTTCCTGAACACCCCGGTTGGGGAGAGAACTCTTCTGATTTCTCTCTCTCTAAACTGAACCCCTGCCAAGTTAGTTTAGTTTAGTTTATATTTTTTATTTACTTATTTATTGACAAAACTTCGTGTATATTTCTGACTAGGCCTGGCATGGCCAAGCGCGTAAGGGGTGCGACTCGTAATCCGAGGGTCGCGGGTTCGCGCCCGAGTCGCGCTAAACATGCTCGCCCTCCCGGCCGTGGGGGTGTATAATGTGACGTTCAATCCCACTATTCGTTGGTAAAAGAGTAGCCCAAAAGTTGGCGGTGGGTGGTGATGACTAGCTGTCTTACACTGCTAAATTAGGGACGGCTAGCACAGATAGCCCTCGAGTAGCTTTGAGCGAAATTCCAAAACAAACAAACAAATTTCTGACTAAGTTCAACTGACACTTTTACAATACTTTTCTTAATGGTTCACTACTTACTGTATCTATTTTGCAATGGCGAGCTCCATATTCAAACAATAGACAACATAAATGTCATTATGTCTTTATTTACCAAAAGGAATAAAAATGAAAAAAGCGCCTCAGTATTAGGTTATAATTTGTAAACACAAAACTACTCACAGTAATGGTAAACTCAGCTTATTTTCATTCGCCACATTCGTACTTGTTTCAAACTAGCTAAATATGAATGCCTTCCGGCAATGATGATTTAACTTTAGGCAACAATGCTTTAATTCATTCAAAATAATTCTCGTGGGATGCAAGTTTGTGAACATTATTTTAGTTACTTGAGATGTATTAACAATAAACAGTATTATATAGAATTTTGGTGAAATATTCTGTTTATGTGCATTCACAAAACTGGTTGATCATATAATTTATAATATCATTGCTTGAGCTTTATTAACGCACAGATGTGGTGGTTAGTCTGTACTGCCACAGGCAAGATTTTTTGTTTGTTTAGAATTAAGCACAAACCTACTCAATTAGCTATCTGTGCTCTGCCCACCACGGGTATCGAAACCCGGTTTTTAGTGTGTAAGCCCGCAGACATGCCACTGTGCCACTGGGGGGCCCACAGGAAAGAACAAGGTTTATTACGACTTTCAAAAGCAAGTGTTGCTGGATATTTATTTACTAGGACTATCGTTATGAAAAACTGCTTATTTTACTTTTTTTTAGTAGAAATTGAAAATATCTGTCTTTAGTGATATCTGACCACCACCTATTAGTGCTGAACGATACAATTGGACAGATTTCAAAATGTCTCCTGACCAACTGTTTTTAACAGTAGTCAGGTTTTGACTGCCTTAAAACTGTGCCATGAAAAGGAAGTTAGAAAAACGATCACATGGCAGCCAACAACCAGTTCGTAAACTACTTGCCTCAAATGTAAACAGTGTGGTGGTTCTTAAACTCTTAGAGAATAAACGGTGATTAATGGTTAACTGGAAGCGTGTTGTGTGGCTTAAGGTTCTTTATACATACATATAGGAAAAGAAAATTCCATTTTCATTAAGTTCAAATCTTATCTATTCAAAGATGAAAATATAACACTCAAGGAACCCATAAATGCGAAGTTTAAATATACTCTTCAAAAACAAAACGCAAAAGGAATATTTTTGTTATTTTAAAGAGAAATATATGTAATAACGTTACAAGCTCAAAGTATATGATGTTACACGTGTCAAGGCACTGATTGTCAGACCAAAATGACAATAAAAGTTGTGCACTTTGAAAACGGAGGAAAACATCTGATTTTTCGCCAAAACGCATTCGTATCCAATAAATTTGTTTGAGAGATCTGCATGTTCTGCAAGTGCAATATGTGCAAAATCCCTATAAAAGTGACGGGTTCTCGGTTTCCATAGCTCGGTGTTAAGCCACCGACACGCAATACAGTTACGCCAAGACTGACTAAAGCACAACGCAACAACGCTATTGGTCGCTTGGAAGCAGGCAAATTTCGATCAGATGTTTCCAGAGCTGTGAATGTTCACCCAAGCACCATCACAAGGCTATGGAATCGTCACCAACAACATGGATCAACTCGTAACCGTCCACGATCTGGCAGACTTCGTGTGACCACGTCCGCACAAGATCGCTACATCCGGTTACGTCACCTTCGGGATAGGATCACCACTGCGACGTCTACTGTCTCAACCATACCAGGGCTGCGTAGGATTTCCGATCAGATCGTACGCAACCGTCGACGAGATTCTTAGACCCCATGTGCAACCCATCATGGTGAACGTCAACGACGTTTTTCAACATGACAACGCCCGTCCACAAACAGCCCGACTCACCACTGTCTTCTTGAGACACCACAACATCAACGTTCTTCCATGGCCCTCCAGATCACTGGATTTAAACCCCATCGAACATTTTTGGGATGAGTTGGACCGACGTCTGCGACGGCGACAACTTCAACCGCAGACTCTACCTCAGCTTGCAGCAGCTTTGCAGGCTAAGTGGACAGCCATTCCATAGGATGCGATTCGTTATCTCATCGCTTCCATGGGTAGAAGATGCCAAGCAGATGCTCACGGGGGCATATTTGTTATTGACGTTGTGTGACATTACTCTTCAACTAGTGAGCATGGACTTTGCCTTTGCAGACTTTGGATGTTCAGCAGTGAATGTGCAAAGTTTCACACGTCATACAGAATTACCCAGAATAAACTTGTTAACAATTTGTCTCAATTTGCGTTTATTTTTTTGAAGAGTATAATTAAAACACTTTTTATGTCACAAACTTCATGAGAGCGTGCACGTCAAAACGCTTCGGCTAAAGATGTTCGTAGTTATAAACAAAACATACATACGTGAAATCATGCACCAAACGTTCGATCTTGTCGAAGCCTCATTCTCAAGTCTTTAGATTTTATACATTTAAAATAGGAAATCTACTACATGTGATGAATGTACACAATCAAATACATAACTACCTTCCTGAAATACTCTAAAATTCCACTGAGATACAGGGGTAAGCAACTGAACCGAAACTAAAACTAAAAATTTTAGTTATATCATCGTTAACACTATTAACCAAGTTAGATACATTTCTTTTTTAAAAAAAATTACATATTTTCAAAAACACCTACTAATAACAGCAGCAGTCGTTCACGCTTTTGGTGACAAAATCATCAAAGAAAGAAAAATGTGAACAGTTTTAATAAAAGTAACTGTTCTTTATAATGATGTAAACGACTGAATTTTACTAACACGTGCTAGTAACAATAGAGACTTTTAAAATAATATAATTTAACATGACACACAACAACCTTTCGCAATTGATTATATGAAAATAAGTACTGCTTACACGCGCTAGTAAAAATTGAGTCTTTAAAATAACAATTTAATATGACACAACAACCTTTCGCAATTGATTACATGAGTATTACTGAACTTCAGTATGAAGCTAATTATTTATAGATAAAACAACATAAACTGTATTTTGATAAATTAATATTGTTTTATTTTATTTGTATTACATATTATGCAAGATTCAATGCACAAGGGAGCGTGATCCATAAAATGAGCTCTTACATAGAAGTCCAATTAAACAAAATCTCTCACTTCGCTCAGTAGCAAGATTAGTATAGTATTTGTTGTTCATTTATAACTTGTATTCGGAATTTCTTTTCTTTCACAAAGATGCAAATATTGTTCGTAATTATCAAGGAACTCTATGAACTAAACATTAAGGTTATTAGAATTTTCAAGCACAATTTCACAATTTACTTTAAATTAACTTCGGATTCTAGTTAGGCTGAAACTATTTTTGTTTTTTTTACACAAGGCACTTGTAGTCTTTCTCTCTTTAATGAATACGCAGACTGGTGAACTGTTACTACAAGTTCGGTTAAAATATTGAAATATACTTAACAGGTTTCTCCATCATTAACCAGGATACGAGATGGAAAAAAAATCATAGAACATACCTATTTTCACAAACACAGGAAAAAAAAACTAGTTAAGCCAGAAAAGCCCGCTAAAACCACAGCAAATCAATCTTTCTTGTTTTTGTTTTGTTTTTTAAAATAAATACTGCTGTATCAGTATCAAACAATACTACTTGGTTACTGAATAAAATATTAATATGCTAACTCTGAGGGCTGTTCAGAAAAAGAGATTTATCTGTTTCTTTGTGTTACTCACAAACCATCTGTGTTTAATCGGCCCTAATTTTATAGTAATGGAGTAAAGTCAACACCCCCCCCTGCTATTCTTTTATCAATTAAAAGTGGTGACCTTCATATTATAATGCTCCCAAACATGAAAGGGTGAACATCAACGATAAGAGAGTTCGAACCCGCGATCAACATACTGCGAGTCGAGCGCCCTGACCACCAAGCCAGAAACAATTGATATTAATGTATCTATGGAACTAAATTAAACTCGGTATGCTTAACTAGTATTAGGACAACAATAAAAACTGACTGCACAACATAAATCACCCTTCATACTGTTCAATGCCGATGGACACTACATATTGCTCACAATTATTATTTTAAGAATTTTGCTTCTGACAAACTTTCATTCTGAATAACTGAAAAAATACATAAAGAGCGCTAATAGCAATTAGTTGTACTAACTGCAATATTTGTGGTATTTCAGCTTGCATTTTCTACGTAACGTGTACCTTTTTAGATAGTCTGTAGCCAATACTTCCGTAACAAGTAGTATGGTGGTGCAACCAACGGAGTCATGGACCCACAAGTACGTTGGTGCATAAGCAGTTCAGTTTATTTGTTTAGAATTAAGCACAAACTTACACAATGGACTATCTGTGATCTGCCCACCATGGGTATCGAAATCCAGATTCTCGCGGTACGAGTCCGGTAGGTTTCCAGCCCCATCAGTAATTCTATGGTTAATATTCATCCTCATCCTATAATATCAATAATCTGGATCTCTACTGTATTACTTCGAGTTTAGTCAACTTAATAGTGATGTTAATACGAAACAGTCTTAATACTGTGTTTATATATTTGTATTAAAAGTTTGTCGATTCTATTGGTCAGATATGATATTGTTACTGGAGCTATTTCTAAAATGTGTGATGTTACCACATTGAAATGGAACGAATTTGACCACGCCCACGGTCTTATAGATTAATTTACTCTAATCCTTCCTAAAATTATATAAATTGAGAGCAGACTGCTTCAAATCTTAGTGAATAATAAAATCGAATCAGTAATACTCACATCCTACGCTTGATAACACTGAAACACAAGCACGTAGCTAATAAAAAGGGCAGGGGGTCCCATACATTAATTTACTCTAATCCTGCCTAAACGAATTTCAAGTGCCGTGGCTATTGAAGATTCCTTCTTATTTGATAAAGAAAATAAACCCTAAGAATTGTATGTTTATAAATGAATGAAACTGACATTTGTATGTAGTTTTATTAGCAGTATGAGTTCAACCGAAATAATACGTCATTTTAAACTTGCATTTACATTGATAGAGCACGTCACCCTTCAGACGGTTTTACATCACAACGTACTTTATCACGGTGGTTCCCATACTCGACTCTAGTCTGAAGGGAGTTTCAGTACATATTGAAATATTCTTTCCTAAAACCTTCTTGACGCCGAGCAGAGCAATATTTTCTGCGAGCAGAATTTTATTTATTGCGGTAAATAATTTTAAACAACGTTGTTTATGCTTGAGATTTTTTCAAAGAAGAACTTGCAATGAAAAGTAAAGTATCTCAAAAAGGTAGCAATTCCGTTTAATTATCTTGTTACTCAGACTAAGAAATTGGGAACTCTTGTTTTATCATACACACTTATCGTGCTTACACAAATAAACATGCCGTGATAAAGAAAAAGTATCAACTGGACTGTTATTTACCTACACTTATTCAACATGCTAAATTAAACATTTTTTTTAAATCTTACCTTGACATATAAATGTGTCATAGTAAGACAGAAGGTTGGCTCGCTGGAGGACTCTGTACAACTGCAATTCCGATTCGTTCGTGGGTTGTGACGTCATCGCAACTGCAAGAAAATATTTCAAAAATTAAGAAAGTTAACCTTGGATTGCGGAATCATAATCAAACTGAGTAGATTTGTTTCTTTTAAGGGCCATCTTAAGCACGATGTTATTAAATACTGACAACAGCACACGCTTGGAAAGTTATGTTTCCAACTCAATTACATTTCAATATAAAAATTTCTTACATATAGTTCGTTTTTCAATTTTATTTTCGATATTCGTGATCACTATTTTAAATTATACTTTTTACTGGAAGTAATCAGCCCACAAAATAAACAGCATAAATATAAACATTTTCTTTCAAGATTCCAGATCAGACGTTGGAAATTTAATCAAAGATGAGAAAGAACGTAATAAAGTATGTATTCTATAAGATACTGACGTAAGAAACATATGGAAGCCCAATCAAGATTTTAATGGATTTAGTCTAAAACATATTTTGTATATACATGTGTATACATACAAACAAACAAACACACGTATAGAGTTGATCGAGTTTTACTTGCAGGTTCAAATATTATTTAAAAAACCAATAATCATTGAAATGAATAAACAGACACAACAAAGCTTAACAAGTTAGACTTGCCTTATAACATAACGGTTAGTGAACATTTTCCATCAATATTATATATCTTTTCATTCAATACTAAATTGTTGTTTCTGTTGTTTTCCTGGATAAACCAGATGTACTTACTGGTTGAAGATCCTAAGTATATTAATTTGACGTGAATATTGTAATATGCTTGTTCCTTTCCATGTTTGTTTTACTTTTGCGCAAAGCTACACGAGGGCTATCTAAATTAACAATATAAGACTAATGGAAAAACAGCTAGTAATCACTACCTACCGCCAACTCCTGGGCTACTCTTTTACCAATGAACAGTGGGATTGACCGTAACATTAAAACGCACTTACTGTTGAAAGAACGAGAGTGTTTGGTGCGACAGGGATTTGAACCCGAAATCCTCAGAGTCGAGCTCCCTAATCACATGGCTATACTGAGCCACGTAATAAGCTTGAAATACGTTAACTGTAACATCAAGAAACTAATAAACAGGACAAGAATAATATTTTTAATGAAATATTAACAAAAAAATATATAGATAAAACCTCAACAGGAAAATGCCCTATCGGCCCTTTCTGCCGTGGGGGCGTTATAATGTGACGGTCAATCAAACTATTCGTTAATAAAAGAGTGGCCCAAGAGTTTGTAGTGGATGGTGATGACTAGCCGCCTACCCTCCAGTCTTACACTACTAAATTAGGGACGGCTAGCACAGATAGCCCTTGATTAGCTTTGTTTGTTGTTTGTTTGATTTTAAATTTTGCACAAACTTCCAAGTAGGAGTATCTGCCTTTCTCAGATGAACTAAAGAAAGATTACATTTGGGGACTGTAATAAGCCACTATGGGATGGGCTGACCAACGGATTCTACAATGTCATCCAAGGAAAAACCCAATTCATCCAATTGCGCCTGGATGCAAAGGCCAAAAGAAGCAACGGTAGATCGTCTGTTCTGAAAAAATATGACCCACTGAGGAAGGAAAACGCATCCCCAAGCGGGATGCTTTGGTAAGGAACGAAGTTTCGAAGAATATAGTAAAAACAGTTGCAAACGGCAAAGGTGCAGAAAAGGTTCATGAGATTCTACGTATAAGCTTTGATTGTTTGTTTTGTTTTGAATTTCACGCAAAGCTACACGAGGCCTATCTGCGTATAAGCTTTGAACTTGGGAGGTGTGGAAAGCCCCAGTGCAGAGTCAAAGTCCTTGATGATGAATTGGGTCCAGCATCTTTAAAGCCGAGGGTCTAGAAGAGCCATAGACAATTAATCCATAGTCAAGTTTCGATCGAATAAGAGCAGGACATACCTTTAATAAAGAATATCGATCTGCTCCCCAACTAGTAGTAGAGAGGACACGGAGAATGTTCAATGCTTTTATGCATTTGACCCGTAGCTGCTTTAAGTGTGGTATAAAAGTCCTCTCGGGGACCACTGGCAGCAAAGTCAGCAAAAATGCATGCAAACGGTTTTAGAAAGAGAATGCAAAATGCCATACTTCCATGTTGTGTCATGTTGTCGTTTGAAAAAGGGTTCTTTGATTGATATTTCAAGTCGAATTAGATGGTTCGGGGTGGAGTGCTGTCGTCGGAACCCAAACAGGGTGGGAGAAAGGAGGTTGTTTGATTCGAGGAATCAAACAAGACGAGCATTAACCATTCTCTCTAAGGTTTTATAAAGACAGCTCGTCAAAGAAATTGGACGGTAGTCTGGAGGAATCTTGGGATCTTTCCCAGGCTTAAAAAAAGGTAAGATAATAGCCTGGTGGAGGCATTAGGAAAAACATTATCATACCAAATCCGATTAAAGACAATTAGAGGAGTATCAAGAGCAGCAGAAGAGAGATAGCGCAGCATGTCATAGTGTACATCATCAGGTCCAACAGATGTACTGCCAGACTGATGAAGAGCCATTTTCAGTTCCACCAGTGTAAAGGGACGATTATAGTAAAAAAGACAGTCAGTTCGAAAGGAAAGAGGTGAATGCTCTGTCCGAGTCTTAAGGGCCAAAAAGGTGGAAGAACAAGCAGAAGTGCTAGATACCCGGCAAAAGCTTTCACCTAGAGTATTGGCGATGCTTTGGACATCAGCTACCTCTTAGCTATCAGAGAGTAAAATCGAGAAGAGGACAGAATTGTAGTGCCCATTGACCTTTCAAGCCCTGTCCCATATGACATTGGAATTGGTGGTATAAGATGTGCTTGTTGTGAACTTAATCCAAGATTCCTCTTGGCTTTGACGTCTTACCCACATAGCATGTGCACAGGCCCGTTAAAAACAATGCAATTTGAAAGTGTGGGATATCTATGGAAAGAATCCCAGGCCCGTTTTTAAGCCTTCTGTGCCATGTGGCCGGCAGGATTCCACCACGGACGAGAATATCGTGGGAAACATGTCAAGGTTTTAGGAATACACTAAGCAACTGCTTGTATAATACAGTCAGTTACTGCTGCCACAAAGTCGTCTGTTGATGGCTGATTGACGATGGAAGGATCAAGTTCTGCGAGAGCAGTGAAAGTGGACCAGTCTGCCTGATCTAGCTTCCACCGGGGCATCCAGGTAGGGAGGCATCGACCACGGCCAGTCTTTGTCAAAAGTATAGGAAAATTATCACTGCCTATAGATTATTGTCCATCGTACATAAAAAATGGGAGTATAACGAAAGGGAGAAAACCGAGAGATCAATAGTGGTAAAGGACTGACTAGGTGCGTCAAAATAAGTGGAAGAACCAGTGTTGAAAATAGAAAGATGGTGATCAGAGAGAATATGCTCTACAGAGCGACCTCTCCTATCAATAAAAACACTTCCCCCAAAAAGATGATGTCCATTCAAGTCCCCCAGAATCAGAAAGGGAGACAGCAACTGTTCAACGAGAGCATCAAGGTCTGATTGATCATATGTCTCTCCAGAGGACAGGTAGAGAAAACAAACAGTGATGGTATATCCCAAGGATATACGGATGGCGACGTTCAGATATGTGTTGAGTGACAAGGACAGGGTGGGCATATGCTGATTAACCAACAGTGCCATTCCTCCATGTATTCGTCCATCACACAGCCTGTTATTTCTGTACAGAGAAAACTGCCGAGAGGTGACTGTATCAGCAGGTTTCAGAAATGTTTCTTGTAAGGAAAGACATGCAGGATGGTAGAAAGCAATCAGTGTTTTGATGTCATCCAGATTAGAACATAAACCTCGACAGTTCCATTGTATCAAGGTGGCCATTTTTAATGACGGGTAGGCAAAGTGGCTGGAGAACCCTTCTGTTTACGACCACATCTTTTTTTTCTTTACTGTCCTTATTCGGAGGAGGTCTATCAACCAACATGGATCCTACCCTGGGTCGATTAGGCTGGTCTTTGTTGTTGGAAGGGGATTACAGTGACTGAGAACATGAACGAATGATTGCTTTTCATCTTGGGGTGGGAGGAAAAGATGTATCTGAAGAAATGCCTGTATTTGAAACCAAAGGATGTGGATCTTAGGGTTTGTCGGAATGTATGGGAGGTACAGAGATGGATGTAGAAGTTGATTCATCAACCTTTTTTAACCATGGAGGGAAAAAAGCTTTTCATTTGTTTTGAAAACGATTCTCTTGGAGGCACAGAGAGATCTGTCTGCATTCCCATTGTAGTTATGGAACGAAGTGCAGCAGCATATGTCCAAGATGATGTGGCAATTTCCGAGCCTAAGAATAACTAATGTTATGAGTCGTTTTCCTCTAACCATTGTGAGCAAGAATGAAAGTAGGAAAGGTGAGAACCTTTGCAGTTGACACAATGTGGGTCTGTGTCACAATCATAAGCATCGTGGTCCTTGCCACCACAGTAAGCATATGTCAGGGAACCACGACATGACGTCTTTGAGTGGCCAAACCTCTGACACTGGAAACTTCGAAATGGGTTTGGAATGTACGGCCGTACCCTGCAATTTAGATAACCTGCCTTGATGGTGGCAGGTATATGTGGTGATGTAAATGTCAAAACGAAGATATCTGTCAGCAGTGTAACTCCATCTTTGCGAGTGGAGATGCGCCTCACTGCAGAAACTCCTTGAGTGGAGAAACCAGCGAAAATCTCTGACTCGGGGACGTTCTTCAAATTCCTCTCAACAATAGCTCCTCGTGATAAATTCAAGGTAACATGAGGGGTAACCTCAATAGATACATCCCCAATTGCCTTTGAATTCAAGAGGAGTTCACTATGTTGGGATGCAGATGTTTTAACCAATGTCTTCAGATCAAAGCTTCTTTACTGACTTTGGAGAGCCAGCAAGTCCCTTTAGTCCCTTCTGAATAAAAAAAAGGGAGACATTTGCCCTAAAGGTTTTTAAGAAAGAGAATGTAATATAAGAAAATAAGGTACGTGTGTTACAGATGTTGAAGTTTACTGCTCAGAATAAAGACATGGTCGTTTACCTATTGACTGTTTTTTCACTATTTAATTTAAATTTTTTAGGAGGATCCATAGGAAAATAAATTTCGGTACCCACTGACCCCACTCATCATGGAGCTCTACAAACGCACTACAATGTCATGCAATGGCAGCAACGCCAGGGTTTGGTGAGCACTATACCAAAACACCAGCATCAGACACAATGTCCGCAACACCCGTTGAGAACTTCCAACATTGGTACTTGGTTGACTCTAGTCCAGTCCAAGTGGACCAGCCGATTGACCCAAGGGGGCCACCCAAAGGCCGCCCGTCTACAGGAATTTAAGGCCAAAGTGGTGTGTTAGAGTTGAACCCCTCAAACACCAGGATTCTCTCCTACCCTTCACGGGTCGCTACGCACGGCAAACATGTGGGTGGATGTTTAGATCCCAGAGGAGGTAATCAGAAATAACAGAACCTTTATTGGGAGGTCCCCTCACCACGTACAGGAATCCACACTGAGGGGTTTTCAGTATTTAAATTCATTTGTTTTTCAATACAATGACAACGACATAGTATGTTTATTTATTCTCAAGTGTCTGGAAGTTTTTTAAAAAAATTCCCGAGTAACACAGCATTCAACCTTATAATGTTTTAGTTTACACTTTTTTATGATATTTCTTCAGTCTGCTTATCTGTCTTTGTAAAGTTCTATCTCCAATAAAATCTTGTCAAGGATTAGTTATATTTTATCAATGTTTTCTTTGATGATATACAGTATATGTTTTACGTGTCACTGCGAATAACAACGAAAGGAGATGGTGTATATTTCTTTGCGTACTGGAACGTACTAACCTATGAGTTAACGAGGAGACAAAACTGTCATTCGTGACTACAGTATATTGGTTTGAAGTTCTATCCTCTGTGGCTGAGTATGGTGTGCAGTGGTAGCGTATGTAAATTAAAATATTATAAATTTAAATTTTAATAGTTTAATTTAAAAACAAGGATACAGCTTTCACCATCTTCTTGAGATTGATTTTAAAACACTGTAGAAATTTTCAGTTAAGCTTTCGCTAAAAAAATAATTTATTAACACCATGATAGTTACCAACTATTATTCCCAACAACCCTTTCTTGGTTCTCTTCTGCCTTGTCGTAGTATTCCTAAATAGTTTCTATTTAAATATTTTAATTTCCGATTAAAGGGTATTCTTGCTTCTCAAACCACTCAGTGTTTGTGGAAAAGCGTGCTACCAACGAAGCAGGAACTGGTTATCTTATAAACCATGTTGTTTCAAATGAAAAAGTTATTAAGTTACAGAAATCCTCACCAAAATAGTTAGTTTTCATTCCGTCTAACAACTACCAAACTGATTTTTAATAGAATTGTTCATTTGTCAACTATACCGTTGCTGAAACTGAGAAGATAATTTAATAAAATAAACTTTTCGAAGAACAATAATATATATATAATATTGGCAATATACACAAGTAAAAACTAAATGTTATTAAAATCTGTAAGCTATCTTAAATTGGTAACAGTCTGTATTCTTGCTACAAAGTACGTTTCCAATTACAGTTTTATTCTTAGATCTCTCCAGTTTTTAATAAACAATTATTGTGTCTGAAACTGACATTGGCCAATCGCGGGTAAAGTTTCCCTTTCAATAGTAACTTTCAGTCCTTCTGAAAGCATTTTAATTTTTACATTCTCTTTGTATTTATCTTTATTTCTCTTATAGCGTTTCCTATGACTAGTTCTTTAGAATATGAAACAATATATTTGCAGTTGCTGACTATATCGGATAAAGATTTTTCCGAGTTTCCGACGTATGAAAAACGCGCCAAGCTTTAATTCACGTCGTAGAACACAACTGATGCGTTCCTGTTGACGCATGATTCGCGAGCACTATAGAGGCACCAAAAAAGTTTATGTCGCTATTTCACGGTCGCGTAGTTCAGCTGATCTGTTGACGTTTGTTAAGTGGTCTTTGTCTGCACATAAGGTTGCCTTTCATGTTTTTCTCGGATTAAGATTGCTTATGTTTATACAGAACATATAAAAGTGATCAATAAAAAGAGTATCCACCACAAATGAGAGAAACATAACAGCTTAAGTATAAAGTAGATGTAAAAAATAATGGATATAACAGGAGAAAAGTCAATATTAGATTCTTTAAGATTTTATGTAACATATTTCAATAAAAAAATTGAAAGAAGCGAATAAAATCGACGAGACTATACAGTGATATGTCGACTGAGTAATTTAACTGGATACTTCAGTTACGTTACCACTGACAAAATATCCTGGCATTTCTGTCATATTAAGAAGTTCTAGTGCATAAAACTTTCGCTTTCCAAAATTATCCAAACTATGTAGCCACGAGTAGCCGCTTAATGAGTTTCATACATGCATGAGCAATAGCAGCGTTTAATTTAGAGATCTTACAAATATACACTTTTAAACAATCTGTTCGTGCTCTTCTCATATGGAAAAAAAGATCCTTTCTTCACAGCTATCGAGTAAAATTGTGTTAGATACTGCTTTTTAAATAACACTTACCAACACGAACTAAAATATCTCATACTCGTCATTTGTTACTGGAATGAATAGACTAGCAGGGAAGAGTTAGGAACCACGGATGAAAAGATAAATAGCAAAAGTAATTTAAATGACCTACATCCTAACAGTAGATTCTACTTATTATCAAAAGATCAGAAATGTTTATTAATAGCCCATGCTTAATGGAAGCTATGTATCAGGTTAGTTATACAACAGGCTAGCCACTTAGCTAACTTTAGAAATATGCATACATTCTTTTCGCAGTTACGGTATTTAATTTTTTGCACTGCCACTCAAAAATTGTAGGTGGAATAAAAAGAAAGCTATATATATTTTTTGGCGACTAACCATCGGCTGAATATGTAAATAAAATAAATATGTTAACATAATTTTGGTGTGTGTATGTATACAGACATATACACATCACTGCGCAGAAATGCAAATCTTGCAGTTAATAGCACCAGAGTTAAGGAATTTTTTTTTTAATTGTTCGACATAATGAGAAATCTGTAAACTCAAACTTTCAAGTTGTCAAACGAAAATTTTGGAATGTTACGTTTCCTGCTACGAAATATAAATTCTTATAAACCACACTCTAGTTAAATGGATCATTTACTCAAGATACTTTTTAAAGCGGCGTTAACCATAAATACGTTTTCAAACTCTCAGTATCACCACAAGCTTTGTCTTCATGTCCTGGCAGAGATATTTACCCTTCATCTCTTCTATTTAAAATATTTTCTGAACCCAAACGAGCCGTTTTTGCATATAAAATTCTTCAGCTTGTTGTTTCAAAAAATCAGCACAAAGGTACACAAAGGATTATCTCCGATAGTCATCCTATCTAATTGTGAACGAACTGATTAGAAAAAAGGAATCTAGTCAACAGCATCCACTAGCAACTTTTGAGCTTCTTTTGCATAATCGACCAATGGGATTTGACCGTGACTTACACGGCACCCACAACCCGAATTTGCGCAGTGCGTTTTTACCGTAACTGGCCAAGTATTGTTAAAACTGTAACAATCAGAACCAAAGCACACTAACCCCTAGACCACACCTGGCCCATTTACTCTTCAGATACACTTTAATATTTAAAATTTACCACTTCGATAATACCTTCCATGCAGACAGATATTAAAGTTTGGATGAACAAAAGTGATCACGAATACCTAAATCAGCAAAACATTTTTGTCATCTACATGATAGGTATAACACATTAGGTTGATTTTTATTTAGAAACTGGTACTCTTTTAGTTTCTTTTCTTATTTAAATGTTGGGTATCTCAAAATTTACTAATTATACATTTCGAAATAAATGTTAGTATTGTATTCTGGCCAACAAGTTACTCAGCTTGCAGTTCAGTTCCATCCGACACAAGTGGTTTCCATTACTTCTAAAGAAAAGGACGATATGAAGAGTGATTATGGTACCTGCACGACTATCTCTTTGAATCAGATACACACATACCGATATCTTAAATTTTACCTATTCCATTTTATCTGATATATGAAATTCCAATGTGTTTTTTGAGTTTCACAAGCAACTCTTGGTAACGCTCTAATTTCTCACGCAATTACAATAAAATTATGTACAGTTTTAAAACTATTCGCGTTAAATCTATACATATAGAAATAACTCTTAGATTATTAAACAGTTTTTCAAAAAATCCAGATATTCTCCAATAGTTACTATTGGATAGTAGCTACTGGATATTATCTAGCGAAACCACAACCAACGGAACAGGCTTTCAGAATGTTCGAATCATATACAAATTAATTTCAAGAAAATATGTTATAATTTCAAACTTTTCATTACAAGGCATTTTTCAAGAAACACTTGGATAACGAAAAGCTGCAAGTTGAAATAGATAACGAGTACTACGCTTTCAAACTTGAAATCAACTCTAGCGTTCTTTATTTCAGTTTTTGAAACAAACAAAGAAAAAGAAATTTCTTGATCAAAACCTTATTGGTGAAATGTCAAAATTAGGTCAAAACAAAATCTGGAAATCACGTCTTCTGTTCTCCAGTATGCATTACACCTTTCAAGAACTACACACCTTGTAAAAATGGCGCGTAAACCTATAAACGTAGGCATAGTTCACGTATGATATTTAACCCTTAAACTACGTTAATGTTTAACATTTAGAAATCCATTGATCATAATAGTTAATATGTTAATGTATAATTAATATTTAATTAATATGATATACACAACTGAAATAAAATCACAAAGGCTTTATTGCAAATCTACTTAACATGGGCTGTTCCATCGATATAAAGTGATTCTACATCCTGAGGAATTCTTCTTAACTCTAAAAGAATAAATAAAATCCAACAACTTGTTAGTAAAGCCCAACAAAGAGAGTTTGCAGAAACTAATGGACCTTCAGCATTCCAACTAATGTACATACAGTTACTTATATCAAGTCATCCCTTAAGTAATGTCCGACTTTAGGTTTAGAAAAAGAGAAAGGATTTCAAACGCTTTTAATGTTACTTAATCAATCAATAACGTATGTTCCATTATTATTAATTACTTCCTGCCGACAATTCACAACTTCAGAATGCCACTTCTATAAAATTCTTCTGGAGGAAAAAAATGTAAAGAGGGTAGAACTGACATCTTCACGTGTTCCAAGCTCTTTTCTACCAAAATAGTTTTGCAAACTTAGGAGTAGATGATAATCAGATGGGGCAAAGTCTGCAGAATAAGAAAGATGTAAAAGTTTTTCCCAGTCTAGCTTTTCAATCTTTCCAGATGTGATCGTTGCTGTATGGGGCCGTGCATTATCCTGTTATATGTAATACAACACCTTTACGATTGACCAAAGCACGCCTCTTTTCTTTCTGTGAAATATCCAAGCACTCTAACTATGACAATAGAAGTCTAATGTAATCGTCACATTGAGTGGCAGCAACTCAAAGTGGATCACACCAACAATATATCCCCAAATGCTTGACAACTGTCCTAAGGTGAAGGTCCATTTTGAGCTGTTATTTAGCCAGTTTATCTGCACTTAACCATTGCATGCGGCGCTTAACAGTTTTATAAAATATCCATTTTTCATCACCAGTCATCACTAACCTGCCCAAAAATAATGAGTTACATTCACAAGAGTGCAGAGAAGAGCAAATGTCCATTCTTGCTCTAAGGTTGGCTTCTGTCAAATCATGGGAGACCCAGTTGCCAAGTTTTGACACCTTTCACAGCTGTTCCAGATGACGGTGAACTACTGAATTGGTTGAATTAAACTTCTGTGCCAGTTCTTAAACAGTTACAACACAATCTTCATCAAGCCAGCAGCAAGTCATCATTAAACTCAACAGAACGACTTGAACGTTGCGCATCATTTAAGCTGTAGCTACCTGATTTGAAGTTCTGAAACTACCTTCGACATTTTTTTTTCATTGAGAGACTCCGCACCATAAACACCTTAAATGTTTCGTGTAGTTTCTACTGTAATATTGCCTTTTTTAAACTCATAAAGCATATGTCTAACGTGCTCTTAAGGACACATCCATCTTCATAAGGATTTATTTGATTAATGATGTGAAAAAGTGGAGTTGAATTAGTTTATTTTATTTGTCTGAACATTTTTATACACGTCCTACTACATATTTTAGTTATTAACGCCTTCTACAAAGAGAGAAATGGTGATGCACTTTCTGTTTGTTTGTTTTGGAATTTCGCACAAAGCTACTCGAGGGCTATCTGTGCTAGCCGTCCTTAATTTAGCAGTGTAAGACTAGATGGAAGGCAGCTAGTTATCACCATCTACCGCCAACTCTTGGAATGCTCTTTTACCAATGAATAGTGAGATTGATCGTCACATTATAATGCTTTCACGGCTGGGAGGGCGAGCATGTTTGGCGCGACTCGGGCGCGAACCCGCGATCCTTTAATTACAAAGCGCACGCCTTAACGCGCTAGGCCATGCCAGTCCTGGTGCACTTTCTGTATTAAATTTTCGAACATTGCTTATGGGATGACCAGATAGATGCACAATTGTGCGTTTGGTAAGTAATGAACATGACATTCTTAATCTGAAAGTAGTATTACTTGATAACTAATCTAAATCAGATCTTTGTCTTGTTTGGTAATCATAATAATGAGTCATTGTCAGTTATAGTCTTAAAATCAATGTACAATTTAGTCTAAAATTAATATTTCAGAAGATGGTTTAAATGGATATTCTTTATATTTATATATAGGTTTGTTTTACTGGCTAATTTGCAAGTACGAATGGATAATGTTTAAAGATGACTTGGTAAATAACCTGCAAGTGTATAGGCTAGGCTAAACAACACAGGTGTAGGTTTTGTTTTGTCAAACTTAGAAATAGTTCCGTTTAGCTGATCTACAGTTACGTCTTATTAGCTAATCTGTTAGAGGATCTTGCAAGTACATATTGTTAAATATTGTATAAATTGGCTCGATAATTAACTTATAACTACATGTGGTTAACTTAGCGTATATTGTTAACTAATCTAGATGTATGCCTAGCTTTCGCAAGCAAGACATAAGACGTAACTTAAGTGGTAACAGATAATTTACAGTTTAATACTGATGGTTATCCTACAGTATATATTAACAAATAATCTATAGGTAAACAGTGATAGGTAATCGACAAATATATATTTATGAAAAATAAAGGTAGACCTTCACAAATAATATACAATCATGCAATCACAACCAGTACTTTGCAGGTATTCTACTACTGTAAGCCACCACAATTATACTATTGCTTGACATTGTCATAGTTTCTCTACTACTGAATGTCGCCGCAGTTGTTTTATTTCTGCATATCATCATCGCCATTCTTCGCAATTATATTACTACTCAACGTCATTACAGTTATTCTACTGCTGAACGTTTCTACAGTTATTTTATATTGGTTTTGAGCTTAGTTATTCTACTAATGGACGTCTGCAAAGTAATTTTACAAAGACAAATTATGTATTTCGCAGTTACATTTAGTAGCTCAAAGTGATTCAAAAAAATAAGAAAAAAATGACAATGTTTTTTTAGATTGAATTGACAAAAACTAATATTCAAATGTTCAACAAAGAAAACAAAGAGCGAGATTGGGAACGAAAAAACAGAATCATGTAAAGGTTAGGTATTTAAAATTCACCATCACTTTGACTAGACACTGGAAAATTCGAGGTTCGTATTGTTCGTAGCCATGATAAAGACAAATAAGAATTTGACAAGGATTTTTTTATGTGTGTGTTTTTGTTAGAGCAAATCTACATCGCGCTATCTGCTGTGTCTGTTCCACTGCTGTCGTTATGACAAAACCATGTTTTTACTAGACCCAAATCTCATCATATATACAACAGCAAAAAGGTCAAGTTAAAGAGAAAGGAAATTTAAAAGAGATTTCAAAATGGGAAAAATTAAGAACAGTGTAAGTGTATAAAAACTCTACTTTTTTTTTTTTAAAAAAAAGGAAAGCATAACCCATGACAATAAAGGTGACAAGTAAAAGAAACATTTTATACAAGAGGAAAAATAGTAGAAATTATTATAAGAAATTAGAGGCAATCTTTCACACAAGGGTTCACAGAGTTCAACTCCTAGCCTAAAAAATAACATGCTGGTTATTATGATACTCGTATATATTTAAATAACATTTACAAAATCTAAGCTTCCCACTGCACTACCAGCCTATATTTTTACACATGTAAATGTGGTAGTTTTGATAGAAATCTAGTTTTTAACGTTAACTATTAAATTTTTTCTTTATTCTAATGACTTTCCACATTTCTCTATAAATCAACACAAACTTATTTTGTACTAGTAACTACGAGCTACTGAACTTTTGGTAATTTTTTCTTGTATGAAATTTGACAGAAACAAAATCTGGTTTTTATTTCAAACCAACATGTATAGTATAGTTACGTGGTAATTGAAATTCTTATCACTTAGTTTTCAACCAAATCAGTCATTTTTTTCGAAATTTAGTATTTGTTGGAAGCCAAGCATATTATTTATCCTTGCAGCCTTATTTGTTACATATGTCACACTATATTGTGAATAATTTTTACCTCAGCGTCAGACATTTTTTTGTCACGTACTTGAATATTTAATACTTGTAGCCACTGTTAACAGCTTCTGGCGCTGTTTAAGACCATTTAAAGTAAAGAACAGAGCTTTATTCTCTTCTGTCTGACCTGTTTCTTTCTTTGTTTTCATAACCTGGTAATATTTCTAGACTTCTAATGTTTGTTATGGACTAAAATTTATTTATATTCTTATTATTGTTGTCACAAATCTCTCCCCCTTTTATGCTTTTATAAGTCTCAAGACGATCCATGCGAAATTATGTTTCTTGTTAAGAGCCAGTATACGTTTATATGATATCCGTATAATGGTTTACTTAATTTTTTTCCCACTTTTAGAATTTAGCTGTTCAGTATTCTTAGTATTTTGTGAAAACAACAATATGTTAGTGTAAAATTTTATGATAAAGAAAGAACTGACTACCAAACACTAATCATATTTACAATTTTAGCTTTTGTTGATATTTCAGGTCTGTGTCTTCTAATTAAATATAAACTTCTTTTAAACACTTAAGAAACACTAGCCATTTTTAGCAACTCAAAATTGTTTATTAAGTATACGAGCACTAGATGACGCTACATTACGAACCATACTGATTTGCATGTCTTAAATCTGTTAATAATCGTGATTATCCAATTTTTACATAATAGTCTAACAAATGATATTTTTATAGAAGCATACAGAAAATAATTGTTTAATAAGTAGGACTAATTTTCCTAACATTGACTATGTGTTTAAAATACTGTATAATAAAATTGATGCATTGCGCTTAGGACAAAACTATTTTGGTCACGTTTGATGATGGCCTGGCATGGCCGAGCGCGTTAAGGCGTGCACTCGTAATCCGAGGGTCGCGGGTTCGCGCCCGAGTCGCGCTAAAACATGCTCGCCCTCCCAGCCGTGGGGGTGTATAATGTGACGGTCAATCCCACTATTCGTTTGTAAAAGAGTAGCCCAAGAGTTGGCGGTGGGTGGTGATGACTAGCTGCCTTCCCTCTAGTCTTACACTGCTAAATTAGGGACGGCTAGCACAGATAGCCCTCGAGTAGCTTTGTGCGAAATTCCAAAACAAACAAACAAACAAAAACGTTTGATGACGAGGAACCCACTTTTTTAGGAAATGAAAATTTTAGAGACGGCTTGACTGAATAATAAAGGAAACTATTATAGATATACCACGTTTCAACTAGATTATGCCATCCTCAGGTACAAGTATTACAGAGACACGTGAAGATATATATAATAATGAACATAGAGGTTACATGATCGAAAACAGCTTTCGATCTCGTGACTTTTTTGTTCCATACTCTATACGTTTCTGTAAATATATGTACCTGAAAATGACTATCTCGTCGAATACGTAGTACATTCATAATACTTTTCTTCATTATCGAGTCAAGCCGTCTCCAATCTTGTATGCTATTCGTTGTCAATCGGTTTGTCAGTGACCTGGTGATCAGGACGCCCGACTTGCAATCTGCGGATTGCGGGTTCAAATCCTATCGCTCATTTCCAGCAAACGGGACGTTATAATATGCTGGTCAGTATCACTATTCATTTGTAATGAGTAGCTCAAAATCTGGCCATGGGTGATGTAAACTATCTGCCTTCCCTCTAGTCTATTACTTCAAAATTACAAGCGGTTAGCACAGATACAACTAAAATAGTTTTGCGTGAAATTCAACAAACAAAACACTTACAATCTGTATTAAAAGTAAAAATTTCGATTATACTTCAAAACTGTTAATAAACTTTCAAAATATTTCATGAAACAAAAACAAAATAACAGCAGTGCCACAATGTACGAATGTTTTCAATTAGAATAATTAAATTGCACTGTAGTTTTTTTTATAAAAATCAAAACAAAACATGTGAATTGAGTTTGAATCTGGTGTATTTTCTGATTGATACCACCATCTACTAACATCACTACATCAGTTGTTGTTGTTGTTGTTGTTCTTTTATCCAGACATTTTAACAATCATTCTGCCAATAAGGAAAAATTTGAAAATCTTTCTTGAACGTTTTCGGTAACAATTGACAGTTACAAGAGGAGCGAGCGTAAACTGGACAGAAACTTACTTTAGCTCTTGGAGTATTGACCTTAACGTTACTACTTAGTAGTGATAGTTTGAAAAAAAAAAAAAGATGTTTTCAGCCTCTTGCTGTCCTTCAAATTAAATTATCTGTCGTCGATAGTAATTAGTCTAATTGATTATGATCACACTTTGATGCCAAACACCGCAATTTCTATTGTAACAAACTTCATCATAATAAACTTTCCCAAATTCTTTCTAAGACAAACTAAAGAAAAACATATATTATAGCTGTATCGGAAGACTAAATATATACAGTCAAATGGAATTGCTGCGATTTTGTTTTTTCTATCATCTTTCGTGCTATTGCAGGCTATATTTATCTTCTTAATTTTGATGTTTGTTTACCAAAGGGAACATGAACAAACCTAGAAAATTCGTGCAAAATATAGAGACAAATGTACGATATAATATGAGAATTGGTGAGACTGAGTTAATGAGAAATCAATGAGCATTCAGAGAGTTTATCTGTTCAGTGTCAGCTTCTAAACTTTCACCTATTTTAAATCTTTATTCACTATCTCATTAATGGAACCAGGGGATATGCCCAGCTTCATTGCAGACTTTTTGGGTTGAAAATTAGCTCTGATAACAATAGTCTTCACTTTTAAATTAAGGGCATTCTTTTAAAAAAGCATTGGAAAATCTTGCTATACCCCCAGCCTTCCTCGAAAAGACATACGACACATCCTTTTAAAATAATTCCCTCTATTTTGACATTGAGTTGTTGAGTGGTGAGAAAGTCCTAATCCATATGAGTAATAAACTTATCGTGCACTTATACGCGATTCCATTAATGCATAAATACTTTTTGTTAGCTTCTTGCATCAGTCACAGTTTTTAAATTTTTATATTTACTGTTTGCAATATTTCAAGAAACTTCTTGAGTTTTCCAAACAAAAAAATATAAGATTAACTTAGCTTCACCTGAAACTTGAGATCTCTATCAGACCGTTACATCCACGCGCGAATAAAGTGACATCCAGGAGAAGGAAAAAAATCCATTTTTTATTTTAAAAAGTAAAGAAACTATTGGAACTTTTATAGCTTATCCATTCAGAAATATTTTACTTGTTTTTACACCACAGAGAGACTTTAGGTAATAACACATCAAATTCAATTGTTATACTGGGAGATTTATACTTAATTCCGTATTTGAACACTTTTGTCATTTCACATGGGACAGTCACTTAAAACAACACATTTACATAGCTTTGATAAATTGTTTAGGCAGAGTATTGATGATGAAACTTTGTAGAATGGAAGGCAACTGCCTGTTGTGGAGACAACTGTAGAGGACGACGTTTCGAAAATCTTCCGCCTGTCGTCTTCAGGTCATGTGCAAACGTTGTTAGTCTTTTATAGTGTCCTGGTTGATTGTGGATAGCGTGTTATGATTGGTTGGATTATCACTGTTTCTGATTGGAGAAGAGATTTCCTGTAAGTTCACCCAATGGCAGTCATAGATTACTCACCTTTAATCCAGAATCTGTTTAGTGAAGGTGTACTAGGGTTAATTTGTCTATGTCAATTATTCTAGTTTTCTTTCAGTTTATTCTGTGTCCAGTTGATGCGTGGTCTGCAATGGCTGAATTTTTTTTCACGAGTCTTGTGCTATCTTTACGTTCTATTCTTTTTTAGAGGTTTCTTCCCGTTTATCCAATGTACGTATCGTTGCAAGAATACGGAATTTCACAGATGACGTTTTTGAGATTCTCTTTGGTTGGTCGTTGCTTTTTTTTCTTAACAAGAATGGACCTTAAGGTGTTGTAGGATTTTCACCAGACTTCTGTGTTGAATGTTTTAGCTTTGTGTTTGAGTTTTTCACTGAAATGTTGTAAGTATGGTAGGTAAATGGTAGTGACTTTCTGATCTTTTCTTTCTGTCGCGGTCTTCTTCAAGGAGTTTTTGATGAAGGAGGAGATGTAACCATTCTGTTGAAAACTGATCTTTTGGTATTATGCTTCGATGGATGTCTTATCGCAAATTTTTTCTGCTCTTCTTTTTAGGCATTGGACTATACCACGTTTTATCGAGGTTGGATGATGGGCGTGGATGTGTAGGTATCTGTCCGTGTGGGTGGGTTTTCTGATACAGTTGTGGTTATTTGTCTTGCTTGTTTGCTGATGAGTATGTCAAGAAACGATAAACTGTTTTGTTTCTCTATTTCCAGAGTGAAGTGGATTCTTTTGTCTATAGAATTGAGATGTTCTAGAAAAGCTGGAAACGAAAATGTCGGCATAACGTCTGTAGAAACTAAGTTTTATAGGTGTGGATGAAAGGGCTCTTTCTTCAAAGTTATCCATGAAAATGTCTGCTAGGATTGGAGATAGTGGTGATCCCACAGCTAGACCATCTGTTTGTTCGTAGAATTCCTCGTTGTATTGGATATAGGTTGATTGTAGGCAAGTGGTTGTTAGTTCCATTATGGCGTCTATTTTCATATCTATTATTTGTAGAAGAGAGTTGTCATTCAGCAGTCGTTGTCTAATGATGTGAAAGGTTTCTAAGTTTGTAAATAGATCTGTGACGTCAAAATTGACGTCCTGAAATTTGATGTGTAGCTTTGAGTTTTCCTGTGAAATATGTCGAGTTTTCAACGTGATATTCAGTGTTTCCTCGTGGTGGAGATAAGATAGGTACTAGAAAAGTAGCTAGTTGATGGCAAGGTGAGTTTTGAGCACTGACGTTAGGACTTAGAGGTATATTAGGTTTGTGTACCTTAAGTAGTCTGTAGAACTAAGAGAAATTTTCCTTTATTGACCCTAGTTTCGTTAGTTTGTTCAGCATTCTATTGATGAGTCTCTCTATATTTTCTGTAGGATCATTGGTGATCTTTTTATATTGGTGTTTGTCCAGTAACTCCTTGATCTTCGTGTCATAATCGTTGATGTCTAGAATGACTATACTGTTTCCTTTGTCTGCTGATTGAATTTTGATGCTGTTTTTTCGTTTCAGATGGTTCAGTGCGCTGCATTCGTGTTTAATGATGTTCGGTTTTGGTTCTTTGGCTTCCCTACGGATGCTGTAAGTTTGATATCGAACTACTACTTAATACTAGCATGGTGCATACAATTTGAAGCCTTGTGCATGGACTTTTGATCGAATTCCGTTAAAAGACTAACAAGAGTTTTTGACGACTTATAAAGCGGATGATTTTTAAATTGTTGGGAATGAAAACACGGATCCTAGATTTGTCGAGACATTTTAAATGTTAGGTTCTGGCTGATAATATGCCAAAGTATATTTCTGCCGGATAATGAGAAACTGATAAAAATTATATATAGAATATTATTATTATTCTAGTCACAAGAAAAGAGTTTGTATGATTTTAAGTTCTCATTTAAGTTTCATCGAATATTTTTAACGGCAAAATGAAATTAGTAATAATAATAATAATAATCTGTACTTTAACCATTCGCCGTATTTCTTTAAAAATATTTCACTTTATTCTTTGAACTATCAAAATTATTAGATTATCAAGTTTCATGTAAATTATTTACGTCAGTAATTAATTAAAGTAAAGATTGTGGTTACGAAAGAAAATCCTATGACCGAAAAAATAAAATAAATCTAATGTGCTAAAGTAGGAAGTTAAGAGTAATAAAGTGTTTTGAAGCCGATGAATTTCTAAATGTCAAACGGTTAAAAGATTTCAGACACCCCTTTAGGTCCACTTAAGTGTGTAGCTGTGTGTTCAATCGCAAACAAACATATTCGTTTCCAAATTTTAAAGTTGTGACCTATTATTATCAGAATAAAACAAAGAAACTAGAAGCCTTTATCACACTGATCTCTTTGGAACTTCTGTAAGGTTCCCTCTTACATTTCTGTTCTTAAGAAAAAATAAGTGTAAAAAATTTAACCTATTCATCCCTACCTACATCATCCAAGTAGTTTAGTTTATTCTGAATTTCGCGCGAAGCTACACGAAGGCTACCTGCGTTAGCCATCCCTAATTTAACACTGTAAGACTAGATGGAATGCTGCTAGTCATCACCACTTACCGCCAACTCTTTGGCTACTCTTTTATCAACGAATAGTGGGATTGACCGTCACATTACAACGTCTCCACGGCTAAAAGGGTAAGCATATTTGATGTGATGGGATTCGAGCCGGCGATCCTTAGAATACGAATCAAGTGCTTTAACCACCTGGCCATGCCGGGCTCATCCTAGTTGTCGTCCTTTGAATTATTTTCAATCTTCTTTAACCCCATACTTGATAACTTGCCTGCTCCATTTTTGTGCATTTTAACTCCTATTAAACGTATTCTTGATAGATGACATTTACCTACGATTGACAGATTGATTAAGGAACCTACAATATTTTTTATGACGTACGATTAAGTTCTATAAACACTATGTGTGTATTAAGATACAAGTATATTATAAGTGGAATTACTTTATGTTAGTTTACGAGCATTTAAATATAACAAATATTTTGTACCAACTCTATCTACTTTTCAGTTACAGTACCTAAGATCTAGTAACTTTGACTCATCCTTAGTAGTAAAAACACAGATTGTGTGATCAATTTCTCCATACTTAGACTTGGTCATAATAAATGTTCGCGGTAGTTCAGAGAGAAATCTGAAGTTCTATAGCATTAAAAATCAGATTTTAATACCCACAGTGGGTAAAGAACTCATTTTATGGCTTTGTATTTAGTAAAGAGTAAACAAATAAGCAATAAATAATTTTATCAAATTGTTTATTTCTGCCTGTGGATTCGATAAATTTTGAGCTATAAAAATTAATGTCTTAAACTATTCTCACCTGCAGCATGTTTCAAAATCAGAATAAAATTCGGTTTTAATGTTTCTAGATAAATATAAATGAATCTCATTTAATAACGTTTAATTTCGTTTAGTTTGGAGCACAACTTGATTGTCAAAGCAAAATTATTATCCCAGCTTTATTTTCTCATGCTTTAAAATTTTGTTAACGTAAACATAACCACCTTTTTTATATATTTTTAATCGCAATTAAAGACTCTGTGCGTTTCTATTTTAGGGATCTTGTGGTAGCCAAGCTCAAAATTTAGTTTTTGTACGCCATAATTCATACGTTTACACATATGTTGTACCAACAATTTATTTAATGATAAAAATCAACGTTTACTAATCCTGAGGTGCATCTCAATCAACATTTTTTTCAAATGTGCTGTTATCAGTTTGCAAACTTATACAAATGGGTCACAAGTCATATAAATCTGGCAAGTATCGACATAGAATTCAGGTTTATAAAGCGAATTTGTAAAACATTTTTAAACTTAAATTAGACAAGTTACCATATTTGTCTTTGTTTGAGGTTAAACGCAAAGCAATACAATAGGATATTTATGCTATGCCTACCACAGGTAACGAAATCCGATTGCTATCGTTGCAAGTTCGTAAACATATCCCTGTGTACTGAAAAGGGTATCATTCTTTTTTAACTCTCCGCTGGTACAGAAGTGAATCTACTAATTTAAAACGCTAAAATCAGATGTTCGATTCCCCTCGGTGGACTGAGCAGACAGCCCGATGTGGCTTTGCTATAACAAAACATACACACAATTTTTTAAAAGTAGGTCAAACGTACTCCCATGGAAATAAAAATAAAGAAAATAAGTCTAGAGAATAGTGTAACAACTTAGGAATTTTTGAAACTATAGAACATTTAGAAGAAAGAGCAAAGACGGTAGATAGGAGTGAATATGGAAAAATGAGGGAAAAAACAGTTTGAAAATTTTAGAAAGTAAGAAGGAAATAACTGATATGGGATAGAAAAATTAGGAAAAAATGTTATACTCCACGATAAAAAGGAGAAATTTGAAATACTTTGAAGATAGATTCAATGAGCTTTATGTAAACTTTCAACAATTCTAAACAAAATACGTGTTTATTTTTGTCATTAAGCACAAAACTATACAAAAGCCTATCTACACTGTACATAATTATATAGTTATTAAGCAAAAAGCTAAATAATTGGCTATCTGCGTTGTGCATGTACACCGACTATCAAATTATTAAGTACAAAGCTACACACGAGTGTTGAAACCCCATTTTTAAAGTTATAAACATTTCCACTCAATGCTGCACTACTGAAAGAAGATCAAATATGAGAGGCAAAATGAAGAAGAGTAGAAGGAAAAACAAAGGAACGAGGCAGACATTTACCAAATTAACAAGTAGGTAGTAAAAAAAAAAAAAAAAAGATATAAAATGTCATTATGAAATATAACGTATAAATTAATGACTGGAATGATAACAAGAACACTTAGCAAATTCTTAGAAGAAAAAGGATCAATAAAGGAAAGCCAATCAGAACACAGTAGGAATAGAAACAAGTCATTTGAAGAAAAGAAAATTTGAATATGAGTGTTAAATGTGGTAAAAAACGTAAAGCAATGAAAAGAAAAAGACCGAAGAGTTTCTGGATAGTAAAAAAAAAATTAGACAAGTATAATGGAAATGTTTTCAAATGGCCCAGAATATGAATGAATGGAATAGAATATCGCGGTACATGTTGTGGTAGACAAACTCTCTGCATTGTGCTGTTGACGAAATGTTAACGGATTTTGCACATCATAGTAGAAACTCACATGGAGAATAAATTGAATTGAAATTTAGATAAATATATTATTTGGAGGGAAGAACAGAAGAGATTGTAAAAAGGAAATAGCGAGGTCAGCACACGAAGTACAAAAAAAGTACAAGTTTCCGATGAATGAGACAAAAATGTACAGACTTGCATTAATATCCGGGTATCATTCCCCCCCCCCGGTGGACATTCCGTGAATATCCCATTGTGAAACCTTGCACTAAAACAGTTAAGTAAGCAAAAAGTGTAATATTTGGGATATTCTCTTAATATCAAGAATATTTGAACAGAACAGAGAAAATTTACTGAGAGAAAAGTATTATGAGTAGAAAGTGCAACATGGAATCCAACTGATTTTTAATTTGCTTGTAGTTAAGCACAACGCTACACAATAGGCTATCTGTACTTTATCGAAACCCGGTTTTAGTGTTATATATCTGAAGGATTATTGCAGGGGATAGTGCAGCTAAAAACAGTAAAATGTGGAACTTGGATAAAGTTTGTTTTGTTTTGAATTTCGCGTAAAACTACACGAGAGCTATTTGCGTTACCTGTCCCTAAATTAGCAGTGTAAGACTAGATGAAAGGCAGCTAGTCATTACCACCCATCACCAACTCTTGGGCTGTTCTTTTACCAACGAATAGAGGGATTGACCGTAGCTTTATGACGCCCCCATAGCTGAAAGGGCGAGCATGTTTGGTGCGACTGGGATTCGAACTCGCGACCCTCAGATTACAAGAAGAGTGCTATTACTAGCTATGAAGCACAAATTTTGGAGTGTTAAAAGGGGGAACAAATACAAGTAAAATTTATAAACGGTGGTAATTTTCCTAAATATAGTAATGAATAAACTAAAAATGTACGATTGGCGTATATTCAATATGATTGTCTTATGGGTCGTTTACAATCATATTTTGTTATTCCCTGTGGTATTTTAATAAGGAAGATTGTATTGCGTTTGTTTTTTAAACAAAGCGTTTTCATTTCGATGCAATAGATGCATACAGAAAAAAAGAACGCTCAAGGTCGCCAAGTGACCACAATGATGTTTTCTGTTGGATGTCGCCGTTCCTTGTTCATTTTACTAAGCACACAAAAAGGCCGTTGTAATTTATATAAATGTCAAGAGGGAGATATTTAATTTATTCTACACGGTACAATAAAATCTTACATGTAAATAATACCTGCATGAAAAATGTATATAAAGTGAAGGGTAACAAATATACACTCAAACACGTTCTTATTTATTCGGTTTTTTTTTCTATCCGTGCTCCTATCTTCGAAATATTTCTTCTAATCAATGGACAAAGAAAGTCCTTTTTTTTTTCTAGGAAATTTCCTCACAAAAAGATACATTTTTGTGTTTAATAAATTGTTTTTTCTTCCCTCTTAGATTGACTGTTCAGCACACACACAGACTAGTGGATCGATATTGATGTGAAATTTTAATAATTGCAAATTGAATGATTTTTCTGGAATGTAGTCTGAAAATAATGTTTTTGTTCTATACGATTAATCGTTCAGAAGGTACAGAGCATGGCAGATAAACTATATATCAGATAGACGTTGGGTTTAGACAGAAACGTGTTCTATTACATTTACTAGACGGAGGTAGGAAGAACCGAAACGGTGATTAATACAAAACATGTTACGCATGTATGGTGGGCATACTGAACGTAAAGGAATGAAAGTGGTCAAAGCACAATTTGAAAATAATTACCACAGGAATATGAAAAAAGACAAAATTTGGTAGAAATGAGAGAATAACAAAACACTTAAATAAATGAGATATCGTCACACACAAAAATAACTAAGACAATGGGAAGACATTTGACAAAACTTAAAACACATTAAAGTACGATTCAAATGTCTATACGCTGCTACTGTTATCAAAACATGAAATCAAAGGAAGAGAAGAGAAAATTTGAATCGAAGCAATAATAAAACGTATGGTAAAGAATGTGACTAAAATAAGTGAGTGAGGAAATATAGAAACTTTAGAGAACAGAGGAAGACGATAATAAGCACACTGTAATGTAAATAGAACGGTAGCAAAACTTACAGTTGAAAGAGAGAGAGAGAGTAGAAAATGGCAAAAAATTGACAGATTCTTGCGTGTGGAAAGGCATTAAACGAAGAAACAAATAATAAATATAGAATGCATTAATTTAAACGAAATTAGCGTATAACTCACAAGAACATAGCCTGGCTAAATAATTTAAAGACTTTATACTCATATTGTATTTATTTAATAAAATTACGAAGAAAATATAAAACATGCAAGATATATTGTATAGAAGAACTTTTTCCAAAAGATTGGAAGAATGAGAAATAAATTTGATTGATAAGTAATTTAGAGCATTTCTGTATTCTGTCTATAAGCCACTGTCTTCTGTACATTCAAAAACGACAAGAACAATGCAAGACATTTGGAAATAATAGAACTGTTTTTTAATCCGAATTTAGTTGTTTTGATTGTTATTGTAACTAAACAAACGACAACCTTTTACTTCTCTCTTTTTATTATTTTATATATAATTATACAATTCTTAAATACAGAGGGAAATCAAAACCAAAAACTGGTTTGGACTAAATCTTAACATGCTGTTATTCAATACCCAAACAGTAAGCACAAGTATACAGTACTCCTAACATTAAACATTTGTTGTTGTTGCTGTTTTTGAATTAAGCACAAAGCTACACAATGGGCTATCTGTGCTCTGCCCACCACGGGTATCGAAACCCGGATTTTAGCGTGTAAGTCCGCAGACATACTGCTGAGCCACTGAGGGGGCGAACATTAAACAGTAAATGTCAGAAATAAAGTAACCCAAGCTTATAGTTTGATATAACATTGTACTTGTCAGAAGATACAAATTCAAGTTCTAATTTTAGCAAAAGTCTCAAGAGTGATTGTAAACATATGTATGTTTACAATGAGGACGACAGACAACTCAAATAAATGTTTATTCCATTCGTGTTTTGCGCAGATAGCCCTCGAGTTGCTTTGCGCGAAATTCAAAACAAACAAGCGGAGATTTTATTTACACCTAAGGGTTTATAAACGTCACAAGTTGCAAAACAATTTTTTTAAATATGCGATTCGTAAAGAAAGCACAATTTGAACTTTGGGTAGAATAAATAAATACTTATCTGAAGCGGTTTGTCATTTTTATTGAAAATGACTTCCATTTTTCAGTTCCCAATGAAAAGTTTGATAAATGATTTGTATAAATAAGGGCACCCATTTATCAACTATAGTTTGCCTGTGTAAATAACGATCACCCACAAGTTATTTTTATGCATTTTTACAAAGGTGCATGCATAGCAATTTCAATTAATACATAATGTCAAGACTATATCACTCACAATAAGAACATTGTTGGACACAACGTTAAAATAATTCATAACAAATTTATACAGGGGTTACCTTTGTGCCTTTAAATCAATATATTAATAATTTGCCTTGAACTACTTTCTTGTAATGCTAGACAAATTTTATTTAACATTAAATATTTGTACATATAATAGGAGCAAATTACGTAAACTTTCGTTTTTTAAAAAAGAAAAAAACAATTATTCCAAAGGGCATTTCGTTCAATATTTACCTTCACGTGTATAGCATTATAATGAGAATGCAAATTGATTATAAAATGTATATATATAAAGTCATTGCACGGAATTTTATTATATTTTAAATCCTTTCCACTGCTAAGAACTGGTAAAAGGAAAACTTTCCAAACAGGTGTCGTATTTCACTATATATTACGTAATCTTAGTTTTTATTAACATGTACGTATTATTACTGTAATGTTCGTTATTTTCGTGTAATTAAAAAAACGCATGTCTATAATGGCACTTACCTATAACATACATATTATAGTACTCCCCATACCACCACACCCATAGCTCAGCGATCAGTTTGTGACATTTTAAAGATAAAAGTCGAATTTTGATGCTCGCTGCGGATACAGTACAGATAACACATTGTGAAGTTTGTGCTTTATGATAAAAAAACAACTAAGTATTTATATTAAATTTGTGTCAAATAACATTGGCTTAAGCCTATACTCTTGTCAAGTCTTTTCACAACCTTGAAATTGCAATTGAGAGTTTTTCACCTACTTTATTTTTAGAGTTTATAATGTACCACATTTATGACAGAAAAACAAGCAGTTTATAATACATTTTCAAAACTTATAAAAATATTCATCTCTTCTACGAGAATTTTAAATTCATAAGGGGACCTGCGTTTTATGACATCTACTGACACTGGGAGAGGAAATATGTGTATGTGCGAGGCAAATATTTGTTTTCATTATTACTGTTATTCATTACAAGTTGTTCTTATAACACAGCACCAACCCCAAGTTGGAAGTATGAACTTCAATTCTCCTATTCACGGTAATCGTGTATCATGCAAGATTAAAATACCATTTACAGAAATAAAAATAATTTTGGATTTTACCTTTAAACATATGTTAGGTATAAAAGCCTAGTATTACCCATTATATAACATTTTTTTTAACATGAACGCCTCAGAGGCATTAAGCTTGGTGTTCTACAGTTTCCTTTATATTTTATTTTTAATCTATGTGAAAGAGAAACAAATGCATAAACATCGGTCTTTGCGCGTATATAACACAAAAACACACATTATTTTTACATTAACTAAAAACGTTGTAAAATAAATACATATGATTGTGAAACAAATATGACAGCCACGCATTAGCCGTGTTTGCACTGATCATTAGAGCGAGAAGAGCACGCCGAAAAAGAAAAGAAAACGGTGGTGTTTCTCAAGGACCCCGGACCGAGTGTGGACTAACATATAGTATATTGTGTACAAAGTTCGAGACGTAATGGATAAGAGCATACTCCGAACTTTCATCTAGTGTGTGTGTTACAACAGTAACAGGTAATCCTGCTGTTAAATTCAAAGAACTGGAAAAAGCCTCTGTGCCAAAATATACTATTGGCTGGCAGCCTTTAATGTGGTCAGTATTTTGAAATCAGAGACAATTATCCGCTAGTCCCATTCAGAGCGCGTGAGCATAAGAACCCGTTTAAATTAGAACATTCCAATTATTAAGTAAACATCACACTCCCTACTTAACCTTCGTTTCCGGAAGCCAGATGAGAAACTCATTAACAAGATGCAATATACAATCCTCTATACGTTCCTCACTGCACAAGTTAGAAGAGTCACCAAAAGAGGAAATGAGGGCCAGCATGGCCACGTGGTTAATGCACTCGACTCGTGATCCGAGGGTCGCGGGTTCAAATTCCCGTCACACCAAACATGCTCGCCCTTTCAGCCGTGAGGGCGTTATAAATTGACGGTACATCCCACTATTCGTTGGTAAAAGAGTAGCCCAAGAGTTGGTGGTGGGTGGTAATGACCAGTTGCCTTCCCTCTAGTCTTAAACTGCAAAATTAGGAACGGCTAGCGCAGATAGCCTTCGTGTAGCTGTGCGCGTAATTCAAAACAAACCAAACAAGTCATATGTTCAACTTTCTTTAATTGCTTCCAATAAGTAAAGAAATGAAAACAAACAAGAAGGCATTAGTCCCGAAACTTTAAATAAAATAAACCACGAACAAGTCGAGGAGGAAGAACAGTTTCCTCACCACCCCTGATTGAAAACCTAAACACCTACATGAAGATGACTCAAGTAACTAACATGTTGCTGACTTGATAAGGAGCTTTAAGACCGTGTATTTGCATAAAAAGTAAATTCTTAAAGCTTGCAAACCTGACGTTTTCCAACAGCTCAACTTTTTAAAGATATTAGTATTTTACTTACTAGATATTTTATTTAAAGTATTTTATGACTTTCAAACAAAATAAAGAATTCTACAAAGTTTTGCTTAATTTGAATGAAGTACTAAGCTGAGTGAATCAGTGGCAGTTTTCTAGTATTTCGCTTGTCGTTGCTTCTGATAATCTGCCTCTTTCTGAAATAGAATTTTACTGGACGTTAAATTTTTCAAGCGTACATCTTTAATATTTAATTTAGCTAACAAATCGTCCTAGTTATATGAAAGGTTTTTTTGAATAAAGAAATGCAATAACTAGACGTGTATATTAGTTTAGCCAGGCTAAGTCTATTTACAATTATTTTTTGTTCTTATTATAAACCTTTTGTTTGATATACGATAGAACCGCAATATTAGACATTTTCTGCAATGGTGCTAACATTAACATTTCTATAACTACATTATATGTCATGTAAAACGTAACTCTAGTGATAAACTCAGTTTTAAAAGTTCTGTAGGAATGAAATTAATTTAAATTAAACGATTGTTTGTTGGTAGTTAAGCACAATGCTACACAAAGAGTCATCTGCAAGGGCGTAGATTTTTTTTTACACACGATGGAGTGGGAATGATTTTTGCAACCACTTATGTGGACTGTTCAATTTGCAAATTGGTAATCTCTGATTACGTGAGCCTGAAAGCTGTAATAATTCAGTCACGGAGTAATGTTGTTGCCACGATACTTCAAGGTTTACATGTAGGTTTGTGTAAGTGAGGTGTTGTGAACAGTTTTCAAAATGTTAATAGAATATTAAGACAAATGTGTCACAAATTAACTACCACATGAATTTATTCCTGCACACTGCACAGTATAAAAGATGACCATTATACTTCACAAGTTACTAATAAAACTTTCATTGCATGAATTACGTTTTTAAATATTAATAAAATTAGTAATTACCCTTGATAAGTTTATATCTCCTGAAAAACTGTTCATGTTATTTGATAAGAATAATCAAAATGTCTTTGCAAACTCTTGAAAGTTACACATCAATACAATGTAGCACATAATTATTCACACCTTTCATTGAAGTAAAATTCATTTAGTCCTCTAGTTTACATGTTCCAAAACGTAGACCTTTTTTGCGATTATCTGTTTATGAATTATTTCATAAGCTCTTCTATATTTATCTTGTCGACCTCATCTTTGTGAGTGTGACAAATTGCCACATGGTTGAGACCGCACTGAGACATAGTTGACCATAACCACGTCTTCAAACGTCTTAATACAGAAAAGCTGCGTTCACATTCGCAGCTGCATACTAGATAAACAAGCAAAATTTTCATGAGAAGAAACACTTCACTAAACATCTGCTGACTTGTTTCATGCATTTTACAGTAAACATCCTTCGCACCTTTTAGAGATACTGCTTTTGTTGTTCCTTTGAACATGGGCAACTGAAACTCGAGCCGTTGTACAGAGATTTCTGGATAGAAGTTTATAACCGAGTTGTCAATCTTGCCAGATATGATCATGTTCCCAAGTGCCAAATATTGCCTCAAGTCATTGTTGTCTGCATTGAATCTAGTGGTCAGATGTTCTATAACTGTGCCCATAAATTCAAAACATTGGCTTCTATAGTAATCTCTAGCTGTTGCAGAATGGTGTGCTGAGCCATCACCTGTGATCCTTCTGAGGGGTTTGCGAATGCGTGGTAGTTCAATAGGTACCAGATCTAGGGAAGTTACGTTTTTCTCATCTTCATCAAATATCTTGTTGTAATTTTCCTCTGTTCGCAATACCCGCAATTCCTCAACTGTCATTGCAGATGCTTCAATCATGCCAGATACTGTCGCTGATTTTGCTTGGAATGCACAGTTTAGTTCCTCTAATGCAGCTAATGGATGCTGAACCATCAACAATACTAAAACTGTTTTTCCTTTGTCAACTCTGTCCAGCAGACCTCGTGCTTTCACTGCTACATCTGATTTTCATTTGCTAATTCAGACAAAAAATCAATGTCACTGCAGTGATCATTAGCACATGTAATTGCAGATAGGTGGCACAACCTATAGGTGGGCGGATGTATTTAACTGGACCATTGAAAATATTGTATCATCAGACAGCCACAAAGATTGTCTTGTATTTTCCTGACCTCTGAAGCAAAACACCCACTGGATGGAATTTCGAACACATTCACAAGCTTTAACTGCATGTTGCAACCGTCACCTTTGTTTTTCACTGCGGAGCACATGAGGCTAATTTAATAATGCTTCTCTTTTATTTTTGTCTGGCATCTGTACGCACCACTCATGCTAGCGGCTCCATCATAAGTTTGTTCTCTTAATCCTGACAGTGTTAAATTAAGTCTAGTCAGTACATTAAATATAGTCGAGAATATTGTTTCACCAGTTGTATTGGAAACACTGTACAAACCAAGAAGTGTCTCATAGACGTCAAGGTTCTCGTTTACGTATCGTACTCATACTGCTTCCTGTTCGGTACCTGTAACATCTTGATTGCCATCAACCATTAATGGAAAGATTTTTACTTTGCTGCACTTCGTGTGCTATGTTCCTCAGTATTTGACGGCTGAACATCATTATTTCATTTTGAGCCTGGGGTGATGTGAATGTGGTTTTCTTTGACAAGTAGGCCGTCAACTCAGGAATTTCCTCTTCCAGGAGCTTCATTAACCACAGGAAGTTTCCCTCCTTATCAGTATGTCCACTCAATGCTAAACCTTGACGTAGTAAGAAACGTAAACTTCTGAATATTTTGACTATTTTGCATTCTTCCTGCTGCTTCTTTTTTTCCATCATGTAACTGGGAAAGTCACTGGACTTGCATCAAGTGAAGATTGATGCATTCTGAAGATATTGCGTATTCGTGCTGATAGGAAGATTGGTATTCGTCAAATTTCTATTTTACCTTTTTCCAGTATACAGGTATACTCCACTGGCCTCTCCACTTTCCCTGTAAAAAGGCCTCTATTTTCCGCCTTGGCACAATGAAAGCATACGACCTTTTGAGTCTGATTATCGAAGTGTAGCCATGAGAACTCAAACCACTTGCCCTGGAAGTTGATATTTTGCTTTTTGTCGTGATATTAGTTGTGCGTCTGGGTGATATGTCTTTCCACACTGTATCTGTGGAATGTCATATTTTTCATTACTGCACAAACTTGTTTCACAACTATCTATGGTTCATAATGTGCAATAGTTGTACAAGCATTTTCAGACTCGTCCTCTGACGAACATGGCATTTCCTCTGTATGGCAAGTTTCTACTCCTTTACTTGAGGTTGTTGGATTATATGCATCTGCGTTATCACTTGTAGTACTGGTAACTGGATTGCAGAACTGTCTTGTATCGGAAAGTTTCAGATGTTTGCTTGTCATAATTGGAATCTGTTTCCCAGATGACTCAACAGTTTAAAATACAGTCTTTATTGAAAAACTCTAACGTACAACGAACGAAGATAGAACAGAATGGAAGTAGGAATGAACTGCACAACGTATTTAAGTCGAAGACGCGAACCTCACGGTGATTACTGAGCCGATTGACCGCCTGGGCATCGCTGGGACAATAATGTGTAATAGTTACAACACAAGTAATTGCACGTTTCTCGAAAAATACTTAAACAATCATTAATATATTATATTCCTGTTAAAGCTCATCAAAATTCAAACGCGTTGTGTTATAATGTCTATAATCACGTCCATTAAATAAAAACACCTAAACAAAAACTAGCAATACAATTCGAGTAGAGGCTTCAGGCCGTTGAAATCGCTCCTTTTGTGTTCTAATTATACAAGAAAATACAATATTTTTACTATCTATGATAAAAGAATATATTGTTCTTTTACCATAAGGTAACAGCACTTTATTAGAGGGTTGTGATAATCTGAAATTTCGTGGATTAATGAGGGCTACAAACACAGGTCTAATGAGCTCTGTTGTAAAATCGAGACTCAGACTACAGAGAGTGGAGGGGGGAGTCTGGATCCGAACGGCTCGAACCTGTCGTTAACTGTGCACTATGGTTAGCGGCTTAGGTAGCTAAGGAGAGTAAGGCGTTCGACAATAAAACCGGCTAGACATGCAAATGGCTTAGGAAAACCACACAATATACACATAAGATTGATGCAGCTACGAGCTACAAATGGCCTGCCAGATCTAAATTACAGGAGTTTACACTTGAGAATATTTTCGAATTTCATGCTCTGTTCAATCTGTTGTGATGAAAATTTTACTTAATCTTACACTACGTACAAGACATAAGTAGATCTTGTAATAGTGCTTGCAAGCCTTACATGTATACTTAGGCCTACTGGCTGATATTTACGAACTATCGCTTAGATCAAAAAGCTTAGAAGCATGCTTATATTAAAGATGTACATTTCGGCTACTGAAAAAGCCTACATCTAGGCCTAATTATGTAATTCGATTGGTAAGAACAAACACACAATTTGTAGGCCTATGATGCAATAAAACAATTTAACAGACTAAACTGTATAGGTGGATGATTGTATGCATCATATCTCCCATCTAAAATGAAGAGGGGTGTATCCCCATCCCCCCAGGATCTACGCCCCTAGCTATCTGTACTGTGCCAAAAACTCTGTTATCGAAATCCTGTTTCTAGCTTTATAATTCTGCATACTTACAGCTGTGCGACAGTGAGACTCGTCAGTTGAAACTTGTAATAATAATATAAATAGTTTATTGCTGTTGAAGTCACATATGAACGGTCAAAAAAGTAAAATTTATAACGTGAATGATAAAATCATGCAAGATGCAACTTTCTTGACCATAACAGATATTTTCTTACTTTTGTACAACCTTTTTTTTATTATTATGAAAAATAGTTTGTTGTAGAAATCAATACATAACATGAGATATTACCGTCCCTGTACTCCTGCAAGTTTCAACAAAGAATCCCAATGACTTTACGATGTTTCATTGCAACAATAATCAATCAATCTAACTGTAAGTTTCATGTTAGGACTTAATGATAGGTTTCCTTCCTTTATTGCAACTTGTTGGTACAAGCATTCACGTGAAGAACATTTGTAAAAAAAGAAAGAAAATATTTAGTATTTAATTCGCTCTTTCGAGTGCATATGGTTAAATACACGTACAACATAAGATATTAACAGCTTGTTTCACAAACTCTACAATGTGGTATACACTATCTTATTATAATATGATATATCTACAGAGTAGACTACATTTATTTATAACAAGTATAACATGTAGAAAAACTAGATATAACACAATACAAAGAATTTATCTTAAAAACAAACCATCACATTTGCGAGATGTGGGTGATTGTTTGTTGTATTTGTTTTGAATTTCGTGCAAAGCTACACGAGAGCTATCTACGCTAGCTGTTCCTAATTTAGGAGTGTAAAACTAGACGAAAAGCAGCCAATCATCACCACCCACCGCCAACTTTTCGGCTACTCTTTTACCAACGAGTAATGGGATTGACAGTCACTTTATAACGCCCCATGGCTGAAAGGGCAAGCATGTTTGGTGTGATGGAAATTCGAACCTGCGCCCCTCGGATTATGGACCAAGCACCTTAACCAACTGGTTATGAGATGTGAGTGAACGACTACATGAAAACAACTAAATAATATTATGTACCCATGACAAATTAGCTTGTAAAACACTAAAGATGTACACATTTTAATGAAAATCAAAGACTATAAATGTAGTATGCGACTTTTTAATTTATTAATTTATACATAAATATTCTGACAAGGAATCAACCCGTAGCTTTATATCTCCAAGTAACAACTCCATCCGTAGTGGTCACACAGAGACGAATTGTTCAGATTTTATTCATACTCGAGTTACAGAGTAGCAATGGATAGCGTTATCTCCATTGAACAGCTGTTACTGGTAAAAATAGAATGTTTGTGCGTTTTCTTATAACAAAGCCACAACAGGCTATCTGCTATGCCCACCAAAGGGAATCGAACCCCTCATTTTAGCATTGTAGAGTTACCGCTGTCCCAGTGGAGGATGGCAAAAATACAAACTTGTTTTTAACTTTTACGTACGTACTTATATCCTCACAGAAACAATAACATTTCTCGGCACCTTTTTAACACAGTAATAAATAAAATGTTGGTCACTTTCTTCGTTATTCGAAAATAAAATTGCATTTTCTTAAGGTTCTTTTTTTCTTTTTTGCTTTAAACAGCGAAAGCCATCTTCTCGCATTTCACAATGTATTGTTTTTCCTGAACGTGTATATTTATTAGTATGTTACATTGATCTAAAGAATATAGCAGCACATTTACGTGGCTAAATCACTGGTTATTGTTAACTAATGTTTATATGCAGGACAGAAAACATCCATTCAAAACCTTCTTCTCTCCCCTGCAGTGATTCAATGAAAAATTTGATTGCTTCTGGTTAAGCAGAAAAGCTACACATTGTGCTCTCTGTATTGCACTCACCACGAGTATTAAAACCCAGTTTTCTTTTTTACGTTAAATGCCTTCAAATTTACCGCTCATCCACTGAGAACCAATGATAAGCCTGGGGAATTATAACGCTAAAAATCGGGTTTTGGTACTCTCTACGGACAGAACACATGGCACAGTGTGGATCTTAACCAATAACAAGACTAATTATTTCCTAGAATTTTCAATAGATGGATGTCCATAAATTAAATTCACATTTCTCGAAATAAATAAAATATATAAAAGTTCACCCTTGTTTAAAACAATTATTTATCCATTAAAAATTAATAGCAAAATATCACAAGAACAGTACAATAATTTCAGAAGTTGGTTGAGATAAACATTTTTCTTTACAAGAAATAGAATCACGTAATAAAACACGTAAGGAATGCATGCAAGTAAAACAAACTTTAAGTAACAAAAACGATGCAGGATATTCATCGAAAAGATAGTCTGAATCCGAATATTGGACTTCTTTTTCTCATGCATGAATATCGTGGCATGTATTGCTCCGCAACAAGTACGTTTTCACTGCATTTCACAAAATACTTTGAGTTATTTTATTTTACTTCAATGTTTCTATTGTAACTTTGACGTTAACGAAATTGAAAAAAAAGAGATACTTGAGATCTATCTCAAGCAGAAAATGTTACATTCTAGTTGTCTCTTTCAAATATTATAATATGGATGTTTGGTAGTGCATGAAAGTATTTTGAACAATTGTAAATTATATAAGAGATAATCCCCATGTTCACTTTTTAATAGATAAAAAAACAAAACAGCCAGTCTACAAGTTCTGGAAAAGTCCTATTTTCCATTCTACGAACGCTTCCCTGGGAAATTGAATAACTAGACGAATGTTTTGGTTTTTCCTGGGTAAAGTTTTCTTATACATTTATGTTTTTATCAAGAAAATAAACATTAAATCCATTAATAATTGTTTCTTTTTTATTCTATATTATTATTATTATTATTATTATTATTATAAAACTCTTACTGTATGCATGAGAAAACCACAATATTAAAATTGTTTTTGTTTGTTTGATTTGGAATTTCGCACAAAACTACTCGAGAGCTATCTGTGCTAGCCGTCCCTAATTTAGCAGTGTATGACTAAAGGGAAGCCAGCTAGTCATCACCACCCACCGCCAACTCTTGGGCTACTCTTTTACCAACGAATAGTGAGATTGACCGTCACATTATAACGCCCCACGGGTGGGAGGGCGAGCATGTTTGGCGCGACTCGGACGCGAACCCGCGACCCTCAGATTACGAAGCGCACGCCTTAACGCGCTAGGCCATGCCAGGCCAAAATAGTTTGTAACAATGGTATTTACTTTCACATTCGAATAATCATATTTGGTTTAAAACATTTAATGCCCCCCTCCTATGAAAGCTTACTGCATATTTGGACATTAAAAGGCAACAAACCTAACCACTATTACATGAGTATTTTTATTCAGTTTTTGTTCTTGTTTTCATCTAATCAACACGGTGACTGCATTCATACAGAAATTTACAATGTTGCAGAAAACAAAGAAATAATTTCGTGTTATTAAGTCACAACAATGCCTGTGAATATTAAAAGACACTACCAAACAATTTACTGTTGCTTATGTACATATCTTTACGACTTATTAACACAAATGTTCGTATTTCATTAAAAAAAAAAAAAAAAAAAGAACAACTGCACGTATTTCTTCAAATCATAAGAGAATACAAAAAACACCCCAAGGTTTTAATGTATTACCCAAAAGGAATATATTTGTTAACTTGTGAAATGTTAATTATGTAATTAACTTTTTAGTATTTCGGAAGATATATTTAAAATATTAGTCATTATTAATGCTATGATAATTATTTAAATAGTGTGAAACTTTCTGAAGTTAATGCTCGAAACTAAAGCAAACTTTAGAACTAGTCACGACAAGGAATTCCCGCCTAATATGAGCTAATGTTATATTTTCATATCCCTGATTAGTAGTCAAACATATATATTGATTGAAATGAGAATGTTTAAAAGAAAACAGAAAACGAGGGTTAAAGTAATATCAAAATTGCAGAAAATGAAAGTCTAAAGTTCTTGAAAATAATTAAAACAACAATACAGTCAATATTGTGCCTTTTTGTGTCAGTACCTATTGAATTTGTGTTAACTGTATTACTAATCCAATTCAATCTGACATTAATGCTAAGCTATAGTTGCTTAAGTTAATTAATAAAACCTTTAACATTATTTCATTTACTTAAATATATTTTTGTAATCTTTTCTTTCATGTCTGCTTAATTTTGTGCGCAAAGTAGTTTTTTGAGCTTTGCCTATCGCGGAGATTGAACCATAGATTTTAGTATTTTAATTGCTCGAGCTTACCTCTGAGCTAGAAGAACCTAACCTTTTCTGATTGTTTGTTTTAGAATATCGCGCAAAGCTGCAAGAAGGAAATCTGCGGTAGCCGTCCCTAATTTAGCAGTGTAAAACTAGAGGGAAGGCAGCTAGTCATCATCATCCATCGCCAACTCTTGGTTTATTCTTCTACCAACGAATAGTGGGGGATTGACCGAGAAATTAAACATCCCCACGATTGAAAGGGCCATCATGTTTGGTAGAACGGGAATTCGAATCGGAGATCCTCAGATTGCAAGACAAGCACCTTAATCAACTGGTCATGCCGGGCCTAAACTTTTCTCACTTAACACAGCTCTTTAAAAATTAATAACAATAAATCAAACTTATCCACTTAGATTATTCTAAATATTTACCCGAGCAATAAATTATGTGTAACATGTTTATTGAACATTTAGACTTACAAATTGAAAAGCTTTACTGAAATATAAAACATATATATATATAAAGCTGCAATAGAGAGGAAATGTGAAACTAAAGTTATATTTTTCTACAATTTTAAACAATATTTCTACTTTATATTCCAATAAATTTGTTTATCATATTTTATGTGTAAACCGTGCAATAAACATTATTCTAACAGTACTTATTTTTCCTTAAATACTTGCAAGAAAATATTTTTATGCAACTATATAAACCAAGAGTAGTATATTGTTAAAAATGTGTTTTATTGTTATTATTTATTACCCACTTAATACACAAAATGCAAACACTATAGGAATCATTATCACAGTAATTGTAGCAATTAACTGGACCACAAACAATGGCAAGGATAATGGACTTTCATTAAAGTTTTAATTAACCATATTTTTTTATTTTGATAATGATTAAAATGCTATAAAATCATATTTCTTAAATAGTAAAAATCCCTATCTTTACAGTTTCTAATTTGTTTTCGAAATGTGGTAAGTAATCACCATATTATATAATAACAATATAGTCAGCATCACAATATAGTAACCACTGTGTTTAATATACATACATTTTATTTATGAAAAGTTAGTATATATCTTGAATTATAGAAAATTAACTTTTGTGTAAAAAAAGGAAACGAGTTTCTGAGCTGATATTCAACCAGCTTTAGGCAAATATCTTCGTAATTTGGAATGGAACTTAAGAAGTTGTTTTTTCTCTAAGTGGTTTTAGCGTAAGTATTTAAACCAAATAAAGACTTCATAATTTTCTAATGCCTTTCAAAACAAGTTAAACATGTTTACGAAAACAATAATAATAGACAAGTATTTTCTTATTACGTCAAATTGCCCATTTTTTCCCTTACCGGCAAACTATGTGGCCCGGCATGGCTAGGTGGTTAAAGCGTTCAACTCATAATCTGAGGGTCGCGATTTCGAATCCCCGTTACGCCAAACATGTTCGCCCTCTCAAACCATTAAAGTGTAAAGATCAATCCCACTATTCATTGGGAAAAGAGTAGCCCAAGCGTTGGCGGTAGGTGGTGATGACTAGCTGCTTTCCTGCTAGTTTTACATTGCTAACTTTGGGACTTTCGTGTATCTTTGGGCGAAATTTAAATAATAAAAAAAAAACATGTAAGATAATTTTTATTAGGTTCTTTTGGGTTTGTCAAAAACAAGTGTATCACTGAACCTTAAATATTTTTTTTCTAGTTCAGCTACAATTTTTAATTCTATTGCAAAAATGTCATTTATATATTTGTAATTTAATGACAATTTGAAACATGCATACGCTAATACATCCATGTGAAAATTGAGTTATAAAACTTGTGTTATGAGACAGAAACATAAGTTAGTAAAAAAAAAAGTACTTACAAGCATCTTGTAGCAATAAATTTTAGGCATTATTTGTTAGTAAGCAAAGAGGTACACAAAGGGTTATTATTATTATGCTGATAAATATTGTTTACCAGTTTTTCTATTGTATTAACATAATGTGCTTCCTTACACGAGTACCAGAAATCTGTTATACACAAGATAAATCGTATTAAATAAGTCTTAAAATTCTAAAATTTTCAAAAGAGAATACAATTCACACAAATATATCTATTTTGATTATTTGTTTGTTTGGGAGAGAGAGAGAGAGAGTGAGAGCGCGTGCGTGCGTCTCTCTGTGTGTGTGTGCGCGTGCGTGTCACTTTGGTGCAGTCATAGTTAAAAAAAAAAGAAATAAACAAAATGGCCGTAATTGTAAGATATTCTGTCCATAATGAAATGCTTTGTTTAACAATTAGAAATTCGTCTTTCTTTAGCTAGAATATAGCAGAACAGAATAAACAATTGGGGTAAAGTGCATACGCGTCACAAACAAGCCTCTAGCTTGTTACGTCTCGGCTGCAACTACTAGATACTAATTAGTGGAACACCCTGAATACTAGCAGTCTAGAGCAGATTTCAGAATTTTCCATAGTTACATGAAACTCTGAAATTATAACAACTCTTAAATGTTTTGACATTAGATTATTTTTACGAATTTTCATATTTGCAAAGAAACAAGATCTTTCTTCCGCCTTCAAACAGATTTATTTATTTTTAGAGCAAAGACATAATATACTATCTGTTGTATCCGTTGTTGAGAATCGAACCTCGAATTTTATCGTTGCAGGTCCGTAGACTTACCACTACCACATCGGAGGGGGACTTGCAACAGCAAAAAAAACAAACAACAACAGATAATCATGATAAATGATCATCGCCTTCTATAACTGAATAAATTCAACTGTCTTATTACACTTCTATGATTCTTTAGAAGTATGAGTTAAGCATCACCTCACCCTTTGAACTACTATATTTTAGGCAACTGCAAGCCAGAGTTCAGTTAATTTCACTGCAGCAGCCAATACATATCCAAATCCCTCCCTCATTTGTTGTAGAATTGGGTGGAACTGAAGATTCCTTCTAACTTGTCCAAAAATAAGATATGGAAAGTTTCGATATTTCGAAATATCTAACAAATTCATATCTAAACTATACATTCCCATCCTTCTGTCCAAAACACAATCTGGACAGAGGGAGTAATTTTTGGGAGTACATAGAATCTTAGGAAATTCTGGCCACTATATAGCATGAAATAGTATGAATAATTACATCTTCTACTGCAAGTTGCATTTTTGATACTTTTGCTACAGTTTCACTATAACTGGGATAAATGGACAATCGTTTCTTTGATAAACTAAACCGGAACATCAGCAAAAGCATACTCGTGACTGAAATGCTTGATGTGTTTTTAGTCCGAATAAAATGTTTCATTTGTATTCAGTGTTTAAAATGGTTCATCGATCTTCAAGAAACTTACTGTAGAATATCGATGACACGACAAAATCTGAGAAACTGTGGATCTCTCATTTCGCCATTGGAACAAGTCTCTGAGCGAAGCAGTTGTGTAGAACCTGTGGACATTCTATACCTACTTACAGTGTGGCCGAGAAATTCCACGTGCGCATACGCAAGCTACAATTTTCTATCTTTAGTTTAAAACCTGCTTTCCTCGTCTACTGAAGAACTATGCCAAGGACCTCAGAATCAGACTGAAATATGTTTTTCTTACTTACATTTGACAAAGAACAAAAGTATAGCCCTTTAAGACGTAAAAAGTAATGTTGAAAAAATCCTCTCCTGGACATTGGTTCTTTGCCACTTATAGAAAAGGTTATTCCTACAGTCTCGATCCAGCCCGAAGTTCATGAGAATAACTCCAGCTTCTTACTTTCTGAGCTGCTGATCTAGTTCTCCTCCATCAGCTAAACCACAGCAGGACTAAAGGTTGCTGTAAGAACTTGTAGCCTTAAGTTATTGAGGTTAGTTGGGACAGTCTATAAAGGTTATTACTAAGTAGTGGAGTTGAATTCAAACCACTAATTGTCACCTGTGATTAATAGATGCAACTGGCAGATGAAATCTACATCACACCGTGCTAAGTTTAGTGACTTCATCTCACAAATAATGAAAGTGTGAATGTTTGTGTTTTAAAATGTTCATGCTCAACCCAGGTCTACACTGCTCAATAACCTGCTGTATCTCAGTGATCCTTCAAAGATCACAGCATAAAATACTCCAGACGTTGTATGATTCAAAAACTCCAAGCCATTTTTATCTTTCTTGTACTAGCATCTTTTAATTTTTTTCTATAGGCTGCTCATATTGAAACGATAAATGATTCATATTTTATACTGCATGTGTCTCCTGGAGAATTGTTGGTTTTTCACAAACCTATTCAAAAGCTATCTGCACAAGTCACAACTAATTATAAAGTGATAGGTTAGACGGAAGGCAGGTAGTCCAATCCCAACCACTCATTGCAAACCTGTCATCATATCTGTAAAGGACAGGTCAATTTTCTGCCAAAATATGCAATATTTTCCCCAAATATAAACCCCTTTAATGTGCTTATTAATCATAATCTGTTAGTTCACTGTTATACTACATTCTATACACGATATAATATTAATACCTGGAATATTAGTAGCTGGAATGATTACTAGAAGTTGTAATGAGCCGTTAAGCTAAAAACAAAACAAAACAGTTTTAATCTTTATTTCCTGTATACTAAGATGAGTTTTATAATGAATATTGACCTGATGTTTACACGAGAAACACCAAAGCACACTCATGTGTAGTTGGAAGCAAAGTTCTATCATTTACATTCAATCATTTCTACAAATGTGAAAAAAGAAAGTTCACTTCTTCCATATTTATAAGGAAAATATATTTTTAGACAACGCAAGACTTGTATCAGGATGCACTAAACCATATTAAGTGCCGCTTGTTACTTGTTTCACTAAATTTTTAATATGTTTATTTCTCCTCTGATATCAATTGAAATGCATTATCAACCCATAGATGGCAGTACGATATCGTTATAATTCAACTGTTGTGTTAATGGCGATCTAGGACAGCAAACTGCTTTGCTATTTATTATTATATTTATGCTGCTTCAGTCTGGTCGTATATTGATGTATACACTACTAAACAGCACGAGTATTGTTTCAGGTTGGGCTGTAAAGTCTTAAATCAGTCAAATTCTGCATGTGATACTGTAAGTTTATCGAGCCTTTCGGTTCATAGGTAGTGTACCGTACGATAGTTGACAACACGAATATCAGGGAAGTGTTGTCAAAAAGAAGTGGGTTAGGTTACCTACAAACACAGGTAGGTCATCGGGCCGTTTATCAGACATACACAATAAGTGATAGTGATATGTGTATAGATACACACACACTTTAAAGTAACGGTTTCGTCAAGCCCAATGAATTTCAGCTTTGCCTCTTTTCACTTTTTGACATTGATGTGTAAAAGCGTATAATTTTAAATTATTTTACAAATTGAGGGAAAAATAGAATAACTTGCAATATAAAAATATGAACAAGTTATGTGCATTACCTATGAACGAACATTATTTTTCTACGATGCACCCGTTTTATGATATTAAGCATGAATTTGTTCATGTACTTTTCATTACATACATGAATAAAATATATTGACAACAAAACATTTCGGCAATAAAGAAATAACTTGATCAGAAAATAATGTTCATATATAAAATATGTTACGTTTAAAAACTTGAAAATATTGAATAAATTGAAAGTAGCCAACTGGTAAGCGCACTACATTCAAGAAAAAGTTTTTTTTCTGTCCAATGTGCTCAATTTTCCAAATTCAAATATTTCCCAACCTTATGATTTTGCCGAACGTTTTACTAACCTTAATTCCTTGTGCAAGTTGTAAATTGAACAGACTTCAATATAAATTATGATAATGTCGCTTGAGATTCGTGAGTAATGCATGTGGTGTTCATTTTAGTTACTAGTAACAGTTTTATATTTATATTAGAAGCTAAGCCAAAGGAAGAGACAATCTTAAATATTTCATGGTAGGATTCTTTCAAAGTTTTTAATTACTACTAATTTACTACTAAAAGTCAAATATTTACCACTATTCAGGCACTTTTGTAACCCTATTTATGAAATAGGTTTACCACGTTTAAAGACATAACTGTAAGACAATGAGTCTTATGGTTTACAACGCCTTAGCTGGAAACGTCTATTATCATAACAGGACGAATAGTAATTTAAATCACGTGAACATTTACTAACTCAGAATGGGTTTTCAGTAACAGCCAAAAGAGTACATAAAAACATCTTAGTGTACCTTATTTGTAGCTAACTGCTCCTTTACTTCAGCTGGTGACAAAAAATATAACATTTCTACCATATTGTAACGTAATATCACACACGTTACAACTACGTGTCCTGGCAAAACTAGTTGTTCTTTTTCTTTGACCATCTAACTTGAAAATACATATTGTGAAAGACAAACAAAGTTAGTTTTTACCTATTCTAGGTCTTTGGTTTTGATTATATTGTTTTACATTTTATATTAAACTTAAGCCTACAGTTTTAAGGTTTTATGCTACTCAAAAGGCAATAGTTTGTTCATTTTTTAATTTCGCACAAAGCCACACTAGGACTATTTGCGCTAGTCGTCCCTAATTTAGCAGAGGAAAGGTAGTTACTCACCACCACCCACCGCCAACTCTAGGGCTACTCATTTATCAACAAATAGTGGTATTGACCGTAACATTATAACGCCCCACGGTTGAAAGGGCAAGCATGTTTGGTGTGATAGGTATTCGAACCTGCGACCCTCAGATTACGAGTCGCACGCCTTAACACGCTTGGCCATGGCGGGCCTAACACATTATTTTGTATGTTCGAATTTATACACATCCTAACTGAATCTCAATATTTTCAAAAGCATTACCTCGTAACTTACCATTCTCCCTAACACATAATTAAAAAACAAGTGTACTACTACATGGCGTACAGTTTATACATTAACACAATGTTGCGTAGTGAGAATTAAAACAAAACATGCAGACGACAACCAGTCTGTAATAATTTTAGTAATTTTTACTAGATCTAAACGTATACAATAAAGTGTAATGTTAAAGTTTATACCTACCTGAACAAATGACACTTCAAAATATTTTCATAATCCTCCATTTGGAGGGCGTAAGTTACACAGAAATAAATAAAACTTTAGGTTATAAAAAGTTAATCAAGTGAGTATACCTGGTTCGTACATATATGCAAATATAACAGAAAGTTCAGAACTATATTTAAAAAAAAAAAAAAAAAAGAAGAATAACCGCCAAATACCTTCCTAATGAATTGTGTTATCACCTCTAAACACATACCTGTTTGCCGAAAGGAGGCGCTGTGATGTTTTCCGAACATCCTTCCAACATAACCTGAGTAAAACAAAGTACCTATTCAGTCAGTCAAATAATGGCGGGATTGTGGCCCTCTCACGAGATAAGATAAAATGTTTACTTTATACAGCTAATAAGTATTATAAAACACATATGCACGGACAAAAATATTTACGTAAACTAGTATAGATATTCATCTCAGACATTATGTAGTATCTATACTCACCTGATCGTTAAAATATTCAATTGGCTGATTTTGACTGCGATGATTGAATAAATTGGTTAACTTTCTTGATAATTTTGAACACAAAACACAATTGTTAAATTTACTTAGTCAAAGTAATTAACTCCTTTAAATCAGATTGCAGATTTCGAAATATTCTTTGAAATATCCCCAGAAAAAACCTAATAATAATAAAACAACAAAGAAAAAGGAAATGGAAGTGTAAGATGGCATATTATTTGGTTTCTCCAAGAATATTTCAAAGTTCCAAAGAAAATGAATTTGATCGTTTCCATTGGATATATATATATATGGCGTGCACTAAGAATTGTGTAACGTCGCGTATAAAACTATAAAATATACATGCCGAAATCAACTTCAGCGATTTATATAGCAACAATTTTACGTAACTAATAATTTTCAAATGGTAGTTTTTAATTATTTTCGAAAAGTATTTTCACGCAGTTTTCCTACAAGAATGATTTTAACTCTAATATTCACAATAAACTATACCGAATAATATTAAAATTACAATAATGCGTGAGCTGTTGTACAGGTCAAACTGCCAAAAACTAAGAGCTAAGACAAGATAAACTCATGAAACTTAACCTTTTCATCCACTCTTTTAACAAACTAATAATACACGATATTTATGAACAAGATAACAAACAAAACATTGAAAACATCAAGATACACGGTTTAAGAAAAACAAAAAGGCACAAAAATTATTAGATTCATCACACAAGTAAAATTTATTAAAAATATTTTATGCAACAAGAAGGAAATACGAATCATTTCTAAAATTAAAATAAATAACTATGAAAGCGACATTTTCTGAACCTCGTTTTACAGAAGATTCTATTAAAAACTCTTTTCATTGAGATTTCAATATACAATGTATATCTAATGCTAGAAGGAAAAGAGCGTTGTTTAGAAAAGACAGCAGTTCTCCTTCTGCCATTTAGTTCTTGCCTAAATTTTTTGTCGTTTTTATGATCTGTTGCGATAAGAACTAAAAAAAAAACACCAAGATATTCCGTATACGTTTTCTTTCTCACTCTCTCTCGCTGTTCCCCTTTTTTCTAAACTTCATCTCGTTGAAAATACCCGACACCGATCGATCTTAGTGGCATGAAGCAGAGTAAGAAATAAAACTGGGCTTCCTTTTTCTTACCAGAAAGTGGTTAAAACTAAAAAAATCTTTCATTCTTTTCATCTTTTTGTTTATTCAATGTATTTTTTCATGCGAGCTACAATGATGTAAGAAAATATTAGCCCATTAGGAAATGTTTAGTTTATAATTAAAATTTAATAAAGTCGTTAAAATAATTATGAAAATATAATAAACACGATTTCTATTGTTATATATGATTGTGTTGTTTTAACACAACCTGAATGTCTGTAGTTGTGTTTCAAGTTAAAAAGTCATCAAGCAGTGGCCCACCTAGATGTAATAGATTAAAATGCTTCCTGCTTCTCTTCACTAGACTTTAAACAGTAATTTCAATACAAAGTAATAAATACAAAACATTTGATAACTATGGCTCAGAATATTGGTACAGAATAAGAGAATAATTTTGTAGCACACTTTATACGTTGTTGCGTGTATAAATCAATCAAAGCGTTAGTATACGGCGGAAATCTATCCAACCTGTAGCCGAAAACCATATAAATCATTTCATACTCTGCACACTTGTCGTTATACTTCCGTTCTTTGCCTATAATTACACTTTAGGAATTAAGGACAGAAATACAAAGTTCTACCTTTTTCCTATAATCATTTTATTTTTCACATTCGTTAAGAAAAAATATAATATTTTGAAGAGGTAAATAGAGAAATAACAAGGGGTTCGCTACACAGATATCACAACATATTCCTGTTCTACACTCCGACAACTCATTAACATGGACAGAAAAGAATGAAAATAAGTAATGGAAATTCTCATAAGCTTGCAGCTCTTACACTTAAATGTCCGAAATTTGTAATTAAAGAAAAATTATTGAACGTAGAGAACAATCTGTATTTTTATTTTTACAGACTAATAATATTCGAAAACCTCCAACTTTACACAAATACCAGAAGAATATAGAAATCGTCTGTTTTGATTTTAGAACAGTCATGTTGAGCTGTCTTCAGTGTTTACTGCGGAAATCGAAGTCCACATTTTTGCAGACTTATCACATTTCCCACCAGAGAACAGTACAACGATGGATATGTCATACTGTTATTTCAAATATTGTTTTATTGCCAGTAAAACAGTGTTTCTTTCTTCTTTTTGTTCTATAGGCATTTTATTTTTCTAAAACTTTTTTGTAATAAAAGTTATTCATTTAAATAAAATGAAAAGATGCAAATGCTAGACGAAACATTCATCTCGTGAGTTGCACGGAAATCATGTTTGAATTTCAAGTCAAATTTACAGTAATTATAGGTTCAAACAAATAGCAAGAAAATATAGTCGGATAAAACAAACAGGCTGTCAGATACACCTCTGTATACAATATGATAATTTACAGAAGATTCATACATTGGTATACATATCTAACGGACAAACGCATTCACACAGAATTTTCTACAATTTAGTTTTCGTATATGCATGAAAAGATAGACAATTGCTACATGCACTAGCCATCTCCAATTTCGAAATAATAGAATTCAGATAAAATAACTAGTTAACGGAGCCCGCAGCCAACTCTTTGAGTACTTTAATTAAATAATAAGATTTGATCGTTACTCTTATTACATACCCATGACCCCAAAGTGTGAAACACGATTTTTTGTGGGAACACAACGGGAACCATAGACACTCAAATCTACAGTTCGGCACGCTAATAACAAAGGCTACGCCCGGTCGATTATTCTACAAATACCGTAATTTAAATTGCGAGTTACACATTACATAAATATGTGTACACATTTTCATTACCGAAGTTTAAATTTTGATTTAATTCATAGCTCCAAATTTTCAGCAACTAACAATACTCATTATGTTAAAATATATGTAATAATTACTGTATTCAAATAAATACTCTAACACTATATTCAAAGAAAGACTTGATGTTTGGATACTTTGCAAAATTAATAAATGCCGTAGATGCTTGTTACAAAAACAAAAGTATTCACTGTTATAAACGTTATAGTATTTTAATTAAAACTGCATAATGAAATCAAAATATAAACTGAAACAAAATCTTATCTGAAGTAATTTGGCATTCATATCCGATATAAAAACATTCACTAGTTTATTTTTTAGCATTAAAAATATTCAATTTGAAAAAAAAATATATCATTTATGAGCACAGAATGCAATTTTAAAATTGAGAAACGTGTCTCTGGTACAGTTATATTCAAAGAAAATAAGAAACGCTCCATTTCTTACAGGGGGAAAAATGTTTTCAACGATCTCAGCTTTTCGAGAAACTCACGAAACGTGTTTTTTTTTTGTTGTTGTTCCACAATATTGATTTGTACCCTTCGTCGCGCGCTGTCTGCTCACTTTCGATACAGTGAATATATATTATTTAAAATTTACACACACGAACATGTACGGTAGTGACACATCTATGAATGTTTTTTTCTCTTCCTTTCAAAATAGTAGAGACGAAAAGTTTACGAGCTTTCATGGAATATAAATTGTTCAACATTTGAAAAAGTCGCCTGCAACTTTGACGCTTCACGAACCCCCCTCGTCTAACCCTTTGATACCCTTGAGAAGAATAACAGCTAAAAATATAGCAGGCAACTTGTACGGTGTAGGCCGTTTCATCTGATAAAAGAAAGAAAAAAAATGGCACACAATATCAATGCAGCTTGTAACTCTTTCTTTCACAAGCCAGTCTCTCAGCCCAACAGCTCAACGTGGGCACGAAATCATACACGTGCATAAACGTATACTGTAAGCTTTCAAAGCCACCATCTAGCCTATGTTTTTTCGTCAACCCACCCACCCCATGTTTTCAGACTCTTAAATAAAAGACAATTCAACATCTCGTGTACAAAGCACTAACTCTACTCACAAGCGTGCGATATATCCACTAAACAGGTCTTGCTGACTAGGTTTTTAAAAACATTATTATATCTCCCCCTCCATCTTCCAGTTTCTATAAAGTAATGAAGTATTCTGATAATGCTACCATCATTAGGGCGAAACCAGGTGATCAAGTATAGGGAAAAGCAGTGAGTAAAGAAAATACACAGAATAACATGACTGAATTTACAGTATTTGCCATGTTCAAAGTAGTCCATTTAAATAACTTTATTTAATACTTCTAGAACTATAACATAATTAACTCTAAAAAATTTTTAAAACAACATTATTTCTTGGTTGGAGTAAAACACAAAGATACACCATGAATAATTTTTACTCTGCCTACCACGAGTATCGAAACGTGAGTCCTTAGATAGTACCGCTGTGTCACTAGAGAACAAAAAAAAATGTATCCATAAATGATACTTACTTTGTACGATTAACATCACGTAAAACGTATATGTTAATATATATTTACTACAGCTGTGTGTGTTTACGTCTAGAACAATCTCTTTCAGTGTCAAGGGAACATGTAGAGAGGACATTTTCTTGCTCCTTTTATATTTAAGCCAAATGGCGAGTTATATGTAAAAGATAAAGGTATCCGTTGCATAACACTTACAATTTGGTATAGTTACTGACTCAAAAGTTTCCATTTTAATGCACTCAAATTGAAAACTAGGCCGTGTCATCACACGACTCGGAGTACATTAAAAGTAGAAAAATAACTAATGTAAAATAGTTATAAATTATAAAATTTAAGCCATATTTTTTTCCAGGTATAATCAACGTCACGATAAAAAGAAATTCAAACAATGATCTCTCTCAAGACCGGCTCCACATTATCGTGCATGTTTACATTTACTTCAACAACGAAAAATAGAAAACTTAGTCTTCAAAAGAAATTATAAATAAATAATATATATTTACAGTCAAGATTGTTTGTCTTTAAGCACAGCATTAACAACAGACAATGTGCGCTGCTTCTACCACGGGTATCGAACCAAAAGTTTTAAAGTATAAACCCTCGAGCTTATCGCCGAGTCACCTGGGGGCTACAGTTAAATACCTACTAATTATTAGATTTTTGTCTATAAAGGTTATCTATTTCAAATAGAAATTATATTTCAGTTTAGTAAGAATATTTGTAGATCGAGCTTGAACTGGTGGTTGGCGTACCAAGATTGTGAAACCATGGTTCGTGTCCCATCGCCACCAAATTGCGCTGTGTTCGTGGGTACGCCTTATGAATGCCAAAGAGGTGTACACTGCTGACAAAAATCTTAAGGCTAATGAACATAAAGAAAAAAATATGCATTTTGCGTTGTTCGACTCGATCACTTATTTGAGTAGAGCTTCGACAGATTAAAATAAGAAAATGGAAAATAAAAATAAAAAACTTTTTAGCACTTAGAGAAAATGTGAACACGATGAAATTAGCCTAAATACCAGCTGGTCTAAAGTTTAAGACCACAATAAAAAGAAGTCCTAAATAGGGTAGGAAATGCCCAACAAGAGGTTTCAGTAGTGAGTTAAACAGCCGTTATTGCGAATAACTGCAAACATTTGCTTTGGCATGGTTGATATAAGCGTTTGCAGAAGGCTGGCTGGGATGTTATTCCAAGTGGTGAAGATGGCTTCAAGAAGATCATGCATTGTTTGGAATTGAAGTCCTTTCTATAGACTTCCCTTGCCATCCACCCACAAACATTTTCAGTGGGTTTCAGTTCGGGCGAACACGCTGGTCCAAAAGAATCACGTTATTCGCCATGAAAAAGTCCTTTGTCCTGCAAGCATTGTGGATTGCAGCGTTGTCCTGCTGAAAAATCTAGTCATTTCCATACAAGTGAGGGCCTTCAGTGAATAAAGATGCTCTCTCCAACATGTCCAAACAGCCGGCCGCTGTTTGACGCTCCAGTATAACCTGAAACTCCATTGTTCCATGGAAGGACAAAGCGCCCCAGATCATGATGGAACCTCCTCCACTGTGTCGTGTAGAAAATGTCTCCGGTGGGATATCCTTATCGTGCCAGTAACGTTGGAAGCCATCTGGACCATCCAGGTTCATTTTTTTCTCATCAGAGAACAAAACCTTCCACTTTTCTATGTTTCATATTCGGTGCTTCTCAGCATAGTTTAACCGAGCTGTTTCGTGGTGTGGAAGGAGGCATGGCCTTTAAAGACGTTTACGGTTTTTAAAGCCTTCCTCTCTTAAATGCCGTTTTATTGTTCTTGAGCTGCATACTGCGTCCGTAAGGGCCTTAATCTGGTTCGACAATCGGCTGATGTATTGCCGGACAACCCGTTGAATCCTCCTATTTAATGCTGGCGAAATTTACTTGGGCCGACCACTTAAAATTCTCGTTCCGTATCCCTCGGGATCTTTTAAGAAATTCGCAACAGCAGATTTACTACGTCCAATTTCACCAGCGATGGTACATTGAGAGAAACCTTGCATTTGCAGCTCGACAATTCTGCTACGTTCAAACTCTGTCAACGTTTTAGCCTTTGCAATACTTTTACGCAATGTAACACAGAAGATGTCAGTGGGAGATGTTGACAACGTTAATGCTTGAACACAAATGACTAAATTTCGTTGCGTGTTTACCGATTAACGCTTCATTTCAGTATGGTCTTAAACGTTTGACTAGCTAGTATTTAGGCTAATTTCATAGTGTTTACATTTTCCCTAATAAATGCTAAAAAGATGTTTTATTTTTATTTTCCTTACTTTCATTTTTCGAAGCTTTACTCAAATAAGTGTCGAGTCTAACAACGCAAAATGCATTTTTTTATGTTCATTGGCCTTAATATTTTGGCCATTTACAAAAATTTAGCCCACGAATTAGCGATAAATAATTTACTACTTGCCTTCCCTCTTCTCAGTTTGTTTAATATTTGGTACAACTAAAAGCTAACAGTCCTTGTGTAGCTTTGCACGAAAATTCTAACATAAAAAAACAAGAATATTTAACTTCAAAAGGTTTGTTTGTTTGTTTTTTAAATTCGCACAAAGCTACTCGAGGACTATCTTTGCTAGCTGTTCCTAATTTTGCAGTGTAAGACTAAAGGGAAGGCAGCTAGTCATCATCATCCACCGCTAACACTTGGGCTACCCTTTTACTAACGAATAGTGGGGTTAGCCATAACATCATAACGCCCCCACGGCTGAAAGGGCGAGCATGTTTGGCGCGACGGGGATGCAAACCCGCGACCCTCAGATTACGAGTCGCACACCTTAACACGCTTGGCCATGCCGGGCCCGTCTGCTTAGAAAAATAAAAATAGTTTTTCAACTTGCTTACTTTGAATAGTGGGCCACATTTTCTCATATTGGGTTATTTTCTAGATTTAAGGTCGGTGTTTTGCATTAGTCAAGAATGTTTGGGCCTGGCATGGCCAAGCATGTCAAGGCATTCGACTCGTAATCCGAGGGTCGCGGGTTCGAATCTCGATCGCACCAAACATGCTCACCCTTTCAGCTGTGGAGGCATTATAATGTTACAGTCAATCCCACTATTCGTTGGTAAAAGAGTAGCTCAAGAGCTGGCAGTGGGTGATGATAACTCGCTGCCTTCCCTCTATTCTTACAATGCTAAATTATGGACGGCTAGCGCAGATAGTCCTCGAGTAGCTTTGCTCGTAATTAAAAATAAACAAGAATTTTTACACTCGAGTGACTACCCCTGACAGCAACCCTACAGAGCAAGCATGTTGGGTTACAGGTACGTGTTGCTATATTAAAAATGTTGGGTGTTTTTTTTCTTTCCTGAAAGAAATTACTTTTTGATCTGGATACGGTCTCTATACACGAAAGACCAATTTTCCTTAACAATGTCGTGCCCTATAGTCATACAAACAGTTTAAATTTTGACAACATTTATTATTGTTACCATGATCTCAATCCAAGCTACTAGACGAGAGAAGAGTCATGTCAATAAAACTGTCGTTTGCAAAGAATGTCTAACTTCAACTAAATTATATTTATGATGTTACGAATACATGTATATTAAAAAAAAAAAGAAAGACAAAACTACAAAACTGTAACCAGTGTTTTCGAAGGACGGATCTTTCTTCATCAAGGTTAAACTGTTCTTAGAAGGATTTTAACTTCAAACTTTTCTGCAGCAATTTTTCCCTCGAAAACATTTTCAAAGTTTTAAAGAGTTGTTAGGGTTTTCTACACTTGTTTAAACTGAATGCTGAAATGTATATGTATAAAATTTTATTTTAATGCGTATAAAAAGAAACTTAGCTCAGCGATAAGCGTGAGAGCTTTTAACACTAAAATTCGATGTTTGATCCCCCTGGTAGGCACCGTACTGATAATCCAACAAGCTGATTTGCGTTAAAACAAAGAGAAAAATGCAAAATTTTGTATTATATAGTTATTCCTGAATTACCACAAAAGTTAAGAATACCACTCTTCCTTGTTCACAAAATTGCACAACGTTGGAGACGAGGGCTAATCTATATAAAACTTTATGTCACTACTTCTCTGTACGAAAAAGCAATACGTACACGAACGCCATCCCATAATAGCGCAACCTGTAAAAACAGCACTGGTAAAAATATAAAAAGCAGGTAAAAAACAAACAATATAACACTCAAACTAGCACTAGTAACGCTGGTTCCAGTAATAATGACAATGCCAGAAAGTTTAAAGAACAACCTGATGTGTGACCTGGTTATTTGTATCTTGTACGAATAAAAAACCATTATTCAGTTTCAATACACATTTCACACCGATTCTTGTTTTTTAAAAAAAAATGACTCACGCTATGATTTTGAAAGTGTTTGGAAATGTCGCTTTATTGATCTACATCTCTAAGGAAACGACTCTCTTAGTCTGAATTATTTTTCACTTGTCGATGGTTTATCTTACTTTATTAAGAATTTCCTCGTTTTGTTTTAAGCACAAGAAAACTAGGGTTTTAACAAAGCTGTTCCTTATGTCTCTTCTTAGACAGCGGCAATTAGTAGACGCAACACTTCAGGTGCATTAAAGTTACATCTATTGCGTAACATAAAGCACTTTAAAATTATCCTTTCATTTAGTGCTTCCTGACAAGTTTGAACTGTTGGCTACTGACACAGCTCTATAAATTACATGAGATAGATAAGTTGTAGTGGCAGTATTTATTCCTTGGCTTCAAACATTGGCTTGACTCCAACAACGTGTTAAACGGCGACAACTTCATGAAGAATAAAACATCTTGTTTTATTTTGTTAAGACTTTTTAACCCAATTTTACACGGCTATTCATTAATGATTTTGGATGAATGTTAGCCAAATATTAGTATCAAATGCAACAGAGGGAAACGTGATCTTCAAATATAAAGATATACTTAATCAATTCACGCGGGAATCATGTTGATTGGTTGTTAAGCACAACGTTACACAATAGATAATCTATGCTCTGCTCACAACGATATCAAGCCCAAATTTTAGCGTTCCAAACCTTCAGACTTGCCTCTGTGCAGCCGGAGAAGGAAGACTTTCAGTAATTCAGAAATGTGTTTTATGCATACAATATTTACCCGAAAGTTTGCAATACGTTCCAAATACCGATGATTTATTAATTTTTTATATAAAATATTTGTTGTTGTTGTTCTTTGTTTTGTTGTATTTGTAGTAAAACTAATAAGGTTGTCTACCGTTGTCCCCCCTTTTTTTTAATTTCGCGCAAAGCTACTCGAGAGCTATCTGTGCTAGCCGTCCCTAATTTAGCAGTGTAAGACTAGAGGGAAGGCAGCTAGTCATCACCACCCACCGCCAACTCTTGAACTACTCTTTTACCAACGAATAGTGGGATTGCCCGTAACATTATAACGCCCCTATAGCTGTAAGGGCCAGCATGTTTATGCGTGACGTGGATGCGAGCCCGCGACCCTCAGATTACGAGTCGCACGCCTTAACCCACCTGGCCATGTCCCAAATTTTAAGCTACTGATCTGAGGGAAAGTAATTCACTCAATTGCACTACCATCCATGCTAGATGGTTTACAGTCACTTTGTTAACGTACCTAAGGTTTGTGATATTTATCGCACAGATTCGAACTTGGGTCACCAACTGCATATTTCAGGGTTCTACAATTAACTACACGACAATACGAATCAAACTCATTTATTAGATTATTTTAAATAATTCCATTAATTACCATAGGGTTTCTTCATATGTATTGTCAGTCGTATATTATATAAAAATTAGTCCTTATCAATTCTTTATACTGAATGCTGTGAAAGGGCAAAACACAAAATACTCTTGACGTAAGAAGTAGACCTCAAGGGTAACCAATAACTTGAAAACTAGCAATAAATATAATGAAAGGCAACTGGCAGAAAATGCTATTTGTATGGTAGATACAATAAGTATAAAATACGAGATAATTTGTACGTAATAAAAAAACTTTAAAATAAAAAACAAAACAAGATCTTCGAAAAAATTCGATGGTCTTAAAAAAAAAAGTGTATTTGAAGCACTTAAACGTATTTAACGTCTTATGTAGTCTCAAGTATACATATTTGACAGCAAGTGCAAACACATGGTCAGGGACTGACAATTCATACACTTGAAATATGCTTAACCAATCAAGAAATGTATGTCACACAGATAACAAGTATCAAAAGCATGATTACTACGTTGTGGTGGCAAGAGAAATGAGTGTCTGGTGGTCAAAAAAGGGACAGTTAGAATAAGAGTCACAAATAATTTATTTTAAGTAAATTCAACGACAGTCGCTGAAAGTTCATATATTGCATTATCTGACAGAACTTTGACCATTTGGCTACAACTATCAAGATAGCAGAATCACATTTTCATGATCTCACCATAATTTTGGTAAAATTCTTTTTGATGTGCACGCAATAAACATGTATTCAAAAAAATAGTATCTACAGACTATTGACACTGAAGTTCCATATTAACCTTCACCAGTTCAAATAAAAATTCATAAAATTTACGGAACTGAAATCGATATATTTTGTTTTATTTTTGTTCCAACTTCGTAAAGTAAAGTAATGCACATGGATTGTGAATAATGAAAGTATAGTGTAAGATTCGTTGGTAAACTTGATTTCTCAAACTACATAAAATCTAAACATTTCTACAGTATATTGAAACTGCTATGAGTTGTTTTGTCTTTTTTGTTAGCTCAAAGCTAAATAAAATGAGAAAACAGCCCTCTGTAAACTGCAGAGAATCGAACCCTAGATTTTAGTGTTGGAAACCCGAAACATATTGTTGATCCACTGGAGAACAACATTCAAACTCTTCAGAATTCAACGATAATAAATTACAGGATACTTTCTGAAGATCTTCCGTCTGTTTTCATACTAATACAACATCCAATGATATATCGATTTTTAATGTAATATTCTAAAGATAAATGATCATACAAAGAAGGGCCTGAAAGTCGCATGTTTGAAAGGAAGTAGTTCTCGCCAGGTAGGTCAATGACGTTAGTAGTGACTAAATCACATACCGCACACACGATTTGGCCAGTTCCCAAGTTCCAAGCGCGTACAAAGAATATCTAGAACGGTTTTCTTTCCAGGAGGTCTACAGTCACCTAGTTTTTTGAGACTTCCTCTATTTGACCACTGACGGTTTTAAATATGTGCCGTATTTACAATCCATTTAATACAATTTATAAAAAACATAGGATTGACTTTTTAATGGGTTTGTGATCTGTTCATGAAAAATATTTTAGCAAGTGCTAATAAATTTGTGGCATTTTGGTCTCTTTTTTTTCCTATAAAAAAGTTTAACTTCTGTTAAAGTATTTTTAGCAGCTTACACACAGAGAACAATTTTACAGTTACACTATAGAAGCATATTGTTTTTATCACTTCTACACTCCGATGACGATGACAGTTTTTTCGATTAAACGATTAAAGTCTTCATAATTTATTTAAGATAAAAACTTTAATGTGTTAATGGATGGTATTTGTAAATTTTGTGAAAACTCGGCCCATCATGACCAGATGGTTAGAGCGCTCGAGTGCGATTATGTGTTTCTTCAAAACGTTGATAGGCATGTGATGGACTACGTTCGTGTTCCGTTTTACTTGTGCTTAACTTTGGTTCTGTCTATGGCCCGCCATTACCAAGTGGTTAGGGTGCTTGACTCGTAATCTGAGGATTATTGGTTCGAATCCCCTTCATACCAAACAAACTCGCTCTTTCAGCCGTGGGGGCGTTATAATGTGATGGTCAATCCTACTATTTGTTGATAAAAGAGTAGTCCAAAGTTGGCTGTGGGTGGTAATGACTAGCTGCCTTCCCTCTAGTCTTACACTGGTAAATTACGGACGACTACCGCACATAGCCCTTGTGTAGTTTTAAAAACAAACAATCTGTTAAAACTCACTGTTCACGAAGGTGAGTGTGGATAGGCCCCCAAGATAAAGTAAGCCTCTAGATTTCATAGTTAGCAAGCCAAGTTCAAACAAGTTAGGTACTAAAAAAATATTCCCTGTACTTTGAAGTGTTTTGAAAGTGTCACAGTCCCTTAACGTGATCGGTAGGGTTCTAATGAGTGACTGCTCTCCCATTGGTCAATAATTCAAAATTAGGAAATGCGGCAGATAGTCTTAGTTCTCAGAGCACGCTCTTGACAAACAACATAATTTTTCGTCTTGTTTCAGCCTTCTTTGTCCCTTCTGCTAGACCTTTATGAACTGACACTTCTACAATAAATCCTTAACGAAAACATTATTAAACTGTACATGATACTTCCGATCCTTTATAAAAACTGCAATGGTAGTTGCATGTTATAACACCTATCTATCAAAAAATATTCATGTTTCTATAATCTAGCATGTTCTGAGAACAGTTCTCTTCTTACCCTTCAAGGGTAGGTAGTATATTCACTTGGTACTTTTCCGTTATACCCTCACAATTTAAATAACTTTAATACACACACAATCAACACAGGAACATTTTGTACCAAACTTATTTGTACTATCCACGCAGCTTTAGAGTGAAACCAGTGGATAAAGAAACGATACGCTTGAGTCATAAGTAGAGATATGGGTTAATAACATACCCATGTCAGTAATAAAAACGGTTGAATAAATTCATCCAACACATGGGGCTCAGTAATGTTAATATGCGTGAATTCACCAAGCAAGTAATTTACACAATAGTGTGTGTGGGGATCACATATTCATTTTTGTACTATGCTTGAAAAGAAAGCTACTTATGACGGTGTAATGCTATAAAAATAATAATAACTACAAAAGTATGCCTTGCTATTAAATACCGGTAAGAAAGACAGATGCATTATATTTCAGTGTTATATTTAACAATGGCAATTAAAATTCCTAAATTATAATGGTACATTTTTATTTATATCCAGTTTCTTCAACAGAAAAATGTATATTTTTCTTACTTCTATACACGTTGATTTATTGTGCATATCGTGACCTGTCACCGCCTTCTGCGTATATATATAGATTTTCTAAAAGCTCTCAATCTGAGGCATAGAGTATGCTAGTATATTTTTTCGGTGATGACGAAATTGATCACAAGAATTTCAAGAAATTCGTAGCACACTTTGGAGAAACGTTGTATTAAAACGATTTCAGAGCCTCACCTCCACCCCATCCCCTATTATAGATCATGTCGCCAAATTCGTTCATGCTTTATCTTATGCTCACCTCAGCAAAAACTTCGTCGTGACGCTGTCATGGCCAAAGCATGCTATTCCTCTCTGATAACGTTCATAACCTATCTAGTGTACGATGACGGCATTTTTCTACACCTGTTTCCGCAGTCGAATGACACTTAAATCCGTAGACGATATTATCGGTGGCATGATTGATATTTCTGCTTATAGAGTAGTATGAATTACAGTTTTATCTTCCCTGTTTGAAATATGCGACGGTTAAACAAACTCGTTGGTGAAATAATTTTTGTCGCTTTTACAGACAACGATACTTTTTTACTACATTGGATACTGTCTCTTGGAGCATGTGGATGGTTTTAGCTCTGACATTTGTGCTCCCCTCGATTCCCAACTGTTACAAAATGCTGCATTTTGATTACAACAGCTAAGGCACAATTTGTTGAGTTTCTTTTTGCACTGCCCAGATGTTCAAAATAGATCAACTTAGTCCTTTATTTCCACTGTCTGAGCTACAAAGGATATTCCTGTTTTGGAAAGTTGAACTATTCAATCTGAACGCAACTTCATGATTCAAATGTATAACTTTTGAAGACCAAAAAGAAATGTTACATACCTTAACTAAAGCGATAAAATTTCAGTAGCACCACAATACCTATTACAAACCAAACAACATTAAAATGTAGTTGTGATAGATTCTGTTCCACAACACTCTTATATCGGCTGTGGCTGTTACGTAACTTGGCGACTTGTGTATTGAAAAACAGCTTTGAAATAACACATCCAGTTTCATGTCACCTTTCCGTCTTCGTTAAACTGCAGTATAACTTCAAGATCAATCGTTTTATATGTGTATTTATGTCTGAGGGTTGTGTGTTCGAATCCCCATCATACCAAACATGCTCGCCCTTTCAGCCGTGGGGGTGTTACAATGTCACAGTCAATCACACTGTTTGTTGGTAAAAGAGTAGCCCAAGAGTTCGAGGTGGGTGGTAATGACAAGCTGCTTTCCCTCTAGTCTTACACTGCTAAATTAAGGACGGCTAGCACAGATAACCCTTGTGTAGCTTTGAACCAAATTCAAAAAACAAAATGTGCATTTATTAACTTTCAATCTCAAATTGGCTTCCGAAGTCATACTCTCCAAAATTCCTTCAAAATAAACCGTTAGTTAATTGATAAACAGTTTTATGTTAACTTATTATCAAAACTACTTGAATATAATCATTTATTATTCTAGAAACTACGTGTACCCGCTAATTGTTTTCATATCTACTACAAAGATCCTGTAATATAATCTACATAATCTTAAATACGATATACTTGGGAATGAATCACTTATAGCCATTATTTCAAAATTAAGAGAAATCGATTGGGCTATTTCAGTTTATATCGCAAATTAGTTGTACAACCAATATTAACAATATACACGTCACTTACTCATACATAAGTATGAAATCCAAGAAGGTTTCAGTTGGTTATTCATATGTAAACACAGAATCAAGACAACCCTGTGTTTGGGCTCTTAATTTTGCATATATATGCAACGAATGTCACCGAATGATTAACATTTTTGTCGTACACTAGTGCATTCTTAAATAATGAAAGTATTTATTCACAACTACAAAATACAACGTAAAAACATGCAATGCTCATCACACACTTGCATTTTAAACGTCATGAACTATCTAACTATTCAATCAAAGATATGCAAAGAACAAAGTAACTTCAAGCAGTACCTCCGGAAAAATGACATTTTCAAACTGAGCGGAAAGTACCTCGTGCGCACATTGCCGTTCATATCAGAATACCCTAGGGCTCAGGTACAACAGTGTAATTATGAACTTTGGTTCAGAGGGAAGGCTTTTGAAAAGAATAACGAGAAGGAAAAAAATACAAGTGAACACGAAACTCAAATACACAACAATTTTATTTATGATCTCTATTTTCAATAAATATATTCCAACTTTAATATTACAAGCTGTTTATCATAGAAAACCTCGTGAATTCAGAGAGTCTATGATGTCAAATCAAATTCATATTATAATGAACTTGTTAGAAAAAGAATTTCATACTTATAAGCCTGACGAGAATGGAAAATATATAACTACCAATACGTACCCATAAGGAAATATCACGAATTTAAAGATTTTTTCAAGTCTAAACTTTAAATTAATAAATAGGCTGTTTCCACACCTCTTCAATAATAATTTTACAAATTTTGAAACCTTTTTTTCATTTCTGTTTATAGTATTCTGAAAAACTATTTCATTTTTAGTGTTAACCCTCGGAAACTCTGTATTCATAGTAATTTCTTTAAATTTGTTTTAAAGTGCAGGTGAAAATTCCAAAGTTCCCAGACTGGGGGGAAGTGATAAAACATATCTACTTTTGTTTATTTATGGATATTCGGGGAAAACTAACAGAGAACCAACACCGATAAGCATAATTTTTTTCACTTCTGACTAGAATGATAAGACTTAGTCAGCTGCGCAATACTATCCACGTTACAGAATGGACTATTACGATTATAACGCATCCACAGCTTAAAGTGCAACTAACATCCTTCGGTATCGCACTGATTCGCACATGGCTTTCCAACTCTGAAATCCAGATCTCTGCTAAAATATCAATTTGCATCTTAATCTGACAAAATAGCGAGAATTGGCCATTACCGTTACAATAATCGCAACTCCAAGTATGCAGAGCAATTTTTATTTGCTTTTTATATTAGCTACAGTTAGTAATCTATGAATAACGAGCAGGTTTTTATATGTCAACTGATGACATCTTTTGAGGGTTTTATTTTTAGTGTTTGTTTTGTCTTATAGCAAAGCCACATGGGGCTCTCTGCTCAGCCCACTGAGGGGAATCGAACCCCTGATCTTCGTATGTCCGGAGACATACCGCTTTACTAGCGGGGGGGCTTTATTTTTAGTAGTATAAACCTAGTTTTTGTTGCTGTTGTTTAGCTTGTTTGTTTTGTCTACCAATATAATTTCCTGTATACATGCGAGAATAACACATTTGGCTACATATTTTTACAAAAATATACTCCCCAGTATCACAGCTGTTCGTGTGCAGACTTAACAGCGCTAGAAACCGTGTTTCGATCTTTTTCGAGCTGTAAGACTAATTAATTAAATAAACACAAACGAGAGATGTGAAAAAGTTAGGGCACCCTATGTGCCTGTGAATTTTTGTAACATTTTTGGATATATTGATATTTAATCTCCTGGCTGTTGAAGTGAGAGTGAGCACCATGGTGAGAGCAAAATAGCAGTCTAAGGCCTTCAGTAAAAAAAAATGTAGCAGATTACAAGTCTGGTAAGGGATTTAAAAAGATCCCAAAATATTTTGAAATCAGCCATTCCACTGTCCGGAAAATAGTTAATAAGTGGAGGGCTTTCAAAACAACTGCTAACATGCCCAGGTCTGTTCATCCAAGCAAGTTCACCCCGAGAGCAGATCGCAAAATGCTAAAAGAGGTCTCCAAACACCCTAAAATGTCATCACGGGACCAACAGCAGGCTCTGACTACTGTTGATGTGAAAGTGCATGGCTCTACAATTAGAAAGAGACTGCACAAGTTTAATTTGCATGGGAGGTGTGCAAGGAGGAAACCTTTCCTCTCTGAGAGAATAATCAAGGCCAGATTGAAGTTTGCCAGTGTAAATGTAGAAAAAACCAGGACTTCTGGAATGATGTTTTTGAGCAGATGAGTCCAAAATTGAATTATTTTGACACCAGAACAGAGGACATGTTTGGTGTAAACCAAATACGGCAATCCAGGAAAAGAACCCCATACTAACTGCAAAGCATGGAGGTGGAATGTCATGGTTTGGAACTGCTTTGCTGCAGCAGGACCTGGACAACTCACAATCATAGAATCCACCATGAATTCTACTGTGTATCAGAGGGTACTTGAGGATCATGTGAGACCGTCTTTACGAAAATTAAAACTGAAGTGGAACTGGACCCTGCAACACAACAATGACACAAAACATGTTAGTAAATCCACCAAAGACTGGCTCAAAACTAAGAAATGAAGAGTCCTGGAATGGTCGAGTCAAAGCCCAGATCTTAATCCCATTAAGATGCTGTGGGGTGACTTGAAACGGGCTGTACATGCAAGAAACCCCTCAAACATCTCACAGCTGAAAGAATTCTGCATTGAGGAGTAGGACAAACTTTCTTCAAACCGATGTCAGAGACTGGTAGACAGCTACAAGAAGCGTCTCACTGCAGTTATTTCAGCCAAAGAGGATAACACTAGCTATTAGAGGGTAGGGTGTCCTAACTTTTCCTCAGTTAGAATATGCAATTTTGTAGATTTACATGAGCAAAAGATCTTGAAAAGTCTTTTCTTCAGTTGTAATTATTTAGTTATATTCCTATAATCTCTCAGTATTAAGATTAAATATCTATATATCCAAAAATGTTACAAAAATACATAGGCTTAATGCTATGAACGTTTAACTCTTAGTTTAAGTCCTAATTTTTCATTAACTTTGTTTTTTACCACTATGTTGTAATGTAACACTTGTCTGTGAGTGAACTATTCGAAAACACGAGATATTTTCGAGGAGCGTTTCTCACCACAGAAGTGAATAGATTCTTAGCATGTCTATTATATAAAGACAATTCCTCATATGAAATGCGTCTACATTGGATGAGTTGTGGAGAACTCCTCGTTTAAATCAAACGATGTTATTTAAAGTGTATGCACCTTAAAAACAATATAATGCAGAAATATGTTTATTCTCTTTTTTAAAAGTCCCGGTATGGCCAGGTGACTAAGAGCTCTCGACTCGCAATCTGATGGTCGCTTCGAATCCATGCCCCACTAAAGAAGCTAGCCCTTTCAGCTGTGAGGGCGTTATAATGTCACAATCAATCCCACTAGTCATTGGTAAAAGAGTAGCCTTCCCTCCAATCTGTCACTGCTAAATTACGGACGGCTATCGCAGATAGTTATTGAGTAGCTCTCAGTGAAATTCAAACTGTTTGCAAGAATGCGTGTAACATGAAGATAAAGGTACCGTGTCTCGTATACAAACTGCAGAATTCCATATCCCGCTGCTTCAGGTAAATATGAATTCTTTAAACTAAATTTTTGGAACTCGAGCCCTATTGTACCTGCACAAACAGTGTAACAACGAGACTTCGTGTGTACAAATGCTCAATGTCTTTCATTAATTTTCTCCTTTCATATAGTTTTATTTTTTCAATTGTAAATTAATAAAATTCAGGCTACATACAAGTCAAAGAACGGTAAATAGATTTCTCTTATTAATTGATTATAATGGTAGATGTATTACTACAATCAATACAACGAAGAGATGTTTCAGTAAATATTACTTGTATCTTCACCTGTACTAGATTAATTGTTCGTTTGGTCAGGTTTCCAAGATGTGTGCTACAATAAATACACATTTTACACTTCCAATTACGTAGTTTTGATAAGAAGTATACCGTGAAAACACGAGACGAGATCAAAATTGCGAAATTGCTTGCTTTTGTCATAATCTGCCAGGCGAGCCACATCTTACACGGACTCTTAAGCTCATACTTCAATTAAATTTTAAAAATGTTTCTGTATTGTTTTTAGAGAGCATAATACACTTTTTATATTTATTTTCCAATCTTAGGTAATGCAGGATTATTCATGTTTATTATTTTATCATTATTGTGGTTTTATTTTGTTTCCTACCTTATACATAACTTACTTAAACCCTTAGATACAACTGCAAAGGTCCTGACAGTTTATTAATTCTGCTACACAAGAGGATATGTGAAAAGCACTTATTTGAGAGCAGGGATAAAATTCTGCCAACAATGCACGCAACTGATTACCGGTTCTTTTTTGGAATTCCAAGTGGAATACAGTTTTGTTGTTGTTTAAGTCTATATTGAATTATGTTATTTGTGTATTTCATGCCAACTCAATTTCATTAGTGCACAACTTTTAATATTCCATATACTATGGGCAATACGAAATTAAAGTTTCTCCAGACAACTATTAAGAGGTTTTTAAAACTGAGTAACTTAGTTATATTCTTAGTTATAATCATATTTTGTAGGGAAAATATGTAGAAAATAATTAATGTTTCTTAAACAGGTTTCACGATAATTAATAAGTAATAAATTATGACAGTTGCGTCTCACGTTAAGCATTCCAGAAAAAAAGAACAAACATAGAATACTTAATTAGATTTGTTAATAAAGCAAATCTTAGAAAAGCAAAAACAACAACAAAACTACAAATCTGATAAAGAAAGTTACATACTATGCCACAAAAATACAGCATCGATAGTCGAACATATACCATTTACGACACGAAATGAGAGTACAGACTTTATATAATAAAAGCATAATTATTTAAGAATAAGGTATAAACTGCCAACTATTTGTGCAATAAAGTTTATCAGGCCCTGCATGGCCAGGTGGGTTAAGGCGTTCGACTCGTAATCTGAGGGTCACGGTTTAGAATCCCAGTCGCACCAAACACACTCGCCCCTTACAGTCGTGGGGGTGTTATAATATGACAGTCAATCCCACTATTCGTTGGTAAAAGAGTAGCCCAAAGGTTGGCGGTGAGTAGTGATGACTAGCTGCCTTCTCTCTTGTCTTACTCTGCTAAATTAGGGACAACTAGTGCAGATAGCCCTTGAGTAGCTATGCGCGAAATTCAAAAACAAAAAATAAACAATAAAAGTTACCTATTATTCATAGTAATCGTGGTTATTTATTAGACTTTTTACAAATATTTGAAGAGTTATTTTTATCATACTTTCCATTACATTATTACTTACAGAATACATAACATTGCAATGTTAGCTTCATTAGAAAATGATATAGAAAATATGTAGTTGTCATTACGTTGTTGTGAGACTTGACAATACACAGTTTCCTTTGTTCAGGATATCTGGTTGTTTTTGTAAGTGGGTATAAAATTTCGACAGTAATATGCAAGTTCTCATACAACCATTAATAGCTTTAAAGCACAACTCAGCTTAACTTGTGTTGGTAAAAATAAATGTTAAAAACATTAATATTTGCTATTAATATCTTAGAAATTATTTCTATGTTGATGTAAAAAAGCCTATCACTTGTTTAGTTTGTTTGTTGTTGTTTTCACTGACTGTGCGCATATAGCTTTCATACAAGTTTCGAATATGGATTCGAACTTAAGCTAAATCTAGATACTTCGTGTGTGTGTGTTATCCATTTATGCACTATTAGTAAAGCGTAGCAGGAATGACTATTTTAATAGCAATACTGTTAACCAATATCCTTGCGCTGACAAAAAAAAAATCATGACGACCAGTTCAATAAATAGTACTACACACACACACACACACACACATCAGTTGTCAGCCTCATTGGACTGATGACAGCATATATTTCTATAAATTGCAGTCTTCCTAGTGTAAACTTATGTTTCATATTGCTATTCAACCGCTAAGACGTACAAGAAAATCCGAGTGTGTTAACTTCAATTGAAAATTTAAAACAGACTCGAACTTTTTACAGAAACCAATATATATTACACACACACACACTCTCATACATACATATATATACACACACATAAGTCAAATCATGCCCGTAAAAGGTGTGTACTATAACTTATTCAGTTTAATTTCAAGTAAAATTGAAACAACATATTATCTCAACTGAAGTATAGTTATGATAAATAAGTGAACTTAAATAATCAGTGAAGTCGATTTATTTGTTAAATAACTCCAGGTGCAGCGAAAGATAATAGTATCAAAACAACTTACTTTAGACTCGTTCTTATTTACCAAGTATAGCAAACTGTAGAGTGAAATTAAGATCACAAGTGAGCCAGCCCCCCTGAACTATGCTATTTATAAAAAAAAAAAAAAAGTCCATCCTATTAGGTACGCTAAACTAGACTGTAGAATCAAAATAAGAAAGAAGGATTAGAATAACATAACTGATCGTTAAAGGAGTCTGGTAAGTTTGTACTCAGAAGAGCAGAATTATAAGAACCTGTATAGAATCAGGAGACCTTAGTAGATCAAGTAAGCGATGAGACTAAAAACAGACATCTTGTCACACTAAAAAAAAAAAAAATGCTAACGCTTTTCCAGTCACATTTGCATACACAGACCAATATCGTTTTACAACTCTTACGCACAAGCTTTCTTTAAAGTTTCAAATCAGCGACATATATCTGTCCTTGTTTCATTATTTAAAAATAACAAAACTTCGTTGTTTCGATTATACCCTAAATGTAACAAACGAGCTTCGAAAATAACCTTAAGTTATATGAAGTTAATGCACGAAACCAGACTTTTTTTCTCTATACCTACAAACTTCATGTTTTGAAACTTTCCGAAAAAAAGTAACGAATAATGAAGAACAAAAACTAAGACGAAAAGCGCAAATCACAAAATACTCGTATTTTAGTGCGTGTTTTTCTTTTACAATGAGTAGTCTTAACAATGTACTTTCTATAATCTAAGCGATACCGACCTGAACTGGATGTAAGAGCTCGAAATTATCAAACAATCACTGACGGTTTCATTTTTAAATGGGCTGTCTAAAGTAATGTACCCCCAGCTGTCAGCCCAAAATTCAAATAGTTTCGAAAATTAACCTCGCCAACGTTTCATATCGTTTTAAGTACCACAACTACTTGCAACTGTTTCGCTTTCACTTATGCATGATAACCATTCCTTAATAGGCAGTAGTCTCAAATGCTCTTTTCACTACTTAAATGTTTTATTTTACTTTTTGTTTGCATTAGTGGGGAAATAAGTTAAAAGTAGTTGGATATAAGTAGAAATGAAGAAATTTCTTCGTTATTAAACACAAAAACACACAATAGGCTATCTGAGTCCTCCCGTTGCGGGTATCGAAACCTCCTTTTTAGCGTTATAAGCCCTCTAATTTTCTGTTGAGACACCTTGGTACGGAGAAAAAAGATATCGCTAGCTTATACAGAGGCATACAAAACCTTATAATTTTAAACACTGGAGTCGACAACTGAATATGGTGCAAATAACTTTATTTGCGAAATAAATCTAAAAGCAGTGATGAGAAACTCTCTCCTGTCGTAATACATATAGGAATTAGAATGACGTTAGTATTCATGTTGGCTGAATACGGCTCAGTTGTTAACATGCTGGATTGTGGAGGCAAGATTCAATCTCCATTACTGAAAAAATAAAAAGCACTCTGTATTTTAAGGATACCGGTTCGTTATAAGAATGACGATCAAATCCAATCATTCAATCAGATTAACCCAGAAGTTGGCTTTGGATGATGTTTATTAACTACCTTCCTTCCCGTTTATTATTTCTAAATCAGAGACGACTGGTGCAGTTAGCCCTTCAGTAGCTCAAAGCGAAACTTAAACTAATTAACTAACGTAAAAAGTTATATTTTTACAATTCGTGTATAGTAATAACTGCTATTTATGTCATTGATCAAATAGGTTACTTGAAGCAACACTGAGGACAGGAAAGGATGCTCGTGCAAAACATTCATGCTCTGTAAGAAAGGACTAACTTACTTGTGCCATTTAGGTTGCGTGACATCATTCTATTTCCCAGACACCCAGTGGGTACTAGAGGGGGTGGGGTTGGCCCTGTGAGGCCTGGTCCTGGACCAGTAGTAAATGATGTGTCGGACGTGGATGGCACGGCACAATGATTCATCAATTCACGAACTTGCTCCATCGGCGGCGTAGCACAGAAGGGCTGAAAAGTGCCCACAAAAAAAGGAAAAAACGCCAGAGTCAGGCACTTGTTTAGGCACTCAAGCAAGGAATAGAAAAGAAAATTTCATGAACAACTCAAAGAAGGGATGCTAGATTTCCCGCTAATTTAGAAATTTCGAGCTTATTTGCACATCTTAAAATATTTCCAGTAAAAGAAAAAGAAGGAAGTATATCGTAACATACTACTATCATTGCCCTCAAAAAACCTTAAGTAAAAAAACAAAAAGTTGTTTAATTAACAGTAGCCTCATATGACTTGTTCCACTTCAAACAAAAACTAAGACTTCTCACTTATCCCATCACTCAACTAACTTCTGCTAAGTTGTACTTTTTTCGTATAGAACCATCCAACATTTCAAATGTACCATCTTTTTCTATTTGTTGAATGTGGCGGCGAAAAAAAGGTTTACGACAAAAATCTGACTTCTAGGTGAAATTTTGTCAGTGTCGATAATATTTACATAAACTTAGAACCACGAGTTATGTTGCACTAGTTTGAAAAATGTCCCTGATCTTGGTGCGAACAGAAGTTCTTAGAGCAGAGAACAGCCGTAAAACGGTTGTACGTCAGTCTACGGAGAGTTGAAGAGAAAGACTGACTGAAATAGCGAGCTGAGCTTGTAACGTCCTACGGGTAGCGACTCTCTCTTTTGACTGGCTGTCTCACAAATGGCTAGTAGATTGCACTTCACTCTTGAGATGCTACATACGTGCATGTATCAATAATGAATATATTCTTTGGAATTCATCACAGGTGAACACAATAAAATAAGCTCTATATTGTGCTCTGCGAGAGATTTTTAATAGCCAAAAACTAAGGGAAAATAAAGCTTAGTAATATTAACAGAGTTTATTAACTCATTTCTATCTCTCTCTCTCTCTCTCTCTTTACATCAAAAATAAATTTGTTGTGAAATATAGTAAATGTGCTTTTATCCATTTCAGGTCTAAATGGCAAGCCCCCCAGTGGCTCAGCGGTATGTCTGCGGACTTACACGCTAAAATCCGGGTTTCGATACCCGTGGTGGGCAGAGCACAGATAGCCCATTGTGTAGCTTTGTGCTTAATTCAAAACAACAACAACAACAAACTAAATGGCAAATAAAACCAATTTTGATTGTGTTGTTTAGGTAAAACATCTATAGATAAAAACTGAAAATTACCGCTCCAATGTTTCGTATTATTCTTTTTATAAACATTTTATATCTTAATATGAGTACAGTACGTAAATGGCAAACAAAATTTGTTAGCTAAGATAAACCCAAACTTTCATATTTATAATGATACATGTTGAATCAAACGGTATGACTTTACGAAATAAATGCGGTTAGTACATGCAATGAAAAGGTATTTCATTAGATGAAAAATGTCAATGCTCTTTTTACACGTGACTTGCTAGGTAATTATTGTTTGTTGAATTACGTGTAAAATGAAGAATAATTCACGCTAACTGTTCCTAATTTTCAAGTAATAAAGTAGAGGGAAGGCATTCAGTCATCTTGAAATCATGGACTATTCTAATCGCATGGGATTCGACTATCTCTTTTGATGTAACAAAAAAAAGTTATAAAATCTTAAGACCACGAAAAACATTACATTAAATAGCTTATGTTGATGATTCTCTCTCTCTCTCTCTCTCTCTCTCTCTTTTTTTTTTTTTTTTTTAAACCACACCTGATTAGTATTAAAGTTTCTGGTTTTAACAAACAAATATTGGTAATGATTTGTTCTGTTTGTTTGAGGTTAAACACAAAGCTACAGAATAGGCTTGCGCTCTACCAACCATTGGTATCGAAGTCTGGCTTCTTGCATTAAGTCCGGAGACATACCGCTGTGCCATTAGAGGAAATGGTGTTGTTAAAGAAGAGTCAGGACAGCGATAATAAACCAAGTTATCTTTTAATCGCAATCAATATTATATATATAAAATATATTACACATATGGGGGCAGCATGTGCACAATATCTTCAGATTCAAATCTACTTTTGTGTAACAGTTTTAAACGTTTAACTTCAACAGTTTTTTTTTCAAATACTTATCACTTTAATCAAGGCTCGAATTTTAAACTCATTTGCAAAATATTGCCAACGCTTCTAAAACTATTTGCTAAAATGTTAAACTCTTGCGGCATATTTACTCGACCAACTGGGTAATCATGTTTTACAGTTAAAATGTACTTGGACTAAGGTTAATGATGAAAATCATAACATTTTCGATATTTTCTCAATTATTTTTAAATAATTGAAATCTGTTAACATGGTTCTCAGCAGCATTAACAGTGACAGAATAAACTGAAAGCTGTTGTTGTTTTGAATTAAGCACAAAGCTACACAAAGGGCTATCTGTGCTCTGCCCACCACTGGTATCGAAACCCGGATTTTAGCGTGTAAGTCCGCAGACATACCGCTGAGCCACTGGGGGGCAAACTGAAAGCATTGAGACTAAATTGTTCAGAATTCCTAAGAAATAACAAGTTACAGATCAGCGCTATAAAATTATAAAAAAAATGTTTAAATGACTCAGTTTTTGTTTTTTGTTGTTGTTGAACACTTGTTGATAGTTTGAACAGAAGTTTTCCACTGTCACTAGGTGGATTCAGAAGGTCAGTTAAGTGTCTAGAATTTTCACATAGAAAATACAGATGACGTAGTACACATTCTGCACACGACTTGAAAAGGCTTAGTAATTGAATTGTATTATTTGCAAATATACAGTCGCGAAAAATTACAATAAGCAAAACTTCTCAATCGCATTATTAAAAAAAGAAAAAGAATTAAACTGCGTGTTTGCAAATGTGAAACTTTAAACCTGTAAATGTTAAAATTGATTAATATTTTCTTTCACTTTAACCTATATTTGTTAAGTATATTTCTATTAATTATATTTCCAATGTCCATTATAGAATATATAGAGAAAACTATTTGATTAAAATTAGTTCAAAATAAAATGTCTTAATATAAATCCTACTTTTCTGTTCAAATCGATACGATGCAGTATATATCATTAAAAAGTTTGTATATATATTTACAGATATGTTTATAGTGATGTTTACTTAGGTTTTTTACACGAGATCATTTAATGCTAGAATTATTAATCATTTTTATTGTCTTACAAACATTAAAGAAATATTGAAAACAATGGAAACATAATAAAAATACGCTGTTCAGTAATATACAAAAACAAATATTGGTTTCACAACTTTTATAGAAGTTTAAAAACACTAAAAGTCTTAATGATACAAGTACAACAACAAAAATTAAATTTCACAAAGACAAATAATGACCGATTCAAGCATAACCCATCCAGAAACTCACTTGAAATAAAAATGTATCTTAGATTTTTATGGCCGCCATTTTGTTTAATCACGATCACTATTAAGTACTACCGTACTTTATAATAGAATAATGCAGCATATAAACAATAGTGCGATGTTCCTAGATGAGGTAAGTTTGTGTGATAACAAATATACAATAGTGTATGACTATATATTATTGCTAAAAGTATAAATTTAATTATTTAGATACATATCAAAGGATCTGTGATATAATTTATAACTTTGTTAATGTTTTATCATTAATATTTAGTTATTAACTGTACTATCCGCTGCAGTGTACGTATGTTCTTATAGCAAAGCCACATAGGGCTATTTGTTGAGTCCACCGAGGAGAATCGAACCCCTGTCCGCTACAGTAAAATATATTGAATATAAAAATCAATGCGAATGCGCAAGCATGTGTCCAACCATCGCAATAAAATTGATTTAAAAACCTCAAACTTATACTTTTGTTTGTTTGTTTAGAATTAAGCACAAAGCTACTCAATGGGCTTTCTCTGCTCTGCCCACCACGGGTATCGAAACCCGGTTTTTAGTGTGTAAGTCCGCAGACATACCACTGTGCCACTGGGAGACCAAACTTATACACTTTTTTTAACTCGTTCATAAACTCGTTTCAACCCTCAGTTTTTTTTACATCTCTAGGTAACTGTTTTGAATGTAGAATGCGTACATCTTCCGTATAGAATGTTTATCCACAAAAAACGTACACGTACCTGGAAAATTGACAAAGACAAATACACCTGGCAAATTAGGGATGTGATTATATCCCGTATGCATTAGCTCAAAGCTTTCAACATCAGCTTATAATCCGTAGTTAATATTCGTCTCGTTCAAATGTTTCATATTATCTTCGAACATGCAACGTTAAATCCTCACGCTCCAAGAAAAAAAAAAAAAGCAGAACAAACTGAATAAAGACATCATAAGATACATAACCACGTTAATGCTTATACACGTACAATTTCACATAAAATTTTTCATTTGAAAGCGTAAAAGAAAATGAACGTTTCAATTTTGTGCAAAGGTGCACAAGGCCTATCTGTGCTAGCCGTCCCTAATTTAGTATTGTAAGACTAGAGGGAAGACAGCTAGTCGTCACCACCCACCGCCAACTCTTTTACCAGCAAATAGTGAAATTGACCGTCATATTATATCGCCCCCACGGCTGAAAGGGCGAGCATGTTTGATGTGACAGGTATTTGAACCCGCGACCCTCAGATTACGAGTAGAGCGCCCTAACCACCTGATCATGTCAGATCCAGGATAAATAGGAATAAGTAACGTTCTTTAGTAATTGATTATTACCAATACGTTTTTCTTTTCGTTCTCTCTTTAAAAAAATTATTATTTATATATTATGATAAGAATTTTTACGCTTCATATACGATTAATGGTTTTTCATTCTTCGTTATACTTAACAAGAAATAGTGGTGTAGTAAATAAATGATCAGTTTTACCAAACAAAAGTATTGTAAATAGATAATTGGATCATATTCAATACATTTACACAGACCTTTCCAAACAACCTCAGCTCTAGAAAGAGGAAATGAATATCCAGATATCTAATTGCAAGTACTTTTTTTGAACAAGTTTTCTTCTGCTCAGATCAGAAGAATCTTTCGTGAGTGGTTTTCATATAAACATTAAATGGAGGAAAGTCTATAATATCTGTGCACTTTTATAGAATAAGCATTGAAATCAAATCCATGTAAATCAGTATTTTGTTTATGAAAACACACCCTGTTAAGTGTAGTGTTAATGGTACTCAAGTGAACACCCCTCAAAACACAATTAAGACTTCTACATTATTTCCATTTCCGATGAGAACTAAAGGATCTTTATTGGAGTTGAGAAGCACGACTGCCACAATTTGCAGCGCCTTTGTTGGCGAAAGAAATATAGTAAAATGAGTATAACAGTAGCATTTATATTATACTGCAATATTTTTATCATTAAAGATACCTTTAAAAACTACAAAACAGCTGGTCTTCTTTAATATAATGGAAGAATAACAAAAGTGTGTGCTCTTACTTTATCGGCATACGTACCACTATAGCTGATTACTTTTGTTTGTTTTTGAGCACAAAGCCGCACGGTAGGCTCTGTCGACACCAGGTATCAAAATTCTATTTGATTGTTATTTGTGTGTATCATAGTGTGTAGCACTATGTCTAATAAATATTTCATAGAAAATACAGGAATAAAATCACGGAGTATCTACTTGTGTATAAGAATAAATTAAACGTTCAATAAACAATTTAAAGAGAGGAAACTGTTAGTCCTTTAGTTATTCGTTGGTTTAAGCATAAAATTACCCGAAATTCTACCTGTCCTCCATCTACCACAAAAAAATAGAACCCTTGGTTTTAGCGCTGTTAAATTTACCTCAGACCTACTGTGGAAATTTCTACTGATAGAGCAATACAAATAAAGCTTTAACAAATGTATTGCATTACTCAATATCCTATCTGCGAAGTTATTGAATTTCGCGTAAGTCTACTAGCGACTATCTGTTACTAATTTGAAGTGACAGACCAAATAGAAGGCAGCAAGCCAACACCATTTTCCGCCAACTCGTGGACTACACTAATCTAATAGTGGGATTTAATCGCCAAACTTGTAATGCACCCACTGCCCCAAAGTGAGGAATGCATTTTTGTTTTCAGTATGAAACCAAATAGATCTAGAATCTATAATTATTTAGCATTAGCTTTAAACGAAAGAAATGTCCTTCCATAAGATTAGAAAACACTTTAAAGCTTCTGGACTATAAAGTAATAATTCAGATAAAAATCTATGAATACGAGATTTTTGATAAACGAGTATTATTTTGCTTCATTTCGAAAATAAATTCATTCTTTAACTTTGGTCTTATATAAAATTTCTATCCTGATGTTAAATTGATCATGCTTTTCGCTGCTTATAAGGAAAGCCTGGGAGTATATTTCAAGATAAATTGAAAAATTCTAGCTCTGTGGGTTTGTTATAATTCATTGGCGGATAGTTCTAGTAAGTCCGTGTAATCTAAAAAAAACATTTTATTTTAGCCAATCATGTATCCTCATAGTGATTTTCACAAACAGATAAAATCCTATTGTAGAAACAGTACTTTGAGCTTCTTTAAGTCTTGAAGAGCGACTAAGGTGTTTTTTTTTCAAGTACAAGCTTTTAACTATAGCTACGCTGTATCTCGACCGAATTTGATATCTAATTACAGTCGTTAACTCAGAAGGTCAAACTATTTCGATTGATGTATTTAGATCATGCCCAAGAAGGTCTCAAGTTAAATTTATTCTAATCCTCCCTAATAAATTTTCAATCTGGGGATAGACTAAAAGAGATTCTGATACTAATAAAATAGAATAGTGTACACACGTGCTTCACGAATGGTAATGCTGGCGCACAAAAATACACCTAATAAAAAACAAGATAAAACAGATAAATTTGCCCTCATCCTGAGTAAAATAATTTCAAGTTCCTGTGCCGCAGTCATTAATGATTCCTTTTCTTTTTTTCTTTCACGTAATTTGTAATTGTAATGCCATCTAGCGACAAATGAAAAACAATTGGCTTTCTCAAATCATCCAATACCTAAACATAAGATACAAAAACGTACTTTCGGCTTATTTTAACGATAAACGAGTCATCAGCTCAAGATTCCAAACTTATCCAATAATAAGTAGGGCAAGGTATTAAATATACTTAATTTCATGTACACACAAAAATATACAAAATTCATGAAATTTTGCTGTATTCACAGGTAGATGTAACGTGCTAAGGTCATAATTTCTGAAGTTGTCGTGTTATAGTATTTGAAGTTAATAAAACAAAATGTACTAATTGTGTGATTTTGGTATTCTTCGACTTGTAACCTACATTTGTTGTTTGTTTTTTTACCAAAGCCTTATGAGCTATCTAGCGTGTCACCCTAAGGTAATCGAATCCCTGATTTTAACGTTGTAAATCCTAAGGCTCACTGCTGACCCGTCGAAGAACGAATTTGAGAATGAAATTAAAGAGGAGTATTACATACGTTAAATCTGTTATATCCAATGCTGATATGGCCTATCGCACAATACCAAGCTTCAAGCCCACTGGGAAACAAACACAATAGTAGTTGAGATACTATTTGATATTATGAAATTGCGTGAACTATCATGCAACTTGTGAAAAATAGGTCAAATTGGTGAAGATTTACCTTTATCTTGTGTTTTAATAGGAGTCATTTTCAAACCAGAATTAGGGTGAGAATTAATAAACCAATACTACTTATTTATATTAACATCAATTATGTAGTATTACTTAAATTAACTTTGCATATCATTCTGTTATTCCCGGAACGAATCAAGCAATCACAGCACAAACAGAACACTATACATTTTTTTTTATTTTTTTTTAAAATATGAATGAAAGTAAAGGAAATGTACAAAAATATGTCAACCACAGCATATCTGGTATATCTAATGTCAACAATGCCTCTTGTCCCATACCAAGATTCATCAGGTCAGCTGGGATTACAACAGATAAATTAGTGACTGATATTAGCCACAAGCACAAATATTTAAGCCAATTTGGAAGAGTTTATACAACACGAAAAAATCTGTGCTACACGAAGTAACCTGTGAATGCAGAAGACCCAAGGTCATAATTTAGAGAAAAATAAGTTTATTGGTTCTTTTCATTACTTTAGATACAATGTTATAGAAGAGTACTACATCGCGTACGATAACCCTAACGTTCGTGACCAACGACGGTTTTCAATCTTTAACGCTCCCGTCACTTCAGGTAGTGCGGGAAAGGTTGCACAATTGCGGAAGTGGGAACAAAATGTCTAAATCTCATATTGGTTCATCAGAATGAAAAAAACAAAAACAAAAATTAGTTGGTCAGCAAACAAAACCGTTAGAAAACCACTTATGTAGACCAAAAGCTAAAAATTGACAACTGTTGATACCACAGACGAAATAAAACCTGAGTACATAGTTGTTTTTAAAGCAAATTAGGTATGACTAACATAACCTCTATAATTCCATCAACAAATCAATTCAGACTTATCAGAATCGCTAACTAAGCAAACAAGAGGTTTCCAATTATTTTGCCTATTGGAAGTTTCAATTTTGCAAAACATTTTGTAAAGGTCTATTGCCCCCTCCCCAAATTTTTTTTTTTTTTTTGTCACAGAATAATGACAGCCCCTGTACTGCTCTTTTTATAACATGATTATTTAAAGCTCAATTCTGTTATGCACCAGATACCATAGGTAATGTCAAGGGATTTACATGGTACGATTACTTCAAGTTTTACTGATGGTTATGATTATTCTAGGTTGTTTAATTTGAAAAGGTTTAACTTCTTTATGTTTATGGTAATTACAATATATAGAATGTTTCAAACAAGATAATTTCTTTTTAAAATCACTTTTTTCTTTTACATACAAGCAATTCCTTAATCAAAAGAGCAATAGTGTGGTTATTGTTAACCATTAGTAAGATATTACAGGGCAGTTTTTTACTTTACTGGACATTAGTTCTGTTCTAACATGTTTTAACTTGTCCTCTAGACAGGTTATTTCCTTCACACAGTTTCAATGTTGAATTTCCTATTAGAATTCTTCAATAGCCATTTTTCATAATGTTCCTATTATTTTCACATACAATACTCAATACTAAATAACACTACTAGGCTTAATTTCTGCAAGTCCCTACCCATCCATATGTTATTATGTTACATTCAATTATGCATGTATTATAAAGTTGTTTCTCTTTTTCAGAGAAATATAGCAAATGTAAGCTCATTTACATTTGAAGAGCATATTGTAACAAATACGTGGGTACATGAGCACAAGAATACTGGTGGCAGCACACAGATACACTGGATACACGAGATATATGGGATGGGTAGGGACTTACAGGGCACCCTGTACACTACTAACACACTTTTGCTTATGGGCCTATCTACTAAAATACAAGTTACAGTATTTGTTAATGATCTTTATGGAACAAAAGGAGAAAAACACAGAACACTACAAATTTAATACACATAGCCTGCTTGACAACAGTATATCATCAAATGATTTAAATACTTCTTACTGAAAATAATCCTTCAGTCTCTTAGGTTTTGCTCTTCATAACCATACAACTAGCTATCAGTTTTAAAATGCTTCTAATAGCATGACCACATCATGAGATATACCAATTAAGTCCACAATTCTAACTGAAAAGTGTTTTAGTCATAGATCAAGTTTAAACAGACCTTTTCAGCTTAATATTATAATTTTAGCTCATAAATAAGAATTTTAAGTTCAGTATCAGCTGATATAAATGCCTAAAGCATGTATCTTGTTCCATGCAAGCTAAAGTATCAACTACTATTAAAGTCGTTTATAAATATTCAATTCATTGAGACCTACCTGATTAACAAATTATAAATCTGTATTAAATATATGCAATTTTAGTTTCAATGTACTTAAACAGCAATTTTAAACAAAGAAACCCAACCTACCTTCTCTAATATACAAATGCAACAGCATATGGAAGTAACTGAAGTTGAAGCACACACACTACTAAGTGATATTACAACCTTTTTTTTTTTTTTTTTTCTAAGTAATCACTTCTAGCCCTATTTTTCAAGAAATTATACTGGTAAATTACAGGTAAGTTTCTCACTTTCCATTGTTTTTAAAGCACCCACATCATATCTGCCCAAATATATATTTAAAATAAAAACTTAAAAAGTGCTGAAAAGCATTTTAAAATACTGGCAATGATTTTATTAATTTCCAGTAAATCTCTTGTACTTAAAAAAAAAAATTCAATATTCAGAATTTATTGAAATAATTTTCTACAACAAGAATTATACACTAGCCTCTCCATGTTTAAAACGAAATCTTAAAAAGTTACATTTTCTTTCAATTTTAGTACAAACTACATGTGACACTCAGCACAAAGTTTGAGTCTTACAAATACATCAGAATTTTGGTTCTCTCAATAATCAGTATTACCAATCAAATACTAATATCTTTACAGTATCTTGTCCATTACCTTTCACTTAACTTATTTCCTAAGCATGTAGCCATTGGAAAGTCTGAGTTAACTTTCAAGTCAAAGGATCACTACCTGATTAAGCTCAGTATCAATTGTGTACTAATGTTTAGAACAATTCATAGCACAGCTAAAATATGGTAAGAACTTGTATGCTTGAGACCTCGCAGGAGTTTCTTTGTATCAAAATGTTAATTTAGTATACATAAGCTACAAAGACCTCTTGTCGTACATAACTACAACTTTTAATTTTTAAATATTTTTAAAAAAAATTAAGTATCAAAAAAGCATTACATTTTACATGTGCAGGCTCAGTTAGTCACTAGAATTTAGCCAATAAAGTCTTATAATAAATATCTTTTTGACCTGGCAATGTGAAAATATAAAAGTCACTTTAGAATGCCTTTTTTTTTTTTAAATGAGTAATATATGTTTACAAATAATGAGCAAACACACCAATCTAAATTCACAACAAAAGATAAAATCAAAATATATTTTATCCATGGTTATACCTAGCTGTCAATGCCACATTTCATTTTTACAGCTATGTAATGATTTAAATAGATACATCCATTCAATTTCTGAATAATGTTTCAAGAATTATAATCAAACAAATCTTAAAAACAAAGCCAGGTTCCAAAATCTTAGAACAACACCATAGAAACTTTTCCTTATGTTTCAGAGTTCATGACAGATGGATGTTTGTTTTTGTTAGCTTCCACATCTTTTCTTTGTTAAAGAAATAAGCACAATGCATTGGGTTTTTGGTTTACTATATTCATATGGGTTTTTGTGGCATAAAACATCAAAAGTATATTTATATGCAGATTTTAATTTAAGTTTTATTACATATAATAAACCAAATTCTGTATATGCAACCAGGAATATTGAGAGCCACTACAGGCCCCAGAGCAAATATTCTTGCAGACTGCTTCCTCGCTCTCTCTCTAACACTTTTAAGTACTTATTAAAAAGATCCTAAAGTAGGACAACAAACTCATAAACAGTCACAGCAACATCCATTTTTTAGCTCACAGTATAAGCATAAACATTATAAAAGTAACAACAAATGGCTATTAAATCCGTAAATAACAAATGTATATAATTTGTACTCAAATTATTATTTCAGTCAATGGTCTATAAACAAATAAAAGCTAAATCTTTTTATATATATATAATTAAATGGAGATATAGCTTAAAGGTGATTTGTGAGCTTTTTGGCATAACCAGGTTTCAGTTGCTCCCTCTCCTTGTCAATGGGCCTGTATTCAACAGTAGTAACCATACTCCAAGGTTGAAAATGCACAAACCCCTAACTGTTGCTGCAACTGATGACATCAAGTTTCTTCACAGCTGTTCCAATTATAAAATTGGAAACAAAAATGTGATAAATTTGAATCCTGACCACCTAAATATATTGAGCCATTACAAGTTCAGCTTAATCCTGTCAATTAGAACAAAGTAATATTATAATAGGTATTTTGAAAAGGTACCATTTTAGAAAGTGGTATCAGCAAAAAATGTACAAGCTTTGAAGAAGAAAAATCAGTCACATAGCACGTGACTAAGCAAGCATCAATAAATTCAGATGTATTAAGAAAAAACATCTAAAAACCCTGTAGCTAAACCCAAGTGCTTGGTTCTAATCAAAGATACTACTGTTGAATTGTAGGATTATTAAAATTTTGTGTAACAGACAGGAAAAACTCGGCTATAGAGCACTATAACCTAGGTGATTTTTTTGTTTTAGGCATGATATAAATACACCTAACAACAGTTCAGTAAACTCCTAGTGATACAAGGCTTAGAAATTTTGAACTCCAATTACAAGCTTAAAAAGATTTAATTTTCTTAATCACTTTGATAAACTACCAATAGTGAAGGGTCAAATTTATTAGCAGAATAATACTTTGAAAATGAAAACATTAAATTTATACATGTATTTTAATACTTATTTCAGGAACTTCACATCAAATTCTGAAATTTGGTTTAAAAAAAAAGTACATACTTTATAACACAATATTTTGTCAAAATCTTGACAAATTGAAATTCAATTAACTTATTATTTATTTTTGTTATTAATTTGAACACATTAGTTAATAATTTATTGTAATCAAATTAACTGACCAATATATGTCTCAGTGTGGTAGAGTAAGTGTTCTAAAAGAAACTGCTCCATAATATTAAAAATTAAGTGGTGACGGTTACTGGTTGACCAAAGATTGTTTTGTCTTGTACAAAGCTGAGTGGCAAGGTGCAAATTAGCTGTTTAGGTCTAAGTTTTACTTAGTACTATCAATACCAGCATCATTGACAACATTAGCACTTACACTAACAGAAGAAGTAATATAGTAGCAAATTACTTTTACTTATAGTATCTAACACATTAATGGTATCAAGCTAAATTTAAAAGTTAGAATTTAGGTTTCACACTAGTAGTAATAGTATTTTATTGTTACTATTAATATTATTTATATAGTGATACATGAAGTCAGCACTACAAATGATACTTTAGAACGTACAATCTGCAAAATAATTTTTAAGTTAAAGCACTAAATATGGGTATCGAAATAAAATATTTTAATTAAATTTTAAAAAGCATAATAGGTCTACCCATAGTTAAATTTATAAATACAAAATGCAAAGTATTATAATTCAGGTTCAAACTAAGCCTAACCGGAGTTCACGTATAGTCTATCGGTACGACCTCTGGCGAAAGTAAACCTGAGTGAACCAAATTTATAGTGTTAAAGCAATTAAATGTTTGATCTGTTTACGTTTTAAAAATAAATTAAACGAAAACGTTAAAAGATAATTTATCCTCTAAAACACTTCACTTTAACTTCATGAAAATGCATATATAAAATCACGTATATATTAGTTTTCGTAGTCTCAGAACTCATAAATCAATAGATATTTCACACTTAAAGTTAGGTAGTTTGTCACAGAGAACTATAGCAAGAGATTTCTTTATTTTTTTACCTTCACAAAATTTCAAAAACAATTTTCGAAGAGGCGCTAAAGAACAGAAGCATAATATATGGCCTACCTTTTCACGTACAGATACTGCAACAAAGCCAACTTACCAGAAACAAGTCTCTGCGACGACGCTCTCATGGATCGTGGGTTGCCGCTACTACTGCTTTGATTTCTTGTGTACACACTGAGCTCTTCGATTGAACCCGTCCCCAGACTTTGGCAACGAAGAGGGTGGTAATGGTAATTGTTGAACTGCAATCCGTATAAGAGCTAGAGATGTACGTCATTGAAAACTTTCTATCCCTGATTGGCTGCCCTACCCCACGTGCTGGGTGTTCCTTGTGGGTAGAGCAACTAATGATGACGTAGTTTACCCAGAAAGGCGGGTGTAAGAAATCGACAGTGTACGGTAGGGATTTCAAGTAAAACTGGCGAGAGCAGAGGGCAGCTTCGTGAAAGATATTTTAAGGCCTGAAATTTTTTAACATTTATTTAAATAGTTATATTTAAAAATACGTAAATTTGGTTCTTAATCAAGTATTTTATTCAAGAAATATATTTCGCATGACAATTTTTGCATGAACTGATATAAAACAAAGTGAGATAGAAATGTGTAATAAAATACATCTTGTAATAAGCCCTAATACTAAATTTGTATAACTGTTTATAATAATAAAACACGTTTTCAGTAACTTTTTGTGGCTATTGTTCTTTCGTTATTTATGATGGAAAAAAATTCTTCACATTAGCAGTTGAATTATTTTTTCATTTTTTAGCAAAAATTCAAACAATACTTAATAATTTTGTATGCAGATTTAACATATATTTGACATCGGCATCAAAATGGTGATTAATAGAAACGCTTCAGCCCCCCCAGTGGCTCAGCGGTATGTCTGCGGACTTAGACGCTAAAATTCGGGTTTCGATACCCGTGGTGGGCAGAGCACAGATAGCCCATTGTGTAGCTTTGTGCTTAATTCAAAACAGCAATAATAACAATAAACGCTTCGTAATTCATGGCGCTTACAAAAAATATAAATGTTTATCTGTTGCTAGGTTCAATCTTCTTTGGCAAAACATAGCACATTTTTGGCTGGTATGAATAAAGTTATCTTTTGGGTTTTGACTAAAAGCACACAGATCGTATACAAGCATGAAATATTGAAATGTGATTATTGTTTTTGTTAACGAAGTAAGTGTTATTTTCCGAATTGTCTGGTGACTTGCCCCTAAATATTTAACTTTTAACAGTCCACAACAATTTTCATATTTTTGCATGGTGTTAGAAGCTTTGAATAATTTCTATTCTGGAGTACATATTACGCGAAAATTTGTGTACTGGTAGAAAATTTTAATTATAACATTTTCTTCATGTTTTTGTTTATCTCAGTTCTTTACTAAAAATAAATTAAGTTGACTGATTCTAGTGTATGTGACAGGGTACTTTTATGATTTTTATGTCGTTTTTAGTACATAATAACAAAATATAAGTATATTTATTAGGTCACGGAAAATTCCAATTAAACCTAAATTCAAGTGTTAGATAATATAAAAGAACTTTGTCAACTGTATACTCGACTAAAAATAATAAAAAAATAAGTATTTAAGGTTCGTAAAACAAGTATCTAACATTTTTCAAAACAGAATTTCCATCGCTAGACCAACAAACTACCATGATATTTTATTTAATTTAGATTGTGTAACATCAATAACCAAAATAAAATTAACATTATATTGGTTTTGCATACAATTTACATGTATAATATTGAAATTATTACTCAACATTGTAAAACATAGATATTTCAAATGTGTCTCTTAAATATTTATTTTCCTTTCGATCTTCCTGATAAATTTAACAAATGAAATTTTCGTTATGACCATAAAATAAAATATGATTCTCATTGTTGAATCTTCGAAAAATACGTACCGAATGATATAAGAACAAAGCTTCTTCTAAACGTTTCGCTCTCTGCGAATACGTTATGTAACATGGGATTCTGTTATAAGTTAACTAGGGTAATTCTATAGACCCAACGCATTTAGAAAATATTTTTGTAACGGCTTTTGTTGTTGAATGGGTTCACTTGAATTGTTCCGTATAAAAAATAACAATATTGCTGGACCTAACTTCTTAGATAACCCTAAAAAGTTGCTTGTTAATTTTCTCATGCGTATCCTAAAATTAAGAAATTTCCGGTCATTGAGCCTATAACTTTAAAACTCCCTTCTAGCCAAATAATCTAGCCTTGAATAATCCTATTACACAAATAGAACGATTGCACATTAAACACAAACATATATAAGTAATATTTGATAACAAACATCAATATTTATAAATATAGAGCTTGCACTCAATAAATTATTTCTTAAACGTATGGAACAAAGTAGTGCAATCACAATTTTGATCAACAACTCTTTTTTACTCATTTATTGTACATAAATTATCCATACATAAAATCCTTTTTTCAATTATTTTCTTTTCTTTGGGTTGTGATACAAAGATGAGATGTCCTCTTGTCCTTTATCACCAATAATCAGTATCTTCTGGAAGATAATAATGGAAACACTCTCTTGTAATGCATATGCTGTAGCTATACCATGTCACCACGATACAAATATATTGTTCTCAGTATTTACATAACGGGAAATTTTTATTTTATCACTAAATATTTAATTTTTCCTCGTGAAAGTCACTTATGATATCAGTAGTATTCTTTAGTATCACTGCATACTCTGCTCAGTGATTATATTTAAGCTATAAATGCAAAAAATCCAATGGCACTTTCTTCAGTTTCCTTTAAATTACCAGAGGTATTGATATGTCACTCCTAACCTTGTTTAACACTTTTTGGTAACTCATTAGAAAGACATTGATACCATAGTATCTTGTTTTCATCTTCTTAAATGGATAACTCATTTAAAAGTGTATTTTTACTATTATATTGGAAAAAGAATGAAATGCTTTGGTCTTGGCCTTTTTGATTCCAAGGATTTAATGTATCTTTGTGTTGATCCAACTGAAGGTAAATAATCACCTCAAATTTCTAAGGAAATTAATTAGCAAGTTTTTACTGCCCGCTAAAAAAATAGCATATACTTTAGACCACTTGGTGAAATTGTTAATTACTACCAAGATGCATTTATTCTCACTGTTACTTTGTGGTAGGTCTACGCAGTTCAACAGCAACATTTTAAAGTGGTATTCGTACATAGTATAACTGCAGCTGTCCACTTTTTCTTCGTGAGCCTTTACATTTACAGTACAGCTAACACAAATTATACTAATCATTCACAAAATTATGGCATCTAATCCAAAAGAAATGTTTTCTCAGTCTCTTAATATCTTATAAGCACTAAGAACTAATCTTTTGAAAAGATGTAGAGGGGTGGTTTGTTATTGATTATAAGGATTGTAGAAACATTAATTGAAATTTTCTGTTCTGTTTACTGATGTATTACTATTTTTTTTACATAACGATGTCTGGCATGAATGTCATTCCGCACTAATCCTGAGCCACTAAATAATTAGCTTAACACTTATAGCTTTGCCAGAACATATTTCAGTCCAGTGTTGGACCACATTGGTTCATCATCATCTGTAGATGTCTCATCGTGGATTCTGCTGTTGCCCTTTAGGTTAATTTCCTTTACCATCTTGTTCTTCCATATTTTCAAGGCATGAACATTCCTCAGTAATAATAGATCTTTGTGATAATGTATCAGCACTTCTTTAATTCTCATACGACGTATAACTGATACAAAAGTTGTACTTCTGAAGTTTTTGAAGCCATTTTGCAAAATATCCATCAATTACTTCAATAGTTCATGATCTTCCAAGAACGTATTTTGTCCGTATAAATATCAATGAAAATGGCATGAAGCTTGAACAATGTGATCGTTTTTCTTCATCTTCAATCTTTAGATCGATGAAGGTTCAACTAAACAACAGTTCTCAGAAAAGCCCTAGCCACTATATGTAAAGTTAAGAGAAAATTGTTATGGGAATTTTACTTCTTAAAGATGTAATATTGTGGCCTTTATTCTGGTAATGTAACTGTCATATGGTGCATCGGTATCTCCTGTTAATAGATTGTGACACTCTTTGAAGCGTGGGAAACTTCATGCTCGTTCTTTTTACATCAAGATTATTCTCAGTGTATACTTTTCCTCTATTATCAATTATCCACATAACATGTTGAATTGAAAATTTCCCACTATAAGGATGGTATCAAACTTTCTTCTCACTGCACCTTTATAACCTCATTAATTCATCTTATTGGTTCATCATTCAAGATCGTTTTCCAGTTTTCACTACTACATCAAATAAAACAAAAGTAGATGTGAAACTATTATCAACCAACAAGTTGCCAAGCTTCTCATTAATGAATACATTCACTGATGGTTGATTTATTTCATATTAAATCTAAATAAGCATGTTTTTAACTTTCACTCTTAAACTGTCTCTTTTTCTCTTGATCTTTTTTGAAACTTCCTGACACTTTACTTTTACTATTAATGTTACCTTCATTAATGATGTTAGTTTGAATGTTTAATATGTCTATTGTTGTTTTTTAAATTATATTTACGTTATAAAGTATATGAATTTAGGACTAACCTAAATCTGTAAAGTTGGTCAAACCTCAAAAGGTATTCTTGTGGTTATGGTCTTGGAATACTTTTTTATTGTTGTGTGGATTCTTTTGGATTATTCATTTAAATGAAGAAATAATGAAAAAGGGGTTTTCATTCTTTACAGCAAGCAAAATTTTAAGTAACTAATTATGAACCTTACTTCACAAATATGTCAATTTTTTATATGTGTACTTTTCATATCTCAAGTATTTTGTTGCAATAGAACTAAAAATTTAATGCACTGAACTGCTAAATAGCTGATATTCATGCACAAACCGCCTAAATAATGCACTGATTATCAATTAACTGACTGATAAACTTGGTAACACTTGAACACTTCAATGTTTTAAATACTGGTTATTATATTTTCAGTGCAGAATATTTTTTAAAATAAATAATTTTAAATATGGTAGTTATGTATTATTTTAGTAAGCAGGTTTGCTATGCGTTTTATATCCACCCCATTTTTTTAATGTGAAAATTTTCAAAATTCTGTACATACGTGTAGGTAGTGTTAACTTGGAACATTAGTCGAAGAAGTATCTAATTTTCGTTTGCCCTAGTTACCTATTAAACAAGATCACTAAACCAGAATATCATTAGAACTTTCTCTTGATAAGGATTCCTATATAGTAGAACACGATATGTAGACGTAGACAATGATCTTTACCATTGGCAGGTCAGGTAATATATACCTTAAGGGAATAACCAACAGAAACACGGATATCACATACTACCCAAAAAAATGTCATTTTGTTTCACGTAAATAATGCAATATTTTCTTAATCTTCAACATATACACACATCTATTTATTTTCTGACAGGTCTCTTCATCTGAATCTTGATTGTTTTAATGTAATTTGAATAAAGATTGTTTTATTGTGGCTTACATTGTTTCATGTCTCTTTCTTGGCTTCGAACTTGGTCAAGGCTAGAGAAATCACATTTACACCGTAATACCTTTTCTACTGAAATCTCCTGTTATTCTGCGGATCCTACCCGATTACTCTTAGAAGAAATCAATACACTTAAGAGCACCACATTATTATATATTTTATTAAATGCCAAAAGCGCATTACATTCCGACGTTTTGAATAAAAGTATTTTTCTTTTTTATTATATTAAAATAAAAGCTTTATGTTTATTTAATTTCAGCAACGGAATTTGATTTTATACGTTTTGAAAACGAAAATCACATAAAATATTTTAATATTTGTTGTTAACTTGAAGCCTCTGATGATATTTTTTAATACAATTTTTAAGATAATAAAAATATTTTACGATCATTCTTTGTGAGATTGTTTATGATTTTTTTAAAAGGCAGAAGAAAAGCTTTTACCTGCTCCTCTTATGTTTTGTTAGATTTTCAACATCGTAAGTCAAAGAAAAAGAATATATATAATTTTAATGATAAAGGTATATTTCTGAACTACTAAATTTCATTATTAAGTAAAAATTTTACTCAAGTATGACAATGCACCTTGATAACAATATAAATAAATAATCATTATAATGCATTTAGATGTAATATTTCATAATACACTATGATTGTTTAAAATATTAATTTCGTTTACGGTTATCCAAGTTGCGATTTGCTTGCTTCACATGGAAAAAAACTGGTGATATAGCCTTAACATAATTGACTGCTTAATGAATTTACGTTCGAAATCTAAAGAATGTAAATTCATTAAACAGTCCATTTAAAGCTTTTAATAATTTATCCCTATGTTAAAATTATAATTGGTTTCAATATTTTCCGTCAAAATATTAGAACTTACAGCATCTTAAATTTCAAGTTTTTGATTAATTCATTAAAGTACGTAGAATGTAGTGCCTGTCAGTTCAGATCAATTAATGTAATTGTTTTACAAGGAGATTTGGTAATCCTAAGATTTTTTAATATAATTAAAAACAACAATTGAAAAATGCAATTTTATACCTTTCTTAGCAGTTCGACTTTTAGTTTAGTTGTTGCTAATCGCAATGCTGTGGTCGGTTTGATTATATGTAATTAAGCACAAAGCTATACAATGGGCTATTTGTGCTCTGCCCACCACGAGTAGCAAAACCCGTTTTTTAGCGCTGTGAGTCCGCAAGCATTCCGCTGTGCCTCTGTGGTGCAGTTGTACTTGTCTCGCCACGGGTATGGAAACCCAGTTTTTAGTTTTGTAAGCCTGCAGACTTACCGCTGAACTACTTGGGGACTTAATAGTTCGGTATTTAGTTATTTACACCGAATAAAATAATTTCATACTTAATAAAACAATTTTGTTCTTTATTTGATTTGTAAGTGTATGATTTTAAATATTTTTATTCATCTTGCGCGTCTAACGTTACTTTGGAAACTTATCCACATTTGCAAGTTTTGAATAATCTATCTATATATCAGGGATATTTTATGTATTTTATCTTTATTAGATAAAAACACTTGAGGCTCTTTCGTGACACAGAGGTGTGTCTGCGGCCTTGCAACGCAAGAAACCGGGTTTCGATACCCGTGGTGGGCAGAGCACAGATAGCTGATTGTGTAGCTTTTGTTTAACTACAAAGAAAAACAAAATATCTGGAATAATTATGAGTTGTTACGTAATGTTGTATTTATAATATTTCGCCGGTGGGGCAGTCGTAAGTCTACAGGCTTATAACGTAAAAAATTCGAGTTTCGATTCCCAGCGGTAGGCACAATAGATAGGTAGATAGCCTGAGATTTCTTTGCTCTAAACCATCCAACCAAACAATTATTTATGAATTTATATGTATTATTGCATTTATGATTTAACTTCTATTATCTTTGTGTCATTGTACTTATGATTTAACTTGTGTTGTCTTTGTGTTATTGAACTTAAGATTACCCTCACCACCGGAAAGGGAAAATGAGAGTATTGTAATCGGGTTCGTGTGTTTGTCGGTGTTTCTGCACGTGTATCTCAAAAGCAAATAGACCGACGTATATGAACGTTTTACACAAGATAGAAAGTTAATTTAGGACAGTCCTCGCCAGATTTGGTCCGGATTTATTTTCTGTATCACTTCGATTCATTGTTATATAATGGGCATTTTCTTAGTTTGGGGTTAATACCATATAAAGTGTGATCGGCTTTGTACCGAATTTCTTAGGCACATTAAGATTGAAACTCCTCATCACAGAACATAAAAAAAAAATTATCTGGATCGTGAATTATTTTGGATTTGAGAAGGATTTTTGTACTTGGTCGTGACTCACTGGCTCAAGTCCAAAAAAGCCGATGGGTTGGTCTTGTGGAACCAATGGGCGCTGTGAGGACTTTTGTAAGTGAGAGCATGTGGATTCTTTTGTTTACTTTCAAGGCTAGTTATACTAATCGACTACACATGACAATCTTTAAAGTTTCAGGGCAACAAGGTGTCAATTAATATAATGTCAATAGAGGTTTATCTAGGTTAGAGGAAATTATGTTAAAGTTGTATAAAGCCCAAAAGTGTGTAGACTAACGTGTTTAAAGGAATATATCTAGCTTTTTTATTTTTAAAGTTGTTTAGTATTAACTTCAGGTCAAAGCAAGCTACTTACATAGATCAGAACTTGTGAATAAAATGCATTGCTTCATCAGTTAGATAACTCTACTGCTAGCGATATATTCGGCTGTATATCAAACAACTTCTCACGAGGTTCGATCACCTTAAGAGATTTACTAATCTTAAAATGGAAAATAACCTTTATAATAAAAATATATAATAGTAGAAATGATTATATGTAAACTTCTATGTACCAATGACTTATAGACATCTTTTACGCCAAAGTAAGGTAAAAATACAATAAAATTATACGTGCATTTCTGTTTTCTTGATGAAAAATCTGTCACATGCTTAGCTTACTTCAAAATATAACTTTATTTTATGATCATGGAGTTTATGTGTGTGTTTTGGATATTTAAACACTTAAATCATGGAGTTTTACCGAATTGTATCTCCATTTAATTGTGCAAAAAGAAGTTGTAGAGATTTTATTTCCAAATGAAACCGTATCTGTATTTTGAAGCGAAAATGACTCAGCTGATATTCAGTGCATACGTTTATATTAGAAAAGTTAAAAACAATTTAAAACTGGCGCAGAAACATGTAACTGAGATGTCACTAATACACCGTTAAAAATACAATATACAAGATGTGCGTGTCAGATGTTAGATATGATTTTTACTCTCTGCGAAGGAGACGTAAAATAAGACAAAATAAAGAATAACTAAATTATTTAGCTGTTTAAGTGTCTCCGTTTTACCGACTAATAGAAACGGACAGAAAACGCGTTATCTAAGTAAAACTAATTATGGTAACTAAAACGTTATATAAATAAAACCAATGGTAACTAAAACAACAGACCCGGAATGGCGAGGTGGTTAAGGCACGTTGCTCGTAATCTGAGGGTCGTGGGTTCGAATCCCCTTCGCACCAAACATGCTCGCCTTAGAGGAGTTATGATGTTATGGTCAATCCCATTATTCATTGATAAAAGCGTAGCCCAAGAGTTGGCGGTGAGTGATGATGATTAACGGCATTCACTCTAGTCTTAGACTGCTAATTTAGGGACGGCTAAGCGCAGATAGCTCTCGTGCACCTTTGCGTGAATTTCAAAAACAAACAAACTAAAACGTTATCTAAATTAACTATTGGTAACTAATATTAGAATTTTATTTTAACAAGGGTAAACTAATCACTAGCTTTTAATTATTATTTAGATCTAGAATATTAGAAAATTCTAACCACATATTATAGTCGTTCAATAAAGCAATTGAAGGCGCTCAGATAAACATACGCACACGTTACGCAAAGACTGAATAGTGTCTACAAATATTCTCAAGTAAATAAGTTCTACCTTTCGAAAGCGATCCGGTTATGTGGTTTATATAGTTTTATACTATTACTTATTGAGCCTAAGTGTTTTTCTGACATCGTGAAAATTCTCAAGTGGTTAGTTTTGAAATCTGTGGTTGAAATTCATCAGAGACACAACTTGTATCATTATGATTTTTTTCCGTGTTTCAGAATAATTTCCCCTTCAGTCCAATATTCAAAATCTGAAATACCATGTAATTCTCAGGGGTCCTGGAAGAGATGACTTATCAAACACCACACCATTGGGACTGACTACACTCGATCATAGGTTCCATTATAGCAATTGCTCAGTTGTTTAACCAATTAAATACATGATAGATTGTATCTAGATTTTCACTAGCAGAATAATAAAAAAAAATTAAGTAAAATGTTACTATTTAAACAAAATATGGAGATTTGATTATTTCGTAAACTATTTATGTTTCAGAAAATAAACTATCAAGCTTTTTCAAAACACGTTTCATATTAGTTTATTAATTTGAAAATATGCAAATCAAATCTCATATACTGTGCACAGTTGTTAATAAATTTCAAATTTTGCCATACCTTTTGAAATGTTTATGTTTATTTTGTTTGTTTCAGAAAACACGTTATCTAAGCAAAACTAATTACGGTAACGAAAACGTTATATAAATAAAACCAATGGTAACTAAAAATGGCGGCCAGGCAATGGCCAGGTGGGCTAAGATGCTAGACTCGTACTCTGAGGGTCGCGGTTTCGAATCCTCCTAGCACCAAACATGCTCGCTCTTTCAGCCGTGGGGGTGTTATATTATTTCAGTCAATCCTACTATTCATTGGTAAAAGAGTAGCCCAAGAGCTGGTGATGGGCGATGATGACTAGCTGCCTTCCCTCTAGTCTTACACTTTTAAATTAGGGCCGGCTAGCGCAGATAGCCCTCGTGTAGCTTTGCGCGAAATTAGAAAATAGAAATGAAAATGGCTCTGAACGTAATATTTAACGTGAACCCATTAAAGGGTTTTTGTTCAACTTAATATCTTATAATAAATAACAATTAAATACATAAATATCACAAATACAGTAAATAGATTAAAATATGAATTAATTTAAGCTTATAAAATATACTTTTTCTTCTTCCTATTTTATTATATTTTATTCTAGTTTTTCTTACGAATTAGTTTTATAGATCTTCTCAAATACATTTTTTCGTAATATTTTATAAAAACAATTTATTTTCATAATTCATAATAAGTTAATTAAAATACATCTTATTGTACTGTCTTTCAAATTTCATATAATTCTTAGCAATACTTTCAACCGTTATGTAATTCAAACTAACGTTACACAACAGTTAGTACGTCAGTCATCGTATCTATACCAAAAGAGGCGCCAAATATTTAGTAACGTTTTTGTAAAAATAACATTTTATACTGCATGTTACAAAATGGAAGACATATAAATAAGTTTATTTTTGTTATTTATAAATACTGTTATGTATACAATCTGTACGATAATTCATATATCGTGGTTTTGTTATGTACAGGGTGGTCGCTAGAAAAGCGGAAAATGTGTCAAACAGCTATTTATTTTTACAAAGTTTTTTAAAGGCATATGTTATATTACACTCATAGATGCTCAAAATGCATTTTATGGTAGTAAAATCATGCATTTTATTCATGATGTAAAGAAATCAAAATAGAAATGAGTAAGCACGCATTTTATTCATGATCTCATCTGACCCTCAAATTTTCCGCTTTTCTAGCGACCACCCTGTATATATGCAGTGAAAAGACTGGACAGTTACTGTTAACTGTAGAAGATTATAGTTTGACACTATTATAGCTATTTAAAAGAAAATGGCAACTGAAGATTTGAATCTTTCTATTTTCACACAGATCGAATTTATTTTAACTCATCGACATAAATTTAGAGCAGATATAATTTGTTTAATGTTACACCTTGAAATAGTTTTAAATCCATAGTATTAGAACAAATATTTCTGCTGTGAATCATTTGATATTGTATTAATAAACAATTTTTGATAAATTTGAACAACGGTTTTCGGTACCTATTGCTCATACTTGTGTGTTCTTCTACGAGATATTTGAAACGTATCTCAAACAGAATAAGTTACAACCAGGATTTTTTTCTTATTACCATTTATGTATTGATAGATAGTGGCTATCAAAGAAATACATATTCATTTTTGTTTAACTATCAGAAGAAAATAGTTACCGAGTCATTCATTTGTTAGTCCTTCTCACAAATGAAATTATAATAATTACAAAAATACGTGATAAACTTTCTAAACGCGATATTTTTTTAACTTTATATTCTGTTATGTTGAAACGTTTAAGATTTCGTATTGTATAATATCTTACTTGGACAAAATAGTTATTTTAGCATTAAAAGATTTATTATTTTATAAGCTGCCTATCCACGAAATTATCTACTCTGCTTTCATGTGGTGCGTATAAAAAGTTAGAAGAAATATGGTCAGTGAGCAATTGAGGTAGTTTGTGAAACGTTTTACCAACTGTACACATTTTCAGATGCGACATAATTGAGACATCTGAATATAAAATCCACTATTTGTGTCCATTAGTCAATGTGTATGTCCACTAACCTGTTTCTTTGTATGGATTGGTTGTTTTTTTGTGTAGTCACAGCGTATAGTGTGATTGCTGGAATTAAATTTACGTTTGGACTAGCTTAATATGTCCATGCACTCTTCACTACAATGGTTAAAATTCAAGTAGACAAAGAATAATTAAACATTTATTTCATTAATCAAAATATTTTCAACTTTGGATCAAATCGACAAATATGAAAAACTTCATAATGTATAGGTTGAAACTGATAACAGGCTGCATGTGACTAACCCAGACGGCTAGACAAGCGATGGAAGAACCAGTGGAGGTCAGACTGAAACTTTAGTGGGTTACATCATGCACGTGCATGCAGCTGTTACGAAACACTAAGTTCACGATAGCTGTCTGTGTACGGAAAAATCTACTTATACATAATTATGTATTTGGATGTATGTGTGTATCGTCTACTGACATAAGCACCTACTGCTATTATCAACGAACTCTCAAAAGTACTATTGCAAGTGTTTTACTGAGAAGTAGAGGATTTGAAAAATGAAACATTAGTGATTCATGAAAGATGCTACAGGAAGATATTTTCATTACAGCTACGTACATCTCACCAAATATGAATTGTCTTCGTAAAAACATTCTATAGATAAATTATTATTCCGTGATAATAAAAAAATTACAGCACAAGGTAATATCCTCGTTCAATTTTATGTGAAAGTGAAACCCTTGACAAATATACATTTCACTATGATCTAAAGACACAATAGTTTTCTTTAACCCGTCCATAAAAAGTAGTAGCCATAACAGATTTTGCATATGATAAAAATCTGTAAATATATTTCAACATAACAGGCTTATTCTGACAGTTTTACGTTGTATTTCTAACTAACAAGTCTAACAATAGTTAGTTATTCATATTAACAAAGTTTAAACTCTTTAAATCTCTAATCAATTTTATAAAACTAACAAAATGTGTACTTCAAAATAAATGGCGCAGATACTCGAGTTGCTTTGCGCCACAAAACACCAAACTAACCAACAAACCAAAATAAATGGCCACTCACAAACTATGTATAACAATGAAGTTAATTTACACTGATTCAAGTGACCCGATCCGTCATGTCCATAGTTAAAATGTTCTTTTCCATAGCAACTTAAATGATTCAACATATGTCCATAGTAAAGAAGTCACTTCCAATGAAACGTAAATGATAAACAAAATGTTTTCATGGTAAAAAAGCCACTTTCCTATAAATTCAAATGACCCAACATAATGTCTCCACAGTAAATAAGTCACTTTCCAATGGAACTCAAGTAATCTAACATAGTATCTCCGAGATAAACAATACAATATATGTGTGGTTGTTTTTTTAATTTCGCCCAAATCTACATGAGGGCTATCTGCGCTAGCCGTCCCTAATTTAGTAGTATAAAACTAGAGAAAAGTCATCACAGCCCACCGCGAACTCTTGAGCTACTCTTTTACCAACGAATTGTGGGATTTGCCATAACATTATACATTCCCTCGGATGAAAGAGCAAACATGTTTAGTGTGACGTGGATATGAACCCATAACCCTCAGGTTACAAGTCAAGCATCCTAACCACTTTGCCATGCCGGGCCATAAGCAGAACGAAAGTTAAGCACAGGTAACAGCAGAGCATGAATGTAGTCCATCACATGCCTATCGACATTTTGAAAATACACAACATCGCAGTAAAAAAAAAGTTAAAATTATTAGCCGTGAAAATAAAGAAAATAGACGTAAAATTAAAAAAAAATAACACAAAACAAACCTATAATAAATAAAATGAGAAGAATGAATTGCCTTAGTCAAAGTTACGTTGACGGCGTCGCGATTAGGTTTAATTAATATGTTGTGTTCACTTGTGTAAACTTCATGACGGTGCCACGATAACATAATGTGTCTAAAGTAAAATATTACTTTCACTATAATATAACACTAATAACAAAATATTGCGGTAATCTTTATTTCTAATTTTGTATCTTGTATACTAGATAAAGGGAGATATAGGTTTTTAATGGTGATGTTAAGAGAAGCCTCGAAATTTCCACTTTGACCTCAGGCTTTTCTCGTGAATTCGAAGCTAGATTATAAATACAGAACAATTGTAAATATTTTTTAAAGAATGCAATAGGGTGAATCAGTCAGTGTATTAAGCATTATGGTTACTTTGTACAAATAAATTGATTTTACTTTATTCCTTGATTTGCGCCAAGAACTTTTAAATAACTAACCAACATGTTAGAAAGATTTTGAATACCATTTGTAATGTAGACCTACAACAATGTAGGATACTGTGCAAATGTTTCAGACTGTAAAAATGATAAATGAAAAGACAGACTAATTTGTTATATTTTAAGAAGACTGGACTTTAAACTATTTTTACTGGACAAGCTATTTAAACATGAACGAAAAACAATAATACGATAATGATCACGATGTCATATAGTGATATTCATGCGCTACTTGGAAAGATGAAATTATTAAGACAAAATCAGAACATATGGAAGAGTAAATCAGAGGAACAAAAGATATAATTTAAGTAATACCAAGAAGAACGTCATACGAAATTAAATGAAGGTTAGGAATAACTAAAAAATAAGACAAAAACAAAAGATGATCAAGAAATAATTTATAAAAAAATGAAACAATAACAAGAATTAAACAGAAATTTCAAAGAGGAGTTAAAAGAAAGCTATGTAATATATAATGAAAAATTAAAATCAAAAGTAAATCTGATAAACAGAAATTGAGTAAGCTATAGAAGACATACATGGAGATGACAACAATAAGATTGAAAAAGTATGGGAATACTGTTATAACAAGATTGAAAAAGAACAATATAATAAATTAAAAAGTTAAGTATAGAAGGAGTATCATTAAAGTAGAAGGTAAAAAACAATGAAAAAACATCTCTAACAAGATAAAACACCTGAAAAATGAATAGCTAAATGTCAAGATTAACCCAGTCACATCTTTTTGTGCGTCAGATATGAATTTCCAGCCAGGATGCTATCTACGACAAAATATGGGATAGACTAGCTTTCGTACCACTTGTTACTAAAGGATCTTTCTCGACAACTCAAACTATGACATTACCAGAATTTAGCTGGTCAATTCAACAGTGACCAATAGACTATGATGTAAAGATACCAGGGAGTCACACGAGGAAGAACTGTTATAAATGTGGTAAACCTGGCTATTACAGCGAGACTATGAAGAATCGATAGGTGTTATGATATCAAAAAGCGAAAACCCCTAGAACAAGGCTTCAAACTCGACCATATTAATGGAACAACCAAGGACTCAACTACAATTGGAAAATATAAATTAGATAGATTTACAGAGTAATGTCAGCTGGTAATATACTATATCTGTCTCAAGTGAAATAATAAGTTAATTGTTTAAAGATATTAACCTAAGAATTCAAAGGTTTATTGATGGAAAGCTTTGCAGTACGTTGCTCAACAATGGCTCCACAGTTACTATAGTTTGAACCCATTTAGTAACGAAAAATGAGGAATATACCTCCAGCAATGAAAAAAGGGTAGATGTGTAGAGAAAGAGGCCATAAGGTGCGAAAAAGAGAAAACTTAAGTTACCATTGTTGTATGAGATTTCTTTATTTCTCTTGATGTATGGAAAATTTATACCAAAAAAAGTGCATATTCTGAATTGACTTCGTATGGAGACGTAGATGCAAGCTTAGGCAAGTTTCAAATAGCTCCACAGTTTATGACTAAAAAATCCCTGTGCACTACTTTGCCTTTACTACCTTCAGAGATTGAATTTCTAGTCGTAACCAGGAAAGCAGTCATTGTACAACCAAAATCTGAAGTACTAATACAAGGACTTATTAAAGATAAACTTACGTTTACTAACTGAGCTGTAATAAAAGCAAACACTCTAGTGTGTGTTTCCTTCTGGACTAATGATTGGTAAAACCTTTTTAGACCTGAAGAATAAATATATCACCATTAAGGCCACGAATACAACAAATCATAAAATTCAAGTAAAATATAGATGGAGCATATATTTCGGCTGCTGATTACGAACAAGCATTCAACAAACAGAAGAAGGCATTGACCGATACTCTGATGTTGACAAACTCATTTTTTATAGAGATGCCAGTGAATTTCCAACGGGAGCAGTCTTGTCGTCAGTATAACATTGAAAGAGCATGTGATTATGTACTATAACAAAAAATTGTAAGCTACAGAAAAAAAGTATTGTACCTTGAAAGGAGCTACTAAATGTTGTTCAAGCACTGAGTCACTTCCATCATTATCTATACTAACAAAAGCTTTTGAGGGATAAGACAGCATTGAAGTAGCTGCTGATTTTTTATGTTTCAGGAGGCCAAATAGCAAGGTAGCTCTAAAACTTCAAGGAGTATAATTTTGACATCGTACATGGGAAACTATGGGAGTGCTTTATTCTGAAAACTATATGTAAATTAATAGTGTAAATAACATGAGAAGAGGGAAGCGCAGTTTTGAAAAGATAACCAAATTAAAGTGCAGTAAAGTGTAGTTAAAAATATGGCATCCACAAGTGCCGTTGAAGATATTTGTGGCCCAACATAAAAACAGGACTGCTCAGTCAAAAGATATAAAATTGAAACCAATTATTTAGTGAATCAAGAATATTGCAAAAAACCCTCATTGGAATATTTTCGTGACAAATATTCACATTCATAAAAACAAAGATGTATTAGACACAGTATAACTCTTTATGCTTATAGAAGGAATTATTATGTTAAGAAAGGATAAGTGCTGGCGAACAAAAACAACGACTATAGCTGAAACCCTTCATTGTCTTCAAAACCTACTAACAGCTGGACATTTAAATGATAAGAAGACACTGCAGTGAGTAAAAGAGTGCTTCTATAGGGTAGGTGCCAAGGGTTTATGTAAAACTGATGTGAAACATATCAACTCAGTTGTAAGTAAAAAGGTCCATAAAAGAAACAACGTGGACAGCTACAGTATGACGTACACTGTATTAGAGCTCCTTTGGAGAGACTTGTTGTTGATTTTCTTACTCCTCTTCCACAAAGTAACAGTGAAGATAAAGACACCATGATTGTGATTCACTATTTTACCAAATGGCCAAAATCATATTTTGTTTCTAACAAAGAAACAAAAACTCTTGTGAAGAAACTCGTCTATAAATTTGTTTCAAGATTTGGGGTGCTCATGAAAGTCCACTTTTACCAGGTATAGAACTTTGAATCAGGCTTGTTTGCATAAATACGTCAGATCATTGGGAGTAAAAAGATCAGGACAATAGTCCTTCCTCCATCTAATGACTGTATGATGGATAGATATAGCCATACATTGTTAAAACAAAAAATCCACGAACATCGAAAAACGGGAAATCGTAATCTCTCACTGTTACTGATGGGTCATTACACAGCAGTATATAAACTTCTGGGAAAATATCATCATAACTGATGTTCCAGAAAAAATAAAAGTGATTTTGAACCTTCTAAAGAACAGTTACTTGAGATAATCTTACACAAAACAGACGATAGATTAAGGAACACCATCCATGATGTTCACGACTTTATCGGAGAATGACTTAAATCAGTAAATAACAGAATGAAAAGTCGTTTTGATGTTAATGCCGATGAAGCTAGATTTCATCGAAGTGGCATGACAATGTTCTATACAATCTCTGTCTGAAGTAAAAATGACAGAAGAATCAAAGACACGGTTTAGAAAACACAAATGGATAGACAATCCAAGTTATTCAACGTGATCATTTTTGGAAGTATGTCGATGAGATATAAAACAACTAGATAGCTTCAGAGAACAGCGTGTAAGCGAAAAAATTAATATACTGAGGAATCTAAATTCTTGTCTGGACAACTAAGAATTTTCTGAGGCCAAATGAAGAGCTTGTCTATTGGTAGTACAACCAGTGACAAAAAGGGACAAGACGCCATCTCATCTGTATATAATAGGCCTTGGAGAAGAAAACTGTTCAAAATACTTGATGAATGGGCAACTTAGTGGAGTATTTTACTGTATATATTAGAATTGTTCAAAAGACTTTACAAGACAAGAAGAAGTAAAGTTGTAAACTATATCTTTAATGTTGAAATTTGTTTAGGTAGAGGAGCTGCAGTTTTTAAATTATAACGTAATGATAAGCTTATAAATAGATTTGTTGACTAAATTTTATGTTAGTCCTAGATTGGTAGAGAATCTTGAATAAAGGTCATTTGTAATGTGAGTCTATAAAATATATGATAGTCTACACTACAAGTATTTAAGCTTTGTGAAACGTAAAAGAATAAAAAACTAACCTCTTGTAGTTGGAATGGACTAGACTTTGAATTATTTTTACCAAATACTTTTAAAAGGACTGACAATTAAACGAGAGCGATAAAACAGCATGCAAATGTTAAAGGTGTTACTTCTTTTATTAAAAATTGAAACCTAACTGACCTCTCTAACAAAATTTGTTCAAAAGAGAAGACATTACGATACACTTTTACTCATCATTGACCTTTCAAAACATGCACATAATAAAGAGAATACTTTTCACAGTAATTAAAGACCTAACGTGATGTGTTCATAGATAAAACGATACGTTACATCGGAATATAACTTTCAAAAATATTTTATGTAATAAACACGTTACTCTACTTTCCAGTTTAAATGAACTAATAAAATGTACACATTATAAAAATTTACTTTGCACTTGCACCTGACTGCCATAACATTATATGTCCAATGTAATACACTGCTTTTACTGAATTGTAATTGATGTAACAACATGTAAAAACATACCTTTTCATTGAAACTCAAATGACTTAACATAATATGAACTACGCAAACACGATAGTTGGTATTCAATGATAATTGTTTTAACAAGACGTGTCGATAGTAAAGAGTTTTCTTTATATTGAAACTTAACTGCTGTAACATTATATATCTAATGCAGGAGATTACTTTCTCTGAAAGTTATTTTATCTATATAATAAATGCACTACATTTTTTACATTGTAACTTCACTGACCTGGCATAATGTGCCTGTAATAAAAATATATTTTACTTTGGATATTAATTGGCCGAAAACAGTATTTACATGATAAAAACGCTATATCACACTGAAACTTAACTCACCTACATAAAGTATAAAAAACTTCACAATATTTACACAGTAAAGACTACTTATTGCTCTACACTAAAAATAACAGACCTAACTTAATTTTTTACCAAAGTAGAATGCTTTTCCCACTAAAATATAACCCACTAACGAAACATGTAGACTGTCAAATGATAATTTTGTGAACTGAAACTGAACTAAAATAATGTATCATAATTGTTTAGTTTTTAATTTCGCACTAAGCTACAAGAGGGCTATCTGCGTTAGCCGTCCCTAATTTAGCAGTGTAAGACTATAGGGGAGGCAGTTAGCCATCGCCAACTATTAGGCTACTCTTTTACCAACGAATAGTGGGATTTACCGTCAAAATATAATGTTGAAAGGGCGAACATGTTTGGTGTGAGGGAGATTCAAACCTGCGACCCTCGGATTACGAGTTGAGTGCCTTGTCTACCTGGCCATGCTAGGCCTGTGTTATAATTTAAACGATATTTTATAGTAGAACTTAACTAATCTAACAAAATATGTTCTTATTGGAGTCGTAACTTTACACTGGAATTTGACACAAAACCTAAAGTATTCTGTCACTAGGAAAGGCCTGTCTTTATACTGAACCTTAGCTGAACTAACATAATTAGTCCAAAGTAAAGACGTTGCTTTACACAAAAACTTAACTATCCCATTATAGAGTATTAATATAAACACAGTACTTTACAAATTAAATCATCTGATACAATGCGCCTACGTAAAAACGATAATTTATATTGAAATTTAGCATTAGCCTAACAAAACATTTATATGGTGTAAAGATTAAATGTTTTCATCGGAATTTAATTGACCTAACAAAATGTGTCCAAAATAAAAGCAATAATTTAGAGGAATGTAACTAATGTGTTTGAATGTGTCTATATTCAACGTTATAAATCTATAGCACAACTTATCTGATGTAATATAATGTTTTTATACTTAAGGTAATGCTTTACAGGAAAATGTGATATTTTAACATAAAGTGTAAATTGTTAAAACGGTGCTTTACATGGATACTTAACTGGCTTAACAGAATGTGTATAAAAACGTTACTATACACTAGAACTTAAATTACATAATGAAAGATGTCCATAGTGAAAACGTCAACTTAAATTGTAACGTAAGAGATCTAACAAATATGTACATAGTAAAATTATTACAATTTTACACTGGAACTTAACTGACCCAACATAATATATCTATTGTAAAGTAACTTACCATTATATACACATTTTGGTAGGTCACACAGGTTCTAGTGTTAACTAGCTTAACATTATTTACACATTTTGGTAGGTCATCTGGGTTCTAGTGTTAACTAGCTTTACATTATTTACACATTTTGGTAGGTTACCTGGGTTCTAGTATTAACTAGCTTAACATTATTTACACATCTTATTAGGTTACCCTGAGCTCTAATATAAAATAGTTTAAAATCCCGTATGAAGTTCAGTAGTACATTTTGAATGTAAAGTAACTTAGCACTACATACACATTTTGGTAGGTGAGGGCTAATTCTGATGTAAAGTAGTTTCACATTATTCGAACATTTTAGAAGGTAAACAGAGTTTTGGTGTAACGTGGCTTAATATTATATAAACATTCTGATAAGTCAAGTGAATTCTACTGTAAAGAGTATCACATTATATTAACATTTTGGTAAGTAAGTTTGGTTTTACTATAAAGTAGCTGAAAAGTACGTACACATTTTGGTAGGTCAGTCAACTGAGTTTTGATGGAAAGAGGTATAACATTACATAAACATTTTTGAGTCCTGGTATAAAGTATTTCAACATCACATACACATTTTGGTAGGTTAGCTAAAAGCTAGTATAAAACACCTTAACATTATACAAACATTTTGGTAGGACAGCTGATTTTTAAGGTAACGTATTTTCACATTACATACACAGGTTTGATACGCCATCTGAGTTCTAATGTAAAGTAACTTAACATTATATACTCTGTTTGGTAGGTCATGTGCGTTCTAATGTAAAGTACTATAACAATATATACAAGTTCTGAAAGGTCACTTGATTTCAAGTATAAAGTAAATTAAATGTAGATACATATAAGGGGAGATCAGCTGACTGAGTTCTAATGGTAAGAAGTTTAACATTATGATAGGTCAGCTTAGTTCTAGACTAAACTAGATTCACATTATATACAAGTTTTGGCAGGCCATCTGAATTCTAACATAAAGTAGCTTAATATTATATATTTGATATATATTATATATTTGACACCTTTTCCGCAGTGTGTCTAGCGTAAACGTTAGGAAACAAGTCATAAGTCTAATATTTTTTAACATTCAAATAAAATGGAAAACTTGCAATTGTTTCTTAATTTGGGTGGGTTAGTGGGTTTGGCGTTTTATGGCGCAAAGCAGCAAGGCTGTGTTTGCCTCTTAATTTGGAAAAAAAAACAGTTGTTTGATAGAAACCTAAGCAAGATTACATTAATGTTTAAAAGCATTTTCTCATTGGGTTTACACAGAAAAATTAAATATTGATGAATTGAATTTTGTTTTGTTTTGTTTTTCATAAACACATTTAAACTTAGTAAAAAGAATTATTTTTAAGTGATAGAGAACGTATAAAGTAGTTTTTTGCTTCAAAGCTGTGTTGCCCAAGAATTTTTAAATTATTTAAATACTTTATCCTTGATTTTAAAATGTATATTTATTTATTTATCTATAATTTTTAAACATGAAACAGAAAAACTAAAGTAGTTTAAGGAGCAAGAAACCCGTTATAAAGAAAATAATGTTGTGGAAACTTTTAATATTTTGGTCTAATGAAAGTTCCCAACTTATAGTGTTAAACATCCAAGGATAGAGTCCCTCTGTAGACAGAGAGCTTAGTGTAAAATTTTGCAATAAAACCGAAAAAACAATATATATTAAGTTATTAAATATTAATGAGGTTTATACAATACTTCAGGGATAAATATTCACACAAACGATGTCAGCCTCAGATAACTCATGATTATGTTATTTGCTTCCTTAATTCTTACATAATTTGATACAAAGTAAATTACACCTTTTAGGGTATCCTACCACCTAGTTGCATAAGAAGCAAAACCGGTAAAACAAAGAAATAATACACATATGTATTATCCATTACTGTTATTAGCGTTTTACTATGTAACATTTTAAATTTCTGTTTAGTGAAATGTTAAATACATGCTAGGTGTTGATCACGTGTTTCAGAAGAAGCAAATAATGAAACTGAACAACTAGCCATTCCGAACGTTGCCCTCAGAAACTACTATAAAGAGTTGCTAATGAGAAAAACAAGTCCTTATCTCTAGTTTATTTACTTATTGTAGAGCAACGTCCGAAGCAACCGGTTTACTTTTTAAGTATGTGTGTTTGGTAAAAGTTTGAAGGGTTATTTTTTATGTTATTTTCTAATTCCTATAGGTTTTTTGAGATGAATATTTTTTGTTTGTTTCATGTAGGTGAGGGATCTCCCTGAGTTCTCGATCTTTGATTTTATTTTACCATACATACACGAATTATCACATCGTATTCCTTAATAGCTTCTTTTTCAAAATTAAATATTAAGCGTTGCACTCATGCATTCGTCTGAAAAATTGCCAAATTTCACAATACTGGCGAGTGTTTCAGAATAACATAAAAGTGTTTGATGATAAATAAAATTAAGTATGCATTAAGCTCTTAAACGAATAGCCAGCCTTTTCCGTCAACGTTAAACAATTACATCAGCTGTGTAAAACTTTTAGTTTCAATAAGATTTGAAACAAATATAGAAAATATTGAAATGCTCATCACCATTCTTTGTTACATGTCTAATACATTAAACGTAATCCACAACTATGTATAATAAAGATATTTTAAAAAATGATACTAATACAAACGTTAATTCTTAATATCAATGAAAATTCACCTCGTAATGAAATTTGTAAAATCTCCCCTTAAGAACAATCCATTGGCTCAGCGGCAAGTCTGCAAGCTCACTCAAATAAGGAGCGGGTTTCGACAACCGTGATTGATAGAGCACAGCTAGTTAGTTCACCATGTAGCTTTGTGCTAAATAAACATTTTGCTTTTGTTTTAGCTGCATTTGAGTTTTCCATTCAACTCATCAAAGTAACGAAAAGTTTAAAGAAAAACAGATGAAAGGAAATATCTTAAAAGAAAAAATGTATCTCAGGACGTCCAGTATGGATATTAACACTTTTATCAAAATAAAGAAAAGAACAACATTTCGACCTAAGGATGTCGAAAATTTGTTCTCTGCTTTATCACGGATTTTGAAAGACGATTAGAGCTGCAATTAAACCCAGTCAACTCACTACATGAAAAAAAAGTGACGAGTTTGAACAGAAAAAGAAAGGAATACCTTTCACGAAGAATAAATTTATAGAGTGGGCTTTAATATTGTTTGTGAATGGTGTTATCGACGTAATTTGCTGTCCATTTTGTAACTGTAAGAAAGCATTATTACAGTGAAAGCTTTTAATTCTAACAAATAAAGTAAAAAGTAGACTGTTCCAGAAAAACATTGTTGTAGGAATTATTATGATAATGTTATATGACTGATGATTTAGACAGCATATATGTATATATATACATTCACGATGAAACAAAGGTAAAAATAGTCGCCAAACTGCCATACACTCGTCCTTCGTCGCTTTAGCTTTCGTCTTATTGAAACACATTTTACAATCAAATTTTGCTATCTGTGTAAGGCAGATAGTGTTTTTTCCACCTTTGTTTCAATGTTAATATGTATGTTGTTATTGTTAGTTCATTCTACTTTTCTTTTTATATAAAATATAAAAAATAAACACACTAAGATAACGTGACTTACATAATACAGCAAACAAATTTTTATGTAACACTGGTTTGTCCCAGTAAACAGCTTCGATACGTAACACGAAGAAGAAACAAAACGTAGTCTTAAGGAGACCTAATTATCATACATGTAAGTCAACATGAATAAACATTGCGGCTCCCACATAATCATGTTTGTTTAACTTGCACTAGAAAAAAAGTATTAATAATAATGTGACAAAAACGTAAACTCTCCGTAATGATTTGTACATCAACAAAAATAAGGGCGACAGTGTGAACGTTATACCAGTACTACATCAACAAAGATAAGGACAACAGTATGAACGTTACATGAGTACTACATCAACAAAGATAAGGACAACAGTATGAACGTTACATGAGTACTACATCAACAAAGATAAGGACAACAGTATGAACGTTACATGAGTACTACATCAACAAAGATAAGGACAACAGTATGAACGTTACATGAGTACTACATCAACAAAGATAAGGACAACAGTATGAACGTTACATGAGTACTACATCAACAAAGATAAAGACAACAGTATGAACGTTATATGAGTACCACATCAACAAAAATAAGGACGACAGTATGAGCTTTATATGAGTTGTACATCAACAAAGGTGAGAATGACGGTATGAACTTTATATATAAAAATAAAATCTTGACCACAATTTATGCGAATTCGTTTTTGAAGTTGCCAACATTCGTATAAATATAACAACAAGTATTTTATTATATAAGGTTTTGTATATTGCAATTCACAGTTAGTTCGGACTTCCAACTTCTTTCACACAATACAATCTTATATCCTAGTACAGCTAACACTTGTCAACTATTTTTATATTTTACGTGATAGTTGCCAGAAGTTTGGAAGCATTATCAACAAGTTAGAGCACTATATGTAAATAATACAAACTAAAAACTAGATAACCCTCTAACTTGTTTGTTTTTATCATGTTGGATTAAAGATTTAATATTAGGATAATTCTATATTTTTTATTAATATAAAGGTTTGTTTTATATATTATCCCTCTGTGGCACATCTGTATGTCTGCAGATTTATAAAGTTAGAAACTGGGTCTCAATAGCTGTGGTGGTCAGAACACAGGTAGCCCATTGTGTAGCTTTATGCTTAATTTCAAAAACAAGTTTTATGTAACATCTATAGTTTGTTATGTACAGGGTACATACACGGGAAATATTACTTATGCAGAGACGTTAATATTTGTTTATAATGTTATCATAACATGTTTTATATTAACTACATTAATTTTTTTTCAGCTTTTTTATAGTTTATAAGACGTTGCTACATGAAAGTTGTTTTTAGAGAACTCTTGAAATTTTCTCAGAGATTTATATCTTCTCTCATAATATAAATACTCATTGTGTCTTTTGTGTTTTAATAGGAACTGATTAATCAATCAATCTATAGATCATTTACTTTTATAACATTTGATTCTATAAAGTAAATATTACATGTATGGTATAATTCTTTAAACTATTACCCATTACAAGACATGGAAAACTGATTGCATCAGTCACTCCCTTTTTATGTTCACTTAATGAATATACTTGCAACAAACTTGTGGAAATAAAGCTTGTAATAAGTCAAGTTGGGAATAGATTGTTTTTCTTGTTCTATTAAAGCGTTAAAATATTAAAGAAGGAAAAAGAGAAATCTAACATGTGGAGAAAAGTGGAAGTAAATTGTAGTTCATTTACACAAAACAATGTTAAAGTGCGAGACACGAATCTGGAACTCCAATGATATCGCTGAAAATAATCATATGTTAATAAATCGCTGCAACTTTTTGTTCCTGTATAATTGAAGGATGTATAAATGACAACTAAGCCGTTAATGCTTTCATCTTATATATCTATATTTGATAATTACCATTTATTTAGGTTCGTTGTTTACATACCCATGGAGTAAATTGTGTTGTTATTTAACCTAAAACTATCTTTCACTCTTTAACAAGGAAATAATACGTCAGCATAGCAATCTTTTCATTGCTAACAAGTCGTTTAAGACCCATAATTTCTTCCACTAAAATCATTCAATTATACTGAAAAAACACCCATAGTATTTGTTATGCGAAAAACCAGTTGTCCCCTCTTTCTTTTCTTTTTTTTTCTACACAATAGCCAGAAAGTATAGAAAACACGCAGTTGTTCTAGTAGAACTAACCTGATTTTCTTTACTAGGCTACTTGTTTGTTGAAGATATGGCAACAGTCCAACTTCTTCGGTAATTTAGGCCGAGTCGGAAAAACACTAACGAGTCAAAGACACCATGCGAAACGTCATAACGAGTAACAACAAATGGCTCAGGTTCTCACAGTATTACAGCTAGGCTTCTGGTGTTGCTTATACAGACACATATTATGATAACTTCAACGAGTGACCAAAAGAAATTTTGTAATGGCAAGCCAAGAATCAGGGCATTCTCGTAAATTATCGATTCTTAATTTTACCATAGTTCTGATGTGTTAAGGGAAATCCATGTTTTGAAATTACACGCCTAATTTTCGTTGATATGACTACCACTGGTTGACTGGAACTTGAGCTCACATCCTGACAGATTTCAGCTCACGTGATCACCCGATAACCTCAACCAAATCACGGTCAATTCACCACAATGCTACCTCTACTAACTTGCTGCTCTAACGTCTTTCAGACCAAACAATCACCGTATATTCACAACTTTTTTTAATTCCACAGACTCGGAGAACGCTCACTTTTTCACGGTCTTCTGTGTTTTGCCTGCTTAACAACAGCCAGCTCGAGACGGTAAAGCGATGACCTGTCTCACCCATCATTCGCATGGGTTCAAAGGGTTGAGCCTGTCTAGACAATACAACGAGGCCGCCGACGTTGAATGGCCAGCGTGGCGGCCATTCTATCTAAAGCAGTGAGATGTTTTGGTTTTGCTGAGCACAGAGCTGTTTCAGTTCTACTGAGTAAGATATAAATGCGACCAGACAGCGTGATCCTATAGAATTTTAAATTGTGCACTTTCAGACATTTCCAGTCTAAAAGACTCATGGCTATTTTAAGTTTTCAAAATAACACATAAATGTTGTATTTAGTCATTGAAGTCAGAGCATCACTTATTCCTCTAGTTTTGCCAGAAGTAGAAACTGCATTACAGGGTATACGAATTCACAAGAAAGCCAACAATCCGGTGGTTGACACATTCCATCCTTGAAGCATTCTGAAAGGTATAGATAGCTAGATAATATTTTATTTCTGCCTGTCCAGGAATGAGCTTTAATTTGTATTTAATTCCATAGTTATATCAGCAATAGATGTATGCTGTAGAAAAATGGTTATATGAAAAAAAAGAGAGAACATATTAACGTTGCTCGCAACATTCATTCTTTTGCCTTATACTAAGTGTCAATTAATACACAGTTTCCTCACTTTTTGAATGTGCATCTTTTTAGTGTCTTAAAGAATAAAAGAGTACGGATGGAGTATTTCAGTATAATAAGATACAATCCTAAAGCAAATGCATGTTTTTAAAAGGAGAACATTTACTGATATTCTCTTGGTATTAAGAGTTCTGAATACTTTCTTCAGTAGTTAGTTTGTTTATACCAAGAATATATTGTACTCAATTACAGTGGCTATGCAAAATGAAAAATGTTCTACTGTTTTAAGATAACATACGATGCTAAATAAATGGTTATATATGTATATATATATATATATATACCTTTCATCTGTATTATTATATCTTTTAAATCTATCAATAATACACATATTATGTAGCTCTCAATGGTTCAGCAATAAGTCTGAAAGCTTATAACGCTAAAATAATGGTAGCCAATTGAGTAGTTTTGTGCATAACAACAAGCAAACAAACAATCCTTTCAACTTTCAACTTAGAACTTCGTCTCATCAAAACACATAAATAATAGTGCTTGCAAACTAGATAACTCTATAGATATTTAGAATTGTACATATATACAGAATATTATACCTATATTCAATTAAAAATTGAATACGAAAATAATTATATTAACTCCGTATATATATATATATATATATAAGTTTGTATATTTACTATAACTCTTGGAGCTTTCCGTTTTCATAACACTTTTCTTATTTGCGTTACAAACCATGTTTAAAAGACTAGTTACATGAGGTCTGTACCTTTAAATCAAAATACTAGGTAAAATACATAATTGAATGTTTGAAAAAGAGCGAAGTTCAAAAGTAACATATTGAAACCAGAAGCCTTTAATTTACAAAAAATAAAATAAGTCTGATAGAGCAAAATTAAAAATTTTGAAGTAGTAAAATGCAATAATACAATTAAAAATTTATATCAGTAAAATACGTAAGTGGAATTAAAACTTTCAAAGCTGCGTTTTACTACTCTTTGAATGTAGTAAAACACGACAATATTTTAAAGCAACACAATACAGTGGCAAAGTTAAAAATGTTAAAGCTGTAAAACACAGTAGAAATTTTTTTAAAAAAATATGAAGCAATAAAACGGAGTAAGAAATTGAAAACTTTTAAAGCAGTAGAATACAGCACCCGAATTTAAAATAGTAGCTGACTGATTTATTATTTTATAGCAAAACATATTGGATTATATGTTGTAGCCAAGCGTGTTAAGGCGTGCGACTCGTAATCTGAGTGTCGCGCCAAACATGCTAGCCCTTTCAGCCGTGGGGGCGTTATAATGTTACGGTCAATCCTACTATTCGTTGGTAAAAGAGTAGCACAAGAGTTGGCGGTAGGTGCTGCTGACTAGCTGCCTTCCCTTTAGTCTTACACTACTTAATTAGGGACGGCTAGCACAGATAGCCTTCGAGTAGCTTTGTGCGAAATTTAACACAAACAAACTAAATGTTGTATCAACCGAATAAAGCACCGAATCTTAGATTTATAAGGCCCTAAACTTACCGCTATCCTAACAGTAGAGTTAAATTAAGTTTACATCATAATCAAATCAGTAGTATGAAAACATTAAGGTGAAAAACTACGATATTAAAATATCTTCTGGCGAGCCAGTTGTAAGTTTACGAACTTGCAATGTTAAAATCAGAGACTCGCTCGCCCGCGACGAACAAAGCAAATAATTATGTAATTTTGCGCTTAAACAACAACAACAGCGCCTGCAAAATAAAACATTTTAAAGCAGTAAATTGAATATAGATTTAAAATAATCAAGTGATAAACTCTGCAGTGGATTTAAAACTCTTAAAGTGATAGAGCATAGCTGCAAAACAAACAAGTGTTAAGGTAATAAAACACGACAACAGTACGAAGAATTTAAGGTGGTAGTTGCTGTTGCTTCTAACCCAAAGATAAACCACAGACTACTTGCGTTCTCTTCACCGCGGGAAATAAAACCTCGGATTTTAGTATTGTAAGTCCGGGAATTCAACGCTAATTCATCGGGGTAAACCACAACAGTAGACTTAAACATTTTAAAGTTGTAAAACACATCACCAGAATTAGACATTTTCAAACAGTAAAACGTTTAGGCATAAACTGTTATTATCTATGATTACATGAATTTCCTTTTCTTTTTTTTTATTTATCTTAAGGCTCATGACAATACTTTTTAACATTGATTAAGATTCTTTGCAGGCCCGGTATGGCCAGGTGGCTAAGGCACTCGACTCGTAATATAAGGATTGGGGTTTCGAATCTCCGTAGCAACAAACATGCTCGCCCTTTTAGCCGTGGAGGCGTTATATAGTGACGGTCACTTCTACTATTCATTGATAAAATAGTAGCCCAAGAGTTGGAGATGGGTGGTGATGACTAGCTAGCTGCCTTCCCTCTAGTCTTACACTTTTAAATTAGGAGCAACTAGAACAGATACTTCTCGTATAACTTTGAGCGAAATTCAAAAATAAATAAACGCTCTTTGAACAATCACAGCAGGGGAATTAGATTTGAAAATATGGAAAAAAAACTCCAATAATTTCTTGATAATAAGCATAGAGTTCAGTCATCATGTGCTCATTTAATGTTATTAAAACATAATTCAGTAATTCAAGGCTTATGATAGTAGAAATATTTTGAAGTCTATTATTTATTACAGAAAAATTGCTTGTTAAACAGACAATTTAAATACAAATATCATGGCCTATAGCTTAGTTTGTCTGTGGTATAAATTCTAGAATTCTTTATTTGCTTCCCATTACCTCAAAAAAAATCCCGCTTTCTGGCGCCCTGAGTGCTCTATAAGAGTGACAGTTAAATCCCACTAGAAAATACTAGCCTAAGAGTTGGTAGTCAGTGCTTCTGCCTAGCAGTCTCTCTTTCAGTCCATCACCTCAAAACTATATGCCGATAACACTTTATAAATTATAAAAGAAACAAACAATAAAAAAGGGTTATTTAGTTTGCATTTAATCCTCATATAAATAGTCAAGTAATGTTCAGTTTCCTGCTAGAACTGCAGCAGTATAATTGTTAGATCTTATAAATAACATAATACATATAGCTTTCAAACATTCATACTTCACTGTATGAAACATTAAGAAAAGCTTTTTAGGATATTTAAAATATTCAATCATAAATACAAAAAATAATCATGTAAAAATTACTTAACAGGTTATAAATTTTCATCTAAAACCATCATACTTTGTGTTGAGATTACAACAGACTGACCTTGTGAGAGTAAATACATGACCTTCACCTTAAAACACTTGTACTTGATAACCTAGAGGTAAATAACCATTCAAAACGGGTAAAAAAAACAGCACTTTCTTAAGAAAGATAAACAGGGAATAGTGAAAGAAATTTCTACTCCAAGTGAGGTATATGTTTTTGTTTTTTTGTGGTGACGTCTGCATCTGTTCTAGTATAGACTTCTAGAGATTAAAACGTTTCATTCTGATTTTTCATTGGCGAAGAAAAATTTCGTATGCTAGGAATAATGATGCTAATTTGCTTTGTAAATCTAGTCGTTTCAGTAGATGTTGACAGAAGAACCATTTTTAGGACAAAGTTTGATAATAAATTTCCTATTCGTATATCTTTTACTTTTTACGATAGTTTGTAAAATAATAACAGTATTAAACTTTATAACCAACAGAATCATCAGTTATATCGTGTCAAGAAAATTTATTGAGATACGCCCTTGTGGATTGTTTCCTTATTTTGATCCAGACTAAACACTATCAGCTCGGATTATCAGAAGTTATTCTGTGCATATATCATTCCTATTTTGTTACTAAAGTATGTTTTTAATTAAGTACGGGGTATAATACATTATTTTTAATTATAGATCATAATATTTTGTTACTGAAGTATAGAACATAATAAGTTGTTATTGACGAATAGTGTATAATACGTTGATTATAAATATAAATCATAATACCGTGTTACTAAGGTACAGAAAAAAAACACGTTTTTACTGGAATATAGAGAAGTGAAAATAAAGGTCATTAATTTGACAAAAATCAATAATGATCAAAAATTCGAAATGTTACATAGATGACTTGAGAGAAAAATAGTTCCATGAGATCCTCCTGGAGTTACAAGTCTAAGTAACCCTAACTACTTGTCTTTGTATCACACAACACCAAAGTGTGTAGTTTATACGTAATTTTGTTCTGAAAGTATAGCTTAATCTTCCTTTGGTCATTGCTCTTTAATAATGATGCTTGAAACTTTACAGAAAATATCAGGGAAGCCAAAACTATTTTTCGTGTAGTTTGACGTATTTTTGTTATTAGTTCTGAACAAAAATTCTTTAAAATCAGTAGCGATATCTTTGTTCTTTGGCTTCTTAGGCCTTTTTTACACCGAAATCATTGAGAGTGGACATATGCAATAGCAAGCACCACTTCTTCACGTTCATTACCATGAATAAATCCAGTATGAACTAACACCATACGGGGCGAACAGACTCTCTGTATTTTAAACGCATAAACCACAATGTTTCTGTGACGTGTATTTATTTACACAACGTTTCCGTTTTGGAAGACAGCAGTTCATCACTTAATTACTTCTGCTTTTCAATATCGATGTGTAGTTTAAAACCTGTTTTAATGGGAATGGGGATTGTAGCATAAACATACCTGTGATTCACGTGACAATCTATGAGAAATCAACATGTAAATACCAACTGTTAATTTATTTAAGCATATATGTGAATGCTAGAAAATTATAATTTAAAGAAACATGTATGAATGCCATCCACAGTGTAAATCTTTGATAACCAGTCGTTTTTTTCTCTTTCTTTAGAAGACCTAAAGAAAGAATTATTGTATTAAACATTTTGATATTTTTTGTTCTTTTTCAGAAATAATAATATGTATCCAACCCATCTGAGCTTCCAAAAAGGCAATGGATATCTATCTCAGGTCTGAAATGAAGAAAATAACTTGCAAAGCATTATATTTCTTTATAGCGTAGGTTTGCTACATTATTTTCAACTGTGGCATATATACAGATTCGGATTTGACAATATTGTAATATACTTAAACTGATACATTAGAAGGAATATAACTAGTCAGCAACACCCAAAACTCACTTTTAGGCTACTCTTGTCTGAACGAATAGTATAACTTTATCACGACTCGATTTGACCCATGACTCGAAAATGGGAAGCGCGTTTTTGTGGTAAGAAGTCACGAAATTTGAACTCTCAGATTCACAATCTGAAAACGTTGACACTAGCCCACTTCCTATCCATATAACACGTGCCCTGCAATTTTTCCTAAAACAAATATAAAGTTAATTTTATTGAATATTCAAGTTACCTAAGCTATTACGACAAAAATTTCAAAACACACAGTACAAAGAGCAAGAAACGAAACAGTCATACTGAAAATATTTCAAGGTCAGTCAACTTGATATTAATGATGAAGTCGTTAGCATTACACCAGTAAATTGTTCCACCTATTTTTTGACCAGCTTCACGTAGGCATAAGCTTGTCGGTGTCAAATAAACTTTAGGAATAAAAGGAAAACAAAATGGTTTATAGCTCCATACTCGTAAGTAGTGAAAATTAGATTTAAATTTCCTTATGTGAACATTATATATGATAGAAGACTCTGAACATTGCCTAAAACTGAGATTATTCTTTGTTTGTGTAAACGGTTATATTAAACATAATAGAAAACGCTAGACATTGTATAAGACCCGATACTTTTACTACCATGTGTAAAGTTTTACACTTAACAGAAAAATCTGGGCATTAGTTAAAACTCGAAACTTTATTTTTTCTTGTTAAACTTCTTAAGCCACTCGTTACAGAAAATTGAGAACATTTGTTTACATTTTATTAAACTTTAAGTGTATGCATCATACATAGTGCAAATTTTAAACCACAGTTTACTTCAAATGTAAATCAAGTAAGAACGTTTGTTTATAAAAAATCTTAACATTAGTTTAATCTTCAAAAAATGCTTTTAGTTTGCTCAACACATAACGAAATTTTCTCTTCGTTCAATCCTTGAATAAACCATATAATAACAATTTTAGCATAAAATTTTAAAGTTTATCCTAAACTTTCACAAGCGCACGTTAACTCAGCTGTTAGTGTGGGGACTTATAGCGCTAAAAATCATGTTTCGATACCAGCGGTGGACACAGCACATATAGCGTATTATGCAGCTTTAACGACACAGATATATATTATTCTACAAACGCTTAAGTTTAAAGTCCAGATGAAGAATAAAATAGCAATTTCAAGACACACATGGGACAATCATAAATGATTTGGTTATGTTAATATATTGACGCGTCGCCAGAGATCCAAGTTGTGGAGGTACAGCCGGTTTGCACACCGCGTATGTATGTATGTTTCATAACGAATTGCCGATCTTTAGATACTGTGATGCTGACGTGACACCTCTGGGTAGAGAAGTATATATATATATATATATTGTTGTTGTTTTTAAAGAATGTTTTTTATATATAGGACTTAGAAAATAGAAGCTCTATAGCAAAGCCTTTGTAATGACAAGTGACTCTTAAGCTACACTCGACACCAATCCCAAGCAGTGCTCTCCTTCGCAAAATGAAAATTATAATTACGCAAGAAATACTACAATTCGCGAAACTTTTGAGTTAAAGCTTAATAATTCACTTAATATAGTAAAACCTACTAAAAGGATTTAAAACTTATAAAGGATCAAAGCTTCCAACAACATCTTCATGTCAGTGGTTTATTTCATAAGACAGATGACCAAATAAACTGGAAATACGGAAATCACTTTAGACCCTACATCTTTCAAGTTATATGTTGTAGTTTGCTGTCCTTCACAGAAACTTTTGACAGTGTAAGTTTAGTCGTTTGGACTAAATCGTGACATCAAACTAAATACGATGGACGATTGAGGAAAGTTCTAAAAGACCTGCAGGAACTGGCATATTGTATGTATAAAGTGTGGTTAACCTTAGTCAACACGTTTCTTTGATTACTTTTTATCGTTGAATAGTGATTATAATCTTACTTTATTGTAAATTTTAACAAATTGATGTACATTTTAAAACGTCGTTCAAACATATGATGCTGTTTTAGTTTTTAGCTTAAAAATTAACGCATCGACTTTGAATCCGAAGATCCAATGTTTGCGTCTCGTTGCTGCAAAATTACGCTCCGAACTTCGGGGCCGAGAATAAGTTATAAGAGTGATAGTCAAATCCTACCATTCGATTAGGATAGCCGAATAAGTGTTGGTAGGTACTTTTGACTAGCTGTATTCCCTATAGTTTATTATTTTAAAATCAGATACAGTCATTGCAGATAAACTCCATGTAACTTTGCTCACATACCCGAAAGTGTTTTGTTTTTTTTAATTTTCATCAAGTACAGTGTGAGGAAATTGCAGAAAAAATGTTAGAGAGTAACTGGATACTTCAAGCATTATTATACAATTTAAATTAGCGTAGCTATTTTTTCCTTTCATTATTCACAATAAGAGAAACCAACTAAACGCTAGATACTCGGAATTTCACCTTCTCTCACTATTACTTTAAAAAAAATGTCTCTTAAACGTATGGCCTGGCATGGCCTAGCGCGTTAAGGCGTGCGCTTCGTAATCTAAGGGTCGCAGATTCGCGCCTGAGTCGCGCCAAACATGCTCGCCCTCCCAGCCGTGGGGGCGTTATAATGTGACGGTCAATCCCACTATTCGTTGGTAAAAGAGTAGCCCAAGAGTTGGCGGTGGGTGGTGATGACTAGCTGTCTTCCCTCTAGTCTTACACTGCTAAATTAGGGATGGCTAGTACACATAGCCCTCGAGTATCTTTGTGTGAAATTCCAAAACAAACAAACTCTCAAACGTCAAATTTTATTAAGTGTCTTACCTTAATCTCTGCACAAGATCATAAAATGTGATCCACAAATTATGACAGTTATTATTCGAGATGCCATCACTATGTAAAACGTTCACTTAATTATAATTATAGAGAAAGACTTGGGCGTATCGGGGGATTTTTCTGAGGGGTGAGTTGTACAGTCTTTGCCCCAATGAGGTTATGAGTAATAAACTTCTGTTACCAGTTTTTACAGAATAAAGGTAAAAGTTGCCCGAAACACCATGTTTTCTGCTTCTTATTTTGGCCGAATAAAAACTGAAAATGTGTTCGAACAGTCGAATGTACCGCTAGCTATGGAGATTACTAATCGCAGCCCACCGCTCTCGTAGCGAGCGCCCTTGCTTCTATTAATATGAGCACTGCCACAAATGAAATATGATATATTAAAATTACTTTCTCCATACATTTATATAATAATATAATAGCTGTATCTTACAATAGTGGTCTGTTGCTTAAGATTCCCGACTCGAAATCTTCCTGTTTCGCTATTAAAACTTGTCGCCAAAAATGTTTGCCTCTTCAGCCATGGCGGTGGTATAATGTGACGATCGATTCCATTATTTATTGTTAAACAATAGCCCAAGAGTGGGCGGTGATTAATATCCAATAGTGCATTTTTTTAGCTTATCATTCAGAATTAGGAACAGGTAATAAAGATAGTCCTCAAGTATACTTGCACGCAAATTCAACAATTTTTTTTTATCTATCTCTATCCACTTATTTTTTTCACGCATCTCATAACAGGATTTTCTCTTCAGCGATTTTTGATAATTTCTATGTTTATCAGGATGCTGTTCAATAATGCAAGTAAAAGATTTATTATTTGTTTCATTTACCAGCTATAACTTTTATTATTTCTACATTCATTAAATGTTACAGTTTGTCTCCAGTAAGGTAAACTGTTAAATAGTATAAGTATTGTCCGTTTGCTATTGAATTTCGCGCAAAGCTACACGAGAACTATCTACGCTAACCGTCCCTTGTTTGTCAGTGAAAGAGTAACCCAACTCTTGGGTTACTATTCTACCAACGAATAGTGGAATTGATCCTCACGTTTTAACACTCCCACGGCTCAGATTGCGAGCCAAGCGCCCTAAAGCTCTGACCCAATAGCATCAATAAATAATTCATTCAAAACTGATAACGTTCTACTAACTAAAAAGTAGCATATCGTTTCACTAACTGGTTTATAGACATTTACATTTCTAATGTTTATAACTGTCATTAAGCTACAAAAGCAAAATAGAAAGATTTCAGCAGAGGCTTTTTGAAGGTTATATAAAGTAGTGAATTGCATCGTATTCGCTAATATAAAACCCAACTATTCTTAAATGTTCCTCAACCAAGAGTCAGTCGCTAATACAAAATAATAGTCACAGGTATTTCATACAAGTATTGCATAACTTCTTTTAAAACTGGCTATTTAAAAGAAGCACAATAAGTATATACGTAAGCTAAAACATAAAGTTGACAAGCAATAGTTTTAACACGAAAATTGTAACAGCAGTTGGAGTTGCGCACCAAAGGAATGGCCAGGTGGTTGCGGTGTTTGACTTTTAGTCTGAGAATCGCGGGTTCGAATCCCCGTCACACCAAACACGTGCGCCTTTCAGCAGTTACGGTTAATTCCACTATTCATTCGTAAAAGAGTAGCCCAAGAGTAGACTGTAGGTGGTGATGACTGATTGCTTTTCCTCTAGTCTTACACCGCTAAAATTAGGGACAACTAGTGCAAATTGATCTCATATAACTTTGCGCAAAATTCAAAACAGCAGAAAAAATAGTTTGTTTTCAGGAACTTAACGAAGTTTTCTAACCAAAATTAGAACTCCTAATCGCCATTGCTTCATTTCGTAATATCTTCTTTATTTCTTTTCACTCATATTCCTCAAACCTGGAGAGTTTTCAAAATTCTATGTTAATTCCTTTAAATTTGCATTATTATTGATCTTTTGTATTTATAAATGTTTCCAATATTTTCTTGAAACAATTCTCAATTAACATGGATATGACTGTGTGACAGCAAAAGGATTATGTTGTGATCTAGAGATTTCTTGAAGATAGGAAAGCTAGGAAGAAGAGAACATCTTTAGTAATACCCTAAATAGTGGTTTTCAAACCTATTCGTCAATAAACCACCTCGTATGCCCTTCTTTGCGCGTCAGTGACTTGTATTTTGGACCAACTTCCAGCCCACTTGAACGAACCATCAGTAATTCGCGCACCACACTTTGAGAGTCACTGCCTCCTCAAAAAAGGAAGTGTAGAAGTCACATATATATATATTGTTAGTAATCTACAATTAAAACAGCATATAAACACTAAAATTAGTCTAGTTCGTAATAGGATCCTCTTCTATGCAGTTAGCTCAAATTATGAAACAAAATATTTATTTTTACGGATAAAGAGCATAATATTTTTCATTTGGTCCATAATATGATCCTTTGTTATACAATTACCCTAAATTATTAAATAAAATATTTATTTTTACGGGCTAAATATATGATATTTTTCATTTGGTCAATAACATGATGCTGTACTATGCATAACATTGATTCGAATGTTCTTGTCAGAAAAGGTAAAATCACAAAAATGCCATATGAGACTATACAAGTTTCACAAATAACAAATTATTAAAATTAGTTTTAATAAGTGAGTTTACCAGAAGCTGATGTAAATAACTATTTAAATAATATTTAAAATGATATTACAACGGCATTAATTATTTAAAAAAAAATGTTTCCTCAGGAACTGTTAACTGCTGACGTTTATGTAACAGAGAATCAAAAACTAAAAACTGTTACTTTACTTATTATTTATCATGTTAAAACGTATTGAGAATTTATAATTTACGAATATGTAAATCTTTTATAGGGCAAAGCGAATAAAAAATAACAACTTGAACAAAACTCTTATGTTACTTACTTCTAATATAATTAGTAAACTGAAAAAACTAAAATCGAAAAAAATAAACGAAACTATGTGTAGTTTGAAACTCACTTCATCATTGAATTTTTGAGTTATTATATTCGTTGTTATTGTTTTAGCGTACAACTACACAAGAGCTATCTACCGTCGTCCTGTTGTTGTTTTGAATTAAGCACAATGGGCTATCTGTGCTCTGCCCACCACGGGTATTGAAACCCGTATTTTAGCGTTATAAGTCCGCAGACATACCGCTGAGCCACTGGGGGGCCTACCGTTGTCAATCGCAAGGAATCGAACCCAGGCTTTTATCATCATAACTCCGTAAAATTATCGTTGAACAACAGAGAAACATTATATTCATGCTAGCTACGCTACCGAATTTAGAAATTACTTGTGTATTTCAGTTGTATTTTACAGTTTATAGAAATGAAGAGAAGAATTACGCCTTCTAGATTATTGTAAATTGTACATCATATTTTATTAGTACATAGCTGTGGATAATTTAGCTGAAATGTAAAGATAAAACTAAGAGAAAAGATTCATAGATGATTTTATTTACATATATACATATATATAAATATGTGTGTGTGTGTTACATATTCCAGCAAACATAACATAATAAATGCGAGGGAAGTAGATCTAGAAGTTTATAACAACTGAATGTCATCAAATTTTTAGCCGAAAGTATAAAATTAACTCTCTTAAAGATGCTATTGCTTGTTCTGATGTTAATCTCTGAATCCTTATTTTATTCTTCTTACTCTAACAAACCGTCTGGTTAAGAGTTAGTGCCATCTTCCACTAGCGCAGATATCTCTTCAAGAGTTGGTGGGCCTCGTTTTACCTTAGTAATGTAAATTTAAGCAATAAAATATTTGTGCAGTCAGATAAGATAAGACAATAAAGACTATCACATTGATATGATATATGATAAGGGTAAAGTCCAATTCATGCATCGTTCTTACCAAAAGAAGCACAATAACATGAAACTTTCTTTGGAATATTTAGTCACTAAGTGTTCACGAACTTCCATTACTTTTACTTTCATACAGTGCTGATTTGTTTTGTTTTCATTGTAGTAACTACTCTACTAAAAACACATAATTTTACATTTCCTAACCTTTCTCTCAAAAGACATAGTTACAAAACATTTAAGAAAATCATTATAAATGTTTCAAATTAATAATATAGCTTGTACTAATAAATAAAGTTATGAATTAAAACTATTTTATTGAAAAACTCAGGGCAGGAAAACGTAAACTTAATAAATAAAACATCAAATTATGAACTTTTTAAAAAAGTGAAACATGTATTTTCCATCCACAGTAAATATTTGTTATTATATAACATCTTTAGGGTTCATATACTCTTTTATTCAATATGTATTAGAAACGAAAACAGATATACTTTGGAGAAATATTGAATTCAATATCACCATCTGATAATTTTGCATAGAAAATAGGCTACGTCTTAAAATAAACAGAGAATGAATTAAAGCTTCTTTTTCTAAAACAGAAGCGTAGGTTTAGAATAGAACATATGCTAGTATTAGTCGAAATAAAGAAAAATTATAATAACTTCCATTTCTAATTTTAATCTAGAATGATTCCGATAAATTGAAAAAAAAAGAATCTTAATGATTATCTATTCAATACATTTTAAAGTTTCAATTTTTTTACCATAATTAACATCTCAATTAAAATATTTTAAAATAATAAATGCAAGGAAGAATAAGATTTAAACAATTCTTACGGAAAAGTAAGATATATAATAGTTCAGTTTTAATATGGCGTTCATAAAACTTAAGAAATACAAATGCAAAAAGCTTTTATATCGTACAGCATGTTTATTTCGTATCACCATTCTTTGAATAATATCCTGATAAAAATAAAAATATATTGTATAAAAATATGTTTTCATTTGTTGGCCCACAGTGGCTCAGTGGTATGTCTGCGGACTTCCAACGTTAAAAAACCGGGTTTCGCTACCCATGGTGAGCAGAGCACAGACAGCCCATTGTGTAGCTTTGTGCTTAATTCAAAACAACAACAACTCGTTTGTCCTCCATGAAATATTTTAGAGTTTGGCTACAGTAGATGATCCTAAAATAATTAGAATTGCTAGGATAGAAATATTGTTCATACCAAATTTATCAGACTTTAAGACAAAACACACGGTAGAAACGTTTTCAATATAAAGTAAAAAAATAGACATGAGATAAAGTTGTTTCATAATATTCGATTATGATTATATATAATTTTAGTATTTAAGATTTCAAACACCTTGTTGTTGAAAAATAACTATTTCTTTTAACCTACAGAATAAAATTTATTCGTGCTTAAACTGCATTATCTTGCAATTTTGGAGGTAGCATTTACATTACACTTACAACTTGGTCATTGATGAGATCTCTGCTGGATTATTGTGTATTACTTAAAAAGAATATATTGAATACCTTAATAAAATTTTTGAAGAGTTTAGGTTTTCTACCCCAATTACTTCTGTCATCAATAACTATACTTTCACTTACTGTTCTTAGAGATTTTATACACTTTCTATCGTAACAAGGAAATTTTCGTCAATTTATCATATAAAATAGCTAGCTTTTACCAGCCAAACCTCTGACTTCTACATTTTTATGGCATTTCAGACCTGATACTTATAAGTGTTACCAATACTATTAGAAATACTATTACAGCATGTACTTTTTATAAACGTTGTGTTGATGTGGCATTATCTGATTGATTGGATGACAATCTACCATAATGTTGATGAGACTGTATTCTGGTACAGTTCGTCTTCATCTAATAAAAAGTTAACAATCCATAGTGTATGTGCTTTTTCCATTTTATTCATTGTTGCCATAATTATTTTAAATAAATTGTATAGTATATGCACATAATATAAAAAATACTTAACTTTAAAAACTTCTCTGTGAAATAATACTTTCTTTATGATATATTTTTGAAGCGGAAACCAAAAACTTTATCACCCTATCTGAGAATGTGTACTAACAGAGATAACCCATCACTAATACACTACCAACATAAGAAGTGAATTACTTGTTTGGTTGATTATTTATCTTAAACCATATCTACAATGAGATGGCTGCTGTGTTCACGTGATGAATCAAACTCCGTATTTTAGTGTTGAGTACGTAAACTTACTGCTGTTCCACTGGGTAAAAGAAGTAAGAAGAAAGTGTACTGGTAGAAGTACAATTATTAATCGTACAGGAGAACTAGATATACTGCAACGTTACGAAATATGTATGTTTGTATCTTACTTCTAGATTTTACAATTTAAAACTTGTTTGTTTGTTTGTTTTAAGTTCCGTACAAAGTTACACAAAAGCTACCTGCACTAGCCGTCCCTCGTGGGAAAATAGCTAGTCATCATCACAAATCGCCAATTCTTGGGATACTCTTTTTACCAAGAAATAGTGGTACTGACCGTAACTTTATAACATTTACATGGCTGTAAGGGTGAGCATGTTTGGTGTAACGGGAATTCGAACTCGCGACCCTCAGATTACGAGTCGAGCGCCCTAAACGCCTGTCCATTTTTCTGGTAAAAATTCTAACTGTTATTAACATTTTCATTTTCGTGTTAATACACCTGCAACTAACCTCAAGGTTTAGCTTATGCATATATTTACTGTGTTTTTTTTTAATAACCAGTTTTAGAAAAAGCTATGTAATATTTGTATGAAATATTTGCAAGTGTTAATCAAAAAACTATAATATAGATTTGTATTCAAGGTACGACTTTTTGCAAAACACTTTGGAATTTTACTGTTTATATAATATATTACTAATGGAAGGTCTTTGATTTTTCTGAAGATAATATTCCATGAATGTGTGTGTTTTTCATATAGCAAAGTCACATCGGGCTATCTGCTGAGTCCACCGACGGAAATCAAACCCCTGATTTTACCGTTCTAAATCCGTAGACTTACCGCTGTACTAGCGGAGGACTATATACCATGAAAATGGTAACAAAGTAGGGATGATAACAAAGGAGGTAAATAAAAACATATTTTACAAAATAGGTACATGCTAACATACAATACGAATAAAGCTGCACAATTTGCCTCCTAGAAAGTTAATACGATATAAACTGTATTAGTAATACATCCACATCAGGTAATAATTCTCCGTCTGTACACTTTTTGAGATATTACACGAAGTTCTAGTTGCGAACTAAAGAAAATGTTATCTCACGGTTCCGTTTATTATTCACTTTATAATCGTTATCAATTAAATATTAATATACTACGGCAAAAGTTAAATCTAAAAATTAATCGACTCGTTTTATTATTAAACTAGTTAAACACTACTTGTTTATGAACGATTTTTATTCACACTTTTTACACCTTACAAACAGTAAGGTTCAGCTATGTCATTTAAAACTTCGAAGCTGTTGTTGTTTTTGGAATTTCGCACAAAGCTACTCGAGGGCTATCTGTGCTAGCCGTCCCTAATTTAGCAGTGTAAGACTAGAGGTAAGGCAGCTAGTCATCACCACCCACCGCCAACTCTTGGGCTACTCTTTTACCAACGAATAGTGGGGTTGACCGTCACATTATAACGCCCCCACGGCTGGGAGGGCGAGCATGTTTAGCGCGAACCCGCGACCCTCGGATTACGAATAGCACGCCTTACGCGCTCGGCCATGCCAGGCCTAACTTCGAAGCAATAAATTTTAAAATAGTTCACTTCATTTCAGAAATAACAAGGTATAAATGTATCTAGTATACCTCACAAATAATCGGGTCCAAATGTATCGAGTATACCTTACAAATAACAATGTTCAAGTCCAGTTATTACATCATAGAAATAATAAGATTAAAATATTTTTTCTTTGGTTTTTCTTTAAAACCCACATGGTGTATATTGAGATTAATATTTTGTTTTAGGCAGTTTCTATGATGTAACATTTATGACAACCAAGCTGTCGAATCCAAAATAACATCATTTTTGCATACAGTTTTAGCTGAAAATATTTAGCAATAAGGAAAGATATTTTTATCAGGGAAATATGAATAATCCAACTGCTAATAGTGTAACTAATTTTTTTATCTTATGTTTTCTTCCCTATGTTATTTGAAGTTCTTGTTACCAGTTTGATTAATATTGGAATGCAAAGAAAGAGTAAAAATAAAAAAGTCACATTCGTAGTTATTAAACCAGGGAAACAGCCATTGCATAGAAAGGGCAGTATTTTTAAACAATGAAATACATTTTTAGAATTTGAGCTTGGATCACACATATGTAGTTAAGAGTTCAACAATTTTGCTACATATCATATGCTGCTCCAGATTTGACACAGTAACATTATTTCTTATGTTGCTATAAATTGGAAATATATTACAAATATATAGTAATTGTAATTAACTTACAACAACATAAGATAATTACGAAGAGAAGTAATTTAGCTATATCATAGTTGCTCTAAAATAAAAATACAGATAACACATCTAACTTGTATGAATGTAAAGTATGAGCAAACAACGTCTTGATATGGTAAACACAAGATTAAATTAGTTTGGAATTTAAATGTAATATTGAACACTATTAACACCAATGTTAAAAAAGCAATACATTTTACATGTGTACTAAAAACACATGTATATGTGTGCATATGTACTGAAAAATTAACAACTAATTGTGTGTATTTTTAAATCAAATACATTGTTCTTGCCATTATGGATATGCGTACGTTTCTTTCACAACTTTTGACACCGTGGTGGGACAGTGGTAATTTTACGGAATTACAATGATAAAATCCATGATTCAATTTCCTACAGTAGACAAAGCAGATAGTGCGATGTGGCTTTGCTCTAAAAGACAAAAAAAAAAAAAAACAGTTTCCAGTATTTAAGTTTTCATGCACTTATTAAATTTTAGTTATATCTTCTTTCAGTAAGTTAATTGTTTGTTTCCTTTCTTTGGAATTTGTTTACATATTCCAAACGTGACTCGCTATAATTGTGTGAATACATTTAAACACTTATCTTCTCTATATCATCAGTTATTCTTACCTACTAACGTGATGACATTGCCAGGTCCATCGCATTATGATGGCATAAGCTACACATCTAAGACTGCTATATTTTACATACGTGATGTTTTAAACAATCGTGATATCTTCTCTGTGCCTTCCAGCGTTACGTGTGTGAGACACATTCTTCATAAATTTACCATTTTGGCAGTAATCATTTTAAAAGTAATTGTAGTTGAAATACATAAGTTAAACTTTTCTTGTCATTTTTTCTTATTGAAGAGCAAAGTACGAAAGTGAAACTTGTATATTTTTTACAAATGTATACTAAATCGTTACTGTAATGACGCAGGTAATGCTTGATTGTGACATTTCGTTACGTACCTTTTCAGCCTGGTACTGACAATGTGGAATGGAAGTCCGGTTTCCTCCTAAGCTAAGTAATATGCCGTACAAACATTCTACATTCTAACGATGTACTTTACATGTAAAATGTATTGTTTTTTGAACATCATTATTAACAGTGCTCTGTATTACATTTGAAGTTTATAATACGTATATATACGTATTATCTTTCAATTTAGGGTTCATATATTCCCGAAAGTACGTTTTATCTGTACAGCATCTAAGTTCGTACAATGTCACATATCTATTCTTTATCTAACGATTTTTAATAGCAGTACGATATGCAATACACACAGCTTTACTTTGTCGACATCACCAGTGAAAGGTGCGTGCATATCATGGATAAAGGATTTGTCTGATTCAGAGCTTCTGCACATAGTTACACACGGTTATTTATGCACAAATGTTTTAACTTGAACTATCTGAATGGAAGGAAAACAACACTCACTGCGAAATCTTGGTGTACTCTTACCTGGATGAATAGTAGGATTTGACTGTAGCCCATGGTTCCAAAGTGCTATTTTTGCAACAACAGACGTCAAACCATAAACTCTCTGATTCGCATTCAAAGTAACTTTTAAATCACGCTTGTCCTATAGATAAAAGAACCACTAATTATCAAACATTTTCAGCCGGTTTTAAACCTGAAACACTTATTATTTTTAATCGTATTTTAAGATGCTAATCCTAACACATTATAAAGAAACGCTTGTTATTTTTAATCCCAGGTTTATACGTTAATTCTAACACAGTATAACAACAAAGAATCAGAAAATTTCTGGTCAGTTAGCAACCTTACTGAGAGTACTATGTTTTTGTTTATATTTGGGTTGTATTGGAATAACATTATTGTTAATAAAGTAATAGTAATACGATAAAATTATAGTTGTGGTTAAACGATACGTTTCACATAATAGCTGCTCTGTAGCTTTTTCTTTTATTTTCACATCTGCGGACTTACAACGTTAAAAACCTGGTTTCGATACCGATCATGGGAAAAACAAAGATAGGCATTGTGTAGTTTTGGGCTTCATTACAAATAAACAATTATTTAGTTTCATAAATATTTATTTCCAAACCATACCGCGAAAACATATGTTCATACTTTTCTTTTAAAGCGTATTTTATTTTATACACCTAACATGAAGAAGGAGAGCCTGGGATCAGAGCCAGCCAGGGAAAATCTTGACATGTGTGGCTATTGAAACATCACATGTTTGTTTTATCAAATATTGTTTGTTTGTTTATTTTTAAGTGCTAAGTTTCATATTTGGCTATCTGTATTGTCTCCACTACACGTGATCACACCCAAAATTTTAGGTTTGTAATACAATAAATTTATACCTAGTCAACCGAAGGACCATTTTGTTAGTATACCACATAATTACTTTTCAGATGTGTAACCACACATACATATGTATGTTTGTGTGTGTGTGTGTGATTCATAGTTCCATCTAATTCTATATTCATATAGCATGAAATGGATTTATGAGATAATACATGTAAAACAACGACATCAAGTAAAATTTCAGAGATAAAGACTTTCAGTTTATAAACTTCATAAATGTTGGGCTACCAGTGATATATGCTTCCAATTTTTTGTTTCTTGCTTATTAAAGACGTACTCTTTGCCAACTGAAATAAGACAGGTAGTTTATGTGTCATACGACACATGAAAACTTTTATTCTCAATATAAATTAAGTAGCTTCTTATAAGCTATGCCATAATATACTTTTGAAAGACGTAATGGTGAAGTTAAAATGTGTTACTTGTATAATATGAAAAATATAGATACAAAGTTTAAAGGTATGACGTGGTTCTTGTAGCACGTAAAATTTAATTTTCTTAAATGTTTCTCAGTGTTTTATCCAAAAGTGAAAAAGAATCTTAAATAAACAGGTAGTTTATGTGTTCGTGTTTTGTTTTTTTTTGCTTTTTTTTGCTTTTTTTAAGGTACAAATTTATTTTTATTTGATGAAAAAATTTATTTATCACTTTATAAAACAACTATGAACTACATAATCTGATGGCGCCTGACTACGAGAAAAAGGATGTCCATTGTAATGTTTGGAGCTATAGTTCATTTTAATACACTGAACTACGTAGTGAGTATTAAATGTATAAATGTTAATTGTTTATTACTCTATTGTAATTAAAACATAATTTCTGTAGTTTTTATAAAGAAAATATGATAATTTACTTTATATGTATTATTTGAATCAACTGTAAAAAAGAGAGGTAAAAAGCAATTTTTAGTTTATTCGTGGGTAAACGTCATAGACGTACCTAATTGCAGGGCCCGGCATGGCCAGGTGGTTAAAGCACTCGACTCGTAATCCGAGGGTTGCGGGTTCGAATCCCCGTCACAACAAACATGCTCGTCCTTTACGCCGTGGGAGCGTTAGAATGTGACGGTCAAACCCACTATTCGTTGGTAAAAGAGTAGTTCAAGAGTTGGCGGTATGTGGTGATGACTAGCTGCTTTCCCTCTAATCTTACACTGCTAAATTAGGGACGGCTAGCACAGATAGCCCTCGTGTAGCTTTGCGCGAAATTTAAAAACAACAAAAATCTAATTGCAGTCTATTTTTTGGTGGATACACGTATTAATTTGTTTGTGTTAAGTACTAAATTAATTTTTCTTTAAATGTTATATTTGGGAAAAAAAACTGAAAGAAAAATGTCTACCGAATTGTTCATACATTAAAAATGTTTGTAATCTTACAGTTAGATAGAAAAATGTATCTTTTTAAAAATGTTTGTAATCTTACAGTTAGATAGAAAAATGTATCTTTTTCATTATCATGTGAATGTAAGTAAAATAACAAGGAACGTATATTCGTCTGTTTCCTCAAATTCATTTTATTTTCCGTTTAACAGTGATCTTTCTTCACACCTTTGATTCACTTTTTATAAAACCATTTGGGATTAAGGGATATAGAGCTGTATATTATAATAATATTGTTCATAATTATTATTTGTTATCCATATCGATAATATTCTACTATTATTTATACCTTTGATTCTTTAACTTGTTGTCAATGTTCGCTGTTAAGCATAAAGTTGCACATTGGGCTACATGTGCCCTGCCCACTATGTGTATCAAAATCCGTTTTCGTATGTCGTTAAATCTGCAGAATTTCCACTGTGCTATTAAAGGGCGGGCTTCTTTAACTCCACGAATATATACTCTTTTATATGAATAATTTAGACCTTGGGATGAAAATACAGTTCATGGTAGCATACAGTATTGGAACGAAGTATTTATAGTTATGCAGGCTGATTACCGGCATAAGTTTAAAATGTGTTTCCTAATCTGACTCTAAACTACAAGTACTACTTTAAACCAATTATTTTCAAACTGTAGTAAGTGTACTACTGATAGTAGGTAGAACTATTGTAGGTGAGACCAGATAAAATTAAAGTATAAATTATAACGCTTGTAATAAACTCAGTAAAAACTTCCAATGTAAGCATATTCATTATTTTTTTTCACTTCTAAACACATCTTCCGCACACAAAGACATGCCGTAAAGTAGCTTTTTTACAATATTAGACAGATGTGTACAGTTAGTAATTAAGTTTTATAGCACTATTTTGGAGAAAGCTCGTTTGTTTCAGTACTTTAGGTTATATGCTCTATCCATCGCGGAGAATTGAACATTAGACTCTAGCGTTATAACGCTAAACATACCATTGACTCTTCACAGAGGGTTCAATTCTCCGCGATGGATTTTTGAGGAGTTTTAAAAAAGAAACAAAAAAGTTAAAATAAAAATAAAATTTGATTATAGAATATTTTGAAAAAACTGATAAAAACATTGTTAAAATAAAAAAAGGTTTTTGTTGAATCTATTTTTGTCTATCCGAAGATGTATTATGTTTGTTCGTTTTTATGCCCATTTAAAGTTCACGTACGCCGGATGAAACTAGAGTTGTTCACGGTTTTATTTCATACAAATTGTACCCAAGCTGGCAACAGGAGAAAAATGTGATAGTAAAATAAACTGAATGGCTAAACAAGTAAAAGTGCTGATTAAGTTTACTTTTTCACGCGTGTTTATTTTCACTCTTCACATTCGCTCACCTCACTGATATAGGTAAAATAATCCAGGTTTCTCTTCATCAAACTATTTATCACTTATTATCTTTTTTGTTATAAATTTGCAATTATCTACATTTTATATTGCATTAGATTGTTTACTTAATAAGCATCCTAATTTTTATAGAATGGTGAGGTTTTAGTATGGATAATCGATATTTGAAATACTTTGATAGAACAATAGCCTAGCAACTGATCTTCTTAATGATGAATAAACGTCTTGACAATATCATGTTGCACAAAGTAAAAATACACATTTGTTACGTATTTTTATGTTTTATGTTTTTCGTAGACTAAACGCAAAAGAAAAACACAGATAACAGCTTGTATAATTTATTACACTAAACTATTATATGGATGTAACAGATATAACATAAATTATATAATAACAATGATAGATATTAAGTTAAAACCTTCAAAATTAATTACAAAACAAAATGGTACTGGTTTCAACCTTCAAAGTTAATTACGATACAAAATGGTACTAGTTTCAACCTTCAATGTTAATTACGATACAAAATGTTACTGGCCTGTGTCAAATATAATGATCTAGAATGAAAGTCCAAAAGTTCAGATCAGAAATCCGAAATTCTAGTCTAGGATGTGAATTTGGTCCCACGAAGAAATTTCGAAGTTTGAATGGAGAATGACGAAGTTCTTTTTTACGGTGCTTCTTGATGAACGTCTCAAACTTGCCGACTCTCAGCACAACCAGTAATTCAGATGAATCGTAGAGATTGACGAAATAAAATCACAGCTTCTGTAGATCTAACTTCAGTCACAAATTACAGCAAACACTCAAATGAATGACTGACTCTCTTCTTTTGAATAAAACTAATGTCTGACCCTTTTTTTTCTTCCTCGCATCTTCGTCTCTTTATATATTGTAGCCCTAGACTCCTCGAACCATCGCGAAACTTCTACAGAACTCCAGAGCAATCCGCGCATGTCCGTTCTTGCACGAGACTCAACGTCTAGACACGAGGCCACCAACATTTCATTTACATACATATGATTGGTCTACTTAATTCTAGAAAATTCTAAATGTTACCCTAACTGAATAACAACATATTTTATTAGTTTAAACTTTGAAACAGTAATATAAATATGGAAATATAAATAATAGAAATGAAAATTTAAACACAACACGACAGGTTGTCACTTACAAAATATTTACACGACATTTACATAACAGCATTAAAAATACTGTACTGAGTATTTAATAGGTTGAAGGTGTGAAGACTAAAATAATTAGCTAAACAAAGGTAAAAGAGTACAGTTGAACGTACAACCATTGTTTTGAATGCAGTAGCAATCTTAATAAATGCTTCAGTGTTTGAAGTGTGAAAAATTTACATTAACTTTAAAGTTCATGAGCTATTATCATGCCGATCCGAAAGTTTTGGTTCGTGTTGCGTTGTCTCAAAAAAATGCGCTTTACAGCTGTTAGTGTTCTATATGAGTGAAATTCATGTCGCAATATTTGGTCAATAAGAATAATTCAAGTGTTGGTGACGAGTGCTACTGACAGCAGCATGTACCTTGATAGTACATATTATGCTTACAAGTTCAAAATTAGAGACGCTCTATAAGCAGATAACCTTTATGTGCCTTGGAATTAACAATTCAAACATTCAATCCATTAAGCCACGCTCGGCTTATCAAATATTCTGAAAAAAGTTATGATTACAAATGGTTGCATTTTTTGAGATACAGAAAATCTACTATAAAGTACCAAAGACGATGATTATTTCAACGACAAAGGCAATTAACTGTTACTGTTCAGTTATGTTATTGTTTCAAGGTGCTGTTGTGTGGATAACAAATCTAAGATATTATAAGTATTATATATAAGATAATGTAAATATTATATGTATAAATGCGAATATTTTCTGTATAAATCTTTCTGTCTTATAAAAGAGAAATACCTTAGATTGAAACTTCATGAAAAAGAATTAACATTACAAAAAAGAACGGTGCTTGCTATTTATGTCTAAATTATGGAACATAAACATACCCTTATTGACAGAACCACTGTTTGTTACTCGTGTTGGCCTGGCATGGCCTAGCGCGTTAAGGCGTGCGCTTCGTAATCTGAGGGTCGCGGGTTCGCGCCCGAGTCGCGCCAAACATGCTCGCCCTCCTAGCCGTGGGGGCGTTATAATGTGACGGTCAATCCCATTATTCGTTGGTAAAAGAGTAGCCCAAGAGTTGGCGGTGGGTGGTGATGACTAGTTGCCTTCCTCTAGTCTTACACTACTAAATTAGGGACGGCTAGCACAGATAGCCCTCGAGTAGCTTTATGCGAAATTACAAAAACAAACAAACAAGTTACTCGTGTTAAGATTTAGATAACGTAAACATAACCTTATAGACAGAATTACTTCTTGTTATTCATGTTAAGATTTAGATAACATTACATTAACATAAACATAACCTTATAGACAAAATTACTTCTTGTTACTCATGTCTAGACTTAGATAACATAAACATAATCTTATAGATAGAAAGACTGTTTGCTAGTTATGACTAGATTTAAAAAGAACAACTTAATCAAAATCTTACAGATAGGATAGCTGTTTGCAACTTATGTTTAGGTTTAGATAGCGTAAACATAACCTTGTAGGTAGGATGATTGCTTTTTACTTATTTCTAGATATAGACAGCTAAAAGTGACCCTATAAAAGAGATGAGCAACTTACCAATTATGTTCGATTTATACAATAGAAAAGTATTTTCTTGTCGATATAATGAGCAATGTTTCCAAGTAGATTGTCCTTATAAAGTTATGGAACTCAATACATTTGTAAAAAAATAATACATAATGTGAGAATACACATTATGACACAAGATTCACACGAAATGTTTTTAGTATATCACAGAAAAATGGTATAAACCTAGAGATGAAATGTAAGAATTAACATTCCAAATATTAATTGGTCATTCACATCTTGTCAAGAGATCGTATTTGTTCGCAACAATAAATAGTTTTATTGTTGTTAAAATTATCAACTGTAGCTATAATACATTCTCACAGTCACAACCTCTTTCATTCATGTATTGGAAGTTTACTGAACATGTGGTACGTACTTACAAATTGATTGTTTGGAATTGAGCACAAACCTACACAATGGGTTATCTTTGCTCTGATCACCACGGGTATCAAAACTCGGTTGATACACAGTGTGAGTACACAGACATGCTGTTGTGCCACTGAGAAGCAAGTTCTTAAAATAATTAAAAGTATTTTCGCGATAAAAGAAAATTTATGATTTTAAAAACTTAGTAAGTAAATATATATATTGTATATTCGTATCTGGAATTATCGTTAAGTATCTCTGTTTCTTATTATCATATTTTTTAACAATACAAAATTTTTGTTTTCTAGTTTTAGTCTATAATAATAATAAATATACTACAGACTTGATTACTGAAAACTGTATATATGTAGTTACGAGAAATCATCCATATAATTTCAATTTTAGTTAAAATTCTGGAATTCACATAATGAATAGGTGAATTACGTAACTTTAGCAAATAAAAATGAGTAACTGTGACAGGCTATTGAAATATATGAATACGAGTAACATAATCGAAATACTCGGCTGTCAGAGTCAGTAGACACTAAAATAAAGTTACGTAAAGGACGCTTAACTTTGCCATTTTTATAACATAGCATGACATACGAATTCCAATAAAAATAAATAACAATATTTGTAATTCTTAATTTCGGTTTCATCTGTTCTTGAAACAAAACGTTTACATTTTTCGGGACTCAGCGGAAGCGCATCTGGTTGTTTAGTTTCAAATAAACGTTTCTTAATGTTAGCTCCATTTGAAAAAAAGCTAATTCTTTTAAATCAAACCTATCGTACTAATCTAGAACACTAGCGTTAATATTATTTATATATATATTTTTATGCAAATGTGGCGATAATTTTTCAATTCATTTATTCATGTATATTAATGAAGAATGTTTGAAAAGCACGCTATGCTAACAGAACTAATTACTTTACGTCACATTTAATTATTTTAAATTACCATACAGTTTTATTTTTCAAAAACAGAATAAAAAAACACCTGCCAGACACACAAAACAAGAAATAACGGGAAATAATGATTTAGCGTGATGTTCTTGCACGTGGTATCTCAGTTACTAGCTAGTAATTTTATCTAACTCCTCTATAAAGTACAGTTCGCAAAATAATTTTCACTTTGTTCTGTATTTGATATCATTAATTAATGATATAAATTATTTGCCTGTAGACATTATGAGAAATTAAAATAACCAACATGGCAGTCAATATTACTACTGGTTCTATATTATACTAATGATTCAATATAACACTACCTGTTCAATATTGTACTTCTGATACAATATTACTCTACTGGTTCAATATTATACTACTGGTTCCTTCTTTCCGTTTTGAAAAGCTATGACAAGGATGTTTTGTAACCATTCATTGTGTTTCTACGGATAAGAGAATCCACATTTTATATACTTATTTTTTCAATGGCATATGTATGTCTAAACAGAAAATTTAACACACATACTAGCGACTTATGGAATGGCATATAGTACTTTCCATTTCAGTTAACGGTTTTACTCTGATAGTTACAACACTGAACTCTATTTTAAAGTTGAGAAACTCAAATGTCCTGATGGAGTAAGCCAGATTTTTATTAACTGACAATTTTTATTTTTGTATTATTTTGTTTTGGCAGTTATTATGATTGCAATAACACAAGGGGCACCTGAAACCTCAAAGCAGAAAAAGAAACAAACATGCCTAGCTCTTTAGTTTGATTTTAAACACCAAAACCACATACAGCCAGTTATACGAAAATATTATCCGGTAAAAGTTTCAAGGAAACTTTTGTTTTGTTTAGAATTAAACACAAAATTACACAATCTATCTGTGGCCTGCCCACTACGGGTATCGAAATCCTGTTTCACTTCATTTAGTGGCTAGCCTCGCGCCACTGCATTAAATGACGAGTGCTTTGGGTTTGATTCACTTCCTCTGGTCCTTAGTTCAAACTAACGGGCGACTGTTTAGTCTACTTTGTGAATGAGGAGTCATTCAGGTGAACATAAACTATATATTGGACGGATACTGATGGAATATGTAAACGTTTAAAGTTTATTTAGAGTGTATTGGTTTCATGCTATTCAGCTTCAAGGAGAAATATTTCTAAAATATTAAGTTTTCACAACCTAAGTTATTTTAAAGTGTATAAAATTAGCGCATAAAACACCAAGACGATTATAAATTAACTAAGATTGTGTTTGTATATGTTAATACAACACATACTATGTTTAGACGTACGAATAAATTAATAACAGAAATGACTAGAAATAACTGCTCCATTCAAACATAAGTTAGAGCGTGTAGAAGAAGTTAGGTTAAGACTGCCACGTTATTAGCGAATCTAGCTTCCATTAGTTAAAATAAATATCATAAGAAGGCTTTTAATAAGTCGTTTATTGCTATCATTTTCTAATTTTTTAGTTTGAAATACTGAATATTCAGATATTGAAAAAAAGATTTACTTCTTTTGATCGTGACTGTTTTTCGTATTAAGAAGGTAAAAAAAAACCAAAAGATGGAGTTGGTCGTATTTGTTTGTTTTTGTTTTATTTAATTTCGCACAAAGCTACTCAAGGGCTATCTGCGCTAGCTGTCCATAATTTAGCGATGTAAGACTAGAGGGAAGGCAGCTAGTCATCACCACTCACCGCCATCTCTTGGGCTACTCTTTTACCAACGAATAGGGGGATTGACCGTCATATTATAACGCCCCCACGGCTGAAAGAACGAGAGTGTTTAGTGCGACAGGGATTCGGACCCGTGACCCTCAGATTAAGAGTCAGACGCCTTAACCTACTTGGCCATGCCTGGCCTGGTGGTATTTAAAATAAATGCTACCTTTAGCAACTGCATGTAAAATCACTTGTGTGGAGTTAACTAACTTCCTTTCCTGTAATCTATATCCCCGTCGCACCAAACATGCTCGCTCCTTCAGCCGTGAAGGCGTCATAAGGTTACAGTCTATCCCACTATTCGTTGGTAAAAGGGTAGCCCAAGAGTTGGCGGTGGGTGTGATGACTAACTGCCTTCCCTCTAGTCTTACATTGCTAAGTTAGGAACGGCTAGCGCAGATAGCTCTTGTGTATTTTTGCGCGCAATTCAAAAACAAACAAACAACTAAACGAGTAGTTTGATCTCCATAATGTGCAAAGCGCATATAGTGCTTAAAACAAAACAAATCATACCCTTCTTCAAAATGCCTGGATAAGGTTGATTAGCTTTTATACCAAGGTTTACTAGGTTTGTTGAAGTATTATTTAACTTGTGTGTTTTATAAACGTCATGATTTATTGTTTGTTTCGTTTATTTTAGTTTTTACTAACTCCGTATTGTCTTCCATTTCTTGTTATTTTTGGAATGTGTGTGTGTTTTTTTTTACATTACAAAACCACATTAGGTAACCTGCTGAGTTCACCGAGAGGAATCAAACCCCTCATTTTAGCGTTGTAAGTCCGTAAACTTATCGCTGTACTAGCGGTGGACTTTTTGGAGTCACAATAAAACTTATTTTGCTCATTTTAACACTACTGCGAACTTTAGTGCGCGTTTCATTAGGCTTAACTCTATACACCACTTTCAAATATCTTGGTATTAAATTTTTTTTTGTTTTTAATTAAGCACAAAGCTACTCAATGGGCTATCTGTGCTCTGCCTACCACTTGATATTAATTAATTCATTGCATATATTTCAATACGTGTTCATTTTATTTTTTTATTGGTCCCTATATTTATTGAAGGCTAGTTATCAATGTTATGCATTTTATTCTTATTACATAGCTCTAGTGTTAGTCACTGTTTTTATTAATGTACACTGCATGGTCCATATATGTGATTAGGGTTATTATACTCTAATATTCAACATTGCGATTTCAGTTCATTATAATAAGTATTCTACATAATTTCGTTTTGTATATTGTATAACAGTGTCAGCATCTGAATTGCAATGTCTAGAATTTTTTACTACAGGATTTAATGAATTGATGTAATTTGCAAATCGTTGAAAGAACTTTCCTATTTTTATCGGCAATGTTAACAACTCTAGCTATTGAAATGCAGTTAACATGCCTTAGGAAACAGGTACGTTGAGTCACTGAATATAAACTCAGTTGAAATGAAACTATACGAGTTTCGTAAAAACCGTGCAAGGTTAGAGTTTCTAAAATGATTGCATTTATGCTCTAGAAATGTTTTCACAACAGAGTTTAGAATATTGCTATTCCGTAACTACTGCTATTTATCCACAAATGCAACGATAATTAGCATTAACAAGGCAAACAAATTTAAATAAATATGTCAAATTTACAGTACTTTACATAAATCGATACTATCACAACATCAGAAATCTGAAATTAGTCTCAACAACGTCATAAAAATTTCGCTTGAACTAAAAATTCAAATGAATAAAAAGTTTAAGTGGTACACCAACTTGCACGTTGTTTGTTTAAACATAGAAGTGAATGATAATAATCAACAGCTGTTTTTTTATGAAGCCTGTATTGGAATATTATGGGAATCATAAAAAATGTCACTGCAATAGCCATTTATCAGCAAAATAAAAAATGTGGTGTGCAACATCCAAAATACTGTTTACATTTTTGAATCTGCACTTTCAGAACTTACGTTCCTGAACAAGTATGAGGTAAAATGTATTCACATCTATTACGTATTGAAAATGAATTTCATTTCTCTTCGATAAGAAACTGAATTCTACATATGTTAATACACAAGATGGGCTGAAACGTATATCTTGATAAAGCTATTAAAGATATAAAAATATTGCATTCCATGTTTAAAGATATTGAATGTATTGCTTTTCTTGCTTTTTATAAGAAGCTGTATAATACACACGATTTAATGGCTGTTGTAATGATTTAGTGATTCAGTTGCCCTGCAAATACATTTTAATCATGAAAGGTTTGTCGTGTTACGTGTAGTTTCATTTTCTTTTATGTGGTATAGAAATACTATAACCCCACTCACGGTATATAAAACATAATATTTACATGTACTAAATTCGAATTACCTTAAGTAAATAAATATTTATATCGAGAGCGTGCTAGTGCCATACAAAATGTGATCAGTGATTTTAACTTTTAACAGTATCGTTTATACTTTTTAATGGAAAACCTGTAGACAAACACAAATCACATCACAGAAAAGCAAGAGCAATTTCTCAGTTTATCACTTATTAAACAGACTAGTTATATCAGTATGCTCTATTGCATCGTTTCGTTTATGGTGCTTTTTTTTTCCAGAAAAGTTCAAGTTTAATAATTTGATTACAGCTTTTTTTGAAAAGCGTCGGCCAGCTTCTGTGGTGTACATCAGGTGATCAAATCCTGTGGAGCACAGCAGTTGTTCAAGTCCTGTGGTGTACAGGTGATAAAACCCTATGAAGTACAGCAAGTGTTCAGCTCCTGTATTGGACAGCAAGTGATCAAACCTTGTGGAGTACAGAAAGTGCTCAACTTCTGTGGTATACAACGAGCGATGAAATACTGTCGTGTACAGCAAGTGTTCAGCTCTTATGATCTACAGAAGGTGATACCGTACCATTATTTTTTTTCTTCTTGATTTCATCAAAACTGAGGTCAGTGAATTATTAATTTTCCTTCACTGTTACACTTTCCGAAGCTCAACTCCAATGAGAAAATCGATTTCTTATTAAAAGACCTTCAGTATGCTTTGCTCTCAATCGAGAACATTGAAAATAAAAATAAGCATAAGTAGCTTTTCAGAAAGAATTAAAATAGGTTAACTGGTATCAGTACTGCTGCTTAATCGTTTCCTCATTACGAACACCATATTTTTTTCTTATTGTTAACTATAAATTGTGTAGTGTTTTGATACAAACCAACTGTGATATTGTAGAATAATGTCAACCGAATAAGTTATAAATGTGGTCATAAATAACATCTTCACAACAGTGAGCATTTTGAGAAAGTAATTAAAAAACTGTAAGGAGTTGTTTTTTGTTGTTAAGTGTTAAACAACACAATGATATATCTGTCCCGAGCTCCTCACGAGCACCAAAACACGGTTTTTAGCGTTATAAGTCTTTTAACTTACCGTTGGGCTACAGGGGAGCAAATCGAAAGGAAAGTGCTTTTATGTATATATAAAACATAAAACTATATCTTCAGTATGGAGACCACCTATGAGAATGATATTTTAGTCTACTAGCCACTTGCGTGAGATTGTTATTTCAGTTTACCGACCACTTGTGTGAGACTGGTAACTTTGTGATTGATATTTTCTCCCAGTGGTTATTTGTGAGATTGATATTTCAGTCTAGTGGCCTTCTGTCAGATTATTGTTTCAATGCATGGCGCAAATGATGAATCATAATTATCTTTAAAATCACTGTTTTGAAATTACTAAAATTAAGATGAAAATTAATATATATCATTTTTTGAATTAAAAAAATCGTGAGACGGTGATTATATTACTTATTTCGTTTATGTATATATGTCAATAGAATATTTATTTATACACTCGTATTAATCATGAAACTGTGTATTCAGAATAATATTGTTTGAAATACATTTAAGAATTTTGTATGATTTACTAAAATTATACATGGACCGATAGCATCAAACATCAGAATGCAAAATCATTAATGAGTACAAGTTTAATTTCATTACATTAGATTGGTCAGAGGTAAGGAGTATAAAATCTTGTATAGTATCAAATTTTGGGGTAAAAATTACAAATTTAATAATTTAGAAGAAGACATATTATGTTAATTTTGATATATAATATTTATTTATAAGTATATCTTTAAAAAAATCTCTGCATCTCTGTACCAGTCTTCTTTACAAATGAGAATTATGTTAGGTTTGTTAGGAATGTTGTACTGGAAGTTCATGATTTAGCTAGCAAACAATCACACTTCATGTTTATATGATAAAATATATGGAGCATCTATCGGTTCCAGATTAAATCCAGTTTTCGTTAAGTTGTTTTTGTCTTATTTAACCTAACGTTTGTTCTGAGAAACAGTGTATTAAACAATCACATTTCACATTTAATGGTGAAATAGTTGCTCAAATACGTGGAGTAGTTATGGGCTACATGTAAGCCCTATTATTAACCTACTTTTGTGTACGAAAAATGTTGATTTGAAAAATATCTGAGGAATTCAAAACAATTTGTTTATTACAGAAATGTATTGAAGATATATTCATCATTCTTACAAACATAATTCAAGTGTCAAGGGCTCTAAGTTATGTGAATAGTAAGTATATTAACAATATCTTTATAGTAGAACATGAAAATAATTACAAGTTTTTGAATATTTTAATCCATAATAACAAAGGTAGTATTCAGTCTGAAGTTTTTTACTCGAAACGTTTAATGGCCCATATTTCCATTGCAATGGTTTTATTCTAGATTTATATAACAATATCTTAATTAAACTTTTACTTGACAGGACATTTAAACTTGTAATAATATTTCATTTAAATCAAATGAATTTAAGAATATTAACACATATCTGACAAAAATTGTTTCTCACCCAAAATTATTCATAAAGCCATTAAAGAACATCTGAATAAAACCCAAAATTTGCTCAGATTTGAAGATAACGTTTTGCAAGAAAAAACAACAATATAGGTTACCTTACAATACTTTAATATGTAATCATTTAGAATTAAGAAATGATCAAATGGGGAATTGACATGGTTTTTTCCCAAGTTCAATTAAAATGTATTGTTAAAACAGTGTGTAGTTTAAATAATGTATTTGTAAACTAGTGTGTAGGGTAAATAATGTATTTGTAAACTAGTGTGTAGGGTAAATAATTTATTTGTAAACTAATGTGCAGGGTAAATAATTTATTTGTAAACCAGTGTGTAGTTTAAACAATGTATTTGTAAATTATGTGTAGGGTAAATAATGTATTTGAGAACAAGTGTTTAGGGTAAACTAAAGTTGTTCTTTTTCTGTGTGATTGTTCTAGAACTAATAACAATTATATTGAATCTACGGTAAGATCTTTAGAAATTTTCAAACTGCAGAACAAAGTGGCAACCCAAAAATAACGTACAGTGAAAGATAGAAACATCTCATTCTTGATAATAAAGTATATTGTAAGTGCATACAGCATTAATATTAGGATGAAGGATTAGAGTGTCGTATACTTTATAACAAAATTTAGTAAGAATATACAGCTTTAATATCAAGGAATGGAGTCTAGAATACTTTATAATAACTTTTAGTAAGACTATACAGCATTAATGTCAATAAATGAAATCCCATATACTTTATAATAGCATTCGGTAAGATTATATAGTACTAACATCAAGGATTGGAGTTCCATATACTTTATAATAGCATTTAGTTAGAATATATAGCATAAGTACTAGGATAAATCATATTTTTTTTCCTCAGTGTTCTGAATAAATCGTCTCTATGACACTGCATCTAAATGTTTAAGTTTGTTTCTGTTTCAGAACTTTCGCGCAAAGCTACAAGGATAATTTGTAAACAACTACCTTTAATTTTTAATTCATATAACAGAGGAACAAAGCTAGTTAATATTATCCACTGTCAACTGTTGGACTGCTTTTGTTTGATCAAATAGTAGGATTAAACTCCAACATGTCAACAAAGTCCGTACAGTGTTTTTGTGGCTATAAGTTGTGAACAATAAAAACGTATGATTTATACAACAGTCATAGTAGCCGTTCAGTCAAGCTTGACCTTTAAATCTAATCCGACAAAACACTCAACATGTGGTCACCAATGTTTTGTTTTTATTTTCATGATACGAGGTTTGTACTTCAAACATATTAGATTATTTAATAATAGTAGGAAGAATGGTTTTAGTAAATGCTGTTTTAAGTTTTACTAATAACATTTTAATATCTTAAATTAAATACATTTTGTGGATTCTTTTAAAAATGAATCATATGAAAATATAACATGTTTCAATTCGGATGCTTAAGGAGCATAATTAACCAATCTCGAGTATTGTTTATGGCTTTGATATGATTGAAACTTAAAACAGGTATAGAGAATAAATACTTCTTCGAACATGAAAAACTATGTTTTTGTCAGTTGTTTCTTTCAAACACATACTTAATGAATGTCAGTTTATTATAATGTTGGTTTGGCGTGGCCATGTGATTAAGAAACTCGGCTCGTAATCTGAGGGTTACGTATTCGAATCCTCATCACACCTAACATGCTTGCCCTTTCCGCCGTGGGGGTGTTATACTGTTATGGTAAATCCCGCTATTCATTGGTAAAAGAGTAGCTCAAAAGTTGATGTGGGTGGTGATAACTAGCTATATTCCCTCTCGTCTTACACTGCTAAATTAGGAACGGCCAGCACAGATAGCTCTCGAGTAGTTTTTTGCGAAATGTAAAACAAACCAAATTTGTTATAATGTTTTTATTCACAACCTAAAATTTCATTCGCCTTACTTTTGTATGTATTAAGGCTACGTAAATAAGAAATATAAGTCTATAAGACGACTGAAAAAGAGTGAATAAATTAGAAATATAATAAAATACGAAATTGAGTTTTTTATTAGCACATTTCTACAGCTTCTCCTTATGATTTTCACTGTTTCTAGCCCTTTGTTACTTTTCTGTGCAGTTATGGTTTCTTACATTTCTTGTATAGTTTTTGAGTATTCGTCAAAACTTAAATATTTTAAGACAGTTTTTGTTTTAAATTTTGCTAATCAAAAAGGCCGATTAAATGAAAGAACTTTTCATATACTGTGTAATGACAGTATATGATGTCAACTGTTGGACTGCTTTGTTTGAGGGCCTGGCATGGCCTAGCGCGTTAAGGCGTGCGCTTCGTAATCTGAGGATCACGGGTTCGTGCCCGAGTTGCGCCAAACATGCTCGCCCTCCCAGCCGTGGGGGCGTTATAATGTGACGGTCAATCCCACTATTCGTTGGTAAAAGAGTAGCCCAAGAGTTGCCTTCCCTCTAGTCTTACACTGCTAAATTAGGGACGGCTAGCACAAATAGCCCTCGAGTAGCTTTATGCAAAATTCCAAAAACAAACAAACAAACAAGCTTTTGTATGATCAAATAGTAGGAGTAAACTCCTACATGTAAGTTAATAATAATTGTGAAAATACTGTGGTATTCAGTATTAATATAAAATGGTGGCAAAAAATCGTATTGTTTAGACAATAGACAAGCCAAATTTATTCCTAGTACGAATAACAATGGAGAAAATAGATTTGAGGCAACATGAGATTTGAGACATTGTTATTGTAAACTTCAATAAGCTCTCAGTACAAATTATTTTCTGTTTACAAATCATTTTTGAGCCTTAAGGATATATAAGTATAACTAACAAAAACGTAAGACTATACAATAGGAATAATTGCACTTTACAGGAACAGTTTGTACATTATAATGCAGAGGCGTCGCTATTGATGCAAATCGTGGCGACAGGGTGACATGTTTAGTACCCATAAAGCTGGTGTAATGTCGCTACAATTAGAATCATAGCTGGGGGAGGGATCATATTAAAAACTTTTTTTCAGAAATAGATATTCATGCATAGAAATCATTAAATGATGTAAAACTAAAGGACCCAGTATTTTGATGAGAAGATCCTAAAATGTTCCCTGTGGAAGGGTTAAAATTCATAGAGCAATGAGACAGTAACACATATCAAACTCACACCCCAACCCATTCCGGAGTGATATCCTCATCGCATTGTGAAGACTATGGTTAGAGAAGAGAAACCTCCAGCTCACTGCAATGAAGCTGAGATATTTCCTGGTACCGTTAACAATAAAACAAATACAAATTTAACAAAGGCTTACAAGCCAAAAGGTAAAAACTTTTTAACCATACCGCAATAAATGGTTTTTTAATGAAACATATAGCCGACAAAACCGGAATCAAAGCAACCACATTTGACCACATCTCTGACACATTCCAGATCCGGTTAGAATGAACTTTTCTTGGCTTCGTCTTCTTAAAGATGGTGTTAGAAGTCAAGATCAATACACATTAGAGAGACAGCAGAACGTTTATCAAGATGTGTGGTCCAAGACTGACTTGGACATCAAACGTTACTACAATGAAATTTACACTTTCGGAAATCAGAAATGGTTCGGAATTAGAGCCTAGTACAAATAATAATGGAGAAAATAGATTTGAAGCAACATGAGATTTGAGACATTGTTATTGTAAACTTCAATAAGCTCTCAGTAAATAATATAGGGAAACTTCTATACTGCACTTCTCACGGGTATAATATAATTTTCGGTGATTTTATTTATGTATAGATCCAATAATTCCTTTTTGGATTTTTTTATTATATTTCAGAGGAGTTATTTATTTTGAGTATAAGAACAATGTTTTAAAAACTAACTTATACTGTTACTATGTGAAAGCAGTTTAAAAAAATAACAGTAACCAATACACACACATTCACTACAATTGCAAACGTAAGAAAAAGCGCAGGTTCGACCAGCTTGCTTCCACGACAGGGTGTGGTAAAGGTTAAATGGCAGGAAGTTGTCGTTTTTCACTAGTTTCAGATAAGCATTCACTTATTCATTCCATCTCTCGTCTTCCTGCCTCATTATCTTCCAGCCGTGTCGTCAGCTTGCTGTAGGTTTAACGACAGCGTGATGCCCTTCGCTAGACAACAAAGGCTGCCTCAGGCGCACACGTTTTTAACCCTTGCTTAACATGCGAGTGTCTTTCCAAACCTTAAACGAGACTCCACCTTTCTTCCCAAAAAAACGACCAAGAAGCAACGGACATTCGTTAATGTTTGGTTTGGATACTAAAAATTATACCTTACTTATAAAAAAGACAAGCAGAAATCGAGTTAAGGTCTCTTGTGAGTCTGACGCTTACAAGGTACTACTGTGACACGTTGAGTTAGGAACACCAATAATCCTAGATTTACAGATGCGTTGGGAAAAAAAAACTGTGAAATATGTAACAATAAGTGCGTTGCTTTTTTTTACGTATAGTAAGATTTCTCTGTTTAAGAAAAATTTTAAACTAATTGGAATATTAACAGGAGAATGGAAATATAACGTTTAAAAAAAGTTGAAACTTTCGAAGCTAACGGTTAGTTGTATTGTAAAGATCATGGTGGCGATTCAGTAGTTTAAATAAGAATCATTGATGCTTGAGTTGGTATATAATACATTGCATGTAAAGAACTAGTAACGTCACGTAGAGTGGAAATCTAACTGAAATAACGGTATGTTCATAAATGTATGTCTTAATACCGTCAGTTATGTTGTACAATGGTATAAATATCAATTTAACAATAGAGGGAGTAAAACAAGATGGAAGTTAAGAAGTAGAGATATGAGAATTTAATAGAAATTTGGAATATAGTTTAGGAGCGATGAACTCTATAAAGCAGGGTAAAATATCTGTCAGTGTAAAACCTTAATGGAACTTTGAGTAAAAAACATGTAACCTGAATAATAATATTATTAATTGAGGTAAATGCGAACGTATTCAGTATTAATATAAAATGTTGGCAAAAAATCGTATTGTTTAGACAATAGAATGTTAACGTAGGTAAAATCAGGCATGGATGGCATATATGAGAAATAACATTTTGTTGAATTCTGTAAAAAAAATAAACTATCAGCAAATTAATGTGTTATAGAGACATTTTACATAAGCAACAGTAGGGTGGTGTTTGGTAAAAACAATTAATATTGGTAGAACATTACACTGGGGTTTAATAGAAGGTATTACCGTAGGAATAGCGTATTGCTGGTGTCTGCTAAAACTGGAATACCAGCAGCATGGTAAAATATCGGTGTGTAGGTTTCAGCAAAAATATGGGTGAAACGTTATAAATTAGTACAGAGGAAAACTAATATTCTAATGATGAATATGCATTCATACATTAGTTAAGTATCTTCATTTTGTCGCTGAAGAAGAAAGGTCCACCTTTCGAAAGCGCTCGGGTTATAGGGTTTCTATTTCGTTTCAATTATTACAATATTTTCATTGGCCGTAAATCCAATATCTCACGAGATTCGAAAGCTTAGAATACATAAATTATTCTTAAATCCAAATACTGATCTCATAATGCATTATATTCTTAAGTTTAAAAATTCATAATAATCACCAAAACTGTTTTAAGTATTTTAACCAATAGACTCCTTAAAAATGCGTAAAATAATTTTTATACTAGGAATTGTACCATTATTTGTTTAGAATTAAAAACGAAGCTATATAATGAACTATCTGTGCTCTGCCCACCACGTGTATCAAAACCCGTATTTTAGGAGTGTAAGTTCGCAGACGTACTGCTGTACCACTGGAGGAAGAATTGGTATGGTAAAAATCCATGATAGAAAGCCTGCATCTGAACTGGGTAAGAACAGATATATAGATTATTGTGAGTATTTTAGAAAATAGAATAGAGATGGAGAGCACTTAGTGTTACAGTTGTTGTTGTTTCGAATTAAACACAAAGCTACGCAATGGGCTATCTGTGCTCTGCCCACCACGGATATTGAAACCCGATTTTTAGCGTTGTAAGTCCGCAGACATACCGCTCAGTCACTTGGAGGCTAGTGTTATAAAAATAATAGTGGAATTCAGAGTGAGTTCAGAAATTATGAATTTCTGTAATACGGCATTTTCCAGATAGTTACATCACATATCAGTTTTGTATTTAACCTGTTTACGGATGTTCAAGATTAACGATCAATAATATACATATAGTTAAGACAAATTTTAATGTGATTTAAAATTACTACTTATACAAGTAACAAATGCTCAGTTCTAAAAGTTGTTGAAATATATGTATCAATGGAATAATATTTAATATTTTTATGAGAAACTCTGGTTAAGAAATACGAGTTGATTTTATTAAGAATAACTTATTAAATGAAGAACTGACTTTATTTTCCATTCTCAAAACAAAACAAAAGTTTGGTTTGTTTTGAATTTCGTGCAAAGGTACTCGAGGACTATCTGCGCTCGCATCCCTAATTTATCAGTGTAAGACTAGAGGGAAGGCAGCAACTCATCACCACCCACCGCCAATTCTTAAACTACTCTGTTACCAACGAATAGTGGGATTGACCGTCAATTTATTATAACGCCCCCACAGCTGAAAGGGCGAACATGTTTAGTTCGACCGGGATTCAAACTCGCGACCCTCGGGTTACGATTCAGTGCTTTAATACCTGGCTATGCCGAGCCTGAAACATATTGGTATCATGTTAGCACTTATTACGAAATATGAGGGCACTCTGTAAATGTAACAGGAAATATGTAGCCTGGTTATTTCCTCAAGGCTTCTTATAAGGTAATACGAAGGAATGCAGAAAAAAATGTCATCTCATATCTTTAACATTACTATTTCTAATTGCTATTTCTTGTTGAAGATTTGTTTTAAGAATTGAAAGAGTCACAATGTATGAACTAACAACGAAAAATTGGAATAGTATTTCTCAGTATCTTTTTCTTTTTTGCTTTTAACCACAGTTTAATTGAACTCTTTAATCGTTATTAGTGTAATTGTTTCACTCTGAAACTCAGCAAAAATTAAACTTCCTCTCGACGAACTAACATTCCCTTCTACTTAGCTATATACAAGCCATGCGCACATCTGAGAGAATTTTGAAAATTCCTCTCAAAATTAATGAGAAACTTTCTTCGAGTTATACCAACAAGAAAACTCACTTATGTGTAAAACACATTGAGGGAGTTATATGTATATCACTTCTTGATTTCTGTAATTCATGTAATAAGTATTAGATTTCCCTGTGAATTTTTCATATGAAGGTTTTAGTCAACTAAACCTGTAATTTATTTTATTTGAATTTACATAAAACATATAATATAAAACAACAAGAAATGCTCAAATTAGACACAGTTTATGCCTTTCAGATAATCTATTATTGTACTTGTATTTGAGATTTCAGTCCTTTCATAATTCAAATACTTACAAAGCTACAGAAAACTAAGACAAGTTGTTTAGCTAACTTGTTGTTTGAGTCTATTTTGTCATGCTATATTTTAACTAATATATAAAGCTTTATTCATGCATTATATGTTATAATATGCACTGTTTTAATGCAAAACACTTCAAATTTGTTTAACTTTTGTTCTTTTGTCGTAGTTCGAAAATATCTAATAACATTGTTTTTTCTCAGTCCATTACCGCCAAAAATTTTTCCATTAGTACAGTCCAAGAGTTGGCAGTAGGTGATGTGGACTAGCTGCTTGCCCTTCAGTCTATTATTTCAAAATTAGAAACAATTTGGGTAGATAGCTATCAAAAATTTCTTCAAAAAATTAAAAAACTACTTTTAGAAAAAGTAGAATCGAAATATCTTGACTATATTTAAGTCTAAAAATCGTGTGTTATTAAACAAGAAGTAGTTGATAATTACAACAGTTTTGATCTTCAAATATATATGTTGTTTTAAAGAAATGTATCTATTTTACTGAAATATTTGTGAAGAACTCGGTAGGTATTTTCGGTTATTTGCTCACTTGTTTGTTTTTAAATACAAATAACTGATTTATTTTAAAACGTCGTTAAATGATATTTAAGGTCAGAGAACGGATTCTAAAACTCCTTGATCTAGCACATAAATAATTTTATCATTTACAACTAATTTTGGGTTATCGGTTTCCTCTGAACCTGCTTTTTTCTGTTTAAAAAAATTTATATCACTCAATGTTCAACTGAAAAACGCTTTAAACTGTTTTAATAATCAATACATTGAAAGTGTAGTTATTTAGTGGACTGATGAAGAAAAGTATTTATGGCTACAGGTAATTTTCACTTGTTCGTTCCACACCAACTATGTGGCATACACATTTGTCTTTATCTTTGTATAAAGAATTAAATATGACACAGCAATTTTATTTTTTGTATTATATACATATTCATTACTTCAAGTACAGCTAAATCTTTTATTCAAAACATCCACTATTATTATCTTGTTGTTTGTCATATAGATACAATTACAAATTATTAGTCCCAACTACTACATCTTTCTCTGATTAGTATTATACTGAAATTCACTTCTATCAGGTCTTTAATTTACCTAAAACGCTTATCTAGTTTGATTATCATACCTATCGAACTGTCAGAAAATCCCTGTTGAAACATTTTTTTTCGTTTATGTGATTACATCTATACCATAGGTAAAATGAGACTATATGGTAATTCATTTATACGTAAGAAACGCGATGACAAATGAAGGATAATAGCTTGTTTATACTGTAATACCAACGGTCATGGATTTGCTTATACAATTACTAAGACTCTTAAAGACACACTAAAAAATAATAATTCTCATTTGCCTCTCAGGTGAGTAATTTATTGGCTTAAAAGCTTTTCTTTCAAAAGCAGCTTATACTTCTTTTACAATAACTAAATATTTTTTCTCTCGTTGAGAGAATTAAATGAAATCGTTTTCCTGTATTTGTTTCCAGTCGTCTTATGCCTGATATATAAATTTACTTTAACTTGCAAAACTCTTAAGCTCTTTTGTATTTCATGGTTACGCATGTTGTAACATAATCACAATATAAATTGAATTATGGAAGCTAAAGAAGAAAACACATTGGAAGAGTGAATCAGTCGTATGTTGCATAATTTATATAGATATTCTATATAAACTAAAGTTTTCTTAGAAGCGAAAATTAGTTTCCTGTATTCTATAGAACTTAAACGCTTTCAGAAGAGTACTATGTATAAAACTTTTCTCACAAGAGAAAAACATCTGTTTAAGTTTTGTAAGTCAGCGCTTTTAAGAAGAGATAACTATGTGTTTTCTATATAAAACAAACCTCTCTCATAAGACAAAAATCAATTTCTTCATATTCTACTAGCTAAAAGTTTTCCGAAACGAAAATTAGTTCTGTGTATTCTATATGAATCAACAGTTTCCAGAAAGCAGAACTACTTTTGTTTTCTATATAAAACAAACCTTTCCAAAAGAGAAATCCTGATACGCTTATTCGATATAAAATAGTACATTCCTCACAAGAGAAAATAACTACTTGTATTCTATATGTCCATATGACCGAGTTGTTGTTTTTTGTATTAAAACTGTCGCTGCTGTTTACCATCTTCAAAATGTGTTTTTAATGCAGTCAATAGAAGGCCTTGGATGGCAAATCAGAATACAGATTTTGATCAAGTTTCTATATGAAGAAGCTTTTCCGACATTTGCCAAATCTGACATAAGTATCCTCTTGTCTTATCCTAATTGTTCAACAGCACACCCACATTTCCAGTTCTTTCGAGAACTTACAACAACAACAAAATGTAACAGATTTACTGTTATGTGTCTATTTCAATATCTATGTTTGTTTCGGTTTGATGCACGTAACGTATATTGTTAGATATGTATTGCGGATGTCACGCCTGTTCTCTGATTTGTTGAAGATACTCGATAGCAAAAATCAATCATATATGTTTGACAAAAACATTACCGTATCTTTGAATTTTCTTGAGCTTTCGAAAATCTCGTCTAACAAGTATATAACCGACGAGCTAAGAAACAGTAATAGAATATACTGTTGGTCAGCTACAGTCAGTGTACTACAAGCTTTGGTAGCTATAATTGTGATTAACGCTTACTAACCGGAAAACTACAAAATGTAACAAGGAAAGTTTATAGATTTCGAACATTAAAAGCCATTTAACTTCAGTGAATTAACTTTGAACGTTAGTATCTCTACGAGGACATTAAATATATTTGTTGGTAAAAAGTCAGCTTATAAGCTAGCTAGTTTAAACGAGGTGTAACAATATCAATCAGAGTTAATTTACTAGTCGTGAACCTGAACCATCAACAAAATACTCAGTTCTAGACCAGATAGATGATTCAATATAGTTTGCGAGTTTGCAAATGTTTTGTATATAAATAATTATTTGCATTAACTACTTGTAATAACCTTTATTATAAATTATATTGTTGTTTGTGTATTAAAATATAGTTTGTGTTAAGAAAGAAAATTGTGAGTATCAACTTTGTTAGCAAATATCATAAATATGACATATATTGAAATTCAATGCACTTCTATGTTTAAATTTAAATGTCCGGAGATCTGAAATTTTAATATGTAGTGTACGTAACATAATAAATCAGAGACTTTTCCCAAGTAAATTATGATACGTAACAAGGGAGAAGAATTTAATTTTTCAGCCGACATTGTGATATAAACAAGGTTATGTGATATATTTTGTTTTGTTTACCAGTGTGCCACGAACTTTTTTTATGCATTTGTTTCATGTTTTTGTTCAGTTACTGCGCAGGCTCGACGATCACTCTTACCTGTTCTGAAGAAACAAATAAATTATTTTAAGAGTTGATGTAAGTATTAACGTTGTCATTATAAGTAACATCGTCTTATAATGCTGCACGGAAGAATATGACAGAAGTGTGGTAAACTTTAAAAATCACAGCTACAACACTTGAACTGCTTATGTTTGTGTTACATTTAGTGCTTCTTTAGGTTATTCCTTCTTTCACAAAACACTGTATTTATTATCTGTTTCATGATTTTTTCAACGATACCTTCCTCACTTTTTCCCGTACCTCCTTAGTATTGTCTTCTGTGTTACAACGCTCAAGTTTTGATTAATTCGACACTGCTATACACCAGTGCTATACTAATAGTGTTACAGTAGTAACACTAACAGTTAAGTAGTAGTACTTTATTTGTTATGATTTGAATGCCTTTCACAAGCTAACAAACCATTGTCATAATTGTACTTGTGAAAAGACAAAAAATTGCAACACAATTATGAAATTGTATTCTTGTTTCATCGAAATACTACAGGCAGAAAACAGTTGGAAACACTAAAATGTATATAATAGAAAGGTAGGACAATTTTAAGTTACCCTCCTTTCGTAGATCTATATAATATAATAGAAAGGTAGGACAATTTTAAGTTACCCTCCTTTCGTAGATCTGTATTCTGTTTTTGTTTAGCAACTGTACATCACTTGATGATAACATGTAGAAGTCTTTAAAATGCTTTGTTACTGAATGGATACTTACTTTTAATGAAAGGGATCTATAATAAAAGTCTTATTAATGTCTTACAACACGTATAATTATAATCATGGTTCGCCATCTTCTTGTATCAAGTGATTTATATTATCATTGTACTTACCACTGTGTTTATAACCCAGCCAAACTGAAGAGTTTTGGAATGAGCAAAAAGCGTGATCTGCAAGGGAATGTAGTGTAGTTATAATTCTACTGTTATACATTTCTAGAAAATTCTTAAGGAACTATGTAAAAAATGTACCGTTTAAAAATATAATAGGTCTGATAATAATGTCTTGTAAGAACTACATGGTGTTCGGAAAGTCACTGTGCACTTACATATTTATTAACAGACATATTTTAATATAGAATACAGGAGGTAAATATGAATGAAAATTATAAACAATGTTGAAAGTGACCCTGTTGGCATCAATACAGCTTCTACTTTGTTTCTAAACACCGCTATCAGTTGCTGGCTTGAAATAGACTGAATTATCGCTGCTTCCAAGTCATCCTGTGTGCGCGGACGATCTTGGTACACTGCAGATTTTGCTGCTCCCCATAGATAAAAGTCTGATGGATTAAGATCTGGAGATAACCGCATAGATCTGTGAGATGTGTGGACAGAAGCACCATCCTGTTGAAATCATGAGTAATTGATTTCATCACTTGTCATCTGAGCGATGAAGGTGTGAAAAATCTCCGAACAATAGTGCTCGCTGTTTGTTGTGTTCATAAAGAAAATAAGACCAACAATTCGACGTCTGAAAATCGCAACCCACACACCAACCTTAAAATCATGTAGAGGTGTTTCATGCAAACTGTGAGGATTATCGGATAACCACAATCTTGAATTTTATGAATTAACGTAACCCGAGAGATGGAACAATACTTCGTCGGTGAAAAAGGTCACATCCAACACATTAGCTGTATTCTCTTCGATAAAACGGTTAAACCATCTGCAATAGCGTATTTGTTTTTCATTATCAGTTGCTTCCAGTTCTTATACCGCCATTATTTTGTATGGAAAGAACTTTAATTTCTTTTTAACGGCCTTATGAGCAGTTCCAAGACCAATATCATGCTGCTGAGCTGACTTTCGAAATGATTTTGATGGACTCAGCATCACACTGTTAGAAATATCCAACAGTTTTTCCTCCGATATCTTTGCTGGCATTCCGCAGCGTTTGGCATCATCCACTGATCCTGTTTCCCGAACTGCATTGCGATGTGTAACAGGTGTATCTGGGAATTTTTTCAGCAAATCGCTGTCGTACCACATCTGTACCACCTTTTCGGAATACGTGTTCGACGAGCCATACACGTTCTTCAGTTGTTAAAACCATATTGGCATCAAAATCTTAAATATAATAAAATATGATTACAAAACTGCACAGTAACTTTCCGAACACGTTGTATAATAGTAATACTTTAGTGTTCTGTCTTTCCTTTTTTGACACTTAGAGTTATGCTTATATAACCAAACTAGATTTTTCTGCTTCTTTCAGTCAAACAATGTGATTAGAATATTACACAATTATCATTACTTGACAATACTGCTCATTGTAAAAAATTAAATTTTCTCTAAAGTTCAGTTGGCCCGACATGGCCAGGTGTTTAAGGCACTCAACTCGTATTCCAAGGGTCGTGGGTTCGAATCATCGTCACACCAAACATACTCTCCCTCTCAGTCGTGGGGGCGTTATAATGTGACGATCAATCCCCTATTCGTGGGTAAAATAGTAGCCCAAGAATTGCCGGAGGTGGTAAGGACTAGCCTCTTTCCCTCTAGTCTTACACTGCTAAATTACGGATGGCTAGCGAGATAGCTCTCGTATAGCTCTGCACGAAATTCAAAAACAAAAGGCAAATTTGACACTGAGATATTCCAACACTAATTCTGTCGTTGTTTAATACTGTAGTAACATCTTAATGCATATTTCAGCGCCTAATATCTTCGCTAAGTACATGTAGTTTCGTAGCTTAGAATTCCTGTTACTGTCATACCTCATTCGCCTCACATTTAGCGTTTCATGTAATAATTTATCTTTGATATGAAAGTGCCATTTTTCAAAGAAAATTGCTTCTATTTTCATTTCCAGAGAACTTAAAGTGGCAACATCTAGACCATGTTATTGACAAATATTGAAAAATGTATTACTTCTTTCATGGTAAATGGTGACATCTGTTTCATCAATTCAGTTAATTAAGGGCATGGAGTCGGTCTTGGAATTATAACGATAAGTAGTTTTTCGTGCCATAAGATAGGTTAATAAAGAGCTAATTAGAAAGTTTCTAATATTATTTTCTTAAAGAAAAGTTTGATTAAACAAAGTAGCGAGTACATTTAGTTTTCAGCAGAAAACCTGTAAGCATCATTCCACTTCGTGTCACTGACAAAATATACTTAAGCAAAAGAATAACTGGGACTTTAAGTTTGGGCATACTTAATTTATTTCCAGAAATACATATTGAGTACAAAATTAAACGTTTCAGTTATTTAAAAGCTATCATAAAAGTTTTCATTTGTTCTCATGTCCCAACACCTAAGTAATTTGGTGTGCAGAATAACCACATATCTATGTGGCTCTAAAACAAAAGTAATAAATATCTGAAATACCTTTCAACGTGAGAAACTTCATAAGTAGGAAAAATGACAAACTTCACAATAATCTATAACTCATGAAGTCAAAGTAAATTTCAAATAAAATTGTAACTAATAAGCTCAACTTTACATTAATATATAATCTTTGAACAAATCTCAACTTCAGAACAGTTCACAGCTCTTGAACCCAGTATAAGATTATATGTATTCATAGCCCTTAGAAATAAGGCCAAAAACACACAAATCTACAATTTTTGAAATAAATATCAGCTCTACATATCTTTGTGCACTTTGATATTTTAAGTATGTAAAAATCCAGCGTAGTATTACAAAGTGTCTGCATTTTGTTATCACAAAGAACACATTTAAAACTATTTTTGTATTTTGGTCGGTACAAGTAATTATCCATACTTTATCTAAGTTTTGAAAATTACCACAGTCCACAAAGACGTTAAATTAAAATGACCCACTCGTCGTCAATTATGTTAATCAATCGCGAGGTGAGATTCTTATCGGTTATTTTAAAACCAAATATAATAATAAAAAAGGTTGAGCAATTGTGGTAAATGAAATAATAACTTCATCTGAGTAAGAGTCTTTCATCCAGATTTGTAAAAAAAAATCCTCACGTAAAAGAAAAAAAATGATATTTTTAAAATCTGTGTAGCTGAATTATTAAAAGAATATCCGTTATTAAAACCAAAACAGTTTTTATGAAATTTAATCTCACAGGCCTGTCTAATTGGTCTCTCAGAGTTTTAATATATTTCTAAATTTTAAATATAACTCTCAAAATGTCCAAAAACAAAGAGAAGTTTATAAAGTTTTATATCTTTATCATGATAAATATATTAATATATATAAAATTATAAACTACAACACTTTCATATAGAAACATGGAAGTTGTTAACCAGATCCTTGTAAGGATTTTTGTTTTTGAATTTTGCACCAAACTACACGAGGGGTATCTGCACTAGTTATCCCTAATGTAGCAGTATAAGACAAGAGGGAAAGATGCTAGTCCTTACCACCCCTGCCCACTCTTGGGCTACCCTTTTACCAACGAATAGTCAGTTTGACCTCACATTCTAACGCCCCCACGACTGAAATGGCAAGCATGTTTGGTTTGTCTTGATTTGAACCCGTGACCCTCAGATTACGAGTCGAGCGCCTTAACCACCTGGCCGTGCCAGGTCTTCCTTATATGCGAAAATATTTTTAAAAATTACAAATACGTTAACCTACAACTCCAGCTGATGCATAGAATTTCCAATCAGATCTTTGTGATCAGAAATATTTTAAAGAACGACAGAGAATAAGCTACTGTTAAATTAATACATTAAAAAAAAAGAAAGTACGTAACAAGGTCTTTGTCACTGTGTACACCTTAAAAGACATCAGACTACAATATCTGGACTTTTGATTAAAAAAGTACACAACTGTCCCAGTCAGAAGTGATTATCGACAACCCATATAATATATCTACAAAGTCTGACTTCGTTTTCTGTTAGGACAACTCTCCCCAACATAATTATCAGGAGGAGGTTCTATCAGTTTTTCATACCTTTTGTTTCTGTGAATTATTGTTTATCTTACCACCACGTTTGCTGATTAGATGCATAGGAGATAGGAGGAGTTCCATTAAGATGTTATTCAACCAATCATTTAATTTTAAAATACAAAATAAAATGTTCGTCTTTAATAAAAAGTTACATTAAGCTATTTTATCATATCTGTTTTATATATTCGTCATAAAAATGTACGCACATCACAGCCTAATCATTTATAAAGACTATTACACATGTATACAATTAATAAATATATACTCTTCCTTTTTATTAAACCGTCAAGCTATTTAAAATATTTGCTAATTATGTGATTTTGTGATTTTATTCAGGTAAGTTCAAGATATTTCTCATTTTACATTTCTGATCAACTAGGACTTTTTAAACCACATGGCGTCCAAATTATTATGTAGTAAAACAAACAGTTGACACTGAAGTTACAACATTGTTTAATCAACAGAAAAGTACGAAAGTAAATAAGGTGTTTCTGTAAATTCATATCTTGAGATAACAAAGACATGTATTTCAATACAAACTCCTAAAGCTTGTAAAAACATTTGCCTCCGAGAAAGCAGCACTTTATCTCAGTGCCTTATAAACATCATCAAGTAGTTGTATCAAATATCTAGATGTAGGTTTATATCCAAATATGTTTTGGATTGCTTTAGTGAAAATGTGATAAACATCTTGAAGAAACAATTCGTTTCGTTTACCAAAACAATTCAAATACAGGTAGACACATCAGTGTATATTTTCTATTTCAACCTAAAAACAGTTAACAAGTTACGTAGACAAAAGGATTGCAATATAATGAATGCATCACGAACATATACATCAATGTATATTTTAAGGAAAGATCTTTTTAGTACTGACACACTGTTTTGCTACTTAACGAATGAGAACTTGTGAAGCACCGTTTTCCAAATAAAAACAAACATTATTTTTGAATATCATGCAGTTACGTGTTCGCAAGTGATCACAGAAGCCTTGGAAATAAAAGAAACACAGACCCGGCATTTTATTCATGTAATTTAAACTGTTTTTTTAGGTTTTACTTGCAATTAGTTTAAGTATTTTGGAACTAAAGGCAATATCATTTTTTCTTTGTTAACCTGGAGACATCGTATCGCCTTCTTGGTTTGCATCATCTACATCCAAGAATTACAGATTCAGTGACAATAATACTCATCAGTTCAACGTACAACGAAAGCAACTGTCTTTTTTACAGTAATAAAAACTGCATATATATACATGTTTAGTCTAGGTTTAGTCTGTTTGAAAAAGCAGAAGCTAAATATTTTAATTAGTTTATTCTTACCTGCTACAAAATAGTTTCAAAAATAAAACTCGATGTCTGCATACACTACAAAATATAGTTTCAGGGCGTAAAACCCATTTCTCTGTCCACCACAGAAGATTATTTAGGCAAAGAGACATGAAAGTGTGACACCTAGTTTTCATACTAATTTTTTTTCTAAAAGTATGCTTTAATTTTTCGGCAGACCTCGTAATGAAAATAAATACTAGTCCATATTATATAGGTTCAAATTTTTGTCGAATACACTAGGCTCTATTTACCATTTAATTATATAGTGTAATTAAATGTCATTCATTAAAAGAATTAAGAATTATTTAAAGTTAAGGACTTGCTCAAAATGTACACGAGTTACATTTCAATATAAAAATTAGGTGTATTTTTATCAAATGTTTCAATTGTATTTTGTATTCTTAGATTGGGTTTCTACCAAATTCCAGGAGTTTGTAATTGTACGTTGCACAAAAATATCTTAATTAGTTTGAAAGTCATGATTAAGGTTAAGGTAGACGAAACTTTATAAAAACGACATTCTTTATAAAGAGTTATTTTATTTTAACAAATTCATCAGCCACTTTCTAACAACTATACTATCATGATTTATACGATCTTGTCTTAATTCAGTTTACAATATTAGACATTCTAAAACATGCTTATATTCTGAAATTAAAATAACTGCCCGACGTCTGCCTGTTGCTTGTTAGTTATATTTTTAAGAACTATAATACATTTAACATGCTTTACTTATAGCAATTTGTTTTTATTAAAGTTGTAAGACTTACTGCTGCTTATGAACTGAATCTTTTTTAGGTTTCTTTGTTTTTCTTGTTGTCAACGCAAAACAAATCAATGTGCTTGTGAATATCGAACATCGAATTTTAACATTAAAATCCATTAGCATCTCCCACTAGTATAGCGATAAGTCTTCGGATTTACAACGCTAAAATCAGGGGTTCAATTCCCCTCGGTGGGCTCAGCAGACAGTCCAATGTGACTTTGCTATAAGAAAAACACACACACAATGCATTAATCTCACTGCTAACCCTCGCATGGCGTCTCTTCACAAAAAAACAACCGAATATGGAAGAAACGATTTATGGCACCATGTCTTTGAGCTGACAAAAATATTATCTGATTCAAAGTTGCTTTACCAAACACTCTTAATTGTTGATATAAAAGTGTGCAGTAAAAATAGTAAAAGAAGGGCTTGTTTATTCTTAGATACAAAGCTACACAAAGAGTTACCTGTGCTGTATGTACCAACCACGAGTATTGAAACCCTGTTTTTAGCCTTATACGCCTTCAGAATTATCGCTATGCCAGTGAGGACAAAAAGTGAACAAATGGTATAGAAACTTTTCTTTTATATTGAATGAACATCGAATCAGTTAACAAATAAAACATTTTGCTAGAAGAGTTGCATACTGTTGCATTACTGTCGCAATTATCCAGATTTGTATCTCAGACATTAAACTTGTGGTTTACTTGGTCAGAGCCATTAGGGAAATAATGGTTTTTTTGTTGGATACCTCTAATATGGAATTGACGTTTTTGTTCATTTTCGCCATTATGGAAATTATGTTTTTGTTGGTTCTTGCAATTGTGTAAATTATATTTTTCATTGGTCAGTGCCATAACGAAAATTGTGTTTTTCTATTATTAAATTACATTTCTCTGCTCTGATTAACTCAGCTCTGACAAACATTTATTGAAAATTGAGAATAAAAAAATGTTGCAACTTCTACTTTTAGATATAAATTTCTGTGCAGTAATACGTATATATAGAGAGTTCTACAAGTTTAAAAGATATAACAGGTTTTTATTTTCGCTTTCGACGTTCTCTCAAAGTGTTACAATAGGTGTGATATGAAGACAGTATCTTGTATTTAGTTACAAGTAAACAAAATAAACTTTAATAAAGACTTAAGTCTAGAATTTTATACAATTACTATCAAAGAACATGTTCCTTTGGTTAAACAGAGACAATTATATAATAACTGGTTACAGTCTTTAAGTCTAACGTTCCGGAAATAAATTAAGTGTTTCTCCAATCCAAAGTCTTACATTTATACCTGCTTGCATGTACACGCAAAGCTACACGCTATAGAGATTTATAGAAAATACTCGTTGTTGTTGTTGCTATCTTTTCAGTGGAAAACTAACCAATAGGCTATCTGTACTCTGTTAACCAAATGGAATCAAGCTTTGTATTTTAGCATCGTAAGTCCACGGGTTTACAACTGATCCATCAGAGGACTCGAAACTTTATACGCAGTCTTACAAATTACTATACTTTAGGTCGCAAAATTAAAATACCGGAACACCAAGTATTTCTATTCAACATGTCGTTTCTCTCTTAAATCCTCGAAAACAGATTTACTATTGTCTTTGATATTTAAAGTAACATAACAATTAGCAGTTATGTGATTATGTCACGGTCGACTTTACATGAAACTTTCTTTATAGGTAATGTGTGTTGAAGTGAACAAAGCGTTTTCAAAATTATTTTAGTACACTATTGGATAAGTGTTTCCAAATATCTGATTATATATATAATTACCTAAAAACAACTGTTAAATTTTGATCTGTAAGCATATTTTCTCCGCCTTTAAAAATAAATTATTTTGTGTTTTGAGTTTTTTATCTGTTAATGCTCAACTCATCGTTCTAGTGTTGAAGCAAATACATCGCTTTGTATACTCACACACAATGAGTCTTTTTATGTTTAAATGAAAAGCAGTTTCACACATAAAGCTAGTATATCACTTATATTTAGACATATCTAAATACACAACATTATCTGTGTGCACAGAACTGGATAAATATAGGAGAAAATTTATATGTAACCACTTTGTTTCATTTCAACCCCGCTAGTAAAGTCAACTATATAAAGGTATTCTGTTGTACCAAAGTTACCTTTCTGTGACTGGTACCATAGTCAGCGAAAGTTTTCTTTAGTTCTGTGTATCCAATTGATCGCCATTCCTCCATATGAGTGGTTTCAAGCACAAAATTACATCAGTTATCATGTATTAAAAACATAAAGTTCAGGAATCTGTTTCCATGAAACCATTTAAAACCAAGCTAAAAATACAACCGCAAATTTTCCCATACGTTTGTCCTTATATCGCTAGTTAACTAATGTTTCATTGTATTTTATGATCTTAATTATTCATATATAACAGAAATTATTCCTAAAAGTAATTAAAATGCAACGTATCTTTCATTCGGGTATAATTTTACATAACAAACCTAGAAAGCCGCATAAGACAGGATAAGGGTGATACTGATATACTGTCATAGTTTCCTTATAGTACCGCTTTTGAATTCAGTTCGCTAATTGTAGCTCTAACATGTTTTGTTTCGCTAGTATAATTATGAATAAAACACAAGAAGACCTTACATTCTGTGAGTACGCATGACGTACACAAAAAGAGACTATTTGTGAGCGCATAAAATATAACAATCTTGAGGGAATTCATGACTTTATACTTACAGTTGAAAAAAGGGATTATTATTTTCCTAAATTTGTAATTTTTAACAAAGCCTACACAGAAGCTAATGTTTATTATTTCCTAAATTATAACTTCATGAAAAAAACAAAGGAATTGGTGTTTTCTACACCTATAAACTCTGATCTTATGCACATATAACAAAAGAAATTGTATTTCTAAACCTATAAATTGGACTTGGTGTACATATAGCAAATAAATTGGTGTTTCTAAACATATAAACTGCGATCTTGTGTACATATAACAGAAGAAATGGTCTTTTCTAAACCTAGAAAGTGTGACTTGGTATACATGTGACAATGGAAGAGGTGTTTTCTAAATCTTAAAGTGTGATTTAACTTATTATAAGAAAGACTTAATGTTTCGGGGCCCGTTTTGATTCCTCCCGCTAGAGGTACCACGCAGTATAAAGTAATATAATAATCGGGACTGGAATGATCAGGTAGTTAGGAAGCTTGGCTCGTAATTTGTTGGTGTCGGGCTCAAATTCCCATCCCACCAAATATTCTCGCCCTTTCGGTCGTGGCGACGTTATAATGAGATACTCAATCTCACTATTCGTGAATAAAATAGTTTCCCAAAAGTTAGGGATGGATTGTGATGACTAGCTGCCTTCACTCGAGTCTTTCACTGCTAAATTAGAAACTGCTATCACAGTGTAGCTTTGCGCAAAATTTGAAATAAACCGTATAGTTAATAATAATTAAATGAAAATTTACTAACATTTTACGTGTTTCTAATAAACTTTTCCTCTTATTACAAACCTCGTCCAACTCAACCACAATTTTCTTCGGTGTTGCCTAAGTTTTATCAGAAAAAACAGCAACAAAGACACTCCCATTAACTGCAGTTTTTCAACATTAGATGTCTTCAGTCAAATTCCTAGAACTGTGCGCGATTATGTTTGTATTCGAAATTTATTCTTAGGATCAATGACTGTTCGGAAATGTAAAAAATAATGGAAATCTGTAATTAGGTAAGAGTCAAAACCTGACACTCATACTTATTGTAAGACACTGAAAATAATCGTCTGTTCATATTTGATTTTATACAATTTTGTTAAGGTTGTGAAGAAACATTTGGTTTTCAGTTGGCAAAGACTGATTTGAAGAAATAATAATTATAAGAGTTAGCTGATAACATGATTTTACCAAAAAAATGTTGATTTAACTAATTTGAACAGCAATATAATAATATAACACAATGTACCTGAAAAGAAATTATCCCAATATAATATTCTTTAATACCAATATTATATAGCTACACCTAGTTTATTCTTGAAGTCTTAAACTCAATGAAAATAATATAACGTTATATAATACTACGTAACTGATTAAAATTTCAAGCAGACTGTAAAACACTGATCGACGTATTTTACTAACTTCTTCCTTTACGCCATTCTATATTTGTGATAGAAACATTCTTTTTTTAATCAAGAACTTAAATTCGCTTATTTGAAAAGAATTCTACTGTATAAATTGAAAACAATTGTATATAACACACAAACATGTTATACCAATTCCATGGCTAGGTGGTTAGACCACTCGACTCGTAATATTAGGGTTGTGGGTTTGAATCCCTGTAACAACAAAAATATTCGTCCTTTCAGCTGTGGGGCGTTAAAATGTTACGGCCAATCCCTCTATTCGTTGGTTAAAGAGTAGCCCACAAGTTGGCGGTGGTTGGTGATGACCACCTGCCTTACCTCTAGTCTTACACTGCTAAATTATGGACAGCTAGAGCAGATAGCCCTCGCGTAGCTTTGCGCAAAATGTAAAACAAGCAACTACATAATTGAAATATAGCATTTTATAAATCAATATTTTAAACTTGGCTTAGTTTTTAATGTTATTTTCCCTAAGGCCATGTTACACAAATTAATCCTTAAATATAATATAATAAAATGGTCTTACAAGATAGTAAATGACAAGTTTAATTTGTGCAAAATTTGAAGCATTCCTGTAAAATTTTAATAATATGATAACACATTTAAACTCTCACGCTAGTGAAAGAAACATAACGCATACACACAAAACAAGAAATATAGGTTCTATTATAGGCTAATACTTAGCTTCACTACGTAGAACGTAAGTGCGTACATACTACAAATAAGTGTTCATCTTTCAAAGGTTTAGCTATACTGTTGATGCACACACACATATACATATATACTTTTAACTGTAGATGTTTCAAAGTTCTTAGTTATGGTGGTTTAATTATCCATAACTGCAGACGCCCTCATTTCTATGTGTAAGTTTTGTATTTTATTAAATGGGTTACACATTAAACTTACGTACAACTCTTATGTATTAATTTTCTTTCAAAACTCAGTGACAGAATAAAAATATCATGGAATAAAACATTTTCATTCCATTTGTTATGAATATCACCGTGTTATAATAAATTTTCTTTGTTTGCTTGTTTTTTTTTAACTTCACGCAAACCTACACGAGAGTTATCTGCGCTAGCCGTCGCTGATTTAACGATAAAAGACTAGCGGGAAGACACCACCCATCGCCAACTCTTGAGCTACTTTTTTACCAACAAATAGTGGGATTGACCGTACATTATAATGCCCTCACAGATGAAAGGGCGAGAATGTTTGGTTGGACTTAGATTCGAACACACAAACCGCAGAGTACTAATCGAGCGCTTTAACCACCTGGCCATAAAATCACGTCGGTATTCTTCTCAATAAAATAAACTGACACCATTGTTACTTTAGTTGCCCATAACTGTTAATCTACGTTTGGGTAAGTGATTTTACACCAACTAAAGGCTCATTTAGGAGAAAGAGAACTTTTTCAGCATGTTTTCGGATAATCATTAAGTTTCTTAAACATTAAAACATGATTAATCTGTATATGTGTATACGTATTCATTGTTACCTCAACAAAACTTCCTTTTTATATATGTTACGTTTCGGTCTTGTGTTCACATCCAATAAGTGATTAGAACTCGAATCAAAATAAACAACAGTAAAATGAGCGTTGTTAGTATTGGAATTGTAAACTACACAAGTGCCTAAAACAGTAATAAAACCGATGGTTAGAAAATAATGCTTAAAAGTAATTGTAATTAACTGTACATTCATGTTAACTAGAACCGTGAATAAATGGGATTAAACAAAACATAGTAAATTTGAGGTTTGGAATACACAATATAATTTTAATAATCAGCTTTATATGTGTATGTTTGTAAAATTATCTTTAGTCAATCCGAAGATTGAACTAGTTTCATCACTCTATAATAATCCTGAGAAGTAAAAATTACGAACTGGAAAAAATTCATTAAACGGAAACTCAACAAATTTAAAAGCAAAGGATCATAAAATATACAAAGTTTCTATTTTCTGAAGAAACGGCTAGAACAAATAGATTTATCGGTTAAAGAATCCAAATGTGGTCTCACGTAAAGTATTGTTTTTTTCATATTTTCCTTTGTTTCTCTAAATGGATATAGCTTTAGTCACACTCACAAAAATAAACAGACGAGACAATATAATTGTGTTTAAGATTTGATAAATCCTAAACTACTACACTTACGTCGAAATAAAGCCATTTTAGTTTTTGTATTCCCAGTTTATTTCACATTCTGTGGCAGACAACCTTGTTTATGTAACACTACAATGAAATAGGAAATTTACCATAATAAAAATATTTTTCTCAAGCAATATGTCAAACGGTGAGTCTTACAGCAGTAGACACGGCAGATAGCTCAATGTGACTTTGCTATATAAAAACACACATATCCAAGCGATAATTCCATTCGACTGTTGTTTTACATGTTAATTATTTTGGTACATTTCATTATTGTTTGAGTCCATTTGAGTTAATCATTCTTATGTAATGTGAGTATGAGGTTCGAGAAACAGAATATTACAAAACTTTTACAATTTAACGAATATTCTAATATCAATCAGTTGTATCTATTAGCCCTGAAGAAACCGCAAAGACGAAACTTTAATTAAAATAAAAAGTTCTTTTATAATTATCTTGAGTTTAAAGATCACTTTTTTCTAGCCTTTTTATCACATTAAAATACGTTTCCGAGGTGGAAGAACATAATTAGCTGAGTTTCTAATTGTTAACGCTCGTCGGCAAATAGTTACTTACGACAACTTTACATAACCACAGAAAATTTTATCTTAATACTAAACCTAAATATAATCAAACAGTATATCAATAACAACTGATATTCACTTTCTTTAGATATTGTACCAAATAACCAATAAAAACGTTTTTTATATTCATGTGCACTGAGCATAAAGTAACATTAATTTATTACTTTTTGCGCAGATTGTGAAAATTATAGCCAAACGATTTGTCTGTCCTAAAAATGCACGAGTACTCCATTTCAACAGGTGTAAATATAGTTTAATAGATATTTAGCACAACATCATATTAAAAGCTGAGTTAAGTTGTTTTTTTTAAGAAAAGGTCTAGCTTTAGGCTATGGAACTTCATAAGTTTCTTTACTGATAATATTACTTACAGCAAAGTTCAGTTCTAACACAAGTTACAAAGTTGATTTATGTCTTTATCGAATGTAGGCCGTACTTTCTAAACGATTAACTAATGCTCAGACTGAGACAAGTGGACTTATAGATTCCAGTGTATATTATCAGAATTTTTTCATATTATTCTAGAAATCCTATATTTAAAGAAGTACTGTTTCTGCTAGTGATATAATGTTTGAAGCCCATTGTCATGACATAAAACATTATTTTTACATTTCTATGTTATCAATTTTAACAATGTCTATTACTTATCAGTACCTTTGGAGAATTTTAGTGAGCACATTTTTTATTATGAAGATTGCTAAAAATTTATAAATAGCACACAAGCAACATAAAAAAGCCTTAAGCAAATTGTTGCAAAGTCAATTTTTTCTTTATACATGTTACAAAACCATTTTCGTTGCCTCAGTTGACTAGGAAATCAAGACAACTTCTACTGTTATTCTGACTTATTCTATAAAACACCATATTTGATAGGCACAGTTGTTTAGATGTTTTACATGATAAACGTTTTGGAATTTCTTTTCTCGCACCTACACTAAGTTTTTACCTAACTTGGGTGTAAATTGATACATTATTAATGACTTTATGCCCGTTGTCTTGTAATCTACCTAAGCCTTGAAAGCACACACGTGTTATTACTGTTTCAAACAGCTCACATACAATGTATTCTTATCTGTGATTCCTTATATACACCGATATATTATTTTTATTATTATTAAAGAGCTCATGAGTACTGTCTTCTAATATCTAAGTCTTTTATACACTAATATATATGATTACTCTTGCTAAGAGCTAATAAAAGCAGATAGCCCTCATGTAGCTTTGCGCGAAAATTAAGAACAAACAAGAGTTCATAAACATTGTCTTGACATACACATAGTACATATAATTTACGGCAGAAGATGTTGTATCCACATTATCAATTCCTTCAACAAACATACTGTCTTCATATTCATCTAAGCCTTCTATAGCTGCTAAATTATTACTGTTGTTACGAATTTGTGTATATTGTTTTGTAATTCGTTTAAATATTGAAAACACTGATATGTTATTACTGTTATTAAGATATCTTACATATTGTTTCAGTATCTATTTTTAAGGTTATGTATGCTATGTTATATAATTACTGTTATGAAGAGTTTATGCATATTATTTTAAAATATAGTTAAGCCTTTTATACAATGATATAATACTACTGCTATGTGTTTTGCATTGATACTCATCTAGGTTTCCAAAAACATTGTGTATACATTTGTCAAGCCTTGCATACACTAATATACTATTATTATTTAGAGTATATGCGTAATGTCTTAATGTTAACAAGAGTTGGTGTATCAGGTCATCCCGTAAGTAATGTCCGAAAATTTAATACAGAAAGCGCATCATCATTTCTATCTTTGTAGAAGACTTTAATGACTAAAATATGGAGCAGGAAGTGTACAAAAATGTTCAGACAAAAAAAAAGAAACTAATTCAACTCCACTTTTTCACATCATTAATCAAATAAACCCTTATAAAAATGGATGTGTCTGAGGGGCACAGTAGGCATATAATGCTTTATGAGTTTAAAAAAGACAATAGTGCAGCAGAAACTACAGGAAACATTCAAGGTGTCTATGGTGCGGAGTCTCTCAATGAAAGAAAATTGTTTCAGAAGTTCATATAAGGTGACTACAGCTTAAGTGATGCCCTACGTTTAGGTCGTCCTGTTGAGTTTAATGATAACTTTTTGCTGGCTGCACTTTATAAAGGTTATGCTCTAACAATTTAAGAACTAGCACAGAAGCTTAATTCAACCCATTCAACAGTTCACCATCATCTGCAACAGCTTGGAAAGGTGTCAAAATTTGGAAAATAGATCTCCCATGATTTGACAGAAGCCAACCTTAGGGCAAGAGTGGACATTTGCACTTCTCTGCACTCTCATGAAAGTAATCCCCTATTTTTGGACAGGTTATTAACTGGAAATGAAAATCGATATATTATAAATCTTGGGCTACTCTTTTACCAACGAGTAGCGGAATTGACCGTTACATTATAATGCCCCCACGGCTGAAAAGGTGAGCATGTTTGGTGCGACAGGGACCTCAGATTACGAGTCGCACGACTTAACCCATCTGGCCATGCCGGGCTCTTGTGTCCTGGGTAATGAAGTTTTCAAATTTACCCGTTTTCCAGAACATTCCAGGTGGATTCAGTGCTGAGTAGCTGAAAGAGTATTTTTTCGAACTTACAAGAACTTTCTAAAATGTTGTAGAACTTACAAGAATTTTCTAGAACTTTCCACAGTAATATATATGCAGGGGCTCACCACTCACCACTTCAGTTTCAGTTCTATCTGCCTAAGTGAACACATAGACCTGTCTGATTTTATTAGGAATGGTATCAAGAAGCTGCAAGCATTCTCCAGACGCATTCTGCTGTGTATGTGGACAATTTATCAAGACAAGAGCGAAAAAGTACTCTGTAACAGCATCTGCTAAAATGTGTGAAGCCTACAAGACATATTTCGGCATGCCTGTCGAAGATCAAGACAAACCCTGGGCACCTCATTTTACCTGCGAGCATTGCAAAAAAACTCTAGAAGGTAAGACGGACAGTTTTTTTCTTGCTTGAATAGTAAGATTTTATATTATACAAATTTTAGACCTTTATAATTTCCAATAGTGTAGAAAAATTATCACATATAAAATATTTTGCATAAGCCTCTTACTCACTAGTTGTGGATGGCATAAGTTTATTCTTGATAATAATAATTTTATTTTGCTCTTTTGCAGGAGGGTACAGAGGGGAAAAGAGAGCCATGAAGTTCGCGATTCCAAGAGCTTGACATGAACCACTGGCCACTCAAACAATTGCTAATTCTGCAGGGTGCCTTCCAAATGTCGAGCTAGCAATAATGCATCTGCTATCATGTGTATGGACCTTCCATCATCCATCGCCCCAGTACCATACTGCCCTGAGCTGTCTGAGGCAAAGGTCAAAGTTGGTGTCTTCGTTGGACCACAAATAAAGAGGATCCTGGAGTGCGCAGAATTCATCGAGAAGCTCAGTAGGAAGAAGAAAAGGCTTGGGGCAGCTTTGTCGCAATGACTCGGAGCTTCTTGGGCAATCACAAGGCCGAAAATTTGGTGAAACTGGTTGAGACTCTGGTGAAGAACTACAGCAAAATTAGCTGCAGAATGTCCCTGAAAGTCCATATTCTTGACTCTTTTTTTTTGACAGATTCAAAGTGAACATGGGAGCATACTCAGAAAAGCATGGCAAGTAAATCTTGGTGGAAGATTTACTGGACTTTGAACGCTGCTACTAAGGAGTATGAAGCAAAAACATGATAGGAAACTATTTGGGAGCTGATACGTGAAAGTGATTTACATTACAGTCGCAAATATCGAAAACTACTCACTTTTAAACATTTTACTCATTTTTATATAACTTTAGTGTAAATACACGTAAATCTTGATTCTTATGCTGTTTTATTCAGACTTTTTGTGAATGAAACTTTGCAAATTTGCCCATTTTTACATAGAAAATAGGTTACTTTCTCATTTTCGTTACTACGGTCACAAAAGCAAAGTTTGAAGGGAACATTGGCCATTTCCTGTACTTTTACAACACAAGCAATTAAGAAATAACACATAGTATCCAGGAGCAAAATTTGTGTTATATCCTGTTATTAATGTTGTTCGAATCTTGCGTACTGTGTATCATTAATGTTAGTGAGTTTTTGCACATAGAACCACCATACTACTAACGAGTTCATTGAGCTTCTGTACACATTATGACTTTGTATTAGTAGTTTGTACATAGGGCTCCGTTGACGATTTTATTGACATTTTTGCACGGTATTTTGTATCAGATCGAATACCTTTAAATGCCAAAACTAATTTTCTCCTAACAACTTTATTTAAGAATGTTGCACAGTGTACATACGTAAGCATTCTTAAATACTTAAATGGGGTTGTTTGTAAGTACGTTATCGAAAAATTCTGCACAGTTGCCAACTTGTGTCTAGACCGTGTGCAGAGTGCACTGATGCACTTTGTTAGTTGTACCAAAATAGTTTGTTGTATTATTAATCTTAGGAGGACATAATATCTTCGATATAGTAACAACATTCTATTGCATACTTATACACAGGTACTTCTAATCAAGAATCTTCAAAAAGACAGTCAAAACTTTAATAACTCACAACTAAGAAAAATAACTGGTAGCAGCTGCAATTATGCAATATATCCCGGGCAGGCCTCATTGCGTGGGCCGCTTTAACCTTCAAGGTCCTTGAGCGAAGAGAAACATCCAATCACTCTCGTGCCCTGGATTATTCTTGCTCCGCCTTCCTTGTTCTCATCTTGCTGTCGCTAAAGTGCAGGTTAATGTTCTGAAAATCGACCAACTTCTTTCCTTCTCTTATTATGCTAATAGCTTCGTTTGACTCAGTAAAGATCTGCTCTGACACATCGTGATGTTGCGCTTGGCAGATCTGCCTCAACTCAAACATGGAGCTTGCAATGATAACAAAACTAACAAGAAAAAATACTAGTTAAATAATTCTGTTGAGTATATAAACCTATCGTTTATGGTTATTGCTGATATATTCAGTTCGCTTGTTGTTGTTTTTTGAGGTTTTTCACAACGAAGTTAATTAATATTGTGCATTTTTGTTTCAAATAAGACAAATTACATATCTAGTTTTACTGACGATTTTAATGCCTTAAAACTTAGTAAGAGAAAAAAATTGTCACGTACATAAAATATTTTCCTCTTAATGTTATGATACATTTCTATGATATCTAACTGAATACATAAAGATATATGTATTGTACATACACATAATTTTGTATCCTTACTCTTACTGATTAGAATGTTTTGACGTAGTAATAACATAAAGTAAGTAAATAAACACACACGTAATGATTCTTTCCACTGTGCTTTAGCTAAATGACATGTTCGTCTGTATCCCAGAGATACAAACTTTATGTATTAGTGTATTTATGTTTTGAGCCAGTATTGTTTGGTCTTGATGTTCAAATGCACTTCTGGATATTACTGGCAACATTTTTTGAAGGTTTGATCTTCTGTGTGAATATACATACAGATATTGGCGTGAAAAATGCATGACTATAATTTTCCGGCTCTCTCTTTCTCTCCTTTTTTTTCTTTCTTATGGAATATACATAAGAGTAACTGATCCTAATTTTGAACCGATAGATGGCAGCTAGTCATCAACATCTACTGCCAAACTCTTGAGTGGCCCAATAATAAGGCTTCTAATGTAACTCTTATAATGCATTCACGACCTTAAAGTACAAAGCATGTTCTGCGTCAATAAGCAACAAAACTTCTGCCCTCGGATTCAAGATTCGAGCAAGCAAGCCATTAAATACGCTCAGGCAAATCAGGCTTTTCAGCGTCAGGACGTTTTCCAGCGTGGTCTCTCTTTAGGTATCAAATACTGATATCAACTAATCATAGAAACATGATGTTGAAATATTAGTTTGATATTTTCAAACCAATACAGCCCAACAAATGAAAACCTCAGCAACAGGTACCAGCACCTTACTACAGCATAACTATATAACCTTAACGCCTCTCATACGATTTGCAAAACCACACGTGACCTAAACTCCATTTATAAGTCACAAAGTCTGTGTGTCAGTGTTTAAATTTATAAAGAATATTATTTATTACAAATAAAGCTGATAAAATGAAAAGCAACAAGTACACACTAAAGTCTTTAAGAAATACTACTGATAAAGTGTGGGTTAACTTATTACAGTAAAATATGTCAAAAAATTCTTTATTAATGGTTAATATTAAATATCTGTAAGGAGAAGCACCGCGTCACTCACTCTAAGTTAGATCAGTAACCTTTGATAATATATTTGTTTAGGCTTAGTTGCTTTACTTGTCATTGTTTTGTTATTGTGTGGACATTAATGCAGATGTTATTTTCATAAATGGTTTGAGCGTTTCCCTCTGTGCTGAACGTTTTTTTTCGTTGTTGTTCTTGTTTGTATTTTTCAGTAATCACGGCAGAGAAAACGTTTTCTGAAAACGAACAGAGTGGTTTATTTTTTCTTGTAAAATAAGTACACTTTACCTTTACCAGAAACACGTATTCCTTCAGAGCCTTTGGCTGTGTAGCAGACGATAGACTTGGAAACGGTGGAACTAGATACATATCCGGGGATAGTAGAAAATATTTTTCGAACTTCTCTGATTGTCAATGATAGGCGGTACGGTGCTGCTGGCTAGTTGGTTGTCTTCCCTCTGGTCAGAAGTTAAAAATTAGGAACGGCGACAAATCTAAATACATAATCTTTTTTAGTTCCAATAATCATATGGATGGCAATACAAACGTAGTTATAAGCCATTACAGATATTTTTAAGTATTCAAAACAACAACAGATATTTTATCAAGTAAACTGTCTAGCAATTGTGTTCCCAAAGCTGAAACATAAGAAACGTCTACAAAACAAAAAACACTCAATATTCATACACTAACCCTGTCATAATATGACATCACACTAAAATTCTGCTATTATTGAAAAGTATGCAAGATCGTTGCTGTGATCCAAAGTTCTCACAAGAATGCTGGTAGAAGTGACATTTCTATGTAAGAACACTGGCTGAAGTGATAATTCTATATAAGAATAATGGCTGAAATTACAATTCTATATAAGAGCACTGCCTGAAGTGACAATTCCATATAAGAACGTTGGTTGAAGTGACAGTTCTATATGAGAACGCTGATTGAAGTAATATTTCTATATAAGAACGCCAGCTGAAGTGGTATTTCTATATAAGAACGCTGTTTTGATTTGACATCCTAAAAGTACGTTTCTCTAATCTGTCATTCTTACGAATACTAATTCTAATTGACAACCTTGTATAAAAATCTAGAAAACAACCGTTCTTGGCAATCTAATGAATTTTTTTTTAGTTTTCTTAGAAGATATAGTTTGATTTTGTTTTGAATTTTGAGAAAAGCTTCTCTAGGGCTATCTGTGCTAACCGTCCTTAAATTAGCAGTGTAAAACTAGAGAGAAGGTAGCTAGTCATCACCACCCACCGCCAACTTTTGAGGTACTCTTTTACCAACGAATAGTGGGATTGACCGTCACATTATAATGCCCCCACTGCTGAAAGAGCGAGCATGTTTGGTGTGACAGGGATTTGAGCCTGCGACCTTCGAATAACGAGTCGAGTGCCTTAACCACCTGACCATGCGGTGTAACGATTTCAAATTAACCCCGTTTTTAACTTACCCCCAGTAATATGAAATTGTTTTCAGAGTACCGAGGAAGTAACATGAAATCAATTTTAAATTAACCCCTTGATGTCAAATTACCCCCTCTTCTAACGCCAAAATGACAAACATAATGATTGCTTTTAATATTTGTAGTGCGTGTCGAGTATCTATCTAAGTACATGATAATAGACAGAAGATCTATTATTTCTTTTATTAAAATTGATGATTTATATAAGATAAAAGGTATTTTAAGGGCTCGTCCTTGCCAAACCACATTTCTACATAATGGTCTTCATTCAGTATATTGTAATTTATACACATTAATTTTTTTATATTTCTTTATGCGCACTGAAATAACAATGAGTGATTGAAAGCATGAGATATAGAACATGGTAAATATTCGAATTTTTACATTATTATCAATGTGTTAATTTTATTTACACACACTGAGTGCGATAAAAACGCCTAGCATCTTAACAAACCGTTAAAACGAGTCTATCGGGAAGGGGGTAGTTTGAAATCAAGGGGGGTAAGATGAAATTGATTTCAGAACTACCCCCGGGGGTAACCTGAAATCGATTTTGTTCTACCCCCCGGTACGAATTCAACGGGGGTTAACATTTACAGGGGGTAGTTTGAAATCGTTACATCGGGCCCAGAAGATGTAGTAATTCAGTCGTTTAGTTAGTAAATGCTGCGGTTCAGTCAGTTGATTGGAACTTGATGTAGTCTGCTACGTTCGTTTATTAGAAGCTATAGTAATGTAAGTTCTATCTATTACCAACTATTATTAGTAAATTTTTATCGATTTGTCTTTTTTTTTATAGAGATCTTACATGAATAATTTCAATGTTGATAGAGTCAAATGGCAACATTTTCGTGAAAAAACACCACTTTTCGCTGGTAAAAGAGTAGCTTAAGAGCCTTTAAAGCCCCTAAACCAATATATACATTTACTAAGCCCTTTTTAATCCTCCAGTGCAATGTCGTTAGACAATCTATTTTCTGTGTACATATATATTGCTAAATAAAAAAATTCAGTACCAGGTTACTAAATATTGTTAATTTCTAATGCTAAAAATTCGCTTTAAAAAGTATCAACGCTATTCCCGTTTTCATATACATGAATTTCTTGTTTCTTAAGACCTCCAAATATCAGTGATTTTGGTGTTGTTGATTTTGTTTTTGCAATTTAAGTTCTCTTAGTTAAACCTATGTGCAGATAAGTGTGTGTTGTGTGTATCAATCTCAAGGTGATATTTAATTTTTTATGTATTAGTATCTTAAACTATTTATGGTCGCATTATTTTTCAAGTGTTTAGACAACTCATTAAGTTTATTACTGCCATCGTTTTGTTTGTAAAGACGAGCTTCTGAAACAGCTCATCCGTTTTGTTACTTTTCTCTCCTTTAACTTTTTAAAATAAAATGTTTTTATTAAATATTATGTTTTATTCTTCCATTGGTCTCCTAATACACATTGTTTATAAACTAATTATTCGTATAAGATTTATCTCTGATTGATTCTGGATGTGTTATTATACAAGTTATAGTTCTTTACTAACACAGGAATATTTATACAGTTAACTTTCTAATTTTAATCTCATTACAAGAATTGTTAATTCCTTTCTTAATACATTATGCTGATAACATTTGAAATCTATTGATGAAGAGTAAATACTTTAGAATGTTAATTTATACAAATTAACAAATATACAAATTAATTCTGAAAGTTTTACATACACAATTTATATTTTCTCAGTATTTGTAAAAAGGGAAAACATGAACATTTTAAGTTTTCTTGTAGGATTTGGTCCTTAGAAGCTTCATTCGTATTTTCAAACTATTAAGTTCAAAGTTATGAAGTTGTAGAAGTACAGATAATACAGTGGGTCAGTTAATACTGGTATTAATTTGTAATACATACGTGATTTTTCACTTTCAATTTCTCTTAGTGCTTTGACAGTAAATTTAAACTTTCGAATAAATCTTGAACTGAAAGCATTCTGTATCCAGATCTTGTATGTTTTGTCTTCTTTATGATCCTTCTGTGTAACTTACAATAACATGATTTAATATTAAATCTGTTTTAGTGATGTGCGTCTTTTTTTCTTTTCTACAGCTTATTCTTGTAGTTTCTGAACAGTATATTCAGGTTCACTAAGTATTAGTTATAGCCCACCTTCAACTTTTTGTTTGTTTGTTTTGGAATTTCGCACAAAGCTACTCGAGGGCTATCTGTGTTAACCGTCGCTAATTTAGCAGTGCAAGACTAGAGGGAAGGCAGCTAGTCATCACCACCCACTCTTGGGCTACTCTTTTACCAACGAATAGTGGGATTGACCGTCACATTATACACCCCCACGGCTGGGAGGGCAAGCATGTTTAGCGCGACGCCTTAACGCGCTCGGCCATGCCAGGCCACCCCCACCTTCAAAGTTTTAGTTTGTTCAAATTAAAGTTTTCTTGTATGTACAGATGGTGAGAGTCATTTAGTAGATTACTAACAGAATACATTTCAATAGTAACTGAAAGTAACACAACTTTATGCAATGAAAACATTTACTCTTGTACAGTATTGCATATTATCCAAACCGTTGTTATTCTGACGTTTCACCATTGTAAACTACCCAAACCGATGTTTTCGTGATGCATTACCATTGTACATTATCCAAACCGATGTTATCCTGATCCTTCACAAATTCACCCTCTTTATTTTTCTCATATTTCACACAAAATATCTTTTGTAATACTTTATAGTTTTCATATTCTTCTCCTTTTAAACAATAGCTACAAAATTAATGATGTTTATTGTGTTACTTCATCCTCGTAGAACATTGCCATTTATAGCTTCAATTTCTTTTAGTTCTTTTACACTTGAATAATGACCAAAAATGTTGATTTCTTGCTTTACTACTTCTTTATCACCATGTTCTTATTTAAAAAACATCAGAATTAATGTTATGTTCTTGCTGTACAATATCATTTTCATGTTCTTAAAGATCAAGTACATTAATCTTATATTGTTGAATATTATTGTTCATATTTTTGCCCTTTTATTCAACAGCATCGTCACTTTTTCTCACTGTATAACCCTCTTTATTTTTGTGTTTTTCTTCCAATAAGATGATTCATATTATGGATATTTTCTCACTAATACTTCATCCTCTTCATGTTCTCTTATCACTATATTATTCTATTAGTTTTATGGGTTTTTTATTCTTTTATTACACACATTTCTTTCTTATTGTTCTACTTACTTCTCATGCCCATGTTTTTCAACTCAGTCCCCTGCTATTATAGCAGTACGTCTACGGATTTATAACGCTAAAATCAAGGATACGATTCCCCTTGGTGTGCTCGGCAGATAGCTACATGTGGCTTTGATAAAATAAACCACACATACACTCTTTTATTCACATAGTAGAATAACCACACTATTATTACTTTCTCACTGTAATGCCTCATCTTTATAATGTTTCTCCATTAAATACTGACCTGTTGTTTGTCAACCACCTTCAGATTCTTTATGCTCCACCACATTTGTTTTTATGAATTATTTTTATCCTGTCCAACCTGAAGGGACGCGTACAAAAATTAGACGTTACGATCCAACTTTTCACTCAGTTGTTTTGTAAATTTAACTAGTCATTTGGTAAGTTTTGTAATTTCCAGTTTCTTCTAGTTTTGTATACTTTAATATAAACTGAAAACTTCATCATGCTTTTATATATTTTCTCCAAAATGTGTAACTATCTGTTTGATCAAATGTATATATTTATCCACGCATTTTATATTTTTTTCATTTTTGATTTTTTTCAAACAAAATATCGGCGCAGGAATTTCAACATAGAATGTTATTTGTAACTGAATTCTCTTAATTTTCTATTTTAATAACCATGGAAAATCATTTAAAGCTTCAAAATAACGCCAAATTAAAACATTTATATTAAAAAGTTAGAAATGGTATTAGCTGTATCTCGTGCATTCAATAAGAGTTTACTAAATTACGAAATAAAATCGAATGTAGTTAAACATTTTAAACTTTCAGTAAGGATAATAAATCAGACATTCTTGTGTGGAACATTTTTTCCCTTGTGGACTAAAGAAAATTAGTGTTTCATTACAAAAAGTCACGAATTGACCTCAGAGTTGAAAGTGCTAGCCGTACATAAAACTATACCATTAAATATTAAGTAAACATTTCAGGTAGTAAAGCAACATACCTATTACTCCATTTCATAGTTCTCCGGTAAGACAGTGGTAAGTATTCGGATTTACAACGCTAAAATTGCCCTCGGTGGATACAGCAGATAGCCCAATGTGGTTTTACTATAAGAAAAACACACACAAACGGGCACCCATTTTATATGAACGACTTGCAGTTCTTAATGAATTAGCGCTACGGCACATATGCGAACTTGGTTATATGTTTAGTGCCTTCTACTTATTCTACAGCATAATACCACAGCATAAATATCATTACCGAGTAATTTAAAAAAAAATTAAAAAGAAATATTCATGTAGAAAGTTTATTAACTGATTTAGGAAAAATATTACCAAGAAAAGAGTTTTAGAATTTCCCCGGGAAGGCATTTAGAACAGTAACATCCTCCTAAACTTCACCCAAAGTACTGCAATAATGTAACTACTACACGATAACATATTTGTTTATTGTTGGTGCAGCTCTAATGGACTTTTATATCTTTGACATACTTAAACATGATCTCGGAAGCCGACATCTACGTACAGTGTGGTTGCTAAGTAAAGTTTGTGAAGATGTGTATTTTAAGACTGACTTTGCCACGCTGGTTGCAGTGGAAATGTTGGCGTTGGGAAATAGTGTGTTATCATACCATTATAAGGAGCACAGTCAATGATGATAGAACTAGTTCTAATAAGAGAACCTAGAACATAGTTTCCACACTGCGATTAACCTCATTATTAATCCAAAATTGTATCAGAAGGAAGTTTATAGGCAGGCTAACTATAAAACTACATGCAATATATATGTTATTATTTAATTATATAGCATTCTAAAAAATATATAATAAAGATGATATAAGTGCATGAGCTGCAATGTGCGATTTTGCGTTTCGAACGAAGTGTATTTTTCTAACACTGATATACTTTAATATATATATAGTCACGCTAGTATACCAAAATATTTGTACGAAATAAATGACTGCTATAGGGTATAACAGCGGAGGAAATACTTAAAAATAGACATTCTGTACAAAGTATATTAACGATTAAATGTAGAAGTAAATACAGGTACGAGTGAAAATTAATGGGCATTCATAAGAAATGGGTAGCAATTTATGAAAGTGCAATGAAACTGTTTATGGAACAGCTACTAAGCCTATCTGTTGTTGTCTCTACGTTTTAACAGCTGAACAAAGAGCAGACAACTTGGCCGTCAACATCTGTTGACTACTCTTTTACCCCCAAGCAGTAGGATTGATCGTCATATTATAACATCCTCGTGACCAAGGGGTTCTGAGAGGGGTTTCAATTCCGTCAATCCTCAGGTTGTGAGTCGAAGACCCTAAACACCAGACCATGTCAGGAAATAATATTAGTAACTCTATCTCATATTAGTTACAGAATAGAGCGGATGAGGTGGTACATAAACATAAATAAACGCACCTGAGAAAGGTCTAGACCTAACAATCGAAATATTTGAGCTTACGCACTAAACTATGTCAAAACATGCTGGAAACAGCTCACAGTATATCAAATTCATAAGAGAAATATGAGTGTACAGAAAACTGCTATTGTACATAAAATGACATTTGGCATTTTCAACAGTAACTACATCTTATGTGGCATATAGCTATCCTAAAGTTCAGAAATAGGCATTCCTAATTTGAACTCTCGACCTTATGGAAGGCATTCGTAAAGCAACACCCATCTTATAGACGGCTACTCTTAACCTGTCATTATTACAATGCGCTCACAAATGAATGTGTAAAGTGGTAGTAGAGGATATGATAAAGACATATCTTAAACTATAGATAGTTAGTAGTTTATTTATGATAGGTTTTATTCATAGATGATTAATGGTAGGTTATCATTTCTTAATGATGCAAATTTTTGTATATGAAATTTTGTAGAAATAGCCAACTATATTTACGTATAGAGATAGTTGATCTTAAATTGAAATATATATGAAATGATAACGGTAGCTTGATCTTGAAATCCTATGTATATTTTCAAAACAGATTAATAGAAATACTTTAAATGAAGACATGCCATTCATTTTTGTGTTGGTTCATCAATATTTACCGAAAACTAACCGAATGTTTCTGATTTGAAAAATTCAGTAACAAATATCTGTGTCAAGTGTCACAGAATAATAAAACTTACACGTTTATTTTTAAACCCAGTTTACCTTGTTCTACAAAAAGTGATTGTTAGAAGGTTGAAAGAAATCTGAAAAGAAAATCGTATTGTATACTTCATACAGCTACGTTACTTCATTTACAAGTTTTCTAACCATGTGCTTGCTATGAAGAACAGCAAATAATTATCCTAAAATCGTTTGTTATTGATTATAACTAACCAAAAATTATAAAAAATCTGATATTGATTATTTCAATGCAGTCATTCAGTAAATCAAGAAGTAAACTTAAAAAATCATTTAGATATCAATGAAAATAACTTTTGTTTTTCGGAAACTTGAATTTCAAAATTATGAGTGTATGTAAGTTTGATAACTAACGTTATCGTATACTTAGTTTAGACGCAAATATGATTAATTTATACATTCTCCCCATAAGAAACGGTTTATTTTAGGAAACGCGTTTCTGTATTCGTTTAATATATCGTTTCAAAAAAAAGGGGGATAATCTCTCTTTAACCGCGAAATCGGCAGAAAACAAGTTAGCTACTGACAGAAAGGTATCTATTACGTTGTAATCGTGTTCGATTTATTTCTGTTATGTTACTGTGTTGTTGTTTTTTATCAGGCGATAACCAAAGAAGTAAACACGTTAAATGATTTCGTACAAATACATAGTTAATAATAAACTGTTGTTGGAAAGATCAGAATTGGTATGAAAACCTATACGGTATCATACAGTTAACATTGAACAAAGATGATAAATTAATTCCGTTCTATGCATATAATAACAGATCTCCCATCTCTATTCATTTTATATTTTGCTGCTTCACATATAATAAGTATGTGACTAGAAAGGTTTCGTGACAAAAATATCCTGGTGATAAGCATAACAGAATCTTTCACATCTAATATAACCCCTATTTAGTTCATTTTTTCTGGACACTTTATAATTTACCTTGGTGGATCACGTTTATCTCCCACGTGTGTGCATGTCTGTTTAAATGTTTGTGTATGTGTGCGTTTGTGTTAATCAAATAACCCACAGATAACTGCTAAGAATATATAACCGAAGCAGTAACCGAACTTTGAGAATAAAGACATTCTGTCAAAAGGTGTACCTATTTAAAATTGTATTATAATATGGATTTGAACTATAAGTTTGTTTAAAGTGCAAAGACGCACAATGAGTTTTCTTTGCTTGCCACCCACAGTGATCAAATTCCGAATTTTAGCTTTATGAGTCCTGAACGTTAAACCTAAGTCAAGGTGTAGGCAAAATTGCTCTCAAGTTTTAGTCGACTAACACAGCTGAAATACATTTGAATGGTAACGTTTGTGCACATTAAAAGCATAAGTTTAGTTTCTTATCTTAACTTACTCAGCCACTTTTTATAAAAATATATAAGTATTTATTTTAATTCTTTCTTGAAAGCTGGCAATTTATTAAATAAGATTATATTGATGTTACAAAATGCCTTTTTGCATAAAACCTATAGACGGCAAAACTAGAAAAAAACATAAGCAATACTTAATTTATACAGATTTTTAAATGGTAAAAGTGTAACCTCGTTTCATTTCAGAACCGTTCACTATCTTTAATACGAAAACCTTTTGGTGTTGCAAAAACTGTAAGCATATAGTTAATAATGACTATTGGCTATTTAATCTTTACTACAATATTGACATTGTTTAGTCATTCAGAATATAGAAAGAACTGAAATTTTGTCAAAGTGATTTAGGATTATACACTAGTTAAATTCTTTACTATTATATGCCGCATAATGTGTATCAAGTGTAAATCAAAACTATGCCTTTTTATTTTTGGAATTGCTCTGACGTGTAATGTACGTAATTCATCAGTTTATACTTTGTTTATCATTGGATTTATTTCCCATATACTTCAACAATATTAAAGAACACAAAATTGGATTGTTTCCTTTATTTTTAAAATGAATTAATAAATACCGACTGGCACAAAGTGAAAACAGCTATTCATTGAAATCCCACACTTGACAAAATATATATTACTTTTAAAGTCAGTGTTCAAAAGTAAAAAAGAAAAAGAAAAACGTCACAAATTCATATTATTCCAAAGAATGGACGAGGCATTCCTGTTTAAATTTGGCTTTCTTTCTCACATACCTAAACCTACTTTGATGCGCAAGATTTCTCATCTGCCGTTGTAGCAATTGTTTTGAAGTTACAAGCAAAAACAGAAGTAGGATTATCAATAATTATTTAGTTGCAAGAACTGCTCTGAGAATCAAAGGTTTAATAATGAAACCTCGCATCCCTTATGAACGCCTATAGTAACTAGCTCTTTCAGTAGAACAAAGATTAGGTAACTTTTGGCTCAGCCTGTACATGATATTAAATTTGTCATGAAGAAACTTGCAAACAACTTATTGTTATATTTTAGTTTAATTATTCTGTTTTATACCCTGGTACCCATGTCTTTATTAAAAATTTAAACGTAATATATATGACACTTTACTTGTTCCGTCATGGTACATATTAATTAAAATAATTATTACACGTGCAGCGAACGAGAACTTTTGAAACACAAAACCACTAAATTTAATCTACGTCTTTTAAGGTCCTGCATGCCACTTATCGCAAAGCCATTATTACAAAGAAACTTGAATATGCGCAAATATGTTATTAATATTAATTATGTAGTTTTATAATGAAGTATAAATTTGTTACAGAATTGGGGGGAAATAAAGACAGTTGTACGTTTCACAAACATTTCATTCACTCAACCATGGTTTCAACAGTAAAAGCACCGTCAGGTACACAAAGTACCGACGATTTAAAGTATTAATTATAGAAATTTGTTCTTTAGAATTCATTTTCGTCCAAATTCAATTCACACAAACACACACATATTTAGAATAAGAACAGCTCAATTTAGCATTCTATTGAAGTAATCTACTGTTTTGTTGCACAATAACTCGCCCTCTAGTGGCTTAGCTGTACGTCTTAAGACTTATAATGCTGAAAACAGGGTTTCAATATCCGTAATGAGCACAGGACGTACATCTTGTTGCATAACCTTATGCTTAACTACAAAATGCCAAAAATTTGAACGTATATAGGTAACTTTACATTTACCATAAATCAAAACTATTACAGTAATTACTACTCGAATTATTCATGTCCCATTAAAAAAAAAATGGAAAAAAATTTTTTTTCCAGAAATAAAAGGGATTTTCCAAAGAAATGTTGCAAGGAAATATTTCCTATTTGGCACTTTAGTCACTCGCAACTTATTGCATCAAAATGACTCAATGTACAGAGCTAAAACGTTTTGTACATTTTACTGAATAAACTGTAAAGATTTTATATACTAAAAGTGGTACCACTTATTAAAAAATAATAGTTTTTCTTAATAATTCTAATTTATCAATACAGTGTTCCCTCGCCACTTCGCGGGCTCGGCTGACCATCACACATATATATAAAATAATAAACATTAAATCTAAAATATAGCATTAAATTCCATTAAAACATTAAAAATAAATATAATTAATAGTGTAAAGAAAAAAAAACAGGTATATTTTGAGATATAAACATATATTTGAGTTTATAACAGCGTAAAAATGGAAACAGAACCAACTGGAAAGGCTATAGATGTACGCATTGTGCGTCTGCGAAGGCTACGCGAGATCAGCTTCATGGCGTAGCGATGTGCAAGACGGGCTATGATTGGTGCAGAAATGAAAGACGGCCAATGACAGCTACCCATTTTGATTGTCCCCCGAAAAGACACCACCTGCTGAAGATATGTAATTTTTAATTTTAAGGCTTAATATCTTAATAATTGTTCTTATTATTTCAGCAATAATGAACAGTATTGTAATGGGAGGGTTAAATAGTTGTACAGGGAGGGTTTTAAAAGTCTAAATGCACATAAATATATACGTAAAAATCGGCGATCCCACTTCGCGAAAAATCTCCTTTCGCGGGGGGTTTTGGAACGCATCTACCGCGATACACGAGGGAACACTGTACTACATTAAAAGTTACATCAATAAAGATGTAATCAAACCGTCACGTACACTCATAGTAAAAAACATGTTTTTGTAGTGAGGAGTGTCTTTTATACAAAACTGTGTTTTATTATAAAAAAGCCCGGCATGGCCAGGTGGTTAAGGCACTCGGCTCGTAATCGAATCCCTGTCACAACAAACATGCTCGCCCTTTCAGCCGTGGGGGCGTTATAATGTTATAATAAATTCCACTATTCGTTGGCAAAAGAGTAGCCCAAGAGTTAGCGGAAGGTGATGGTGACTAATTGCCCTCCCCCTAGTCTTACGCCGTTAAATTAGGGAGAGCTACCGCAGATAGCCCTTGCGCAGCTTTGCACGAAATTCAAAACAAACAAACAGTTATAAAGAAATGGTTGTTGTACATGTTACAGTTATTTTTTTTAATTGTCTGAATCTTGAATACCCAATGAGGAACGGTTAGCTCATATAGCTTTCTTACAGCTTTGCACGAAATTCAAACCAAACAGACTAGTACCCTAGTGGCGATGAAATGCAAAAGCAGAATTTCGCCTGACTGTATAACAGCTTGCAAGCACCAGATTTATCTGTTTTAAGCCTATTGACAAATAAAAAACAGCTAAAACGTGGCATTGTAAATAATACCTCACAGACTAAAGTGAAGGTGACGTTTTATTCGAGGAGCCAACTTTGGAAGAAACGTTCGCTTCTCCTTAATGTTAACTTTATTTTTCACAACTCTTTTTTTAGATGCTTAGTATTCCTTCCTTTACTTGAAACAGAATATTTGAATCTAGCTCACGTTATGGTTACCTAACAAAATACTACATACTTACTGATATGTATTTACTTATTAACGTTAAACGAACAAATCGGACTAGAGAAACACGCCATTGTGTTAATGTTAAAGATTTAAATATGACCATTTGCTGACAAGTCCTCGACTTCCCATGGGTCAGCGATAAGTTTCCAGACTTAGGACACTAAAAAATCGTCGATTAAAATTAAAATCTGTATTTAGCCTATATAACTGTATTTTAATACATTTTCCACACATGGTTCTATTTATAAGATATTTTTATTTTTAAAAGCTAAAACTCAATTTGTTTCTTAACACTTAACACCAAACCTGTCTCTAGTTTGCTGATATTTCTTAACGTTAATTTTACAGGTTTAAGTTTATCTTATCAATATTTTGCTTTTGAAGCTTTATACTTGATTTGGGACGACTACTAATATTTGCGAGAAACAAAACTTCAAATATATATGCAAAAACGGCTCGTTTAGGTTGAGAAAATATTTTGCATAGAAGAGCGAACAACGTTTCGACCTTCTTTGGTCATCGTCTGGTCGAAACTTATTTATTTATTTCAGATGTTTCCAAAAGATTTATACAATTACAGACGGCGGCAGACATGTAAGATACAAAACTGATAACATTATATACTTACAGTTATAGAATTAAAATAAATTCTGAAAAACAGAGCAAAAATGCAATGAAACTACAAGAAACTGAACCTTACTAATCATGAACAAAACAGTGCTTATATAAGATATTTTAAATTTTTAAATGTTTCTTTTCAATAAATAAACATTATAGTAGACCAAAAACATCTAAATCCATTTATGAAGCAAGAAAGTCAAATGGACTATACCCAATCTGAAGCGTGGTGAGTTTGATTGATTGTTTGTTGATTATTTTTCTATATTGTATTTTAATGCTGTAAAATCAAAATCTCATTGACAAAGTATTTAGTGTAATATATCACCTTACGGGGCAAAATGTTTGTGTAAAAAAATGAACTTTTTTTTACTTAAGAACAATGAATTTTATAATCTTATAGTCATTGAAAGTTCATTTATGACACCAAATGTCTTCTACTCTGTTAAGATTAATAACAGTGTAAGTCATTACTGCATACGTAGAAAAATCAAGACGTAGACAATTTTATATACTTTCAAACTTATTATGTTTCTAGTTTTAACTGCATAAGAAGGTAACCAATCATCAATTACATTTATCTTCTCATAAATTTTTAGATCATAAGCAAACACTGAACATTTCAAATTTGATATGCAGTTAAGCAAGTCGTTTTTAAATAAGAAGAAAAGCAAAGGTGCTATAATAACAACTTAAGGCACGTGCATTACATAATCTATATATTTATAGTAATGATAACTTTGAAAGAAAAAACACTTTGTGATCGGTTAGTATACAGTTAGATGAGAAAGAATAACTTTAAACAAGCATAAAGTAAAAGAAGATTATATGTTTTGGATCTAACATAATAATTCACTATGTCAAACGTGTCTTTCTTTTCAAAATCCATGAACTTGACTTCCTCATTAATATCAGCTATATATTATGTAAGAACGGTTACAGTAGACCTCTGTGATACAAAATATCCTTTTATGAGTTTTGTTCTGTTACACTAGGATTTCCATAGATGTGAAGGATTATATTGTGGATCATGCTATCGTTATATTAGTCGTAAAATATCTTATTTGAGTTTAGCCTACTTTTTGTCATAAATCTGCAGTTCAGCATCAGGCGAATCGTGTATCATAAGTTGTTCTTTGGTGTTATGTCTATTTAAGACAAGAGGTAATGAGAAAGAAAAAGAGAAAATTCCAAAAAATAGACACAACAATGTCCATTTTTTAAAAAATCTAGTTAGCATATTGTGCTTTACTCTCCATTTTTCTAATCTAGTGTATTGTGATTTACTTTCCATGTTTATTGTATTGAATTATATTTTTCGTATTTTCAATTGTAGTGTTTCATACTACATTATCTATGCTTTCAGTGAAAGCCATAAAAACGAGAGGTGTAAACAATTTTAGGGCAAATTATTGTAACCATTATTACGTTGTGTTTATGATGCATATTTTGTTCTTGTTCATCGATCACTATGCATATTATATACTCACAATTCCAGGTAATTTGAAGTTGTTTAGTTGGCAAGTTTTACCAAACAATAATATTCTAACTTCAAACTGTTTTGAAAGTTCGATAGTTATTTCATTTCAGGTGCTACATATAATTTACATATATGTATACACACACACACATTTGTTTTTGCCATTTAGAAAGAAAACTTTATATTTTAATGGACTTTGATTGTCAGTAGGTGTCACTATCTATTGGGTATTTCTAGAACTTATTTTGGTTAATATTTACTTACGAAGTATTAAAATAACATTGAGCTTCAGAAGTATAATAACACAGTACACGGATACGGAAGAATCATTGGTTTGTGTTATATTTGCATGAAATATCTCTTTTCGCGTTTATAAATCATTACATTATTTATCACCTTTTCATTTTATTCGTTTCGTATTGTTCTGAATTTGTGCAAATCTACACGAGAGCTGCATGCACCAACCGTCCCTAATTTAACAGTGATAAAATACAGGAAAGACATCTAGTAAACACCCACAACCAACAACTCTTAGGGTATTTTTTTACCAATGAATAATGACATTGTGTTATATTTTCGGTAAGAGGCATTCAGTAGGCCATTCCAAGCCCCATTTCATTGGTAAAAACGAAATTCATTCAAAGATATATAAAAAAGTTGAAGCTTGAATATATAAAACGTTGCGATATATATATAATTCTAAAGAAGATGTGACAAAAAAGACTTTATAACAATCTTGCTGTAGTACAACAAATATATCATAATGTACTAAAAATGCAGGTTTCATAAATTAAATTAAAGTTACATAACTAGAAGGTTATTGTAATAAGCATCAAACTTGTATCTTGAAAAGCCTCTCTCAGTGCTATTTATTCTGAATATTACCATATTAATTTTATACTATCTCGGTTGTAGGAACCTAAGATTAACATTCAAGAACTAATCAGTCTATTGTGTAGGTGGTAATGGTCAAAGTGATAGTGAGCCTAAACCCCTTCCATAAATACAATCGCTATGAGAGTCCATTTTAGTTACGTGGACACTGGGAGCTGAATGAGTATTATAGAAAAAAAATAAAAGTTCGTGAAGGAACTACAACTATAATGACGAGTATCCCCAGAACTGGTCTTCATCACACAGTATTGAAATAACCATCTACAGTTTATTAGATTTGAGACAGATATGGGTGACAAAAGTTTTATTACATTGTCACACGAAATCATCCAAATTACACAACTCTGGCTGTTGTCAAATGATGGATTTATTTTTCCTCTAACGTTCACTAAACACTTGATTAAACATTTACTGATAGTCTTTAATTTTATAAGAGCACTGACCTACTGAGTTTGTTTGTTTGTAATTAAGAGCAATGGTAAACAATGAGCTATCTTTTTCTTTCACTTAAAGTAAAAAAAAATATTGTAAAAACTTCTTTTTGATGCTATTAGTAACGAGTAAATATTTCCGATAAAAATGTTTAAAAATGTGTTTTGATAAATCGGAGTCAACTTTGCTTTACTATATTATCCCACCATAAATCGCCGATATATATGAATCAGACATTTGCAATAAAATAAAAAGGCAAAATGGAATTTATATTAGTAATATTAATTTATCTTCAGTAAAAATAACACTATAGAATTGTGTTAATATTACAGACGCCAGGCTTTTCTCTCTCAGGCAGACATTTCTTCATATTTCTGGTAAGAGATTTACGTATATTTCTTTTACACAATGTTGTTTCTTCATCACCTCCTCAAAGAATGTTTAAAAATTGTCATTGTTGTTTTAGCGCTAAATTACCCGCACGTTCAGCTGAATTCTATCCACCACGAGTAATCGAGCCACAGGTTTTACCTTTGTAAGCTTGTAAACGTACCACGGACCAAACAAGGATGTTCTTCAAAAATCACATACACTTCTAAACCAGTATAGGTCATAGAAGCATGACTATTGTACATTTTTATTATTATTATTTTTATTATGCACGTGAATCTGTTCTTTCCATCTTTTATATTAATCGTCTTGAAAAGCTAAAAGTAATTTTTTTTATTTCGAGTTTTACATTCCACGACAGGTATCTATTCCTTCTAATGAAACATTATTATACCTATAACGTCCCCCACTGATACAGCGATAAGTCTATGGATTTACAACGCTAAAATCAGGGGTTCGATTTCCCTAGATAGACTGAGCAGATAGCCGATGTGGCTTTGATGTAAGAAAACACATACACGCACCTACGAAAAAAACGTTTTTATAGAAACGCTGAAAACATATGGCAACAATAAGTCATGCAATCAATGACACACAGCATTATTCAGTAAATCAAAAGTATTACTAGTTAAATTACATCAGGTTGAATTCTTTATTCCTTTTGGACAATCGAATGATTTACGGGAACTGATGTATGAACATTGAAACACTTTTAGATAGTTTTATTCCATTTGGTTTAACATGTATACTTTTAGCAAAAAAACAAAACAAAAACATATGGATAATAAAGTAATATTATTTTACACTAAACTTAAAAATAATAGCAAATATAAAATAACAAACATCATGACTACTTTCTAACAATTGCCAAGCTTTAGTAACAACATAGAAAAATATTTAATTTCAAAATTTTAATTTTGTTTTAAAATATTCATGTTTGAAAATTTACACAAATTCGTAGAAAATCTGTAAACATGTATTAATGTAAAGAAAGGATGGGTGTCAGTGAGGCAACCATCTGATACGGATCAAACTCCAATCATGTTAGAGAAGCTATGAATATGTTGAAACTTTTTTATGGTTCCGACATAGGCTTCTATTCTCAACAGAACAAATGCCTGGTTCTTGCAATGGTATTTGCAAAGAACTGGTATTTTGCTAACAACAGTGAAGTAGATGACTAAATTCGGTTTCGGTTGTTTCTAAGCGCAAAGCTACACAATAGAATATCTGTACCTTATCAATTACGACTATCGAAACCATAATTTTAGTGTCTAAAGCCTAAAGACTTGCCGCTGATCCACTAAAGGCAGATGGCTAATTAACAAAACTACAGTTTCATTTACGAACTGAAAAGACAGTACGAAACGAGACTTGTTTCAAATTAATACCATGTAATGCACAAGAGACAAATAATGATGTATTACCCACCTTTCCTGTCGTACATGCAGTAATGATGAAAAATTATATGCATTATCGTATTTTTAATACATATATAACATTTTCTGTCGCTATTTCAGAGTAATTATCAAAATATATATTATGTTTAACATACGCATTATCGCACGTTATTGTCTACTGTCTTTGAAATCATAAAGCTGAAAGTATGTGAAATATTTCAAGCGATGCATAATAACTGTTGCTGTACGTGTACAAATTCCTGTTCATATTTTACTGCCACTAGCACTTTACTAACTGTATATTTTACTGTCACTAGCACTTTACTAACTGTATATTTTACTGCCACTAGCACTTTACTAACTGTATATTTTACTGCCACTAGCACTTTACTAACTGTAAAGTTGTGCAAGGTAGAAAACATCTCCACTATAGTACTAATGATAATATGTAAAAAAGTGCTTAATCTAACAGTAACATACTCTGAAGACTTGCTTAAATGTTAAGCAATAACTCCTACTCTTACACTCCAGAAATATGCACTAAATACGAATCGTGCTTTACAAGAAAGCTGTTCCTGGTCTTGTTTACCCTTGAAACTACTCGCACTACAATGCTTAAATCTGACGGCAATGCTTACAAACTATTTCCCGACACTTTCCATTACAACAAGGTGCTACAAATGACAACGAAGTTAATCTTAAAGCATATATGTTAAACTTTCCACAGACCCACCCCTCAACTCAAAATGGACGTAGCTTCTAAGACCACGTTTACACAAAACATAGGTACGAAAATTTATTGTAGACTTGATATACATGTGGTAAAATGAGACAGTTGTGATTCAAACTTCTTCAGGTATGTTTACCATGAAAACAGCCGTTAATTTCAACGTGCGGTCAAATGAGACAGTTGTGATTCAAACACTTTCATTTCATAATTGTGATGTACGAATATTCTTCTTTGGAAAGAAATGTGTAATCCGCCGTCATAAAATACCAGTGGTGAAACTGTATTAACGAACAGCAGTTAAAAGCCCATCATGAACCAAATATATCTGAGCGTGTGGTTGTTTACAGTAACAGAAACTGTCCTAACAAAAAGTAATTAATCCTTTTTAGTCCGTAAACTTTGTACTCCGACACAAAGATTATAGCAGTAAGAAAAATGCTCGTGTAATTTATTGTCTTAATCCTAGATAGCTATGAATTTTAAACCTAAACAAGTAAAAAATGTTTTGTCTAATCTCGAGAAAAATTAAATAACTTCTTTGGTATATGATATAACAATATAAAAAACACACTTGCTCTAAGTCTTACAAGTTATTTGGTATCATTGTAATTTCAAACCGTTTTCATCTTCTTAACGAGAGAAATCGTGATTTAAATGTATCGACTAAAGTACACATAGTAACAAGGTTAATTCTATTTTAATTTTTACTTGTCATTCTTACTTACGAATATACTTTGTTTTACACATTGATATATATATGTCTTGATGTTTTGTAAGATATTTTATTAATGTTCCCTATTTTACGCTACTCACTGTGTATGTATACTTAATACAATCTATTAAACAAATAAAAGGTATTCTACACTTTCTAAAACAAAAACTCGCATTGTACGGATAATACGAATGTGTAGAGTGCAAGATATTTTACACTTTCTTGAAAAAAACACCTTACCGTGTACAGATAATGTGAATGTGTAAAGTATGAGATACTGCGTATTGGCTTTATATTTTAGTATCTTCATCTGTTTGTTTGTTATTGTTGTTCAAATTAATCATATCTTAGTAGATGACATTGGGTATCGAGAGATCTGATTTATTGAAACACTTTTACAGTAAAGATCTCAAGAGGTTTTTTGTTGTCTTTTTTTTTTATCGCAGACAAGGGCCGAGTGTCCTAATGATAGGCATCCTGGGCTGTGTATCACAAATTTCAAGATTCGAATAGCGATATACCATTTTTATTCTCGACAACATCAGCTGTGGAAACGTTACAGTTACAATCAGTGCTGTTATTCATTTAAAAGTAGTTTGTATGTTGGTATGATGTTGATTGATTGCCAGTTAACAGTTACACATTATAGGATGTTATGCCTTAAACTTGGGTGTCTGACCTATTTGTTATATTAGCCCATGTGCGGTCTAAATGTGTTCTTTAGGGTGAAAATACCAAAAATAACAAATTCATAAGTCGCCAAAAATGCATTAATTCTCTTTTTACGTGAAAAATTCAATAAAGTTTTCAAGATGTCAGCAGATATTAATAATATTTGTTTATTCTCTCATTTCACAGTTACATGTTTGCATTTAATGTATAATATTTTTATAATTTATTTACAGCGTAGTTTTATATTGCAAATCTGAATGCAAACAATAAACAACGAGTGCTAATTCTGATTGTATAATTTAAAACATTTCATACCCGTAAGCTGACCACTACCGTCCTTTGTTACATTAAAATTGTATAGATATAGAAAATTAATTTCAATATGATGTCTTGATATAGTCCGGTGATTAGGGTATTCGTCTCGTAATGTGCGGGTCGCGGAATCGAATCTCTTCACTATATATGTTCGTCCTTTCAACCATAGAGGTTTTATAGTGTCACAGTCAGTCCCATTTTTCGTTAGTAAAGGGTTGCCCAAGAGCTGGCGATAGCCGGAGTTGACTAGAAACCCCTCTCTCTTGTCAATCATTTGTACTTTAGAGACGACTAGTTTATTTAGCCCTTGTGTAGCTTTCAGTGAAATTCAACAAATTAGAAAAGAAGCAAGTATTCAATACGACCAATTATCTAACTGGTTAAAACAAACCATAAGTAAAAATTTTTAATTTTTTGCAGTAAACAGTCATAAAAGGTGTAAAGTATTAAATAACTGTATTGAACGTCTGCCCTGATAATTTTACAAGTATATATACATAATGTAGCTATAGCAACTATGCATTTTGCTACTATGACGATAACAATGGACACTGCACTGAGAAATACTCTCTTTTTCGTTGCTATGGAAACCTCTCATCATCTTCGTTACTTTTATCATTGCATTCTCGACGTTCATAAACGCAACTTGAAAGCCTGATTAATTATATCTTCAGTTTACACTGTGAACTAACTAACTGTTGTTCTTGTGTTTGTATTCAAGTTAAAAATAACACAATCATTATTCGATAATTAAAAAAAATAAAAATAAAATACACATCTCAAAGATATGATTTTCCAATAAAACAATGCGTTTAAACACACAATTTAACATCGAAAACCGGCCATAACTTGTGTTATCAGAAAACACAAAACTTGTGTCTTTATATTACCACAGCAGTTAGTCATGTTACAGTTTGCACACGTGTGTTTTGGGGGACACAATATGTGTTGTTGTGAAATAATACAGTTTTTAACGTGAAAGAACAATTAATGTTTCACGTAATGACTGGGAATTTTGCAAATAGATTTGATTTTTCTCTGTTCAGGGTTTGATGCAATTAAACGTATCGTAAACAGCTTTTTTTTACTTGTTCTGTCAGACCTGTCTCGTATTTGAAATGCAGCAAGGAAACATAATAGGGGAATAAGAACGCATAGAACTCTAAGCATATTACACAGGAGGAAAAGCATCCTTATTTAGTGAAAACTACTCAGTTAACAAAGGTGACTTAGATATTGCAACATTAAGGGCTGTAATTTTACTATTTGTATCTAAAAAGCTGAAATTTCTCCAAGTCAAAAGATGTACATGAAATTACTTTCATTATTATTGAAATGGAGAGCAGCCAGTCATGGCTTGGGGTAAGCGTACCGGACTGTAAATTCTAGCATTTGTAGCTAGTGAAATGACTTGCTGTAACCAGGGATGAGCTAAAAAACAAACAACACTCACATTTCAGTATTTGGTCAGATACAATTAGCTCAAAGCTGTTGGTGGGTAATGCTCTTCCTCTAGTCTATCAGTTAAGTGAGAATCCTGCACTTTAAATTACTTTGAAAGAATTATAGTAAATTAATCTATGAGACCTTTTCACCCCTTTTATATTAACTTTTATATTTTTGTGCACTAGCAATTCATTACCCTCAAATTGAAATTATTTTAAGCGAGATTAGAATAAACTAATCTATGAGACCTTGGGGATGGTCAAATACATTAATCAAAAGGGATTGACCTGTTGAGTCCAAAGCTTAATTAAATCTCAAATGAAACAAGAAATAACGGAGCTATGAGTTGTATTTAAAAAACAACTCAGAACCATTTTATTAGTCGCAGCTGAAAAGTAAAAACGTAATGAGAAGATAGTCTTTTCTTAGCTTTGTGCAAACTATCTAAAACATAAACAAACTTACTCTTAATATAAATTTAACTCAGTTGTGATGTCAAAATGTCCTTACTATTCAAATGGATGCTCCAGTGAATGCGTTCGTTAAATCATTTCAAAAATCGATTATATAAGATAAAAGAGTGAAATAAATGTGTTAAACATCACACCGTACAACTGAAGCAAAAGACAGGTAAATCACTTTGTTAATAATAGTATAAGGAGTTACAAAAACATTATGTTATTCGTGCAAACTCTGTATTAATTCTGAATAAAGAAGTAAAAAGTTTGCTTTGCATTATAAACGTCATTTTAACTGTTTTGTAATGTTTGTAGAGATCATGATTCTAAGTTACCTAAGAGCGCCATCTAGCCTACACTTTCGTTACGTAAACAGAAATAATACAGTATGACGACAGACATGTATATTTACAGTCAGGTAAACTCCTCAATGGACAGCTATGCAATACACATCATATACTAGTTCTATCCTTGTAGTAAGTAGTACGTTGTTTACCGCTACTCAACAAAGTAATTTAGGTAAATTCATTATTAGAAACACCAGTGTGACAATAATATAATAAATTGTTTCTACAGTTATAAAAGTAGTATAAACAGATAAAAAAAAAACATTTGGTTAAACTACTACTAATTATTTTGGTAAATACCAAAAAGGAACAGCAGTGATAAATCAAAATAAGCATTTTTGTTGGATGAACATATAAATAGTCAATTTACGGTAAAAACCATTTTATGAGAAAAAAAGATAACTTAATAACACTACATATTGTCAAACAAACACATTGTTGCACAATGTTCCGAAGTGTGTATTGTTAAAGCAAAACATAAAACTAAATATCAAGATAATTACAAGTAGGAAAGCTTTATCAGAAACAAAGTTCTTATTTAAAACTTTATCATTTGTTTTACTTTTCTAATACTTTTGATAAAAGTTCATAAAATCGCACAATGTATCAACTTTCCGAGTGGCAGTCAAAGTTTATTTTCCTTGTAAAATTTAAAAACTGATGTACCACTTGGAATGAGTTCTAATTTACTTAAAATAAGTATGAATTATACAGATTTCGAGGAGATAAGCCGTCATCTTTAACATATATTCACAGATAAAATCAAATCGTAAGAATAAGACTGTGATGTTTTACTTAACACAGTGAAATATACGATTTGAATAACATGTGACACTGGTGCTTCTACTTTATTCTTCTATGTTCTAATTTTTTTTTATTGAAACCATATTTATTTTAAACAAAAGGTAATAAAATTACTGGTATATCATAATTAAAGGTAAATGCCATAGAATAGACAATATTAAAGTGCCGCTATATGTTTTAAGTTTTATGTACACGATGGTCATCTCTAAGTGAATTAATTACCGAAGAAGTGTGTTAATTAATTACAACTCGAGTTCTGAAGAAAGTCACGTGGTCGAGATGCTGACCGGTTACTTTTTTCTAATCAATTCTGAACTGTTAGATTTCATCATGATGCAGATCCACGTATGTTCATTATAAGTATAGAATTGCAACCACTTCAAAAGCTGACAAAATTTTGAGAATCAGTAATATTGAAACTGTGCTAATATTTGAAGTGACATCATCGAAATATGACTTCAGGAAAACAAAAAAATAAATCTGTTGAGTTTGACCACTCTGAAAACATGACTGGACGCAGGAGTTAAAAATGTACAATCATTATGAGTAACAATAGATATATATATCTGATATTGGTAAGTTTAAGTTTTTTAATATCAAATTCAATTCAGTTTTATGGATATTGATTATCTAAACCAAATTGTTTATGTATTATGCATATATGTAGGAGATATACAGAGCAAAATATGTCATGAATCGTTCGCAGTCACAGTCCCAGAACGTTTCTTGTTTCACGATATGTTACGAGAACCCATTCGCTTCTTCGGGCTGAAAACACATAGATATGTGCTTGTTTCTCTGATATGCTGTGTTATACATAAAAGTTTGGAGGGAAACTTCTTATCGTAGTTGGCTCGAGTCAGCTCCAACATTTGCACTGAGAGACGTGAAGTGACGCTAATCAGAATAGTAACCTATCAACCAAGTCTGTCAAGCTAACCCCCATTCTGGGCCCCAAAAAGCCTGCCCTTCAGTCCACGGCGCTGAGGACAGGTTCTACACGCATGTGCAGAAACAAATGTGGCAAATGAAGTGGTCTTGGCTGGAAAGGGAGGCTTCGCTTGGAGAACACGGGCCAATTACTGCCTAAGAAAGACTTAAATGGATACCAAATGGAAAGGCTCGTTCACTAGAGGTGACCTGTGTAAGTGTAGTTTAATCCATTAGTGTTAAAATACAGTTTACTAAAAGCAACTACATCCCACACTGTTTATTTTTACCAGTATGTGAATTTCGAGTACACATTTTTGTTTAACTATATATCAAACCCACTTTCCTGCTTGTGTTTTTTTCACAACTTTACACACTTATGAACTTCAACATGGCCCTTCATGACCCCCAGAAGTTTACAGTTATAGTTACAGATGCTTTATCGTCTACCCAAAGTGCTTAAAACACTCGTGGTTTATAAGTGTTTAGTTCTGCATCCTGCATTCAAAGTCTAGAAAACTATCAGAGTATGCCATTGAAAGAAACAAGTGTGTAGATCCTGAAATGTATTGAAATGTACTTAATAACAGAAGAAAAACGGCTCCTTCTAAAGCATGTATTACAGAGAAATATAATGATTTAATTTTAAGATCCAGATGATAACTAATTGGAGTACTTTCTTCTAAATACTGGATAATAATGAAAAATAAATAGCTAGTCACAATCCGTATTAAAACAGAAGATAATCATTTACTTTGAAGTGTGGATAATAACGAAGAAAATGAACAATCTCCGAGTCTATGAAATAATCAATAATTACTCGTTCTAATTTAGACAAAGGAATCGAAAATTAAATATAAAGTTCCAACCGTAGAACGGTAGAATAATTATCTTTTGCCATCTGATACAATATCATTTCAATAATAATAATAACACAGCAATGCTTTACCTAATCATCCATCAGCTATTGGTTTACATGCAATACAAAGTATATATCAAACCACAAATACGTGATTTTTTGTCATTACCAGTTTATCTGCGGTTCATTCATGTTACGAAAACATCAATAATATATAAAAACAGTAGTTTATCCAGATCATCTATTTTTTATAAAGGTATCTTACTGTACGTCTAATGTAGCCTACCGTCATATAAACGTTCGTCACACAAACAAGTTTGTAACTTACACTGAGTTAAACATTTTCAAGAAATAATCCATACTAGTGGTTTATCAATATGAGAAACTGAAAAGTGAACAGAATTTAGAGTATTTTACTCTAATACTCTCTGTGTCTAATTTAGTATTTGCAAATATATTTATTACCTCTAGTTAAAAGGTAGAAACCCGAAATCTTCATGTTTTCTTTTGTTTTGAACTTAGTGACCACCTAATAAACGTTTTATATAATTAAAACGAATAATAAGAATTAAGAGAAAATAATACAGAGGTTATTTCTCTATACGTGTTTTCACAAATGACTGAATTACACAGTTGTCCATTTTCGAGTTTCCTAAATTCATTTAAAATTTAATATCGCAACTGAAGTGACTCATTTTTGTATCCAATACGTGATAAACTTTTCATTCGGATGCACAACAAACCATTTACATAGGAAAATATAAAAATATGCTCTATTCTATACTTACTACAAATTACAATGGTTTTTGTTTGTTTGTAATTAAGCACAAAGCTACACAATGGATTATTTGAGCTCTGCTGAACATGGGTATCAAAACCTAGGTTATAGTGTTGAAAGTTCTCAGACATGCCACTGGGATGGGGCAGTTACAATAAATATATCATGCACGTATGTCTCCTTCACAGTCTTAATGCTTAGCATACTAATGTAGTTTTCTAGTTTTACTTTTTAAGTAAACCACACGCAAGGTATGAAATGGTATATATATATATTGGTAATAAATGTATAGAAATCACGAATTTACTGGAACGACAGAATACCATAGAGAAAACATTCTTTAAAATGAACACAGATTTTATGTTTCTGCACAGCAAAATAACTTCTACATTCTGAATATTGAAGTATGTGCATACTTAAAACTCATAAAACATTTATCGCACAAAGCCATGCTAGAAGAAATAGAACTACACCGTGACAGGTTAGTTCCTGGATTTCTATATCACGCTAAAGTAGTATTTCGTATTCAACTTTCTATCTTTTTTTTTTACTTTTATGCACGTCTGTGTTAATTTGAAATAAACAGATAACATCGTATGCTCGTAACTTTAAAAAACAGTCTATCAACTACAAAAAATAAAATTCCTTTCTCACACAGACAAACAGTTAATGAGTACGTTTAAAGAAATACGGTACTCGAAAGCCGTAGCCATCTTGTACTCCTCGATTCTCTGAATTTGGTGCATTAAGATGAATTAAGTACATATTTATGTACATCATTGTTATGACCCGACCTCTTTATTTTCGGATCGAGTGGTAATTATTAATACCTTTCAGCATATCTCGTTATGTATGGATATTAGTGACTGAAACTCAAAAGAATTTAAAGTTTCATACTAGCCCTTCAATAAAAAGCTTTTTCCAGTATCATCTGGTTATTTGCTTGTTGTCACTAGAACCTAACCTATTGATATTCATTCATTTCCCGAAGCTATGTTTAACTAAATTGAACAGGTTTTTGAAAATACAAAAAACATATAAACTTTAGCCCTTTTTTTCCCAACACTTTATGGCTAATAAAAATATCATCGAAATAACAATAAATGTTACTTTTATATACTCTAAAATTATGTAGAGCTTTGGTGCTACGGGGAGTCATATTATGTAGAGCTTTGGTGCTACGGGAAGTCATATTATGTAGAGCTTTGGTGCTACGGGAAGTCATATTATGTAGAGCTTTAGTGCTACGGGAAGTCATATTATGTAAAGCTTTGGTGCTACGGGAAGTCATGTTATGTAGAGCTTTGGTGCTACGGGAAGTCATATTATGTAGAGCTTTGGTGCTACGGGGAGTCATTATGTAGAGCTTTGGTGCTACGGGGAGTCATATTATGTAGAGCTTTGGTGCTACGGGAAGTCATATTATGTAGAGCTTTGGTGCTACGGGAAGTCATATTATGTAGAGCTTTGGTGCTACGGGGAGTCATATTACGTAGAGCTTTGGTGCTACAGGAAGTCATATTATTAAAGAAACAGAAGAAACTTTGAAAGCATATAAATTCCCCTTTTGTCCCCCTGTGTAATAACATTAAGTCAACGAATCTTACTACGCTTAAATCCATAGTTCGATTCCTCGCTGTATATTACAGTAGGTAGTCGAACGTGGCTTTAAATTCATGGTTCGATTCCCCGCGGTAGATACAGTAGTTAATCCAATGTGGCTTTGTTTTAAATAAACAAACAAAATTTTTATACTTTGAATACTGATATGCCTGAAGCGTATTATAGAACACCAGATGTCGTGAAATCAAATTTTTGTTCAACAGTCAGAGCAAAAACGTAAATCCAAAGAACAATCAACGTTTTTGATATTTAATTTGTGAAGTATCTGAACCAGGCAAAAAGCCAATGATATTCTCGACACACGCACGTTTTAACAATATATTAATTATCAACCTAAGAAAAAAACGAAGAGATAATCCGAATAAGGGAAAGTGTGATCGTTTAACTACAAAACTGTATAAACATGTTACACAGTACCTTTTAGTATATATATATATATATATATATCAAATTTTTATATTATGGGAATATTAGTTACTTTTCATTAACAATATATATATACATGTGTGTGTATACAATAAGATAAAATGGTGATGATGTTTTTGAATATATTTAACAAACGAAACGTTCATTCGGTAATTTCATCCATAGAGGCGTTGTTATCGGTATTTATTCACACAACACGGATCACAAGAAAAACACCACCCATATTCGATGTATCTCGATTTCAATGAAAATTTATCATATTAATATTAAATACTGTTATTTTCGAACAAATATCAGCGTAAGATGCTTTTACGTAGAAACACGAGTTGTGATTTACTGGTTTTTGTTGCTCTAATTGTGACTACAAAGTCTTTGTGTAAAACGTTAATCGGATAATACTCTAACGGTCCCTTTACTGAAAATACATACAAAGCTTTCTTCGCAGTTCAGCATGCCAAACTTCTCTGTTACGTAACAAAACAACACTGAATAAGTGAGAGCAGAAATAAACATAGCCAGACAATTATTTCTATGCTTCTATCACGCCTTCATGAATATATCATTAATCTGCGCAGAATTTACACGGATTGTGACAGCCAGAGAAGTATAATACACTGCGCATCTTCTGCTCTAATTACAATCATCATACACGCTATGCCCTCCAATCAAAATCCTTTTAACTGAAGTAAAGTAATTATCATGCTCATTTGTTTAATTTCGCACTGCTTCCAGACTGGTGATTACTAGTTCTGTGTGGTAGACATTCATATTACTTTAAATACACTGGTGATTACTAGTTCTGTGTGGTGGACATTCATATTACTTGAGATACGTTGATGATTACTAGTTCTGTGTGGTAGACTTTCATATTACTTTAGATACGTTGATGATTACTAGTTCTGTGTGGTAGAGTTTCTTATTTCTTTAGATACACTGGTGATTACTAGTTCTGTGTGGTAGAGTTTCTTATTTCTTTAGATACGCTGGTGATTACTAGTTCTGTGTGGTAAAGTTTCTTATTTCTTTAGATACTCTGGTGATTACTAGTTCTGTGTGGTAGAGTTTCTTATTTCTTTGACTCTTGAATTTAAAGAAAAATACTATATAAGATTTAAAATGCATTTTGTCATAAACAGAATAAGCAGACTTGGAAACACTGTTATGCGGATTTTTTTCTAAAGCTTGTTTTGTTAGGGAAGAGCTACGTTATTGATCTGAAACTAACATTGCCTTCATTAGCCACTCGGAAATTACCAAAAATCCCTGATCACACCGTACAGACTGCAGACCCAGGTCCTAATGAGCGCGACAATCTCGAGCATAAAAATAGATATAGTTAACTGAAGATAACCTTTGAAGAATGAGCAAAATTATGATGGAAAGCAACTTTTAAAGTACCGAAACCATTTTTCTTCTTATATGCATTATTTGGCTATGGCAATAGCGAAACCAATTTCTTGTCTCTACGTCAGTGTTGTAATATCACTATTTTCAAGTGTTTTTCCCTTTCCTTGTTAATATAACGAATAACTTAATTAAGCCATTTCATTGTTAAAAAAAAATCAAATTTTTATAAAGCAGGATACACACGAAATCCCTCCCGTTTGGATTTAGACTATATGTAAACGATTAAATTTGTTAACACTTAAAGCCTTACTTATGTACTTAATCCCAGGTGACAAGATTAACTGACAGAGCAATGACTAAATACCAGCGTTGGTAAGAATAACAATGACCAACGTTCTTTGCTGATACCCTAAATACTATCAAACCGAAACAAGAGCCAAAATTTGCAAATACTGAAACCATTAATCTTTTGTGATCAACGTGCAAATCGTGCTAAGACTTAGTTACAAAATGAAATATTTTTTGTCACCATAATAAGTTGATATTGTAAATATGTTGACATAACATTTATGAGCAACAATAAGCTACGTGACAGAATGTACAGGGTGGTCGCTAGAAAAGCGGAAAATTTGAGGATCAGATGAGATCATGAATAAAATGCGTGCTCTCTCATTTCTATTTTGATTTCTTTACATCATGAATAAAATGCATTTTGAGCATCTATGAGTGTAATATAACATATGCCTTTAAAAAACTTTGTAAAAGTTATTCTTTGTAAAAATAAATAGCTGTGTGACAAATTTTCCGCTTTTCTAGCGACCACCCTGTAATATAATCTAATAGTACAACCCTAAAGAGAGTGGGCAGGTTAGTGCGGAAATTAAGACAAAGCGTCCTACACACCACATAATATATAGTTTGCACTTAAAAGTTCCGTTTATATGAGTGTTAACTTTCCTTTTTTAATTCCAAAAAGATTTGTTCACTGATAAAATTCACGAGGTCATGTCAGGCCGAAATGACGCTAAAGTTTCAAAGGAAGTGATATTTTTATCATTTCAATGCTCTTTAGTGTGTGATATCATTATATTGTCACATAGGTATCTAGGTATTTCTAACCTAAAACTTAAGTTCCCATTTTTCTGTAGGTCGGTTGCTAATCTAAAAAAACCCAAGATTTTTACTAGGTATCACTGAGTAACAGCCAATGGTATTATTCGGTTCGATCCCGGATAAGGGCATTCAGTAGCAGATTCTATTCAACGATTGTTTTCTTCCAACCAGTAGCTGAAAACTGGGAACGAACCTTCCTGAGCCTTGAAGGCCTCTGACCTAGCAGTTTAGCCCCTGTGAATGGTATTGTTTAGTTTGAAAATACCGTTACCCAGTTAATTGAAATACAAAATGCAAACTCTTACACGTTTACAACCCACAAAGAAAGAAAGTCAAAGTACATCTAAATTACTTTGACATGCCATTATTTGTACTTGAAGATGACTGCACGTAATAATCAACTTCTCGCAATAAGATATCAAGCTGTCGGGAGTAATTCTAGAGATATAAGCCAGACAAAAGGAACGTCACTAACTCTTTGGAAAACTACATGAAATTTCTTTCAGGTATAATACTAACACATAATAAGATTGGCATTAGGTCTTCTGAACTAATTGCTCTACCTTTATAGAACTCTTGTTCTGGGGACATATTTTTTGCTTCACTTAAGGACAACAGGTCATATGTTCGCTTTACTTTTGACAACTGGTTGTTTTAACCAGTTATCGTTGTCAATTGTGTAGCAGTAATAAGTTGAAAAATCACAAATAATTCTTACAAGTAAGAAAAGATCTTGAAATTTAGCACATAACTTTCTAATTAAGAAAAAATTCCACCAACGAGTGTCCAGTTTTGTTCGAAATTTTCTCTGATCCTTATAATACCTTACGTGAGAAAAACAAAGTGTAATTATTAAAACCTAACTCAGTATGCGACTCAGGTCTATCGGCCCTCAGGTTAACCTGCTCATTGTGTTCGAATACTCACTTCACATCCGTTAACTCTTGTTTACAACTAAAGACATTCTATCTTCACTTTCGAGTTAAAAGGTCATATATAAATATACATATGGTAGTTGTAAAGCCACCTACAGAGGCAAAACATCTCGCCATTTATAAATATGTGCCCATGAGTACATAGTAGTTTCTAACAGAGCAGGTCTTAAACTTTAAGCTCTGCATAACACTTCTCACAGACAAACATCATCACGACAGACATCTTAAGTAAGCTTTGAAACTCTGACTAATGGTTGTAGTGATTATATAGTTTGGATAATTGAAAGTCTACATATTATGGATGAAGATTCATGCCTCAGTTTAAATACCTATTCTTTATTCAAGTAGCTCTCACTCTATAATCGTCTATTTTAGATTATATATTCAAGACACAAATTGACTAAAAACGTTTAGCCATTTCCGTGTGTAATCTTTATTCGAGTAAAAAGATTATCACGTGCTTATAATGTTAGAGCAAGCTCTTAACAAGAATGTCAATCTCATGTACAGAAATCTGCATGAATACTTTTAAGAGAAATCTAGAGATACCTGGCTAATGATATATCATATATTAGTTAGGAAAGTCTCAGGTGTTTAAGGTATGATACATAATCAAATGTTTTAATAATTGTTCCAAAATCTTTTTTTCTTTGTGTAAAAACTTGGACAAAAATTATAAAATTTATTTCTCTAAAGTATACACACATCAACTATATATCCCAACATAAACAAAATACAAACACAATACACACATAAACCGCATTTTTCAACATAAACAAAATGCTAACACTATACACACATAAACCGCATCTTCCAAAATAAACAAAATGCCAACACTATACACACATTAATTGCATCTCCCAACATAAATAAAATTTCAACAGCATACACATATAAACTTTTTCCCCGTATATTTTCTGGATAGCTAAGCTGGAATTATGCAATGTTATTTCAATATGTTATAGTTGTTTTAATGGCATTATCCTTTTTTTTGTAACAAACAACTTTCCTTGTACGTTTCTTCAATTATTATCTGTAGTTATAATCCTCACAGCTAATTCAAGGCGGGTATTGCAGTGTGTGTGTTTGTGTGTATAAAGTTCGACAGGCATAGATGGTTAGATAAAAGGTAAAAGGTTAGGTCACAATAATTCACTTGTGAATTCAGAAACGGAATTCATAACAACCTGAAGCCTTCTAAGCTTGTTATTGAGAAACAACTTTCGTACAGAAAGGGTTACGTATCACAACTGAACCGAGAGTACACGGCGTTGTATGAGTCAGTACGTTTACCCCTTTCCTTCCTACCGTCAACGATAAACTTCACTTAAAAGCTTTGGCTAGAAAAAGAAGAGAGAGAGAAAAAAAAGAGAGAGGTACAGGCTCGTTTATGTGCCCTATTTCCGTTCACACCGTACATTAGCACGGCACGCATAAAAAAACAACAGAATACAAATACACGATACAGACACAACCCACAGCAAGAAGATTATTTCTGCTTCCTCTAGAATAGAAAAAAAAAGAATCCATTGTCTAGTTTAATAATATAACCAAAACTCTTTCTGATAATCTTACTTGAATAGGTGCATGTTTTACATAAAGATGTGCATACAGGAATAATTTCATCACCGGAAGGTATGGCTTAGCACGCGATTTCATAAGTTACAAGTTGCTTGATCTACAAGTTTTGTTTGTAAATTTCGCCCAAAGCTAAACAACAACTATTTGCGCTAGCCGTCTCTAATTTAGCAGTAATGTGAAAAAAAGCTACAGGGAAGACAGCTAGTTTTTGTGTGTTCGAAGTAAGGATCTAAGTAAATTTTGTATGCATGCACGTGTGTGCGGGCGTGGTTTAAATGTGTATATATTAGAAGTTCTTGTAAATTTTATTGAAAGATTACACCAACCACTTCTTTAAGTGAAACCTTAACAATCAGATTAACACTCAATTTAGAGTTTTACTGTATTTTTTTTCAGTTATTTTTGTTTCTTTTTCTTCAGACTGGTTTTCAGCGGTTGCATAAGATTTGTACTATCTATCCATATATAATGTTGATCTCGACAAAAGAAATTCTTAAGCGACTAACCCACGGTTAAGAAAAAAAGGATTTTACCTGAGAAAACTCAGATTAAAATTTCATCACGTGTTTAATTTATCAAAGTGTTAACATTTCATCAGATTGTGACATAGTGAAACCACTTAGTCGTTCTTTCTCATTTTACCTTAGTACAGTTAGAAGTATTACCGCTTGTAAGTGATTTTTAAGCAATCTGTTACATCCATGACCTTAAATCAGTTTACAACGTCACTGATGTTAAAGCGTCCCACTACATCAGTAACTTTAAAGTGACTTTAAAGCGGCCACTGTGTCAATGACTTTAAAGAAACCCATTGCATCACAATATAATAAAATGTGATGAAAGTATGGTTTCACGGCTGTAAGTAATCAAGTACAAGTTACGTCTTATAATTACAATGGTGAAGAAGTAATGCTGTATACCACATTTGTAGAGTCATGCTCAAAAATTGTGACTTAAAAGATGACATAGGGAAAAAAGATCTGCTTAAAAACGATTCTTTGCGGAATGATAATAGCAGAACGTGTCATGCATAACAAATTGTTACTCGTGACAAGTTTTAACTATATGCTCCACAGAGGACAAAGTCTCCTGAAACCTCAAAGATGTCATATACGGGGTGATATCTTTTCCAAGGTGGTATGAGTCACGTATCTTTGATGATAAAACTTTCCGGTTGAGCTCCTGAAGTTTCATTTGCATTGATGAAGAATGATATAGAAGTATGTGAGAGGACAGAAACAACCAGCATTGATCCTAGCTTCAATAAAGTTGTGTTTTTATTGTAAACTTTTCAGAATAACATAACAGATAACAAACTTGTTGGTTCTCTATCTGCATATTTTTCACACATAAATAAATGTGAAGAGCCAAAACGAAAGTTAAACATTTGTCACACACAATTAAATTCAATAAAAATATTACTTATATTTTGATATTGATTCCAATGTTCAAGTACTTCCTGAGGTTTGTGTAAAAATAAAAACAAAAATGTTAGTAATGCCATCATATTTAAGTATTAAAGGAAAATAACCGTTAGGACTATCTAACTATGCTGTGTTTATTTTTTCATATCTAAGCACTGCAGAGACTGAAACACCTGCATTTCAGGCAGATGCAGTACACAGAAGAAACAATATTATGACAACAAATATCAGAAATGGAGTCCATATAAGATAAAATATTTATAATCGAACCTGGATACAACACCATTACAATAAGCTCCACACAGAGGAAGTCCACAAAAAAATGCTTTGCCAGTGTAATTTCTTTTGCCTAAAACATAATAACACCTTGTTGGGAGTTATTATAAGATTACTCATATTCAACGTTTTAAGCTATGTTCACTGTTTTCATAATGTGAAATGACTGCTAGAGTATAATGGCCAAGAAATTAAAAGCTTCAAATAATTAAATGTTTCAAAAGCGTTTGCTATAATTGCCATGTAACGTTTCATTTCCAATAAAGATTTTGGCAACTAACCAGCTTATAGTGACGTAGAAGAATGAACTGTACTCAGAAATGGGATTAAAGCAAAACGATGTTCTATACACTCTCAAGAGCATACAAAGATCTAATAAAATAAACTACACTTCTCAAGGAGCATGCTATCATTAGATAATTCAAACTTGCATAAAATACCGGAATATGTTAAATAGAATGTTATTAAATTTGCTATATCAACTATTTTGTTCTCAGACAGTTTGTCCGATTTATATTATTATAAATTATTTGTCCTCGCAACTTATATCATGGTGTTCAAAATTATTTATACCGCACCTTATATCATGGTACTGTAAATTATTTATTCTCACTCCTTCTATCATAGCACTATAAATTATTTATCGTCACAGCTTATATCATAGCACTGTAAATTATTTATCCTCTCACCTTATATCATGGCATTGTAAATTACTTATCCTCACACCTTATATCATAGCACTGTAAATTATTTATCCTCGCACCTTATATCATAGCACTGTAAATTATTTATTCTCTCACCTTATATCATGGCATTGTAAATTACTTACCCTCACACCTTATATCATAGCACTGTAAATTATTTATCCTCGCACCTTATATCATAGCACTGTAAATTATTTATCCTCGCACCTTATATCATAGCACTGTAAATTATTTATCCTCACGCCTTATATCATGACACTGTAAATTATTTACCCTCAAGCCTTATATCAGGACACTAAATTATTTACTTTCAAGCCTTATATCAGGACACTGTAAATTATTTATCCTTGTACCATATATCAATGCGGCCCGCATGGCCAGGTGGGTTAAGGCGTTCGACTCGTAATCCGAGGGTTGCGGATTCGACTACCCGTCGCACCAATCATGCCTGCCTTTTCAGCCGAGGGGGCATTATAATGTGATGGTTAATCCCCATATTCGTTCAAAAAATAGTAGCCCAAGAGTTGATGGTGGGTGGTGATGAATAGCTGCCTTTCCTTTAGTTTTACTCCGCTAAATTAAGAAGGCGCAGGACAAATAGTTCTCCGGTAGCTTTGCGCGAAATTAAATATATATTTATATCATAGCACTGTAAATTATTCATCCTCACGCCTTATATTATGGCACTGTAAATTATTTACCCTCAAGCTTTACATCAGGACACTGTAAATTATTTATCCTTGCACCTTATATCACGGCGGCCCGGCATGGCCAGGTGGGTTAAGGAGTTCGACTCGAAATTTGAAGGTTACGGATTCGATTCCCCGTCGCACCAATCATGCCTGCCTTTTCAGTTGTGGGAGCGTTATTATGTAATGGTCAATCCCCGTATTCATTGGTAAAATAGTAGCCGAGAAGTTGGCGGTTGGTGGTGATGACTAGCTGCCTTCCCTCTGGTCTTACTCTGCTAAATTAAAAACGCTCAGCGCAGATAGCCCTCGAGTAGCTTTGCGCGAAATTAAACAAAAATTGTATCATGGCACTTTAAATTATTTATCCTTGCACATTTAACATGTCACTGTAAATTATTTATCCTCTCACCTTATATCATAGCACTATAAATTATTTATCGTAACACCTTATATCATACCATTGTAAATTATTTACCCTCTCACCTTGTATCATGGCACTGTAAATTATTTACCCTCTCACCTTATATCATAACACTGCAAATTATTTATCATCTCACCTTATATCATGGCACTGTAAATTATTTATCCTCGCATCTTATATCATGGCATTATAAATTATTTACCCTCTCACCTTATAGCATGGCACTGTAAATTATTTACTCTCTCACCAAATATAGCACTGTAAATTATTTATCATCTCACCTTATATCATGGCACTGTAAATTATTTATCCTCACATCTTATATCATGGCATTATAAATTATTTACCCTCTCACCTTATAGCATGGCACTGTAAATTATTTACTCTCTCACCAAATATCATAGCACTGTAAATTACACTGGGGAACACTCATTTTGTTGCATTTAAAAAAAGACCTTTCTGTAGTCAATTTGAGTGTGTTGATTTCAAATCTGAAGTCGGTTTTTGTCTGCAAGCTACAGATTTTATGCAATTTCACATTTTTATTTATTTTTTAATTTTTCGTTATTGTAGGAAATTATAGGAATAGCTTATCAATTTGTTTGTGTATTTTATTCAGGTAGGAATATGCGTTTGTACACTTCATCTGGACAATCTCATTTAATGCTCCGGCAGTAGTCAGCCATCATACTTTTGTCCCAGCGCCCTTGGTAGCGTTCTTCCATGACCTTTAGGTCTTGGTGGAATCGTTCTCCTTGTTCGTCACTCACAGCCCCCAGGTTGTCAGGGAACTTATCAAGGTGACTGTTCAAAAAATGAAGCTTGATGCTTATGTTGCACCCGAGATCACGAAAAGCGAGGAGCATTCTGTTCACAAGTTTACTGTAGTTCTTCGCCTTATTGTTTCCAAGGAAGTTCTGAACGACTGCCACAAAGGATAACCATGCTGCTTTTTCTAAAGCAGTCATCTTAGCAACAAACTGATCATCACGAATTAGGGTTCGAATCTGTGGGCCATCAAACACGCCTGTTTTGATCTTCTCAAAACATCTTATCATCCCTGGTAAAGCTGTGATGATGTCTTGGAAACATTCACCTTCGGTTTCCAGTGCCTTGACAAATTGCTTCATCAAACCTAATTTGATGTGAAGAGGAGGAAAGGTGATCTTATTTCTGCTTACAATTGGGTCTTGTATGATATTTGGCATGCATGTTTCAAGGGTATCACGAATAGGCCAGTCCTTCTGGACCCAATGTCTGTCTCGTGCTCGGCTGTCCCACATACAGGGGAAACATGGAAACTTGGTGAAACCTTTCTGTTGTCCAAGAAGAAAGTTGACCATCTTTAAGTCTACACAAATGATCCAATTGTGCTCATGATATTTTAATAAGTCCATGATCATTCTCATATCATCATAGTCTTCCCGCAAATGCACTGAGTGACCGACAGGTACTGCTCCATAAACATTCCCATTATGTAAAAGAACACACTTTAGACTGCGTTTTGAACTGTCTAAAAAGAGTCTCCATTCAGCAGGACTATAGTAAGGTACACCCAGTTCTTTGAGAAGCCCTTGGATGTCATGGCAGTAAACAAACTGTCTGTCTTCTGAAAAGAAGGTCACAAAAAGCTGGTCACGTTTTCTGAAATATGATACTTTAACAGAGTGATCAACAAGATTTCTGCCTTGTAATCTTGATGCCAAAAGCTCTGCTGCTTTCTTTGAAAGTCCTAAATCCTGCACTAAATCATTCAGTTCAGCCTGGGGAAGAGGCTTGGGGACGGGGAAAGGTTCAGTGTCTGAAGAACAGTTCTCCGATTGTGTACACTTTTCTGACAATTCACTGTCACAACTGTTTTGTTCGCTTGTATCTTCAGAGTGCGGAGCAGGCCGAATAGCTGAGGGAATGTTCGGATACGTAATCTTATGTCGGTTTTTCTTCCCAACACCCGTTGTGTTTACCATACAGAAATAACAGTCAGTTACATGGTTGGTGGATCCGCGCCAAATCATTGGAACACCAAAAGGCAGACCATTGCGTTTTCCTTTGGTCCAGTCTCAAAGCATTTCCTCACAATTGTGGCACACAACATGAGGAGCCCATTGCTTGTCTTGATCACCAAGATGAACTTCAAAATATGCCTTGTTAGCACACTTGACGAACGAGGATATGTTACGTCTCTGACGATTGAGTGTGCAGCATCCACATATGTAGCAGAAGGCATCAGGCTTGTTTCTGCAATGATATCTATTTTTAGAAGCCATGTTTGATTTGAAACAAAAGAAGAATGATCAAAATATTAGAAGCTATCTATATATATGGACGTGAAAATGCTCATACATGGTTTACGCAAGTTCACATTTGTACAATTTCATTAACCTCAAATTGCCTACAAACTAGAGCTTGTAGAGAAAAACTAATTTCAGATTTGAAATCAGCGTCTAAAACTCCTTCAGAATCAGTTAAAATATCCAATTCAACTCAAAGTTACTGAAAAAGTGTTCCCCAGTGAATTATTTATCCTCTCACCTTTTATCAATGCACTGTAAATTATTTATCCTCACACCTTATATCATGGCATTGTAAATTATTTACCGTCTCACCTTATGTTATGGCACTGTAAATTATTTACCCTCTCACCTTATATCTTGGCACTTTAAATTATTTACTCTCTCACCTTATGTCATGGCACTGTAAATTATTTACTCTCTCACCTTATTAACGCGCACAGAATGAAGTATAACATTTGTTGCCTCTTATGCATTGAAAATTTTTGAAATTTCCATTTGTTGTTAAGTGCTTGCCCTTCAAAATTTAAAATAATTTATTTTGTCCTCTGAAGACGTAGTGAAGTTATTTAACCCCACAGGTGCATATACAAATTTAAATACGTAAGCTGTTGTCTTGAATTAAGCACAAAGCTACACAAGGGGCTATCTGTGCTCTGCCCACCACGGGTATCGAAACCCGGATTTTAGCGTGTAAGTCCGCAGACATACTGCTGAGCCACTGAGGGGGGGCAATAAGTAAGCAACAAAGGTTTCATTTGTCATCACCAAAACGTGTTTTTCGTGGTTTTAAAACAATTGATTTTATGGTTAAGTAAGAAAACTTGATACAGTTATTGTATTAACGCAAGTTTGGAGAAGAAGCTATTTCCACTCTATCCATAGTGGGGAATGGAGCTCTGAATTTTTGCGTTGCAACTTCATAAACTTACAGTAGCCGAAAAGTGAGTATTATTACTTTATCTCTAGCTTTTCACTACTTAGTTAGAGAAGGAGAGTTTGAAGGCAGAAAGGTGTCACCAGGTAAATCTACCGGAGGCTCGATGATGATGAATTGACATTTAACGTGTTCCACTATTCGTTGATAAAAGAGTAGCCCGTGAGTTCGCGGTAGGTGGTGATGACTAGTTGCCTTCCCTCTGGTCTTACACTGCTAAGTTAGGGGCGGCTAGCACAGGTAGCTCTCGAGTAGCTTTGCGCGAAATTCAAACAAAAAAAACAGTTCAGTCGTGCATCACTCAGCAGTCAGAAAACAGACTTGTACTCGTATTATACACTCTTATACCATACTGTCCTACACAAACAAGATGTGTTTGGTGAAGTAAGATGTAAGTATGGATAAGTTTAAGATTTTATAGAATGACCCATTAGAGGCACCATATTGTAGAATCCTTTGCCTTGGTGCAGTTGACCCTTATTTATGATAAATGTTTATCCTTGCTGTGCTAAACTAGTCAGTACTGGTTATTTATTAAAGTACGAGAGGTTTACTTCACTCATATATCGAAGTGCCACGCCATGAAATCTACAAATTAAAACAAAATTTACTAAATAGTTATTTGTGAGTGTGAACTGAATAAGTAGTCGCTTATATTTTAAGTCACATTACTAATAGCATCAGTCTGATTTAAATGAAAATTAACTAATAATGATTTATAATAGTGTTTTGGCTTTGTCATGGCTATAGTATTTTACACTAGCTGTTGTGTTCATTCCCTACCCTAGACAGAAATTATGTAAATTCATGGTTAATTAAAGGCTATCTGACGACATGAAAAGTCGCTTCCCTTATATGTAATTGTAACAAACGCACATAAGAACTGTTATACACACACACACACACAAGGCAAAACCACAAATTTATATGTATGAGGTCTGTTCAAAAAATACACGGACTGTTTGGATTGCGCTGCTCCAGTTGGTTCCAGGGGAATCCGCTTGGTGTCGCTAGGTTTGCACAGATCAGCTGATTACGACACCATTTCTCGATTGCAGATATCTTTATTTGTGTATTAGCTACGCGGTTTTAAGTGAAGTGAGATTTTGTCGTTTGGCGAATTTCAGAATGAATGACCTGAAGGAGCAACGACTTGCGGTAAAATTTTGTGTTAAACTTGGAAAATCTGCGACTAAAAGTTTTGCTATGCTTAACACGGCTTCTGGTGATGTTGTTATGAAGCGTACGGCATGTTTCAAGTGGCATGAACGTTTTAAGGATAGTCGACAGTCCATTGAAGATGATGAGCGTCATTGACGTCCTTCCACGTCAACTGGCAACCCACACGTCGACAAAATCAACTCCCTGGTGCGACGTCTAGCTGTCGGGGAGCTTGCTGAAGAGTGTAGGATATCAGTTGGATCTTGTTACGAGATTTTGACCGAAAATTGAAGATGCACCGCGTTGCTGAGAAATTTGTGCCTCAGAACTCGTGAGTTTTTAGCCAAACATTCGATTACTGTTCTTCACCCCCCTACTCACCTGACCTTGCTCCTTGCAATTTTTTCTTGTTCCCCAAACTCAAAAGACCCTTGAGAGGAAGAAGATTTGAGACGATTCCCGAGATTAAGGCAAATGCGACGAAGGAGCTGGAAGATATTACAAAAGAAGCGTACCAGGACTGTTTCAACAAGTGGAAACACCGTTGCGATAAGTGTGTGCGTTGGGGAAGAGAGTACTTTGAAGGGGTCCCAGACCTGTAACTTCTAAATAAAGTACATTTTGTTTTATGACGTCAGTCCGCGTATTTTTTGAATAGCCCTCGTATCTTCACATGGGCCCAACAATCCTTCATAGCGAATTTAGCGAAATTCTATCAACCTAGGCAAAGTAGTTGAAAACAAAAATAAACGCAAGAACGTTCATAAAAACCACAAAACACAAAAGGAAAAACTAAAAATTTAAATTTTCCCCAGCAAGAATCTGATGAATCCCCATAACTTTTATGGTGGTGATTCATCCATAACCTGCGAAGTAGTTACATGGACATACGACAAATAACAGATATTATTGGTATCTTTGTAAAGATTCCGAGTATTTGAAATCGTTTCGAACAATAATATACATGTTAGTGTTACCAACTAAAAACGATATCGCATGCAGAATACAATTAAGTATATGTGCTGGTGTAGTGTTTTTATGTTATTGTATCTTTGCTTGGTTGCTTCAGAAATATGTTTAAATTCTTGAAGCTAATCCATCAAATACAAATACGAGAACTATAAGCATAAGACACACACTAAAGATGGGCTTCAACTGTATACAACATATTTTCTCGTCAAAACTCTAATGAAAGCCATTAATCATATTTAAATTCCATGTAGCTTCAAGTCATGAAACAAAATTTGTTTTATAGTTAAACAGTCACTGCTCTATGTAGACAACCAATAAAACTAATATGACTCGAATTCAAGAGATATCATATATATATATGTGTGTGTATGTATAATTTTGCTTAATAATAAACGTGAAAACGAACAATATCAGACAACTTCGTTGTTAAAATTTATAGTTCTGTGCTAAAAATGTATTTATTTGTGTTTTTCACTTTATTTTCACTTCGCGTTATATTAATTTTCAGTAAGTGATGATAGTGCATAATAGAACATTTAAAAATGTTCCAAACATATTTTCTACCAACAGTAAATATCAGTTCTTTGTCAGTATCGTGCACACAAACCGTATGCCACTGTCACTCGTGTTTACCGACTTAATAGTTGGTTTATAACATTTCAGACTAATTCCAGTCTATATACATTGCAACAAAAAATCATTAAAATACTTATATTTCTAAACAGCGTAAAACTCATGTTCAAAAGAGATAAGTAATAAAATTAACCTTCTCTGCTAATTTCTAAATTGTAATCACAAGAAATATTAAACGTTAGTTGAATATTTACTATGATACACTTACTATTACCACATATGTAACTATCAGAAGATTAATACTGTATTGTTTTAAATGCACAATGAAGTTCAGGTTACGGTGCTCCCACAACTGTCGGAGTCGTGTTATGTTACACATGTTTATATAGATAAACAGAAGCAAGTTTGTTCATGTAGTTAGATTCTAGACACAGCAGCTCCAGATACATTTTAATAGGGAAAAAATGAATTGTCCATTATAAAATAAAACTAGATGGTGTAATTTTACATATTACCTAAAATTATTTGATACCAACAAATGAGTTGCTAAATCCACCTATCATACGTTTAATCACACATGTATATGATGTAAACATTATGTTATACAATGAAATAGTCTACCTGTTAAATAGAGACACGGTCCCCAAGCAACCCGATATTATATAAAATTAAGAAAAACAAAAATGCAATTCTTTTTTTTTCAAAGCTAGAGTTCGATAAACAAGTATATGCGTTGAATGTTCTCATAGCAACGACCACGTGGTTTTTGTTGTGCGTTTTTATTGTATTTTTCCCTCTCAGCTTAGGCGTGTACGGCGACAACATTTAAAGCCAAGGTTATGTTCAGTGACACATTGAAAGCAATATTATTTCCGCAACTAAGACGACCAGTTTTGTCAACTCCTTTATAGATATAAAATAAATACATAATATACAGACAGACGTAACACGAGCTGATAACTTGTTGACGAATTATTATAAGCAATGTTTTCAGAAAAAGCAGAAACGTTCGAAACAGATTTTTTACTGCAAGAAAATACATCCTTAATTCGTAATTTCTGTGTTTTATATATGCATATTTTTCAACATTACGTAGTTACTTGGAAATTATGAAAAAAATGCATCTATGCATCACGAAAAGAATTGTTAGCTTTTTATTAATGTCGAACAACGTTTGCGTTTCTGAGTGCTGTTTTTAATGGATGTGTAAAATCTATATGTATATACATAATAGGTCCAGCATGGCCACTTGGTTAAGGCACTAGACTCGTAATCCGAATATCGCGCATTCGAATCCCTGTCACACCAAACATGCTCGCCCTTTCAGCCGAGGGGGCATTATAATGTTACGATCAATCCCACTATTCGTTGGTAAAAGAGTATCCCAAGAGTTGGCGGTGGGTGGTGATGACTAGCTGTCTTCCCTCTAGTCTTACCCTGCTAAATTAGGGACGGCTCATGTAGCTTTGCGCGAAATTAGAAAACAACGACAATATATATAATATATTGTTATACACAGCCAGTTCACAAATTTTTATTACTTATTATATGTATACTATTATAAGTGTCATAAATTTTTTATGAAGCTATTACGTTATTATTGATGAGAAAAAGATCGTCATTTACAATATCTGTTGAGTATTAGCGTGTATCACAGAAGCCTCTAAAAACGTCGAGTAAATTAATAGCTCAAAGTCGAATTAAATAATACATCAAAATAACAAAATCACGCTGAAACTTAAATTCTGAAATATTGTTTTCTGCAATTACAACCTGTATAATAATGAGATGATAAGTTTATTTTCTCGCCTCCAGTAATTTAAAACACCAAATTTGGTAAAAAAATGATTTACTTATTGCTATATTTATTTTAGATAGTATAGATACCGGGAGAAAGTAGCTTTTCCTGATTTCTGATTAAATAACTTTTTGAAAGAAATTTAGCCAAACCGTTGAACACATTTCCTCTCTCTCTCTCTTCCAGAGTTGTCTCCTGCTGGTACAGCGGTAAATCTACAGATTTGCAACTCTAAAATCAGGAATTCGATTCCTCTTGGTAAATTCAGTAGATAGCCTGATGTGGCTTTGCTATAAGAAAACACATGGAAACAAACTCCCAGTTATATGTCCTCTAAATTTTAGAATAACCAACCATGAAATATGTACTGACAGCACTGCAGACAAAACTACTCTACAATATCTAAATATATAATTCTAAATCCATATCTTAAAGAACCCAAACATTATTTAGTTTACAAAGCTACAAAAAAAAAATTTTAATCTTTATTCGAAGAAATTAGCTGGAAATGCTGAAATATAAGTCTCACTTATAGGTATTAGTCCAAGATACAACTGTTGATACGTTACTAGTGTTATTTTTTATCCCAGGTTATCTTATTATACATACTTTCCCACTTGTGGTAATCCAAAAACAGATTATAAGGTTTACACAACTCCAAACAACAACAACAACTACTGCCTGTTTCTATAACAAACTGTACAGAACCAAGGAAGTAAAAATACTTCTGCTGGCACTGCAAGTTCTGAAGAGCTCATTGTTGAATATCACACATATGTATGTGTGCGGTTCAACAATAGCAACAAAAAAAGCTCCATGGCACAAAATGGACTTTAAAAATGTCTAAATACGTGTGTGAACTGGTAGTTTTATATAAATGTCATCTTCTAATAATTAATATTCGTGTTTCAAGGACAAAAATATCTAAATATACTATACATTACTTTTCTTCTACCCAGAAAAAGTACAGTTTGCTTGTTTGTTTGTTATTTAGGATAAAGCTACGCAATAAGCTATCACTACTGATTGTACTACGAATATTGAAACCCGGTCTTAACTGTTATAAGCCACAGCAAGTATCGCTGAGCCACTGGAGAGGGAGGGTTTGTTTGTTTTTGAATTTCGCACAAAGCTACTCGAGGGCTATCTGCGCTAGCACAGTCCCTTATTTAGCAGTGTAAGACTAGAGGGAAGGCAGCTAGTGATCACCACCCATCGCCAACTCTTGGGCTACTCTTTTACCAACAAATAGTGGGATTGACCGTCACATTATAACGCCCCCAAGGCTGAAAGGGCGAGCATGTTTGGCGCGACCGGGATGCAAACCCGCGACCCTCAGATTGCGAGACGCACGCCTCAACACGCTTGGCCATGCCGGGCCGCATATATATCATTAGATCAGTGCCATTTAATCAGGGAGGGAGGGACAAAGAAAAGTAATGTGGTCATTATTATTACTTGTATTTAAAGAGCGATACAATATTTTCAGTCCAAGTATTCTATCTAAATAATAAAGCAATAATCAAAACAATGAAGCCAGATGCAATACATAGTTGTAGGTATAATTACATATCAAAAGACCAGTTTTTTCTCCAATTGAACATTTTATTTCAAAAATAAATTCATAACTAATGTTGCATATATGTGTATATGTGAGTGCGTGTGTATGAGCTTAAGTTATACAAATTGTAGTACCTTTAAATCGTTTAAAATCTTTTTTTCTCAAATATCAAAAATAATATTTATAAGTAAGATAGTACCTAATATACATTTCGCAAGTAATTCTCTATTATTTATTTGTTTTTTTGTTTGTTTTTTGGAATTTCGCACAAAGCTACTCGAGGGCTATCTGTGCTAGCCGTCCCTAATTTAGCAGTGTAAGACTAGAGGGAAGGCAGCTAGTCATCACCACCCACCGCCAACTCTTGGGCTACTCTTTTACCAACGAATACTGGGATTGACCGTCACATTATACACCCTCACGGCTGGGAGGGCGAGCATGTTTAGCGCGACGCGGGCGCGAACCCGCGACCCTCGGATTACGAGTGCACGCCTTAACGCGCTCGGCCATGCCAGGCCCTCTATTATTTAAATATCGTTCAAGGATATATTTAAAACCCAAGTTATTATCAACTCAAATACAAAGTGAAATGTTACCAGTCCACATTAAAGTAACACCAGAACATCTCTCGTGAAAATGTAGTTATGAAAATTAAAATCAACCGTCATGAAACTTTTAACTTCTTGAATAAAAGGCTTAAAGCGCGTATGTTTAAAAAATCTCTTAATACATTAGTTGGGTAAATAGAAGAAAGATGAAATTTTAACGGAAGAGTTTGTTTTTGGTTGTTTTTGAATTTTGCGCAAAGCTACACAAGAACTTCATGAAAAATTTATAACACTTAAAATAGTGTTACGAGTAATAGAAATTTGTAAACTGGTTGTGTATAACAATATATTATATATCTTCGAACCCGTGACCCTTAGATGACGAATCGAACGTCTTAACCCACATGACCATGCCGGGCCTAACCGAAGGTGTGGATCGTTCGTTATTCATAAAAATGCTAGAAGAAGTATCAAAACCAAATAAATGCTGTAATAAAAAGTACTCAGACAAGTAAAATGATACTAATTGGATGGATTTTAAAATTACTTTCGAACTCTACTGTGATTAACAAACTAAGACTTCTTCATTTAGCTATACTGTCTTTTTACTTGTTTGTGTATTTTTAATTGCATCACTTATTTTGTTTTGGATACTTCTTATAGTAATTCTACAAATAACCAACGATTTCTACTTTTGGTTAAAATGTTAACATTTTTTCCTTTTTATTTGTTCAGTTTTCTGCATAAAAACCCTGAAAAACATTCAGGCAGAATGCACCTTAAACAGTAGCAATTCAGTGCAAACAACACTTTAAAAGCTTTATTATTGAGTGCTATGGCTTTTCACATGTCAAATTGCACAAAATAAAGTATTTATCTTAAACATGCAAGGAAAAATATCAGCTCAAAATGGCTCTTTTATAATTATTACCATTCTCTTGCCAGCCTACAACAAACTCTGCTTGAAATATTCTACCCAAACCTTTTGTAAAATACTAAATAAGATACTGTGAAGGTTGTAGGGACATTGAAAAGTCAATTCGCTACTTCTGTATTTTACATAAGCTAAAAACTTTACAATTCTAGTGTAAATGATATTATCATTTTCTCTTGAAGTTAGCTTTTTCACAAATATCTGTTATTTCTTCAAAACCCTTAAACACAGGGTAAAACAAAAATTGCTAACCAATAATATACACATTAGATGAATGTAACGTGGAGATACTTAATACTTTGTACATAATACATCTGATGTCTTTAGGGAGCCAACCCCTATATTATGTACGAAGTGAATAAATAAAAAAAACATTAATACAAATAATAATAGTTTTTAATCATACAATTTCTAGAGTAACTACTTCAAAAGACATGAAGAATTACTTTAGGTGTTATTTCAGACGAATATGTTTTATTCTAAAAGGCTACTCTTCAACTTGTAAAATCTTATAGGTGCCTAGTAGGAATTATGCATTAGTCCAGGCATATATTTGCCCATTTCTATGCATTAAATAGAGAAAATTTAATTACACAGACACTATAAATGCTCACTGCATTCCCAAACAAATATCCATTACAATAACCATAACAGTGTTTATATCAGGTTACATTTTTAAATACGTGAGTACACTTTGTTCCGTCATCTATACTTAATTAATGGTTAACCTTTAGGTTATTTTTACCACACTTCACAAATATATTACGTAAACTAATCAATATACATCATACTGACCATATACGTATATTTAATGCTTTGGTCATAGAAGTTTTAATCTCCTTAATGAACAGCAAAACAATATGACATATGGACATTTTTGTTTTGTTTTTTCAAGTTAATAAATAGCTGAAGGCTCCAATGTCAACGCTGTATTTTTATGAAGATTTCTAAAATTATAGGAGTTTAGGATAAAGTTAATTTATGGTGTTACAACAATTTAACCTGCTAAAGATATCACAAAGAAATATATAGTGTTAATCTATTTTTAATGTTTATTATGCTACAGTATAAGCGTTTGAATATGTAAAAACAATGAGTGTACGAGAATATCTCAGGTACAGTATTATAGAAAGGAAAATGAAACAAAATAGAAAGGTTTCTGATTAACACTGTAATTTTTATAGCAATAAATGTCATGTTTGGTTTTAAAAAAATAGCTGTGCGAATATGTCATGCTTTTTTCTAAAGGTAAGACAATTTCTAGGTATAATTGATTAGAAACAAAACATTTTATTTTCATTAAAACTATAATGATTGTTTGATATAATACTTAATTTAGTTGTGAACGTTAAATTTTCATGATGTCATAAATAACTTAATACATATTTAGTATTAAAATAGTATACACCATTTTAATAACTTGTTGGCGATGATGACTAGCTGCATTCCTTCTAATCTTATACTGGTCAGTTACGGACGGATCCTCTTTTACCAATAAATAGTGGAGCTAGCCATCACATTATAACGCCCCCACCGCTGAAAGGGTGAACATGTTTGGTACGACGGGGATTGGAAACCGCGACCCTCAGATAAGGAGTCGAATGCCTTGACCACTTAGCCATTGCGGGCTTAAAAATTGGTATGTTGATAAGATAAATGACCATCTACACAATAAACACAATTACAAAATAGTACACTAATATTTTACTAATAGCATGAGAGAAATGTAAAGGCCAATAGAAACTTAACGTTTTATAAATATATAATAAATTATCTTAATCCAAACAACAGCATTCAATCTAAATTATATGGTATTTCCTTGATACCTCGCCCGGCATAGCCAGGTGGTTAAGACACTCGCCTCGTTATCCGAGGGCTGCGGGTTCGAATCCCCTTCACACCAAACTGGTGGGACAATGACAAAATCTGGGGTTCGATTCCACTCGGTGTAAACAGCAGATAGCCTAGTGTGGCTTTGCTATAAGAAAACGCATACATTATGCGTCTGTCAATTATCTGTCAATAGGAGCATGGCTTACCTCCTTACACAAATGCGCCCTCTAGTTTCATATGCAGGCCCAGCATGGCCAGGTGGTTGAGGCACCAAGAATCGTGGGTTTCGAATCCCAATCGCATCAAACGTGCTCGTCCTTTCAGCCGTGGGGGCGTTATAATGTACGGTCAATCCCACTCTTCGTTAGTAAAAGACTATCCCTAGAGTTGGTAGTAGGCGGTGATGACTAGCTGCCTTCCCTCTGGTCTTAAACTACAAAATTAGAGACGGTTAGCGCAGATAACCCTCATGTAACTTTGCGTAAAACTCAAACCAATCCTTTAATACCCACCATGTCAACTAATGACTTGCCAACAGAAAAAACTCTTTCTTGGCTTGTAGATAAACACCTTCGCGACTGTTTAAATTTTATTCCTACACACTTAAAAAACGTAAGACTTATTTAAATACTCTATACTACTACTAACGTCACTAATCCCGATAGAATATTATTAAGCGTGGACATTAAATCATTGTATTCCTTTATCCCTGTTGATGAAGTGGTCGTTTTCGTCATGGAATTTGTAAGTAATCATACAGATTGTGAAGATGTAACAGTATACATTATTCAACACGTCACAAACGTTCTTACTGTGGTGCTGAGACGCAGTTACTTTCGGTTTAATGAGAGCGTAAACGGTTGTTTGTTGTTGCTATGGGTAATCGGATAGCTGTAACATTTTCATTTATTTACATGTATATATGTTAAAAAGCTACACTTTACAACGCTGGTATAAGAAGACTCACCAGAGGTCAGACGCATGGGTTATGTATGTTGACATCTTTAGAATTTGGAATGCCTCTTTCAACAACTTACTACTTTTCTATGATTTCCTCAATAACCTCCATCCCACTGTCAGACATTCCTTCCGCTCCTTGTTATCCTAAAAGATAGCACACTCGAAACAGAACTATATCATAAGCCTTGTGAGAAACTAATGTTCTTACATTACTACCCTCATCACCTAATACACATTAGACGTTTCACTGTTATTGGATAACTAAATCATGTCAATAAAACTTATACAATTAGTGAAGAAAAATTCAAAGCCATGTAAGAACTTTTACATAAAATAAACATAAATGAATGTCCATGAAAATGTATTGATAAGTTATGAAAGTAAAGTATACAATAAGGTTATCACGTTAAGAAACAAACAAACTTCATCTAAATTTTGTTATACCATGCATTATCCCAAGATTTCAGCTCGCATTAAAGAGGCATGCATATAATCCCGTCTTGGTATCAAAGTTACAGTAAAACCAGGTAGATTGTCTGATTGTCAGACACATTAAACATTGTGTTAATAAGATCAGCCATTAAACATAAATCATGCAGTAAATCTTCGTACAAATGTTTAAATTGTAAATCATGTTTAAGTGAAACTGCAATTACAAGAATATGTAGTATAGTTTGATATAAACTCTTCAAAAAAAGAAACGCAAAAGGGATATTTTTTATTTTAAAGAGAAATATATGTAATAACGTTACAAGCTCAAAGTATTGATGTTACACGTGTTAAGGCACTGATTGTCAGACCAAAATGACAATAAAAGTTGTGCACTTTGAAAACGGACGAAAACATTGGATTTTTCGCCAAAACGCATTCGTGTCAAATAAATTTGTTTGAGAGATCTGCATGTTCTGCAAGTGCAACACGTGCAAAATCCCTATAAAAGTGATGGGTTCTCGTTTTCTATAGCTCGGTGTTGAGCCAAGACTGACTGAAGCACAATGCAACAACGCCATTGGTCGTTGGAAGCAGGCGAATCTCGATCAGATGTTTCCAGAGCTGTGAATGTCCACCCAAGCACCATCACAAGGCGATGGAATCGTTACCAACAACATGCATCAACTCGTGACCGTCCACAATCTGGTAGACCTCGTGTGACCACGCCCGCACAAAATTGCTGCATCCAATTACGTCACTTTCGGGATAGGACCATCACTGCGACGTCTACTGTCTCAACCATACCAGGGCTGCATAGGATTTCCGATCAGACCGTACGCAACCGTCGACGAGATTCTTAGACCCCATGTACAACCCATCATGGTGAACGTCAACGACGTTTTTCAACATGACAACGCCCGTCCTCACACAGCTCGACTCACCACTGTCTTCTTGAGACACCACAACATAAACATTCTTCCCTGGCCTTCCAGATCACCAGATTTAAATCCCATCGAACATTTTTGGGACGAGTTGGACCGACGTCTGCGACGGTGACAACCTCAACCTCAGACTCTACCTCAGCTTGCAGCAGCTTTGCAGACTGAGTGAACAGCCATTCCACAGGATGTGATTCGTCATCTTATTGCTTCCATGGGCAGGAGATGCCAAGTAGTTATTGATGTTCACGGGGGGTATACTCGTTATTGACGTTAAATTTCAACTTGTGAGCGTGGACTTCGCCTTTGCAGACTTTGCAGTGAATGTGCAAAGTTTCACACGTCATACAGAACTACCCGGAATAAACTTGTTAACAATTTGTCTCAAATTTTGCCTTTTACGTTTCTTTTATTGAAGAATATATAAACTTTGTGGATCTGTATACATTAGTGTACAGGAAAAACTGTTATAAATAAAGTTAAAGAGCATTTTCGAGCTCTGCACACATTAGACAGTACACTTAGTACTGTGGCTGAATATTTTGTTGAGAAAACACAGTATGTATGGATTCTGATTGTCCAATGACAATAAACATTCTTACCTACTGTCATAGCTTTTAAGATAAATATAAAGTTGTTCTGTTATTCTTGAAAAATAAGCTATTGTTAAACAAAAATTCACTCTTGAAGTTCTGACCATTACAATTTGTATTTAATTAGTACAATAAAATATTTTATGTGTACTTTAAACAGTATAATTTTGTCATTTTGCAAGTACTTTCAGTTTCACAAAGTAATACAATTATATTTGTATATTCTCGCGTTAAGACTAAATTATTTTGGAGTCTTTTGTCTAATCCTAAATCAGTATTAAGTGTCTTGTTTGCCCCGATGAAACCGTAATGGTGAAAAATTGACTTAATTAAAACCAGTTACGTTTTCTGAAGAAATATATCATATTTTGTTTTATTTAACAAAATTTAAATTTTCGTAATTAAATATATTGAGTTTATTTATACAGTAAATGAAAGAGTTTTACTACTTTACAACGCTCCCTACGAATGAAATGACAAATGTTGTCAAGGGCAAAGCCAGAAATGGCCATTTGGGAAGGGGGGTTTAAGTGCTTGATGCAAGCGCTGCAGGCGCAAAGCCATGCTCGGTAGGTCAAGAGGCATGACACCTGGGAAATTTTTCAATAAAAAAATAAAAGAAAAGCCTGAATTATGCATTCTGAGATCACCTTTTAGGCAAATTTCAAAATGGCACACTGAGGTGTTTCTCTTATTTTTTTAATCATAAATAAATATATAAGCCTGTATATATAATATACAACTAGTTGTCAGGCCCAGCAAAGTAGGTCTCATTATATATTTATCGTGAACGTAGAGGCGTTTGAGCCTTTTATAGATATTCGAATGTATTTCTCTAATTCTGACAAAACTTGCTATATTAAAAGTGTGTTCAATCAGAAATTTGCATTTGGCCATTTCTTGTGTGTGAAATTATCTGCCAAGCAATTACGGATCTTTATGAAACTTCACAGGTGGCAACTGAACTTGTTTAAAAGGTTTGGGTCCATATGGGGGAAATTTACCCCCTCCCCTGGTGAACTTCCAATATAGGAACGCGATTTTGTTTATCATTAAAGCTCTGAGTCACCTATTAAGTAAAAAACGAGATTATATAAGAGATAAAAGTCAGGAACACTCCATTAAAACCGAAACTCTGTATCTACAGTGTTTGTTTGCGTTTCTAGAGTAAGATAACGTTTCGTTTTCTTTAAGGAAACCTTTAGGTCAAAATCAAATTTGTTAATCTTGAAGTTAACTTTGCCAATCATATCAAACTAAAATGAAGTAGAAATTGAATAGTAAATTTATTGGGAAAGCTATGCTTTCTCTTGTAATAATGAAAAAAACTTAAGTTGTAAAAATTAACCTAGTAAATAGTCCACCGAGGGAAATCAAACCCCTGATTTCAGCGTCGTAAGTCCAAAGACTTACCGCTGTACCAGCGGGGGTTTGTTTGTTTGTTTTGAAATTTCGCACAAAGCTACTCGAGGGCTATCTGTGCTAACCGTCCCTAATTTAGCAGTGTAAGACTAGAGGGAAGGCAGCTAGTCATCACCACCCACCGCCAACTCTTGGGCTACTCTTTTACCAACGAAAAGTGGGATTGACCGAACATTATAACGCCCCCACGGCTGGGAGGGCGAGCATGTTTGGCGCAAACCCGCGACCCTCAGATTATGAGTCGCACGCCTTACGCGCTTGGCCATGCCGGGCCCACCAGCGGGTGACATTAAAGAAACAATCCATTTATAGACTACAAAATCATTAGAATAATTTGTTTATTACTATTTTAATGGACAATATATTTCAAGCACAAAAAATTAGTTTCAGAGATAGAATATGTTTCTTTCATTTTTATTTATCTGAAAAAAAATTAACTGAATACAAAAACTAATATTAAAATATTTAAAAGAGATTGCACTAATCATAATCTTTATTGATATTACGCACTTGGAAAAATAAGATGTTAAGTTATAACAGCTTTTTTATCGACGATAGACTATATTATAGCATCTGTACGGATGGCCAAGGTACTTACTAAGCATAATACAAATATGCAGGTTAAAATCAACGACAGGATTTTACTTGAATAGGTTGGTTGGTTGTTTTAGAATTAAGCACAAAGCTACACAATGGGCTATCTGTGCTCTGCCCACCACGGGTATCGAAACCCGGATTTTAGCGTGTAAGTCCGCAGACATACCGCTGAGCCACTGGGGGGCACTTGAACAGGTGATTGCTACCCACTTTCATTGAGTTCTCCACTCCAACAAGACAAGAAACCGTTGCTGAGATACCAAATCAGAGACCAATCCACCAAATTGTTCATCTTTATCATTATTACGGTCAAGATAATTATATAACTACTTGATCATTAACGTCAGTATTAAACCTGAATTCTTCGTAACTGTTTTTGAGTAGTGTGCGATGTCATCGCTTAGTCGCAATATCTTTCAACATCGTAATTTCTAGTATAAATGATGTTATTATCACGCCTTGAAATTTGGCGTTCCTTCCAAAATGAAAAGGAATTCCCAGCCAATAATATATTAACACTTCTACGAAAATTGGGACCTAATAGGCCCCAAAGCAACTTGAAAGGTTATTAATATTAGGCTAATAATTTTGTATTTAAATGAAATTGCCATTAACTGACCCTATCCCTTTATATTTTAAGGAGCAATATTATTTTGACTTTTCAGACATTTGCAAAATAATATTTAAAAAAAAAATTAAAACATCCACTAAGGGTATTTTGGGCCTATTATGCCCCAGATTAAAAAACATAAAAATGACTTTATTTATTTCCTGAATAATTCTAGAACAGGCCTGGGCAACCGAAAAAAGCAAATTATAGTAAAAATATATTAATTTTACAACTTATTTTCAAAAGATGGATATTTAGGATAATAACTCTACTCCAACAATAATCTTAGACGGTCCTGATTATTGCCTAGTTTGCCCACGCCTGTTCTAGAACATTCTAGAAACTTTACAGAAGTATTTAGAAGAATCCACAAATCCTATATATATAGGAGCTGAAATCTTCAAACCGTATCAAAAATGATATCTCTTGATGAAGCTGTACATTTACTGACAAAACCATCCGACGATGAAAGTGAACATGATAATGTCGAAGACTACTCTGAATGTTGTGATGATGATCCTTCTGAAGCCGAAAATGATGAACAAATCGCGCCGTACCCTTCTGAAAGTGAAGAAAGTAATCAAGAAGATCTTACTGCGATGCCAGTGAACAAACTTTTGTCCAAAGATAAGAATTTTAGTTATTCAACAACACCTTCAAGGATCAACAGGAGAACCGCAGCTCTCAATATATTCAATGGAAACTCAGGCATTACAAGGCAAGCTGGACCAAGAGTCTCTACACCATTCGAAACATTCAAAATTTTCATTTCTGATAATATGATTCACTCAACAAACACCGTCATGAAAGAACCAATTTTTGAAGAAGACCTCTGGAAATGGATCGCAGCTAATCTTTTCCTTGGAATAAGCAAATCCAAAAATGCATCGATAGACGAAATGTTTTCAACCGAATTCGGTTTGCCATTTTTGCGAAAACTGATTACATAAGACAAATTCAAAAAAATGAGTTCAAAAATCAGATTTGACATCCACTCTCAAAGAAATAGAGAAATCAAAGATGCCGCCATCTCTGGAGTTTGAAATTTTTTCATTGAAAATTGCAAAAAACAGTTACAACCCAAGCGAATACCTGAGAGTGGATGAATAACTATGTAACTTCAAAGGAAGAGTTGGCTTCAGAACATATATTCCGACAAAGCCAGGCAAATACGGAATAAAGATTTGGTGCCTAACAGATGCAAAGACAAGTTACCTCCTCAACGCTCAAATTTATACTGGAAAGGTTGGCAATACGACAGAAACAAATCAAGGAGAAAGAATAGTCAGAGAACTGAGTCAGCCATTTCTTGGAAAAGGAAGGGCAATAACGACAGATAATTTCTTCACAACAATGACACTTGCCAAGTACCTACGAACAAAAAGAACAGGACTTGTTGGAACCATACGGAAATCAAGAACCTTCCTGCCTCCTGAAATAAATGCAAAATCTAGAGAGTTATCACCAAAGTTTTTCTACCATGACGACATCACTCTTCTCAGGCACTCAGACAAATCAGGAAAATATGTGCTACTACTGAGTTCTCAGCATCAGTCTGGTGAAGTAGAAGAAAATGGAAAGCCCGAAATCGTCAATTTTTACAATGCAACGAAGGCAGGTGTCGACACTCTCGATCAACTGGTGAGACATTATACAACAAAGAAACGATCAAAGCGCTGATCAGACTGCATATTCTTTAACATTCTAGATCTTGCTGCGTACAATGCTTTCGTTCTATACTCGACAAAACATCCAGAATTTCTTCGTCAACATAAATCAAGAGCCAGAAGAGAATTTATACGCAATTGGTGCTTAAAATCAAAGAAATTTACTGCAAAGATAATGACAAAACAACATCATGTGAACCGCCTGCAAAGAGGACGATGCCATTTGTGCGGCAGATCAAAAGATAGACAGTCGAAAATTGTTTGCTCAAATTGTAAATAAAATGTTTGTCAGAGCCATTCTAAAGTTGTTTGTAATGAATGTTGCTAAATCACTGTTTCTATTGGAAAAATATATGGGACCTGATAAGCCCCAAAATTACTTCAGTGGATGTAAATATTTTTTTCGTAGGAGTGTTAAGCTAAAATAACCTTAACACGCACAATATTTAACGCTTTGTACACTATACAATCGGTGTCTTTAGGGAGCCAACCCCCATATTATGTATGAAATGTAGGAGTAAGAAAATCAATACATGTATTAAATTTTATTACACACATTCATAAAATACACTAACATTCAACCAGGTCAAAGATGTCACAAAATAAGTAATAAGAAATTTTTTGAAAATGTAAATTATGTAGGAATTGCTGTGCCAAAAAAAAATACAAACAAGAACAGAGGTATAGTATAATACAGCTACACAGAAACTGTCACTACTATATTATCTCTGTACCATTTTTGGCACTGCTATTCCTACATCTTTTACACTTATATTTTTTATTGTATGTTCATCTACATCATTAATAAAAAATATCGTAGTAAGAAAATAAAAATTATGTCTTTAAAATTCGCGCAAAGCTACTCAAGGGTTATCTGCGCTAGCCATCCCTAATTTTGCAGTGTAAGACTAGAGGGAAGGCAGCTAGTCATCACCACCCACCGCCAACTCTTTTACCAACGAAAAGTATGATTGACCGTCACAGCTGAAAGGGTGAACATATTTGGTTCGACGGGTATTCGAACCTGCGACCCTCAGATTACGAGTCGAACGCCTAACCCACACGACTAGGATTGAGGGCTTTAGTACTATACAAAACGACTTGTGTGCACACGTGGTATTTATTGTAAGTTGCATTGATTTTTCTTAAAGTAAATGGGGTGGGGCCCCCTAAATAAAACGTTCGACTTCTACTGTTACGAATTATGGCCTCGTTTCTCTTTACTCCCACTGCGTTCCTCACAATGAAAGAGCCAGAACACAAAATCACACAAACAACAATCTTTATTATGACAGTCACAAACAATATACAAGACAAGTGCGATTGTTTGTTGTGTGAGTATGGGATTGGCAAGAGTAGCTCTCTCTTACCAGTTCATTGTTACCCCCCTCAACATAATCTGAAATTGAAACATTGAAATGAAGATATCATCTACTTTAACAAAATATTATAACAGAACTTTTAAACCTGAATCTGTTTAAAGTTTCCTACAGATATGTGAAATAACGCTACCTAACAGAGTAGGGCGTGATTTTAAGTACTAAGACACAATATAAATAAAACTAGGCTGCTAACGGCACACACTCCATTCACATGACTCCAGTCCACTGTTTGTCAGTCACAGGAGGAAGAGGAATCTCCAGGGCGTTACACGATTGACTGATAGACAGTGCTCTGTTCTGAAACATTACAAGTGAAGGTACAGCCATCATATAACTAATGACAACAGCTCATGCGAAACTAGTACATAGAAAAGTTACTGTTGCATATTCAGCATTTTCTACGTCCATACTAAACTTGTTGAAATATCAAAAAAATTCTATATTAACTAAGAGTGTAACAAAGGCATCATACCATATACTTATGCGTAAAAATAAACAAAAATGTATCAGTACTACTAAATTAAAGTCTAATTGCCGAAAACACGAAGTTATTAATTAAAACACGCAAATTGAGACTCATTCACCTATGCTCTTGCGTTTAAGTGCAGAATTGCTCGAGCTAGCCAATACTAAATAATGTTTATTAACATTCGTTAACATTTGTCAACACAACGATCCTTGCTAGCTATAGGTTACATGGGTAAACAACTATACTTTCAGTTAAGCACAACTTGTTCAAAGTAGAAAATGCAATCAGTTGCACGGACAGCTGGGTTACAACCAGGTGTGATGTATGGTTTTTGCTTTATTTCAAGATTAATACAAACATTGCATTATCAATACAACGGACTTCCAGCTTTAACCGTGAAATCTACTCTTATGATTAACTATCCTTTAAAAGGTCAAGCTTAATTTGTCGTCAGTATTTCACGTCAAAAAAAGGGGGGGAACTTTACGGTTTTTAGAAGAAATCCTTATTTTACAGTACAAACATAATTACTTCACATTATACACCATTTTGTTTGTTACTCCGACTAAATAAGGGGAAGTTATTTTTCATTTCTTTATAAATTAAAAATTAAACTTGTGTTTACGCTAAAGCCAACTGTCAATTTTGAAAACACAAACTGATAGAATTCGTTGTCTTTTATATTGTGTTTTAACGTTTTAAACAGATAAACACGTTAAATTTACCATTCAGTTACCCTCCTATATTTAATATTCTAAAATACATATCGAAATACATTTTGTTCCACTAGATTTGTTACAAAATGAAGCAGTGCTTTGATTTTGTAAATTGAAAATAATACAACAGTAATATTGAACAACCAAAAAATAAAACTGTACAATCCAAACATGTCCTATTAAATTAATTTCAAAAGTGGGTTATAGCCGTTTGTCACGTGGCTTGTGCTATTGCATTAGGACGTGAAGTAATTTGTTTCCGAAAACAAACACGTAGACATAAAAATAAAATCAACTCACGCTTAGGCTGATGTACCCAAAATTTCTAATTGTAAATTTTCTTATCAAATTATAAAAATCATTTCAGTAAAATGTTCAAATATATAAAAATAATACAAGCAAGCCTCCACCTCCCCTTCATGCACACTTTTCCCATACTGACATTTTGCCAACTGGTAGTGAAAATAAACCCCAAGTTTTAACGCATTTACATTGCAATAATAATTTGAAAGGGGCCATATATTCATTTGGGCTGACGAGCAATTTGTATATCCTAATCTTTCCAAAGTAATTACTTCTTAGACGAACAAACTGCACAGACCATATAGTTAATACTCGTTAACATTCATCACCATTACATATTGTAAATTCACTGTAAATGATCACTAGCACTCGAATATTATAAAATGTCTGCCCACTTCAACAGTATTTTCTTTTTATCAACCTCACCATTCTTTTTTTTTATTGAATGTAATCCTCCCTGAACAAGTCAATTTTTCATATCCTCTAATTCACGTATTTCAAACATTTTCTAATCTTGGGCTATCAGATTAGAGAATCATCTTTCTCAGATTAATCAATATTTAAATAACTTCATAAAAAAGATTTAATAAATTCAGCTAAATTTTGCGTTATCTTTGTTGTCGGAGAAACAAGCTTTTGTCCAATACACTGATCTATTTTCACACACATACATTAAGACTTCACTATAATCAAATCTCCTCAGTTCACTGGTTATCTTAGTTGTGATATCACGTATAAAGCTGAAGTTATTTTAACTTCATACTAAAATACACAATAAACAATAAATACTAGATGTCTTACACCACGTCAAAATTAATCTATTCACGTACACAACACACTAGATATTAAAATCTGCTTTATAATATTTCTAAATTATCTGATATTTGAATGTAAACAGTTTTGTAACTATTATGAAACATCAGAAATTCAAACAGACCTTGTATTATTCATCAAAAAAGAGTATAAACTATCAGAGTAAATTGAAACACGAGTATTTTATGGATATTAACTACTAACAATATGTATATATATCAAAAACTCTAATGTCCATAACATAATTTTTAAATTCAACAATTTATAAAGCATTCATATTTTGTGTGAAGTATTTAATTTTGAAAAATATAAATTTTATGGATGACTAAAATAATAAAAAAAACTGCTTTATTTTCGAATACAATGATGATACATGAGAAATGTTAACATTACATTTACAGCAGAATTCTTAGTATTAACTACTGAAATCAAAATGTCAAATATGTGCAGAGAACTAACACACATAACATCTCTTAAGATGAAATACAATATTTTTAGTTCATTCAATTAAGTTTATTTCTTTAAAGGTAAAGAAAAATGTAATATGACAGTAAACAATCATTTACTAAGTTTATTTTATACTGACAAATGCAGTGTCACATTTTAATATTACAATTACTACGAAACATTCAATATTTTTACTCTACGATTTTAAACATACTAAAAAAGTTCTCACTTTTCTCCAAACTATTTCTTCACAACTCTGTTAATAATAATTTAAAATAAATTTGCCATCAAATAGTACATCCTTTCACTTCAATTACCTCATTTTATTTGATTTTGTGGAAATACTTTTAAAAACATTTTTTGAATAGTTTAAAGCAAAAGTTAACATCCATTCACTTGTACTTCCAAAGGTTGAATTAACTTTCATTAAAAGGAAAATATGTATTATATAAAAGAAACAAATTACCAGAGACAGTAAAAGAAAAGCTTAAACTTTGTTCTGAAAAACATTCTGAAACAAATTTTGATATAAATGTGAACTAGGAAAAAATGTAATGTCAGAGTAGAGTATGAAATCACTACTAGTCTTAACAATAGTTATTCATAAAAACTTAGTTACCAACATATTGAAATATTTTCCCTTTATGTAACCAGTTATGCAAAACTTTAATGTTTCTAGAATTTTTAGGTGTTTTCTCAACTTAAATTGACTATAAAATGTTCAATACTGTGCCACGAATACATAATTACTCTGTAACACTCTTTAGTAACAGTATGATGTATCCAGTTGTGTACACAAGAAAAACCAAATCTCACACTATTTTGTAACTAAAAAAGTACAGGGTATCGTCGAGAAACAAAATATGATAATCATGGTATTCTGTGTACAAACTGTGTTCTAAATGCATAAATTATTTCAAATTTCAAATTAAAAGCACAAATTGCTGCCTTTCTTAGAACAAAAACACTAAGGCATTTTAGAAAAACAGATGACCATTTGTATGAACTTTCTAAACCCAGATTATGTGAAACGGCTTCATTTGAAACTATAAATGAAACCCTATAACAATACATTCGAGATAAAATAACTAAATGGTGTTGCAGAAGCCAGATAATTAAGAAATTATGATGACTTTGTTACTTTCTCTCCATCTTCTTCATGATTAGTACTTGTGTGCCAAGTTAGTCGTTCTTCATAGAATTTAATAACAACTTGAGGGCATTTGACATTTGCTTGTTTAGCTGGAACAAGGTCTGCATCATCACTACCCTTCCTTCAAATAATAAAAGAAAATTCTTTAAATGTAAAATGTCACACAAAATTTCAATATTTCATCAACACAATAACTTCAAGTTTTAAGTTTGTATATATTATTCATAGTGTATAAAGGAGTTAATTCAAAGTTCAACACCTTAACCCTAGAATAAACTGCTTTTGGTACAGCAGTTTTTCAGTTACAAATAAAATTTAAGCAAAAATACCATCAATATTGTAAATAACAACTAACTACTATTAGAATTTGCCAAGCATTTTACAGATACTGCAACCCAGTTTGTTTTGTTCAGTTCTTTAAACCAAATGTTGTAACACTAGCAGGCTAAAAACATAAAATTACACATAATATAAACTAACCTGCAGTATACAGTGATAATAGTATTAAAATGTCTCAGCCAGTAATCACACACTTTTGTATTCACAATTAAATGTTACCAGGTTTCAACAAAGCTGGATTGCGAGAATAAAAACAGACTATAATGACATTTTACAGTTCAGCAAAAAAACTAAATTAGAACATCTTCAGCATCAAATACACTTTACAGCTGTTTTTTAAAAAAATCACTAAACTGAATAAATACACAGCCTATCAAATATGAAGTATATAATTTTAAACATTCTACACATTTTTATTAAGCTGAATTCTTGAATATGCATCTCTTTATATAAATATATACATATCCTAAAAACTTTGTGAATACAAGTGTAAAATGCAGACATTTTTGAACTTCTATACAACATGATTCCAGGCATGATAGCATAAGAACAGAAAAAGGTTTTCCTATAAATAGATGTTTCTAAAACACCCTGTTCATTCCTTTTTATTAAGAAAAATAATAGTTTGCCCTTTTTAGATGTAGTGATAAATTACTTAAAAACAGTGATTATCTATAATGCATGCAAAGTCAGTTCAACAGATGTTACCCAAAATCCACTGTAGCTTTTTCTGCATTTCAGCATAATTATGTGCTGTTTCTGAAATTTAAAATACACATCACAGAATATGTATACAAAGACATAATACACTCATGAAATACACATAATAATGTTATACAACAGAGAATACATGATATATGTGCGACACCTCATAAAGAGTCTGTGATGTGCTCGTCCAAAACTCAGATCTTGCAAACTACTAATTACCACTGGATAATATTTTTATAAGTATGCAGTACTTTTATAGCTGTGCAATAAATACAACAATTGAAATATTTCAGATTTCACCAATAAAAATTACTAAAATGTTTCAAGTATCAAATATAACACCATCAAAAAATAAGTTTAAAAGTTGCAACAAAAATGCAAGGCAGTTTCATTGATAATTGCATCTACAAAGAAATACTCATCTAAAAATCTACTTTATGATGTAATACTACATTGATGGCTCATTTTTAAACTAAAATTTCAATAAAATCCTTTCCTATGGATGTCGAATGTCAAGTATAAATACACTATTATAGAATTGTCTGATACTTCCAGAAAAGGTTATAGATCCAACAGCCTTCTGCAGAAACAAAACAGCTGGATAACCATCCAGAGGGTAAGTATTTCTGCTAGTATATGTAATGACACAATACAAAGAATATGTATTTTTTTTTTCTCAAAATGAAAAATAACTTCAAGAAATAATTAAGATAATATAGGATAAAAACAAAAGTTCTCAGCGAAGAAGTACAGTTTCTCCTTACTCTATTTTTCTTTTCAGCTAAAAGGTCACATCTGCCAGAGGAATCATCAGCTGAAAAATTTATGCTTCTGTTGCTTTGCCTCCAACAGAATCAGTGCACAAAACAAGATGATCAAGTAAATCCAGCTGTTTTTGAATCTGTCTTATGGGGATATTAAGAAATACCTGGAAGATCCTCATCAAATGAAGGTACACCTGAACCACCCAGGCCATGTACACCACACAAACTTCACCATCACAGAAAAGAGGCAGGGCTAATAAAAATAGGTGAAAGGGTATACTAAAACCATCACTTCCCAACAGGAGAATCCTTTCAACTGCAGTGACAACCGGACTTGCACACAGTTCACCAAAGATGAGGAAGTCAGTAAACCTCTATTAAACAGAGGTGAACCTGCATCCAGACAGGTCATCTTTAACACTAAAATTATTGATCTTTTCAGACTTATTTACTTAGAAACTCTAAATATAATTATAAATCAAAGAAATCAATATGTAAATGGAAGACAAACCCAACAAACAGATGAACCACAAAAAAAAAAAGGAAAAATAGAGTAAGATGGACTGGCATTACACTTGAAGAAATTTTGGAATGTCTAGGTTTAACTACAACTATAGAACTAAAGACTTATCCTTCTCTTTCTGACTACTGGTCTACCTGTTTTCCTTTCCATGATCTTTGGTTTACCAAAATTTTCTCTATGGACATGTCTTTAGCAAACCACACCTACTTGCATTTCAATAACAATACTAATGCTTTTCCTAATATTGACCCTAATTGATAAACTTTATTAAGCTGATTTCTTGAAAAGTGGGATAAAATTAATGGTTCCTGGTAGAAACTGAGAGGGTCAACAGTCTGAAGTTTAAAAGATACACAGGCAAAGAAGTGCAAATAGCAGCTGGGGGTTTAGAATCAGCATTGTGATGGTCCTGAAGGACAAGCACAAAAGATTATGAGACTGAGTTTTCAAGGACAACTTTTACACTTCCCCTTATTTGACAAACTACCAAATATGGAAACCTCTACTTGTAGAACATGCAAGAAAGACAGGCTACAACAGTTGGTTTTTACAAACCTACATGAAGGGAAAGTAGAATTTTTTTAAAAATGGAATTAACAGCTGTGAAAGTAGACTGAGAAATTCACTCACTTTACACCAATACCATGACAAGTATGACAAGAAAAAGGGATGCTGGGATCACAAAACCTCTGTTAATTTTGGATTGCAAGTTTATGAAAGGGGTGGATCTAAATGACCAATGCTTAAATAACTTTTCTACTAGGCAAATAAGAATAAAATGGTGTAAAAATAATTTTTTTTTTGCATTTTGAACAAGACAGTACAAACAGACCAATCAGCATTATTTCAAAAAAAGCCTTCAGAATGGGCCTGGTCACAGCTCTTGTTAAACATATACTTCAAAGCAGATCAAGTCCTGGTATATCACTTTCAAGAACTTTTCAAAATTCATCCTCTATGAAACTCACTTTTCAGAGGCATTTCCAAACAGCTGGTGACAGAAGTTAGAGAAAGAAATGCATAAAATAAAGTAACACAATGTAAACCTTGTGATAATTTTCTCTGTACTAAACATCTTGAGTATGACATAAGTTAATTCTTTATGCAAACATTCCTGCATTCTTCCTTCACTTACAATCTTTTTTTTCTCTAAATATTTTAATGTTTTATATGAATGTACAACAGTTTCTTTTTACACTAATTTTCAACTGAAACAGTTTTGCAAAGTTTTCTTTTGCTATTCATACAGTAGTGATGTTCCCTTTTATAAGACAAAATCAGTTCTCAATGTGTGTAGTAAAATACCTATGTAAATTTGCATTCATTAAGCGTTTTTTCTGTACACATGGTTTCTTTTAGTTCTTTCCATTCTTTATCCTTTCACTCCAGTCATTCCTTTCATTATGTCAATATTTGTGTACAATTTTGTAAGTTAGAATGTGTATAAATTGATATTAATTCATGTAATTTTTATGTGTATTATTCATTTTTGAAATGTATACTACTTATGCATAAAATTTATTCTGCAGACATTTGTAAAATATTATTTATGACATTTTAGAAAGAAATATTTTCTTTTTAAAGTTAAACTTTTAATGTTAGATTATTTGCTTTTACTTACCTCAATTCAGACATTCAAAAGAATAAAGCTCATTAGGCATAGCTATACAAAGTACAAATCTCAAAGTATTTCAGTATTTTACAAAACAGTGAAATTTCTGCTACCATAAATTAGATATGACACATTACATAATTATTTATTAACAAATGCTTAAATTTAGTTGTTTTTCTGAAAATATAGAAGAATAAAAGATATTTCAAAAAACAACTTTCAGTGGTTACAAGATTTTGTGCTCAGCCATCACACAATCTAAGCCTTACAATAAACTTAATTTATTCTTTCAAATAGAATGAGAAGAGCTTTTAATTTTTTATGCTTTAAATTCACATCAGAAAATAAAAATCAACTTACTACATTATACCACAGAAAAACCTTGTAATTTATTTGAGTTTCTAAAGTTATGTACAAGTTTTAAAAATCCCATTTCTCTTTAGAGCAATAACTTTGTCATTGCATGTCAAAAGTTTAAGATTATTTTCTCCTTCAAGCTATTTACAAATGGCTATAAGGTTTACACAAATAAGAAATTTCTCTTTATATTTATTATAAACTCTTAGTCAACAACATGAGTGGGACTAGACAAGAGGTTTGAAAGAATGGAGTAGCAAAACTAGAATAGTTAAATATATTGATTATTTCAGCAAATCAGAGGTAGGAAGTTCTTATTTTTCATTATAACTTTTTAATGTCTCCAATTTGAGTTTCAAATTCCTTAAGCACTGAATATGCAAGTTAAGCTCAAATAATTTGAAAATATCTCTGAAATATCATGAGATGCACTCTTTGATATAACTGCATCAAAAAGGTTAATTGTACTAATCCACAATAATTATTCCTGCTTACAGCATACCTTTACCACAACTATAAGCATTACATTACTGAAGCAAATGATGTAAATCTGATTTCAGAATTCTCTCTAAACAAGTGTAAACTTGTTACCAAACCGCAAGACAAAACATTTCCTCACGTATTATCACTATTGCAGGTTAATTTGTTTATTGCTTTAATGCAAATACAACTTGATGTCTGGCATAAACACTGGTTAATTTTGGAAAACATTTTTACTGTCAAATAAAAAGCATAAATTGTATGGTTACAACATCTCATCAAGTTAAATTGGTATCATCCAGTACAATAATAAGCAAAACTGTATTATAGAAAATATGAAAAACTAGCAGACGGTTACATTGGTTAAACTTAACATTCAGCTGCTTATTCTTAGATGAGAATGATGATCTAATAAACAAAATATCAAATAATACAAACAAATGCCAAAAATATAACATATATTATATCCTAACAATTAGAAAGAAAAAGTGTTTGAAGTGACATTCAATATCTGAAGTAACAGTATAAAATACTGATTAAGTCATGAATATGTGCACTTATATACCTCTTTCAGCACAAGCTCAGTCGCTGGGATCAACACCATAACAATTTCCTGACTTTTAAAATTTTCATACTGTAACTTTTAAAATTAGTGAGTTCATATTCATGAAATTTGGCAGATCACCAATAAATATTACAATGCTTTTGGAAATGGTCTATTATATTCACCTGCTTCAGATGATGTGAATAACTAATGAACAGCTCAGAATGCCTCCTTAGTGTTTACGTTGGCCATTTTAATGTGTTGCAAAGGCAATCTCATTCTCTCTAACTCAAGATTTAAAGCAGGTAGGTTGTGCCTGCTTGAAATTTCATATTTTAGACCAAAATACAGCTTAGTTAAACTAAACTTGGTAAATTTTAGTGGAATTCTGTGATATCAATTTAGTATTTTGATTTTTTGGTTATTCAGTTGTATATAAGAAGCCTAAAAACATTAATTCATATCTACCATATGATACATTTCAAAAGGCTTAGTAAACTACATCAAGCAGCAATCAAGTACAAATATTGTAGCTAGAAAAGATAATTGTGCACTTTATTAAGGTCAGTTTTATATTCTTTGATACAGTAATATGAGTGCTCATTTACTGAGTCATTGTAACTTCTTTAATGTTAAGCTAGGCATGGCTGAATGGTCAGTATGATAAATGTATAATGTTACAGTTTTTAAGCTATTCAGCTCAAACACTTGTGTTTTCATGTTATAATTTATTTCCACTTTAGTACAAAAGAAGCATAATTTATATTTATTTCCTAATTTTTGTGAGATTGGTCAGATCTACTGAACCCATACAGATTCATCAAAAATTCAGCCAGTTTTAAGTTTTGTCATAAGAAACATTTGTATCTGTTTAGACAAAGATTTTGAAAGTGGAATTTGAAAATTTTCTGGTGCATAAAAGTATTTTTAATTTTATAATGATAATTGCTTTGCATGGTGGAAGGCAATGTGAAAAAAAAAACAGGCATGAGAAAAAGATTCCTTAACAAACCATAATACTTAAAAAAAATGTATGTTCTATATATGAAAGCAGAAAGAGATGAGTAGGGCCACAATATTTGATTCAGCACATAAGTGATATCTCAGAAAAAAAAGATATGAGGTTCTTATTTTATATTCCAACTTATCAATATTGGTAACGAGTTCTTAATTCATATAAAATTCGGCTTAGTATTTTAACATCCTAAAAATCTAATTTGAATCTGTGTTGCATTAACACACCACATGATGCATAAAAACTGATGTTTGTGTTCAATATTTACTTTTTGAATGCAAGTCAATAAATAATAACATCTTAAACATGCAACCTGTCTCAAAGGTGGTATTTGATTGGCAACACAAGTCCATACTTTGTATGTGCTTGACCTCAATTAAAGCTTAACATCATCTGGAAATAACAGTAGATTCAACACTTAACATTTTTTTTAAATTTGAGGAAATTTACTATACAATTTCAAATATTTTACACAGTAGCATCATGTGCAATTCATATTTCTTAAATGTAATATTTACTTTCTTTACATTATAAAGCATCCATGTTATAACATCACAGTAATCCTAAAAACATAAGTGTACAACCACTAAATAATTAGAAGTTTAAATAAAAATATCTATGCTAAAATATTTGGTAATTTCATAATCAAACTGTTTAATTCCTGAAGTTGTTTGGGTTTCTTTTGCAGTTGTTTATATATTTTTATTCAGAGAAAATCTTTATATTTTCAAGTTTGAACAAATGATCAAATACATGTTCATAATCATGTGAATAATTTTGTATATGCCATATTAACCTGGTGAAAAATTATAACCATATAAATATTCTACTTGTTCAGTAATAAAGAAGTTTCTCAGTTAAATTAGCAGAATACTTTCCTTAGTTATTCCCCTTGTGAATTCTGTCTCAAATCATCTGTAGTATGCTGAAAAGATATTAAGTTGCAGTATGCCAAAATTCAGTGTTGCTCATGTCTAGCTTGCTTATATGTGCAAATAGCCCTACCATTGGTTTGGAAATGATCCTCAATTCTGCTAACACTTGGAACTATATTGCACTGATTTAAATTAGTTTAGCTTCTGATTAGTATTCAATAAACCAAGAAATCTGATCAATTGTTTTGAGATAAATCAATTAGCTAAAACTTGTCTATAGTGGAACAGAATGAGAATATGTAAAATTACAAAACTTTTATATTAAAAAGAAAGAAGACTCGTAATGGATTTACTAAATGGTGCTTTATCCTATACTAATGTCTGCATTCAACACGTCAGTCCTTCAAAAAAAATTGTGTTATTTACTCTGTAATCAAATATCTAAGATATTAAAAATTAAAACTTAAAAGAAGTTCTGCCACCAGTCAAACTCACCATTTGATAAGAAACATAAGCTCTCCACTTGAATCGGTGGCACCAATGATTCGGTCAGGCTCTAAGCCTCTGTCAAACCCTTTAGGTTTACTATCATCCTAGGAAAAATTAAAAAGCTAGAATGCACAACTCAAATACAATTTCAAAATACACTTCAGGTTTCTTAAAAAAATAAATACATTTTTTATGCACAAATGAACACAGTAAGCACTGCCTTCAAAACTGTGCAGAAAATTGCAATAACCAGTATCCAAGATAATATTAAAAACTACCTCGCTAATAAGAACCATGTTCTTATGTAAACTAACATGCTTAAGAAATGGAATTTAATAATTTAGTGCAGGTAAGAACTTTCACAAATGTGACTTAGAGACTGCTTGTTCAGGAGTGGAAGGTTTATGAACAAATCAGGCAAAATATTCTCCATGTAACGAAAATAGTTCATAGCAAAAAAAATACACAAGAAAATGGAATGTTTTGTATTTCTTCCATGCTAGTAGACTCAATACCTAAAACTTAATAAACAACTTTTTGTCCCACAATCAAACTATCCTCAGCAGTTTTTTTTTTATTATTCTTTAGAATACTCCTGAACTCCCAATACAATCACCAAGTTATCTTTGTCAAAAACCTTGGCTACATTAGTTATTCAGGCATGATAGTAGCTTAAGAGGGTTTAAGAGTTACTGAACCTGAACTAGCACTGAATTTTATGTCCATACTCTAATTCACAAACTCATAAGATCAAAGGTAGCACATGTTCAAGCTCAACATATAAATGTTAAAAAAGTGTATTTGTTTTTTGCCATAGACCATCTTATGGTTGCTATAGAAGTAACTGAAGATAATGGGGGAGCTCGATTGAAACACTGGAGTCTGTGAACCATAAGAAGGCCTTTAAAGCCTGCAGCAAAGCAGGCTTATTTTATGCCATTATCTATAAAGAATAGCAGATTTATCAAACAAACTCATTCTTGAACAAAAAGAGAAAAAACTGCTCATTACTTTTCCTACCTGTACTTCAACTCAAGAAATCCTTATAAGACAAAGCTGCAACACAAACAAATTTATTCATTTTCAATGACCTGATATTTAATACCTTTATAAAATTTTTCTATCAATACATGTGATAAAAGAATGACTATCATCACTTAACTGCTAACAGAGCTTTAGAAAAGAAACCAATATATGAACATGTTTGGATAATGAACTATAATGGACCACAAGTAAATTGCCATAACCATTCAGTTTATTTTGTGATGCTAAATTATTTGTCTGTTAATCCTGCATGCTTTCAAACTTCAATTACTAGTATAGCTTTTCACTAGTTCAAAGTCATTTGAAAACAAATGACTAAAATACTGAACATTACATTCAAAGATAAGTCACATTAATTCATTCATCCACTGCTGAACTTACCAAATTTCTTTACTACCTAAATTAAGATTACAATTTAAATAACCTTGTTAATACTAACACATCAAAGGATCTGTAATATGTTTACTCCCATTCTGAGCTTTCTAATAGTATTATCTTTTCATTTTTAAAGCATATATTCTGTTACTGCTCAAATGTTTTTCTGAAAACCCATCAGCAAAAGCAGTATTTGTAAATTATATGAAAACACATTAAGTTTTTAACAATCAAGATCATAATTAATTCAATGCTTTCCTTACTTCAGTTTTTCTTTTCTTTTTTTGGGTTGAACTATCCGAGTCACTTTCATTCTTTTTCTTTTTCCCATCACTCTGCTCTGCATCAGTATTTTTTTTTGAACTCTCATATTCTGCTATGAGGTCTGGACAATCAAGATGCTCTTCAGGTTCCCAAGTATTTTCAGAACTGTTTTGCAAAATATTAAAAATTGAAGAAACTAAATATTTAAAAATAATTTTACAATCAACCTAAGGGAATGGTAAATTAATAATTGCTGTCCAAAGGACAAAAATATAGATTGAAAAATTACTTCATTATTACTGTGCCTTAATTGTTATTAAAAAAAAACTTTCCCCTTTTTCAATTTTACTAGTAGTTTATACTGAAAGTTACTAAAATCCTTTTTCTTTAGTACAAGAGTGATACTATACAGTAAAACCAATTTCCTTAAACCATTTCAAGATGGACTCAGTAAAATATCCAAAAGTTCGTCTACACATTTGAACACATTAAGTATATGCGCAATAACTTTTAATACCCCACAACAACACTAAGGAACTTTCTCGGCTGTTGACTGGTTATTAATATCACATACTAAAGTATATAATGGATTGCTTCCAAACATTAAAAGAGATGAACATGGGCACTGTTTGATTCAGTGTATAAGCCATATCTTGGCAAAAGAAAAAGGTATTAAGTTCTAATTAGCTTTTTAATATTGGTAATTTGAGTTCCTAATGTGTTAGGACACTTACTGATAACACCATTTTTCAACAATATTATGTTTTAATGTGATTCAGTATATTTTCAGTAGCTCTCAAGTACAAAATTTGGTAGACTTTTAATGAAATACTTCTACTAAAGATTTGTTTGTGAAAATATTACAACTGTTTCACTTCTTGCCTAAGTCCAAGGCTATTTCATGTTATGATTCAAAAACTAAGCTAAGCTTCATCCCCAAAACCTTACATATTATCTGTGTAATTGTTAAAATTTCCTAAACACATTTAAAATGTTTGTTTTCAGTAAGATTTTATATCTTGTTATTTTCTATACATTAACTATGTGGGGTCTGTCAACCAATTGAACTCAGAACCACTATAAAAATAAGAAAATATTGATTTTTTTCATGATAAAATGACAAAATATTATAATACAAAAAAGAAAGGTTTAGTCTAAATATCTTAAGTCTCATGATGTTATATTATTTATATTATACTGACCTTCAGTCTTTACAAAGTGACATCTTGGCTGTTTTAGTGGACTAGTATTTGGTATTATATAGTAATATTTAAAATATTATACAATGTATAATTAAGAAATAAGTTATTTATTTTTTCTTAAAAATACAGAGCAATAAATAAAGAAAACTGTCTTTGTTAGCTACAACCTTGAATCTCAGTTGCTGCTGAGCCTTTTAAAATTTTGCACAAGAAGATTTTTTTATAGGTTTTATAGATATATAAATAATCAAAAAAAATCATAAATTAGTGTATCAATACCACAAAATTCAACCATAATTTACCAAGCTTAGTGACTTAAGTTATATTTAAATTTAAAAGAAATGTGAAACCTCGAGCAGACTAAAAACGACCTTCCTCCTTGAAATCTTGGTTTGAAAAAACTTGGTAGCAATTAAAATGACTGAGAAAACTACTAGGAGACACACACTAAGCTGTCGATTGATTATTCAAGTCATACTGAAGCAAGTGCACATAAGGAACGATTTCCAAAAATGGAAGTGAATATATTAACTGTTTAATTCAATACACAATCCACATCTCAACAAAATAAAAAGTTCTTATATTTTATATTCTAGCTTGTTAATATTGGTAATTTGAGTTCCTAGTTTGTAAAAAACAACATACTTAGTATTTTGACATCACAAACATCTAATTTTAACCAGTGCTGCATTCAACTTACTATGATTCACAGAAATCAACAGTTAGATGTATTCTATTAATAATTATTTTTAAATTAGAAACTATTTCATATAACATTAAAGTTTAAATCACAATCTGCAGTTTAATACCAAACTTGACATATGTTCAACAGTTTTGAATGCAAGTTAACAAATGTGATGGCGTGGCCTTTAACCCTTGACTTGGCACAAAAGGATTAAATCCACATAAAAAGAACTATTCACAGACTAAGGATATTCAAAATATTTAGAGCAACTGTTCCTGTTGCTTCTTTGAAAAACTTTAAAAGTGTGATTGTATGTGCAGAACCTGTTAATCTTATGTTTTATTCATTAGAATCCACTGTTCGCTGCAGGAGCTACATCTAAACACTTTCCTACACTATGGAGCTTCTTAACACCAGATGTAAATTAAGAACTAAAAAAAATACTTTGTGTGAATAACCATTCCACATGTACAGAGAAGAGTGATGAAAAATAAAACTACTTCCAGTGTCATTTGTAGCATACCAGTAAACTGTTTAGCTTCTTTTGAAACCCAAATTTGTAATCATAAATGGCAAATTATGTCAATTTCTCATTGTTATGTAATCATACATTATGTTAATATAAATTATTTTTTTAAAAAAGATCAAATGCCAGAGAAGACAAATGAATTCCAAACAAAAGTGTACAAGTTCAAACAGTTTTAAAAATCAAAAATTGATTTCAAACACACAGTCAGCTCAAGAAAAAATCTAAAGACCCTTTTCTACAATAGCCACTGTGCACATCCAAAGAAAAGATAATAGGTAAATGTGATAATCCTTGGAAACTGTTTTCAGGATGGAAAGCAGGAGTGATAAATATTATTTAAATTTCTAATAATGATGAATGCTTTGTACTTTTTAACATTCCATCTTAGTACTTCGCATTACTAAATTAACTGTTACATACCTATTTTAATATTAGTGGAACAAGTATTTGAATAACTGGAAATGAGAATAAATTCTAGTTGAACCCTAAACTTTGAAAATACCACACTGTCCATAATATAAGCCAAGGGCCTGATAAGCTTTTCCATTTTATAAATAGTTATAGTCTGTTAAACTTTATACCTTTTTTCACTTCCTTTCCATCTTTTAATTGTATTTGTTGTTTGTTATTAAACACAAAGATACACAAAAAGCTTACTGTGCTCCTCCCACCACAGGTATCAAATCCCAATTTCTAGCAGTACAAGTCCACTAACATACTACTGTGTAGCTGAGTGACTTGGTTTTAATAAAAGGTGTAAATATTTCCATGCATAGTGTTAGGCCACTTACAGACATTTTTTCACTGTATTGTGTTTTAGCATAATTCAGCACATTTTCAGTAACCCTTAATCATCTATTACTTGTCATATACAAGTAGCTTAAATTCTAACAACTACCAAATCTGGTTATAAATTTACTTTTTCTTTGCAGGACAAGCCCTCTAGCAGAAGCTATGAGTACTGAGAATAAATCTGAAATAAATTGATATGCAACCCTTTCATTACAGGTTGGGCAGAATCCACCCACCTTAAACATTAAAGTACCCAAGAGAGTAATTATACTATAATTTTTGATAATGTAAACATACATTACCAAAATTTTATGAGTTATTGGTAAACATACATTATCAAAATTTTATGAGTTATTGGTAAACATTACATGTCTTTTGTACACTAAACAACAGGTTAAGCATTAAGATTTTTTGATTAAAATGTGTTTTCATAAACTTTCTTTCTAAATATTGACTATCCAACATGCAAAAAAAATGAAAATTACAAGATAAAAATTCTTTTGTGTGTTGAATTTTTAAAATTATGAGAAATCTTTATAACATCAATAATTATCAAATGTTTAAGAAAAAACTTGATATGCTACTTTCACTATTTAATTCCAATTCTGTAGATTTTCAGTAAATTTCACCAATCTTGTAGCCACTATATAAAATTAGGAAATACCATAGTTTTTTTTTCCTTTCGAGATATAACAATCATCTTCATAAGATGTAATCATAATTTACTTTGGAACTGAATCTTCTTGTTTGAACCAGATAAGAATGACTACAAATTATACTTTGAAAACACAAATGTTTAATCTAAATAGGTTAAAGTTCATAACATTATATACTCATATATTTATTAATTGTTATATTCACCTTTCAACCATTGTTAGCTAACATCACAGAAATTACAACCACATGGTGCATATGTACTCTTTTTACTGTATCCAAGGATATAAAACTAATGTTTACAAAGTGACCTACAAATACAACTAGTATTCTGAAGTATAGTGACATATCACTTTTTACACACTACATAAGTATACATTTTTAAAAATAAGCCATTAAACTTATTTTTCTTAAATCATAGAACAGTAAATAAAGAAATAAAGGAAACAACTCTCTTCTAGCCTTAAGAAATTTAGCACATGAAGGATGTGAAATAATTTAAGGTTTTATATACACATTTAAATTAACAAAAAATCATAAATTACTGTATCAATAACAAATAATTACATTACAATTTATCAAACTTAGTAACTAAGTTGTATTTTGGTCAAGAAAACATAAAATTTCTATTAGACTAAAAGAGTCATTGTGCCAACATGAAGATACATCTTGAAAAACAAGAACTGATGCCATTATATTTAAAAATGGCTTAGAATACCACTTGGAAGATATTCTAAGCATTTGACTAATTATTCACATAATTCATAGAAGAGATATATACAAGTATATAAGACACCATTCCCAAAAATGGAAGGTGTGCAGGTGTTGGAGGTAACTGTATGATTCACTAAATAGTGATAGCTTAGAAAATAGAAAAAAGTTTGTGTATTGTAGCTAGTCAATATCATTGAGTTCCTAATTTGTACAAACATACAGCCTTTGTATTTTGACTTCACAAGCATTTAATTTCAAGCAGTGCTCCATTCAACAAACTATAATAAAAATTGATGGTTTAGTGATATTCTTTTTTTAACATTTACTTTTAAATGAAGAAATTAAATAATGTATATATGACAAAGTTATAAAATAGTAGTTCAATAAACTTTTGAATTGAGCCAACAATTGAAATAACATGGTGTTTGACAAGTGTTTCAAAAAGAAAGGGTTACAAGTGAGATGGATCGAGTGTGCTTTTTGCAGGTGACAGTATTAATAAATTTTAATCCCAATATTATTAAATTATTATAAAAACCTTAACACACAATCATGTCACATTAGTAATTTCATTTGTATTCAGGGATGGGAATTGACAATAACCACAGCAAAACCACAGTCAGATGGTATTAATACTCATTCTGAAATAAAATTCAACAGTTGAGGAAAATTACGCATTAACCCTTTTGCAACAGGTCAGGATTCAAAGGCCACATTATTATGTTTGTTAACTTGCAATCAAAACTTTATTGAATTATTATTTTATGAATTTATATCAAGAGTGTAACCAAATTGAACATTATATATCATTCACTCTTTAATATTATAAATGATAATTTCTTAATTTAAATGTAAATATGAAAATAAGTCATTTAAACACAGATTTTGGTGAGTCACATGTTTAATGCACCGTTGTTTAAAATTTAATATCTGTGATGTCAAAATACTAAGTCTATACAAATTAGGAACTAAAATTACTAATATTAGCAAGCTAGAATATAAAATTAAAATCTTTTTTATTTTTAAGATATATCATATATGTTAGCCCCATTCAGCTCTTTCCATTATTTGAAACAGTCCCTTGTATACACTTTCTTTAATATATGACATAAGTAACCAGTTAACAGCTTAGAATATCCCCAGAGTTGTTTTTCCAACCATTTTATTCTATAAAAATGCTACAAGATTCTTATGATCCAAGATTTCAGTGAGGTAAGAATTGTCTTTAGTCTGTTCAATGTTTTATTTAGATATTAAATAATACAAATCTTAGTTGGTAAACTCAATAAATTATGGTGAAATTCTAAGGTATCAGTGTTGTGAAGTGCAATATTTTTGGTTATTCAAGTATACGTATAAGACTTAAAATTTTTTTTTTATATCCTCCATATGCAAAATTTTAAAAGCCTTCACAACTTATAACCAGCAGCAACCGAATTTTGTATAAAGGTCATTATGACAACAGGTAATTGTTTTACTTAATTTACTGTTCTATATTTTAAGAAAGATAACTAATAATTTATTTCTAAATAGTAATAATCTATATACACATACAAAATAGATAACTAAAATATAACTGTATATCACAAAATACTAGTCAAATAAAAAAACGGCCAAGACAGGGAACACTAAAAATCAGTTTTATATTACCAGATACTGACCTGAGTGCATGTGCACTCTGTCAATACAAGCTATGTAATGCTAGGAAGGTCAGTATAATAAAAATAAAAAAATGTTCACATATAGTGTTATGAGACTTAAACTACTTCGAGTAAACATTTGTATTTTCATGTTATAATATGCAATAATTCTAGCTTAAAAAAGTGTAATTTATATTTCCTCTTTTTTATGATGGCTAAGAAGTTAATGAAGTGACAGGCTCCACACTATGAGAATATAAAATATTGGTTGAAACAAATATTTGAAATACATTTTGGAGGTTTTAGTTTAGAGATTACGCAAACAATATTTGAGATTTTTGGAATGAAGTTTTTTAAATCATAACATTAAATCACTTTTCACTCAGAATAGTAACAAGACACTATTTTCACAAACAAATCTTTAGTAAAAAATATTTAATTGAAAACATGATTTTTGGAAAATAAAATATTTGTAATCCTCAATAAAAGTCTAACAAATTTTGCAACGATACACATGCTGTATCAAAAGTTATAGTGCAAATGTTTAGATGAACTCGTGTATATTATACCAAGCCCATTGCAAAAGAGTTAAGTACACAAATGATATAGAACAATGAACAATTTAGCAAAATCTTGTAAATACAAGAGAAAATTATAGAAACAAGTAAAAATATGTTTGCAGAATACAAGTAATGCTACAAAACAAAGTTAAAAAAAAATTAAATTTATGTCTAACCAAATAAAAAGAGCTGTAAGGATAACATAAAAGCAAATTTCCAATTTAATAATCTACCAATGAAAGAAAACAGTCAAAACACATACAGCAGTTTGGATGAAAAACATGTTCACTTTTCTTTAATTAAAATGAATTATGAATATCAGATCATATTCAACTGGTTTTTACTTATATTGTATGATGTTTTTAAACCAACTTACTGCAACTCACCCAGAAAAACTTTTCCCAGTTCATGCCATAGAGTTTCTTAAAAACATTTGAGCAAAAAACTTCATTTTAATTTATTCAGCCATGCAAATTCCTAAAGCTGTACTTCAAATAGTTTTCTTAAATATGATTTAAAGAACACCACTCAAGCAAAAAAATTTTTTTTTTCAAATCTCTACATTTCGAGCCTTTGTAAAACAAATGATTGTTACTATCAAACCTATGAATACCGTTCTTTTGTAACATATCCTAAGAGTAAGGCCAGATATTTGTTCCATAACAATATCCCTATGGCCAGGAGCTTGTAGTCAGTGCCAAAAATGGCTACAAACCTAATTTTCCTTTTATTTCTGAAATTTCACTTTAAATTTTGATTGGTTATAAATAAAAAGCATATTAATATTTCATTTGCAATAAATTGCTCTCATGCCAATAAAATCATACAGCAAGTTGATTTCAGTGATGGTATCTTCTTCATACCCAAGTGTAAAATTGCTCATTTTTAAAATTAAATACCTTTGTAACTTTTTGATATTTTCAATTAAACTTTTGAATACATGTAGTAGTTGTATCAAACCCGCAAGTTGTACCTTTCTTCATTTAACATTCAAAGCTATACTCTGAATTGAAAATGGCTTCAAATGGAAAAATTCTGTTTCTGAGAGGTTATTCAACCTATAGTATCTTGAAAGGGACAAATCCCATTGACTTCTAACTTTTTCCTTGGTAAGAACATTTACTTTTCTCCAATATATCCAAAGAGTACAGACGTGCAAGGACTCCATTTAATTTTTTTTAAAATACACCACATAATCTCACTATGTTATATCCTGATTAGATTGGAAAAACAACTTTTCAAAAATAGAATTCTTTTAAAATTTTGGAAATTTATCTTTATTTGTTGTTCATTATGATGAATTTTGCTTCATCTGCCAGATGATTTTAACCAGTTTCTTGCTCATCTTAGGATGGTTTATCACATACTAGTTCACTGTGAGGCAATCATTTTGAACATGTCTTAACAAGATAAACAACCATTTTAGTAGCGCAAGTGCAGCAGTATACACCCAACAGTAACTTTCAAGCTTCAGGGCAAGTAATGTTTTGAATAATTTTCAAATGCTGTACCTTTTCTTCAAACCACTTAGGGCAAAAACAAAAGTAGAACAAACAGGTGAGAACTGTTACAATAAACTCAATGAGAGTGTTTCACACTCATAAGCATCTTGGTCCTTGCCACTAAAGTGAACACATATCAACAAACCACGACATGATGTCTTCGAGTGACTGAACCACTGACACTTGAAGCATTTGAGAGGATTCGAAATATATGACCATAACTTGCAATCAAGATAATTTGCCTTGATGGTGGGAGGTGGACTTAGTGATGTAAATGTCAAAATTAGGATGCCATAATTCCACCTGTGCAAGTGGAGATACACCTCACTGCAGAAAGTCCTTGGGCAGAGAATCTGACAAGAATATATGACTCAACGATGTTCTTCATATCCTTCTCAACAATAACTCCTCATGATGAATTTAAAGTAGCATGGGGAGTAACCTCAATGGTTATATTCTCAATTACCTTTGGATATAAGAGTTCACTGAGTTTAGGAGTGGATGTTTCCACCAATGTCAACAGAGCAAAGCTTTTTGACTGACTTAAGAGAGCATATAAGTCCCTTCTGAATATATATATTATGAAATAGCACAAGAAAAGGAGGTACAGGTATTACAGAGGTTGAAGATTGCTGCTCACGATCTTCAAGATGTGGTAGTTTACCTTTGGACTGTGTTTTTCACTATTTTATTTAATTTTTTTTATTTGAGAGATCCATAATAAAAAAGAATATTTTGGTGCCCACTAACCCTACCCACCATGAAGCCCACACTGCAGTGCCAAACAAGGATACTGAAGGGTTTCATGAGTATACAGGAAGTCAAGGCCATGGGTTATCACACATGGCAAACACATGGGTTGATGTTTAAATCCCAAAGGAGGTAAACTAAAAGAACAGAACCTTCTCCAAGAGGTTCCTTCACCATGTACAAGAATCTTCACCAAGAGACATTATATCATACATTATAATGCAAGTCTTCCTAATATGAAACCTGGAAATCCAAAATTAGAAAAATTACTACAATATGCAAAAAGGAAAGAATTTACCATTTTAAATCAAATTGTTTGTCATCGATCTTCAATGACAGAAGATAAAATTGTGTCAAATTACCAATTTAATATATGACAATTTACAAATATAGTAAAACCTGTCTAAGCCAGAAGCTACATAGGGCAGAAACGTTTACAAGCTGGAAATATCAAAATTTTGCAGCATTATCTTAAGATTTCTCTTATAAAAGGCCCTCTATATGGCAGAACCTGTGTAACAAAGACAGAAACTACTTTTCACCTACCTCATCTACCAACAAGTGGAATTAGAACCCAAGTAAGATGGAAAAAATATTCTTGATGAAATATTAATTTCTGATTCAATTAATAATTTCTTTAAATATTACCAAATTCTTGTTTAATTAATAATTTGATTAAAAGTTAATAATTTCTCGGACATTTTGTTACAGTAAACATCGGTTAAATATATTCTGTTCTTTTTTCTGTTGTCGTTATTTTTGCTGTTAAATTATATTCATGATTTATAGAATTATGTCTTAAAGTGCAAAATTATACTTTTTAAATAATTCTCATGAAAAAAATTCCTATCTTTCCTAATTTTAAAATTTAGGGAAAATTTACTTAATACCCACATTTCTAAAAAAAGCTACTGAATACCTTCATTTTCTTAAAAAATATATTAAATATGCATGTAATCTTTCGATGAATTTAGGATGAAGGTTAGGATCAAAGTTAGGGTGTTTGACAAAGCTTTGGATAAATTATTTCAGATAGTCAAATGATTATTTCATTAAAGGATTACACTGGAATAAATAACTAATGAATTTAATTTTATATAAAACATAAAACTTAAGCATGTATTTATAAAAAATGAGGTATTTGGCAGTTTTTTTAAATGAGAGCATTTAGTAAGTTTTGTAAGAATAAAGAATTTAGTAGAATTGTAATAAAAAATTAGGGTATTAAGTTCCTTGCCTCTAAAATTTACAATTCTAATAGGCTGCCAATAAAAGTAGGAAAAAGAAAATAAGAAATATAATGGTAGTTTTACTTTCAATGTTTTATTTTTCAGACCAATGGAGAATAAATTAAATTAAATCTCAAGGAAAAGTTTTATGCCATTAAAATGCTCTGTGGGGAAAAAGAGCATTTGAGAACTCACTACTCATTTCAAATGTGGAAACACAGATTTACAACATCATTAAGGAAAAGGATAAAATAAAAATTATTTTATGAGCAACAATACCAATTTGGTCAAAAGATAAGGGTACCAAGTACCATGAGCTAAACTGCATCATGTTTGAGTGGTTTTCAGCAGCAAGAGCAAAGAACTTCCCTATATCTGGTCCAATTCTGCAAGAAAAAGAAGCTGTAACAATCCTTCATTTAGATGGCTACTCTGCATTTAAAGGGTGGTTGGGAAGTTTTAGGAGAAGACACAGAATTACATTTAACATTTCCTGTGGAAAAGCAAATGATGTTGACAAAAATACAGTGGGAAACACATGAAAAGTTAAGAAATTATTCGTTATTACAGCTCAAAGGATACTGCAAATGCAGCTTTATTTTTCAGAGCTCTTCCCAATAAAATGTCAAAGATTGAAGAAATGTTCTGGAGATTGCTATTCGAAAAAATGATTGACTGTACTTTTGGTCTCATTTGCAGATGGAAAACTAAAGAAAATTTGCACGATTTCAAAAATTTAGGGAAGGATCAACTTCCTATGGAATGGAAAGTGAATAATAAAGCATATATTACAAGTGCTATATTCTAGGAATTTTTGAACAAACTAAACAAAAGAATGAAACAAGAAAATAGGAATATTCCACTTTTCCTAGATTATGCAACTTATCACCCTAAAGTTCAGCTTTCAAATGTTTGTTCAGTCTTTCTCCATGTAGAACACAAGCTCTACATCCTCTAGATAATGAAATTATATACTGTATAAAACTGAAATATGGAAAACTGATGCTTCAGCATATTATTGCAAACATGAATGACTGTAAGAGAGCATCTGAAATGACCATGGAAATTGATGGGTTAAATACAATAGCATTTTTAAGTCATTCGGTCAAATGCATAAAAGAAGAATGCATAATAGTGCTTTTGAAACTGTGGATTTATTCTTGATAATAGCAGAGATTGTGGAGAAGTTGTTTAGTATGACGATTCTAGTGAAATCCAAACTATTTGAGAAGGTTGATACAGATGATTCTGTGAATGTGGAAAGTTTTACGAATATTGACAAGAACGTTTTAACAGAAACTGATGAAACTGGTTGAAAATCTATAATAGAATGGTGTGAGAGATTCAGAAGTCTAACAAAATGGGAAAAAAAATGAGGAAATAACAATTGCAGTGAAGTAGGAATTTATAAGTTATATCAATGCTATCAAATAGCATGCAAAAATGAAGGGGAAAATAAATTACACAAAAAAGCTATAGAAATGGCCTTTTTTAACTGCATGAGAAAGCCCATTAAAATAATAACAGTTAAAATTGGACACTTTCTTCAAATAAATGTGATTACGATTTTGTGTGCTTATGTATATTTTGAATGTCTAATTTTGTTCTTATTCTAATAAATACAACAAACAGTATAACTTTATTCATAAATGACTTCCTTCCCTTGATCAAGCAAGTATAATATTCTGCTCTAAAATTATATATAATTTTGGAAATGCATGTTCACTATGTCTAAGCCAGAAAACCTGCTTAAGCTGGAAATTTTACTCAGTCACAAGCGATTCTGCCTTAGATAGGTTTTACTGTACTTTGTTATGACATGGTACATGTTTACAATAAAAGAAAATTAAAGTGAGGCAACTTTCTACAAGCAAAATCATAAAACAAATATTAGAAAAATTACTACATCATGCAAAAAAGGAAGAATCTACCATTTTAAATCAAACTGTCATAGATGTACAATGACAGAAGATAAATATGTGTTAAATTACTAACTTAAAACAATACAATTTGCAAATACTTAATTATGACATGGTACATGTTTATAATAAAAGAAAATTACAGAGCGATGCAACTTTCTACAGACAAGACCAAAAAATGTCACAAGGTACATAAAATTAAACTACAAATACAAAAACAACCTGTTTCATCCTTATACAACTTGTGTAAGCCTAAATTATTAGAAAAGCCAAGACTGACTCCACTTTAAAAAGAGACAAATGAGCTTGTTGTACAGTATTCAACCTTTATATTATAATAATTAGTCAGTGCATTAGTCTTAAATTCTTAAGCTGCTTGTATGAAAACTAAATTTTACAATTACAGTTTATCGTACTTGAGACTCATTCCATTAAACGACATCTTAAGTTTACATTTCAGAAATCATCTAACAGAAATTTGCTTTATTCTTGAGAATTATGCAATATTTTATTATAACACTTACTCTGGGTATCCTTTCCATTTCAGAAAATACTCAACACGGCCTTGAATTACTCTTTTATCAACAACTTTTTCCACTGTATACTCTTCTTCAGGTTCAGGACTGCCTTCTTTTTGTTTCTTTTTACCCATTTTAACCTAAGAAAAATTATGACTTACATGTTAAAATCTTAAGTTGTTTACATTATGTTTTATGTTATCTACCTTATAAGCCACACAAGGTCAAAAAATTGAATTATGCTTACTGTAGTCCTAATGAATAAAATATTTTATTCATGAACCTGTTTTAAATCACACTCCAAAATCATTGAAAAAATTTGGAATAAAAGAAAACTGAAGAACTTCATTTTTACTGGAAAATTCCCACAGTGAACCCACAATAAACCATCCAATTCAGAAATGTAAGCCAAGTTACACTATAATAATCATTTACACAAAAATATAAGTAATTTATAATACAAGCCATTGAACTGAAATGTAGAGAAAATTTAAAAATGTTTTCTTTCAGTGGTTGATATTAGAACTTCCCGTGCTATGCAATGCCACTACACATTTAGAGAGGTTGAGTAGATTATATACCACTTTATATCGCCACACATCATCCAGTTTTGTTTTGTTATTATAATTTTCAAGCCCCAAAAGTCTCCTCTCATCTTAAGGGCAGGTTTCTTAATGCACTTGCTAATCTACATATTCAGAATTATTATAACGTACTCAACCCTCTTTAAAAAGTGATGTTATATTTGTGGGCATTTAAATTAGAACTTGAAATTCAATAAGCTTAAAAATACCAATGCCCAAACCAAGATCAGACATCAACCCTACCATGTATCATGTGCCCCAAGTGAAGCCATCACTTCAGCCAGTATAAACTTCTTCTGGCAAATGGTGACAAGCTAGACATCAGGAGAGGTAAATCCATGTCTCTTGACAAAAGAAAAATTTCTTATTGCAAATGTGATTCCTATTTTTAAAAAATGGTGAAGACTGAAACCAGGAAACAAAGCAGCTGTGCCAAATTTATTTTTAAAAACTTGTCTAAGGGGAAATATGCTAAAAATGCCTACTTGCCCTTCTAGTTTCATAAAACACACAAAAAGTACAATTTAACTTTTAGGATTTTATTGTTATTTAACAGTGACCACTTACAAAATATATTATTAAAAAACTAAAATGGCATTTCTTAAAGCTGACAACCAAACTTTATAGTTTCTTTTCAAAATTGTGTATTTATGTACTAAATTTTAATTCAGAATAATCAGAAATTTGTATGATCCCCTAAACATTTACTTTGAAGTTTCTAATAATGGAACAAACTTGAAAAAATGTGCAGAAACTACATGTTCAATGGGCCAATATTATAATAAAATTTATTCTGAGCATCAGGTAATAAATTCCACACCTATGTGTAGGTGGTACTTTAGATTAGTAACAACATGTACTTTTGCATAATTTACTTTCTAGATCTTTGTTATTCATTATTTCCATAAGTTTCTAAATTCATTCACACTATTATGCCAAGAATAGTATGTCACAAATAATTGTATTTAAAAACATCTTATGACAGTTTTATTTACTGGTAAAGACCAAAGTGAAAAGCAATACTAAGAAAGAGTAAGTTATGCACATGAAGTATGCTAATTTGAAAAGTTTTTTTTTTTTTATATATGATAGCAGCAATGTTATTTTATGTAAAAGTTTTAACTATCAAAATTTTTTCTACAAGTAATGTCTATCAACACTCTTTAGCACTATCTATCTAGATATCACATGAATATTGCCAGTTCATTTATCCATGAAAACATTATCACAGCTCATTTACTATGAAGTAATGTAGTACATACATCAGTAAAAATATCAGATAAACATAAAATTATCTCCAATAAAATTTGTTGCAGACAAATACTGTTCCTATTGTAGTAAGTTTAACTTAATCATAAGCTTTCTGCTAATGTACACAAACAACAGTACAAATGTAAAAAGGAACATCACTGATTCCTAATGTTTTCAGGTGGATATAGGTTTATACTACTTTGTATGTATGTTTTAACATACAGTTTAAAATTAAAAAGATTTCTCCAAATTATTGTATCAGAGAAAGACTTTCCTTTAACTTTAAAGAAACTTTATATGTTACCTCAAACTAACTAGATTTTATAATAAATAGTTTGTCTTCCATTTAGTTAAGTTCTTGAAAGTTTTCACTTCTGCATAGCCTGGGCTGTAAACAAAACTACAATTTAAAAATTTTCTTACTCATACTAAGGAGTAACTACTTTAGGTAAAGATCTATCATGTTAATTTTATGATTTTCAAAAATTTTCCTTCTTTTGTAGAGGCCACAGTATGACCACTTAGTAATGACATCACCTTTAAAATCAGCTATAAAGTAGATGTAAACATAACTGGATAAAGAATTAGATTATTGCAAAATAATAAATCTATAGTTAAGTTTTGTAAATGTTCCAATAACTGAATTGTTATTTAGAGTATTTGTCTGTTAAATTATATATTTGGAAACTTTTTTTATCCTGTTAGAAGACAACCTGACATAAGGTAAACTGATACATGTTAAAGACAAGTTGAATAAGTAACAAAAAAAGCTAATACAAATGCATCATATTTGGAGAAGCTTTTACAATCATTAGGTGATAGTAATTTACTTAGATACAGGAATACGTACACACACACAATATGAAACAGTTACATGACTGGAGGTTGTTTAATGCTTAACAAAAAAAGTATTTTATTGATGTTTCATTCTGTTTAAAATATTTTTTTTACATTTTAATCGCTATGTTTGATTTTATTAAGTTACAATGTTTGCAAAATGAATCAGATAAACTTTCTGTTTTGTGACAGGTAAACTGAAAAATATCCTGTTGACTAAAATTTGTTGTACATCATTTTCACATTTATCACTCAAACGACCATTACAAAGTAAATGGGCTAATTTACTGCTTAATAAGTTGTTTTGAGTATGAAGGTTAATCCAAGCTCATCAAATGACCTTCAGTAATCTTTCTTCCTTTTGTCTGTTTTAATGTCATGTATTTTACGAGTATTAAATATTATGTATAAATTAAGCTAAGAACATTACTCTTGATGTAATCATTTTTTTAAAATAATTTTCTATGCAGTTTAGATTTTATTTTCAAAGTCATTTATAGTCTATTCAGAACAAAGAAAAATTAATTAGGTGACTTCCATAATAAAAAAGACTACCAATGTTATAATCATACTGTTCAGACTCACTCTATCTTTAAAATGCTTATACCAGTCAATGTGTTTTTAATTAACATTTAAGAGACATACTAATTACAAACAAAACAATTATACATTTTTAACCCTATTTTAATTGAGTATTAACCAACATTGGTTAGCAAAAACCAGTGAAAAAATATTTTCTCATAAATTAAAACTAAAAAAAAAACAAGAGAGACCTTCTGGTATAGTTTTATGGAAGAAGTCATTCACTTAATTTTTTTTTAACTTTGCCATCAATCAAACTGTAAAAATTTTCACAGCCACAAATATATCAATGAAAACAAAAGGTGACATTGTACATATTGCTTTTACCATCTTTTAGAGGAATTAATTAAATATTCAACATTTTTAACTGTTAACTGTGTTCTTTAGTGCTAAATAAACTACAAGTTCAATTCTTAAACAGTAATATCTTTATGTGTATATTCAACAAACAAGATTTTATAATGAATTTTAAAATTTTTTTATACAAAGCTAAAAATAAAGTCATAGAAATAAATAACTACACTAAAATTAATAAACAATTCATTTATAGATAACAATACAATGTAAGGAACAATAAAACTATAATAAGATATAAATTCTTCAGTACTGCATGTCAAGATGATCATGCAATGGTCAGTGTTCACCTTGGCAGTCAGTACTGTTTCTTTTATGTTAGTTTTTACTTTCCATACTGTACAGTACAAAATATGGTTCGATATTTACAAATAAGTTGCCTTTACTATATAAATGATAAGTGTTTATAGTATTAAATGATATGTTACAAAGGTTGGGAAAGCATCCTCATAGTGATAGAATAGAAGTGATTCAGTATACAGAGAATGAAGATTCAAGAGCATGTCTACTTTGTAGAGGTATTACTGAACATTTTTTTCAAGTTACATTTGTAACATCATACCTCTTTCCTTCCTGAACTAGTATTCCTGGAGATGTGACAGCCACTGGCACATCTTCAATTTCTCACTCTAATCAGCAAGCATATGTTTGTGAAGCACACATTTAGTCAGTCAACAATAGGTTACAAATATAGGAATGATAAATTTTCATTAATGCTGATAAATCAATAACATAAAATTAAAATTTATAAGCATTAATTATTATATTATGGGAACATAAAATAGCATAAATTATCTACACATTACTTTAGAGTATTTAACTTTAATACTGCAATGCAATCACATTTTTATTTATTTTTAATAACTCGTGTGATCAATAAATGTATTCATTCATGTTAAATTTGAAGGGCCTTTATATCCATTTCTCAATTGGTGGCCTGAATGTCACCCGATATCAATGTATTTATTTGTATGTAATATTGTAGTCCTTGTACTGTTGTAGCATGGTATCATGTTGTGCAATAGTTGTATCGAATAAAATTATCGACACAGAAAAGGCAACATTTTAGATTCACCTTAAGCTTAGCCTACGTCAGCAACATCGGACTACATTTATTAATAACACAGAAAATAAAATTAAACTAAATATATACCTTACCGAATTATCCGTTTTTTTATATGTTCTGTAATAAATATAGAATTCAACTCTTAACCTTGTGCAACACTAGTTATATTTTCAACAAATCTAAATTTCTTTCTTTGTTTAGCATTGAGTTTCTATTGGCGTTATCTAAGCAGGTCAAGCCTATTGGTAATAACGGCCGAAAACATGCGCAGTCTCAACAAAATCGTTTTCTGAAAGCGGGAAAACTGTCAATTAATTCAGAAATAATTTTAAGCAAGCGATGCTAAACATATTGTTTATATCTTCTTAAAGTAGTTATAAATTTATTAAAGTCTGCTAACAAGAAAATGATAAAATTGCAGTAGGAGTTTTTCATTAACGGACTTCTCAAAGAAACAACATCACGTATCACGTGACGACCACCATTTTAATTTTCATATTCACGCGTTGTTCTGGAGTGTTAAGAGTTCTTTGTTATAGTGATAACATGGTTTCTTCAGATGTAAGTAATCTGTTAGTATATGTGTTCCATTACTGTACATAGTAATTTGAATTTTTAATATTATACGACGTTACTTTAATTAGGTAATGAAATCGATGAAAAATATTGCGAAGTAAAGTGATAATATTCAATATCACCAGCAGTTATGCCTTATGGTGGTTTTAAGAAATATCTAGTTGTGCACCTTTTATTTTTAGAATTAGTGTGTACATCATTCGTAATTTTGAAGATAAGTTATTGTTATTCTTTCTCAAAAACGTTGTTGAATATTATATATTTACTTTAGTTCGCTGCGACTAGATGCTAATACTCAAGATTCTGGTTGATTCAATTTCAACTATCAGTCATTATCAATGTATTATTGGAGCTTTGTCGCGATCTCTTTAAATTTAAGATTTCGTAATTAGTTGATTAAATTTAACGTGAATTCAAGATGTTAATATTTATATTGTTAGCGAAAGTCTTATTACCATTATTTCTAAACTTATTTTATGAGTGATTATTTTAATTAAAGTTAAAAACTTTTATAATGTAATATTTGTTGTCTGTCAAAAAAAAATCTTGCATTTATATTAGACATGTCCAGTTAGTACTTATGACACTAAAACATCCCTTTTTTCTTTTTAAAAAGAAAAAGACAGAAATACCCACCCTCTGGGCAGATGTAACTGCTAACTCCAATGGAAGGCAATTGGGCTTGGGGTCTTTTTTGCAATTCTGACAGTTGTATTGCACATTTAATAATATTCACCATCCATGGAAAGAAGGATTTTATTGACATTTTAAGTTGAAAATGAGTTACCATCACAGCATTATGCCACAGAGTAGATTTTATTGAACTATTTCTTTATAGATGTGGCTATACATGAAAGTGCTTAACTTTTCTGTAATGACATTTTCACTAAAGAAAAACAATATTTTAAAGTTTATTATAATATTTGAAACTTAGTCCCTTTTTTGTAATTTTTATTGGTTAAATATGAAACACAATATTTGTAGAATTTACAATTGTTTTATTTATTGCTCAGCTGTAAAAATATCTAATTATGATTGTTGGTGATTAATGCAGTAGCTTTAAGATTTGGATGTATACTTCACAAACTACATTATAATAAGAAAACCAAAGCTTTTCAGCAAAATTTTTATAGGAACATTGAGTTTTTAAGAGATCATTAGAGCCTCTGTAAAATCTTGCAATTTCCATTGTTGTGGGCCCACTACTAGCCCTCTTATTCTTACCAAGAAATGATACTTTTAAACTCAGATTTTGTTTTGTATATACACATACAAGCTCATATGTAACTTTGTAGTGAACCCTGTTGGCTGCTGTGACACCAATAATTTTAATTTGTCTGGACTAGCAATGTTACATGTGCAGTAATGTGATTTTTTTCAGGCTATATTGTTATTTGTAGACACTAAATGTTTGTAATTAAGAAACTAAGTCAATGTTTTAAAAGATTAGGTCATAAGAATGGATATTAATCATTATCAAACTCAGACAAGCAAGAACGCCTGATAATTTTGACCTAAATTTAGGAGGTCCTAGATAATTATTGTGCCTGGCTACTGAAATGTGTGAATATAAACTCTGAGTTGTGAATAAACAGATATTTCATAAACAAAATCTTAATTAGTGTACACCAAAAACAAAAGAAAATGTTTACAGTATTAATGTATGCTGAATTTGCATGACTTGTTTCAAGGAAGCTGTAGTTCCACTAGTTGTAAACTGGTTTTAAAAACATTGAGATTGTTGCTACAGCTCTCATTTGTCAGTGAGTAGATGTTAACCAAAAATAGAATGCTGGTTCAAATTGACTGAACCAGTAATGATCACAGTACGTAAAACAGTTTCTCTTATTCTACTTTGTTTTGGCCAGTTTCATTGGATGCAGAAGCATTTGATATTTGAAACAATTTTAAATCATTCAAAATTATTTGCATTTTTAGGAACAAGGCCATTCAGTAAACCTTGTGGTGTTGATTGCATAATTCATAAATCAATATATAAATGTCTGCCAAATTAAAAAAATGATGTATAGAGTTTCTAAACAGCTTGTGTGTTATCCTGGCTATTACTTGCTATAATATCATATCTTAGGGTGTAAACAGACTGCTGTCCTAACAACTGTTTATCATGTGTCATTTTATTGGGTGTGACTACAGTGAAAGAATGTGTGCCACAATAGTTTAGTGGTGTGAACTACATATCAGTTACATCATATGATATAGAATAAGTAGTGGTAATTACTACTGGTGGATATCTATCAGTCAGAATATTTTAGGTTTACAACTAATGTGATTATGAAATCTTTTGTTTCATAGATATCAGGGTAAGCTCAGACTTTTATAAAAGTATATATGTTGGACAAAGTTCACTATATGGGTTATAAATGTTTGTAAAAATACAATTCATGTGAATAAATTCTTTCATCGCCATAAGTTTATGATTGGTTTGCCTTGCTAACAGCTTTTTTAAAGCTGGGTTTGAAAAAATCGATAAGGAGAATAGTTAGTTGACAAATACAGAATAATAAGAATTTAAATATTTTCATTTGGATTGTAAACTACATTTCAATTCCAAGTTTGTGTTTATTGGCACACATTGATAATAAAGATAAGCTTTAAGCTGTTTGATAGAGTGGTTTTCCAAACTGCACGTATACGATTGTTTTCTATGCTAACAAAATTGCATATTTAAAGTTTTTTTCCCACTGATGATGAAAGTAGAAAACATTCTGAAACGCTTATAATAAATTTCTACAGTAAATAAACATTGACAGCATTTGCATTATATGTTGTTTTTTATCCATTTTTAGGTCATCTGCAGTATTGTTTTTGCATTGAAATACACACCTTGATCTCTAAATATTTTTTGTAAAAACAATTTTTATACCATAGTTTTTCATGTTTTTGTATGGAAAACAGTTGATGTGAGCATTTCAAAATAAATTTTATTTTCAAAAGTCCTAATGATTACTTGTTTTTGCATTAGAATTCATACTTCTGCTTTAAAAATAAATTTTGTGTGGGAAGTTACCCAAAGTTATTGCCTTTTCATCATAATTTCTTATGTTTTACTTTTATAACTTGTATCTGATGTCTGCTTTTCAAAATTGCTAATTTATTATCAAACAAATTTCTTTGTTGCTATTTAGAAGGTGTGAATAGGTAATAGCATTATACTAGTTCTACTTGGAACCTAATATGTTGTCTGTATTATATAATTGCAGTGTTGTAACTTCTTTTCAGTAACTTAGTATTTATTTTCTATAACTTCTAGAATGACATGGAGCCTGAACAGTATTGCAAGCTTTTTATTGGAGGTCTTGATTACAGAACAACAGAAGAATCTCTAAAGGCACATTTTGAACAATGGGGAGAAATTGTGGATTGTGTAGTGATGAGGGATCCAAACACAAAGAAATCTCGGGGTTTTGGTTTTATTACTTACAAAAAAGCTCATATGGTTGATGATGCACAGGCTGCTCGACCACATAAAGTTGATGGTAGAGAAGTCGAACCAAAACGAGCAGTTCCACGGGAGGTAAAGACATTTAAGAGTTTTGCTAGATTTTTCCATTAACTTGTGTGCAAGGACCTCGATCTGTTTCAATTGCCAAGCTATGCAAAGTTAGATATTTGCTTTAAATTATTATGTTATCACTCTCCAGCTAGTGTTAATGTTTATAGTGAGGTGATGTTTGTTTTTTTCCAATTAACTAAACTCAGACTCAATTTTAATTAGTTACTTCAAAAGATTTATTTTTCATCTTTTCAATTAGATACTGACCATTGATTGGCATCATTCATTCTCTTTGTTAATAGAAATATGTTAGGTAAATGAGTTGTGTCCACAGTTACTGTCAGAAGGTTGCCTTATTGTATAGTTTTAAGTTTAATCCCTGAATTGAAAGTGTCTTTTTTGTTTGTGTTTTGGTGTCAAGTACATTGTACACATTAAGCTCATGTACCAATACATTTTGCTAACAATTTGGATAAGGCTGCAGAAGTGTAAGGATTTATGATGTATTTGAGTTTTTCATTTACCATTTTAATTAAATGTTTCTCATTGTATATTATGTATTATATTCTTCAACTAAGTTTTGTAAACTGTTTCCATATTTTTTTTATTCTCCTTTATTTTATTTAAAGGATTGTGGAAAACCAGAGGCACAGGCAACAGTGAAAAGAATATTTATTGGAGGACTAAAGGAGGATGTTGAAGAAGATGATCTGAGAGACCATTTTGGACAGTATGGAAATATTGTCAATGTTAATATTGTTACAGAAAAGTCAACAGGGAAAAAACGTGGTTTTGCTTTTGTTGAGTTTGATGACTATGACTGTGTGGATAAGATTGTGTGTAAGTGTATAGAATATCGTTCATATCATGACTGACATTGTGCACACTGTTGATTAAATAAATGTTTTTGTTTACAGAATTGAATTTGTATTTTATCTACTTAATGAACAGGCTTTTAAAATAACAAAAAAGGCTGTTCATACATTGTGTGAACAGTACACATGTAGGGTAAAGAAGAAAAATATACAAATATTTTAAGAGAAAAGGTACCAAAATAAGATTTGTATAAATTGTAATGAGGTGACAGAGTTGTTTTGGGTTGAGTGTCATGCTGTATGAAGAATTTAAACATTAGTACAAGTTGGACTAGTTGGAAAATTTTAAGTATTTAATTAAAAGGAAAAGGAAAATTTGGTAAGTAATTGTTGAAAATACTTTTTGTTTTTATTAAGGGAATATTAAATAATTATGTATAGTAATAATTTCTTAATTCTGGTATACTGTATTTCATAAGTTGTTTTAACCCTCTTTGTTATAGTTCTATACAAATAAATTTGGCATAAAAACAGCTAATAATTATCAAACTTTTAAGTTTTTATGAAGAAATACTTTGAAAAATAGTTTTCTCTGTACAGAAATGACAAGTTGTGTGATGGTCGAGTACATGGAGGGGTGGCACTTTTGGTTGATCAACATGTGCCCACCCTGTCTTTGTCACTCAATACACCCTTGGAGGCCGTAGCCATCCGTATGTCCTTGGGTCGTACCATCACTGTTTGTTCTCTGTACCTGTCCCCTAGAGAAACATATGATCAATCAGACCTGGATGCTCTCGTTGAACAGTTACCATCTCCATTTCTAATCCTGGGGGATTTTAATGGACACCATCTCCTCTGGGGAAGTGCTGTTATTGATGGGAGGGGTCGATCTGTAGAGCAGATGCTCTCTGATCACGATCTTTCTCTTTTCAATACTGGTTCTTCCACTTACTTTCATGCACCAAGTCAGTCATTCACTGCCATTGATCTCTCAGTTTGCTCCCCTTCATTATTCTCCCATTTTTGATGGAGGGTTGACAGTAATCCACTAGGCAGTGATCATTTTCCGATCATTTTGAGAGAGACTGGCCGTGGTCGATGCCACCCTACCCGCATGCCCCGGTGGAAGCTGGATCAGGCAGACTGGTCCACTTTCACTGCTCTCACAGAACTTGATCCTGTCATCGTAAATCAGCCATCAATAGACAACTGTGCAGCAGCGGTAACTGATTGTATTATACATGCAGCTGCTCAGTGTATTCCTAAAACCTCGACACGTTTCCCACGATATCCTCGTCCATGGGGGAATTCTGCTTGCAACTTAGCACGGAAGGCTCAAAAACGGGCCTGGGACACTTTTCGCAGATATCCCACACTTTCAAATCGGGTTGCTTTCCAGCGGGCCCAAGCACATGCTAGGTGGGTAAGACGTCAAAGCCAGAAGGAATCTTGGATTAAGTTCACAACCAGCATATCTTCTACCACCAGTTCCAAGATCGTATGGGACAAGATTCGAAAGGTTAATGGGCACTACACTTCTGTTCCCCTCTCGATCTTACTCTCTGATGGTCAGGAGGTGACTGATGTCCGAAACATCGCTAACACTCTAGGTGAAAGCTTTTGCCGGGTATCTAGCACTTCTGCTTGTTCCTCCACCTTCCTGGCCATCAAGACTCGGGCAGAGCGATCACCTCTTTCCTTTCAAACTGACTGTTTCTTTGACTATAATAGTCCCTTTACCCTTGTGGAACTAAAAATGTCCCTTCATCGGTCTGCCAGTACATCTGTTGGACCTGATGATATTCATTATGACATGCTACACCATCTCTCTCCTGATTCTCTTGATGTCCTACTGACTATATTCAACCGGATTTGGCAGGAGAATGTTTTTCCTGATGCCTGGCGCCAGGCTATTATTTTACCTTTCTCTAAGCCAGGGAAAGATCCAAAGACTCCTTCAAACTATCGTCCAATTGCTCTGACGAGCTGTCTCTGTAAGACCTTAGAAAGGATGGTTAATGCTCGTCTTGTTTGGTTCCTTGAATCAAACAACCTCCTCTCACCCACCCAGTGTGGGTTCCGTCGACAGCACTCCACCATAGACCACCTAATTCGTCTTGAAACATCTATCAGAGAGGCCTTTCTCAGCCGCCAGCACCTTGTATCGATATTATTTGACATAGAGAAGGCTTACGACACAACATGGAGGTATGGCGTTTTGCGAGACCTCCATACATATGGGTTACGTGGCCGTCTGCCCATGTTTATTAAAAAAATTTTAATGGACAGGAGATTCCAAGTTCGTGTAGGTTCGGCACTTTCACGTTCTTTTGTACAGGAACTTGGAGTCCCTCAAGGCTGTATATTGAGTGTCACACTTTTCAGTATAAAGATAAATGCCATCACTGAACAACTCCCTCTCACCGTTGTGAGTGGGCTGTATGTTGACGACTTTCACATCTCATGTCAGTCATCAAACATGAGATATATTGAGCGGCAACTACGGACTGCCCTCAGTCGTGTACAGAAGTGGACTCTTGCGAATGGCTTTAATTTCTCTCTTTCCAAAACTGTATGCATGCGCTTTTGCTGCCGACGAGGTATTCACCCTGATCCTGAACTTCATATCGGTGAAGTTTTGCTGCCGGTGGTCCCGGAGACAGGGTTCTTGGGGCTTGTCTTTGATCGTAAATTGACCTTTATACCACAAAGCAGCTTCGGGTCAAATGCACAAGAACACTGAACATCCTTCGTGTCCTCTCTTCTTCCAGTTGGAGGGCAGATCGCCGTTCAATGTTAAAGATATATCGTGCTCTTATTAGATCGAAACTTGACTATGGATCAATGGTCTATGGCTCTGCCAGACCCTCGGCCTTAAAGATACTGGACCCCATTCATCACCAAGGTCTTCGACTCTGCACCGGAGCTTTCCGTACCTCTCCAGTTCAAAGCATATACATTGAATCTCATGAACCTCTTCTACACCTTTGTCGTTTGCAACTGTCTTTACAATATACTTCGAAACTTCATTCCTTACCAAAGCATCCCACCTGAGAATGTTTTCCTTCCTCGGTGGGCAGTACTTTTTCAGAACAGACGATCTGTCATTGCTCCGTTTGGCCTTCGCATCCGGGCGCAATTGGATGAATTGGGTCTGTCCTTGGATAATATTGCAGATTCCACATGTCGACGCATCCCACCATGGCTTATTACAGCCCCCAAGTGTGACCTTTCTTTCAATCACCTAAAAAAGGCGAATACTCCAGCCTGGAAGTACCATCTTTTATTCAATGAATATCTTTCAAACAGTCATTCAGTTCCCATTTATACAGATGGTTTCAAATCAGGAAATTCAGTGGGCTCTGCTATGGTTTGCTGTGGGTCAGTAGTTGCACACAGAATCCCCTCTACAGCTTCTGTGTTCACTGCTGAACTGTATGCAATATCTCTTGCCCTTGATCATATTGCAGCTGAGCAGTACTCCAACTGCACTATTTATACTGACTCGCTTAGTTCTATTCTTGCCTTGGAATCACTTCACATTAGCTCACATCCTATTCTAGCAGATATTCGAAACCGACTGGCCCATTTCTCATTAGCAGCTACTTCAATTCAGTTTTTCTGGATACCAGGCCATGTTGGTATTCATGGGAACGAGCTTGCAGACATGGCAGCTAAATATGTATGCCTCAGCTCCATCACCCCTATGCCTATTCCGTACATGGACTATGGTGTTGTCTTCAAAGCTCGGCTCCGTGCCAGTTGGCAGTCCACTTGGAGTGAACAACGCGACAATAAACTTTTTCAAATTAAACCCAAAATTGGAGTTTGGCCATCTAGCTTCCGTAAAGTTCGGAGGGAAGAAGTTGTTCTCACTAGGCTACGCATTGGTCACAGTTTTTTAACTCATCATTTTCTTTTATCTGGAACTGATGCACCAATGTGTAGTTTGTGTAACACTCAAATCACTATCAGCCATGTTTTACTTTCTTGCCATCGTTACAATCCTCAACGACGGCAATACTTTAAACATATTCTTTCCCAGCGTCAATCTGTAACATTGGACAGAGTTATTGGTGATGGTGACTATGTCCACCTTAATAACGTTTTTAATTTTTTAATGGCCATTAATCTTTTTAATCTTATTTAAGTGTGGTATATTTATTCATTACACCTTTTTAATTGTGGCTCCTTTTTAAAGTTTTATTCTCTCTCATTCAATGCGACATTAAACAATAGCCAGAACATTAAATAACTCGACACCAAGACTGCAAAGGCCAACTTCAGGTGACTAACGCTTCTGTTTGAACTACTCGTTAGTCTTCCTGGCGAGTTACTGTTATACTTTCGCTGCATATCATTTCGTGCTTTTACAACCTTTTTGTACTGGCCATATTGACTCATAACCCGGAACCAGGATGGAAAGACCAACTTCAGGTGGCTGATAGTGGTTTATATACTACCTGTTAGTCTTCCTGGCAGGTTATGATCATTCCCATTCTGCTACAGGTTGGCCTTTACAACTTTGTTGACTGGATGTCGTCATTGGTTTTTGCACCATTTCCTGTTTTAATTGCCATTTTGTTTTTATCTTCAATTACCTTTACACATTTACTTGACTTTTATCTTTTTACTGGACATTTGGCTACTCTTTATTATGATTTTGCTGAGTGTCTTTAAAAACTTTTATTCCATTACATTTTGATAGTAGCTACTATGACACATAACCCAGAACCAGGACTGGAAAGGCCAACTTCAGGTGACTGACGGTGGTTCTTGAACTTGTTCGTTAGTCTTCCTGGCGGGTTATGATCATTATTATTATGCTAGAGTAAATAGTTTATAACTTTGAAGACTGGGTGTCACCATTGGTTTTTACACCATTTTCTGTTTTAATTGCTGTTTTGTTTTTACCTTCATTTTCCTTTACAAATTTTACTCCATTTACGTGACTTTTCTCTTTTTACTGAACATTTGGTTACTCATTGTTGCATTTTTGCTGTGTGTTTTTTAATACTTCTATTCTTTTACATTTTGATACTAGTTGCTATGACACATAACCCAGAACCAGGACTGGAAAGACCAACTTCAGGTGACTGACTGTGGGTCTTGTACCTGCCTGTTAGTCTTCCTGGCGGGTTATGATTATACCTTTTTGATAGAATACCTACCTTACAACTTTTTACACTTTGCCTTCTATCTTAACCTTGTAGACTAGGTGTCAACACTGGTTTTATACTTTTTTTTGTTTTACCTTCATTTCCATTTATGTCTTTTACTACATTTTTACCGGTTGTTTGGCGCAGATAGCCTCGTTGCTTTGTGCCATAAAACACTAAATCAATCAATCAATCAAACCATATTTTTAAGCCTTCAACCTCATTTGTTTGTGTGGCTATAAACTATAAAATCTGAAATGCCATGCCCACTTTACACACCCTTTTTTCTCAAAATTTCAAGTTTTAACATGTCAAGTGATGTATTATTTTGCTGTTTTACAGAGCATTATCTATTTTGTTGTTCAGTTTCAATATATTTTTTCTCATGAGTTGCATTGACAAGTTAAGGCATATGTGCCATAGAGAAAAAAAACAGGTAAATATATTATTTTTCAAGTATATTCTTTATTATATAAGTAACTAAATGTAAAGATTGGAAAGTTATTGAGTTAGATTAGGAAAAATAATAGTAATAATTCAGTGTACAAATTCTTTGGTGAAAAAAATTCCATTAATTTTTTTTTTGTCAACAAAAGACTTAATATTTGCTCATAGCTTGAAAAATTTCATAAAAATACACATTAAAAGTAGTAATGCAGAAAATGTTTACTTTTGGGGTCATGAGGCTGCTGTAATATATTCTACCCACTGAGGAGGTTAAAGTAAATAAATGTCATGTTTCCACTCTTAACCTTTTTAAATAAATCACTAGCTCATAGTTTAATTGAATTTTTGAGATGTTTGATAGTTTGCATTTAAAAATACAAAGATCAAACTTATCATGGAGTAATTGTATAGCCTTCATCTGTTTTGTCAGTAGCAAATGAAAGTGATAGTGATAAATCTAAGTGTAGATAATACTGTAATCATGAATAGTTTTCTTAGAAGTATATTGTTAATAAATTGGATTGTGGTAGAATTGTATAATGTTGAATTCTTTAAATGCAGTGAAAAAGCATCATATTCTGAAAGGAAGAAAGACTGAAGTAAAAAAAGCTTTGTCCAAACAAGAATTGGAGAGTGCTAGAATGAGAGGCTCAAGTAGTCGTGGGTCAAGTGGTGGAGGAAGAAATTCCTCTTATGGGGGAGGAAGAGGTAATTGCCATTTAAGGTTTATCCTGAACTTTGAGAATTTTAACTACGTGGCACAGGTTAAGTTAAGTCACTTGTATAATGAAATTTTGAGCGATATATTGCAGTTCTTTATTGCAAAGTTGTATTGTTATCAGTACCTTTTGAAATGTTGCTCTTAATGTTTCACGAATGTCTTTAAAAAAAGAAACTGTGATAATCTTGATGGCAAATTTTTAAGCTATTTATACTCCAAAAAATCTTGAATGCATGATATCCATGTTCATTTACATTGCTTTAATCAAGTAGGGACATGTTAGTTGTAAACAAAAAATGTTGGTATTAAAAACTTAAATTTTCATTCAAAAGTTAGTTGGTCTTGGCTCAGAAATTGTAAAAGCCTTCAGTTACAAAATGTCACATTGACAAATTATCATAGGACATTTTAACCCCGTGCATGCTGAAACCATTAAACTTAATGACAAACATTTCTATTAACTTAAGAAGAAAATACTTATTCTTGCATGCCATGATTTTGTCATGCGTCATACAGAATGAGCTGGTGGACCAAATTTGGCTCTCATTTGATGATTACTTGGAGAACATTAGGAGGTAATGGAGACTTTGCATGGAATTTGTGAAAGGATATACCTAGGGCTGAACCCTACATAGTGGTTGTAGCACAACCATGGAAGGACACTTTCAAATTACTTCACTGTCTAGAATTTATATGCACTGCTGTCTAATATGGCAGACTTCAGGATAAAACAAAATCATATGTTATTCTTCAAAAAGTTCAGTGAGAAAAAGGGGCTTGAGCTCAGCAATATTTAAAGGTGAACTTTGTGAATAATTAACTCAAAAATAGGTGAATTAAAGTTAAATAACAAAATTTAATTTATTTGTTTTAGGGAGTTGAAACATTGTTAAAGGTCTATTTAAAAAAAATGCTTTTCCCAAAATATGCAGAAAATTTTTTAGAAAACCTGAAAATAGTGGACAAAATATAGTACACTTTTCATATTTAAAATGTTCATGTCTTAATTTTTTGTTTGTATTAAGTAGTTAAACAGTTTTAACCTAAGAGTTAATGTAATATATTTTTTACTATATCTTGTAATTATAAAAAAAAAAAATGTTTCTGTTAATTTACTAGGTTTTGTTAGAAATATAGTATTTATCATTACCACTTATTAAAATAGTTTTCAGACTTTATCTCAATAAGTCACACAGTAAAATTTACTCTTTCACTGTTTTCCATCCCCTGATGGGTTTGTGGTGGATTTTCCAGAACAAAAATTGAGTTCATTTTTCCAATGGTAGAAAAAGCACATACAGTCCATTGTATAACCTTTCACTAAAAATTTAATAGCACCCTTGTCACATTTCTTCAGACAACAAATCAATAACACTTGTATTACTGTTCACATAAAGATTTGAAAGTCTTTGGGAAAAACACTTTTCAGATGAGGGCCCACTTTGTGATGGATAAAATTTGGATTAAACTTGAGTGGTTAATGACAAAACCTATTACAAGTTGAACTTCATAACTGTCATAAAACATTTAGTTTAAAAAGATCTTGTACCTGGTGATGGCAAAACCTTGTCACAATGTACATTTGTTGCCATGTTAAAGTAGTAATAGTCTTTATTATCCACTCAAGTTGTTTTTAAATTTTATCATAAAAATGTTCTCTATAAAACAATGGATAATCATGTTTTACATTATAAATGTTTTGTGAAAAAAAGGAAATAATTCACTGATATCAGATGCTCTGATTTTTTCTGATTTACTGGTGGATGCACCAAATTTAAGTTCCAGCTTGTATTTTTTATGTAGAGATCATATCCTTTCTAGTTTTAAATGCCATGGTTCATGAAGTTAAAGAACACAGAGAAGATGACTTGATAATTTATTCAATAAAAGCTATTGAAATATCATTTCACTTGCTTTATGTCATTGTAATATTTCAATAGGGGAACGAGGAGACTATGGGGGATCTTCTTATGGAAGAGGACAAACTATGAGAGATGATGCATATGGTGGACAAGGTTGACCCCTACTTTTATTTTAAAATCTTAATTGCAGTATCTTTATGTAAGGTAGAGTAAAAAATGTCTTTTAAAAAAAAAAATTCTCAATTTGATGATTGTCCTTTACTTTTTTTGGACATAGCAAACTGTTATTGTAGTTTGTAGTATGAAGGTTAAAAGCACTTGGTTAATTATTTTATCAAATTACACTAATTAAATGTCCTTGTGTGTTAATAACATGGTTTGTATTATTCATGGCTATACAGATGAAAAGGTACATGTTCATTAGCTGCTACCTAAAATAAAATTTGATTGTTTTATGAAACTGAAGAAAGTTTAGCACTGTTTGATTGCAGTTAGTTTTTGTAATGAATTCTCCAAAGAAGTGTTTTCATATATATCAATATTTATTTTTTCCACTGAATGCAGTTTGTGAGACATTAACTATTTTTGTGCTTTCTGAATTGTTCTAATTCTTCTAGACACAGTTTTATTTACATGTAATACTACATTGTATACCTATCTAGCATTTGGAGGAGGATTTGGTAGTCAGGGGATGGGGAGCTACAGTGGTGGTGGAAGTGGTAGTTTTGGACAAGGTAAGATTTTAAACACTTCTTTTTGACAACATATTTTGTGGTTTTTCTAGTTTTTAATAATTATAGTGGCTGGAATCATAATAAAAGTATTCTTTTGGTTAGTGTGGGGGGGTGAGGGTTGTGAAAACTTTAACTTGGTAGGTTTGCACTGGTATCAAATCCACGTGGTAATAACAAGCCTGAATTGGCTAATAATAGTTTTTGTACTTTGTTTTGAGAGATACGTATTTATCATTTAACCAAGAAAATTTTGATTGGGTTGGAAGACCCCACATCATCATCATAAGGACACTTCAAGATGCCTAGATGGAAGGACTGTTGTTTAAACCTGTATGTTCATAACACCAAACAATGATTTAAAAGAAATGTATGTAAGCAAAAATTATCAAATTGTTTGTGATAAACAGCTAAGTTCTTTATATTTTGCAAATTAGATATTTAAAATAAATTATAGGTCCCACCAGTGTTTGGAGTAGTGGATTTGGAGCTGGATACAGTGGCAATTATGGAGGAGGAGCAATGAGAAGTGGAAGTAACTTTACACAGAGAGGAGCAGGACCTTATGGAGGTAAGATATTGATTTGTTATAAAGTTATAAATTAGCTTCCAGGAAATTGAAGACAGGTTATACATTGATTAGTTTAACAGTTAAGTAGAAGTTAGAAATTTAAGTGTTTGATTCATCATTAAAGGTTTTACTATGAGACAGAATGATTCATTAATGTCATGATTGCTATGCATTTTTGTTTTGTTATTTAAAAGTAATAAAATACTGTGGTAGTAGCTTCTTTCCTATTTTGTACATATTTATGAAAAGGAAATGGTCAAAGGATAATGAATTACTTTTTAACTTGTTTCAATTTGAATTGTGACAAGAACACTAACATTTATTTTAACAATGTTTTTCTTTTATACATACTTTTTGGATGAAATTTTAAATTTATTTCAACCCAAAACTGAATTTAAGATCTTGCAGCTGTGTGTATTTGGAAATCAAAAAACAAACAAACCAGGCTTATATTTTGAATTTGCCATTGCTTTTAATTATTAGTTTTGTCCCCAACTTCAGCAGTGAGTTGTGGTAAACAGTGTGAACTTGTGTAACTCGGCTCGTTTACATGTCAATGAGATATTAACATTATTTTTTTGTTATCTTATTCAATTTCTTAATTTTATTTTTAGTTACTTTTATAACAGTTAGTTTAAAAATATACAAAATTAATTTTTTTTCGTATCTTCCTCACTCAATTAAATTTATTCCTACATTTTTATAATGACAGCAGTAGCACATAACATTTTCACTTCTAAATATACAGTTAAGAACATATCTAACACCACCATAGTTCTACTGGCTTTCCAATTAAGTTATAAGTGGATTATAATCATTCTCTTATGTAACTGTGGTGATCTAGGCTATAACAGTGATGAAGCCTGTACACTGAGTAGCATGATACAAAAAATCAGTAAAATAGTCTTTCTGTTAGTTATAAATATTCCAAAAGCAAATGTCAGAGAATTATTGACATTATTTAAAAAATGGCATATGATAGGAAGGCATGGAATATGGGTTTGACTTTCTGGTATATATTCTCATTTTCAAAAGTTTAATGGTTTAAGTTTATACTGTCTTTGCAATATCTATTGCCAAATGTATCTTCTTGTATCAAACTCAAAAGACTGTGTAAGTTTAAGATAATTTAAGGTAAGATGTTCCATGTTCTTGCTCTTAGTTTTAACATCCACCCATGCCCTTGGGTGCCATAATCTAATCATTTTCTTCCTATTTACCCAGCAGACTATCCTTCCCTTATATCTTAAGAATCACCTACAATTCTAACCTCAGGTTTATCACTTGCATCTTTTCTCTGTCTTTTCTTTTTTCTCCAGTAGTTCATCTCACAAACCAATAGCTGAAATCTTGATGCAAAATGTAACATGCTCATTTTAATTAAATTCATTACTTTTAGCACAGAAGCACTGTTTCTAACTTTGTGCAAGTAATTGTTACCCAATATATCCCTTGAATGTGACAACTTAAGTTTCTTTTGAAATCCTGTTACCATTTCCCACAGTTTACAGTGCTTTTCATCTACTGCTTTTACTGTAATTAGGATGGCTACAAAAAATTGCACATCATTATTATTAGTTTCCTTAAAATACATGCCAGTCCCATGTTCCCAAATAAAACCCACTCATTGCACCCATCACTCCTAACAATATGTAAATGTACAAGTGTTATCATAAAACTTTGCTAACAGAACAGTAGTTGTCAAGGCAGTCATCTAGAAATGTACAAAAATGAAGACAGATTATAAACAAGTTATCTAAATGTACTTCAGCTAACTAAATCTAAGATTCAGAATGCCAATATAATGTCTAAGGTGTCTGTTTTGCCCAAACTTACTTCTTGGTGATACTTATCAGTTTTGCTCCCCAGTGGCACAGCCGTATTTCTGCAGACTTACAACACTAGAATCTTGGTTTTGCTACCATAGTGAGCAGAGTACAGATAGCCCATTATGTAGCTTTGTGCTTGGTTACAAACAACCACCTGTCAAATTCAGTATCTTTAGCAACAGATTATTATACTGGTGCTGCTAATTTGCTAAAACATTTTTCTTTAGTTGCTCATGTTTCAATCCTTTGTTTTTTGTTGTTGCAGGTGGTTATGGATCTGGTAGTTTCAGAAGATTTTGAGTTCAGTAAACAGCTCTGTACATAATGGGTAAGGCTTTGTTTGAATATTTCTATATTTTTCTTCTCTCTCCCTCTCTCTCTCTCTCTTTTTTTTTTTTTTTTTTTGTACAATTCATTGTGAAGGCACTTGTCATAATCAGGCCTAACATTTTACCCCACAATAATAAAATAATTCAAATTATTTGAAGTAGTTAGGTAATCATGAGGTGTGTAGAATACTTTTATTTTAAGTACAATCTTCTATAGTTCAGTTACCTTGTTGAATAAAGTATGAAATTAGCCAAGATATTTTGACTAAACGAGTTTAATATTACAATGAAAATCAATGTTTCAAATATTTGAAGAAAAAAAATTTTATAACAGGCGTTTAAGTCGTTTGTTCTGGCATCAGAGAGAGGAAGAGGTTTGGTAAAGTATTTTTTAAATCAGTTTGAGCTAATGATTTTTACATTTTAATTTAGGGATGTATTAAGCAGCTACCAGAATGTTACCAGGGCAGGCAGGGTTCAAAGAAAGCTGTAGGTACCTAATGTTTGAGGCAGGAAGACTGCAGGTCAACTTGACAGGAAGGCATCAGCTAGGTCAACTTATCCTACAGTCAGCTTAATAGAAGAATTTCAGTTGTTACAGACACATTGATATCCTAGGAAATACATTAAAATTAGATTGACACCCTATAGTTTCAAGTCTGCTAGATTACCCATCCCCATAATGTCTATTTTAATTTGTTTACACAGATGTTATCAGTGGAGTGCAGGTTAGCCAGTGTATTTCTTTGTGTGCTGTCCATTTTTAACTTTTCATATCCTCACCATGTCATATCTGTCTTTCCAGAAGAGGTCATGAAAGCTTCTGGACTCTTCCTGTATTTGAGTGAATTATGATTATTTTATATACTATATTGTTAATTCCAAACTTGTCAGTGGCCAGATGCCAGCATTTGTTGTACATTCCGCTTTTGTGATAACCAGTTCACTCTGTCTTATTATAATAATAAAGTAGTTTAGTCATATCAAGTGACTTGAGATTCTCAAGAGTCTTGTAGATTAGTGAATTTAACCCAGTGTTATAATAAATTCTTTATGCAAGAAGAAATAAGTTTTGGTAAAACGGCTTTTTGTAAAGCCAGATTTTATTTTACGTTATGTGAATTTCATATACGTACTGTTATTGAAACAAAATCTGTTAGGACTATAAAACTATCAAAATCTTTTTTTACAAATGGGAGGCCATAGTATCATGTAACCAAAGATTGATGATTTTGGTATTTCTCTCTAAGTATATACTCACACACACAGTATATCATTTTTACCTTAAAATGCTGTTTAATCTGGCATAAACAACTTTTTTTTGTTCATTGTTTTTTTTCATATCATAACTCGTATCTCACATTTAAAGAATGCATTGAGACTAAATTTTATACATTAAAATTGTCCTAAGTCAATTAAATGTGGCTTAATTTGTAATAAGTTACAAAAACCAATTTTTTCTGCAACTGGAAATTATCCTGAAACTTGTACAAATTAGGATTAAGATTAGAAGAATGTCGTCGTTTTAACTAGAGGAGTACAGATAAAACTAATTTCTGTATTAATGTTCTTTACAATTAAATATAAACAAGTATTCAGGTTGTGAGGTTTTCAAAATGACATTTTTAGTACAATGGATAAACAACTGCATGTTTAATAGATCTATAAGGTTTGGAAAAACAACATTGACTCTCCAGATGATAATTTAAAAATTTTTTATGCCAGTCTTTTGTCATTTTTGATATGGGCTTATAGTACAGGACAATTTTAGTAATCAGATAGTACATTGCTAAACACAATTGCATGTTCTTTTCTCACATATTTTTCATGGATGTGAATTTTAAGAATGTTTGAAATATAAAATGTATGAAAAATACATGAAAACATGTTTATAGGATGAATAAGAAGTAACAAGATTCTCAATAGACATTCATGAAATGTTTGTTTTCACACAGTTTTATTGAAGTTCCCAGTTTTTTTACATATAAAAAAACTCTGAGCGCAAGAATGTTGTGCTTTGCAGTTTAATGGTCGTGTCCTTATTAATCCTTGATGATGAGAAACCAACTTGATTCAAATTGTATCTTGGAACAGTTGGTATGGGTATTAACACTTATTGATAAGGAGAGAACAATGTTTTGACCTTCCTATGTCATCTTCAAGTAAAGAAAACTTGAAGATGCCTTAGGAAGGTTGAAACTTTATTCTCTCCATATCTATAAAAGTGTTAATACCTACACCAAGCCTGTTCTGAGATACAGGTATCCTTACTAAGTTAAAAGAAGTGTTGGTCATATTCATCTAAATTTGTGACCAGAGTGAACTAATGAACCTTAATTTATGAATACTAGCTCTCCCCTTTTTTCTTTATAGATTGAACTTCAAATAATAACTTAAGAAGTACTAAAAGAAAGAAATACTGAAAGAAAACCAAACTTTCATGTAAGGGTTTATGAAAAAAAATTGCCACTTCTGTTCTTGCATGATGTCAAGTAATCTTGTGAACTTTCATCATAAAACTGAAATCATTTATTAGTTTAAAGTGTATAATGACAAATTTTGTATTAATGAATGGAAATGATGGTATAAAGATAATCTGGATGTTAGAAAATTAATAAAACTTGAGAAAAAGATACTTTAAGTACAGTGTTTCTGCAGAAAGGCAGAGAGTTCTTTTGGTTTCAGACATAAGAAATATCACGTCAAATTTTAAATAAAAGAATACCAGTAATAATATGCACACCATTCAATTTTGAACACAGAAAATTTATGATTAATAGGAATTATATTTACATGTAACTGTCCTCGTGAGAAAATACACTTGAAAAAGTGACCACCTTGTAAATGCTGGAATAGTTGTAGGTGTTAATTAAAACTTCGAACCATGTAAATGATACCATTGCCAGTAAAACAGTATAAAAGAAACTTAAGTTTCAGTCAATTATGTAATTATTAGTTAATATTATGTATATCTTCACACAAATGTTCATTCAGTTGGTCATTGTTATGACTTCATCCTGATGTTCTACTGGTGTAATGAGAGAAATTATGAAGTATATGTAGGAAGATTTTGAAGATGTGCCAGGTGATTTAAAGTGCTGAAATGCATTTGAGGTTAGTTTTAAAATATGGAATCAGCTTGAAAGAAGAGGTCAGTATTATTCTTGATGCTTTTATTAGGCTTAAAAGTGAGTGGAAGTTAAGGCTGTGCATGTGTTTTGGGTTAGAGTAACTGTTGAAGTACTTTCGATTTCCTCTCTCATTCTCTTTTGTGTTTGTTCTTTTTGTTATTTAACCAGACACAGCTTAGTGTTAACTCTGGAGCATGTATCATTTGGAAATTAACTAAAAATATGATAGAACTTGTCAGAAGTTCTAATCCACAACTTGTGAGGAAACAAAATGTATGGCCTTTTTTTAAAAAACTGATAGGTTGCTTAATAATCTTTCTCTTTTTTTAACTGATATCTTGACAGAAGTTAGGCTTCTATGTGCTGTTTTGTTTTACAATATGTAAAATTTAAGACTATGGGAACTTTAAAAAGATATCCTTAAATCTCGTGTTAATTGAAACTGTAAATTGTAGTGTGTAATTAGTATGGGTGATATATCTATTGAAAGAAAATTATGAAGCTTATAAAAAGTAAGCAAAGATAATTATCAGAAAATAATATAAATAAAACTACTTTCTCTTGGATTTTGATGAGTTAATTCATGAAGATAATATGTTTATAATCATTTCTGCTGAGAAGTCTGCAGTCACGTTTCCACAATAGTAGTAGCCAGTTCTAATCATAATAGGTCACTCTGACAGTTTTGTGACTATCACAATGGGTACTGTTGAATTTACTTCTAATTAATAGCAATAATCAAAATTGAAAAAATTGTACAGCTAGGTCTGAATATGATAATTACTTAATACTGGAATGTGTGTAATGGATATATGTGTATGAGATTGAATAATTATTCGTAATTCTAAGAGTTGATAAGCAGCTCTTGTAACTGAGATGTTGGTTGTATGATTAGCTGGTGACATGTACTTCCTACAACATTGTAAGAAGTATTTGTCTGATTGTGGCTTGTAAGTTTTATGTTTATTAAAATTAATTAGTGTTATGCCCATTGAAATGTGAAGTAAAACTTTTTTATTAGTTTTGTTTAATGTAAGTTCAGTTTATATATAGACAAAGAAAAAAACTTGTGCTTTAACAACCCTTTTTATCACATACCATTTTATTTTGGACAGTGCAATTTAACTATCAGAAAACTACAGTTTTCTCAATCAGTTGCATTGAAATTTGTTTTTGTGGTTCTTAAGTCATTCTCCCCAAATTTCTACTGTGTGTCAATAAACGTTAACACTGTGGATGATTGATGTGTTGCTATTAATTGCATGTATGAATGTGGTGTTGGGTTGAAAATGTTTGTATTATTTTGGGAGTATTGTTAAAAGAAATTTACATGGGAAAAAAAGTGAACAGGTATGCAAATGAAATGTGAAAACTACAAGAAAATTATTTTCATACTTAAAATGAAAATCATTTTGCATGTAATTTGCTAGTTTGAATGTATGTAACTACAATATTAAAAAATTTTTTAGTAAAACCTTAATTATAAATTATCAATCATGTACAAGATACTTAAGATCAAAATATTACCAGTTTTTAAAACAATGCATTAAGCAAAAGTTACCACATATTGTACAAGTGAAATTTGTGACTCATTTTTTACAAATTTCATAAACCTGCTGCAAAAGGGTTAATATAACTTTCTCCTTGCATTTCCAAATGAGTTTATGTTGTGACATGACTATGGCCCACTTCCATTGTTACAACTCTAAACTCATTGAACAGTTACTTCAGCAATACTTCCTTATAATTAAGTATACAAAATTTCTGCCTCTTTCACCTAGAATTACCATTTTTGTCATCTCCTGCTTGCTGCTTCTAATAGTTTAAAGGATGGCTATTTTATCTGCAGTATCAATAAAATTTGTAATCATGCAGTATTTACTATAAATCAACACTTACCATCAGTTATGACTGTAATTGCTAATACAATGTTTAAAACTGAGCTTGGTGTTTTCTTTTAAATGGCCGCATAAAGATTTTTGTTGTGGGAGACAGTCTAACATGGGCAAAATCATTCCTGCAGTGATATAAAAAAGTAATATTGTCAGCAACATTGTGCCCAGAAGAACCCCTTACATAAATGATTTTGAATGTATTAAATTATTATATGAGATCCCATATAAACAACAGACTGCTTTAAAATATTTGTGTATCAGTGGTTATACAGTTGCTGTTATTTGCTAGGTATTCAAATGAAGTAAAAAATCTACCCATCACATGATGCACTTAGCAAATACGACCTGAATTTTATTACAATACTCTTGGCCAATTTTGCTGGTGGTTGACATTACAATATTACATGATAAAGAACAAATAGGTGGTCATATTATGAAATATTGCTGTTGTTCATGATACATAATACACGTATACTTTACAATTGTATATAAAGTGTTGCTAAATGTATTTTTTTGAAATTGCCTTGATATTTAATGGATCTTGATAACATGCATTTATATCCAGTTTTGTTTATTGAACCTCTTTAGGGAAACCATGGCTGCAATTTGAAATGTATTGGATGTTTTAGGCATTTATTTAGAAATTACAGTAATTTACTGTTTTAGGCTTATTACATTATGTAATCCATGAAAGGAGTACATGTTATTTTGCCAAATATAGTCAATTATCAATTCCAGAATTCTCGTTAAAACCAAACATTCTTTGGTTATTGCCTTAAGTTGTAATTGTGCATGCTGTGTCCATATTTTCTCAAAGGATAATTCTAGGTCAAAAAGATATCAAACTACATCTCTAATAAATTCACCTTTTGCAAAGAAACTTTAAAAAATTAAGTTGTAGTGAAATTAAAACTATTTGTTATGGGACATGTATATATTATTTAATTCTACTTCCCTACATTTTGAAATTTTATTGCACTCAAAGTTTGCTCACATGACCATAACACATGCAGCAGTTTGTAGAAAGTTTATAACTTTAGTTGTGTTATGCAAAAGGAAATAATAAACAGCATATGTGAGGGTTTACTTTCTGTCCAGTTCTGAAATATAAGATGAAGTAATGATCTTAACTTATTGGCTAGCCTGAATTATTTCACTTGTTTCTATTCAGGAAAAGAGAACTGATTTAAAAATCTAATTACCTTTTAATACATGACTGAATAATGATCTTTGTAACGTCCAACCTGTGACAGTCTTTAAAACTAAACCAAGTAATCTGTTCAAGCATAACTGTCATTTTAAAAATAGTGTAATGAAGCAATTACAAAATTGTGACATATATCTTAAAATTATTTGAAATTATGATAAATGCAGAAAAATGTTTCTTACAGTTATACTTTGACTATAACCTCTTCAAAATTGCTCTTTATTGTTTTTATATTGGAACATGGTTCATAACTCAAATAATTTAAATAGATATTACTTAGTGTCTTCCTTATTTGTCAGATGGCAGGAGCATATGTGAGTATATAAAGCACGGCTGCTCTTCCTACTGTGATAAGTAAAATTCTATAATCTTTGTAGGTACGCTACTATCTAGTCTGAAGCAGATGGTACTTTGAGTTACTAGCAAGTTGATAGATGTGATCACCTGCATAATTGGTAACTAATCGTGTGATGAGGTCTTAATATAAGACTTGCCCTATTATATAGGTAAGAATATTCATAAAGTTCATATGTAAGGTTTCAACTGAAAACAAAGTTTCACAGGCTTTGAATTTAAGTGATTTTAAATTACAATAATTAATAGTAAAAAAGTAACAATTTGATAAACATTTTTTGTCTTTTGTATGCTGATTAACCTTATAATCTCAAAGGTAATTTTTCACATTTTTTTATGCACAAATATTTTATTACATGCTTTGTGATAGGAGAATGGTGTTTGTCTTGCAAGCATATGCACAGTTTAAAGAAATACCAAGTAAAATTAAATTGGATAAGTGTTTAATTTTTGATTAAGTTCACATGTGAGATCAATACTGTTGAAATATAAGTAAATAGTAATGTAGAGTTATATTGTAAATTTACAAATTACACTGCAGTTAAAAATCATTTAAGTGGATCATACTAGTAGAAATATTGTATTCAGAAATAGTTTTATGTATTATTTTGAAATTTAACTAAAATATTACAAGATGACTTAATATTTTTAACTTTGTGAAATGTACAAAACTTCAAATTGTGAGGAAAATAATTTAAGATTTTACTTTTTGAATTCATTTATATTTCAAGCTACAATTAATTACAAGCCTCTAAAAATTTTTTTATCTCAGGTCTGGAGGTTAGACTGCCATCTCAGCTACTTCAGTAATTTGTTCTACTGGAAAATTGTATTATCCACATTTTTCAAATTATGCTAATGTTGTAAAACTGATATTAATTTGGGATTTTTTTTCCCTCCTTACAATGTGTTATATAAATATTTTGTGATTTTTGGTGAATAAATGTATGGCTATATAAATGCTTTTAAACCTTGGCAATTGTAAAATCATTTGTAATTTAATACAAGTTTTATCAATGCTTTCACAATGGAATATCTGGAATTGAATATGTATTGCTGGTGATTTAATATAAGTGAAACTGAAAGTTTATTTATTCAAATTTGTAAGTCTATGAAAGATTAAATAATTTTAATACATACAGGAGTTTTGTTCCTTATTGTTTGTACCTTTATCAAATGATGCATAACTACATTTTTGATTATTTTCTTAGAGATTGTTTTATATTCCTTGAATTTTTGAACAAATATGTAAAACATTGGTTGGCTAATTTAACCCTTAAAGAGCAGGAATGTTGTAGCTAGCATTATCATTTGATGTTGGCTGCCATTTAAGGGTTGAAAGATAAGTTTCACACTGAAAAAATGTCTATACCCGAGTTTTCGGGTGAGATTTCTTTGAAATTGTATATACATATAATGAGTAAAAAACAGTTTTGAAGTTACATGAGAATACTACTGCAGTAAAGATGTTATTCTTTAAAACAAAAGTGTTATGTATACTAATACTATTTATGATACCATGTTAAAATTCTGAAAGAAAATTTTAGTATTTTCACTTCTCATAAACTGCTGTACAGTTCTGATGCATGTGGCTGAGTAATGGGATGTTTTCTTAGAAACAACGAACTACTGAAAATTATGTAATGGTGGCATAATTTCTTAGTAATCTTTCAACGTGTTGCTCGTACACTAGCATTTGTAATCTCTTACAAACCAATAACATTAATAGTTACTGAATTATAATTATTATAAAAAAATTTTTTTTAGTAATACATTTGTTATATTTGAAAATTTTAAGTCTCTCAAAGAATTTTCTTGGACATGTATTTGAACCTTAAAATTTTTCCACAAAATGCTTTAATCTTATTTATACTACAATGGTATTTTTGCTTGTATATAAAGATCTTACTAGTTAAAAGATCAAATAGAATAAGTTAGAATCATTACCTTTTCATTGTTGATAATATGAATGCACATCAGATAAAATAACATAAGCTGTTTTATTCTGTTAAGTGTGTTGTGTTTAGTTGGTATATATCTCTTGATAAAGTTATATGGTGAAATAAAGAATTAGAATTTTCAGTGAATACTGGCTTATTCTCTTAAAAGAAAAGGTGTTGCTGTATGAACATATTTTAACTTCATGTAAAAACAATTGCAAACAGAATTAGTTTAAGGAAAGAGACCAGACATAATGTGAAAGAAAAAAATATCTATTACGAATAAAGATATCAAAGTGACAAGTGCATATATTCAATATAGTTTTTCACTGTCTTAAGACTTGCTGCTTAGTTTTTTCCCTGTTAACTTGTGTTTGAACATCTTTTAATGGGTATTCCTTAGCACTACATGCATTTGCTATATGTCTGTCTGAATGTTCACAGTTTATACTGTGTATTCCAAATGCATCTAGTACTGAAAGAGAATATTAAGTAAATGTGACAACTTACAAGATATTGCAACCTGTCTGGTCAAAAATAGTAAATCATGGCCAAATAAACACTAGGTACACCATATTTATTTTTGGCACATAACCTACTGTCTGAACATTTAATTTTCTGCAAATAACTTTTGTTCATAAGTATTGTGATTTAGTCTAACAGAAAGTGCTCTTCCCATCATTATTGACAATGTGGGGAAAACTTTTCCCTTAAATATAGCTTGAACTTGCTTTTTATTCATCTTTTCAGAAAAATACCACTGCCTGTTGATTATTTCAGTGTCAAAACACAAAAATTTCATTTTCTTGCATTAATAACTGAGTACACTGTAATGCTCTGCAATCAGTAATGATAGTTCACTGTTAATCTAATTGCCTAATTCTTGTTATTTGTATTCTTTATTTTCATTCAAATGTTGAGAGTTGTGTGTATATAATATATACTCTCTATTTTCACATAAATGTTACTAGTATTAGAATTAGTTTTCCTGAACAGTCTTTTCTTGCAAGGTATTAATAGTTGTATTGCTATCTAGGTGCTGGTAAATCTGACTTCCCCACTCAGTTTCAAGCAGTGAGCAATTACCAGTAGAATCCAGCAAAATTTTAGGTTCAGTTCATGCAACCAGGATTAACATTAGTGCTGCTACTAAACTTTATATACAGGGTGTCCCAGAAGTCGCGCACCATACGTACATATAATAATGTCAAAGGATTAGCACTGCAACCCTCAACAAAGTAAAAGACAGTTTTATAAAGAGAATTGATGAATGTATCAAAGCAGAGGGTGAACAGTTTAAGCATCTGTTATGATTATGATCAATAAAATTGTTATTCATATGTATTAACATAAAAATTTATATGGTGCGCGACTTCTGGGACACCCTGTATATTCCTACTCTGACCAACTGAGGTGAAGTGCAGTAACCCATGGCAAAATACATTTTCCTTCTTAGACTGCTAGCAGCACCAGTGACTTAGCCTTCAAGATACTGAATTTCCTTACACAAGATTATCCCTCATTTCAATTGGCATCACAGAAAAGGAAATATAGTGAAACTGCTTGATAGCTTGGAGAACAAGAGTTGCGGTAATATTTTGATCCATTCAATCAAACAACCAGTTAACCCTACAAACTTTGTAATAATCAAATGGAAATTACATAAGGTAGTGGCTTTATTTCATTGTGAAAATATCATATAATAGTTTATAAAGAATGTTAGGCCCTTTCAATTAATGATTTTCAATGGATTAGTTGACCTAGCTTTTGGTCCAACAATTAATCCCAGTCATAGAAATTGGGACATATACATTTCGACTGACCATTAGAAGCAATCTGACAGTTCTTTTTCAAAAGCTTCATAATATGACTTGTTTTGTGCAACCAGGTAAGTACTTTCTAGTTTTCTTGTACATCAGCTGACCTGAGATGATACAGTTTGGTCCTTTCATCGCCCTCTTACACACCACTCTATTCCCAGCTCCTCATCAAGCCAACTTATGAGAGACTCAGCAGTAACATTCTTGGAGCTTTATCTTTATGCTACGTGATCTTATGCACATTATTTAACTAGTGCAGACACATGTTAACAGATCGGTGTACTAGATATGGATCTATTCAGCTTCAGACTAACTGCTACCATGTCACTAGCAATTTCAAAAACATATCCAGTCTTATGTTTGAACTTACATTTCTTAAGTGCTTTGGAGTCGCACCTTTTCTTTGCAGCTACATTCCCTCACTATTTGAGAGCATGTATTGGTTAATGCAGACTTTTGATGTTATGTGTTTTCTAGCTGTTACTGTAGTGTTTACTGTAAAGGGAGTAATTTTAGAAAGGATGTTTTTTGTAGGTATACCTTTTCAAAAGGTCATTAGGCAGTTCATTCTGCTGAACTGGTTGGAAAAGCAAAGAAGTGATGTATATATATTCTAGTGGACTAAACTTGTCACCCAGAAACAATGACATTTAAAGACCTAAAGATAGTAGTTGTGGCATTAGTTCATGTATTTAGTGAACTTTTAAGTACTATTAGTGATGTAAGGATCACAGTTTATAATAATCAAATGTCATGACCAAAGTTAATGACTGTTGTCATTTAAATACAACATAGCTGGTATTTATCACGTAGTTTACAATGGTGTGATGAAAATTTTAATGGAACTTTAAACTGAATTCTAAAGAAAATGCTTGAAGAACAACCCAAAACTTGTAAGATTACTAAAGTTGAGTTCTTGTTTATAAAGGCGTATGGTTTCCCCATTTGAATCTGTGTTTGGGGATATGTACTCTGAAATAAAAGAACTTAACATAATGGGTTTATGAAAATGGCTGGATAAGACGTTTAAATTCATGTGTGGGGAATTCAACAAATTAGAGTAAAAGTACAGGACCTATTATAAGTCAGAAAGTAGAAAGATCAAAGAGGTTGATCAAATACTATTGTCGTTATCTACTAGGGAAAATAAACTTGTTATACAGTGATAAGACCACCTTAAGATATATGGTAAATGTGGTGAAGCAAATTACAAAGTGGGAAATGAAGATTATTTGGTGACTACATGAAAATATGTATTTTATAAAAGTGACAAAATTTACACCAGAGTCACGAGTTGAATATGCTATTTTTACTGAAGAGAAAGATTTGCTCTAACTTCTTGGTACTGTATAAAGAGATTTTATTTAAATCATAGTTAAACTTTAAATATCAAACTGCCAAACATGGGAAATAAAAAAAACTTTAAATGGACGTACTTATATTTTAACGGATGTAACTAGGTTGTACAAGTCTAACTGAATGTAACATTTTACTATCCTCTGAGAAGCCAATCAGATTTTTCAATCTAAAGATTCTCTGAGGAGATTAAGTGTAGGTTAAATTTAGACATTGCTTAACCTTCCATCTTAAATTATAGTAGCACAGTGATTCTTACAAAGAAACCAGATGGATCAACGCTTGTACATTAGTGATCACCACTTGAATAATATTTAAGTAAAGGTTATTGGTAAATACCTGTATCACAGGTCTATGAACTGAAGACTGTTTTTTAATATCTCAAATATACTATTTTAGTATAAATCCATGCTATTAATACTAGCTCACAACACCTGCAGTCTTTACTAGAATTAGAAGGAAACTTCTAAAGATGTTGAACATAGTGACACATGCAATAAATTGGAAAATGTATACATCTTGTTTCAAGCAAGTTGTGGAGAAACATATACATAGTGGACTAACAAGCCACACTGAACAAAAGTTGCAAAGGTTTTCAAGTATGGATATTTTAAATTGGTCCAAATCACCAATTTAAGATGAATTTTATAGAATAAATATCTAATCATATTTGGAGAGGGAATACTTCCAATCTAGTAAAATCAATCATCAAATATGTAAGAAAGTACATAATTATAATAAATATTGTGCTTTTATATTTTACGTTGTGTCCAATCTTTTTATTTTATTATGAATTCATGTATTCCGAAGAGTTCAGTACTACTATAAACATTTCTTATTGAATCTCTTGTTAATCAGTGTATACCAACCACATTTCTTGAGAAATAACGCATTTTATCTGAATATATTACAATGAATAGAAAAGATAAAATGTTGGTAGACTGACCACAGTGTATTCTGTGGAATTTTCTGCTGACACGTGCATTGCTCTTTTCTCCAACTCTTGTGTTAGGTTTAAAATTACCTCAGGTTGTCAGAAATGAATACGATATACACCCTTGTGCAAGTTAATTGAAACATGATCATTTTACAATATTTTCAGTATGGTGGCTGGTGTAGACCCGTTGATTTCCTTTAATTGTAATTTTTTCACACAGACAGCGTCATTAGCTATGTTTTGTGGTATGGTGGCTCTATTTTGGGGATACGTGACGAAATTTTTAGGAATATTACGTCATTCGAAATTGGGTTAGAAGGGCAAGGAAAAAACGGTATTAATGGGGTCTGAAATATTATAACGGGACGCAAGAACAATGAAGGAAGATCAGTGATGTCGAGAAACCCACTTGTTGAGAATTTTATATGCAAAAAACGGCTCTTTTGGGCTCAGAAAACACTTCAAATAGAAGAGCGAACAACGTTTCGACCTTCTTCGGTCATCGTCAGGTTCACAAAGAAAGAGGTAACTGGCCGGAAGCTGACCACATGTTTGGAAGGGGTTGTATAACTGAGTGTCGCAATGTAGAGGGCGCGGTTTGATGTTTGAATATATAATTTTATCTATAATATTAATATAGGTATAATGGTGTTCCTTTATATTGGTTTATTTTGGGTTTAAGTTGTTGTATAAGTAAGGCTTCTTTAATTTTTCGTTTGTTTATGTTTGTTTCTTTATTTAGTATTTTAGTGTTTTCTATGGTTATGTTGTGTCCATTTGACTTGCAGTGTTCGAAAACGTGTGAAGGTGACTTTTTATGTTCTTTGAATCTGGTTTCCATTTTTCTACTTGTTTCTCCAATATAGAAGTCGTGGCAGTTATCACATTGTATTTTATAAATAATGTTGGTGTGGTGTTTGTCAGTGTAGTTCTTACATAGTATAGACCTTAGTTCTGTGCATGGTTTTTGAATAAATTTAGTGTTAACTGGAATGTTATATTTTGTTACTAGTTTTTGCCAAATGTTGGTTATTTGTTTGCTGATGTCCACTCAGTTATACAACCCCTTCCAAACATGTGGTCAGCTTCCGGCCAGTTACCTCTTTCTTTGTGAACCTGACGATGACCGAAGAAGGTCGAAACGTTGTTCGCTCTTCTATTTGAAGTGTTTTCTGAGCCCAAAAGAGCCGTTTTTTGCATATAAAATGAAGGAAGATGTTATTCAGTGACGAGACTCATTTCTTCGTACAGGGTCAAAGATGTTTGCAGATCCCCAGGTGAGAAACTTAGGGAATCTCACATCAATCAGTACGTAAAACATCCCTTGAAGATATTTTGGGGCTTTTTCAGCTAATATGGCGCCGGAGACTTACATATCGTAGAAGGTATGATGCGAGGACCACAGTACATCGAAGTTTTGTAGAGAAGAGTCGTTCCAGAATTGAAAAAAAAGAAGAGATTTCCAGATGGATCTGGCATTTTTCAGCAAGATCTGGCTCTGTTCCACACATCGAAACTTGGAAATAATTTTATGACTATGACGCGAATAAAGGTGCTGAACTGGCCTGGAAACTCTTTGGACTTAAATCCTTTTGAAAATCTTTGGGCGATTTGAAAAAAAGACCTCAGGTAAAAACTGTACTATGAAAGATAAGCTGAGGCCATAATTAAGGTGTGGTACCGCGATCCAAAAATTATTGTAATAGTAAAGATTGCAGTCATATCATGTAATAATTTGTAATTTTTGGATTCTCATAAATAAAACGCAAAAAATTGAAAAAAAATCGTAATTTTCCGTCTTGTTTCAATTAATTTGCACAAGGGTGTACTTTGTGTTTGGTGTTATCATGTTTGTGATATTCTTTGTTAATTAGGGATATTTATTATGCCTTAGTGTGTACTTTCATCAGTGTTAAAGGACATGCATATGATATTTCATTTTTAAAGGAGTGTGTTTTGACTGTGTCGCATGTAAGTGTTTATAAAAATAAAAAAAGGTTGCTGTATTTCTCGATCAAGACAAGTGCACAAGGTTTACTAATTTTAATTTTATTGTTGGACTAGGAAGACTGAAGTAAGTGAAAGAAGAAAAGTGTGATAAAGAATTATAACTCACGTTTTATCTTTTTATATTAGCATTGTATTATTCTAAATATATCATGTATTATATATTCTACATGCATTTTCATGAAGTTTTGTACCTCTGTCATTGCCTTCCAGTGGCTCAGCGGTATGTCTGCGGACTTACACGCTAAAATCCGGGTTTCGATACCCGTGGTGGGCAGAGCATAGATAGCCCATTGAGTAGCTTTGTGCTTAATTCAAAACAACAAAACAACAACAACAACCTCTGTCATTCTGTCAAGGTCTCACGCCCTCCGTGATGAAAATGCTGCACATCATACTATGTAAAACAAATCTTGTTCCTAGATAGTATGTGTTACTTCTTAATTACTTATGTTGTAAAAGTACAGAAAACGGCCATTATTCCCTTAAACTTTGCTTTTGTGACCTGGATAATGAAATTTACAAATCAACATATTTTCTGTGTAAAAATGAGCAAATTTGCACTTTTAATTTACATAAGATCTGAATAAAACAACATATGAATAAAGATTTACATGTATTTATACTAAAGTTATATAAAAATGAACACAAATGTTTAGAAGTGAGTAGTTTTTCAAGATTTGCGACTGTAATGTAAATCAACTTCACGTATCAGCCCCTAAATATAGTCTCCTATTATGTTTTCGTTACACGCTCCTTGGTAACGGCGTTGAAAGTCCAGTATATCTTGGTGGGAGCGCTCTCCTTGCTCTTCTGATATACTCCCATGTTCTTGAATTTATCAAGATGAGCGTCAAGGATATGGTCTTTCAGGGACATCCTGCAGCCCATTTGGCCATAGTTCTTCACCAGAGCCTCAATCAGTTCCACATAATTTTCGGCCTTGTGATTGCCTAAGAAGCCCCAAACGACTGCGACAAATCTGCCCCAAGTTTTCCTCTTCCTACTAAGCTTCTTGGATAATTCTATGCACTTCAGAATCTTTATTTATGGTTCAACGAAAACACCAGCTTTGACCTTTGCCTCATACAGTTGAAGGAAGAAGTCTCGATGGTACTCGAAGGCTGCAGACTCCTTATTACAAGCTGTGACAAATTGTTTCATAAGACCCAATTTCATTTGGGAACAACACCTACTTGAGGTCCACTAGTGGCTCACACTTGACATTGTGTCTCCTCACAGCAAACTCGGTTCGTAGTGGCTAGTGCTCCTAGTTGTAGTATGCTATGGTGTCCCTAAAACAAAGATAACAGGAAAACTTGGTAAAGCCTCCTTAGAGATCCATCAGGAATGCCACCATTTTGAAGTCTCCGATAACCTCCCAGCCATACTCATCATACTTCAAGGCTTCTAGCAAAGTCTTGACACTGTTGTATTCCTCAAAGAGGAATACTGAAAGATATTTAAATTTTTAAAGGTATTTTACCATCTAGTTTTACGGCAGTGCTCGCAGAGAAAATGAGGTACCCATGGTTTGTAGGCTTCACACATTTTAGCAGATGCTGTCATAGAGTATCTTTTTGTTCTTGTCTTGATAAATTGGCAACATACATAGCAGAATGCGTCTAGAAAATGCTTACAGCTTCTTGATGTCATCTCTGATAAAAAATTAAACAGGTCTATGTGCTCACTTTGGCAGCTAGAACTAAACTAAAGTGGTGAACCCCTTTATATCTAAAATGTTCTTGAAAATTACTGTAAGTTCGAGAAAACTCTCTTTCAGCTACTCAGCACTGAATCTACCTGGAATGATTTAGAAAATGGGTAAATTTGAAAATTTCATTATCGAGGTCACAAAAGCAAAGTTTGGAGAGAAAATAGTTATTTTTCATTTATTTTAGGCATAAGCTTTGGTTTTGGAATTTCGCACAAAGCTACTCAAGGGCTATCTGTGCTAGCCGTCCCTAATTTAGTAGTGTAAGACTAGAGCGAAGGCAGCTAGTCATCACCACCCACCGCCTACTCTTAGACTACTCCTTTTCCAACGAATAGTGGGATTGACCGTCACATTATAACGCTCCCACGGCTGGGAGGGCGAGCATGTTTGGCGTGAACCTCGGATTACGAAGCGCACACCTTAACGAGCTAGGCCATGGCAGACCTAGGCATAAGCAATTGGGAAATAATACTTTCTGCTGAAGAACTATAAAAAGTAAAATTTTGTTACAAAGATACAAATGTGAGAATGGGAAGAACAGTCCTTCAACATGTCATTTGATATTTCAAGGTTATGGCCTCTTCTATGTTTAAATGGAAATAAGCAGTCACAAGGATAGTGTTAGATACTCTTGGTAAATTGAAATTACCTATGCAGTACATTTAAGCAGCCTGGCAGATGGTCTTGAACTAACCAGTCTTGGAGTCGTGATCCAATATCAGAAACAGTTCATCATCAAATTAGTTATGTCGAGAAAACCCATTGTGGAGAAATATATATGCAAAAATGGCTTGTTTGGGTTGAGAAAAAATTTTTGCACATATAGTTCATCAAAGAAAATACGTAGTGCTTTATGTTCGACTATAATAAAGTTTAGGCTTTACTGGAGTTGACACTGTTTCTCGTATATTTACTTAATTTTCAGAACTCAGATATTTAGAGAAATTCAGCAATACTCTGTAACAAATATATCTTAATGTCTCCTATTATTTAACATACCTATCTCAATGCTTAAGAAATAAGTTTTACTGAAATGTACCATGTTTGTCATTTTTAATATTCTCGATTTCAAATTAGACTGTGCTGTCCTAAGATTTTGATAATTTAAGTAACTGGTTAAACGTGTAATTTTTAAGTAAACTGAATTTTATTATCTGTATTTATTCTTTTCAGTTTGAAATATATCAAATTAATCTGACTCTTAATAGACTTGAAATGCCGCAACACGGGTGGCCTGATGAATTTTGGTTGAAATTCACACACAACAGATAAGGTATAGATATTTTTACTGCAAACATGTCTTGGAGCAGTAAATAATAATATGTTGTAAATTATCAGTCTTATTATATTATCATGCATACAACAATCCTAAACAACTTCGCATGTGAAAGAATGATCCAAAGAGCATTCAAACACTAATAAGCCATTCATGAAAATGCGAAAAAGATTAAACTAAAATGGGCATTATTTCTTAACTTGGGGCGGAATCCTGAGAAGTAGTAAAATAAACAACACAAAAAAACGTTTTTTGAATTTTGCCCAAAAGTACAGGAAGGTTACCTGTGCTAGCTGTGTAATACTAGAGGGCAAGCAACTAGTCATCACCACCCACCGCTAACTGTTGGCTACGTTTTAACTAATAAATAGTGGATTTACCGTCACATAATAATGCGCACACGGCTGAAAGGGCATGTTTGGTGTTATAGGTACTCAAACCTGCGATTCTCAGATTATGCCATAACCATCTGGCCATGATTGTTATAATAGGTACATTGCAATTAATTTGGTGTTGGTGAGGTTGATTTTCTGTTTAAATAATTTTCTAAAATGACTAAAAAGGTAAATTCCACGAAATAACATCTGTTATGTATATGTGTAAATATTTTGTAAACGACAACATGTCGTGTTGTGTTTGAATTTTCATTTCTATTATTCATTTTTCCATATTGATATTATTGTTTCGAAGTTCAAACTAATATTTTGTTATTCATTTAGGGTAACATTTTAGAATTTTCTTGAATTAAGTAGACCAATCATATGTTTGTAAATGAGTGCTGGTGACTTCGTGTCTAGACGTGTAGTCTCGTGCAAGAACGGACACGCGCGGATTGCTCGAGAGTTGTATGGAAATTGCAAGATTGTTCGAGAAATAGGCCTACCGGTATAAAAGACGGTGACGAGAGATAGATTCAGTCATTAGTTTTATTCGAAGAAAAAGAGTGAGATTCAGACATCAGTTTTATTTCAAAAGAAGAGAGTTAGTTATTTGAGAATGATTAAGTGTTTGCTGTGAATATTCAACTTGGATTTGTGATTGAAGTTAGATCTACGGAAGCTGTGATTTTATTTCGTCAATCTCTACGATACATCTGAATTACTGCTTGAGCTGAGAGACGGCGATTTCATTGAACTGTGAACTGTTTCGGAATTTCTTCGTGGGACCAAATTCACACCCTAGACTGGAATTTGAGACTTTAATTTTAGATCATTACATTAGATACAGGCCAGTACCGTTTTGTATTGTGATTTATTTTGAAGTTTGAAACTAATATTATTTTGTTTTGTAATTAATTTCGAATGTTGTAACTTAATATCTGTCACTGTTATTATATAATTTATGTTATATCTGTTATATTTGTTAATAGTTTAGTTTAGTAAATTACTCAAGCTGTTATCTGTGTTTTTCTGTTGCGTTTAGTCTATGAAGAACATAAAACATAAAAAATACGTAACACATCCTAAAATCAGCCATGCCAAGAGGGATATTAAAGTGTATGTTTCTAGAGCCAAACTATCTGCTGTGTCCATTGATGGAAATCAAACCCATGGTTTGACTTGTAAATCTGTAGGCAAACTGCTGTCCCACCAGGGTCTGATGTTAACGACCATCTTTTTCGTATTTGCGAGACATATTATGTTCGGCTTAGTTTGGTGATAAACAGGCGATCTATCATTTATGCAGTACAACTTGTATAAAGTTTAATGTGCAAAGAAGTAATAAGTTACTTCACGTTAAGTATATGCAATTTTATTTTAACAAGAGAAGTAAATTTTTGTATTTTGTTATTTTCAGAATTTTTGCACAAAACGACACACGTTACCCGCACATTAACTGTTTTTAATATTGAACCTTATAGACTAGAGGGAGGCAGCTAATCATTATCCACCACCTTCCTTCTAGTTATTATATAAAGTTCAGCTGGATTCATGTTTGAATCAATGTTAACCAGTAAATAACCACTTTGTTAAAAGTTTTAGTTTCCTTGAAAAGTGCAAAAAATTCTTATAAACGTATTTGACTATCGTTGTTATAGCGCACTTATGAAACCAACGTGTACCCTTTAGTTAGTATTTATTAGTTATATAATAATTAATCCGCTGTGAATTTTTTATTCAGTAGCCTGAGAATTCAATAGATGAGTTACTTAAAATAAGGTTTTGTTTGTTCTTCACTTGCCACAAAACACAGATATCTTTTCATTTTTCATCAGCTCTCCTTAACCGTCGGTGCATAGTGGCAAAAAGTCTCTTCTGTGTAGTATTTTATAACTGAAATGTATGTTATAATCTTTAGCCCAATAACATTTATAACTCAAAATAAATAATCAAAGGAAGTGGGTCATTCTAAAGGAAGCAGCACGTGGATACAATACTGTAAGTCCTTTAGGTAAGAGACATTTCTCATCTTTATCATTTTTTGCAACAGTTTGGAAGTAAACAAATTTTTAATACATGTTTGTGCTATGAAAATAAATAATGTAAACTAGAAGTGTGTGGGTGCTTTTTTTCAATGATATATGCATGTTTTCCTCAGGACAAGAAAAAAATATATATATACTTTTTTTTTAGTGTGCTTAGACTGACACGTTAGAAAATATACTTTTTCTCTTCCCTCTAAGAAACAAAGTCACATAGTAAAGGGATAACAAGTTTTCCTTAATTTATTGTTCTTCACTATTTTTTTGGTTTTGATGCCAAGTTCTTTCATGTTGGTAAATAAAATTTATATCTTACGTTTGCACAACAAATGATTACAGGTTATTTTAAAGATGTATTGTTTTTCTTAAATGAATTCTACATATTTCAACACATATTTGTTTGTCCATCAGTAACGATATCATTCTTGATACTACACTTCTGCGGGATAAAGATGATAGCAGAGCTCTACATAAATGTTTAGTATCAACTAAATTAACTGGTATTATTTCTTAGAGTAACTCTATTTGATTGAACTAGAATAGAACTGGAGTGTAAAATTGAGTCTAAAATTTAAGCTTTTTTATCAGTTGTCTTTTCTCCTGAATACTGCAACACAACTTAATGTTTTTAATATTTGGTACCAAACTTGAATTGTGCACAAAGGTTATCGAGGTAGAAAATCACACTAATGATGAATTTTAAAGATAATTACACCCAGGACAATAGAACTTATCTGCCAGAGTTTAAATTTTTCTACATATTGTAACATTTATTAATCACATTGTTAACCATTTCAAAAAAAAATGTATATGAAGAGTAATCTTTCAAAATTAATCAGAACCAAGTGAATTCCATCAAGTTCAACAGTTGATTGCATTTACTCTCTGACAGTTTTTACTTTTGTATCACAAGAAAATACCTTTGAATAAAGTTTAGATGGGTTTATGTGTGGATCAATTTCAATCAGTAAATAAACAACTTGTGAAGTTTTACCTTCCTTGAAATGTGTAAAATTTTTCAAAAACTCGTCACGAAAATGCAGTGTTTATAAATTAAATAAAAACTTTCTGAAGTTTTCAATCAAACAATACATATTAACATCGCAGTGTATGTGAAAAGAGTTGATTTACAATTAAACTACACTAACAACAGAAAAAAACAAACAATTACAGAATAATAAATACAGTACCTTCAGGAGTTCTTAATGATAGCTCAACCAAGATCTGATACATGTAAAGATCTAAACTAATCAGTCTTTTATTTAAGAAGCTACTGTAAAAAAGTGCTAAAATATTACATAATTTGTTTGTAATTTAAAGTACAACTTCAATTAAATAAATGGCAAATGTAAAAGCTTGTTGCTTTGGAAATTTCTTATTAAGCAAGGCCTCAATACAATCTACTTTTTTTACTGCTATGTATATTTATCTGGATAAGTGAAAACATCTGAAGCATGTGATAAAAGAATTTGACTAGCGATTGTTGATAGTTAATACATACATTATCATGCAATACAAGACCTGAGAAATTGAAATGGTCATTGTATGAAGGGAGTATGAAATACCATTGTTTTCAGTTAACTTAATGATATTACAAAAGAGTTAAATAAATATCTTACTGTAATATGCAACAACAGTGTTTTAAAAGATATTTCACAGTTACTGTGGTATAAACCTTTTCAATGTTAATGACCAAAGATTTAAGTAGTTGTATGAAAATATTTTATCTGGTTATGTCATAATTTATAGGTTTATTCAACTACTACTTAACAATGTTTGTAAATGAAAAAAAAAAGAAATAACAAAATTAATATGTTTCAAGGTAAATATTTTTCTATTGCTCTGAACTATTTGTATCAAATTATAAACTGTTTGTTATGCTTGAATAGTTTAAGCATTTTCCCCCAAAAAACTCATAGATTGTATCCATATTAAGAATTGTCCTATTTATAATTGATAAGAGATTTACAATATGGCTGCTCTAAAGTTGTTACTAACTGCTACACCACATAGATCTATGCGAAGTCTTTTATTGCACTATCAAACTGTTGTGAACAAAATTCATTATAAAGAAATGAATGAACTTGCACATTTGAAGTTGCATGATTAATATGCTGACTGAAAGCAAACGTTACTAGTTTAAAAGGTGGGATATGATAACAGAAAACAATGCAATTGGTCTTGAATCTACATTCTCTTTAAAATCTAAATTATTCACAAAATTTTTGAAGGAATTTGATAAGGAACAGACAAAAGAAATATATGAGGTGCTGATTCATGAGAAATATACAACAAATTTACAAAAATCAAATGCCTTTGCCGGTGACTGAGTCATAACATGGACTTAAATCATTATGATGTTCTTGTGCCATGACTGACGGTAAGGAAAAATATCATAATACAGTAAATACCATTCTCTATAAAACATAGTACAGAATATATTTTCTTAGAAATGTTCAAGGCTGTACAATTAACTCTTTCCAGTCAACTGGTTGGTTGATCAGTAGTTTAAACATTGTCTTGAAAAAAACCTGCTCAACTGGTTTCATTTCTAAGACTCTGTCTATTGATATAAATTAGTTATTAGAAATTACAAAGTAATTTTGTCACCTAAAGAACATAAATTCACGTTAAAAAAAAATAGATGTATAACTACATACTTTTTCAAGCAACATTTGATTTTTTTTAACTACCAAATGTAAAAGAAAAAATTTTCAAATGTTACCATAAAAATGATAAATCTGAATCACCAGTGATCAAAATAATGATTTAAAAAAGACATACATACATATTTAAGGTCAACATTCTAATTGTTACAATCTTAGAAGACCTTTACATGATTTCAGACAAACTTTTCCCATAGTAACTTGTATCACTAGGAAAACACACTGTTTCTGAAGAGTATTCTTCTCATGCACTTATTCTGACACATTTCACAGTGGAAAGTTAAAACAACTGCTTTAGTTCATCCACTTACGACAGTTAGGAGCCCCACAGAGGCATGGAATTTTATGCTGGTCATCTTCTACTTCAAACCTATAGTCATAGGTCAGCTGATAGAAAAGTTTAAATCATAAAAATTCAGATTGATACAAAAGATGTTTTCTGTCTACTTGCAGCAAATTATATAGATCTTAATTTTTGACTACAAAGTACTGTTATAAAAATGATAAGTAGTGTCTTCTCACAGAAAAACAATGATGAAACAGCTAAGTACAATCTTCAATATTACATAGTTATCTCTCAGTTATGGTCAGGGATATCAGGTTCAGTTGGTGTTTCATATTAAGTGTCTTGGATTTTATACTAAGCCTCATCTAAATCCATTTCTTTGCTCTAGTTTCTTTGATAGATTTTTTTCAAGTATGACTTGGATAGTTGCTACACCTTTAGGTTTTGACTACTGTTACCTAAAATCAATCTTCAATCAAGGACATACCTATTTTGTCTTTATCTCAATACTTTCTGATAAGAATTTTCTAATTTTGAACATGTATATCCAGCTTATTTTGATTCCTGTCACTGATAAAAAATTCTTAACTATGAATATATTTATATAAACTTTATTTATTCCAACAACTCTTTCTAATAACTTTTTATGGTAATATGTCTATACCATACCTCAGAATTGTTAGTCTTTTCTTGAGAAATGTTTACAAAACATTTATTAAAGTTGTTGGTCTGATTATTGGTTCTTCCTCACCACTGTTTAGCACATCCATTATCAACATATCATACAGACAGACCAAGATCAATTAAAGACATATTAACCTCCCTCCTGAATTGTACTTAAAATATTCTGCCCAAATACGCTAAACACAAAATTATCAAACAGAAAATAAAAGGGTAATTACCTCCTCTCCACGGCTGATTCTACGATTGGCTATAATCATAATTTTCTTTTCTCTATCAATCTGCACTTCCTCTGCTACACAGTTTGGATAACATGAGTGATTGATATACCTAGCTAATCCTCCACATAAGGTAGCATCAATTACTTTGTTCTCTTCTAAACGAAACATATACACTCCTCGATTCTAAAAATAAATATGACGTGTTTTTAACTCAATCATTAAACAACATTAACATGACAGTATGACAAAATTAATATTTTTAATTTAGTTAACAGCAGTTTCCCATGAAAGTACAACATATGTATGAATTGCATCAGTATTATCACATACTACAAAGCAAAAGTTTCACACATGATTTTTAAGAAATCAATACTCACTTGTTTTGTGTATTCTCTCTCATTTCTTTCAGCTATTTCATTTCTGATAAGCATGCCTATATATTCTATAACCATTGTATGTTTTTCTATATCCCTTGCAGCATACAATCCCAAACCCTATATTTTGATAAATAAAACAATCAAAATAACCATAAATAAATACACACACATTTGCTTTTGTTTTTTTAAAATTAAAACAAGTAGCATTTAAAATGGTTAAAAATCAACTTGCATCACATGTTTAAAGTACATTCTTTATGAGTTTTAAACTTAGTCCTTAAACTGCATAACTAACAACAAAAAATATCAAGATACCTCAAACAACTTCTGATGCCTTTTGATCATACCTGTATTTGAGAACGAGCTAAGTATACATTATTTCGCCAATCAGTTTTCATTTTTCGGTACTGAGAAGATTTGGAGTGAACAAACTGTTTGATGTATGGTGAACTAATCTCTACTCCTCCAAGAGAAGACTGTAAACTGGATCTAGATGTATTACTTGTATGTAAGGTATGTGGCCTATGAGGAAGAAATATGTTGTTTTTTTAAAAATGAATTGCCTTTTAAGAAAAGAAGTACAGATCAACAGATATAAACCATATAACAATCTTTATGGTGTGAAGCAAAAATTATTGTGTGGTTTATATCACAAAAGTATGTAATTATTCTTAACCTTTCTCTCTCTTCCTATGCTGTTACAAAGTCCAATTAACATCATTAAATAACAAAAAATTGCTAATAATACTTATTCAACCTGTACAAATCATTTGTTTCTCTGGCAAACATGCAAGTTTAACATTCAGTAATGAGAGGAAAAGAAAAATAAGTCACAGTTATATACATTTAGCTCAATAATACATTGATAAAATCATGTATTAGGCTGAACATGAAGATTAGAAATGGAAGCGTGTGAAAGGAAGTATGAAATGGTGTGGAAACTATGGTGTGTCAGGAAACTGTACAACCAGTAAAATGAAGTAGCAGTGAGAAAAATTATTACATATTAAATCTTTTAACCTCAGTACCCTTTACTGTACATCAATGAAAGTTTTAGTGTCTTACATTTAAATTTTATTAAACTATTTTTACATTATACCAATTAGTAAAACATACAATCTTAGCTAACAATCCACATTTTGAAAATACACAAGTTCTAAGCTATTAATTCTACTTGGAAATGTTTTTAAAAAATCCTGACTTTCCTCTTGTATGCATGATACACAACATATTTTCTCTAGGCATCTTGTTTTCTATATTTTGACACCACCCCTTGAAAGAGTAAGAACTTAAATGTAAATAACACATTACATAACTTTTAATACTAAGACAAACTACAATTTTTATAGCCTTCAATTCTGTTTGGTTATATAGCTATTAACAGAAAAATCAGACCCTCCCTACCCCATCCACCTGTCACATCCTCTCTTTTTAGGTTACATTCTTAGTTTTCTCTTACTTTTAATTATACTTTATATATAGCAGAGAGAAAGTTAAGGTTTGCATCTGTCAAATAGCCTACTATATAACTGTTTCCTGAACAAATAATAAAATACAAGTGATGTTTCAGTGACTATCTTATATGAATTTCTTGCAGCTTTTGTTGCACAGTTAGAAAGCCAGATAAATTTTGAGACTCAGGGGAAATTGTCTACATTTGTATGTTATTAGTCTATGTTTTTTGGTTATTATTTAACTAAAGAAGTTATTTAGTGCATAAATGCCAACAGTATAAAAAATTAGGTTTAAATGTCCTCAACTATTGACTGCAAGAATAAGGTCTTTATTTCTTGTTTTTCATTTTATTCTTTATTCATTATTGTAAAAATATGGATTTTTTAAAAGTTAATTAAGGTTAGATTAGGCAAAATAAATAATAATAATAACATAAAAAAAATGTTTAAAGAAGCATGTACACAAGCAGCCCATGGGGTATCATAATTCAATATCATAACATGACCTCTACTTTTCCCAAGTGATTTACAACTTAGAAATGTGTGCAAATAGTCATTAGACATGGTTCAAAGGGCAATAAAACAGTAAAATATAAATATAAACAGATGCATACTGTTACCAGTTTAAAGCTACTTAAGATGAATGTAGTTTCATGAAATCACTCTAGAAATAAAAAAATGGTACTAAGATTTAGTTCAATTACTTTTTGTTGGATAAGAAGTTGATCAAATTTGACCTGACCAGCCATGTATAAAATTAAGGTAGAAACATATCTAGGTTTTGGAGATTACCAGATGAAATTTGAGATATTTAAGATGAAGAAAAATATTTTTAATCTTAGCATTAAAAATCTCTCTGCACACAGAATATTCAAAACAAATACTCAATATATTCATGGGAATATCTTTATTGTAGTTTATTACAAATACTTCACTAAAATTATGATTTTTTTGTACGTGAAAGACTACCACAATTTGTGAAGATATAGATATTATGTTAAAAGTTAGAAATATTAAATCTATAAAGACATTAAATGAGTACATAGAGACATGTACATGTGGATACTCAAACTGGCTGAGCCTTTGTTGAGAGAATTAATGGTAATTTAGATTAAAAGTAGACTGGATACTGGAAATGCATTTCTGGAAAAAGCATCACATTTAAATTAAGTAATTACAATAAATTTACACTAAAACATGATTGGTATCTAAAATAGATTAAACCTTATCAAAGAAAATTTCTCTTTAAAATCCTACTGTGAATTTTTTTTTTCTCAATTCCATGTTACAAAATAATATTTAGAAAAAGATAAAAGTGATTTTTTACAGTTTATCTCTCAATTAACGTTTTTATAATGCTATCAAAATTAAAGACAACGGTATGTTTAAATTTTCAAGTGATATTATAGCAACTTGTATAAATATAAAACTGAGATAGTTAAAACCTTGGAATTGTCATGAAAATCATACTCCAGATAAAAATGGACACTGAAGCACTAAACAATCCTGTTTTATGATGATATATATAAATAAATTAAGATTTTCCTAATGCCACTCAGATTACTATTAACAAACCTTTTAAAATGAGTTCTAAGTTTGGGTTCTGTTCGAGCACAACCAGTTGGATTGATTGCTAGAGGGAGTTCCAAGAGTGGTGAACGACCATACCGAAAATTGTAGTCAGTAAGGGTGTCTACCCCAGGAAGCTGAATAACAAAAAAAAACAAACTGTATTAACATTTATAATAGCTTTAAAATAAAAACAAATATCAAATTCACTGTAAAAAGGACTAAAAATGAATAAAAACTTTAGACCATTTCTCAAATGGAATTATTATTGACAAATCTGTAGCCTCACTGCACCTAAGTAGATCATTGTATTGATACATTCTGATGACTTGTAACTTCACAGTTGTTTCCTTCAGAAAAATTTCACTGCATTCCTTACATAGCCAACTTTATTGTAGAAGGTACACTGTATTTTATTCTGTTCAGTTTCAAGCCATGAGCTATCTTCCAGCTGGTGTGAAACTGCTGTTCTGATTTACTGAATTCATAATCAATTTGGCTAGCTGATGACAATCCTTTGCTTGGCCTCCCCTCCTTCCTATGAGAGTTTTTCACATGTGAGCATGGATTCTGTACCAGGAATAGCCTTCAGCTCAACTAAAATAAATAAACTGTATTGGGTAGATACAGTTGAATGCATGATATTGCAGGTAATAATAAATTCAAAATTGGTTTATAGTACAAATGTGACAGAAAACTAATATTAGGCCTATACATTTTTTTTCTTTCCAACAATAGAAGAAAAATCTCTTAATTTCAAACTCTACATTGACACTTGCACCCTGCCAACAGGCCTACACATTGGTGAATCTTTTTTTTCATAACTTTCACATCTCTTATTTTATTAGAATTATCTGATGATTGTCTTAGACATTCATATAAAAGTTGATGTCACTGTGTCTATAGGATATTGTTACCTTCCAGGCTTTCTTCACTCCCACTATCTGAATCAGTGTTGGTAGGCACATTAGTGGATTTTGCCCCAGCAGTTTTTAATCTATGGGAGCTAAGGCTGTCCCCCAATTACCTTCAGCAAATCCAAAATTTAGAAGACTCACATTAATTGATAATAACAGAATTAGAATGAACTTAAATTCACTAGCCTTCATGACTAAACTTGCCACCCATCTGTCATTTTGTGTGCTATGCCACAGTGTAGCAAATACTTAAATAGTGATCTGCAGTGGAATATATTTATTTTTTGTAACTATATGGTTCCTTAGAGAAATTTCAAGTGGCTATTTATACGACAAACACTTTAACGAAATTACTTATTTATATATGCCTCGATATAAAATATTTATAAACACACCTAAGATTACTGCACATTATCAATTGCAACTCCTACAATTACAGATGGCCAGCTCCATAGCATATTTCCATACTCTGGCAAACAGCATGTATTTATTTCTTTGGTGTAAAAAAGGATAAATTCTCTCACAAAATGTAAGAAAATAAAAAAAAAACATAGTCATTATGGTTTGGATAATCTCCATATAGGTGATAGATATTAACATTTTGGTCAGATTTCCCTTAAATTTATGCAAAATGATCAATAAATCAGCAATTTCCCAAGGAATCTGGAAAATTTGATCCATGTACACAATGTATGAACATCTAAACCATTTGTTTGTTATTACTTTTTAATCAAAATACAAAAAAGCTTTAAATGTTTACTCTGAATCTGGACTTTTTTAACAACAACAAAATGATGTAAAATTGTACTGCAAATTTACAGAGTGACAGTTGACAAATACTGTAACAGTTTAAAATGAAAATACACAAGCTTATCCGTCTGTATTTATACTTCCAGTTTGTTTACAATGAGAAATTATATTTGAATGGATAATTTACAAATATGGATAAATGTACTTATGAATTCAAAATGATAAAGAATAAACATGATCCTTTACAGAGACTAATCTGTTTCCAAAGTTCTTATAATGACAAAAATTAACAGATATATCTTTCCCAAAAAAGAATGCGAAACTAAAGTTTGAGAAGTTATTAAACACTTGCAATATTACATAACAAGAATCAAATTATCATTTATAATTTGTACTTCCTCATGACTGAAGAAGAACAGCTATACTTTTGTTCACACAGTACATTAAAAATGTAGCCACAGTTGGTAAAAGTGCCATAACAAAGTATGTTACAAGTATTATAATAATAGCATCTTAAGAGCAGTCACAACATTTCTTTCTCCTGCAGCTTGAAGGGCAGATTTCAAAAGGTATATTACAAGTTGGAATTCATAACATAAGAAAAAAATTTTTTTTTTAAATGCTTAGTGAAAAAAACTTTCTCTCTCCTGTTTATACATGAACTCATATAATCAACAATGTTCCTGTAAAATAGTGAAGGTACAGACAACAAAGTCATTATCTTGTTTGAAAATGGACAGAATAATGTGCTTCCAAAATGAAATAGACACAAAAGCTCAGAAAATGAAGGTGGGTTGGTCAACACACACTGATGCTAGATCATGACGTCAATTTTGAAATTTGATAAATGTTAAACTAAACCAACTTATATGTGCTAGTTTATCATAAAAGAAATGTCTGTAATAAAATTTTCTGATAATTAGACAGTTGGATCTGGGAAAAAACAATTAGTCAAACAAAATAAAAAACTGCAAATACCTATATAGCACTGAAATACAAAACAGCATAATATAAACCATGACTAGTTCTCTTATAAAGAAAACTCATTTACCATATTTGCCACAGATAAAAATCACTAATTTTGCTCATTAATACTGATATGTTGAACGTCTTACAGATTCTAAAATATGAACAATAGCAGGTTCTGTTAAGCCAAAGAGATCTTCTCCTGTGATGAAATTTGGAAAGACATTGATGGTTTTGGCTTGTCGACGCATCTCTTGAATGGGCTCCAAAACTTGTTGCCACACACCTGAAAAACAAAATATTAGTGTGCTGTTTACATTCTAATAGTTTTACAATAATAGAAACAAAACACATTCATAAAAACATTCTGCCACACTCTTTAAAAAGTAGAAACCATTGTGTTGCTGTTAATATTTTATGAGCAGATATTTTAGTTTCACACTGTTCACACAAAATTACATACTCCTACTTAGCATGTAAGTATACATTACATATCTGATGATGAAGTAAATAAAAGAACTTCAAAGAGCTGCAAGAAGAAACAGAAATCCAACTACTGCATCTATTTGAAAATCATTCACATTCATTTCATAAAATGCTTGCTAAGTGGTGTATTTGTGTGTGGAAACATATTTCTGTACCTGCTTATAGAAATTCCAGTTACGTTAGGTAAAAAGACTAGTCATTAATATATTTAATTGTGTGAGCATCTGTATAATGCTTAACACCATAACTACGTTTTCTCAAGGGCAGGGGTCAATAAGGCATATCATCACTTTTATAGTTACATTCAAAATTTTATTCAATTACAATTTTATGAATATTTGGCAATAAGTTTGGCTTAAAATTGTAGATTATAGTTTAAGTTTTAGTACTAAAAATAATAACTTTCTCAATGTCAAATTAAATATTAAAACAAAATTACAAAATACAGTGTTTTTGTGTGTCATGTGATATGTTGAATAAAGAATTGGTTGAAACTAGATATGCTGATACCCAAAATACAAAGTCTACAGTTTCTTCCAAATAAGAAACTTAAATAACATATACTTACAAGCTAGAATATAACACAAGAACCTCACATCTTTGCTACCCACTGAAATATCACTATATTTAGTGAATTAAATAAAGTGGTCCCATACACCTCTTCAATTTTTGTAAATATTTATTTATGCACACCTATTTCTCTCTATCAAGTGTTTATAACCAATCAAAAGTTCATAATTTCTCCCCTATTGGCTTTCTCAGCCTTTACAAGATCTCTAGGAATCAAAGATATTTTTTTTAAGTACAAAAAGAAGGGGTTAAAGGGGAAGGTGATAAAACAAAATTAAAACCCAGAATACAGTTTAGTTAGTGAGCCTGATAAATTACAGTAGAATTCTGTGAAACTGAGATAGTAATTTCCAACTTTTTTTTAAAAATTCATATATAAAATTAAAAAAAAATTAGTCTATCTTACATCCTGCACATGTGAAATTCAGCAAGGCTTAGCATGCATACTATGGGAAGTGGGCACAAATTCTGTATCAATCATAAAGACAATGTTTTTTTGTTTTTTAATTTACTGTTCCATGTTTTAAAAAAAATAACCAAAATTTAAGATTTTATTTGTAAATATTTGTTAAATATCATAATGTAATATAACTGACAAATGATTGTATTTTACAAAATACTAGTCCACTAGGAAGAAAAAAACTAAGACAGTTACATTTTGTAAAAGCAAGTTTTATGGTATTAGATACGGCAGCATGTGCTGTATCTGTGCCACATGATTGCAACGCTTTTTAGTGTTAGTCAGTAATTTAGCTCTACCTTGTAATTTTTATGTTGGTTTACAAGATTTATCACTTTGACCAAACCCGTAAAGAGAGAAAATAGAGTAAATGATGGATAAGATATAAATGTTTCTAAAAATGTTTGGTAGTTACCTAAAGGTTATTAGGAAGTTATAGAAATTTTGCTAGTTTTTTATGTATAAAAATATTTTTAATTGTAAAATCAAAATTACTTTGCATTTTTGATAATTAATATTTGAAAAGAAAAAAATGTGCAAGCAGATATTTAATTTAAGAATTTTGAAAATTAATGATTGGTACTTTGTGTATGAAAGCCTTGTGAAATTTACTGATAATCTGAACAATTTCAAAAAAAATATTAATATGTTCTTACACCCCTCACAGTAATTATTTATTTAAGAATAAAGGTGAAGGTAGTCAAAACAAATTTTTATAATTAGTTTTCAATGATATATAAACAAAAATAAAACATTTGGAAAAGAAAAAATATTACAACAAACTAAAAGTTGCATAAACCCTACACGGTGTACAAAAATATAAATTTTCATCCATACATGAAATGAAATTTCTTTGAATTTGAAATGTTCAAATGCTCATAAGCCAATTTAAATTTAATGACTCTTTTGTTCCTGTTTATTTCTTACAAGTTTTTCAAAGCATGGCACTTTGTTGCAGATAGCAATCTGCAAGTCTGCTTGTGCACCCAAGTGATTTCTTGATTTTGTCTTGATTGACAAAAGGGCACTAAATCCAAATTCGCATAAGTATGTCATCGCAAATGGGATGAGCACATTTAGTGCTTTTTCACAAAGCCTTGGAAGCATGTCCATTGCCGAACACCTATATTTTTCCAAAGATTTGTTTTCAAACAGCATTTCAAGAACTCGATTTGTGCATAGTTCAATAAGATTTTTCTTCAGTTTCTCATCATCCAAATATTGTCCAAATTGAAGAAATGCAGATTCATAATCCATTCTTTAGAAATTTCCAGTTCTCCTCCAAAATATCCATCAAATGACTTTGATAGTATTTCTAAATGATTAACAATTTCTTCACACACACATGGAATTAGGGATTCATCCTCACCTAACATTACTTCAAGTAATGGAAAATTTGAAAGATTCCCTCTTTTAAGTCGTCGACACCAAATATGTAACTTTTCTTTGACACCATTTAACTTTTCTCACATTTCAATATATTTATGTTATTCCCTAGAAGAGATACACTCACGTCATTCATACGAGTGAAAGTATCACTCAAATAGGCTAGCATTTGGTTTAATTCTTGTGATTTTATTTCTCTGGGAAGAATATAGTCATATTCCTTCAGAAAAGTTTTGACTTCTTCTCACAGTTTAAAGAAGCGCATTAAAGCTCTCCCACTTAACAGTCAGCAGACTTCTGTGTGAAAAAACAAAACTGAATGCTCACTTCCAAAATCTTCACAAAGTAGACTTAAAGAGGCGATCGTTCGGAGTGCGACCCCTAATCCAGTTGATGGTCTTCACAGAAGTGTCAAGGACCTTTTTCAACTTTGGAGACAATGTTTTTGATGCAAAAGCATGTCGATGAAGAAAACAGTGAGTACCTTGCAAGTGCAGAATCTCTTGTTTCATCAGTGCAAAAAATCCTGATTTATTTCCTAGCATAGCAGGACCACCATCAATACACACAGAACCAATAATTTGGATATCTAAATCATATTTTGCAAAGAAGTCCTTCACACACTGGAAGACATCTTTCCCTTTTGTGGTTGTTTTTAGATCTTCACAGAACAGGAAATCTTCCATTATAACACCATCATGGACATACCTCGCTAGTGCGATGGGTTGACTGCAATTTGCAACATCAGTTGTTTTGTCCAATTGAAGATACATTTTCAAGGGAATAGCCTTGATATCTGCAATAACTTGGTCCATAATGTCCAAATTCAATTCACCAATTCGGTTTTGAATAACATTATTTGATAATGGCACTAATTTAAGCTTTTTTGAGGCTTCTTTTCCCAGAACAATTGTTGTAATTTCTAATGTACATAGTTTTATCACCTCTTCTGCAATTGTATGGGGCTTCTTTGATTTGGCTACTTTATACACCATGTGATATGAAGCCATCAGCAGTGGTTTGTCAGCAGGTATAAAACCTAATTTTGGAAGGGTTGCTTGAGAATCAAAGCAGGCCATTCTACCTTTCAATGATTCAACATCATGGCCTGCAACAGCTGCTCCACCATGTCATTGTTGAAGTGTTCCTGCAGCTTAGGTGGCTTCAAATTTGCATTTGAAAGAATAGCATCACAAAGCATGTACAACATCCTCAGTTGTTCCAATGCAAGTGAAACCAAACTTCACATAATGATCATTCCATTTCCTTTTCTTTGACATAATGAAGTTTTTTTGCATGAACACAGAATCAACAATGCACTGACTACATGGGTTTATATACTCTGTGAAACTTTCTAGAACATTCTTGAATATATGTCACATAATGTTATTGATTAATTCTGGATACTTCTGGAAGTTTCTCAAGTCACAATCACATGAATACACAACATAAATAAATAACAGACACTTTAAGATAGCATTCACAAATGTAGCCTAATTAGTTGTGTAGAGTATTTAGGTCACGTTTACATTTCGTGTGTTGTTTGTTTACAGTTTTACATTAAGATTTTGGCCTGCGCCAGTGACAGTAGAAACAATGGTTTATTGTAACAAGGTGAAAAGCTGCATAACAAGAAAAATAAGAAATAAAAATCAAACAAAATGCACTATTAAGCAATGACATTGATGTATCTTTTTTCAGTTATTAAGAGAGGGGAGTCAAAGATTAAAAAAAATCTTAGATTATTGCTCCTTACAAATACTAACATGTATAAACAAAAAACAACTGAAATGTTATCTCACACCCCCTGGAATTGTATCTTGCACCCCCAAAGGGTGTGAGTACCCCTGGTTGGGAACCACTATTCTGTGTTAAAATAGGTGTAGAAAACACAAACTTTTATAGTCACCTGGATAATATCAACCTAATACTCCCTACTGAGCTGGGTACTTTTGCTAGTATAAAATGAAACAACCATAGGAAAGAAAACATCTCTGTTTCTAGTACTTTAAAGAAAAGCCCTGTCTGATACATTCCAGATTACAAAATAAATAGAATTAGGATTAGCATTTCATTATTTATGATACTAACATGAAATTTGTGTAACATTTCCTTTGATTGTAAATACTTACAAATTACCTGAAAAAGACATATTCTTGAAATAACCAAGAGATAATGCACTTTGAAATGCAAAACAAAGTTTAAATTGCTGATGATAATTCTTTTGCATGAGTCCTCACCCTTAGGAGAAGAATCTTTTAAAGTGAGTTCATCATGGCCTGGTTCTTGCACCTGGATTTGAAAATCTGGTTTTCCATTAAAGTCAAGTATGCTGCAAATATAGCGACAGCGCTTTCCAAGTCTTCGAATACTCCAGTACATCCTCACGATCTTGTATCCTACCTGTAAAAAAAACAACAAAAAACAACAACTTACATCTAAGTACATTTCTTTAACAATAAGTAGCCTTTCAGTTCTATTTCCAGCATACTATTATGATAAATATAAGGATTTTCATTAAAGAAAAACCTATTTCTCTTTACATTATTGATCAGTAGGAAAAAAGTTTTTTGCAAAAGCCAATTTATACTAAGTTTTAAAAGTCAGAGCACAAAATGGAAAACATATGTACTAAAAGATACTTATTCCCTACAATTATATTACTTTCGGAAATAATTTCACAGTCCAAGTGATTTTGATATTATATAAAGAGTATCTTTTCTATTTGTATGTGTGAATTACAAAATAAGAAGTCAAAATGCCAAAGATGAAAAACACTCTACAAAAGAACTTTTTATCCTGCTTCAAAAGAGACTATTTTTTTCCTGACATAAATTGAACCTTGTATTTCAGAAATATCTTTTGAAAAGGATATCTAAAACTTTCCTGTAACAATTTTACTTTTGTGTGTGCTTGAGTCTTTGTATTCTAGAATAAATAAACAAATATCACCAACATCAACCTACAGGATAAATAGAAGTTGGGCTGTGAAAAGCTTGAAGCTGGTGAGGCAAAAGCTGACCAATGTTCAAGAAAATGAGACTTCCAATACGAATGAGGTGTTTGTCACCCTGGTGAATCATGCTAAAATGCATCAAAAACAACACAATAAAAAAACACAATTCCATAACAGACTAAGTCTTACTTGAATATTCATGAAATATATGACTATCAATACATTTTGTATCAATATTTCACATTGTGAATTAGACTGAACATAAAACCATTGAATGAATGCAGAAGCTGCAAAGTGCTGATAGTCTGACATTATTACAATGTTTACTCGTCAACAAAATGCACTATTAAGCAATGACATTGATGTATCTTTTTTCAGTTATTAAGAGAGGGGAGTCAAAGATTAAAAAAAATCTTAGATTATTGCTCCTTACAAATACTAACATGTATTATTTTAAAAAAACAGCAACCTATTCATCAAAACACAATACCTTGCAATCTGCTTATGTTCCTCTCTATTAATGTAAACCCTCCTAAATACAGCCACTGATTCCAATTCGCTGTCCAGTGTAGGAACCTTTGGGACATGTTGCGGACAAAGCATAGTCTGTAATAAACAAAATATGATTATTAGAAATTTGTTTGCTACAAGATTCATTTTTTAACAGAAAATATTAAGATGTATGAGAGCTAATCCAAGTTTTGTTTTATAAGCAATACTATTTTTCTTTTCACATCTTAAGACCTTATGCCTCTTGTATCTAGTAATGAATAATTTTTAAGCTCCTTTAACACATTTTATTAACACACACATAAAAACATGCATCTGTTACAAAAACAAATTGTGAAATATTTTTTAGCCTAATAATTTTAATTAGATACTCCACAGATGTCTACTTTCTTATTACTTTTAATTAAGACAATCATCCTTTGGGAAGCTTCCTAATGATTCTGTAAAGAAGAGACGTGTATGATATTAACTTTAAAACATATCTACCAAGGACCAATAGTACTATATTTTTGTTTTAATGCTAAAGTAAACTAAATTTGCTATTACACAATTTTTAAAAATATACTACAATTATTCTTCATCTTATATTAGCTAATCACAATTTCTTGTGCAACTGTTTGTTCTGATCATAAGTAAAGTTTTGCTGTATCCTCTAAAATTTGAGTAAAACCAGGCCAACACTGTTTTTATATTTAAATTTTTATCGTGTTTAACAACTATTAAATCTGAAAACAAAACAAAATAGATCACTAAACTAAAAATAAGCAAAAAAATTAAAGAATTTGTCAATCATCCCAGCTAGAATCATTATTTACATTATGACTGACGTAGTTCATTTAATGTGTTTTTGTAAAAAAAACATAAGAGTAAAAATGGATTCTGTAGCAAATACCTTATCTTTATAAAAAATGCATTTTTCTTCTACTGCACATGGAAAATGGTAAACATTGGTGCATCTAGGTCTGAAGCAACGTAAAGAAGCACCAACTTTTTGACAACGTACACAAGCTGAGACCAAGGCTCTTTTGAAGGCTGTGTCCACATTGATCAAAGCTCCATTCACTGTTTCATAAACCTCTGCTGACCAAAGGGCACAGTTCAAATGGACCCACTTATTGACATCTGCATTCAATAATCTGAAAAAAAAAGTATAAATAATAATGGCACATGAAGCTAACATTTTAAGACTTTTTGTTCCACACTAAAGTATTTCATAATACTTAAGTTTGTTTGTTTGTTATTTGTGCTGTACAATCCCCAAAAAGATACTGACATCCAGTTTTTAGATATCCAGTTCAGATATATCCCAGAGCCACTGGGGTCATAGGTAGATACATTTAAGCTATTTAATGATCATTACTTATATTTCAATTTTCAAGGCTATAACTGCAAATTGAGATTAAAAGAAGTCTGTCCAACAAATAATTATTATATTTTCAGACATATCAACCAAAGATTAAAAAGTAATTATATGCTGCCTCTATAATGATGAATCTAACAAATGTCTACATTTTCTTTTGTTTAATAAATATATTATTTTACACCACTAATAATTACATACAAAAAAATATTATGGGTGGTTTCTAACCAACCGTCATAACCCTGAAAGGAGTTGCATTTAAAATTGAAAATAAATTAACAATCCTCATTTTTTACATCACATGTTGCATCTGTGCTTTACTTTATTAATAGGCTGATACCATTATAAACACAGACTACACTTAATTACAAGCATGAATCTAAACTATGTTTTTCTCATCTTCATTTGTTGATATACAAATAAATTTCTTAAGCTGACCAGTGAAACCTCACCCTCCCTCTAGTCTTTTTATACATTTTGCTAAAATTCTTTACTAGACCACTGGACATATTCAGAACCAATAAAATAAACCATTTCTCTTAGAAAGGCATGATTCAGATTTCCACATAAACCATTAGTCAGCTTGAGTTTTATACTGATAATCATAGTCTTTTACTACAAGCACTTACAGAATCTTTCTTTAACCAATTTATAGATTACTTATTTCAGTTTTTTATGTATTTGTTGTCTGTTATTATAGCACAGTTTTAAAAAAAAACACAAAAGTAAAAGTTAAAATTTTTAGTTCATGTAATTAACTTAATACACCCAAAATAACATTAGCACACTGTGTGATCACATACTGATATCAGTTCACACCTAAACTTACTACCACAAAACATTTGGCTGTGATTTATTACTTTTCACACACAAATTTGGCATAAACAGCAGAAACAAAAGTTATAATTTTCCCATGCTGAAAATGTATTTCCAATAGGTACTTCCCTTTTCTCACAAGATTAATTATTCTTGTTCACTGCTGCCCTCTATACGAGAACCTTTTATCATGTATACTACATGTCTTTGCCACCATTTCTATGTGCCTCTTGTGCAAATTATCATACATCACTTCTCTACCAATAGGAGTAAAGTATACTCATGCAAATCCTTTTATGCGCCTCTACCAAAGTATCATTTCAAAGTTTGGAAGGTGACAGAAGCACCAGAAGTGGGTATGGAGGAAAGATGGGAAGTGTGAATAGAGGGAAGTACTAATGAGGAAACATTTTAAGTACAGAAATATTATAATTTCTGATAAGGTACTTCCTTCCACTCCTAGAATTCCACACTGATTAGGAGGAGAGACTGGTGCAAAGTAAGGTCATACTCTTAATAAGTGTCTCAAAGATACCTATATAAATGAGTGAGTCAGATCCAAAGAGAGAGACCTCACCATTTCTGATCCAGGTATACTCTTTGCCCATTTGTGTGCATGTACAGTATAGTAACAAATTCCACAATAAGAAAAGTGGGTAAACAAAGATGTGTTCCATGATATTGAGTGGCTGGAGCACATAGGACTATATTTGATAAGTCAACTACATCCAAAACCTCCTCATGAAGTACCAACATCTGTGCAAGGGTATGATGAAGATCATACATTCTTCACACCCAACATAAGAACTAGAAATTAAGAACCACTTTGATACCTGGGTATGACACAATATTAGCTCTGATCTATTAAACCAAGACTTTGACATCTGGTATTAAAAGTCTATCACATGCACCCAACTCCTGTAATCATGAAATCGGTCAAGATCATCCACAGGGCAATAATATCTGCATAATAAGAGAGAGAACAAGGGTGAACCAAGAACAGAACCAGAACAATCCTATATATCTCTGCTGTGATCTACAACATAGAAAAAGGAAATTGTGGGAGGAAAATAGACAGTATGAAACCATTGTGAGGACTTATGTTGATTGGTTTACTGAAATTAAAAAACCAGGCTGCAGGGTACTGACACTGATGTGAGGGGAGGATGAGGGTTTCCAATCATTCGAAGGGTGAATTGCATTTTGACATCTCACTATACTGTATGGTCAACTGCATATCAGAGTATATTACATCACCACCAACATATGCTGAACTGAATGGATAGTCATTTTACATGAAACCTATCCAGCAGGGTATAGCCATGATTGACCACCCCAGTGGCTTTGAATTGGTAAGTGGTAAGCACTCCCATACTCTATTAGAAGAAAAGGAGGCTGAGAGCCCAAAAGAATGTCAACACCCAAGACAATGCAATGAGTGACCATGAAACCCTATTTTGAAAAGCAGATCATGCAGGTTTATTCAATCAAGGCATGGTAGGGATAGGCAGCTATTTCCTTCTGCTTTATCCAAGAATTCCATGGATGATTCAGTCCAAGATGAGCCAATTTATGAAGCCAATATCTTGGGGTTATTCACCTACAAGCAATATTGTGAAACACCCAATCTCAAAGGTTAGCATGAGAAGCCATAGAAAGGAAATCACTAGTCAACATAGCATACAATGTGGACTTAGAGTTGAAGAATACCTGGTGAGGCATCATTCACCACAGAGTGGTATCCATGTAATGAAGATATGAAAAATGGGCCCCTGAAAGAAAACCCAAGGAAGCCAAAACCATGATACGGTATAAATAATGGGAGATGAATACATTAGGGTTTGTCAAAATGCTTAGTTGTAGAAATTCTTCTTAAGGCTGATTGCAATGAGAAATGAGGACTAAAGTGAAATGTCAGATTTGAGAAGAAATAATGTAGAACAAAGGATTGTGGGAAGAGGACATGGAGGAATTAGCCAACTAGCTCAAATGAAGAACCCAACTAGTGAAGGTAAAAGGGAAGACATCTCTTGGATGAAGAGAGTTGCCATGGGATAAACTGATCAGAATGGGAACCATAGAAAGAAGTCATGCAGACAACAGAACAACAAAAGGCACTTACAAAAATTGGAAGTATATCTTGATTGGGATGAGAAAAAAGATGAGAAACAGAAGGAAAGGAAATAAGTAAAAATGAGGAGTTACCCTCATGAACTGCCAAGGTTTTGAAATGGAAGGAACAATCCAGATAAAGGAGAAGACAGGTAATGGTGATAAAGTGTGCATGTGACACTGGTGGAAAATAAGTCAGACTGCTAATGCTTATAGGCCAAAAGAAAAAGCAAATATGTTTTAACTCTTTCCAGATAGGTCACCTGTGAAAGGCCACATCATCAAGTTTACTGACTTGCATTCAAAATTTTAATGAACTGCTATTTTATGACTTCATGTCATTAGGTCTGGTATCAAACCGTAGATTATAATTCATATTTTTATACATTATTTAATTTATAAATTGACAAGTAAATATTAAACATAAACATCTAAACATCAATTTTTGAGTGTCATGTTGTAAGCTGAATGCAGCACTTATTCAAATTAAATGTTTGCAATGTCACAAAGACTATAGTTTCGTGTGAATTAGTAACTCAAATTACTGATGCTGAAAAGCTAGAATTTAAAGTAAAAACATTTTATTTTTTCTATTTGTATAGCTATCACTATATTTAGTGAATGAAACACATTGGCCCATACACCTCCTCTTATTTTGGGAAATGGTGCCTTACATGCACTTATTTCTATATATGACATGTGAATAAGCAATCAAAAGCTCAAAATATCCCCTTAGTGATTTTCTAAGCCATTTCCAAACATAATGGTGTCCACTATTCAAGACAAATCTTTGTGGTGGTAAGTTGAGTCTTTAGTCTGTTCAAAATTTCATATTTATTTAGAAACAAATTAGCTTAATTACCAAGCATAATAAATTATAAATTCTTTGATATCACTGAAGTAATTTACAATTATTTGCTTATTCAAATGTATATATAAAACCTAAAAGAAATTATTTCGATTCACATCCTCCACATAAAATTTCGTCAAGCTTTTAGCAAATGACAAGCAGAGCAAATGAGTAAAAAAATCATTGTTTGCTTTATTTCTTTATTCACTGTTCTAGATTTTAAGAAAAATAAGTTTAAAAACTTGTTTGTAAATATTAATAACCTAAATACACAAAAATGTGTAATAATTTAAATATTATTGTATTTTACAAAATACCAGTCAACTCAATCACAACCAACACAGGCCACTTTGTAAAAATCAGAGGTTTATATTATTAGATATGGTAATACGAGCTCATGTGCTTTGCATCATTTTAACTTACGTATTCTTAACCAGGCATGGCTGGAATATCAGTATTATAAAAATAATAAATATATATAAATGTATAACTCAATGAGATTTAAGCAATTTATTCTAAATATTTGTATTTTTGTGTTATATAGTAATCACTCAATAACTAAAAAGGAAGAATTCGTATTTTTTTCTTAATTGTATACAGCAGTTACAAGATTAGTCAAATTGACTAATCACATACAGAGATACATCAGTAAAAACAAGATAAAATTTAACATTTGTTATAAAATGTTTGCTAAATTATTCATTAGTGAAAATAGAATAAAGATTTTTGTTAAGAAATGTTTGTTGAACTATTTGGACATAAGGATTTCATAAGTACACATGAACAAGTTGAATAGGATGTGAAGAGTCAACTAGAGACCTTAACAAGTATCTCCAGGTTTATTTGTTCAATAAAATACAAGCCAACCTATCTGTGTAATGTAAAACCTTATATAGTACCCTCAATTTGATACATTAATTTTCTTTATACAGCAGATTGAAAATGTGTATATCAAAAACTTTAAAAAGAGTTCAAAATTTAAAACAATTATCAATCTTCATTTAACATATGATGCATCTGCAGTCTCATATCCATCACGTATATTCACAGTGCAAATGCATCACTAAATTGCATGAAAATTCAAAGCCTATTAAGAGTATTTAAGTTTTCTTCCATTATCTCTAAAGAGAAATTTCCAAACTTTTGTTGAGACATCATATTGGAAAAATAAACCTTTAATTTCAAAATTTAAACATTTTTATGCTAATCAGAGAGTTTTGTTTTATACACAATTTTTGTGAACAATATTATTAGTCAAAATCTATTTATATATACAATAAATATGTTTTTCTAAATGCAATTATATCTGTTTGAAAGCACAGATTATTCAATGACAAGCTTTACTAGATTTAGAGAGTCAGCAGGCAACAACAGTGTTACAGTAACTCACACATGACTGAACTTCGTATTTACTAAATACTACTGTTATGTTTACTATACTGAAACAATAGAGATAAATTAAAGAACTCGTAATTTATTTAAAAATAAATTAAATTTACTGAGATCAACAACTGCTAACCTTATAATAATGACATTTGTTTTGGCAATCCTAGTTTTGTGAAGTTATAAACAGTAAAATTTAAACTTACTTTAAGAAAATGTTATAAATTTGCAGCACACAAAAAAAGGTTTTTAATAAAATATTTCTACTAAAAATCCAAGTGAAAAGTGTTTTCCTGTTAAAATTACAAATACTTTTCTTCATCTTGAAATTCTTTTCTGTAATCTATAAAACCTCCTAAATACATATATTTTTCCAGTAAAATTTGTATTTTATCTGTCATATTTCTCTGCCCTAACTCTACACGGTCAATCTGGCTAACCTTGTAACCACAAAAAGGCATGAAATATATTTTTAAAAAAAAACATATAATTAATACTTGAAACCATCAGTACTTGGTGAAACCTCATAACTACAAAATTGAGAACATACTAGACAAATGTTCATTTCACAAGTACATAATTTATCAAGGCCACAGTTTTGCCAGAAAAGGCACCACCAGGTACACACTGAAATATTTTGTAGTGAGGTTTATATATATATATATATATACACATATACACACAAGATTAAAGAAAGTGAGTGAGTATGACCTTCACCTAAAGACAAGTGGTGATGAGCTTAAGTTGGTTTTGTCATTTAGAACTTTGTCTGCATTTATTTTGACATCTATATCTATTTATTTCTAAAACATCTGTACTGTCTAGATTTTAACTTTTTCATGGGCACATAAAATTTTGGAGTTTTTTCTGGATTAAATTGGTGTTTAATTTCAATAAGGTGGGATGCAAGGTTGAATTCATTTCCTTAATTTCCAGCTTCTAGAACATTCTTTAATTTTTGTTTCTATGGTTCATTCTGTTTGACATACATATACACTATTGCAATCTTAATACATTCATTTTTTCCTAGGACGTTTTTACAGAAAAAGGTTGGTCTCTAGGTTTCTTAGTTTGATGTGTTATATATATTTTGTGAGAATTTCCAATGTAGCTCATCTTAAGCTATTTTTTTTTTTATTTTGTTGTCTTTTGGTACATTATGGGTATACTGATTTAAAATTTTTTAACTTTCAATTTTTTGAGCAAAAATTAACTTTGTTGTATAACCACTGTTAGCACCAATTTGTTTTATAGTTTTTAATTTAATTTCATAGCATTCAGATAATAAGAATACGGTGATAAGTACATGTAACAAAGTACAGAACACAATAAATTTTCAAGATACTGGATGCCTTGGAAAAGCACGTGTGATGGTGTAATTATAATTCAATGTTCTGAAGCTTTCAAAACAATGTATGATGTTACTGATGTAAATATTTAAGTCCAAAAAGTAAATGTTTTTGTTATCACAAAATTCCATAGTAAATTTAATAAATCTGTCTTGAGAATTTAAATTTTTACAAAGTTACAAAATTGTCAATTCAAAGTACCAAATAAGCAGAAATGAAAAAAATTACTACAGAACTAAATTGCATGAAATTTGGTAAATATTTAAAGAATATTACAACAGTGAAAAACTGTACATATTTTACAAAATTTTATTTCAGACCAAAGTTACCAACAATATCTATGCAGAACTAAAATAAGTATTAACTAAAGGATATACACAAGAGTATCCTGATTTTAACCTAGAAATAACAAGCATTTCTTAAGAGAAAATGTTCTTACCTAGCTGGGCCTTCTGTATCTCCATCACCAACCTCATGACACAAAACACATCTTCTTTCATCTTTTGGCAACTTGTCTGGCTTAACACATATTGAGATACTATCCAAAGCCTGTAAAATCCAAGATTTAATGAGATTAAGAAATAATGTTCAGGTAAGTGAGGAAAACACAAGTCAAGAATTCACTTGGAATGACAAAATAGCAAAAAATAAACTACTGTCATATGCCTATACTTACTAAGAAACAAAAACTAAAAACTGTTAAATTAGTAATCTTAAACAGTCCATGTAGTGTAAATTTTATAAAACACAAAATACAATTTAACTCAATTTCATAATTTACACCAAACATCATATTCATTACAAAATTTGAAATTATTTACTATAAAAACATCTTTTACTTTGATGTAGTATTGGCAAAATAACCACCACCTTACATAAATTTTGGAAAGTGAAATTCTACTACAACTGAAACCCTACTGCTTTACCAATTAATCTGTACTTTAAACATACAGAATAAAATACCTTAATGTTTATCCAAGTCTTAATACAGCACTTTCATAAACAGAATAACTTGCACAATGCTGTATTTAGTATACACAAATATTTAATGTCCTATATATTAAGAAAAAAAAATTAAACCTGACATTTAACACACAAAGTAGTTTGTATAGCACTTTACTTGCAATCAGCAAAAATCTCTTCCTTAATTTACCTAGTCTACACAATGATGAATTTGAAAGATAAAGCTGATGCTGAACAAATTTACAGGCAGCATTATGTTTACATGGGAATCATTTACCAAATTCAACAACCATAAAAACTACTGAAAAAGTTCTTCAGTCCACTACGTTGTGATTATTTTATTGACATAGTAGCAATCCATTCTTAGCCAGAGTTGAAGAGGTTATGTAGCAACTAAGCATCACTGTGCTCCACTGTTAAACTAAACCACTGTAATCATTTAATTCTTTGATCAAACTAGAAAATATTTACTGATTAACCACAGCATCTTTTACCACATATGTCATAAAGTATTTGTGATTTACGTTCATAATTTTATTAAAATACTTTTAAGTATAGCATAAAATATTAGCTAATAATCCACATTTTAATGGTTTAAAAGTTTTAAATCCTTAATTTTAGAAGGCAATATATATATAAAAAAATCCTGAATTTCCCCTAGTATGAGAATTGTGACATTTTCTCTAGGCAACCCACTTTATCCACTTTATACACCCCTTCAATAATTACAAAATTAAATGTAAATCATGCAATAAAATTATCATTGCTCAGACAAAACAATTTTTATAGCCTTCAGTTTTGTTTGACTACAGAGAAAATAAATACAAAATCAGACCCCTCTTGCCACAACCATTTGTCACATCCTCTTTCAGGATTTGTAAACAAGGTCTCTCCTATCTTTAATTTTACTTTATAACCAATAGAAAGTGGAAGTTTTCATTTACCAACTCATGTATTGTATAATGTTGTTTTCTAAATGTAGAAATGTTAATATTATTATTAGTACAAACTTTCTTTTACAAGAAAGAAAATGACTAGCTTGGATAAATTTGTAATGGTTCTTGTTGCATAGTTAGAAAGCCAGAAAAATCATAATAGTTAGAATTGTGTACTTTTTGCATGGTATTAGTCTACATTCGATGGTGCATTACCTAATTAAACAAAAATTACTTGGTGCATTACTACCCTTAGCATAAAAAAGTGGGGTTAAATGTCATCAATAATTGACAACAAGAAACAAAAATATATGGGTACTGTTCTTCTTTTTTATTCTTTATATATTATTATAAAAGTAACTAATATGTAAAAATCAGATCTCTGTTAGTTAAGGTTAGATTAAGTAAAATTATTAATAATAAAAATGTTTCATGATAAGTGCATACAAGTAACAAAATTTGATATCATAGCATGGCCTCCACATCCCCCAAGTGACTTGCAATTTAGAATGGTGCATAAATAGCTGTTAGAAACAGTTCAAATGGAAATAAAACAATAAAATTTAATTGGATACAGATGTACATTGTTATGAGTTTAAAGCTACTTGAAGACATTCTAGAAATTAAAAAAGGGCAATTGAGATTTATTTTGATTTTTCTGAGAGGCTACAAGGTTGGTCAAATTCACCAATCTTGTATAAAGTTAGAGTAAAGAAAATAATGGGTATGGTACATAAAGTTTTATTGAAAACAAATGTATGAAACTTATTTAGAAGGCCTGAAATTACACAAATGTAATTAAAAACATTTTAACATAAAAAAAAGTATTTCAGATTTTAACATAAAAATCACTTTTGACATGAAATATTCAAAACAAATGCTTGAAATATTAATGGACGTATCTTTTTTTAATTCATTTAAAACACTTCACTGAAAATATATTTTTTGCAAGTGAAAGGCTGATAACATTTATTGAAAGACTGCCATACTAGATTAAAAGTTAGTAATAACAAATATATCAAGATTTTGAATGACTACAAAAAGAAGTCATGTGTTTAGTCAAATTGATCAAGTCTCTGTTGAGAAAATAAATAACTGTTGTAAGGAGTGTTCATATCACTGACCAAAAACAAGCAAAACTTTTCAAACAGTAGATGTAATATGATTCAAGCTCAACATAAATAGACAGCAACTGCTTTACTTTAGAATGGAGCTGGAATTTGTAATTAAGTAGTACACATGCAGGCAGGGTTTTATGTTAACTACTATCTTGGTAATGAGCTGTTACAAATGAGTTATCCTTCTCAGTTAATGATCACTGGTGTAAAGTCACTATTATAGCTTTCAACTAAAGAAATGTTGAACTATGACTCACAAATCCTCATAACAATAATGATACAACTCTTCCATAAAGACAAATTTAAAAAAAAACTCTTTCACCTAACTCCCAAAATCAAACACACCAGATTAATAATCCCTTACGAAAGAGCTTCACTGCTTTAATTTTACTTAGGGTCACTATATTTACCTGTCCAACTTCTTCTTCAGATGGACTTTTGTACTTTGGAGAAGAAACATAACTTTCATTCCACAATTTCCAGCGCAAGCCATGCCACTTTTTTGGAAGAGGTTCAGAATCCTGTAAAACAAAATAAACTTTTTTTAATGTTACATGAAGCAATGTTGACTAATGCAGATAACTTGAAAGAAAATGTTTTTAACTAGTTAGTACTTAGGTCAACCACATCAATAAAAATTGTGTAAAAACCTTACAAAATCCAATTTGAAATGTAAATTGGTGATTTTAAATAATAAAGTGTTAAAAGTTAGCCAATTATGGGTCTAACATTAAGAGTTCTGATAATTCTATCAGGATAGATAATACAAAAATAACCCAACAAAACCCTTCTTGCTTTCACCCTAAACTTTAATCATAATAACAAAAAAAGATAGCTTTTTTTTTAATTAAAGGAACTGTCTTAATTCCTACAAACTTATATTCTCAAGTGTTTCTTCATGATTGTGATAAGAAAAATATAAATTTTCAGACATCCAGTAAGCTGGTGAAAAAGTAGTTACTGTGTTTACTTTTGAAGTACCACAGCAATGTTCACAAAATACATATTTTCATAACACTTTATTAATTTCTAAGATTAGGTTTCTATTTATCACTAAAAACCACCAACACATCAATCACAGAAGAGCAACCACAAAATACCCAATCATGAAGAGGACTAATTTCTCCAAAACCTAACATTTTATTTTTTTCCCTCTTTTGGTAATTGTATTTGTCCCTGACATACCAGAGACTACAATGTTTAAACTCTCTCTTCCCATCAGTAAAGAAAAAAAACTGTTACATCTAGAAATGCTTTACTTAATACATATCTTTTCATACAACTGAATCATTTCATGGCAACTAAAATACAACTTGTGATCTTCTGTTTTAAACATTATGTAGATGTAGTTCAACATAGCTTTGGCCAATTAGTATTCATGCTAATGGGTTTTAAAAGATTATTTTTATTATAGTAGTAATATGATATTCACAAAATTTATAAAAATGTAAAACTAGTCAGAATTACTTCTGTTGCTCAACAGTTACATGACCTGCCTAATCATAACACAGAATTTAAATGAATCTGGTGGTCATGCAGGGCACCTCAGTGATTGCAAAATTAAATCTACTCCCCAACAAACACTTCTAATACGAAAGACACTTAAGTCCCATGGTCTAATAAAAAATGACAAACTGATTAAATCACCTGATAAGAGACATCAGATGTAGCAATGCTTTCAAAACCTGAGAATTAGGAACAATGATGAAAACTCAGTAATACTGTTCCCACTCAAAAATATGCAGTACCAGTACTCAAAGTGTTTCTAAACAAATGAACAAATTCACACACAAAATCTAATCACGTTAACACTGCCATCTAAGATGGGGCTCTCATAAATAATACATTCATTTCCCTATGCAATGCACAGTACTATTTACAACAATCTCTTTCTTATGCATACAATGACACTGTACTTTCATACTTCTAATTTTGTTTTCAAATATTTTTATTAAGTTTAAAAAGTTTATTATGCATGCATAAAGATTATTCTTTCAATTATAAAACAATAAAAATATGTAACTAGATTTTTAAACTATTTGATTTTGTTCAGAGAATAATATAAAGCAACTACAGTTAACTTTATTTAATAAATCTCAATATTAAAAATATATTAGGCACTCCAATTACATCACAAAACAAAAACTGACACTAAAGGGTATTTAGATTAAAATACAATTCAGTAACTAAGTATTTATGTTTTAAGAATGATAAAAAAGTATTTGAAATTTAAAGGAATATTCAAAATGTTTTTCTCCCAACTTCACATATATTTTACTTCACATTCCAGTTGAAAAACACCTCTTTAGAACAAGCTATTAAATAACAGAAAATTATTAAATATAAAAATAATAACACAATTTACAAATATATGCAAAACCAATAACAGCAAATTCATATATGAAATTGCAACTAGAAAACTTTAATATTAGGACTCCAAAAATAAATATTATTTTTGAACTACAAAGTTTGAAAAAGTATAAACCAGTGTTGTAAAACATATTTCAAGCAAAGCAAGCATTATTTCCTTCAATACACTTTTGTCAACGTGTAACAATGCTGCTTTTGCCCCTGCTGTAAAAATCAGTTTCTATTGAACAACAAGTTTCCCAAAAACTTCTTCTGCAGCTGTCTGGTTTAAAAACTGTTTATTGTTCAAAAAGTTGTAAAAGTGTTTGAAAAAATAAAAATTTGTAAGGGAAAGGTCTGGAGAATAAGGCAAATGAGGCAGAACCTTGATTTCCAATTTGTTCAATTTTTGGAGAATCATACTTGACGGGTCTCATAACACCGAATTTGTTGATCTTCAGTCAGCTCATACAGAACCCACTTATTCAACTTTTTGTCTTTCCAATCACACAGAGGTGGTTGGCAATGTTTGATGTGCTTGTGCCTAGCTTTTCTGGAAATACTGTTGTGCAAGGGTCTGTCTCAACTGCTTCCTTTAATGTGTTTTCATCAAAGGGTGGCTTCCTTTCACAACCTTCATGCTCTTTAAGACCTTCATCTCCACATCGAAAACTTTGGAACCAATGCTGAATCATGCCCAAATGCCTGGCTGATGTTCCATGTAATTTTGGTAGCTTTTCGTCCAAGTTTGAAGTTGTAGAGCAGTGGTGAACAAATGTTTTGAGCCAGGGGCCACAAAACAATGAAGATTAAAATTGTCCCACAGTTTTTTCACACAAGATGGATATCACATTTAAGAACATGCAAATAACAATTACATCAAAGAATTTCCACATTATTCTAAGAAATGCTGTGATATGTCAACTGTCACAAAGTCAATGCACTGGATAGTGCTGTATGTCATCTACAAGCTTAGAAATGTACGGCTTGATGTTTGATGTTGAAAGATGCAAGACTGCTTCCAGATGATCATCAGTCAGCTGATTGCAAGTGTTGTTTTTGTTCAGTTTCATATGTGTGAAAGCTTGTTTGCAACAGTACATGTTGCCAAACATGCTAGTGTGGACAAGTGCATTCTCTTTCACATAAGCAAATGTATCAGGCAACGTTTTGTAGAAGTCAAGCAAACTGTTTTCTCAGTAAATACCACGCACTTCATCAGATGCCTGGAGATCAGTAAGTTCGAACTGATAATCTGCTGACAAGTTATCCACTGACACATTGAAAGGCTCAGCAAAAGTTTCATCAACAATCTGCATTGGTCAAAGTCATGAAATCATGAGTTGAAGGATTGAATTAAGGTATCAAGCTTTCCAACATAAACTTATGCGTCAATGTCCTGATTCTTCTGTAGCAGTGACTGAAAAGTGAGGAAGTGCATGAAGTCGCCTGATTCTGCTTGCTGCCAGAACAACTGCAACTTTGTTTTGAAAGCTGAGACATGATTTGCAAGCAAACAGACAAGCTGATTTTTGCCTTGCAACTTCAAGTTCAGATGATTCAAGTGTTGTGTCATGTTGACCAGAAAGGTCAAATCAGCTTGCCATACTGGATCAGTCATGGAAATCACTTCTATGTCTTTGTTCTTGCATCTGAAGAATTTATCACCTTATCAATCAGCTCCTAGAAGCTTCTGAGCATCTTCCCTCAACTCAGCCACCGTACTTCACAGTGATACACAAGGTCACCACAATGTGAATCAATTTCTTCAAGAAGACTTTGAAACTGACGGTGATTGAGCCCTCGTGATTTGATGAAATTAATGGTTTTTGTCATTAATGCCATCAGTGACTGAAAACCAAGTTCTTTACTGCACAGGTTCTGTTGGTGAACAATACAGTGCAACCAGCCTGCTACATTCTCCGATCATGGCTGGTGTTCCATCATTTGTTACACTTACCAGTTTCATGAAATTCAATGAAACACTACTACACAGTTGTACTGTCTCCTCAAATAGAACAAACCCAGTTGTCTGATCCTTCATGGAACACATGCCAATTAGTTCCTCTGTGATATCAAACAATAACGACACACCACGAACAAAAACAAGTAGCTGTGCTGTTGAACTGATGTCAGTTGACTCATCTGCTGCCAAAGAGAGGTAGACAAAGTTAGCTGCTTTATTTGTAAGCTGCCTTGTCACATCTGCTGAGAGTTGTGAAATTCTTCGTTCAACTGTCACACGATTCAAAGCCAACGTCTATAGCTTGCAAACTGCTTCTGGACACAACTTTTCCAATGCAGTAATCATACATTGCTTGACAAAATAACCATCAGTGAACAGTCAGCCAGATTTCACTATCATCAATGAAATATCGTAACTGATCTCACATGCTACACCTAAATCTGCTGACTGCTTTAAGAAAAGTTTCGACTGGTGGTTCAGTGACCGCTGCAAAGATTCAATTTGAGTTGTTTGTTCATCACCGACAACGTTGTGGAAATCTTTATGCTTTGACTCATTATGACGCTTTATATTGGATACCTTCGCCATTGCTATTGTCGAACGACACAGTAAACAAATCATGTTCTTCTGTTGTTGAACAAAACAGTATTGCACAATCCAATCATCATGAAACTGCCAGTTTTCGTTGTTACCTTTCCTTTTATGATTAGCTGCCATTTTTGTTACAAAATAATATCAAAATAGGACTTGTAAGTAAATATTGAAGAACAATTGAAACACGTGTGATTTCTTAATTACAGAAATATTACATCATTGCACCAATGATTAAATGCCTATGTATTAACAAGAGTTGCTTATTAAATTTTCTTTATTGCTTGACACAAATATGAAACCATCCAGTATCTAATCTAATGCATATTCTTCTCTAGCATTTAATCTTCATGCAGGCACAAACTCTGCATGTTTGACTTTCCTGTTGAATATTGTGGGCCACTCGGACTCGTCTTGAGCCAAACTTTGTGCACCATTAGTGTGGAGGAAAATCAAATGAAAGTCCTTCTTATGCATGTTGCCATATGGGTTGCAAAACTTACTCTGAGTTCAAACAGTAGACAATTCAGACACCTTTTAAGCAACAAATGTTGGATTAAACCAATAAACCAATAATAAGTTGCTCAACATTCAGCTTCTAAATGTCATCATGATAATTCTGACATTTATTTCTGGATAACTTAATAAAAATACTAATTTCCATGGTTTTATGTAGCCCTTTAAAACTTTAAACAAAGAAAAATTCTTGTCAATCTGACATTATCTATAATTTCTGTTTCATGTAGCCTACTGTTTCTTACATTTTCTTAAAGAAGTACAGTGCACTTTATAAAGTAACGAGTAAAATAATTTTTACATTGTTTGACTTGCAGTATTTAGATTACTTTCTAAACAAAAGGCTATTATACTGCTATACATATATGTATACAAGCATGCATACTCACTGATACATGCGAAAAAATGTAAAATTAACAGAAAAATTGGACATTTGAAAATAATGCACCTTAAAAATCTTTAGTTTTAATTATTATTTCCTTTGCAATGTTTTGAGCAAATATTCTATTAAAAATTTGAATATACTTATTTTTTGTTTCCCTATTAACTCTATTTCCTTTTTTCAATTAACAGCTTGTCACCATTAGCTTACTTTTTTTCACATTAACATCATCAGTATAGCATTAAATCGAATTTTTAAATCTAGTTTACAGCAGTCAGAGAGAAAGTAAAGTTTTAAAAGATTTTTTGCAACACAATTACAAACATCACTGATAGTCACCTGAAGCTGGCCTTTCCAGTCCTGATTTTGAGTTATTTGAAGTCATGTCCATTTTCAAATAATAAAGTAATACAAGTTTTAATAGGCTTTCTGTAGTATAATTTTAATTATTATAACTTGCCAGAATGGCAAACAGATAAGTTGAAACATCAGCATTAGTCATCTGAAGTTGGCCTCTCCAGTACTGGTTTCGAGTTATTTGATGTTACAGCCATTTTCTAATATCATATCAAACTAGCTGTACTTTAATTTGTAAAAAGGAATCATACTGAAAAAGTCTAATTTATGAATTAAAAACTTAAATAGCATTAAAAAGACCAATGGCCTTACATTTGTAAGGTGGACCATGTTACCACTGCCAATGACACTGTCCAACATAATGGATAAACCTTGGAACAAAACATGTATAAATGATACTGTCATTCAGATTTGTAATGACAGCATGACAGCAAAATGTGGGTTATTGTAACTTGAATGTTACACAGACCATACACTGGTAGTCCCAGATAAAAAAGAAAATGATGAGTTAAAAAACTGTGACCAATGCATAGTCTAGATAGGACAATTTTCTCTTTCTGATGCTTACAAATACAAGATGGCCAAGTCCAATACAGGGTTTAATCTGGAAAAGCTTGTTTTCACATTGCTCACTCCAAGTTGACTGCCAACTGGCACGAAACCAAGTCTTGAATACAGGATTATAGTCCACATATGGAAAAGACACAGCAGTGATAGCTTTAGAGCAGACAGACTAAGCTGAGGTATTGGCGAACTCATTCCCACAAATACTGATTTGGCCTATCATCCAGAAGAACTGGACAGAAGTAGATGTTAAAGAGAAATGGGCCAGTCAGTTTTGAATACACTGCACAACAAAGTTTTTGCTTCTTGAACACTGTTGGGTGTTCCTTATAGATTTTTGGCCGCTGATCAGGAAAATCACATCAAACTTTGCTCATCACATTCCGTTTCATTGAAATCTTCAGTTTCACCAGGACATTGCTACAATGGAAAAACGATATCAGGGCAATTAGAATCCATTAATGCTTGCTGACTACTGTTGGATACTGCAACATGATGCACTGGACACTGAATAGAAACGAAAATCATGAGCAAAAGGCTTTAAATTATGTTGAACTTAATAGCATATTATAAAAATAAATGCACTTAAATATGTTATTGCCAGTAAACAGTTAACTGTGTATTTCTCAGAGTTCCTACGTGATGAAGCAAAACCAAAACTGTATTTGTGCATACCCACCTGGTATCTGTCACAATCAGCAAAAACTTTTCAAAAAAATTGTTGTGCAGTGATATCAGTGAGAACTACCATAAAGAAATTCTAGGGCCAGGAGAAAACTAAGCGAGTCAGTATAGATAGTACAATTCAAGTAATGCTTGGCTTCTATGTGATCCAGGGCAAGAGAAATGGCATACAGTTTGGCAGTGAACACAAAAACTGTAGAGAGAATTCTGTATTCAACCACCAAATTACAACAAACCATAACAGAGCCCACAGCATCACCTGATTATGAACCATGTGTATAAATTTGAATAGAGGGATGGTACTTCCAATCAAAAGTATCCGCTTTTCTCAGATGACCTAAAGAAAGATCACATAAGATGGTTATAAGTCATAGTTGGATGAGCTGATCAGTAGATACAGCAATGTTATCCAAGGACAGAACTAATTCATCCAGCTGTGCCTGAATACAAAACCCAAAAGGAACAGTAAAAGATCATCTGTTCTTAAAAGCGTGGCTTAATCAGGAAGAAAAACCCATCCCCAGGTGGGATGCTGTGGTAAGGATGAAAGTTTCAAAGCATATGTAGAGAATGTTCATGAAACTATGTGTGCAACATATATGTAAAAACAGCTCATTTGGGTTGAGAAAATATTTTATGTAGAGGAGCGAACAACGTTTCGACCTTCTTCGGTCATCGTCAGGTTCACAAAGAAATAAAGAGGTAACTGACCAGAAGCTAACCACATGTTCAAAAGGGGTTGTGTAATTAAGAGTTGGAATGTAGAGGGCAGTGTTAGATATTTGAATATATAATTTTATATTATTTATTTTATTATTTTTTAATATAGGTATAAAGGTGTTCCTTTGTATTGGTTTACTTTGGGTTTAAGTTGTTGTATAAGTAAGACTTCTTTAATTTTGCACTTGTTTATGTTTGTTTCTTTATAATTTCTGTACTGGGGAAGTGCAGAATGCCCTGGTGCACAGCCAAAGTCCCTGATGATGAACAGGGCCCAGCATCTTCAAAACCAAGATCTTGGAAAAGCCATAGACCAGAAACCTATAGTCTAGTTTTGATTGAATAAGAGCACAATACATCTTTTGCACAGAACATAGATCTGCTCCCCAAGTGGTAGAACAAAGGAAACAGAGGATGTTCAATGCTCTTGTACATTTGACATATAACTGATTCATGTGTGGTATAAATACCAGCTTACAGTCAAAAATAAGCTCCAAGAACTTTATCTCAGGGACTATGGGAAGCACAACTTCACTGACAAGAAGTTCAGGATAAGTTTGAATACCCTGTTGGTAGAAAAAGTGCATGCAAACAGTTTTAGAGAGAAAGAAGTTAGAACTGTTTGCTGTGGTCCACTTCAGTAAACAATTAAGGGCAGTCTGTAGCTGCCACTCAATATACCTCATGTTTGATGAATGACATGAGATGTGAAAGTCGTCACCATAGAGCCCGTTTGCAATAGTAAGAGGGAGGTGTTCAGTGATGGCATTAATTTTTATACTGAAAAGTGTGATACTCAAGAGACAGCCCTGAGGGACTCCATGTTCCTGTGGAAAATATGGGAAAGTGTCAAATCCACACAAACTTGGAATCGCTTGTCCATTAAAATATCTTCAATACAAATGGGCAAGTGGTCACATAACCTATAAGTAGGTGTCTCAAAGAATGCCATATTTTCACATAGTATCATAATCCTTCTCAAGGTTTAAGAATACTGAGACAAGATGTTATTGCTTGAGAAAGGCTTCTCTGATCGATGTTTTAAGTCAAATCAGATGGTCCACAGTGGAGCACTGTCACTGGAACCTACACGAGGTGGGTGAGAGGAGGTTGTTATATTTGAGGAACCAAACAAGATGAGCATTAGCCATCCTCTCTACGGTCTTACAGAGACAGTTTGTCAAAGCAATTAAATGGTAGTTTGAAGGAATCTTGGGATCCTTTCCAGGCTTAGAGAAAGGTAGGAGAATAGCCTAGCACCACACATCAGGAAAAACATTCTTCTACCAGATCTGGTTAAAAACAACCAGAAAAAAAGCAAGAGAAGCTGGAGATAGATGATGCAGCATCTCATAGTGTATATCACCAGGTCTGACCATTGTATTGCCAGTTTGAGTTCTAACAGTGTAAAGAGGTGATTATAGCGATATATATGATCAGTCTGAAAGGAAAGAGGTGATCGCTCTGCTGGAGTCTTGATGGCTCAAAAGGTGGAGGATGAAGCATCACCAATGCTCTGGATATCAGCTACTTTCTGGCCATTAGAGAGCAAGATCAAAAAGGGAACAGAAATATACTGCCCATTGACCTTTCAAATCTTGTTCCATACGACTTTGGACCTGGTGGTAGAACAGATGCTAGTTTTGAATTTAATCCAAGATTCCTTCTGGCTTTGACATCTTACCTGGCAAGCAGGTGGATAAGCCTGCTGGAAAGAAATGCAGTTCTAGAGTGTGTGATACCCATGAAAGGTATCTCAGGCCAATTTTTGAGACTTCATTGCCATGTGGCAGGCAGGATTCTACAAGGGCAAAAATATCATGGAAAATGTGTTGAGGTTTCAGGAATAAATTGAGCAACTGCCTGTATAATACAGTCAATCACTGCTGCCATGAAGTCATCTATCAATGGCTCACAGATGATGGAAGGATCAAGTTCTGCGAGAGCAGTGAAAGAGTGCCAGTTAGCTTGATTCAGCTTCCACTGAGCCATGTAGGTCGGGTGACATCAACCACAGCCAATATAAGAACTAGTGGTTAAAAGAGAAATGTTACGAACTGAGAGCATAAACTCTATGGAATGACATCTCCCATCAGTATCAGCACCTTCCCAGAGACAATTATGACCATTACATAATCCCAGAGAATTAAAAAGGGAGATGGCAACTGTTCAAAAAGAGCATCAAGGTCTATCTGATCATAGGTCTCTTCAGAAGACAGGTAGATAGAACAAACAGTGATGGTAAAACCCAAGGAAACACAGTTGGCTATGGCCTCAAGGCATATGTTGAGTGGCAAAGACAAGGTGACACATGCTGACTGAACAACAGTACCACCCCTCCATGCACTAGTCCATACAACCTGTCATTTATGTACAAAAGAAAACTGCCTATGTTAATGACTATATTGGCAGGTTTTAGAAATGTTTCCTGTGAGAAAAGACATACAGGATGGTAGGAAACAATCAGTGCTTTGATGTCATCCAGATTAAAACATGAACGTCGAAATTCCACTGTATCAAAGTGGCCATTTTTGTTTATGTGTAGGTGAACTGGGTGAAAAGCTCTTCTGTTTTCGACCACATCTTTTTTCTTTATTCTAGGGAAGTCTATTGACCTCCACAGATTCTGCCCTGGGTTGATTGGGCAGGTCTCTGTCACTGTAATCTTCTTTGATCACTTATTCATGCATTTTAGAGCTGGAAAAGAAGAAGTATCCAATGAAATATCTGTACTGTGAACTGAAGGAAGTGGATCTGAGGTTTTGCTGAAATGAATGTCAGGTACAGAGATGGGTGTTGACATTGACTTATCAACTTTCTTGACGATGGAGGTCAAAAGACTTTTCTTATAGTTTGAGAACGATTCTCTCAGAGGCGTGGAGAGATCTGTCTGCACTCTCACTGTAGCAGTAGAACAACGTGCAGCAGCATACATCTGAGGTGAAGTGGTGGACAGTAACTTTTGAGTCTAAGGGTAAGTAATGATTTGAATAATTTTCAAATGCTGCACCTCTTTTTCTCTCAACCACTAAGGGCAAGAATGAAAGTAGGATGGGTGAAAGCTGTAACAATTAGCTCAATGAGAGCCTGTGTCACACTCATAAGCATCATGGTCCTTGCTACTGTAATGTGTACATGCTGAGAAACCACAATATGATGTCTTCAAGTGACTGTACCTCCAATATTGGAAACATCTGAGAGGGTTCACAATACACTGCTGGCCAAAATTGTAAGATGAATGAACATAAAGAAAAAACATGTATTTTGCATTTTTAGACTCAACCACTTATTTAAGTAGAGCTTAAAAAGATGAAAATAAGAAAAAAGAAAATAAAAATCTTTTTTAGTATTTAATAGAAAAAATGTAAACAAAGACACTGCAGTAATGAGAGCATTTCATGAGCACTATACCCAAACACCAACATCAGATACAATGTCTACAACACTTGTTGAGAACATCCAACACTGACTTGGGAAAGAGGGGCAAGGCTGAAGTGATGTGTTAAAGTTGGACTTCTTAACAACCAGGATTCTTTCCTCCCCTTCATGGACTGTCACACATGGCAAACACATGGGTGAATGTTTAGATCCCAGAAGAGGTAAACTAAAATAACAGTATCTTCTCTGGGAGGTCTCCTCACCACATACATGAATGCACACTGAAGGGTATACAACAGAAATAGAAGTGAGTACAAATATCAAAACCAAGATAAATATTACGATAATTATAATCTATTATACGTAAAAAGAAAAAAAGGAAACTGTCTATTGCCAGATCTTATCATTCTCCATTAACTTATAATAGAAAATGTCTGTGGTCATAGAAATTGAAAGACAGCAGTAGGAGTTGAAATGTTGAGGGCCAAAGCACTCAACTTCTTCTCTTCTGTAATGGCTATGTAGTTTCAAATTTGTAGTTGAACCACATCTGATAAATGAAATATCCCCAATGGATTTTGAATGCTACAACTAAAGACATTTTTCATTATGATTTAATAAATAATTACAAGGACTGCCAACTGGAGATAAAAAAAAAAGTTTAGGTTAGAATCTCATTACAGATTGTCTCAGTTCTGGTTTACAAATGTGTGTGTGTGTGTTTATAATATAAACACACCCATATACAAGAATGGCAACCAATGATTTTTTTCTTCATTAGCTGTTTCAAACCTGCGAGTAATTGTTTTATCTCAATTTCATAATTCAATTCTAATAAGTCTTATGTAAAAGAAACCTTTTGGGGGAGTTTACTTATTTTGTTTTAGTAGCACTAAATCATATTTTCTGAGACAAGTACTTCTTAACTTATAGACTAATAGTAAGCATGAACACTATTTAACCAAATTGTTGAGAAATCTAAGATATTGTACACGTATAAAGTAAAAGCCACAACACTACCTGTTGTTGATCTATACTAAGGTGTTTTCTAACTCTTGAAACTTCAGAACTGAAGCTACTCGTAGTTTCTTCATCTAAACAGCCAACATGTTCATGTGCCACTACCTCCTGCTCAGTTATTCTATCAATGTGCTCACTGTCCTGACTAACTTCCATTTCTTCCGTTCTTTCTGTCTCAGGTAAGGGAGAAGTGGCAGATGGGGCCAATTCATCAGCCCCATACAAGTCTAATCCACTATCATCTGGATGGTCTGATTCTTGGAGAATATTCTTACAAGTTATCTTAGCTTGAGCTTCAGCTTCACCTTCAACAGCAGCAGGTGTCAAAGGTGTAGAACAGCTCTCCGATGGGAGGGTCACTCCTTTGCTCTCCCCAGCACTAACACGTCTTTCTGCTAAAGCTGCATTACTAAGATGACTAACAACAGCAGCTGCCTCCTATAACCAATAAAAGATATTCAAGGAAATTCTTGAAATTATACAATACATTTAGCATAAGAAAGCACAATTTATTCAAACACTCTAAGATTATCCAGTTTGTACCATTTAAAAATAAAATTCTTATATTAAAATATACAAACAACAACAATGGTAAGAAGGGTAACATTAATCAAACAATGATGTAAAAAAGTGCAATGAACAACATATACCTTCTGTTCTGAAGATGATGGTGATCTATGCATTAAAGCAAACTGCATGTAACAGTTGGTGCTACAGAAAATAACTTCTTCTTCTTCCTATAAAAGAATTTAAATTAATACTATAGTGCATTAACAATTTTAGAATTTGTAACCATTGTTAATAAATAAATTCAATAGATTTTGAATATATTTGTATATTCATACTGAAGTATTATACCTGCATCATAGAAAATGTCTTGGAGCCAGTTACCTGAATTTCACAACAAAATATACTAAGTAATACTTTGAAAAATATTAAATTTCATCTCTAAAAAAGTATTGTAGAAGTTAAGGATGTAGCTCACATTACATGTGCAGTAGTCTAAAATGAACAGAGAGTAAGTATAATCAGCAAAAAGAGAAAAACAAATGGATATTTAATTCATAACTTTGAAAAGTGAGCTTACACAAAACAAGACGTGTTTGAAGTTCCCCAGCTAATATTATTTAACAATATAACTAATTAGATTGAATAAAACAACAAAAGAGCCTACATAATTCAAAGTGTAGCTAAAAACTGCAATATTCAATAAGTATGCCTAAATATTAAATACGCTTGGAAGGGAGGAAAATATCAGGACTAATTATTCTTTTATTAACAGAGGAAAAAAAATCAAAAATAAAATTGAATTATTGTATAAAATGTATGCTGAATAATATAAATCTTATTTAAAAACTTTAACATCTTAAACTGCTAAATTAAACTTAACAAAATAGAAATGGAATAAGGATATTTCTTTAATCTATAGACATGAAGCAGGTATTTGTTGACAGAACATAAAAAAAAAAAAAAGGTTAAATGACATGTAATGAAAGTTTTAAAAATGAAGGCCAGCAAACTGGCACAAGAGTTATTATAAATTTGAAGCTTGCATGTTTTTGTTCAAATATATAAGCCATTTTTCTAATAATATTAGACAAAAGCTCCATTTTCTTTTCAGATTATTTTGGATATCTTATTTAAAAAAATCAAAACTGTGTGCCATCTCACACTCAAAAGGCACACATCTGATCAAGAACAAAATTCTAAGACTTTTCAATAACTTTTAACAACAAAATTATCTATTTTCTTGGAACTAGCATAACTTGAACTCACCAACTGATTAATAATTATTAAATGGAAGTATTACAAATACCCAGAATTCTTTGAAGTTCCCATTAGAAACACTAGAACTAATCATCATTCTGAGTTTTCCACGAAAAAAAGTACTGAGCAATGAAACTCAAATACCTCTGTCATTGTAAATGACTAATATAAATCTGATAACCACCAATCATTAAATAAAATGCATTTTGTATGGTACAATTCTGTCCATATCCATATGCATCTGAGCATGTAGAAATGCTCTACTCAACTTGATGTGAACTGAAGATGACAAAGCATTTCTCCAATCTTCATAATTGTCACCTTCTGAACATCAGTCATATATCTTGATTAAAACGTTTCATTTGCAAAAGTAGCTGAAATGGAAACTGCAAAATGTATATGCAACAAACACATGCAAATAACATGTGTACATGTTAACATGTATTAACACTACATATATACTTAACTTTACATACAGAGGATCAAATCCATTAGCAACACAAGCTTTACTTTTATGCAAGTTAAAAGTAAGTTAGCCATTACTACTGATTCTATTAGTGGTTAATCTATGCAATGTCAGTTCCATTATTGTGAATAATTACCTACGTCTTTCTCAAAGAAAAATCATTCACATTACTGGTTGTTAGTCCGCTGCTTTACTGAAAATCTGATACAGCCTGATAATTCAGACTATACCTAAAACACAAAAATTACTGTATGATCAAAATTTGTAAGTAAAGATCTTTTAACTTACATACATTTAATGCAATGTTCTACAGTGTTTTCTCATACTTACAACTGTTGATTTAACAACTATTTATTCATCATTCATACCTACAAACAATTCAGATTAGAATTCCATCATTTTAAGATTAATGATTCTGTGATAGGTACTACAGCAGTTATTAAACCATCTGATATGTCTCAATAGCAATAAATATTGAAGATAAGGGTTTCTGTCTGATCCAAAAGTTTATTTTAACATTATGACTTTTGCAATTCTGTTCTCATTTCATACAGCAATTACTTTTCTTTCACTTTCTTGTGAAAAACCAAAAACAATTACACTGTGCCTATCAATTATGTCCTACAGTACAAGCATGAATAGACTTAAAAGGTACATAACTTATTAATACATGACACAAAGTCAATCTACATTTTTATAGCACTTTTCATAAAGGTAACTAATTTTCCAATAAACATTTTATACCTCTATACTAAATGTTATACCACAAAAAAATAAACCATCATGAGCATCAATTAAAAAAAAAATTTACCACTAAATGAGAAAAACCTTTAATATTACTGTTTGAGATAACACTTACCAATTCATCTTTTGAAATATAAGGAAGTTCAGAAGCCTTCTTTTGTATGCCAGCACTGAGCACAACAATGTCACAGTGTCTACAAAATCTAGGTTTGCCATTCAGCAGTGAATGAATGTTAGCAGCTGGGTCTTTAGCTATGAGTAACACAAAATAGTTAACAATGAAAGACAGTGACTGTTATAATTTTCTTAATTGAAGATGTATTTCCATAGGTACTTCTCTCAATTTACAAGATTAGCTTTTCTCATTTTGTGCTGTCCTCTATTTGCAAACATGTTTTAAATGCATGCAACAAGTCATCATCATCCCTCTGTTGGAATCCAAAATTCCAACACATCTTTCAAGCAAATTATCATGTGTCACCTATCCACCAATAGGACAACTATCATTTTAATGTTTTTAGCCATTGTGTCCAGCAGGTTATGTCCACGGTCAATCAATCAATTGATAGGGTTGAAACTATTAAGTGGTAAAGACACCTGTACTTAACTGGAAGAAAGGGAAAGAAATATGGGTTAGGAAGTCCATAGAATCAGTAACAGCTAAGACAGTGCAAGAAGTGATCATAAAACCCTAGTTTTAAAAGCAGACCACACCAATTTATTTAAACAAGGCATGGCAGGGATGGGCAGCAATCCCATTCTGTTTAACTTATGCTGTCTATGGATAGTGCACTTCACAATTGGCATATTATAATGCAGTTACCATAGGGAATTTACACTTTAGTGATCTTGCAAAACACTCCATGTCAAGGGTGACCACACATTGCCATGGAAAAGGTATAAAAATCAACATAGCATCCAGTGCAGATTTGATACCAAGATGTCTACACCTGATTATAGCCATCTAGGTGGAACCCAGTCTGAATACAGACATAATACCTGGTCAGGCACTTCTTGCCCCAGAGCAGGATCCAAACTGAAGCTGAAGCCAGAAAGACAAAGAGAGAGAAAAAAATTAGTAGAGACTTATTGCAGATGTGTCAGTCTTCAGAATAAGTCATAGGTGCCAGGCAATACTCTAAAAAACCAGAAACATGTACTAAGTTGTAAAATAACTTCCAATGGTTGATGAAGACAAAGTAAGATGATGTCAGAGACCATGCTGGCAAGCAAACAAGGAAAAAGAGAACAATTGGATCAAACAATGAACTCAATTTGTCAGGGTAACTAGGGAAACATCATGAAAAGAGAGAGGTTGTCAAGGGACAAAAAGGAGGAAACAAAGACCCTTGAAAAAGATATGCATCATTAGAACAACAGAAATCAAGAATAGGATACAAGAGTAGGTGTGAAAAATAGAGGATATGCAAATAAGGGAAAAGTAGGATTGAGCTTCTCAAACTTCAGAGGTCTTAGAAAGGAAAGCACAATCCAGATGAAGAATAATATTGAAGGTCCTAGTAATGTTGAGGGTTAAAATATCTGACTTATGACGTTTGCAGGCCTGGATGAGGAGGAAATATACCTTCAAAGAAAGTGAAAAAGTGAACATGTAAAAAGTGGTTTGAATGAAGGTAAAGTGAGGGCATAAAGGACAACATCAATGTGCCAGTCTGGGAGTGATGGATGCCTTGATAGCTGATGGAGCCAGAAGGTATAAATCAACATGAAAAGTAGAGGGGAAGCAAAGACCCTGCAGAAATGAGAAGAACAGAAGTTATGTAATACTGCTGCTTGAAATCCCAACATTTATAAGCCCAAAGAACCCCTTTCAAAGAGCTATGTGACTCAGAAATACAGGCAACTGTAATTCAAGAAATCCAGAGACCCTGAACAAACCCTATAAGAAACAAACAATTCCACTTCTTCAGGTAAACAGCCAAAAAAAAAGAGAGAGAGAGGAATGGGCTAAGTGAGTCTCTACTCTGCAAAAGAATCCAGAACTCCTCGCTAAGGACCAGACAAAAGACAGTGGATGGGAAGCATGGGATGTAGAAACAGTAATTGGGTTTGTTGTAACAGGTTTAGAAATAAGGAAAAGAAGGAATCATCAGAAATCAAAGCAACAGATGGAGCCATGGTTGAGTAATCAGAAATATTCTTCATGGAGTGGCAAGGGTAAGGGAGATTATCTGATGAGTTGATCAAATTGGAGGAGAAGCAGATGGGACCAATCCCTGGTGAAAGCATCTATTGCCAAGCACTGGGATAGAAATTCAGGGATCAAAACTAAAGTAACTTGTGTGGCAAAGATGTCACATGTCATATATGAAGATTACCCAAATGATGAAAGCTCCATCGAAAAACAGCAAAATGTAGAAACCACTCCTTAGAATAATCCTGATCTGCTTGGAAAAGATGATCCATGATCTAACACCAGACTGAATGTCCTTGGAATATAACATGCTATCAACTGAATATGACTGGGGAGGATGAAGTAAAGACCTCTCCAATGTGAACAATTACAAAGCTTCATGAAAGACTGGCTAACTCCTGTTCAAAATGGGCAAGAAGATGCCAGTCATCCATATACAGCCACAGGGTATGAATATGATGAGCAAAGAGTTGAACTACTTGACCAAAACATATGTTGCAGAAACCAGAATGAAAAGTCAGTTGATAATGAGGTATACCACCTCACAACAGGCAAACTGCCAGGATTAAAACTCATATAAGCCACACAGAGCAGGAACAACAACCTGTTGGGTGAGGAGGTGGAGTATACCCACAGATAGACACTAGTGTAACCATGGATACCAAAGAAAAAGAATAAACAAGATAGAAAAAAAAAAAAAGTTAAGATGAAATCCTCCAACAGAACACCAAGAAACTGCATTCTAAAGAAAAAAGGGTTACTTTACGGAATGAAATTTGCCAGACAAAAACCATTATCAGTCCCAAACCACTGTCTTCTCACCAGGTGTCATCATGTAAAATGGTTAACTTCGGTCCAGTGGGTAGCTGGGTAAGGCAGGGCTTGGAAGCATTAGGTCTGGAGATGGAACACAGAACTATGCCTGGCTCCAACAGAGAATAATAGGACACCCAATGAGAAAGGTGGATCACAAATAGACAGAAGCCACCTATGACTCCAAAAACACAGTAACCATGTCACATTCTACATATTATGAAAATGGGGCCATAAGAATGTCCCATACATACAGTGATAGGTCTTTGATAGCGCTATGATCCAAAAGTACTTAAGAGAAGTGAACTGTGTATAAAGCCCCAGAGCCAGTGCCAAAAGAAACATGGAGCCCAGAGTGGAAGGGAAGAGAGAAAGGTATTACAAAGAGCATCATATAAAGAACAAGGCAGGAAAATGGGGGATAGTTAGGACAAGCAGAAAATTTGGGACCCATTCCTACAAATAAGTAAAACTGAACCCAAAGATGGTTGGCCAGAATTTGGGAGCTTGCCCTAAAAGTTACAATAATGGACTAACGTGAAGTCCATGGGCGGGGATTGAGTATACCAATGCCATCATATAATGAGGTAGCAAAACAGAGTGAAAACCTAAATATAAGAGGATGGGGGGAAAAAACAAGGGAGAGGGTAGAAACAGTATAAAATATCAAAATAACTATAGCAAGATACAAAACATCACAAACCTGTAACATTATATCTGAGAAAGCCAAACAGAATTCTTGGGAAGTTGTGGGAAGGCTCTGGGAGGAGGACAATTTTTTGTCACCTTGTGCCTATAAAAGAACTCAAAAAGCACAGAGAAGACAACATGTATCCCATAGACTGCTCCATCTCCTTGCAAACAAAGGCCCAAAAATTCCACAATGGATCACCCACACCTGTGGCCAAAATGCAGTAGCAAATAAAGTGAAAGGTACCTAAAGTGGTAACAGTAATTTCTGAATTCAGGTTAGATACCAAACCAGGAAGAAATACATGAAAAATATGAGTTAATTAAATGCTTTCACAGAAAAATTAAGTTCAAATAAGATAAATAAAGTTACCCCACTTCTAGGGTAATCAGTAGTCTAAAGACAAATGTCTGCACTTGAGCACTGCCAAATAGAAATAATGTGTGTGTGTTTTCTTATAGCAAAGCCACGTTGGGCTATCTGCTGAGCCCACAAAGGGAAATCGAACCCCTGATCTTGTACTGTAAATCCGAAGACATACCGCTCTACCAGCAGGGTGCAAAGAAATAATAGTTTGTTAAGGGTACAAGAAAAGAGCCAGATGCATCACATAATAGTGCTCTCCTATTGGTAGAGAAGTGAAGCATGAGAAACATGTTGGAATTCTGGATTCCAACAGAGGGATGATGAAGGCTTGTGGCATGTGTTAAAAATGTCTGCAAATAGAGGGCAGCACAAAACAAGAAAAGTTAATCATAGGATAGAGGGAGAGTACCATTTCAGAAATTAAGATATACACATACTGTAATTAATTTTAGGTTAACCATATTTTCACAATATTTTTCAATAAATACAAATTTTTCAAATATAGCATTTAATGAATTTTGCATCTTTACTATATTTTCTCATTAACTTTTATCATGTACTGTTGTATCATTATACACACAATAGTTTTAACTGAAACAAAATCAAAAGATGCAATACCTTTCTTGTATAGTCCAAGCTTCTGACTCGGAGGCGTGGCAGTCCTCTCAACAATATCATACGTGGCTGGAGGAGGTATCTTTAACAAATCTGCTAATGCATTAAGAACTCCACGAATATCATCTGATGCAGATGATGACAGAGTCAAAGTAACTGCTACATTACCAGAATCTTTAAGTGGAGTAGGATGTCCACCTAAACCTAGCATTTTTGTTTTAGTGGCAAACATTTCAGACCGACGTTCTGCCTTTATTACATTCTCTTTATCCTGAAAATGAGTAATTTTATATAATCTTTTATTGAAAAGGCAATACCAGACAAACCAATATCAAGTGGTCTGAATCATTATGTCATTTTTTCTTTGCTCTTGCCAGAAACAACATTAAACTATCAGACAAATCAATCTGAAGTTATTATCAATAAAACTTTACTTGAGTAAAATTTTTATTTTCATAGTAATGATAAAAATTGAAATTCCCACAATTTTTTTTCTTTCTCCAAATTACACCTTAATCACATTAAAATTTTTGTTTTTGAAATTACTCTTCTTGGTGATTTTAACAAAAATAGCCACTAACACCATTGTAAATCCTATATTCATGTTAACTATTTTTCTTCTCTACAACTTATTGCACTATCATATGTCATATTCAGTTTAACAAGAAACTTTTTTTGTAATTATTATTCAAAGTAATATATTTTAAATACTGCCCATTTTTCAAAAGGTATTCTATCTGGAGATGTTTAATTAACAAAATACGTTTTGTAATTACAAATTACAAAACATTTATTCAAAGTACTTTAAAAATTATCAAGGATGACATATCTTCTTTAAACTACAGAGAATTTATCAAAAATCCAACAAAAATGAAAAAATACACGATGAATTATGTTCTAAACTTGCCTTTTCTTCTTCATTCTCTGATGTTGGGGTTGGAGGTCCATCATGTATACTAGATACAGCTTTAAAAAGAACAACAAACAAAATATCTGACTTCTCTAAGTTGTTTTTCAACTTATGAAAAATATGAACTTTAAATTTAGCTATTTTTATTGATACCTACCAACATGTTTGGTTGAGTCAAGGACAATCCTTAAAAAATATCCAAGTGTGAAATATAAATACAATGATTTTGAAATATACTGAAATATTTTTATGCAAGTTTAAGCATCATCATTTTTATACACTTCAAGCACAAACATATTTTCAAGTATGTTTTACGTTATCAAATGCATGAAGTAGCTTTCACATTTAAGAAAAATAATTTTCTGGTTAGCAAAACCTTATGAAAACAAATATTTCTTAACTCAAACTCACTTCTTCAATAAAATAACAGATGCAGTGAAAAGTATACTTCACAAAATATTACATCAAAAGTTACTAAATACTTCCTTATAGTTTGTTTACACTTGTGTGTGTGTGTGCATATCAGACTAATTACATTAATTACACACCTCTTATTGGAATAGGAGCTACAATAGGAACAGTAGGGGAATAAATAATTCTCTCTCCATTGGAACTTTCATTACTATCTATCAGTCTCAGACCAGGAAATTTAGCTGGAGGTTCAATGAGACCACATTCAGGTGAAGAAGAAGAAATAATTGTGTCCGGAGACTCAGTATCCCTTAAAGAAAAGAAATTAATTAAATTATTGTATATTCACGAAATATACCATATTCTTTAAATCCAGAAAGGTGTCATTGAATACAAAAATATATTTTTTTCACTCATAGTAGAAACAGTATTAATCAAATAGCACGAATTTAGTACAGATTTACTACACGTTTTGTTTTAGCTTTAAAAAATGCATACAACTTTATCATTTTTTCAGGATACAAAGTAAACAAAATTTCTTACAAAAACTGTTTGAAAAACACATAACAAATGTCAGTTTCATCTTGACTGATATTCAATGACGTATTTCTACTAATAATTTGTTTTTCTGATTGAAATATTCACCATTTTCAGTTATGAACAGTAAAAATACATATCTCCCTTTCTAAAAAAACAAAGGTTCATTGGTGATCTAGGGCCTCACCTTTACATACAGTACTTCCATTACTTAGAAGTAAATATCATTATCTTCTTTTAACAATATTGTTAACCAAGAACAAATGATACTTAACAGTTTCTTTTTATTTCTGTGTATTGATTGAATATAACACTGGACTGTAAAAAAAAAAGTATCTGCTACAGTAAATTCATATGATTCAAAGTAATTTGATGGTGCTGATTTCCAAAATGTAGTCAGAATTTGTCTAGCACCTCCAGTTTTTGAATTATTCTACTCTCTCACTATATATCAACACTCTGTGAAATACCATGCTATCAACTCAGCACAACTATTTATGCAATGAAATTAAATTTAGTTTGACAGTTCAATGGGTAAAAGGCATAAACTGGTGTTAACTTCAAACACTGTATCATACTGGTGTAAAATTATAAATATAGTTATTGTCCATATATAGTGTTTGTTCTCAATATAACTGTAGCAAAGTACATCACTCTTGCTTTATTCCCACATTCAGGTGCTCCACACAAGCAGGAATCTTGAAACTTTCATATATTCAGATTGCCAGGACATTCAAAAGTTCCTTGACTGACCATAAAATAGTTAGTCAGATACCTCTCTTTCAATTGGTCACTTCTACTCATTCTGAAAACAGTCAAAAACAAAGACCAATCTTCTATCTCACACCACACTATCAAAATAATCAAACTCTGCAAAACTTTGTTTTTTTAAAATCTTTTAAACTCTATCTCCAGTTCAATAAAGTTCAAAAGTATAAAAAATCACCCAAATAGTTTCTGCTACTTCTGTGGAAAATATATTACAGTTTCACGAAGAAAAACATTCCACCCAAAGTAAAGGTACCTTACTGTCAACTACTTTGGGTGATGGTAAGTATGAAAAATATTGGGTTCCACATGTGTTGTATAGTTTGTAGATCTTGTTCGACACAGTATATAAATAAGAAGAGAACAAGTACGCCATTTGCAGTTCCCATAATATGGCTTGAAATCCTTAAAGATCACCTGACTGCACAACTAACATTGCTGGATATTCAGGCAAAACTACACAACACATTAAATATCCAGATATTCCATCTGTAATGAAACCAATAATACATGGAAATGATCTTCCCAATGCCACTTCCACCAAATAACTGGGAAACAGAAGGGTTGTATTGTGAAAAAGATAAAGAAGCATCTTCATTCTCTTTATATAGTAATCATATTCCTGTGGCACTTCAACAGGAAGCCCCTCTTCTGATCATACAATTGCAGTAGTATGGGGAGCTTTTTGGCTCTCATTTACAGCAATAAAATTTATTAACTCTAGGAACAAGAGCTACAATTTACTAAAGCCACCATCAAAGTCTTCTTTCTCACTACAGCATATAAGATACTTTGTGTTTCTTTACAAATACTAATGGGAGAATTAGGTACTGAATATTGTCCTCAAGAATGGAGAATTTTTTACAACTCATAAAGTTAGTCTGAAAACTGTAGTTTTGCACAACTGTGATATTAAGCCATTGTTCCTGTTGTTCATGCTATGAACATGAAAGAAACTTATCATAGCATGGAGGTTACACTTGAGGCTGTCAAATATAATCACCGAAGGTGGAAAATTAGTGGTGATCTGAAAGTTACTGCACTTCTGCTAGGTCTGCAAAATAGGTATACCAAACAATATTACTTTTTGTGTCTCTGAGATAGCTGAGATGATGAAAATAATTTCAAAAATAAAGAATGCATTGCAAGAGAAAATTACATATCAAGGAAACAAGTTATCTAGTATAAGCCTTTAGTGAATTCTCAAAATGTTTTTCTACCTGTATTTCATATTGAACTGGGACTCACAAATAATTCTATAAAAGGAATGAATAAAGATGGTAATAATTTCAAGTATTTGTCTGACAATTTTCCAAAATTCAGTAAAGGAATAATCTTTGTAGGGCCACAGATTCAAGAAACATTGATGGATAATAATTTTGAAACAGTACTAAATCAGAAAGACTTTGCTTCCAAGAAATCATTATAACTCTTTATCAAAAATGTCTTAGGAAATCACAGAAATTATAAACTATAATGTGATGAATAAAAACATGCTTGAAAAATAAAAGAAAATTGTATCTGGGATGCCACTAAAGATATGCTTATTACTTTCATATTTAGACTACTTTCCATAAATATTATATTTCTACAATGGAACAGCAATATCTAGGACAATAGAATCCTGTGATAATGGGAGATCCCTGTTGGTTCTTACAACATGAAACTGAAAACACATAAAAGATGGAACAGGTAAAGCAAATTCTTTTTAACATCAATTATACCATAATGAAAGATTTGAACATAGTTTGAATGTATCGTTACCATATAATCTTATTATACTCATTACTTTTTTTAAAGTGATATTGCTATTATGTACTGTTTTTGAATATTCTTAAATACAAGTTTTAACAGAGAAATAAAGTTATTTTCATGATATAAAAGAATATTTGGAATAAATCTTTCATAACTCAGAAACTCGATAATCAGTAATTCTCAACATGATTTTTTAAAATTTGCATTACCGAATTACTCACAAATAGTTGCATTTTGTCTTCTAGTAGAAAAGTTTTTTTTTTTTGTTGTTGTTGTTGTTGCCTGGTGTAACAAATCTGAAAATACTAGTCAGTAAGAAGTTAAATCATTGGAATATTTCATAGTCTAAGCTTATTTGTTGCCACACCAAAGAAGTTTTGTACTTTAAAAAAAAATTATAATCTAACACAAGAACATTTTCAAGAATAAAGAGAACTTCTGAAGAGAATTTTCAGATTCATGTTTCTTCTTTCTTTATCCCAAGAAAAGTTTTGTACTGTATAATAAACTCACAATGTAGATTCACGAGATCAACTTTAATAAGAGCACATACAATCACTGAGAAAATAACTGCATCAATTGTTTACCTTTATTTGTCATGTTTATGTATGTTTAAGTTACAAGTTAAATAGAAACATTGACCTTCAAGGTTTTTTTAAAATCTGACTGTTTTAACAAAGAGTATTTGAAAATATATAGATCTAAATTACTATAAATCAAAATAGTTGGCTGGTATGCAAGTTGTTGTGCTTATGAGATAAGCTGTTTTATTCAGTTCCTGACAACACTCTCCAGCGAAATTAAGAAGCTCATTATAAATTATCATTATATATACTAACACTATTAAAAGAACAGTTATTCCAAAACTTTCACATATAATACTTTTATCTGTAATGGATCAATGTCTACAAAACTAACCTGACATTTCTCTGGGGATCGAGATACAATGGTGGTGTTGGTAAAGATGCTGGAATATCCACACAAGGTTGATCTTTAAAAAAAAACACAACAAAAAACCATGACTTGATATTTTCTTCATTATCCAGTTATATATCAATGGTTACCATAACAACTACAAAACTAAATCATGAACATCTTCTCTTGTCCATGGGAGAAGTATGAATGTAATAAGAATAAACTTGCAACAGCTTAAACCAACAGACTGCAAATTCTCACAAAAAGTTCAAGTTAAATTTTGAGTTATTTCACAGTCTTAGATATATAATTAAATGACAAATGTTTTAAACAACACAATCATACCAATCTTAAAAATTCAAGTTTTTCTTCATGGTACACTGTCAAATAAACTGGTGAAAAATGACAATTTTAAAAATTTAAATATTGATATTAAATTTTCAAAATAACAATAAAGAATGAAAAATATACAATGTATAGTAACAATTATTCTGATACATTTGAAAATTTCTCATACTTTAGTTAAATTTTATCTACTAGTGATTATTAAACAATATTTGTTTAAACACACTAATATCCTTCAACCAATGATATTACTTGGATGTGACAATTAGCAATTGAAGAGTTCAAAGAGAGTTTAACAACAGAAACATGTTTCATGTAAATCACCCTTTATTCTTATAATACATTTTATCATATTTAAGTAAACTTGAAATGTTTCTTAGAAAACATTAGGTATGAAATTTAAAGACACACCTCTTGGTCTGTTAAATTCCTGATAATAATAACCCCTTACAGGTGGAGGAGTAGGAGGAAGAGATGCTGGTGGTGTTGGGGGATTACTACCAAAAGGTTGAGTAGAATAATAATCAGGCTGATTAGACAGGGTGGCATTCCCATAACTACCTCGTAACTGGCAATCTAAAACAGGAAAAAAAGAGAGAGAGAAAAAAAAGAAAATTTTCTCTTATCTTAGTTCAATAATTTACTAATACAAGAAAATTATGTTTCCTACTAAATAACCTAAACTGACATTATTATAGTTTGTTTTTAAGTTACTGCAACAGTTTTAAAAATCAGCTGTTTTTATTGGGTGCAAAAATGAGAGAGAAAAAAAAAAGTCAACAAAGTTGCTTTTCCTTCACTGTTTTAAATTCTCCTTATCACATTGTTGTTATGATTAGTTATTAGTTACCAATTAACTAATTTCAACTGCTCATCTACTACAACAAACTTCAAGGAAAGCCTGAGAAAAGGTTAAAACTTTAGTTAAGAACCGGAAGTACTAACCATCTACTGACTTAAAAATGGTCCTTCTATGGTTTTCTCTAAAACAGCAATACATAGCTGTACAGCATAGACCAAAACACAGAGTACTAATAATTAATCATCTGAAAACTAATATACACTAGTGATTGCATATGCCAATAAACATAAAAAACTGATTAAATTTCAGTCACCATAAACCAACCATAAATTACTTATCTCCTTACTGTTGCTAAGCAAAAACCCATTTAGATATAATGCCTAAAAACAGTGGTTAACACATTATTTGCCAAACAAACCATTTTCAGAGTTTAATATGTATTGAAAGTAATATTTTACCTTTATTATTACAATCTCTACTTCCAAACACAGGGCAAAGATTAAAGTTTGGTTTAATGTAAGGTTCCAAGATCCTAATTGGAGGCATAGCTCTCAACTGTTTCATCAAAGCAGCCATAAACACATCATAATCTTCTTCTGCTTTAGAACCTTTCCGCTGTCTTTTTTTTGCAGATGTTCCATCTTTGTTTTCTTTCTTTTTCTTTGGTCTCTTTCTCTTTGGCTTAAGATCTTCAGGTGGTGGTGTAGGATCCTTCTCAAGTTGAGCTCTTCGTATATCTGTTAAATTAAAACATAGTTTCTTTTCAAAAGTTTAAAGCATATCAAACCTTTTAAATATGAAATATGTGAATATTGTAGTCATTCATGAAATTATTTCACTCAAAAATATTGTTAATTTTAAACTTTGGTTTAAGAAAAACTGATATTTATTGTTTCAGAAATATATAGATGGTACATAAGTAACTTATGATTGGTAATAACAAACCAAGGTATGATGGCTTCTTTCCTTTAGGTTCCTCAGGGTGTTCTTTGTCCTTGTCTTCACTTGAGGGTTCTATTTTTCCCTCTGTGGCAGATTTGGCTTCTTCCTTATTTACTAGATCCTAATAAAAAAAGAAATAATACAACTAAATCTACCTGTTTAATACAAGAATAATTTTATAAACTTTCTCACATGGAAACAATATATGAAAACACATTAACCTTGTAAAAAACATCTAAATCATAGTATACAACCATCAAGGCTCTGGTAACATTGGCAAAACACTTTTCTACCTCAAATTCCTCACTTTCTCTTCTTGTCTCTGCTGATGGAAAATTTCTGAGTAATTGCTTCAACAATACATTTTGATTTCCTCCCTCTTCCAAACTCATGGACTGTTCACGTGAGCTGTCATCCTGAGATTCACTAGCTGTAAAGAAGAAAGAAGTCAAATAATTAACTCTTAACAAATGGTTGAAAAGAATCATCATCCTGAAACTTATCATACAGAGAATGAATTCTGCACTTTTAAAACTCCCATGAAAAGAACATAATTAAAAATAATGCATAACTCATATAAATCAATTTTGTTCAACAAGACAGAATAATGTAAAGCACAAACACAATAAAAATGGCTTTCTTAAAAAAAAATAGATTATGTTGAATCTGCTCATTTACAAATTCTTTGCTGCACTTATGATCTATCTATAATATATACATATATATAAATTATAAATAGTTTTCAAAATTTTACACACAATATAACAAATAAGACTAATTTTTTTCTCACAAAATAAAACTCACAGATTTCATAAGATTCACAAATAAATCACACAAAATGACATTCAAAATATTACTCGCTATAAAGGATAATTGTGCTTTCTTCGATAGACTGTTTAGGCAGAGTATTCATGATGAAACTTTGTAGAATGGACGGCTACTGCCTGTTGTGGAGACACAAGTGTAGAGGATGACATTTTGAATGTCTTCTGGCTTTTGTCTTCAGATCCAAGATGAAAGGCAGAAGACTTCTGAAACACTGTCCTCTATACTTGTTTCCACAATAGGCAGTTGCTGTTTATTCCACAAAGTTTCATCAAATAATTGTGCTGTTCACAACACAGATTATGCAGTTCTAATGATAACACATTTTTCAATTTCAACCAATATTTGTCAACCCCATAAAAAATACTTTAGAACTATAGACTGTATGTGAAAAAGAGCAAACCAACTTTTAAAGTTCAAACAAATCATTACATCCAAAACTTAGCAATAACTTTGAAATACACCTTAAATTGTTTACAACAATCAAACGTATTTTGACATATAATATCCCAGTTGCTTTTAATTCCAGGATTTTATAATTTTAGAGAAATCAAGATTCAATATGATTCAAAACAAAAATGCATGATCTTCCTTTTATATTTAAGAAATAAATTCTGTACAGCACTCACTTAATACTAAACAAAACAAATAATGCATAAGACTATATCTCTAGTAGGTGTAAAGAAACATAAAAAACAATTTAAGTATGAAAAAACTATTAACTGTTACTTTCAAAACAACTTTCAAAATATATTTATATCAAAGAATATCTAAAATATTTACTTAAAGTTATTTGTGCTTTTATTAAATATGTTTACTCCAGAGGTATTAAACTACTGATTTAAGGCAACTGTTCCTAATTCTACTGAACAAAAACTTCTACCGAGTTGTGGACAGTCTACAGTCTAAAATCTTTAGACTCAAATGAAGAAACTCTAAAGCTAAAGGCTTCCCACTGATTTTGTGCATATGACTGTACTTCCCACATTCTTTTGATGGGTTAACTGAAACAATAAATCTTAAAGCATAATTACTTATTTACTTTACAAACACCCTGCATAGTTTATACTTTACACAGAATTAGAAATTTTTAGCATGGAATTAGATTGTAAAACTCCAACTTCAAGGGAGTAGTAGTGTATAAAGAATTCTAATATGTATAGTTATTAATCTAAAGCAAGTAAAATTATTTAAATCCTTCAAATATATTACAGATAGTCTCTAAACCAAAAATGGCTCTCAGAAGTTTTATTGGAAGTTCAATTTCATCTCATTCTTTTTTCATCAACTGTAGTTTGGAAAATAACTATAAAATATAAGCTATGCATCACATCTATTGGAAAATAGTTAATGAAATCAGATTTCACTACTGGAAGAAATGGTGTTTAAACTAATGTTTGTTTTTTATTACATTATTTTTTAAACAATAAATAGTATTCCAAGTATTTAGTATTTTTTGATAAAGAAAATAAAATGATATCAATATGACATATTGTGCTCAGCAAAAAACAATGACAACACTAAATGAATATTTCCACATAAGAATATGGAAAAGTATTATACACAACTTTAAATTACTTACCACAATGAGACTTTTCTTGACTGTTTTCTTCTTCATTCACAACAGATATTTCAACTATTACTTTCCTATCTTGCTGCTGTTGGGGTTGAACATTATTATAAACTTCTGAATCTGATGTCTGTTTTCTCATTTCAGTCTCATTTTTTATACATTTTTTAGTTTCAAAATTTTCAGCTGTTTCATCCTGACAACTTTTTGTGTCATCAATATATGTCATTTCAGTTTGCATTTTTGGTTCTCTCTGGTTTGATAATTCATTTTTTAATTCATTCTGGTCATGGGGTACACCAATAAAGCTGTCTTGACAAGATCTACTCAATGTTTCCTTCTGGTTTTCACTCTTACAAGAGGGTAAGTTACTGCTACTACCTTGTTCTTCATACACTCCTTCATCAGCAATAGTTTGTGAAACACTAACATTGGTTTTCACTTCACCTAAAGGTTTCTCTGTAGTTACCATTGATTCTCTTGCCTCCACACTAATAACCTTTTCCTGCTTTAAATACTAAGTAATGAAACAATGCACCAAAATAAATAAAAATGAACATAAAATAAATTTCATGCACATTAATGTAAAAAGTTTATAATATTTTTTTCAAGCATTACAACATTTAGCATGCAAAACTAAAACTGTATGACATACCTAAAATGCAGTGAGTTTTTAATAAAATGAAAAGTGAACCACACAAAAATGTCACAGACATAAAATACATTTATTACACCAGAATAACAATATCAGAATGAACAGTGGTATACTACATAAACTGAGAACAATAAATAAATCAAGAAATGATACACTTAAAAAACAAAAAAATCATCATCAATAAAGTTTGACATACTTCTGAACAAGCTATCTATTGTCTGACAGGGAGTAAAGTTTTACTAATTTTTCATTTCATTACAATAAACAAAATATGGTATTAGGCAAAATACAAGTACAGTGAGTCACATTTGAATATCAATGTCTACTGTGTCAGTAGCAGTAACTAATCCCTCTAGTGAGATCAAAAATATTTAAAACCAACTTTTTGAAAGCTATGTTCACATTTTGTAAACTGATATTTCTAAGCTTTCAAATAACAATTAATCTTTTTTTTTAAATCTCATTTACAAAAATATTTTATTTTAGAGTTGTTTTTTTTCTGTTGCATTTGTAACTCAATTCCTACCATAAAATATGTATACATGCAATTCTAACAGGGCTTGTGCAAGCTGTTAAATATTTATGTTGATCTTAGATTTCACACACGCAATACAACATAAAGCAAAAAAAACGATAAAAACAGATAAAGGATATTAATGTACTTAAACTATGAGAAGTTAGTAGTTACAAGAATGTTTTTCTTTTTTTGCAACCAAGTGTTCTACACATTTTTCTACATGCCTTTTCAAACAATGTCCTGCATTTAACACAACTTGCATCTAAATGTGTAACTGATGAAGCTGTAAAACACGATCATGAGCCAGGACTATAAGAGTAAAAATAACTTTTACATTAAATATTGATTATATATATTGGTATTGGCAAGGGTGCATACGTAACTACAAAATTAAATAGTTTAATATTTATAACTATGAGCTTGCTAACATTATAATGCATTGAAAACACACATAGAGCACTATTATTTTAAACTTTTACAATTTCAACTGTTAATTCACACTGATCATTAAGCTTGATGATGACTCCCAAAGGAGGTCTAAAGCTAGCTCCAGTAACAGAACTTGGGTTGCAAATATGAATTTGGCAAAATCTAATTTCAAAAATCTTTCTAAACTAACATCATGTTGTGTTCATTTTATTTTTACCCAAACAGGTGTGTAAAGATGAAACTTTAAAATATACTGCATAACTTAAAATACATTTTAAATAAGATGCATCATTACAAATAATCATTTTAAAAACATCTGGCCTCTTAAAAATTTGGATTGTCGTAAGCTATACAGCTTAACTCAATGAAAGTAATAAAATAAAAGTATATAAAAAATTATTTAATTTTAGCTCACATTAAACTCACACAGGAATAGTTAATATTTAGCAAAAACTGATTAGCTACTCCACAAACTTTGCTAGATATTGACTTTTATTCTCACATTTTTTTAATTTCAATGATAATTAGATTTATGCAAACTTTTATCAGTATCATTTAATGGATATGGGAAGCTAAATGCTCTACAGACCTGGTTTTGCATTACAAACTGCTTGACAGATTTTTTTCAATGACTTATATGGGTTGATAGGAACTAAAGTGGTTTATTTCTCGATGATGAAGAATAGAATTATTTATTAATTTTTAATACACTTTAAGTATGAGTGGCACTCTTAAAAGATATTTTCATAACTGTATTCATAATTTGTAAAACATAAAATTGCATTATAAATGCTCCAGAGAGTTACAAAAAAGCAAAACATTTTTAAATATATAATTTTCTAGATGGAATTTTTGTATTACCTATGGCTGTTATATATGTTTTAAACTGTGTGAATACTGAAGAACATATGGATTACCTACACCCTTGAGATAAAAAGATGTATCACAAAATATTTAAGTGAGATTATTTGTTTCATTTTTATTACATGCTCTAGCAACAATATGGTGAACTGTTTCATTTTATCTTAACTCAATACAAATCATAAAAAATGATGTCCCCATCAACAGTTAGTGTTTGTACACTATTTATTAGATATATTACAGAAGGTTAAGTGTACTTTTACAAATAGCACAAATAAAAAAGCAAAGCAAATTTTATTTCAATCTTAAATACTCTGTAGTAGGAATCACATTTATTATTTTAAGAGGAAGAATATGCAAGTTGTCATTAGACGTATGGTAAATTAATCAAGTTTCTTTTGAACTGCATGTGCTATTTAATGAAAATAAATTATTACCTACATGCTCATAGCAATGTTCTGAAATGCATCACATATAATGAAAAAATTCTTTAACATTTTATTTTTCTCATTTACAATAAAGATTTTTTCCACTGTAAGTGCTAATAAAAGAATTAATAAAGATAACCCATAACAGAATTAAATATCATTACAAACAAAGCTTCTTGTGAAACAAACTCTACAAGAAGTTGATAACACTTACATGTTCCTGTTTAATTTCAACGTCAACTGCTGGATCTTGTGGCTCCAACTTAATATTGGGAACACTTATAGTTCCACATGGTGTAAAGGTTATGTTAGAAGTAACCATGCGAGGTGATGGATCAGTTTGGTAAGGATAGTCCTTCCAACTTCCTCCACTAGTTTTTAGTAATTCTTCAGCTGTTTGTGTTTCTAATTTAGGTCTGCAGGGTGTTACAGTTACTACAGATATAGATGTAGAAGGATAAGAGTGGAACTGTTCAGGTGGTAATGACATTTCCATTTTTCTAAATGAAGGGGATCCACCTATAACTTTTCCTTGCTGGGTTAAGGGAAAACGAGATTGTATGACAGAGGACAGAGATATTTCCATGTTGGATTGTGGTGCTGTAGACACAGATGCCTGTGGAGATCTAAGAACAGTGGTAATAGGTCTTCCACTCAAAGCTTGTGAAGCAGTGAAACTTCCCTACAAAGATACAAGTCAAAAGGTAGGTATCCTCTTTATAAAGCTGTACACAAAATTAATTAGTTTTCTTTTAGAATTTCAATTTTTTTTTACATTCCTCAGAAAGTTCAACTTCACTAATATTCATTAACTTTCTCAAAATGGGCCAGGTCAATTAAACAAGCCTTGTGATCTCTTTGTAATCATTTAGTCTTCATAGTGTGTATCTTTGCAAAATTTGGCAGTTTTTCAATTAATATTATAAGTCTCACACACATAAAAATTCATATTTTCTGGCAAAGTATTTTTAATAAAATAAAACAAAGTATTTGTTTAGAATAATCCATGTGCCAGGTGATTTTTACGAGACAAAAATTACTTTTCCTCCACTCAAAAACCTCAAGTTTCCTTTTGTAATTCCTCAAAGCTCCTAACTACATTTGAAAGTTTGTTTTCAGTAACAGTTTACAATTTAACTGTTATTTTCTCCACCCTATCTCCGTGTGGGATTGGTCAATTTGACTGACTTCATAACTATAAAAACACTAAATTACATTTTTTTCTTTCTATAATGACTTCAAATAGTAACATGAAACTACTTTAATTTATTCCAAGTAGCTTTAAACTCTTAACAATATACACCTGTTTATAATTAAATTTTATTGTTTAAAAACTCTTTGAACCATGTCTAATTATTATCTACACCATTATAAGTAGTAAATCACTTGGGGAATATGCAAATCATGTTATGCTGTTGAATTACCCTTGGGCTACAACAAGCTGCTCACTTGTGTGTTTCATGAAATATTTAAATTATATTTTAATTATTGATCTTGCCTGATCTAATCTTAACTAACCTATAAAGATCCCCATTTTTACATTTTAGTCCCTTTTATAAAACTATATAAAATATAAACATGAAAAAAAAGAAATAAAGTACTCATCCATATATTTTTTTATGATGCAGTTAACTCTCAATAACACTAAACTTTTTTCTATTAATGTAGTAATGCACTAAATTTTTTATTTCAATAGATAAAGCACCAAAGAAAAATTTCCTCCAACTATCATAGCTTTTCTGACTTTCTAACCATGAGACAAAAGCTATTAAAAATCAATTTAAGCTAGTCTTCAGCTTTCCCATGAGACCAGAGCTTGTACTCTGAGTGAAACTGATGATTACTTAGATCATAACACAATGTTATTCAATACATCATTTGACAGATGAAAATTTTAGCTTTCTTTCTTTATACACAACTAAATGTAAGGGAGAACAATTAACCAAACCTAAAAGAAAGGATGTGACAGGAGGGGTCTGATTTGTTATATGATAGGTTTAATAAAGCAAAATTAAAGGATATAAAAATTATGGTTTGTCTGAGCAATGCAGACTTTGTAGTTAAGTAATTTATGTTTAATTTCATAATTTTTTGATAGTTGGTGGATAAAACAGAAAAGAGAAGATGCCCAGAAGAAATGTGTCACATGTGTTACACCAAGATAAATTCAATATTTTTTAATATTGTAAAACTTGCATACTATTAAAAGAGTACATACTAAGATTTCATGCTACATGAATTGGTATAACATAAACAAAATTAGTTTAATAAAATTCTGAATCCATGACACTAAAGCTTTGTTTTATGTGAAGTTATCTGTAGCAACAGGGTTAACACAATTTCATTGGTTACCACTTCCTGCTATAAGCTCTACAACACCACAGACACTTAGTAAATACAAATGATGGTGTCATTGAAGTTCCTTGATTTTTGTTCCTTCTCAAAACAACAGAATAAATATGTAACATGTTGTATGAACAAATATTCCCAGAGAGTATCTTGTTTTATGTTCTTACAAAGTTCACATGCAGTAGTCCCCATTTCCTGCTATAAACTGTATAAACACCACAGTGACACAGAACTTAAGTGATATCATGTCAGCTAACAATATTTTTGTCCAAATCAATTTATATCTGATAATTATAAGTTATGTTCAATAAATTATAAGTTTTACATGTACACTGTTTGAATATGATAAACTTAATAATAATACTCAATACATAAGAATTTCAGAAACAAGAATATTTTTACCACTCACCATTCTCTCAATCTAACAAGGCTTATGTAATGTCACAGGATAAAATTTCTGTATCTTATAAAAAAGTATAATATATCATTAACATATTGTCTGAATAAAGTATTAGAAAATTAACAGATTTGCAGTTTGTTACCAAGTATTTAAAACTTTTCACTGCATTGCATTTTTCTGTGTAGGAGCAAGACCTTGTCTATTTGACATAAAACCACAAGTTAATTCTCAAAACACTTCATTCACTCTACACTGATGTACATAGTTTATTCATTGTTCTATCTAATGGTACACAAACTCTTCTTGTAGCTAGTTGCAAAGTAGTACTTCTGATAACATGCTGTGAGGTTCATGAAAGGATGTGAATGAGAGACTATCCTAATAAAATTAGAGAAAGAAGCAAAATCATGTCATAAACAACACTAAAAGAATTGTATTCTCAACAAATGCTAGTTTCTTAGAATGTACAAGTCAATGCTTTGAGATGTGTGTGTAAGAAACACAAAATTACATTGTTTATAGGTAAAGCTCTTTAGAGCTAGTACAAATGCGAGTCATGAAATTCTGTCTTTGAAAATTATGTCAAATAAATGTTAGAAAATTGCAAACTATCACTTCTAAACAATTTTGAATATAAGATCGTCAAATAGAATTAGAATTTCTACTTTCATTTAAATTTTTAAATTCAATATGTAGGTGTACACATAAAACCCCAAAGGTACTGACTAGTCTGGAAAGAGTTAACAGACTAACAAAATACTCTGCTTTTGAGCTTGAACACCTCAAGGTATGAAAAAACAAATAACACAGACATTTTACTGCAAAGCATAACCTTAAATCTATCAAAGTCAACAGCAAAGAATACAGTTTGTCCTGTAGTGGTTTTATTACGTTATAAATACAAATTTTTTCCAAAAAATCAATCTTAACTTTAAAAATATTTAATGGCTCTCTCTAACACTTTATATTTTAAGTATTACATTTTCAATAAGATGATGTTTTTGTGTTATTAATTTTTATGACATAAATATGCTGTCATTAAGCTGGAAAAGGTTAAAGCAAAACAAGTGTTGTGAAGCATTGTAAGATAATACAAGAAGGAATTCTCAAACATAATAGCCATATTTAAATATCAAATCAATGAAGAGATGGAACTGTGTACTAAAAGTTTGTACTTGGAAAAAGCAACAAATAAACTCACAACCATTCTATGACCCTCAACACTGCAACAAAAAACAAACATCAATGTAGTTCAAGATTTAATCTACAGATACTTTTCAGAAGATGTATTTCATTTACAGTAATATAAAACACACTCCAGTTTTAAATTATATAATTTCTTTACCACACAAAGCAGAAAATGGGTTAATTTATTTGACTGAAACACACTTTATAAGATTTCTACAAAAGAAATATACTTTATCTTGTTAATATACAGGATGTTCGAAAAGTCACTGTGCCCTCATATATTTATTAACAAACATGTTTCAATATAGAATACAGGAGGTGAATATGAATGACAATTATAAACAATTTTGAAAGTGACCCCTGTTGGCATTGATACAAGCCTGGATCTTTCTTATTTTGTTTCCAAACACCACTATTAGCTGCTGGCTTGAAATAGACTGAATAAAATATGATTAAAAAACTGCACAGTGACTTTCCAAACACCCTGTATTATGACCCCTTCAGAATGAGCTCAGTATAAATTATATGAGTTTGTATACATTTTTACATGTTAAGTATCTATACTATCACTTTTAATGAGTATGTCTTCACAAAATTTAGTAGACTTCTAATAAAGTGTTTTGTACACAGAAAAGTAATTCTACTAAAGATTTGTTTGTGAAAATCTATTTCATTACCAGTCCAAGCACAAAGTGATCTTCATGTTATGATTAAAAACTATTCTCCATCCCAACAACCTCAAATATCATTTGTGTAATCTATAAAACTTCCTAAATAGATTTAAAATGTTTGTTTCAATAAAACTTTACATTTCTGTTATTTTCTCTACTCCAACTCTATACAGGGTTGGTCAATTTGACTAATCTTGTTACAATCACAAAAAGAAAAAAATGGAAGTACATTTAAATAACACTTTTTTCTTCTTTCTAGAATAACTTCAAATTGTAACACGAAACTACATTAATTTACGTTTATCCTAAACAGCTTTAAACTCTCAACAGCATATATTTACTAATACTTAAATGTTATTGTTTTATTACCATGTGATCTCTCTTTGAACAACTAACTAGTAATAATGTTATTATAAATTGTAAATCATTTAGGACACATGAAACTAATGTTACTCTTTTGAATTATATTACCCACAAGCTATTTCAAGGCCAATATGTCATGTGTGTGTTCCATGAAACATTTTTATTATATCACTACTATTTATTTTACCAAATATAACCTTAACTAACCTAAAAAGATCCTATTTGTTCATTTTAGTTACTCTTATAGTAAAACTATATATGAAAAACAAGAAATAAAATACTTTTCAAAGTATTCTTTTTTCTTCTGTCAACAACACATAATCCTACTTTTATATATTAACGGTAGTAATGTATCAACATTTTTTATTTAACTGAATAATACACCAGAAAGAAAGAAAATAACAACATGGTTTTCTAACTGCAATAAAAACCATTACAAATTCATCCAAGATGGATGTTATCTTTCCTGTGGAAAAGAAGATTAACTGAGAATTATCTGTTTAGAAAACGATGTAATACAATACATCATTCGGCAGATGAAATCCATGGCTTCTTATTGTTTACAGATAATATAAAACTTAACATAAGAGAGAACTATTAACAAATCCTGAAAAAGAAAGTATAACAGGTAGGTAAGACAAGATGGGACTGATTTTCTATGTGATGATTCACTAACCAAACAAAGTTGAAAAGGATAATAATAATTATGGCTTGTATGATCAACAATGATTTTATAATGACATAATTTACATTTTTTTTACTTATAGGAGGGGTGCTGAATGAGGTAGAGAAGAGGGGATTCCTCAGAGAAGATATGTCACATATCTCTCTCTAAGGGAAACTGAGAATTATTTTTAAAACACTGTCTTATAAAATTAAGAATTTAAAATTTATATGCTATTAAAACATGAATTATTACCTACGATTTTATGCTATACTAATTGATATCAAATAAAATATAATTTTAATTAAATTTTGAAACTGTCTTGCTCAAAGACTAACAAGAATATGTAATTAGACACACCTGTCACAAATAAGATAACTAATTTCATCAGTACATTGATATAAAGTTAGGCAATTCTCTAATCCAGGGGTTCCAAACCAGTGGGTCTTGTTAGAAGTAGCTTGGGATAACATTAATTTAATTTCATCAATCACATTTTCATGGTCTTACATTTTTTTGTTTTGGTGCAAAGCAAAATGTGTGCTATGTTAGTTCAATGTCATTAGGTGATACTATGGGTGTATGTATGCGTGAATGTGTGTGAATGTGTCTGCAACTGTATGTATGTGTGTACCAAAGAGTAGCGAGTATGTGAGTGCACGCGCATGTACGTATGCTTGTGTGTCTGTTTAGCTGTGATTAAGTGTGTGTGTGTGCTCGCTGTCGACACGTGAGTTACATGTCCGTTGCTGATTGGTGGATGACGAATCGCACGACTGGCCACGCTCCCTTCCCTCCCAATACTTACCCCATCATTACTCTACCTGCACCCCCCACAAGTAGTCAGTGTAAGATCTACAGTTGCCAAAGCGTTCATTATTCAACATTTTTATTTTATTTTAACAAGGAGATAAGTAAGTAGGAGAGGTGAGTTGTGTCCATGGCTAAACGGCACAGATACTCAAAATGCTACCTCAACATTGGCTTCACCACTGTGCTTGCAAACGATGGCATTGAGAAACCAGAGTGTGTTTTGTGCCATACTGTCCTGAGTGCAGAGTCAATGAAACCATCAAAACTAAAGCATCATCTCGAGATGAAACATCCAGAACACGCAAAGAAGGGTTTGAATTTCTTCAAATGGCATGAACGGTGTCTTAAAAGCCAAAGAATTGATAGAAGTGGGTCGTTTCAGCAGCAGAGTGTAGCCGTAGTGGAAGCTTCATATGAGATTGCATTTGAAATTGCTAAATAAAAAAAGCATCACACGATTGGAGAAACACTTCTTAAACCCTGCATGATGAAAGCAGTAAATCTTATTTTTGGAGAAGCCAGTGCGAAGAAGAAGCACATTTCTAAAATGTCTATGGATGTGAAGGAACAGGCTTTGACTGAAAAAGTTCCCCTTTCTTCTCCTTTCAGCGCGACGAGTCAACAAATGTAAGTTCATGCTCTCAGTTGCTTGTCTTCGTGAGATAATTCAGATGACATCAGAGATGAATTCTTATTCTGCAGTGCACTTGAAACCACAATAAAAGCTGATGATGTCATGGAAAAAGTTTCAACTTTTTTTCAAGACGAAGATCTTCAATGGGAAAACGTGTGGGGTTTGTACGGATGGGGTACCGGCTATGCTGAGATTGAATTCAGGATTCCAGTCAAGAGTGAATAAGCTAGCATCTCAAGCAAAGGGCATCCACTGCATGATTCACCGATATGCTCTCGCCAGTGAGACTCTCCCTACCTCTCTGCAGGAAGTTCTTGAATCTGTAATCAAAATTGTAAGTTATGTGAAGACTCAAGCACTAAACACTCACCTATTCAAAGAACTATGCAAAGACATGAATTCTGACCATGAAGTCCTTCTCCTTTACACAGAAGTTGGTTGTTGAAAGGAAACGTTATTAATCGTGTCTTTGAAATGAAAGATGAAATAAAGCTATTTATGGAGACTCAAGAAAAGAAAGATCTTGTAGCTCACTTCAAAGATGAAGCATGGAATAAAAGGGTTGCGTACCTAGCTGACAATTTTGATCAGCTGAACAAGCTCAATTTGAAGCTTCAAGGAAGGGAAACATGTGTTCTCCTTTTTCAAGATAGTCTTCGGGTCTTTGTTTCCAAAATGCAGAACTGGTGTCGGAAAACCAATCTTGGAAACACCGCTATGATTGAAAAACTTTGTGGAGTGACGGATGAGTCTCAGATCCAACTGGATCGGTTCCTAAAGGATGAGATTACCGAACATCTTTAGTCTCTAGAAAAGGAAGTCGAGCGTTACTTCCCTGAGCTATCACAGGAACAGGAGGCCCTGATAAGGAACCCATTTTGTACTAAACTTGATCTATCCAGCATCCCAGAAGATATCCAAGATGAATTTCTGGATCTAAGGAATGACTCTTCAGCTCATGATCTCTTCAAGGTGAAATCTGTGACTAGTTCTGGTGCGCTATGTATAAGTCATACTTCAAAGTCAGCATGATAGCTTTACGTGTCCTTGTTCCATTTGATTTTACCTACTTGTGTGAGGCAGGATTTTCCACTCTTGTCAATATAAAAACAAAGAATAGGATCAGATTGGATGTTGGAGATGACATGAGACTGGCTCTAACAAACGCTCGGCCCCCGAATTTCAAAGCTTGCTGCTGAAATGCAACATCAGGCATCTCACTAGCTGGGTTGGATAGCTGTTCAAGCCTATGTTAATATTATTTTAAGAAATACATGTTCTTTTTGTGAATTCAGATTGGACCAATGTGATTTAATTTGCTAATAAATAATTACAGAATTTTTAAATGTTTTTTTTTAGATGTTTCTTTCCCTTTCCTTCACAGAAAATAAAATAAAAATTAAGCTGCTGGTAGTAAGCCCTATGTAGGGGGTCATATGGGTTTCAAACTTTTAGGTAAGGGTTCGCAAGTGCCAAAAGGTTGGGAACCCCTGCTCTAATGTGATCTAGCATGGTTTTGTAACTCATATCAAACATTTGTTCGTAATATGTAATACACCACAGCCAAGAAAAGATAAGACCACAGTTTGAAATAATAGGTTAAACTCTATATTAAAAAAACTTGTGTGAATTAACTTCATATAACATCAGGATCATATTGTAGTTTATGCTCTTACTTTTCTCTTGTTTTACTCAAACAGTGATACAAGGTCATGTCATAAACAAGGAACAGTCAATACTTAATGCAGCTACAAAATAAATTATTAAGAGATATTTTAAAGGATTGATAAAAATAATTATCAGCATATATATGAACACCTAAAACTTTTATTACCCAACACAAAGAGCTTGTCACAAACCAAGAATAACATTCAAATAACATTTTGAATAAATATCCACCACTCAAACTATTTACAGCCTATCTACAGAGTATTTGGAAAGTAACTACACAGTTTTGTAATCACATATATGTAAGTGCACAGTGACTTTCCAAACACCCTGTGTTACTCTCTTAACTACTAGAGACACATATATAAAATATAACTACTCACTAAAACTTACTGAAAAGTGTTTATAATTCTTTAAAACACCTTGAATAATTATTGTAAAACAATATGTCTAATAATATATTAATATTTCATAAAAACAAAATGACATTAATTTAAAAAAAAAATCATAAAAACTGATGGTTTCTTGAGTTCTGTTTACGAAAGCTTAAGGAATAAAAAACAACCTGTATTATAGTATACATTAACATTTAATAAATAACATGTATACACAACAGTTTTTTGTTTTTCTTCATGTGTATCAGATAACAGCATCATGGTCAGAAAAAAACAATTACCTGTGTGTTAGTCCTTGGAAAGCTAGTGAGACTGCCATCTTCTTGAGGAAGACTAACATTAGGCATTCCAGTTTGACGTAAGGTGAAATTAAGAGTGTTTGTAACAGAGGTAGGGAGTGACTGAACCAGAGATGGGGGAATGCTGCAACTTGCACAGGGTATCTAATGGTCAATATTATTAAGCAACCATTATGTTTTACAGCATATTTAGTATTACATAATTAGATACATCTCAAGACTAACATGTTATTGTGGACTTTGGAATTTAAATATGGCAGTTAGAACAGTTTCCTTTTCAAAAATTAATAAAAAATACTAATACAATGATTAAAATGCATAAAATCAGTAAGTTACTAAAGGTTCAGTAAAGGGGTCAAGCAAAAACATGCAACTGTACCACCAGCTGAATTTATTATATTGATAACATTTCACAACAAAAGTTGTTCATCAGAAAAATGTCATTCCATTACTGAGTTAACTGAACAGTTCTGATGTTTTTTATTTTCTAAATGTAAAATATTACATATTAGACACCAATTATATTTTTTAAACTCACTACTGATTCCATTTCTTTTTTTTAGTCTTAAAAGTTGAAAAATTTAGTTGAAGAATTGTTGTTACAGGTAGCCAGTTTTATTATGTTTTTAGACATAATCAATGCATTTTATATAGTACTTCAAATCTAATCCAACTTAAAATGTTTTAAACTAACTGTCTGTACTGTCAAACATTAAAGATCTAGTAAGTTTATATATAATGGATATACAGACACAGGTAACCTTCATAACAGATTCTACCCAATTGACAAGTAATTTTTGTTGCCATTGAAAACATTTTAACTATCTTAAATGCACTTTAAACAAAATTAATACACACATTCTACATAATTTACTGAAAGCTTTCACAGAACATTGAGCATCAGTAAGAAACAACAGTATACTATTTGCAATTTTTTTAATGGTGTATAATTTTTCACAAGATTGGGTTGTTGCTTAACAATACCTTTGACTACCCAATGTGTAAATGTGGATTTTAGATGTCAGGCTCTTTATAAGAAGTGAATTAGCAAATTTATTATTTACAAAAGTTACATTTTAATATTCATGCTACATTAAAACAATTCACCTAACATTTCTTATACAGGTTTAACACGTACACAAAATTAATTCCAGTTTTCATTCACACATCTGATTTATCAAAAACATAACTTAATTCAAGCCTTTTAACTCATTATAAAAATTAAGTAAAATCAAGAAATATGTAATTTTTCACCTCTTGTTTAGCAGTTGAAGAAGGTGGTGGTAATGATTTTTGTGGTTCAAATTCTTTATCTAAAATAAATATAAAAATTACACAAATTAAAGTAGCTCAACAGAAAACAAATCAAGCAAATGTAAGTCTGTCAATAATAATAAAGCAACAAATTGAAATCTCAGAGGTTTTAAATAAAAAACACACATTTTACACACAAAATAATTTAAAACCATGTGCATTAAGGATTATTTAACATTACATCACCAAATGCAACAATACAATTCATATAAGTAGCTATTAAAAATGTGTCATCATAAATGTAAATCTATAACACATTCCTTCATTTTCAGTTAAAGAAATATAAAGTGTAATAAACTGAGAGTTCGACTCATTGTTCAATATGACATTATTCATCACTTCTGTAAATGTAAATAAGATCAGTACCTATGTCTCCAGAATATAACTTTATTAGCTCAACATTTTGCTCTTACAGCTTTTTCAGGAGCTATCAATATCCAACAAATTACTTAATCCAATTAATATTTGTAGAAATGTCTCATAATAAACTACAGTTTGCATTATACAAAGTTAAGAATATTAATTATTCATCATTTCTTAAATTACATGAATTTGAAGGCCTATAGTCTGTCTAAATATAAAATATACATTAAACATTATGTTTAAAACTAGTACACTTGCTATATTTAAAAATATAATGATGGAAAATATGCCAAGAGTTTAAAAGTCATCTTTCAGCTGAAGAAATGTAGGATTAATGGAATAAAAAATAATATTCATGAGGTTTCTACAAACTTATAAGAAATTCATACTGTATACCTGAAAATGCTTCAGTTGTTTCTTTTATGGAACTCATACTTGCAGAAAAATCAGATGTAGATGCTGTTGTTAATTGTGACAAGTTTTTATCAGCATAGCCTGATAATTCTGTTCCTTCTGTTTGAGAGTCAGAACAGCAACTCAATTCAGCATCTTCTTGGTTCTTCCCTTCCTGCTTTGCTGGAAACATTGGTGCTGGAGAATCATTAGCTTGACCCTCAGGTGACCCCACCACATGAAGTTCAAATGTGCCTTCACTTAGGTCTTCCACTGTTTCTTTCTTGATATCACTAGCACATAACTCCTCCTTTGTGCTGGAACTTTTAGGGGTTACAGTGGCAGAAGAAGTGGAAACTTCTGAATCAATTTTAGTCTCTTCTTGTTTAGGTACCAGTGTAGTAGAAACATCTTCACTTGGTAAATGTGTGTTAAAACTACATTTGTCTGGAGGATTCTTTTCATTATCAGTAGGCTTGAATTTGAAAGAACTGATCTGTGTGGAGTCTGTTAGCTGATCATACATAAGGCTACTGGAAGGTGATGCAGTAACATCACATCTGTTTTCTAGCTGGCTTTTCTGAAAAGCCAGAGAACCCAATTTTTCATTCAATACATTTTCAACTGATACTGAGGTTGAGCCACTAATTTGAGAATGTTGCAACACAAACCTTTCTGATTCAGTAGTAGAGGACATTACATTATCACACACTTCTGAACGTGTACCAGGTAAACTTTCTGAAGTTTCTGCAGTTTTGTGAATTACTGGCTGGGAAGAAATGTTTCCTTTTAGGAATTGCCCACTTGAAATTATATTTTCAGATAATGTTACATCTTGCTGATAGAACTTGTCTCGCTGGTCTATTTGACTTGATCCTTGTGCAATCTTTATTACTTGAGAGGATTTAGTTCCACTACTAGAAGCCACTTGTTGATCTTTACTTTCTTTCTGAGATTGCACACTATCACTACGTTGTTGTTCTGCTTGTAAATTCTCATCAGATACCTCTTTATTAGACTTAGATATTACAACAGATGACCAATTCTCAATCTTTAGAGAGCAATCTTTATTTTCAGTAGAGCTATGACCATGTAACATTCTTGTAACAGTCTGAGACTTGAGTAGCTCAGATGCCTGCTTTCTTATAGCACTTTCATTATCTCTTCTCAGGGCAATAAAGCTTGTTTCAAACCCTTCTTGGGAAGAGTTCTCAGCACTAGCTCCACATTCCAGACTACTGGTGATAACACGTTTCTTTTCTTCTTTTCCTTCTGTTGGATACTGTAAAGTATCCTCTTTATTAGCACTGTTTTGACCAGCTGGAAGATTTTGAGACATATATAAAGTTTGGCTATTTTGAGATACCTGGAATGATTCAGCAAAATTTGAATTTCTTTTCTGTGAAACAGGAACTGGCTGAACAGCACTATGTCCCATTGGTAAAAGTGTTTGACTACTGAGAGAAAGAGATGATCCTGTATTATCACTAATTTCTTCTTTCTGAGTATTATGTCGAACTAGTTCTGTTTCTGAACTACGGATGCTTAATACTGTAACATTTGATCCAGATGTGTTATGCAAAATTGCTGTTGCTGGTTGCTTTCTTTTTAACTCTTCCAAATAAGATAACGATGATTCTGAAGTTACAGTCGTTCCAGCTATGCTAGAAGTACAAGAGTAGATACCTTGAGATGAAGCAAGTGTTGTTAATACTGAATCAGATCTTGAAGGATCAGGAGGACCTGAAGAAGTGAGCTTTACATGAGATGGATAAGGAGGTGGAGGACGCAGCATTCCAGAGTGCACATTGACTTGACCAGGACGTATTCCTTGAGTAGAGGTTGGCAATGATGCTGGAAAGGGCTGTCCAACCAAATCTGTGGGAATACCTATAACAATCAAGATAACCAAACCCTTGTAAGTAACAGTTTTTCTCATCATGAAAAACTTTAAAAGAATAAGCTGATTGACTAAACAATGACAGGAAATCATAATACCCTCTATACCAGTGGTTCCAAACTGCCAATCCGTGGACCATAGGTCTCCAGAAAAATTGCAATCAGTCTGCACACTGAATGAAAAAAAATGTGTTTTGAAATGCAGCTACTTAAGCAAGAATTTTGTGATGAAAGCTTGCTGAATGACAGAAAAAGCCTGGGAAACATTGCTATACACAGTTACTTAGCAACTATATAAATACATTAAAAAAACAAAAGCATGCATTTTTTACTCCTAAAACACAGAATTATGACATACAAAATAACAGTAAATTAATAATGTAATCTATAAAAATGTACTGCCCTTAAATGAAATAATTCAGTTGTATTTAAAACAGCATGAAAGATTTTTAAAAACCTATATATTGAAAATTACAAGTAGAAATACATCTTAAATTACAAAATGTTAATGTAATGTATTATCATTATACTGAACATAAAAAATCAGTTCAAATAAATATTCGAAGTCTAAGTTTATTTTATAAACTGCACTACAGTCAAGCAATGTTGTGTGCATTATAAATATATTAACCCTCATGCCCCAGGTATCTTTTACTGCTCATAACACAAAGTTTCTGTGAAGGATTTGAGAAAGAACAAAATCAAGGAATTTCTATGACACCTTCATTTACATTTAATAAGCTTCCACAGTGTTTTGTAGTGTTTACAGCAGAATGTGGTGGTTACTGAAACTGTGTTAGTCCTACCTACTACAGGTATATTTTATCACATTTAAAATGAGGTTTCAAAATTTGATTAAACTCTTTTTCTTCAATGTTATAACAATTAATGTAACACAGTCTAAACTGATAATCAATATTTTAATAGTAAACAAGTTTTGCATTCTTAATTCTACAAGGCAGCATTAAAAACATCCTTGATTTCCTCAACTGTAACACATGCAATACATTTTCTCTGGGTATCTTCTCTTTTCTATTTTATCCACCAACCATCTAAAGAGTACAAAATTAAACAAATTACTCACTACAAAATCTTCATTTCTCAGACAAACTATAATTTTTGTAGCCTTCAATCTTGTTTGGTTACAGAGCTAACAAACAGAAAATCAGACTCCTCCTTTCAGGTTTTGTTAACAGTTCTCTCTTACATTTAATTATGTATTATCTGTAACCAATAGAAAGCCAATGTTTTCATCTATGAAATGATGTTTTGCGTAACTATGTGTCCTAAACAGATAACTGTCAATTTAATTTAGTAAGAGCTCTATTCCCATCAGATTGGCAACAACTAGCCTGGATAAATATGTAATAGTTCTTGTCACATAGTTAAAAAGGCAGAAAAAATTTGAGAAATAGGGAATATAGTCTACTTTTTGCATAATAATAGTCTATGTTCTTTAGTGCATTATTTAATTTAATTCAAAATGTATTTACTTCATTACTTGTTTTTCATGTTTATTCTTCATTTACTATTATAAAAATAACTAAAATGTAAAAATAGGGATCTTTCTAGGTTATAGGAGATTAGATTACATAAAATAATTAATAAAGATAAAAATATTTCTTAAGACATGAGTGCAAGCAGGTCATGGTTAATATAATTTGACAGTAGTTAGAAACAGTTCAAAAAGTAATGAAATAATAAAATTTAAGTGTAAATAAATGTATACTGTTATGAGGTTAAAATATATTCAGAATAAATGAATGTAGTTTCATGTTACAATTATAAGTCATTCTAGAAAGTAAAAAAGGGTAATTTAGATTCATTATGATTTTTTTTTGGTGGTTATGAGGTCGATCCAATTGGCTGATAGACAGGGTAAAGAAAGTAACAGATAAAATATAAAGTTTCACTGAAAAAAACATTTTGAAGTGTACTTAGGAGGTTTTAGGGATTACACAAAGAAAATCTGAAATTTTTGAAATGATGAAAAGTATTTTTAATCTTAACATTAAAATTACTTTGCACATGGACTATTCAAAATAAATGTTCAATATATTCATGGACAAATCTGTATTTTAGTTTATTAAACATACTTCACTAAAAAAAATATTATTTTACTTGTGAAAGCCTTATAATGTTAACTGAAAAATGGCCAAACGAAACTGAAAAGTGAGAAGCATTAACTCTATAAAAACTTTAAACAACTATAAAGAAGTTGTGTTGACAAAATTAATATAATAATTCACAAATAAAACTGTTTGATATTATTACAAATTTCAGAAATATTGAAACAGAAAAATCTGACCTGATCTATTCATTATTCTTTGATTTACCGATGGGCCAACCAATCTTGTAAAAGACTGACCAGAGGAAGAGCTAAGTGCAAATCGTGGACCCACTTGGCCAGGAGTCTGGGAGAATGGAGTGTCATTTTCTTTGAAAATTTTAACTTGTTGAAGTAATTGCTGTCTTTTATCTTCATCTATGAAATACAAAAAAAGATTATGACTATTTTAATAAACAAAGCCTACAAATGTCAATTATTTCACAGCTTTTGATACTTTAAGTTCCACACACACACACAAATTATATGCTGTAAATACTTGAAAAAATGAGCATATTTATATTATTTGTACATTTTCAAATATCTTCAACGAACTTGTTAGAACACAATATTCTCTCAATGTTTTATACACCAGCACTTTCAAGACTATATAAATATATATATATATAAAGAACAGGTACGTGTTCTAACCAAATACCAAAAGCATGGCCAAAGTTCTTCAGCTGCATAACGAAATATTTAGTGTCAAATGGTTTATATATTTGTCTAAATAGCTTCATTTGTTTTACAAGACACTGGAATAATTGCATTATAGAAGTTCCTTTCTGACAATATTTTACTACAAGGATGAAACTTTTTATGACCAGCCTAATCTTACTTAGAAACATCCACGGTTTCTTTAAGCCTCAAACTACTTATCTCTAAGTATTCAACAAAGGATACCTGGGTGAGAAATCTAAAGAGAATGCAAATACAAGTTTTGTGTGATATACTGATATCAATGTATTTCATAATATTCCAAAATAAAAATATATAGGCCTACTGAATACAATCACAGCTAAACAATTAAGATCCCTTAAAAAACATGGTTATTGATGAAATAATTATGTAATGCAAGTCTGATTAATAACGTAAACTTCACTCAGAACGATAAAGCCTAGAATGACTGCTCAGAAAACTGTAATATTCACCTACCATACTAAAATTATTTCAGTTCACTTTAGCACATAGTTCATAAGTCAGGCCTGGAAATATATTACACCTTTGTTAGGAATTTTGTTTTGTACATTAACACAGAACAATGTTCTACCTGCTAAAAATACCATAAACTGATACCTTTATTAAACAGGAGTTCAAGTATACTTTCAAAAAATAATAATATTTTTTAAAAATGGAAAGTTATGGGCTTTTGGAATTCATCCAGCTCCTTCTGTCCATTTTCCAAATACTCAAGGTCTTATAAACCACTGATCTGTGGCAAGTCATGTCTCTTTTTACCATAATGCTTAATAGGTTTTTTTCAGTGGAAGTACATTTGTTCTAATTTCGTCTTGTAATCCAACACAACGTATGCTGTCATATGAAGTCAATTTTACAATATTCTCTCAATTTGAATTTCCTGATACTGAACATGTAACCAATGTCTCATAAAGAGTTTGAATGTTATTGTGGTCTTTACAAGTGTATTACCATATGTATTTAATAACTTGAAAAGGTAGTGAAAACACATCATAACAGGTTGGAATGACAGACAAGAACATGTTTGGAAATTGTTCCCAATATAAACTAATTTCTATACATGACATGTGAATAACCAATCAACAACTTAGAATCTACCATTATGGTTTTCTGTTCCAAGTTTTAAATGTTTTTTCAGGCTTAAATACAACCTATTTATGAAGTTTGAAATATATTATATTCTAATTCTATGGTATTGATATAGTAATTTATGATTTTTGGGGGAAATGTTTTTGTTTATATGTACAAAGACATTTAGCATGTAATACCACAATCTTATTTTCATTTTTAATGAACTGTTTTTCCTTTTTCTTTTGAAAAATAAAAAATTCAAACAAAACTACAAAATAATGTTTATGCAACAATGATATACTGATATTTCAATGACAGCACCAACCTCCTTGAGGTCCTTCCTGGTTAATAAACTGCTGAGGAGCTTGGCTTCGAGGCGGTAAATGTCGAAGCTGCATAGCTTGGGAAAAAAACTGCTGTGGTCTTTGATGTTGGGGAATATCTCGAGGTCCACTAAACTGTGGTTGCTGTTGAGAAGGTTGGGACACACCACCTGCTGGAAGTTGCTGCCTCTGTTGTGGAACAGGACTAGATGATGTTTGCGGTGGTAAAAATCGTGGTTGTTGTACACCTTGAACTCCTATTGTAAATTGTTGTTGTTGTTGCTGTTGAAATTGTTGTGACACTGGAGAATATGGTGATTGTTGGGAGTTTGGAGAACCCAAGGAGAAATGCTGCTGAACTCCTTGAGTTCCTGGAGAAAATCTCTGTTGAACGCCCTGACTACCTGGTGAAAATCGTTGTTGTTGGATATTAGGGGTTCCTGGGGAGAAGCACTGCTGTTGGCCACCCTGAGAACCAGGAGAAAAAGTACGTTGTTGAGGCACTACCTGAGAACCCAAAGAACTTCTAGGAAGAGGTTGAGGTCCAGGAGAGGGGAGTTGTTGAGGAGACATGTGTTGTTGCTGTTGAATACTACCTGGTGAAAAGTGTTGTTGTGTCTGAAACTCTCTTTGCTGGAAACTTTCACTGAAAGGATTGTTGTCATCCTGAAAATTATCAAAAATAATCACTCCAAGAAAGAAAAGTTTTATTTGTTGATACTATAATCTACATACAAGATATATAATAAAATATTTACACAAATGTTTATGATAATAATGATCAGCAAAGTTAAAAACAATTCAGAACATTATGGCTGGTTGGTTGATTTAGTGTTTCATGACACAAAGCAACTAGGCTATCTGTGCCAAACATCAGGTAAAGAGTTAAAAGTGAATTCATAAAAGGAAATTAAGGTAAAACAAAACAAAGTTTAAAAAAACAAACACCGAAATAGCATAAAACCAATTTTAACATCTAGTCTACAACGTTAAGAGAAAAACTACAGTAATTCAAGTTTTAAAGGACTTTCTGTAGCATAACTGTAATTGTCATAGCTCGGCAGAAAGACTAACAGGTAAGTACAAAAACCACCATCAGTCACCTGAAGTTGCCCATTCCAGTCTTGGTTCCGAGTTATTTGACATTATGGCCATTTTTAAAAAGAAAAGTAATAAAAAGGTTTTAAAAGAGGTGTAGCAAAATTATAATAATAACTTGCCAGGATGACTAACAGGTAGTTTCAAATGGACAGTTCCAACAGTAGTGTTAGTCACCTGAAGTTGGTCTTTCCAATTCTGGTTTCACGTTATTTAATGTTACGGTCAGTTTCTAATTTCAAATCAATCTAGATGAACTGTTATTTTTAAAAGGAAGCCACATTAAAAAGGTGCAATGTATAAATTAAAAAAAAATGAAATGGCATTAAAAAGATTAATGGGCTTTAAAAAACTAAAAACATTACCAAGGTGGACAGTGTCACCATCACCAATAACACTGTCTAACGTTATGGATAAACATTGGGACAGAACGCATTTAAAATGGTACTATCATTGACAGTTGTAACGATGACAAGAAAGTAAAATGTAACTTATTGTGATCTGAGTGTTACACACTGGTACATCAGTTCCAGTCGAGTTAGAACAACTTTCTCTTTCCAATCCTTACAAAAGCAAGGTGGCCAAAGTCTAATATAGGGTTTTATTTGGAAATGCTTATTTTGACATTGCTCACTCCAAGTTGACTTCCAGCTGGCATGGAGCCGAGCCTTGAATATATGACCATAGACAGACTCAGCTGTGGTGTTCTTGAGCTCATTCCCATGAATACCAACATGCCCTGGTATAGAGAAAAACTGGATAGAAGTACATGTTAAAGAGAAATGGGCCAGTTAGTTTTGAATATTTGTGAGAACAGGATGTGAACCAATGACAAGTGATTGCAAGGTCAGTAGAGAACTAAGCAAGTCAGTATAAAGAGTGCAGTTTGATTAGCTTCTATGTAATCCAGGACAAGAGAAATGGTGTACAGTTGAGCAATGAACACAGAAGCTGAAGAGGGGATTCTGTGTGCAACCACCAAACCATAACAAACCATGGCAGAGCCCACACAGTCACCTGATTTGAACATTCTGTATAAATAGGAATGGAAGGATCGTTTGAAAAATGTTCAGCAAATAGCAGGCAGTATTTCCCATCAGGAATGTCTATTTTTCTCAGATGACTTAAAAATAGGTCACATTTGGGGGACTGTAAGAAGCCGTGGTGGGATGGGCTGACCACTGCATACAGCAGTGTTATCCAAGAACAGACCCAATTCATCCAACTGCACCTGGATACAAAGGCCAAAATGAGGAATGGCAGACCGTCTGTTCTGAAAAAGTATGGCTCACCAAGGAAGGAAAACATAACCCCAAGTGGGATGCTTTGGGAAGCATATAGTAAAGACAGTTGCAAACGCTGGAGGTGCAAAGCTCTAAACTGTGGAACTGCAGAAAGCCTCACTGCAGAGCCAAAGGCCTTGATGATCAACAGAGTCCAGCATCTTTAAGGCCAATAGTCTGGCAGAGCCATAGACCAGTGATCCATAGTCAAGTTTCAACTGAATGAGAGCACGATATATCTTTAGCATAGAACATCGATCCGCTTCCCAAGTGATGAAAGAGAGGACACAGAGGATGTATATTTGACCTGTAGCTGATTGATGTGTGGTATAAAGGTTAGCTTACAGTCAAAGATAAGCCCCAAGAACTTTGTCTCAAAGACCACAGGCAGCACAACTTCACAGATACGGACTTCAGGATCAAAGTGAATACCCTGTTGGTGGCAAAAGTGCATGCAAACAGTTTGAGAGAAAGAGAAGTTAAAGCCGTTTTCTATAATCCACTTCAGTAAACAACTAAGGGCAGTCTTTAGTTGCCGCTCAATATACCTCATGTTTGACAACTGACATGAGATATGAAAGTCATCGACATAGAGCTCGTTTGCAACAGTAAGAGGGATTTGTTCAATGATGGCATTAATTTTTATACTGAAAAGTGTGACACTCAAAACACAGCCCTGAGGGACTCCAAGTTCCTGCAGAAAAGAACAGTGAAGTATCGTACCCACACAAACTTGGAATCTCCTGTCCATTAAAAATTTTTTAATAACAATGGGCAAATGGCCACGTAACCCATATATATGGAGGTCTTGCAAAATGCCATACTTTCATGTTCTATCATAAGCCTTCTCAGTATCAAAGAATACTGATATAATATGTTATCATTTGAGAAAGGCTTCTCTGATTGACGTTTCAAGTCGAAACAGGTGGTCCATGGTGGAGCACTGTCGTCTGAACCCACACTGGGTAGCCGAGAGAAGGTTGTTTGATTCGAGGCACCAAACAAGATGAGCATTAACTATCCTTTCTAAGGTCTTCCAGAGACAGCACATCAAAGCAACTGGATGGTAGTTTGAAGGAATCTTGAGAACCTTCCCAGGCTTAGAGAAAGGTAAGACAATAGCCAGGCATCAGGTAAAACATTATCCTGCCAGATCTGGCTAGAAACAATCAGAAGAATAGCAAGAGAAGCAGGAGGTAGATGGCATAGCATGTCATAGTGTATATCATCAGATCCAACCAATGTACTGCCAGATTGATAAAAGGCAAATTTGAGTTCCAGCAGCATTAAGGGACGACTATAGTCATAGAGACAATCTGCTCGTAAGGAAAGAGGAGATTGCTCTGCCCGAGTCTTGATGGCTAAGAAGATGGAAGAAGAAGCATAAGTGCTAGATACCCGGCAAAAGCTTTCACCTAGAGTATCAGCTACTTTCTGGCCATCTGAGATCAAGATCAAGAGGGAGACACTGCTCACTGACCTTTCGATTCTTGCCCCATATGACTTTGGAACTGGTGGTAGAAGACATGCCAGTTGTGAGCTTAATCCAATATTCCTGCTGGCTTTGACGTCTTACTCACCAAGCATGTGCACAGGCCCACTGGAAAGCAAAGTGGTTCAAGAGTGTGGAATATCTACAGAATGTATCCCAGGCCCGTTTTTGAACCTTTTGTGCCATGTGGCAGGCAGGATTCCACCACAGATGAGGATATAGTGTAAAACGTGTCAAGGTTTTAGGAATACATTGAGCAGCAGCTTGTATAATACAATCAGTTACTGCTGCCACACAGTCGTCTACTGATGGCTTACAAATGATGGCAGGATCAAGTTCTCTGAGAGCAGTAAAAGACGGCCAGTGTACTTGATCCAGCTTCCAACAGGGTATACGGGTTGGGTGGCATCGACCACGGCCAGTCTCGCTCAAGATTATAGGAAAATGATCACTGCCTTGTGGATTATTGTCAACCATCCTTGAGAAATGAGAGAATAATGAAGGGAGCAAATTGAAAGATCAACAGGACTGACTAGGTGCATGGAAATAAGTATAAGAACCAGTACTGAAAAGAGAAAGGCTGTGATCAGAGAGCAAATGCTCTACAGAGCAACCTCTCCTATCAATATCAGCACTTCCCACGTCCATTAAATTCCCCCAGGATGAAAAAGGGAGACAGCAACAGTTCAATGAGAGCATCAAGGTCTGATTGATCATATGACTCTACAGGCAACAGGTAGAGAGGGCAAACAGTGATGGTATGACCAAAGAAAACACGGATGGCTATGGCCTCCAAGGGTGTGTCAAGTGGCAGAGACAGGACAGGCATATGCTAATCAACCAACAGTGCCAACCCTCCATGCACTAGTCCATCAAACAGTCTGTCATTTCTGTACAAAGTAAACCACTGAAAGGTGACTGTATTGGCAGGTTTCAGAAATGTTTCCTGTACAGGTTGGTAGGAAGTAATCAGTGTTTTGATGTCATCCAGATAAGAATGTAAACCTTGACAGTTCCATTGTATCAGGGTGGCCATTTTATTTACGTGTAAACAAACTGTGTGGAGAACCCTTCTGTTTATGACCACGTCTTTTTTCCTTACTGTCCTTGTTCAAAGGAGGACTATCGACCTCCATGGATCCTGCCCTGGGTCGATTGGGCAGGTCATTGCTATATAGAACATTATTATTCCAAATAAATGTGCAACTACATATAATTCAAAATATTAACTGCTTATTTCACTTCAAGATTAAAACAAAAACTATGACAAAAAGTTAAAAACCCAATGAATAAAGTTAGTTATTAGTTTTATTATTAAGCCTGGAAAGATGATTAACATAAAATCTGCTTATAACAGAAAGTGATTATTTACCATTTATTACTGTTTCAACTTCATTGTTGCTCCAAAATTTATTGGATATAAAAGTTTAAATCCATTTTTATTATACTCATAAGAATGGTGTGTCATAATAGCTGAATCTTTATAAAAACATCAAGAACACATTTTAAACTTATTACTGTGTGTAAAAAAGGAACAGAATCTATCTTGTAAAAATTAAAAAAACTTTTTTTGTATTCTTAAGCTATGTATATTAAAAAAAATTAAATAATGAGTTAAAACTCCAAAATAAACTTTTTTATGAAGTAATTTGTTTTGATGTTTTTTACATATTACAAAAAAGCTTATTTCATTTCATGTATTTGTGATGATTTTGCTCACACTCACTTGAGTCACATGTACAGGATTAGGCCTTCCAGCACCTTCAGGCTGTGAAGTCACCATGCGAGGGGAATGTTGCATCATTGGGGATGGTGGCATCGGTGCTGGAGAGTGTTGCATTAAAGGTGATGGGGAATGTTGCAATCTTGGTGATGGAGAGGTACCTAATGGTGATGGAGACATCATCGGAGACTGAGGTGTGCTTGGACCCTACAAAACATAACATACGAAAATAACTATTTTCTTTACACTTATCTTCCTTTTGTTGTTACACACTTTGCCAGTGATAGTGCTCTGGTATAATAAAATAAACAGTCTTACTATAAAGTTTACATTCATGATATGAGCCTAAAATACAACATAAGAAACAAAAAAGAACAGAAACAGATCCACATAACTTTGCCTTTTTTATTCTTGAAAGGGTTCACGTTTAATAAAGTTATGCACATAACAGACATGAGAGCACTGTGATTATTTTTGACAATACAACTGTTTTCAGAGATATTCATATTCACATGCCAGGGCTCTCAATATATATACACATCATATCCATATTATAACATCTACAAAACACATTCATGTTTGTGGTTTCAAAGTACTATGGTTCATTTGAACATAGTAAATTTTCTCATTTCATGATCTGTAGACTTACATAATTACTGCAAACCAGCACTTTTTCTCTAAAAACAAATTTATTTGCAGTCCAACCCAACTCTGCATTTCTCAAAACTCTGAAAGATGAAGATGTGTTTGGGATAATAAGTTAATACACAATATTATCCCTCTCACTACAGGGATCTATTCTTGTGCATAAGTTTTCATTGAGCCATATTTAAAATTAAAGTAATTCATTATTATGACATTAAAATACACTTGACAATACAATGTGATTAATAACCCAAATTTTAAAACAAGTTCTTAATTTTATAAAGAAATATTCTTAAAAACCTTATACCAGAATTATGAATTTTGCTTTATTTGCATCCTTTCAAGAAGTATGAATGCTATCATGTTATCAACATGTTATACTGTTGTTAACACTTAGACAAAGCATAATTTTTATGGCCTTCCATCCTATGTGAGCCATGACCTAGAAAATCAGACTCATCTTGACACACCCATTTTTCACATTATCTTTTCACAAATTACCAACAGTTCTTTCTTATGTTTAATACTATTTTATTACCAAAAGAAAGCAAAGGTTTAAATCTACCAGATAACACATTACATTACATTGTTTCCTGTGATAGAATTGCCTATATCACATCCATTTCAAACTTCATTTCCAAAGGAATCATATTTAAGCTCAGTCAAACTTTTATTTGCTCTTGTCGCTTAGATAGAAAACCAGATAAATTTGTGATACTTATATGACACTGTCTGTTTTGTGTGTAATATTACTGTGTTGTTTGGTTCAGTATTTTATTAAATAAAAAATTATCCAGTGCAATAGCATCATCAATATAAAATGAAGGGTTAAGTTTCCTTGACAGTCAACAGCAAATATAAGAGAAGACCCAAGTATTTCTTGTTTTTCATATGCATTATTTATTTATTGTCATGTGAGCAAGTAAGTAAAGTGTAAAAAATATTATACTTTTAAGTAACACAAGGTAAGCTTTGGTAAAATAAAGATTAATAATAATTTTTCATAAGAAAAGTAGAAAGTTGTAAGTAGCTCATGTTACCCTGTTGAATTACGTAATGCACGAGCTATTGTTAAGGTATTCCCATATGTATATTGCTACAAGTTTAAAGGTATTTAGGAGAAACAAATTTAGATTTATGTCATCTGAAATCACTCTAGAGAGAAAAAAGCAGTAGTTCAGACCAATTTAATTTTTTTTTTTCTTGGTGGCCAAGAGATTAGTCAAATTCAACAACCTCATTTTGAGTTAGGGTAGAAAAAAAATAATGGATAAAACAAAGTTTTTATCAAAATAAAATGTTTGAAATCTTTTAGGAGGTTATGAAGATTTTGCAAATGAAATTTGAAATTATTCAGATGAATAAAAGTACTTTCAATATTAACATAAAAATCACTTTGTACTCACACAAGTCAACATTTTGATTACATATATCCATGGAGAAATTTTTGTTGAAATTAATTCATGAAAAATTCTAATTTATTATCTACAAATGACTCTTACTGTTCACTGAAGGTTTGTGAAGACACACAGAACACATCAGAAATTACAGTGTGAAAACTCAACAGGTCAATATTTAGATCAAATCAACTGAAACAATAACAAGGAAATCTCTAAAAAAAACAAAACAAAAAAACACACACACACACTTCCAAGAAATAAACTTTTAACACGGCATTTACAGATCACAAAAAAGTGCAGGTTTTTCATCATAACACAATGCCATGGTTACCATTAATTATGTACTATAAAATAGTGTATGATAAAATTCAAAATTGCAAAAAAGTAAAAAAAGAGTAGAGACCTATGATCTTCATTCAGAAAAGAATAAAAAAAAAAGGAAAAAAGGTTAACATTTTCCAACTTTATTACTATGAATGTATTACAATGTACAGTAAAATTGTTGTCTTGCTTTTAATATGATGCTGTGGCAATGGCATATTACTGAAAACTACCTTTGTTCTTGAACTGTTATAAAATTAATTTAAAGTAACATATACAACATCCTAAATGGAATAAAAGGGAGGAGCATGCACATCACAACTATTTAAACTTGCTTCAATCATTTTTTTAACATGGAATATATTAATCCTCATAACAAATGAACTGTACTGTTTTATTAAATTAACCTTAGTTGAAGCCTGATGAACAACAAATGTCCATTCATGTGCAATATCTTAGTCATTACTCAATCTTGTGATAAATCTAAACTGTCATCTACTATATGTTATCTTTATTTTATAACATGATTCTCATTACTCATAAATGATTATAATTTGAAGCCTCAATGTTCTTGTTTGCAAGTTTGAAACCACCTAGCAAGTGGATCCAATCAAACCTAAAAAACACTTAAAACATTCTCTTATACAGCATTTGAGGCTATAAACAAATATGTTTGATCCTTTACACTTGAAAAAAATCTAAATATAAGTTTAAAGATACATCTTAATTCAAACTGTAAATAAGCTCGATGGTACAACTTACATAGTTGATTTCTGATTAAATTTGTTTGTTTATCTATACACATTGAACACGTGTATACTGTTACAGTTATTTGGACCAATCCTGAAACCATTTTACTATGATTTACACACACTAAAAGTCTGAAGTACAAAGTGTACTTTCATGTAAAATAATTTGTATTTTTTAAAAAAGTATTTTTTCTTCAGTTTTGTCAGTAGATTTACACAGCTTTTACTATGTCAGTCCAAGTGAAAGGAGAAATTCATTCTAAGAATAAAAATATTTCTTTTCATTTTGCAGCTTTCATATTTCATTTGCAAAACTTCTAATTTCCAAAATAAAAACCTTTTCATTTTGTAAAACTTTATACTTTGTTGCTTGCTTTCTCTAACCTAATATTAACTGCAGTGCTATTATCATTAAAAATAACAGAAAAGTATGAAACAGAACCAAAATACATTTTTTTCCTCCCGAGAACAAATAAACAAGTACTTATATCCCCCATACAGCCTCAGGCTCCTAAAGATTCACACCTGTTTCAATTAATTTTATTGTTTTATACATTTATGAACAGAGTAAAGCTACCATAACAAAGCAATGAATAATCCCCCAAAAGAATATTTCAAGTTAGAGTAAACAAAATATCCAGTTACATCATGCAACAGCAGCCAACATATATTCCCCTCAAGACGCAATGTTTCTGTTCAAGTTTTTTATCTAACCAAACAATTTTTAAAGTTGACTTTGCTGTTTTTCTTAAAAAAATATACATAAAACTAGGAAAATTAGCCTTGAGGTCACATTTTACTGCATTGTACAGTAACCCAATATTTTTTCCTCAATGTTGGTTGTCCAAAGATAATTCATGCACCTTTCCAGTATGCATGTGAGAACTCAAAAGTTATACAAGATATTACAATACTCCAAAATTACTACGAATTCTTTGGTTTTCTATAGAGCATATAAATATTTTTAAAACATTTCATTACAGCTTATTGTAATGTCTTTGGGCTAAAATCATCAAGATTTCTTGAAAAAAACAACAACAAAAAAACTGCTAAAATAAAACAGATAATTGTCTGATTTGCATAGTGTAGAACTTGCACTTTCTACTGAATATTTTTAATAAATGAAAGCACAAGCAAAGAATATCAAACTCACAGCCATATGAGGTGTGGGAGGACCTTGAGATGCAGTTGGAGGTCTAACTGGTCGTTGTGTTGCTACTACCATCTGGGGTTGTTGCTGCTGTTGCTTCTTCTGTTGTTTCACTCGGTAATCTTGAATAACAAGACCATGCTGTCGGGACTGCTTCCTAGCCTACCAAACATAAATTTTGATTATAATCAGGTTTAACTCTTAAACAGAAAAGTAAGCATTTATTCTGAAGAAATAAACAAATGGAGAACTGTCAATAGTTCTTATGATCTCACAAATCCACTAAAATAGTTTTCTGCCTTTGTTTTGGTCAGGATCTCAATTTGAGAAATGCTGTCCTACACTATGAAAATATTTCCTGAAATGCATCTCAATGAATGCTAAACTTTTATATTATATTTGTCATTGAAATTTCATTCATGGAAACAATTTATTTATTTATATATTACAATAAACATGAATGTAAAACACACTATGCAGTAAATCCCAAGTATTAGAATTATTTACATATATGCAATCAAAAAAGATAAAAACTGTAAATAATGAAAATTGTCTGAAAATAAATTTTTGCTGAAAATGTTGACATGCCACAAAAAAACAACAAAAATGCTCTTATTAAAGTTTTCAATACATGCACAAACAAGATAACAGTAGTATTAATTTCTAAGCTTAAAATATTTCACATCTGAAACCAAGTTTATCATAAGCTATTTACAAATATGAACATATAAACTTGTTAAAAGCAAGAAAAATTAATAATTAAAGAAATCTCGTAGAGTATCCAACAGAATTAATATATTCACACATCTATGAAAATTGAATTCAAACCAAATGCAAAATACATTTTCAAAAATGATGAAATTTTTTTTTTCCAGCAAGCTCAGACAATTATTATACCAAATCTCACACTGTCTTTTCACCTTATGTAACAGTGACCTGGAAATTTCTGCAAGTTAATTATGCTGTGTAACTTGAAATTTAACAAAATTTAATACACACAGTAAGATTACATGAATACTTCTAACAGTAGTTTCTTAAGAGTTTAGATTAACACTATTTCACCATGGTTTAAGGTTAAAATATCCAGTAGTAATATCAACCAACTAGAAAATACTGCAATATAATTTTTTTATTTGTATACAGCTTTTGTTTGCAAAAAATATATTTTGCTTTTATCTACTCCTTGCAAGATTTCATAAATACTTTTGTTAGCTTTTCTTGCAAAGTATTTTTGCTTCAGCTCATAAATGGTTCAATTAGAACTTTGTATTTTTTAATTCTTTTAATGCATAATTCACCAACATTTAAAAACAGCCACAAATCACATTTTATTGTTAACTATTCCTTTGTTTCACTTTATATCATTCAAAAAGATTATTCATAAGAACTTAATTTTACATGCTGACACTAATAAGAAATGTTTAGCATCTTAGCAACACACACACTTTTTTTATTAACAAATATTTTACATTTAAGACAAAAACAAAATCAAAGATATTATGGAGTTTGAAGTATCAGAAATTATATAAAACCTTATGTCTACCTAAATTTAAATACAAATTCCTAAATCTATGAAGCATTTTAAGTCACATATTCTTAAGCATAATACAGCAAAGTAATGCGAGATCTTTTCATCAGCTATGCAACTTTAAAACTTACTTCTACTTAAGGGTACAATACCATTTTCCAGGTGCATTAGAATTCTGATAAAAAAAACCATCTTAATTACCAAAAATATCCTAGCAGTAATTTAAGTTTTTATTATTTTTCACAAATCAACTAAGCAGATGCTATAAAAATATCTTGAGCTAAAAGACTGATGTCTAAATTCAAATGAGTAACAGTACTACTGATAACCATATTATCACTGAATTTCCCCTTTAGGAAACTATATGCTTATTTAGCTTTTATAACTGTATGAACTATATGTAAAATGTTTGAACCTGGTCCAGTTGTTTCTGAAGTACAGCTTGCTCTTGACTAATTCTTTCTAATTCTGCTGCATCTCTTTCTCCTAATTCTTGACCATTCTTTCGTAATGTGCGTTGCTTTGCATTAAGTGCTTTTTTTGCCTTCCTCAATTTACCAACTTCTGTTTCAAAGTATTTCTGATGAGAGTTCAATGCTTCTTGCTGTCGTAAAAGCCATTGTTCATACTTTGTTTGTTGCTGTCGCTCTTGTTCATTTGAAGGTTCCGCAGGAGGAAGTGGGGGGGCTGGTAAAGAAGTAATTGCAAATGGCAAACGAGGTCGTGGAGTGACACCATTTCCTGTTAAATAAATAAAAAGTTCTAAGAAGATATACTCTAAGAAAAGGTAACAAATATTGCTAAAATATGTTAAAAATTTTACTTTAATATATCCTGTGACTTCCTTAAGAACCTGCTGCTGTTGTGAATTACTACTTTAAATTTCTTTAATAAGTTTGGGATTGTTTATTCGTAAATGCAAGGCTATTTGAAAAAGTGAATTTATTCGTCATAAAATCCAATGCCTATATGATTGATGTTGTGTATATCATCAAGTTTCTTAAAGCAAAACATCCTACTGGTTGCTAATTTTTATTGTGTAGAAGTTCAATTGCTACAACGTTCATTACTGAAAAGGTCTACTCAACACAGAAAGAAATTCTACTATGAAATTGAAACCTAAAGGAAAGAATATGATATTAATTTGGCTCAATTCAAATGCACCACAAAAGTTTGTGTACTGTTTTATCAAATCTAATGAACTTGAGCATTTTTGAATTCTTGTCCTAAAAGCTAAGATTTATTGTTGATATATTTAAAATATCAAGATGAAGAATTTTTGCTTCATAGGTGGACAGTTTTGGCAATTTTGCAAGGTCACAAATTCATAAATGAAGAATGCTTATGGATGCTAAAGTGTGCAATGAAAATTCAATGTAACAGTCAGAAACTTGGCTTCTACACCCCATTAACAAAATTCTAAGAAATGTTCTTGTATAGAACAAGCCCACAAGAGTGGTCAATAGCATGGAAAAAAGTAAGTTGAAATGTCCCCCTGGTGACTGATAAAGGAGACAACTACAGTCGTGATTGGATGTAACATCATGAGATGTCTATCTCTATGGGCAATCCTTTAAAAAAAAAAAAAAGTACAGCAAAATATTTTATGAGATGGATTTGAAGGAATGATATGTCACAGCACCAATAAACCAAATAAACATAAGCCAAAACATGTCCTCCACTTCATCAGTAAGATATCTGGAAACAGAAGAACTGGATAAGAAGAAAAGGGATACTCACTATGGGAGTAGTCTTATGAAGTCACCAGGTGAAATCTTTAGCAAAAGATCAACCAAATATGAAGTGAAAATGTCAATTAAGTTCAAAAATCCATTGTACAACAAATAAAACTGAAAGGGTATCCAATGAAAACCCTATAGAAGAATAGTGAATTACCACAGAGAGACAAAAAATTAATGAAAAAGGGAGACAAGAGTAAGATGAATAGAGGAAACTTAAAACACAGAAGGAAAAACAAAAACAGAGGATCTGACATTCATGTCAAAAGAATAGACTCCAGAGTTTAGGAATTGAAGAAAAGCAATACAACATAAAGTCATGTCTAATCATATTAGCTAAAAAGGAAGGATAATGAGACATACACATCCCAAAGCAGTAGTAAAAATAACTGAATATGCAAAAAAATGAAAAACCAAGGCACAAGATAAAAAAAAACATTGTCTTGATTCTGCCTCAGAGTATAAGCTGAAGTAATGGTAAATGGGAAATAATAAGCAAAATCTATTTTGCCATGATAATAAAACATAGGCAAAGGTATGTCTGGGCCAAAGAAAACACACCACATGTAAAACTCCACTATTCAACATTCAAAAGCTGTCATCTACTTCAACAGACAAAGATAAATCCAGCATCAACATACTTGAGAGGCTACCACGAATAAAGTCACGATGTTTTACACCAGACAAAGTGGATGTGTTATTGACACTTGTGAAACAGTGCCTTCATAAATACTTTCATTTAAAAACATTTATACCTGAAAACTTCACATCACTACACATAAGCACCAAACTGAGAAGTAGATTATGATCATATTCTTTTCATTGCTTTATTGATTTGATTTTTCTCAAACACCAGATATTTAAAAATAGAAAAAATATGCCCCTCAAAATTGCTAATATAAGGCTCTCCTGAAAAAAAAAACACAAATAGAGAAACCCTGAATATATACTAAAAAGCTAGTGTGTAAGAACTTCCTACTTTTTTTAAAATCTAAGGTAATGTGGATTTCTATAATCAAAAGGAAAACATCAACATGATTACTGTGAGTGCAATGGACTAAATAATTAAAACAACAGTTTTCATTCTGTCTTATTTTTTTGGCAACTGTTTTAAATGATGTAAGAAATTTTAAACTTCAATTTTTTTACATATGTAACTTTTTCCTTTTAGGTATATTGTTTCTAGTCAATATAATTATAAAGACTGGATGCTAAACCTTTATAACAGCATGTACAAATTAAGAAAACAAATAAGTTACTTTTAATTTTTATTGAAAAGGGAGAAAAATATAACATGCCTGGTGAAGCAGGTCGAGAAGAAATAACATGTCTGACATGAGGTTCTCCATGAATCATGGACCCTCTCTGTAAAGTCATAGGTGCAGGAACATTTGATATTCCTAAATGATGTACTTGACCTGGATGAAGAGACCCTGGAAGTCTGGATCCTGGAGGTGACACAAGAATTTGACGATGACCTTGCCAACCTACTGGTTGTTGAGATGGGGGTCGTGGTAATGCCTGATGGAAAAATTGTGGGGGAATAGTTCCTGATGGTTTAGGACTACCCAAAGATGCAACTGCTGGTTGAGGTGAACCCTGAGTAGGTAGCAATGGACCAGGCCCTCCAATGGTATCGTCAGGTGGACATGAGAGCACATCAGCTTTTAATCGTTCAAAGTCAACATCACTGAGAAGTGCATCAGCAGGAGGAGACATCAGACCTTCTTGACTTTGTCTCCTTTGTTCCTGCTTTTCTTTCTCAACCAGTTCTTCCAATAGTAGAGGTTGATTCTGCATCAATTGACGCCGGTCGCCCTGATTAGTTGCAGAAACAGGAACAGGTGGTTGCAAGGGTCTGCGAATTACAGTAACTGTGTGACCTGGCCTTTGTATTACAATTCTCTGTTGGGGTTGTGGTACAGCAGGAGGAGTTTGACTAGGGTGAGTGTTGTCAGGATATGGGGGTGGAGGAGGCAAGTTTGGGATGAAACGTGCAGGATGAGATAAACGTACTTGATTTGGAAGCTGTGGAATCCCTACAGGTCCTTGACCACTTGCAGCATGCATGGAAGAAGTTGACTGACTTATAGTTGAAAGTCTTTGAGGTGCTGGTATTACTCCAATATTTACTGGATGTGCTTGAAGTACAGAAGAACTTGAAGTCATAAGCAAAGGATCAGCAGATTCTGTTGGTGCCACTCTAACAACACTTCGAACATGTTGATTGTCTGTTACACACTCCTGACTACCATGGGATACAATTGAAGCCTGAGTTACTGATTTAGGATCTGGTTCATCAGACTTTTTAATATTTGAAGATGCTACATGACCATCTTCAAGCAAATCCCCCTCCTTTATATCTTTCACTTTCTCCAAATCTCTCCGCTGACTAAATTCTAAGAACTTAGCTTGAAAATCATCAGGGCCAAGTCTACCCTCTGATCCATCTTGAAAGGTTTTCTCTTCTTTTTCAATTTTCTTATCATTTCCTACATTAGGTAGAATACAAGGTTCTTGTTTTATATCATTTCTACATACTTTATCTTCTGTCCCAGTTTTTGGTTTTATTTCAACTGTATTACCCTCTTCAAGATCCTCATCCTTGTCATCCAGATCAAGATGTTCATCTAAAATATTATTTTTTCCTCCATCTCCAAGCAGTCCTTTGTCAACAAGTTCTGGATCAGCATATTCCAAAATATTGAAATCATTCCCAAGACCTGGAAGTAATATATATCCTGTGAAGTTTATGAAATCTGAAAATACATTAACTGTTCCTAAAAACATAGTAATCATGATTATATAATTGGTTACAAGAACTATCTTGAGAAGACAAACATAACTCAATAAGTTAATGTAACTTGTAGAAATGGCACTGCATATTTATTTCTTAACAATTCTGTATCAGTCCAGTAAATTATGTACAAAACCTTCTAACTAATTTTCTTGGAGAGATGCAATTGTGAACCAAACCTATAAATAAACAAAAAGTCAGTCTCAGGAAGATGTGTGTGCAAATTAAAAAACTTCATCATAAGTATAACAAAATAATATAACTTGGACTAGAAAAAAACAATTATGGAACAGCTAAACTCAGCTCATGAGAGAAATTTTCTATTCCTTCACATGATCAGTTAGGATAAAGAAGAGAAGCACTGTGTGCCAAGGTGAAGCTTTGTTGTATATTATGAAAAAAAACATTAAAATGGATTATTACATTTCCAGCCAATCAACTTGTGACAGTTGGTTCATAAAGATATATTTTAAGTAGCATTTACACTGAAACTCCATTTAATATATTAATTAGTAGTTTTTTTTTTGTAAATTGAAATATTGACAACCTTATATGTACTGACAAAGTCCAAGTTACAAATGTTTATGTCTATGCATACAACTTCTCAATTCAAACATTGACTTTTTCATTCATTTTTTTTCTCTCAGTGTTTCTGTATGTTGAGCATCCTTACATAAAATATGAGAAGAGAAAACCAACAACACCTCACAGCCCTTTGTATACCATCAGCAATGTTGACATCCAATCCAACATATTAATGAGTAAGCTACACAATATATCTCACATTACAAAATTTTTAAAATGTAAAATCACAACTGTCTGACAAATATTGTGCAATTTATCAGTCAACCAGTATTTTAAGCAAGTATTCACATATTTTTACTTTGTTAACCAAACTGAACTTTATAATCATTTAAGGACTAAATACGTATTACAGAAAAAGTGTGTATCTCACAATAAGTTGCCAGAAACATAATTCAATGCTAAATGTTACATAAGTATACAGATTCAGGAAAAGAATTGGATAAAATAATTAGAGCAGTAAACTTAAAATATCCACACATATAGATATTTTTGTACTCTCAAGGCAAAAGGCTATGCTAGGAACCAGTTATCTCCCAGCTCTACAAACTCACAAGTCCTGCAAAGTATTAATCACATAAGTACCAACGATAACCAGCATTATGAATTATCAGATAAAATAATCCTTTTACCTTTGAACTACATTTGACATAAATGCTCCTTGATGCTGTCAACTCAACATTACATTACCCTTTGAAAGCACAGAAAAACTATTTCAAAACAAATGCATTATAACTTAAAAATTGTATGTTTTTGTTTTATGCTCTTATTTATTAAAGTTTATCAGATCTAAAAAGTAAATTTTCTTCATGGGAAATCACGAAGCTCATCAATTTTTTATGACTAATAATTCATGTTTGCTCCAACTCCTAGTTATATTTGATGCAAAAAAGATGAGTCAAATAGAAAATTTATAAGTGGTTACTGCAAAATGAATTGCTAAAATTATTCCATTTCTGCATATGGTACAGAATAATTTTAGGACTTTACTTTTTTCATTATATTAAATAGATCCATCATGTAAACTGATCCAACATTTGTTGTGATCTTTCAATTTTAGTAATGATGTACACTGCACAAATAAGTCTTACCATCACAGTGTTACCAATGCTCAAACTAAACTCCTAGATTTGGTCCTAATCCACAGTAAAATCCTGTTATACAAAACAAAAATTTTGGTGAACATGATTACATTAATTATGGAAAATCCCAACACAAAAATATTGTGGGTTGGTGGGTTTCACATTTTATGGAGCAAAGCAACTAGGCTGTCTGCACCAAACATCTGGTAAAAAGTTAAAAGTAAAGTAAAAGTATTAATATTAATAAAAAGGAATCAAGGTAAAATACGACAAAGTTAAATTTTTGAATTAAAACTTAAACAGCGTGATATCCAATTTTTATATCTAGTGTACAGCAGTGAGAGAGAAATTACAGTGATACTAGATCTAACGGATATTCTTAAGCATAAGTTGAATGGTCATAACTTACCAGGATGACTAACAGGCAAGTACAAACACCAGTGTTACTCACCTGAAATTGGCCTTTTCAGTCCTGGTTTCAAGTTTTGTGGTGTTCAGAAAAGTAAAGTAATAGAAGTTTTAAAAGACTTTCTGAAGTACTATTTTAATTGTTATAACTTGTCAGGATGACTAACAGGTAAGTTCAAACATCAGCCTTAATCACCTAAAGTTGGCCTTTCCAATTCTGGTTTCAAGTTATTCGACATTACAGCCATTTTCTAATAACATACTGAACCAGTTGTACTTCAAAGAAGGAATCATAAAAAAAGTCTAATTTATGAACTAAAAATTTAAATAGTGTTAAAAAGGTAAAGAGCCTTTAAAAAACTAAAAAATATTTGTAAGGTGGACAGGTCCAACGTTATGAGTAAACCTTGGAACTAAACATATCTAAAATGTTGCCATCAATGAGAGTCGTAACAACAGGAAGACAGTAAAATGTGGCTAATTGTGACATGAGTGTCACGGAGACAACACTCTGTCGCAACATTCCCAGATTAAAGAAAACGATGAGTTAAAAAAATGTAACCAATGCATAATCTGGTCAGGACAACTTCCTCATTCTAATTCTTACGGAAACAAGACACCCAAAACACAATAAAGGGTTTTATTTGGAAAAGCTTGTTTTCATGTTGCTCACTCAAAATCAACTACCAAATGGAATGGAACCAAGTCTTGAATACAGGACCATACTCCATGTATGGAACAGGCACAGCAGTGATAGTGTCAGAGTAGACAGACTTAGCTGCAGCATCAGCAAGCTCCTTCCCATGAATACCAACATGGTCTAGTAGCCAGAGGAATTAGACAAAAGTAGATGTTAAAGAAAAATGGGCCAGTCAGTTTTGAATATCAGTGAAAATAGGGTGAGAACTGATGTGAAGTGATTCCAGGACTAACAGAGAGCTAGGTGAATCGGTATAAATAGTACAGTTTGTGTACTATATAACTTCTATGTGATCCAGGGCAAGAGAAATGGCAAACAGTTTGGAAGTGAACACAGAAATTGTAAAGAGGATTCTGTGTGCAACAACCAAATCACAGCAAACAGTTGCAAAGTCCACAGAGTCATCTGATTTCAAACCATCTATATAATGGGAATGGAAGAATGGTTCAGAACATGTTCAGTAAATAGAACGCAACACTTCCAATCACGAATATCTGTCTTCTTCAGATGACTCAAAAAAAAGTTACATTTGGGGATAGCAATTAGCCATGGTGGGATGAGCTGATCTGTGAATACCGCTATGTCACCCAAAGACAGACCAAATTCATCCAACTGTACCTGAAGGCAAAAGCTAAAATGAACAGTAGCAGACTGTCTATTAGGAAAAGTGTGGCCCTCTGAAAAAGGAAAACACAACCCCATGTGGGATGCTGTGGTAAAGATCAAAGTTTTGAAGAATACATTTAAAACACTTGAAAATAATGAAGGTATAGAGTACATGGGACTCCATGTACAAACTCTGGATTAGACAAGTGCAAAGCCAAAGCCCCTGATGGCAAACAGAGTCCAAAATGTTTAAGGCTTAAGTCCTGGCAGAGCCATAGAGCAGAAACTCATAGTCTAGTTTTGATCAAATGAGGGCACAATAGACTTTTAACATGAAACATCAAACCACCCACAAGAGTTGGAAGAAAAGACATGGAGGATGTTCAGTGCCCTTGTACATTTGGCATGTAACTGCTTGATGTGTGGAATAAAGGTCAGTTTATGGTCAACTATAAACCCCAAGAGCTTTGCCTCATGGACCATGAGAATTGCAGCTTCACCAATAAAAAGTTTAAGATCAGGATGAATTCCACACTGATAGCAAAAGTGTATGCAAAACGTTTTGGAGAAAGAAAGGTTGAAACCATGTGCTGTGGTCCACATCAGTAAATGATTGAGAGCAGTCTGTAGTTGCTGCTCATATTTGATAACTGACATAAGATATGGAAGTCATCAACAAAGAGTGTTTGCAACTCTATGGGGTAGTTGTCTACTGGTACTATTAAGCTTTGTAATGAAAAGTGTGACACTCAAGATACAGCCATAAGGGCTCCAAGTTCCTGTGGGAAATAATGGGAAAGTGTGTAACCCATTTCAATGTGGAATCGCAGTTTCATTAAAAATTTTGATAAAAGTCAATAAACTGCCACGCAACTTTTACGAGTGGAGGTCTCCCAAGATACCAACATGTTGTATCATACGCTTTCTTAAGGTAAAAAAATAAAAATAAAGAATAAGATATTCTTGTTTCATAAAGGTTTCCCTGACTCATGTTTCAAGTCAAATCAGGAGTTCCAAGTTGGAGTTCTGTCTTTAGAACCCTCATAGAGTGGGTGAGAGAAGGTTGTTTGATTCGAGGAACCAAACAAGATGAGCATTTACCATCCTTTCTGAAATCTTACAGAGGCAGCTCATCAAAGTAATTGGACAGTAGTTAAAAGGAATCTTGGGATCCTTCCAAGGTTTAGGAAAAGAAAGTACAATAATATGGTGCCAAGCATCAGGAAAAACACTCTCCTGCCAGATCTGATTAACAACAATCAGAAGAATGGCAAGAGAGGCAAGTGAGATGTGGCACACCATTTCATAATGAATATCATCAGGTCTGACTGATGTACTACCAAACCAATGAAGAACAAGTTTAAGTTCCACCAGTGTAAGGGGGTAATTATAGTCATAAAGACAATCAGCCTGAAAGGAAAAATGGTGATTGTTCTGCCCATGTTTTGATGGGTAAGAAGATGGGGGATAAAGCAGAAGTGCTAGATGCATGAGAAAAGCTTTCACAGAGAGTATTGGCAATGCTCTAGTATCAGCAACTTTCTAGCCATCAGAGAACAAGACTTAAAGGAAACAGAAGGATACTGGCCACTAACCTTTCAAATTTTTTCTCATATGACTTTGCAACTGATGGTAGACGAAATGCTAAAGGTATATTTAATCCAAGATTCCTTCTGGCTTTGACGTCTGACTTGCCAAGCACAAGCAAGGGCCTGCTGAAATGTAATGTGATTTAAAAGTGCGAAATTTCTACAAAAGGTATCCCAAGCCTGTTTTTGATCTTCTCTCGCCATGTATCAAGCAGGATTCCACCAAGGAAAAGGGTACTGTGAGAAATGTGTAAAAGTTTTAGGAATACGCTGAGTAGCTGCCTGGATAATACATCAGTGACTGCTATCACATAGTCATTCATTGATGGCTTACACACAATGGCAGAATCAAGTTCTGAAAAAAAACCAGTTAGCCTGGTCCAATTTTCATCAAGGCACGAGGGTCTGATGGCATCAACCACAACCAGTCTCTCTCAAAATGATAGGAAAATGATCTCTGCCCTATGGATTAACATCGACTTTCCAAGAAAAGTGAAGGAAAGCAAACAGAAAGATCTATAGCAGCAAAAGACTGACTAGGTACATGAAAATATATAAGAACCAGTATTGAAGAGAGACAGGTTATGGTCCAAGAGCATATGTTCTATAACATGACCCCTCCCATCAATACTAGCACTACCCCAAAGGGGATTATGTCAATTAAAATCCCTCAGTAGTAAAAAGGGGGATGGTAACTGCTCAATGAGTGCATCAAGGTCTGATAGATTATAAATCTCCTCAGGAGGCAGATAGAGAGAACAAATATTGATGGTACAACCCAAAAAAACACAAATGGCTACAGCCTCCAAGTGTGTATCAAGTGACAAGGACAGGGTTGGTACACACTGGTCAACCAGCAATGTCACACCACCAGCACTCATCCATCACATGACCTCTCATTTCTATACAAAGAACAATGCCAAAGGGTGACTGTATCAGCAGGTTTCAGAAATGTTTCCTGTAAAAAGAGACACACAGGATGGAAAGAACCAATCAACTCCTTAATGCCATTTAAATTTGATCAAAAATCTCAACAATTCCATTAGACCACAGCGGCCATTTGATATTTATGGAAAGGAGAATGTGGCAGGGAAATCTTCTGTTTGGAACCATGTTTTTTCTTTACTGGACAAAGATCCATTAACCTCCATGAATCCCACCCTGGATCAGATAGGTAGGTCTCTGCCTGTGGACAAATATTCAAATGGTGGAGGGCATGAACAAATAGTCAAGTTACTTTTTGGGGCTGCAGGAGAGGATTGACCAAATGATACATTTGAACCTGAAAAAATGAAACTAGACAGTCACTGAAAGGACAGATATGGAATTAGACTCAGATGCATCAACTTTTTTAATTATGGAGGGTAGAAGATTCTTAAGAGGTTTTGCAAATGACTCTCTTGAAGGCACAGAAAAATCTGTCTGCACTCCCATTGTGGTAGTGGAATAAAGTGCAGCAGCATATGTCTGAAATAGAGTTGGGGACAATAATTTCCGAGCCTCTGAGTGGGTGATGTTATTAACAGTCCTTGAACATTGCATTTCTTTCTCTTCTACCTATTTATGGCAACAAATAGAGTAAGAGGGGTGTGGGTCACTACAGTTAACACAGTGTAGTTTGAGGTTGCACTGGTAAGCCTAGTGGATTTACCACCACCACGAGCACACACCAAAGAACCACGACATGATGTTCTTTGAGTGACCAAACTGCTGACACTGAAAACATCTGAGAGGGTGAGGAATGTAAGGCCATACCTAGCAGTTCAAATAACCTGCTTTGACTGTACCAGCAGGATGAGATGATGTAAATGTTAGTATCACAACATTGGTAGGGTCCATAATTCTGTATTTATGAGTAAAGATTCGGTGTACTGTAGTAACGCCTTGGCTGGAGAAATCAGTGAGGATTTCCGATTTGTGAATATTCTTTAAATACCTCTCAACTATAACTCCTCTGGAAGAATACAAAGTCGCATGGGGAGTAACCTCAATGGGTATATCCCTGATTGCTTATGATTTCAAGAGGAGTTTGGTGTGCTGTGGTGAAGATGTTTCCACAAAATGTCTCTTTACTGACTTTGGGGAGCCAGTAAGTCCCTCTAATTCCTTCTGAATGGAAAATGAAGAAATCTGCCCCAAGGATTTCTCAGATGAGGAATGAAGAATCAGAATTAGAAGTGTAGAATCTGGCTGCAATGTTGACTGTACAACAGAGCTGTCCATATGTGGTCGCTTACAAATGATGTTTTTTTTTTCAATTCTTTCATTTTTATTTATTTTGTTAAAAATATGGGTATCCATAGCAAAGAAACAACGTGTAGGACGTAGTACAGTGTCAAACAAAGACACTGCAGCAACACCAGGGTTTTGTGAGCACTATACCCAAACACCAGCATTAGATACAATGTCCAATGTGTTGAGATCATCCAACACTGGTATTTGGTTGACCCTACCCCAAGTGGACCAGCTGAGTGACGCAAAGGAAGCCACCCCAGGGCTGCCCGCCTACAGGAATTCAAAGCCAAAGTGTTGTATTACGCTTGAACCCCTCAACTACCAGGATTCTCTCCTCCCCTTCAAGGGCCACCATGCATGGCAAACACATGGGTGGATGTTTAGACCCCAGAGGAGGTAAACTGAAAGAACACAATCTTCCCTGGGAGGTCCCCTCACAGTACACAGGAATCCACACAGAGGAGAAAAATATTTTGAAATATTTGCAATGACACAAAAGTGGTTTCACAAGAAATTATCTACTGTTCTTACTTATTTTATAGTTCATGTAATTTTCTTCAATTACACAGACTTCTCACATAACTTATATAATATACAGCACAATACAATAAAAAAACATCACTTCATTTTACAATATTTTAGTTACAATACAGCAAAATCACTGTAATAAAACAAGCATCAGGCACCTGAATATGTTCTGTATCATCCACTAAAATTTAAATAATTTGTTGACTTCATGCATCATTGAACTTCACATTATTTTGTGTTCCAGAACTCAAAGTTTCCATTTCTTTTTCCATTGGTGACTTTGTAAGAACCTCAAAAAAAGATTTAATTGTTATCTTGAGAATTTTTTGTTTTTGTGTTTCTTTTAAATGTAGTGTCATATTCTATTTAGTAGATTTAGCATCAGTTTTATCACACTGGAAAATTACATTTTTGGTTGAAACTTTATTTATATATATTTCCTACAATTTAGATAAGATAGTGATACAACATCAAGATTTACTCATACTCTTACAAGGACAACAATTTGTTTCAATAGCATGAAATGCACAAAGTATAAAAAATAGGATAACTTTATTTTTCAAAACTTTAAGCATTTCTCTTTACTTACACCCAAACACTCACTTGTCACTTGCTGGTTTTGCACAAAATGTCTCACCCTTATGCCCAAGGTGCTTATTTTAATCATATAGAAACAATCCTGATTATAATAGCAGTGGCACAATGTTGCTTCTTGTATTTTCTTTTGATAAAAACACTGTAATCTATAAATTTGTTCATTGAGTTCAAAATTAGACAGGTTTATTAAGACTCTAAAAAGTAGACAACGTGCAACAGTGAAAACATTTACTTAGCAGGAAATATTTTCATTTCTTACCTAACAATTCATCATCATCCAATTCATCTCCCATTTCACTTTCAGCCTCATGAGATACAGATTGTTCTTCCACTACCTTCACAAGATCTTCTGCAGTGGTTCTCCTACGTGGAGTTTCTTCCAGATCAGAAGCTACCAATAAACTAGATTCTGTTTTAGTCTCAGAAACACATGTCTGTTCTGGATAAGAAAGATCAGACTTGCTTAGGTTAGTGGCAGAGGTTGCAGTTTGTCTTATGGCAAGATGTTCTGGGACACTTACTGGCTGTTGTTGTAGCACAGTGGTTGGTTGGCCAGCAAATGAAGAAGCTTGTTGAGAAACATGAGACATTACCCCAACAGTGGGCACTGGTTGGCTAAAAGCACAGTTTGAAGAGGCAGCAAGACGAGTCAAACTCTGAGAAGCTGAAGCAGTGGCGTGGGTCAATCCTGAGCAGGCTACTGGGAAAGGAATAGGAGAATGTTGAATAGGAGAACAGATACCTTCTATTCTAGCCTGAGGCAATGTTGAAAGTGTTGCTGTTGATCTATGCTGTTGAATATCAGTTAGTGGAGTACAAACTGCTGGTTGACCAAACCTACCTAATACATCTCCTGCAATAACAATAATGACCTCAAAACATATTTAAATGTATTTTAAAATAAATAATCAACTTTATTGATGTACATAAATTCACCACACTACTTTCCTAAGGAAATTTTGAAATTACATAATATACAATTAATTTATTAAATAATTTAAAGTAGATGCAGCAAGAAGATTACAAATGAATCACAAATCATGAACAAATAAAATATGAATTTTAAATATACATATTATCCATTAACAAAGTATATCTTTGTACATATTAAACCTTATTTCTGGTTAATTAGTTATTCATACTACATATAACTAACAGAAAAGCAAGAACAATACAAATTTACTTATTTTCGTACCAGCTAAAATCTGCTGTCGTGGCTGTGGAGTTTGTTGTTTAGGTTGCGAGTCAAATGCTTCAGTAATATTTCCTGCAAATCCTGTAGACATGCGTGGACTAGGGCCTGCCATCCTCATTTGTCCTGGAGACCATGCTTGACCTCTCAGTTGAAGCTGCTGCTGCAGAAAAATCATTCGTAGACGTGGATCTACTTGTCCTCTCAAACTTCCAAGTTTGTGTTCTAATCCTGAAATCGGATGGCTAAATGGCTGATCAGGACTAGTAGGAACACCTACAAAACAAGGAAAAATCTCTTTAATGCTTGTTTTAGAATTATGGCAAATATTACACACTTTTAAAACAAAAATTATTTTACACCTAAACATGTCTTCCAAACTCTCATGTTATTGTTAAAATAAAATATTCCTGTAAAACCTTATGACTTATTTGTAATAGGTATTGTTCTAATTAAACTTCAGAAGCTATAAACAAATCAAGATGGACTTCATTCAATGAAGTGTAGTTTTGATGATAGCTTTACAGAATGAAAATTTTGTAAATGTTTATATCTATCACAATTTCTTACTTTTAAGTCTCATGATTTTAAAACATTTCAATTAATGTTTTTCTTCCTCAGGTTACAAAAAATGACAATGAACTGCTTTACTGAATTACAAATATGACTGACTATTCTCAGTATTTGATTTTTTATCTGATTTATTCTCAGTACTTGTTACTGAGTAGACATCCAGAATACAATTATATTCTAAAAAAATATTACTTAAATCATTGCAAAATACTTAAATGATAATTATATTGAAAGAATGTAATTATTTTAATTTAATCATCTTAATATGTCTGTGGAAAGCTATCTATGAATGTAAATGATCTCTATAAATTAAGATGTCTACAGTTACCGTTGGCAGATGAATGGATATGCGAGATGCGTCTTGGCCCTGACAAATAAGGGCTAACCAAAAATGATGCCAGTTTTATAGAAAAATAAAATTAAGAAAAAACTAAATTAGATTTTATAGCCATAAAACTAAAGATTTTTCATCCTGGTTCTACATTTATTGAGCAAACTTTCAATTTCTCTCTTGGAGCATCTCTTATGTGTAATACAATTTTTAAAAATACTGTAACAAAAGCATTAGCAAAACCTATCATTACAATAACAGTAACATAAAATGTAACACAAAGAATTACAACAATTACAAAATATTTTAATTATTCTTTTTTAAGAATATTGTACACTTATGAGAGAAAAGTTAATTTCATATTAACAAGGAAATAAATACTGAATGTGGAGTTATAAACCTCAAATGTGTTTACTGTCTTTTTTTACTAAATATCATGGACGTCAAAAACAAATATTAAAGAAATACAACTCAAAAATTTTAAAATTAGCAAACTAAATTTGATGTTAAACAAGTAATCAAAATGTATGTATTTTGTCAATATTTAATTATTTTACTCATATTGCCATCAATATTCATGAAAGTATGCTATAGTCTAATAGTTTTCTACTGATGTAAAATGATATAAACACAAATTAAACTACCATATAAGGACACAATGTTTGTCTTAACCCTTCCATTGTGGGTTGGGTGGAAACCACCAAACTTGTAATCACAAAAGTAATTATGCTATGACTTTTAATAGCATAAACATACTTTTACAAAATTTTGCAGGTTATTGCTAAAAATTACAAGAATTTCAAATAAAAAATATCAGGTTTGTAAATTATGTATTAAGATGTTTCAATTAACAATTTTTTTGTAATTTATTTCTTTCACAATGTTGACAATCCAATATGCAAAGTAACTTTTATTTTAAGAATAAAAATACTTTTATGCATCAAAAATTTTTCAAATGCCACCTGTGAAATCTTGACAACATCTTAATAACCTCCAGATAATTATGAAACAATTTCTTTTTATAACTTTGTATTTTATCTGTTATTATCACTACTATATCTCTATATGGGTTGGTTCTATTTGATTCATCTTGTAACCACAATAAAAATTATGCTTTTTTCTTTCTAGAATGACAACTTGAAAATGCAAATTTTTAGTCAAATTGCTTTAATTTGATAACATTACACACATATATATTTACTAATTTTATTATTTTGATCTTTCAACCACTGTTGGCTAACATTATTGAAGATGCAATGATGTGATGCATGTACACTCATGTTTGCACATCAAAGAGTATAAAACCAGTCTTTACAAAATGACCAATCTTGGCTGTGTTATAATAAGCAAGTATTATGTAAAATATAGTCACATTTCGGTTTTAATACATCATGTATGCATATACATTCTTACTACTTACAAACAAGGTCTTAATCATTTTTTTAATAACACAGAACAGAAAATAAAGAAATGAAGCAAACAATTATCTCTTCTAGTGATGAAGTTCTGTACTCATTTGATGCCTATCACATGTTGCTAAGCGTTATAAATTTTTGCATATAAAGGATGTGAAATGAATCATTTTTAGGGGTTTTTTTTTTATATATGCATTTGAATAACCAAAAAATCATAAGTTACCATATCAATAACACAGAATTCCATTATAATTTATCAAGTTTTGTAAGTAAGCTGTTTTTGAGTCCAAATAAATATGAAATTTCAAAGAGGCTAAATACTCAACTTACCAGTACAAAGATTTATTTCAACAGAAAGAACTGATGCCATTGTATGTGAAAATGACTGAAAAAAAAAACACACTTGGAGGACATTAAGCTTTCAACTGGTTACACACATATAATATATAGAAGCGTATATAAAAAAACATTTCCAAAAATAGAAAGAGGTGAGCAGGTCCAGGGCATTTCAGCAAGCAGAAAAGGAACTTCTAATTTGTCAAGGTTCTAGCTTGTTAATTAGTAATTTGAGTTCCTTTTTCATAAGAAGCTATAGACTTTATATTTGGACATCATAAACATCTAATTTAAATAAATGATGCATTAAACATGCCACATTATATACAAAAATCAATGTATTTAGGATTTCTTTTTTAATATTTACTTTTAAATTAAGAAATTAACTAATGGATTATAACAAAATTTGAATTACAATTTATACTTTGATGTCAAAATTACTGGCATACATTCGTAAGATAGTTGTTCAATAAAAATTCTAAATGTGAGTCAACAAAAACAACATGACATGGCCTTTGACCCATGATCTGTTGTTATAGGGTTAAATGTTATAGAAAAATTCTAATTTGTTTTTACAAACTTTCCTCTCATGAGATGTTAAAATATCACTACATTTTAGAGTCAACAACAAAACAAGATTCAGTACAACTGTAGGACAGAACAATAACAAAAAATGTGCTTCAAATATTTTAAAACACATAAAAAACATGTTCATTTGTGAAGTTTAATTTTCAAAAATAAAAATGTTGATTTATTACCCTTTTAAATATTTCCAGTGTCATATCAAAAACCAATTCATTGAGTTTCTGATTGGAAACTGGTGCTAAACAGAAATAATTCAACAGTACAAGTGTTCACAAATATTAGTACTTACGAGGTCTCACTCCAGGTGGTAAAGGTTGCCTAAAACTATCTTCCATTCCAATTCCTCTAGGAGCTCCAATTACAGTTTCTAGAGATTAAAAATGTTGACTTAAATACCCACGATTAAGAAATATACAAGGAAAAAAATATGCAAAAAAATTAACACGTTTTTCTCAAACATCCTCTGAGGTCAGTTTTTCCAGGGCACTTTATTCAAGTTATTTTCAACACTCAATACATCTTGTTATACTTATACACTGACAATCTCAAATGTTCTACACTTTAAAATTTATATGTTTCCCCCTTAGGTTACAAAAGGTTCTGCTTTAGCCAAACTCACTGGGTGTATTTATTCCTTGCTGTAAGTGGAATTTGACACTATCCTGTCCACCTGCAACCTGTGAAGTACCTATCCTTACAAGAGTTGTTCTGCTGGTAGCCACTTCTGTTTGGGTAATAACAATTGGAAAAGTATTCACATGCTGATAAACTGATCTACTTGTTTGCAACATACAGAATAGAGAGATACTAATTATGTCACCAAAACCATTTATCAGGTCAATCTACTGTGAATAAAAAATAAGAATAATTTACATACTCAAAGACACATATAATAACAACAGTGATATAAAAAAACATTAATGAGTCACTAACAATAGTAACTTCAAAAAAACTAGTTTTTAATGTATATTTTAGAAATAATACTTCAATAATGATTTTAGTTACTATACAGTGGCTTCAACTAATATCCCCTCACAATGTATCAAATAATATTGCTAACAGTGTTTTATGTGAAATTTAAATCACATTCTACAACTCCAATTTTAGTTTTTTAGTTATACCTCAATAAACAAGATTATGAGATGTATCTTACCTGGAGGCCAATGTCGAAGAGGTATCTGACCTTGCTGTTCTCTCATCATCTGCTCTTTAATTAGCTGTTGTCTCTGAAGTAAGTCTCTTAGCTGTTGTCTTGGCATCTGAGGGGCTTCAGCCTTCATTCCTGCAGAAATACTAACTGCAAGAGTCTGCTCAGGATGAGAAACACCAGGTTCTCCTAGCAGGTGTGATACAACTGCAGTGGTACCTGGAACATGTGTGGGTCGTGGTGTTGCTGGCTGCTTGGCATAAGAATCATTCATCATTTGTGGTGTAGAAACAGGTCGAGGAGTTAATGGAGGCTGGGAGTAAGGATCAGCAGAAGAATGTGATGGAGGCTGAGAACGGGTCAAATCTGGAACATATCTTGCAGCTGAAGTTCCACTTGGTGAAGGTAAGTGATCAGGCACAGACTGCTGGGGTCGAGGTGTTGGTGGAGCCTGAGAGTATGGGTCTATTGAAGCAAGAGTTGCTGATGAAGGACGGGATCCAGTAGATGGCGAGTATGGGCTTGCAGCTAGGTGTGGTGTGGAAGGTTGTTGTGTATACGGATCTTGAGGCATAGCAGTACGAGGAGTGGGTGGTGGTTGACTATAGGGATCCGCACTTGGTGTTGCAGGTGAGGCTTGAAAAACATCTTGACCAGATGCTTGAGACTCTGTTCGAGGCTGACTGCCTGGAGACACAGGTGAGAATAAAGGTCTTGGCTGTGTTACAGGTGTTCGATAACTAAGACTGGGTCGTTGCCGAGCCAAGAACTGATCAGAAGCTGAAACAGGTCGTGGTGTGCCAGGTGGTTGCGAGTATGGATCCCCAGGGGGTAACTGATTGGTGTCTATAGGAGGTCTCACCCTTGACACTTGGATTAATGAACTGATTGAAGTTGCTACCCTCGATGGTCCTGGAGATCTTTGTGGATGAGCAGGAGATAATGGACTCTATAAATTGTTAGTATAAACCATTAAAAAAAATTTAAAATCACAATATTTTTAACACATAATAATAATAATGTACTATCACCACAAAAATTAATTTTATAGATAAATCTTAACACTCTCAATAGAATCTCAGTCTGTTTGACTGTCAATGTGACCTCTTTGTATTGTTTAAAGTTGTTTTAGATTTAATATTTCCAACATTTAATATAGGACATACATATTTGTAATATGTCTTTCAGTCTTTTGGCAGTCTTTCAGTTAATATTGCGTCTTTCACATACAAAACAATATTTTTAGTGAAGTATTTTCAATAAAATAAAGGTATGTCCATGAACACATTTAGTATTTGTTTTAAATAGTCTGTGTAATAAGTGATTTTTATGCTAAAATTAAAAATACTTTTCTTCACCTCAAAAATCTCAGATTCATGTTTTCTCTAAAAACTCTTACATGTTTTTCAAATGTTTGTTTTCAGTTATTTTCTCTATCTCAAAATGGAATTATTCATTAATTTTTATTCGAATGAATAATGCACCAAACAATATAGACTAATAACATGCATAAAATGGAAAAATTCCACTAAAACTTTTTCCGGCTTTCTCTGCAATAAGAATTGTTATAAATTCATTCAAGCTAATCATTAACTTTCACACAGAAATGATGTTGGCACTCTGTACTCTAAGTAAAATTGACAATTATCCATTCAGAACATCATGTTATACAATACATCATTAAATAGATAAAAATCTTAGTTTTCTATTGATTATAAGTAATACATAATTAAATGCAAGAGAACTATTAACAAATAATGAAAGAGATGTGACAGGTAGGTATGATAAGAGGTGTCTGATTTTTATATTTGATAACTCTATAATCAAACAAAACTGAAGACAATAAAGAATATAATTTACTTGAGCAATGATGATCTTATAGTGAGTAATTTATGTTTATTTTTGTACATTTTGAAAGGGCACTGGATAAAATAGGGAAGATGATATAATAAAAGAAAATGTATCATGTGTCCTACAATGAGAAATTAAAGATTGTTTTTTTTAAATTAAGAACTTAAAACTTATATACTATTAAAATATAAATTATTAGCTAAGACTTTATGCTATTCCAATTGTTATAATATTAATAAAAAGTAGTTTAACAAAATTTTGAATGTAAGATACTAAAACCTTGTATTATGCACAGTACAGGATAATAGCGGCAACAGGATTAAAACAAAACTTCTAAGAAGTAAATTGAATATCATAACTGACAAGCTGGCACCTGGGAACTCATGTGAACAGGAGATGGCACTGGTTGTCCCCCTGAAGTAGACTGACTAAAAGCAGGGTGACTAGGAACTGCAATAGGAGGTGTAGGTGTGTGTGATGCAGTTCCAGCTTCTGTAAAACCTGATGTTAGTGTTGTGGGGGTTATAGGTGAAGTCACCCCTGTTGGAGTTCCTACAGAGGGGGTTGGTGTTGATGGAGCTGAAGAGGAAGTTCCTTCAGCTGTGCTTCCCTGGCTATGCTCCATAACCAATTGATGAGTTTTCAAATAAGCTGGAAAAATTAAATGTATATCACAATTTTTTTTTCATCAAATCTAAAAATAACAGAAATTTGGTACTTTCTCTGTGAAAAACTTTTGGGCTATAACCTCTTTAAATTTTTTCAGAATTCACAAGAATATGATAAAAAAAACACAGAATCAGTGTTTAATATATTTCACACAGATATAAAAGTTACATTTGTGAAGGCAAATTCTGTGTGCATGAAACCATTACACCACTCTTCACACTTGCTTAATAACAGAAATAACAGTATTATGGAAGAAAGATTTTGGTGTTCTAATCCACCAATCTCTTATGGTATTGCAACGTGCTGTTGTTAGTAGCAGGACAAATAGGATTGTAGAATGTATCTAGAAAAACACTGAATACAAGTTTAAAGAGGTTATGATATCACTGTATAGGTCAAAAGTTACACAACACAGCACTTTGTTCAGTCTTGGGCTCCTTACCTTAGAAAAGGCATTAAAATGTTTGAAAGAGTCCAAAAAAAAGCTACTAGGATGATACCCGGGATGAAAAGGTTGTCATATAAGAATTTCTCTTGAAAAAAGAATTCTTAATAGAATTTCCAATTATTAAATGAAGTATTTCCAATTATTAAATGAACTAATAGTGTTGGTGCATGATCTGTTTTGTATTTAACAGTGAGAATGGTTCAACTGTAGGACTCAAATATAAATTTTGGCAAAAATGTATCATCTTTATCAGTGACAACTTTTATTTTTTTCTTTCTAATGGGGTCACTGCTCTTTGAAACAGGTTGCCTACACGTGCAGTAGGTGCAATTAATTTAAGGGAGTTTAAGGAAAAGTATGATAAATATTTGACAGGCAAGGCCTGGTTTGAGTTTTTTTTTAGTTTAATTTAGTAAATAGAACAACCCAAACGGAATAAATTTGGTATTATATTAAAAGCTGTTTTGCATAACAGGAATTTACTAAATTTCTATTGGTTCATGGAAATGTTTAAAATGTTCCTTTTAATATGTTTAAAAATATATCAGTAAAAAAAATGCCTTCTTTTTTCCTTTAGAATACAAGAATTATCAAAATAAGAAGCTAAAACATATTTCATTGCACAAATCATATATTATAAGCTGCAAATATAGCTGTTTAAATATGTACTGCTACATATTAAATGCTACTTTACGCAAAAGGACCAACAGTGCTTTATGTGTGTTCTAGATTTAGTTCATAATGTCACAAAAAGGTAATATATTATTAAACCTTACCATACTCCTGTCCTTCAACGATTTTAAAAATTGTACCACATGCTTTTTTTAAAAACTTTTTGGGCTTTTTATTCTTGAATTAAAGCAAACTAATTAGCAGCAATAAGTAGACCTACTAAGTTACACTACATTACAAATCATTTGAGTTAAGTAAATTAATTAAAATTAATCTTAGCTTCTTAAACTCAAAGAGATATCAACACAGCATGAAGCACAAAAGACTATATCCAATCCTTGTTTATAAAATTTCTATGTTGTAATATGACTTCCTACTACATCACCGCACTTGTAGGTCTCCCACAAATTCTCAGATAGCTGTTATAAATCATTACTATACATATAAAGATTTTTTGGCAAAAACACTCTTCTTTCTAATTCTCCTATTAAAATGCAAACTTCAATTCTGACTAAAATCTCAACTATGACTTTGGAAAGGCAACTGAATTTCAAAAAAAGTACTGTTTTAATTACAATTGGAACTGTAGCACTGCTGTCAGTAATTTTATTATTACAAATTGTAAATAACTTTTACTAATACAGATCCTATTTTGCTCCTAAGTATGTAGAATGCAAACAACTTATATTGAAAGAAAAAGAATTGGAAGAAATGTTCAATACAAAATTAAATTGTTCTTGGGTCAGTACATTACCTGATCTTCAACTGTTATTAAGCTAATTTAGGAATAAGTTTGCAATTTAAAAACAAGTATAATGCTAGTAAAAAACAGCAACAGCTCTCAAGCACTGAAATTTCTTTTGTAAAACAACACTAGTTATTTTCTGTTTCTCTTACCACTAAATATGTTTACACTCTAGTGTGCACTATGCTACCTTAATTTCACAAACATTATAATTCATCATAAAGTTATGACTAAAACCATACATTTTCCAATAAAACTGTAGGATCAGACATGTTTAATAACAGTAAAAATATTAAGCACTGCACCTTCTTAACAGGTTTGTGTACAACAATGTTAGTTTCACTTTTTCTAGCTTAATAGAAATTATGCAACAGGAATACAATGGAACTATTTTGCACATAAATAAAGGAGAGAAAGACTAAAACAAATGAATTAACACAAATTTTGAGATCATATGATTTTTAATGTACATAACATTCAGCTAAAGGAATGTGGGCATTTGTTTCACTCTAACCTTGCACTTTTTGCTCTTGAACTAGTTGCTTCTGTTGTCGTAACGTCTGAAACTGTTTCCAGTGAAGCTCTTGTTCAGTTTCCTTTGGTCCTTTAGGTTCACGAGTTACTCGATTAGAATCCTATGTTAAAAATCAGCGTCTTAAGGAAACCATGATATAATCAAACAAAATAACATTTTTGCTATGTATTTCTTCATTAAGGATTATATCACCTGAAATTCTTTCTACAATCAAATAAAGTACTTTTAAATCTTATTAAAATACTTTAACATTTAGTATTAAAGTTTTATACATAATAATTAACTTACATAGTTAAACTCTATTTTCATCTGATAATGGTTTTAAATTTTATGTTCTACTTGTGTGCTAACTTAATAATTTGTAAGTAAAACACATTTTGCTATACTTTTAAATTTATTATTGTACACACACTATATATATTATGAATGATTGACACTTGTGTATCATTTAAAATTTAATAAATAATTAAAATCATTTTCTATTTACACAATTTAAATACTTTACTGATGCCATTAATGGCTTCCATTTTAAAGCACCTTCTATACCGACACTGTTTTGACACAGATGACGTCCAAACAACACACATGTAAAGCATGCTTTTAAAGTGGAAGCCATTTACTGTTTCAAGGAAATTTTTAAAATTGCATAAATATAAAACAATGATTTTTAATAATTTGTTAAATTTTAATTTATATGTTGCTGAAAACAAGTGGTTATTAATTATTTTTTCATGCAGAATGTACATAAGCCAAAAACAAATACTGTTTACAATAGATCTAAGTGTACATCTTGCATCTGCATAGGAAAAATATTTTACAACCTCACATATCCACACAATATTTCTTCCCACTATTCCCAATGACACATTACTGTACTGATGTTTTAGTATATAATTTATTCTAATTTCCTTTCTTTTTTTATGCTAAAATATCACCTTGGCTTAATTTAACAAAACTTCTAGAATTTTACAAGCATGGTTCACGCTCACACTGTGATTTAAAGCTTTTTATAGACACAGTAGTTTCATAGTATGGTATTATGGTTTTATTTTATATTTTTCAGCTTTTAGTTTCACTATGCCCCAAGACAAATATTCTTGGAGATTCTACAGATTGTGTAAAAAAAAATACATAGCTTTTAGTTGAAAAGAGTATTTTTATTCATAGAGTGAATATCAATTTTCATTCAGACTGTTTCAGTAAAGGCTATAAAAATTTACAGAAAAATTAGTAAAAATTTGACTTTTTCTGTACAATGGGCTTATAATGTTTACTAAAAGAGCAACAAAGTTTGTGAAAATACAGATATATAAGTAATTTCAGAATTATTATTAAAAACATTATATTCAGCTTTCTAGATACAGGGTTTGTCAATCTAACTAAGCTGGCAAACAGAGGAATAATAGGAACAGGGTGACACTCAAAGAACAGTAGTTCTTTTGTCTACAAGATTAGTACTTTTAGCATCTAGAAGCAGTATTTGGAATTAACAAAAAATAATAAGACTATCAATTCTTCAACTCATAGAAAACATTATAAATGATTCCATAATACACACAAACAATATCTAAATCAAACTATGCACAGTCAAAAATTTAAAATATTCAACCAATCACTTTTGATGTCTGCAGATTTTACATAATTTAAAAACAAATTATTAATGAAAAATTCTCCAAATACAGACCACTAAAATTATGCATTATGAGCATTTCATATTATTTAAAAGTGTTGTTGAAGCACAAGAAAAACTTTCCTAGTTAGACATAAGCACAATTTTTATTGTTGTGGAAAGCTTTAGTAAATTATATATGATACTGATATGTTTTTTTTGCAATTATAATTTCATAATAAAGAAATTACTGCCATAAAAAATTATAAACAATTTACATAAAAAGATAAACGTACAACAGAAGTTTAAGAATTACAAAACAATCATTCACTTTTACCGCAGAAGACAATGCACTTGGTCAAAAGTACTAAATATTGATATACTGATTGCAATAAAATAAAAAAGTTCAATATTTTTAATATGCTAGTATGTCTTAAGAATTAAAAAAAACTAACTGTGCAAAACAACTGTCTTACTAAATACCAGAAATCATACTCGCAGCTTCTCATCAACTTTACAAAACATACATTTTTTGACAAAATTTCATGTTAAATATCTTGTCAATTTGTTCAAATATATAAATATATTACTGATAGTAAATATTCAAGGTTGGGAGAGGGTGTAAGTTAAATACTATCTCATTAATGACAGCTGTGATTCACATAAATTTGCTTACTGGTGTGGTGTATCGTCATCAATCAGCGAGGCCAGGGAAAAAAACAAGAGACTAAAATGACAGCTATAATAATAATTTAATTCTTAAAACAAAATCTTTACTGCCAACTCTGTTATAAACATGCAAGCCTTCAAATCAAACAAACAACTCTTCTAAAAATATTCTATTCAACAAAACACCTAAACATTCCCAATAATCAAACCAGTATTTACCTACAAAACTCATAATTACTGATGCATAATTTTTTCATGCTCATTATAATACAATTTACTCTATTCTTTTTAAAACATCCAAGCAAGTTTTTAGCTACATAAAATTATATGTTCTGATATTGAAAAAGGGGGAAAGAACTTACAGCCTGCTGTTTCTGCATTCTACTTGCGGTTCTGTTTTCTTTGGCTTTTTGCTGAAATTGCAGCAGATTTTAAAATTTGTTAAAGAAAAAAAAGGGATTTTTCTACAACAATAAGCCATTTTCTAAACAGTTAAAGCAAACAAAATATGTTGAAATTACAAAATACTGAATTTAAATTGCAAGCAAACAAAACATACGATCATGAATCAAAATAAATGGTTTCTTGTTCAAATTGTTACAAAAAAGTATATAAAACCAACATATACCATTGCCTTTTTTCAAGATATTTTCATATCTGTTAACAAAAAGAAGCAGTGCAACTTCATTTCTTTATTCTACAGATTAAAATTTAAGCTTCCACATATATTACAAGTCCTAAGAATACTACCTTACCAGAAATGGATGGCGTTTTTCAGATGAAAGACTTCTCCATATTTTAGCAATCTGTTTTGCCCTTTCAGGCCAATCTAAAATAAAACAAAAACTGTAAACCCCCCTTTTTTATGTAAACATTTTTAAAACTATCAATTAGATCACAACATCATGAAAACAATCTCATTTCAGGTATCAAATGTCTTAATTTTACAAACTCCATTCTTTCAAGAAGTAAAATAGCTCTTTGAAAATAGCCTTTCTCACTGATTGCTCATTCTTAACATGAGATAAAAATGTGGTTATGAAAATGCTCTTTTTTGTAATGCAACGTTTTTTTTTCCAGTAAAATAACAATTAATAATTAATAAATTTAACTATTTTAATAATTTGAACATGTTTAGATTAAAAACTCTTAAATATATTCCAAACATCCAATTTTTAATGAGTCAGTTTGTGGGTGCTCAATTTCTTTTCCAATCTGATTTTCCCTACAAACTGGTAAATCAACATCCTTTTTTGAACTGATTGATACTAAATTTAATTCATTAATATAAGCTAATTTAAATTTTAACTACATTCATAACAATTATTTTATTTATTATCAATAAACAAATATTTTTCTTTGGCCATGTGTGAGGTGAATTTATTTATAAGAATGGTTACATTTTCCTGTCCTCAAATATTAATTACTTGAGTCTATAATATCTGTCAAAAAACACAACTGAAAAGACCGGATTTTAATAGTTGCAAAACCAAGTACTAAAATATGATATGATGGAAAAATACCTGGTACCTGAATCAACTTTTTTACTTAGTACCTTAAACAAATCAAGTATTTTTTGATCATTAAAACATACTGTACTTATTTATGACTTAATATTTCTTAAAATGTGATCAATCTAAAAAGTATAACTGATCATTACAATTTTAAAAGATCATTCTCCTACATTAACAGAACAGTTTAAGTAATATTGTATTAGCTTAACCTCTTGGCAAGCCAGCATAAAAAATACTACATGGCAAAAACAATTAAATTATTTAGGATCCAGAAAAACATTTAAAACAATATTTCTGCAACTTTGAAAGTTATCTTGGATTTTATAAACAAATACAGCACAATGAAAATAAAATGATAAAAATAAGCAATATCAAAAAATAAAAATATTCTGTCCTTTTATATGAATTTCACCAATTGGTCTTTTGTTTGGTTATACTTCCAATGCCGTTGTTTTTCAGCAGTTACTTATCAACTTGAGGCACTTCATACCAATGTCTAGCTTACTGTCCATGTTCATGAGGTATCATTTGCCCCTGCACTAATAGCTAGATCACTGACAATTACATCTACTAAATTGTTGTGTATTTCATAAAAAAATACCTTATTAAAATTTTACTTGGCATCACTTTTAAAGAGTCTGGGTTTCATACTTTGACCACATTTCATATTGCAGGAGTAATTTTACAGATCCTCTGCAGTTTCCATGTAGCTTGTATTGAAAAACATGAACTTTTATAACAAAACTTGTTGGAAAGAATATACTTTAACAACCTAAACTTTGATTTCTATTAAATTTGTCATTTGGCATCTTCCTCCTGGGAATCATTACTGAATCAAATCACAGACACACACGCACAAGGTTCCTCTTTCCCTGTATGAAAACTTAGAAGTTCTGTTAAGTTCTCTTCAAAAGGTATACAGTATTATCATTACCACTCCCTGTCTAAATTCGAAACTTATCATGATAGTTCAATATCTCCGTGTTTCTCACCTTTATTGCAAAATCTTGATGTACCTTCCTTAATCATATCAGTGTTTACTTCCTTAGGACACATGCAACACTTATTGTTTTTCTTCTTTATTCAAATGTAAACACTTATACCAAGCACAGATTAATACAAGTTTCACAAATGAGACTGCAGTGGAAGCAAATACATGAGTGACCCAGTAGAAAATCATACAAACCCAACATGGAAGTAATACTTGAGAGTACATACATTGTTGCTGCTAATACTTTTAGGATATTTTTTTACTAGTAAATAATTGTATGATAACATTTTTCAACAAAATACTTTCTTCTGATATTGAAGCAATTTTTAAAAACTACTGAGTATATTCAAGAATTTTCAAGTACATTCTGATGTTGAACTAAAATTCAAGTGCTGTAAGAAAACCACCCAAACTTAAAAAAATTCAACTCTGAGCAAACCATGTTATATTTTGAAGAGCCAATTTAACCTAACAAAAAACCAACATCCATGCCTTATTAACTTTCCCATAGTTAGCGTAAAAAGTTTTCATATTTAAAAAAAATAAAAAATATGCATATATTGTACATTATAGTTAAATGAATTAATTCTCTGAGAAGGGTATATAACTGATGAAAAAGCATCCAAAAAGTTAAATAATGCATAGCTTACCAGGTGAAAAATAGCATTATTAGTTTCAACTGTAAATTTCTGTGTTCTATTCAGTATCTACAGTTTACTTACTAGGGTATTCAATCTTCAAGTGTGGCATGTTAATGTTTGCATAAAGAACTGGAGATATAGTGGCCTTTTCACCCAAGGCTTCATCAGGTTCCCACTTCAATATGTTTTTGTGCCCATGAGCACCAATTTGTGGTGGAGGAGTTTCAAGCTGTTCTCCTTCTGGCCAAGGACTAGATGAGTCAGACAGCTGAGAGCTAATAATTAGAGAGATGATAAAGTGAACACATATTAAACAAGACAGTGTGTAATGGAGAATTCTGTCTTGCAATATTGGTATTAAAACATAAGAATATTTAAAACTCAGCTTAAACAATGTTTAACTTTCCTTAAGATTAAAATAAATCTATTTTACTCCTTCACATATACTTTCAATGTTGTAATTTTAATAATTTGTTTACATACGTGAAATTTAATGTATTCGGTTATTGTTGTAGCATTTAACAAACTACATTGTACTATTGGTGTACGAAGACATTTATCCCAGATCTTTTTACAGCATGGCAAAGATCTAGATTATTGTGGTATGTTATTTGACACATAGATGCAAGAAAGAAGTTCAAGGTGCATGTTTGACTTTCTGCAGAGTACTAGTAATAACATATTGGAAAGCAGAGTTATCAACTATATATTTTACCTAAATGGTAATTTAGCAGCAGTTTGTTGCAAAGGAGAGTAAACACAAAATACAATATTCAAAAATACTGAAAATAACTGTAGATAGTGGTAACACAAACACGATATGCAAATTTTTCAATGGACAAAAATATTTTTATTCTTCCCATGAACATCCATCCCCTTACATTCCAGTTTGTTAAGAGTTTGAGACAGACTGAAATCATCAATTCAACAGCACATGTTGGGTACAAATACTTCATAACACATCTGATTGTTTAATGTATAGTGGACATTTAGTGTTTACTGAAGCTTGTCATATTTTATGAAGGTATATCTGGTCATTTTAAAACCACAGTCATCATTACTTTTCCAATAGAGGGTCAGGGACCACACCATATATATAATACTATAGTGAGTATACATTAATTTAAAAAACATAAAAAATAATCTTTTATTATGACTTTTGAATATAACATTACATTTAATAGGTTTAATTTCAATAAACTTTTCAATAGTTTTTGTTCTGAGAAATGAAAAGAAATTTTTATGAATACACATACAATATATTTTAACACAAGCAATGCACAAGTAAAACACAAATTTTGAAGTGAGGAAAATTTTGAGTTAACTTCCAAGCCTCTATACAAAACATCATTTAAGTAGTGATGTTTAATCATCTTGGCTTCATATCATATTTACCTTGACAAAACATTTTGTATAAATATTTATACAAGCTCTGTTATTGTGAAACACTGTCCTGAAAACTAATAAAATATAATAATAATTCTTTTTTTACTTTTTCTTTTCATTATTGTTCACAAAATTTTTAACTTGTCTAATATTCTTTTTTTTTTTTATACATACTCCACTTTGACAACTGAAGTAGCTAAATTCTTGCTACAACATCATACATACACTGTATAACTAAGAAGGATTTACCTATGAACTATGATCCATTTTTCAGTATGGCTAGGAATGATATCATACTATTTATATTATCATTACCTCTGGAAAGATCAGTTTGTATAACTAATAACCATGGTTTATTTTTATTGAAGATTTAAATGCCTATATGTATTGATTCAATGAAACTATTGTATTTATTTCACTGCAAAAAAAAACACAAAAACTACAACATGAAACTTGAGATGAATTTTCTTTAGATATTGTAGCTTCTACAAAAAACACTTTTTATATGTGATAGTTGTCTGAATACAAAGCTTTGAAAATTTCAAAGGATTTCATAAAGATAGGTTTTTAAGAAGAATTAAAAATGCTCATCTTTGTTGCAGATTTCACTAATTGACTTTTACATGTTCCTAAATTTTTGTGAAACTTTCCAATTTTGTTTTTAACATTATAAAACGTACATTTTTATTTCTGTTTTTGTTTGAGAAATACCAAATGTAGTTGCACGGTGATTAAGATCAGTGGCATACAATAACCTTTGCTGAGTAAAAAGTTCAAATATAATTAAATTTTGAATTTGATTTGCAAGTAATGACCACATAGAATAACCTCAAGATACCCACAAGCTGGAAAACTGAAAGGACAAAAAATAAGACATACAGAATCAATTCAGCTCTAATATTACAATCATACTGCAAGATTCATCCACATGTACAGTTAAATGAATTACAAAATAAAACTTATAAACAGACAACTTCACACACACGCACACACACAAAACACAACAACAAAAAACTGTTAGTTAAGTGACATAATCTATTTTTCAAATTACCTTCCAAAATCAGCTGAGAATTGGGTTTGAGATGATAAACTGAAAGAAGAATTCAACCCAATACCACTACTTGGGGTTGTTGGTCGGTGTGTTGAAGGTATATGAGGCACAGAATGCTGAGGTTGTGACTGATAGCCTGTAGATTGAGATGCTGTTGGTTGAAGCTGAGGAGCTCCTGACCTTACAGCCACAGCAACAGGAGCAGTAGCAACAGCAAATGCTGAGCTTGCTCCAACTGCAAAACAAATTATTATGGTTTCATATTAAAATTATTTCAAATAGTAATGAAATATACAAAGAGAAAACTTCAGATCATATGAATACTTAACTAGCATAAGGTTAAAACATTAAATCATATAAATTTTTTATTCTTGACTCTTTAGTTCTGTTATAATTAGGAGTTTTGAATTTTGGTTTTTGCCAGTAAACAAAACAACTGAAAACCAAAACAGACTGCTATATAGCTAATAAACAGTGTAAAAACACCTGCAATGATTATTCAACTAATTTCACCCATATCTCAGTGTAGTCAGTAACGCAATATTCTTCCTAATAGTACTAGTGCCTAATACTGATATGTTCTAAATATTTAAAATGCATCCCCAAACAAACTTAAAACTAATATGAAAGTAACTCATTAATGTCTACAATATAAATTCAAATATACTCTGTACAGATAATTAATTTTAGGAAAAAATGGAAAGAAAAACCTCTTAAAGTATATAAAAGCCAAAAGTCCCTCAAACCTTTTCAAGTTATCTACCTAACACTCAAAAACAGTTAAAAATAAACTTGAAAAACTTAAATTAATAAACAATGCAAAACAGACACCTAAGTACAGTTTACCTATCAAACTCCAGACTTCATCCTACTTACATGTGTGCAATATTTCTAAATTCTAATTAACACTTTTGCTATGGGTCATGGGTCAAAGAACACGTCATCCATTTGTTGACTTGTATTCAAAATTTTACCAAACTGATGTTTAATGAATTTATATCAACAATTCTGTAATAAAATTGTAGATTCTAATTCAAACTTTATCAAAACATAGGGTTAAGAACACACCTAAACACATATTTTAATGAGTTATGTGGTATGTTGAATGCAGCACTGATAAAAATTAGACATTTGTGATGTCAAACTACTAAGTCTACAATTTCATACAAATTGGGAATTCAAATTACTTATATTGACAAACTAGAAAAAAAAATTAGAACTTTGTACCTTTTTATTTTGCTAAGATAGGTTATATATACTGAATCAAATAGTGTTCCCATTCAATTGTCCATTTTCTGAAACAGTTCCTTATAAACAGTATATGACATGCGAATAATGAGTTAATAGATTACAATTACAATGTTCTGGAGTGGTTTTCTCTTGTATTTCAATTTTTAAAAAAGTTACCACATTCTTTCGATTCAAGATTTTAAGGAAGTGAGCTGTGTCTTTTGTTTGTTCAAATTTTCATATTTTTTAAAATCTAAGTATATCTTAGTTACTAGGCTTAATAAATTATAGTGGAATTTTAAGAGTACCAGTGTAGTTATTTATGATTTTTATGAAATCACTTTGCACTCAACCTACAAGGTGGTTGCTAGAAAAGCGGAAAATTTGTCAAACAGCTATTTATTTTTACAAAGTTTTTTAAAGGCATATGTTATATTACACTCATAGATGCTCAAAATGCATTTTATGATATTAAAATCATGCATTTTATTCATGATGTAAAGAAATCAAAATAGAAATGAGTAAGCACGCATTTTATTCATGATCTCATCTGACCTTCAAATTTTCCACTTTTCTAGCGACCACCCTGTAGTAACAAAAAATACTATTTTCACAAACAAATCTTTAAAAAAACTATTTCTTTTAAATATCTGATTTTTTGTGTACAAAATACTTGTAACTTTTACTAAAAGTCTTCCACATTTTATAAAGATATACATGCTGTATCAAAAGTTATAGTGCAAATACTTGTGTAGACAAACTAGTGAATATTATACTAAGCCCAGAGTGTAAAGGCTAACGAAACAAATGATATTACAACAGTGTATGATGTTCTTTTTCTATTTTAACTAAAATGTGAGCAGCAAACATCAGTTTAAGAATTATTAGATTTTTTAAATACAATTTATAAACTAACAAATTCATGGCATAAATAATTGTAACTTTTAAAATGTTTCTACACTATGAAAGTTGGATTTATCATCTTAATTTGCCCCAAAGTTAAATTGATATCAACATTTCACTAGGTTCACTGTAAATACTTCTTGAGTATCAAATATTGACAACTAATTAATCTTTACTGTTCACAATTTTTACATATTATTCACCTAAGTTTTAAAACCAATGATGTCATTCATTCAAAACCCTTTCTAAACCAGTAGAGAAGTACATACACATATTATGAGAAACATCCATTCACCACAGTTATTTCAAATTTTTTAGATCTACAAATGTTTTTGCTTCAGTTGCTTAATGCTCTGATTAATTTATAAGTTTCTAGTTTCAAATCAATTAAATATTATAACATTCATTTTATTTTTCTGTGGTATTACCTTAACATGTATAATTATTAACTAGCCATGAGAAGTCACCACTGCAACATCTCAAAACATAATGATTTGCCAGTGGAAAGGAGATAAAAAACTTGTCTGCAAAGCAATATATTTTCACAAAAGATGTATATATGCAAAGATTGCATATTTGCCATTTTAGTGCTTTTAAGTGCAGTCTAATAATGTCTTACAGACACACCATGATATTAAATATTTTAGATGGACAGTATTAAAGGCACAAATAAAACTTCAGAGCTACACAAAATTGAAAATTACTTTTATTAAATTGGAGACTGAGTGAAATTCAATACAAGTTTTAGAATATAAAATAATTCCTTACCACAGCTTTGCACAGTGGGCTGTTCTTGAGTTAGAACTCCCTTGAAAATATCTTCAACATCTTTACTATCCATATGAGGGAGTCCTACAGAAAAATATTAACTTGTCTAGATTCAAGGTACTTAACATGAATTTAACCATCACTGAATATTCCTAAAACATAAATTTCCTTTGTTTCATGTGTAACATAATGATTATTAAAATGGCAAAAATTAATCAAATGAACTAATGCAAATAAAAGTTACAAAAACTTTTTACTGTAATATACATTTTTAAAATTCAAAATCTATGAGATAGAGCCTATAACGTACATAAAATTACTACACACCTGTGTCTTCAACCATAGTATCTAAATTGAAGTGTGGACTTAGTAGGTCAATGTTCGACCCTAAAGGATCATCTCTATTTGCTGAAGTAGCAACATCAGTGTCATGTTTTAACTGTGGTCTTTCTTCAATAGAAGAAATAGCTTCTAAAGCTGGAACAAACAATTTTATATTTCAACATTTTTGTGTTTTCTCCATGTGTAAGTATTCAAAAACTTAGCACACATAACTTAAGAGATCCTGTTACAGATTTCAAGGATCTACAAAGTCCAATAAAGAAATGTAAAATTCACAGATTAAAGTTCAAGAAAAGTATAAGATAAAAGACAGAGAGAAAAAACAACAACATACTTTCTAAATGAGAGAGAAAACTAAAATTAGAAGATGATGAACCATTAGGAAGTGATCTAGGTTAGATGAATAACAATACACATTATGAAAAGCAAAAAACAAAGTTATCCAGGTCAAAATTCAGCTAACATGTAATACATTGAAACGTACACACCGAGTCTTACAAGTACTTATAAAGACAGTGAAATAAAAGGTAAAAATACACAACTAGATGAGATCAATCTTAACATAAAAGCTTTTACCATCAACAGAAAAAAAACTGTAAAAAGTCAACAAAGAAACTAGTGACTGAAGGAAATAACTTACAAGAGACAGCAAAAATGGCTTTATAAAAAGTATCCAATCAGAAAAATATCACCGCTCAACTACCTTATTCATTAAAAATGGCATGACCCCAAAGAAAAATTCAGATTCTGAAAAAAAAAAAAAAGGAATTATTTCCTAAGAATTCATGGAAAACAGATAGTCTAGAACCAGAATAATCGCCTTGAAAGTGAAGTAAAGAGCTATATTAGCCCACCTATCAACAAGCAACTCTAATAAATTGAGATATGCAAGAGACCCCACCCACAAAAAAAGGTTTCTATAAACTTGAATTGAAGATTTTTCTTCAATAGAAAGTAAGATGAATCTTAACTGAGAGATGATAATCTTCTATCTTGATAAATGTTTCACTGGGACAACAATCAACCCTCTGGAACATATAATTGGATATAACTCTTCAAAAAAAGAAAAACAAAGTGCAAGGAATAATAAAAAGAAAAAGACTTAAAGCAAAAATAAGTTTCTAAAACTGTTCATTCAGTGTTTGTTTTGAATTTCACACAAACCTAAACAAATCTGCAGTATAAGACTAAATAGAAGGTAGCTAGCAGGTCGTCACCACCCACCACCAACTCTTGGGCTACTCTTTTATCAATAAATAATGGGATTAACCATAACATTATAATCTTCCCATAGTTAAAAGGATGAGTATGTTTGGTGTGACAGGGAAAGGAGCCCACAATCTCCAGTTTACAAGTCAACCCCTGAACCACCTAGCCATGCTGGGCCATTTATTTAGTGAAAAGTTACTATTTGCAGAATATGTAGAAAATTTCTGAAAAATGTCAGTCCTAAAAGTTCTGTTTTAAGAACAAATAAGAATAAACACATCACTGTTTTAAGCATGCAAATAATATTTTTATATGCACACTAGCAAGGAAAACAAGTTTTATATTTTCTGCTAAATTATTTATGCAACTAACCAGTCTGAATCACATAATATCATAACATCACCAGGACTAAAACGAGTTTATAATTTTCAAAAAAATGCATACTAATTTATTAAGTTTTGTTGTAAGTTGTTTTATGTTACAGTAAAGTACTTTATCCTTTTCTACCATGTCCTATTTTCAATATTTTCACAAAAATATAAAGATATAAACATGTGCTTCAGGCCAAATGAAAAAATTTGTTTGACAAGGCATTTTCACAAAAATAATAAGAAAATTTGAAAAAATGTATTTTTAATAAGGTTTACAGGTTCAACAGGAAGCATGACGTTTTAAAGCTGAGACAGAGCGGAGTCAGAAACATAACTGTTTGAAAGGCAGAGTATTTAATCAGTTATGGTTGTACTACACCTCAAATCAAACAAGCTGTAGTTTTAATTTCACTAAACAGATTTTCTGACCAATTAAGCTATCATACCCTTTTTCTTGATTTCAAGAGAAAGAAATAGGAAAAAGGCCTATGTGATATAACATTTTATCAACTGAAAATAGTCAATTTAAGTGATGCACTATATAATTATTGTGATATACCAATAAAGTGAAACTTTTTAAAAATATTTAAGTAACTAGTAAAAACACAACTTTTCCTTCACAGTATCACTTAGTAAAATATACTTAACACACACACACACACAGGCAATCCAATGCAAAACAACTGAAAAACATTCACAAGTAGTTTTTCTTTATTATATGTTTAAATGTAGTGCAACAAATTAAAGGTGATAAATGCAATTAAAAACAAACAAAGCTGTGTTAAGTCAATAAGAATATTAAAACACGAGTTTCTCTAACAAAAATGTGGTCAGGAAAATCTTTGTGTGTGAATGTAAAGTTGTAAGTTCTGTTACAGTTTCATTAATGTATTTTTCCTATACAAAAAGTGATGCAGCCTGAGTTTAGAAAAGTATTATAAATACTTTAAGAAGTAAAATCAAATCTCAGGTTATATACAAATTCAAACAAGTATCCAGTGATCACAACATACACAGAAATGAAACATGTATCCTAAACAAGAAAACTTCTTAAAGACTTGTTTACTCTCGCATTTTTTTTTTCCCCATAATCAACTCAATAAACGAGGAAGTATACAAATACATGTGGTTTTTATGTGAATTGCCCCCTCACAATAAAGATATCTTTATTTATAAAAACATGTTAATAATACAACTTATGGTATGAGAACTGTATTCCAAGACACAACTGCCTAGGATTTTCTAGTAAAACTCCTGATATGGACACAATGTACATAGTATAGCATACACATTACAATAAGGGAAATTTAAAAAAAATTAAAATTCATATCATCAAATTATGCATTGAAATTAGCAAAATAAATACGTTTTTTCAATTATACAAAGTCAAATTTAAGAATCCTATGGGAAACTAACAATGGACGTTGACCAGTGGGAGTTCTTCAAAGGAGAGCATTTTTGGCAGTCACAATAACTTACTTAATCATATTTTATCTACTTATAAATATTACGCTGTTAGACGGTATGAAAAAATAAATCCAAGTCACGTCAGAAAGATATGATACACAATTCCATACCCGAAAAGAAAAAGCTAAGAATAGCAATCCAATGTAAAACAACTGAAATACATTCACAAGTAGTTTTTCTTTATTATATATTTAAATGTAGTACAACAAATGAACAAATCTTACATTGAATGTTGTTACATGAACTGAAAGATTAATATATACAACACAGTTGATTTGTCAAAGGGTTTGAAATTTTCACAGAACAGTATGATAATGTTACTTTTACAAAGTAAATTTCTACAAAGTTAAATAATTTCTAATATTTTATCTTCTAGTTACGTAGCAAATAAATTTACCTTCATCCTGTTTAGTCAAATCATCTCCATCATTCATCAATATATTCATTAATTCATCGTCTTGAGCTATATCTTGGGGTAGAGGGAGTAAATCCTTTAAAGCCTCACTATCACCAAGGTCTGCTTCATCCATGCCCTGGGTAAATATAGTATTAAGTTTCCTTCAAAGTTATTGATGTTAATTACACAAATGAATATGATATCTGCTGTGCAATACGCCAGTTACAGGTAAAACCTCTGAGAAGAAATACATAAAATATGAGTGCACAAACACTAAAAAAAAACCAAAATACATCACAAAAATAGCAAACCATGAACTGTTAATATAGATGTATTTTTGCTAACTTTTCAGCAATTATTTTCCTAACAGGAAATAAGAAAAGGGCCTATTAATTAAGTTTTTACAATAACGAAAATAATACAGTAACAAAGACAAGGTCATAAAGAAATAAAATTTACTTCTTTAACCAGTAACACTGAGGTCAACAAAAAACTTTATATAATATATAATATAAACTTTACCACAGAGCCTAGTTGCATGTCATGATCTTTCACAGTTCAATTCAAAATTTCACTTTCATATTACTGCATCCAGGCTCTGAAGTCTTCCAAACACATATCTTCTCTAATTTGACATTCAGTATCCAACTAATTAAAAACCCGAACTATGTACAATTACAAGCAGAAACATACGACTTTATCTTCCTACCTTCTCGATATTTTGGAATGTCAATAAATTTTCAAAAGCCATTAAAAGAGCTAGTCTCACGTTTCCATGGCTTCCAAGATAATTATCTAATCCTGATTACTTACCTGATGGGCAAATTTATTATCAACAGAAAAGGCTTTTATGCCTCTATGTAAACCTTATTAGTATTGTTTCTTTTTGGCAAGCATGACTAACAATTGACCTCAGATCCTTCAAATGTTGTTGTTTTGATCTACACTTTGCAACTCAGGAAATTTTCACAACCTACCAATAGCTTAGTTAGAAAGCCAATTAAATTGTAACAAATTTGGGCTATTCTTTTCTAGTGACAGACATATTTGTCTTATACTTTTGTAAATTATTGTTTCTAGACCTCAGTACATAAGACCCACCAGTGATAATGAGGGCAAAGGCCACAGAATGTTTACATAAAGTCCACAGGGAAATAGCTAATGACCTCCCACTGTAATTTATTACTTTTGGAAAGCTCTAACAACAAAATATAAATCCAAATAGAGCAAAAACAAGGTGTTGTTTTACATCAAGTTTTTCACATTTTCTTGTCACTGTACACATACAGTTATGCTACATTTAAGTGTTACAGTATAGAATATAAGAAAGTAAAATACAAAGTTTTATCAAAAACCTTTGCTATTCACTTTACAGGTTCCAAATGCAATGCAAATGAAATATGAAAATTGCACATTGAAAAGAAATATTTTCATCCTTAACCATTTTGCTACTTCTTTGCCGAATTACACAGATCATGCAACCCCAACAGGACATCAGATTTCTATACTATAACTTTTCAAAAGTTTTGTGTATCATCAAGAAATTTTTAAAGCTTTTGGTAAATATTATAAAACATTTGTAGACAAAAAATAATCAAAGTTTCTAATCAAATATTTTTCACTAAAAATTTGTCTATGAATACATGGAATCAAAGTGAAGACAGCTCCAAGTGCAAAGTGATTTTCATATTAAGATTAAAAACACTTTTCTTTACTTGAAAACTTTAAATTTTCATTTGCAATATATCTCCAAAATCCTCTGAATCAGGCATTGACCAAAATTTTCAGATTTAGAACCACTAATGTTTGTAACAGGATATAAGGGCTACATCACCTTGATTATTCATGAACATCGATTATCCTTAATTTTTATCTCTTCCACAAATTTTCTGAAAATAATCTGTACAATAATTTACATTTTTGGAGAAATTGTCACTCAGAAATTAATTTTGGTTGCAAAAGTTCAGATATTGCACAATATCTGGAATTTATGAGTAGAGAATCTGGCATAAAAATGCTTGTGAGACAACTAGATGCAATGAGAAACATTTGTTTCTCTTCAGCCTCACATATGGAATTAAGGTTAGGTGTTTGAGAAAAACAAGTTAACTGTATGATGATTCTATGCTTGGTATGTGAAGGGCATTTGGGAAGTTGAATTTTTAAAATATAGGAATAAATCCAAAACCAAAAGTTTCAGTGAGAGCCTTGTTAAAGGAGGCAAGTGGGACAGGTTTGAATGTTCAAGCTGCTGGTTCCAGAACAGCTAGTTCAAATGCAAAAATTTATAGCTTGGTTAACTTTGATTAGTTATTACAGATACACAATACACAACATACAAAATACCCATTATGATTTCACTCAACTTCAGTTGTCATTTGCTATTTTCATGATGCATGGCAGGTGTCATGTAATCATAGATACATGGTTTACGTTGTGTTACACACTGTCCACTATCAACAGATAATTGTTATCTTCAATCTGTTTTAACATAGGTTTTTTCATAATAATCCACAAACAAAGATTTGCACTAATTTTTGACTGACTTTTAACAAACACTGACTGGGTGTGGATGCACTTCCTGTGTCTACAACAGAAAAGGTTTCCTAAATTTAGGAGCTACTTATACCTATTTTAGTAATTAAATTAAATTAAATTAAAATAGGAATAGGCAATAATGACCACAAAGTTCCAATAAACTTTCTCTGACAGTTTCAACTTTCATCTTATGCATATCTATTTCCTATGTTTATTTCACTGTTAGCAGCTGAAGTGGAAACCTGTTGAACATAAAATGTATGGTATAATTACCAGAATAATCCCACAAAGTGTAATGTAATTCTAACTCTGAGAATACAGTGAAAGAGGATTTACTGGCTTGTTTACAGTTGCAACAAAAATTGTCTGATATAATAAATGTTCAAGAAAATATTTATGATATGACTCTGTATAGTCTTGGTTGATCCAAGAAATTTAATTAGTATATGAATGTTAGTCATCCTCCTTAAGTGGTCACACCTGAGCAGTATAGGTGTACAAAGTATACAAGTGCTTACAAACATAACTATTTAATCATGGATGATTAATTTTTAGTTATTTTTCTGAAAACATAGAACTGTAAATACAAAATATATGGAAACTAATGATTTACATTACTTACGATGTTACAAAATTGATTTGTACTTGCTCATTGTTCTTCCAAAGTCTCATTTTACTCTCTCAAGTGGAGGGGAATGATAAATTAAGTTTTGTAAGTTGTAAGTTACAGAGATGCATTTTAAAAACCAAAAATAATATCAAATTACAATCATGGTACACATAAAACCTTTGTTATGTATTTGGCTTGTTAACTGGGCAATGTGCAAGTTCAAAACATCTCACTTCTGTTCAGTCTTTACAATTTCTCGTAGAACAACAAGATTCTCCCTACAAGCAACCACAGGTTTACAGGATTATGAACATGCTCTTTCTCTTGGTTATGAACATGTACTGAAACCCATGGATATGGACTGGGTAGGATCCAAGCACGTAACCAAAGTATCCATGAAAGTAATTACATTTATTTATACCATATGTGCATCTTTACAAAATTTTGAACATTACTTGTAAACAATACAATACTTTCATATACAAAATATTAAGCTTTAAGTATAGATTTTTTTATTAAAGATTTGTTTGTGAATTGTTTTTCTCAGAATATTCACTTTCCAACATGACAAGTAATTTTGCATTTAAGAGTAAAACACTTTTCTTTATCTGAAAATTATCAACTTTCATATGTGTAATCTCTATATCCTTCTACATAGCCACATAGCATTTTTTCAATAAAACTGTATTTAATGTCATTTTATGAATGTTAGCTATATAAACACCATAAAAATTAAGAAATAAAACTAAATTACCTTTTTCTTTGTTCTAGAATAAGAGCAAATTTTAACAGGAAACCACAAAAGTTTATTCCAAATTGCCTAAATCTAGTAGCAGCATACATCCACTTATTAAAATCCTCCAACACAAGTTGAAGGACTTGCAGTTCATACTATTGTATCAAACAGCATATCAAACAAATTGATGGAGTGTATATACCCTATGAAGATTTTTATTATTTTTCTTACATTATGTTATCTAAAATTTTTTATTTTTTTTTTACATTTTAGTTATTTTAATAACAAAAAATAGCAAAAACAATTAAAAAATTTGATAATTATGAATCAATCATTTTTATTTTCAGCAGTTTTATACTTTATCTCTTATTTTCTTTGTTGTAACTTTAAACTTCATTCTTCAGCTTGTAGTTTAGTAATTAAATAATAGTAAATATAAAGATCGCAAATGTAAAATTAAATGTATTCTTAGTACTGATCACAAAATTTCAAAGTACTTACATTCAGCATATTATAATTCTGAATTTTTAACACTTATTTTCTGCAGTTATTTTATCACTAGTACATGGCTTAGAAATATGAAAAAACAAAACTAAGAGTATTGTCTGTCTTCTTCAGTAGGAGCAATAACTTTCCAAGGAAAATTTCCTTAGAGTTTCTTCTTGTCTTTTTAATACCTATTCCTTATGTTTATTCTGCTGTTAGCAGATGAAGCAGAAACCTGCTAAATATAAAGCAATGAATCACCATTTCTGTTTAGGTATTACTGCACTTAACCACTATCAATATCAAATAAGCTTTTGTGCTGCAATTCCTAGAATTTTACCTGCTTTGGAAACACAGTGGGGTAGAATATATCAACTTGTTGACAGTATAATGGCTATAATGAGAAATATGTAAAATATTATAAAATTCTTATGCCATGACTTTGTAGAAAGTCTGAGCAAATCCAATAAACTTGTCACATATTTCAACATTACTTGATAAGTGAAGATTTCCATTACAGTCTATTTAAATCTCAGCTCTAAAAATACAGTGAGGGTAGGATTTATCAGATTGTTTACTCAGTACAGTAGTTTTAACAAGATTTGTGTGCAGTACAAAACAAAAGTGAAAAAAAAAAACATTTAAGATATGATTCTGTACAAAGTAGTATCCAATTAAATAAATTTGGGTGGTCAGGATTTAGTAGTGGTACAGGTGTGAGAGTGCTTATGAACATCCTGCTTTCTATTTTACCAGACTTACACTGTAACCAATAAATATGTAATTTTCAATACTTTGTAAAATTCAGTGAAGTGACAATTACCACATTTTACATAGGTATACTATTACTATTTACATATAAATATTGAATTTTTCCTTAAAACATAGAACAGTAAATAAAAGTATTTGGAAACACTAGAATTTCAGCACCTGTGAGCTGTACTTACTGTCATCACAAGCCTTGTCCAAATTCAAATTTCTACGTAGAAAAATATCATTTTTGTAGACTTCATACGTGCATTTTTGAAAACCAAAAAACTGTAAATGTCTGTACCAATACCACAGAAATCTATTGTAATTTATCAAGCTTCCTACCTATGCTGTATTTGGGTCTGAAAAAATTAATTTCTGTTAAAAAAAATAGCATTAATCCTAATACTTCAAACTCTCCAATGATATGAGCTTTTCTCTCACATATAACTTAAAAAAGTCTAAAAGAATTATGTAGCACTTTTGATTGGATACAATCTAAAAGGTATGAACACGCAGTTGTATTCATGAGGTTAGAAAAACACATAGGTTCAAGAAGTCTTGACATAAATGAAATAAAAACCCTATAACCCAAGTACTTTCAAAAGGTGGACCTTTTTTTCTCAGGCCCCTGAAGAAGAAAGGTCCATCTTTCAAAAGTGCTTGGGCTGTAGGGTTTCTATTTCATTTCAAATGAGCAGTTGTAGATGCACAAGATTTCACAAATGATGAAGTGGTGGGCAAAGCAAACATTGTAGATTCAATATTATGTCATCTCAACAAACAGAAAAGGTAAGAGGTTCTTTGGTTATATTCTAGCATGCCAATATCATAAATTTGAGTTTATAATTCATATGAAACTATATACACTGTACTGTGGGCACCATAAAATGTAACCTGACCAAATCCAGAAAATGGCATACCAGTGTAACACCAAAAAATGAATATTTTTCTTATATTTACTTTCAAATTAAGAAACCAACTTATGTATAATGTTAAAATTTGAATTATAGTTTACAATTTGATACTAAACTTATTGACATACATTCATAAAATAGTAGTTCAATCAATACGCAAATCTACAAGTATTATTAACATACCCTCTGACCCATACCCATTTTAATCGAGTTAAACAAATTACGCATGTACAGACAAAAGGTTTCAAAAGAATGAAATAGTAGGTGGGGCTACCCTGGTATGTTTAAAAAATATACTGATATCTCAACAGTAGAAAATACTTTATTACAAAAACTGATTTTTTGTGCACAACAGAATTTTAAAGTTTACTGATAGCTATCCAAACTTCATAAAGGTATTTTAATAGATTAAATATAGTTTGTATACATTTGTGGTTATAAGGTAGTTCCAAGGTGGACCATAATAACCAATTTCAAAAAACAAGTGTATAACAAAGATTCTTAAGTTTAACATGTGGATAAAAGTCTTCTCAGTAAAGCAGCATTCTTTAATTCAACCTCTTTAAAGTGATGATTTCACTGTACAAACATAAAGAACCTTATTAAAAAACAACACTATAATAGACTCATGTATATTAAATACTAACTCTCAATTTATAACATAAATACATGAAACTTTAGAATTTGTCTACAAAATTACACAAACACATCATTCTGCATGTATCTATGTAAAATAAATTTTGCTAATAGAAAGTATAAAGAAAACTGATTTTACTAGCTTTTTTTCAACTTTAATTTTGTTTGTATATCAATCCTTATGTAATGTATCATTTAATTTAGTTCTGCTGAGAAAATAAGTTTTGTTAACTTAGTAACAACCACATACAATTAGTTATAGTAATACGTATTACACACTAAAGTTGGTTACAAAATTTAATTTTTTGATGCATCCAAACTTTCATTTCATCAAATTATAATAAAGTCATGTATTATGTGACTTACAATAAAAAATAAATAAATGTTAGTTTATTTCCCTTTATTCTACCACAACACAGAAGCTCCAATCTGAGAATATAGTAATTTGAAATACATTGGCAATCTAATCCTTAAATGTATAGGTACATCAATTAAATGCTGCTGTCATACAGATTACTGCATTGCAAAAAAAACCCTGCTAGATGAAGTATTCTGAGATGTGAACAAAGTTTTTTTACACATTATGTAGCTTCTGTAAAATATCTTAAATTTATATGTAATATTCACATAAATTTGTAACTTTCAAAATTCAGATATATTTTTCTTTGTGAAATATTTTTAGAGAACAATTAAAATTAATTAACCTTTGTTGGAGATTTCAATTACTGATTTTTTTTTGTCTTTCCACACCCTTGCACAGTTTCTCAATAATTTTTATTTTATAACACTGTGAATTTTCTTTGCTTTGAAATGACAAACACCACATGCAGTATAATGTAAATTCATAATTCAAATGAAGTATCAAATTATAAACCAGATTTTAAAAAAAATGTGGGCTATAATTGTGGAGGAAGATGTTCAGAAACATCTTTTCTTCTTGCATGACATCACAAAGTTAAGATTTTATTACTTTTATTATTCACTAAACTAAAAGCCAATTCAGATTATACAGTTGAAAATAACATAAAAATAATTTTAATTCAGTATAAAGAAATTTTCTGTTTCTCATTGACTTTTGAAAACATTATGCTGCAATTCAACACAGATCAACATTGTAAATCTACAAGTCAGCTACTGTGATAACATGACTCTTTTTCATTGACAGTTTATGAAATCACTTTTGATGTAAAATAATACTATTTAATAGTACCTAGGTTCAAACACACAGTAATTTCAGGTGATACAATTTTTTAATGTATAATCATATTCTTCCTACACACAAAAAAACAACACTTTAGATGTTTTATTAATATATTGTACTCAAGACAATATATCTCAATTTCAACAGGTCTTATACACAATCAATGGTAAATAATTAACAGCAATAACTAAAAACTTGACAGATACTGACACATATTCACACAATACAATTAACCATATCTCTATAAATTTTTAAGTTGTGCCTCCCAAATATGATCATATAACAAGTTATATTGTGGTTTTCTCCCTTTTCATCATTGATTTTTGAAGCTAAGATTCTACTGACTGGTAAACAAAATAATATATTATGTGAGAGTCACATTTTTATATTTAAAGAATAAAACAATAAAATAATTTTATTTTTAAGAAGATGCAGTAGCTATCAAAACATACCTTTGGTGAAGATTCATCTTTTTCTTCAATATTTTGTTTTTCTCCTTTATCTTGACTCCCAGTTAGCATAGTTGTTAAGATATTTGAAAAGTCAGCAGATGAGCTAGTTACTCTTGCAGGTACTGCTGATGACTGAGGAACATTACTATATGATGTTCCAGCTAAGATGGGTGTATTAACAGCACTAACGTGAAGACTGGTTCCTTGATCACTCATACCAGTCTGAGAAACCTGAGTCTTAGGTAGTGACATCATTATTGTTTTTTCTTGATTTCTACTTGGAATACTAGATGAATCATCAGCTGATACCTCTAAGTGACTTTCACTTTTACTTGTTTCCAAAAGTTCTCGTCCAAAAAATGCTTCCTGAATATATAATTACAAAGCAATCAAATTTACATGAGAATATAACACCATTTTCTGGTCATGAAATTGATTTAAACATTTTTCTAGGTCAGATACACAACAGTTTTAGTGCAAAACAAATGTCAACATACTTACCTGAAAGTAAAACAAATTAATTTCTAAACCTGACCTTTAGTTTCAAGATTTAAAAGTTACCACCTATCTCTTTATATGTATCTTCTTGGCTAAATAAATAAGATTTAATACTTACCCAGTTTTTAATCATCAAAATTATTTGCTTTTTTGGCCATTTCTTAGAGAAGAATTTAGAAATTTTATACTTTTAAAAGAATGTGCAACTTTTCAACATAAAACAGTTAAAAAGAATAAACAAACAAAAAAAACAACTGTAACCCAAAGTACAAAGACTGTATTTCTTTTTAGAAAAATCATTATGAAGTTTCTTAACCCACTAAAAATAAGTAATTATTTTTTATTCCATAAGGTAAACCAGTGAAAAAAAAAATGTTTAATATTGTGGAAATTGTTCTTTAACTAGATACTCGCACTTGAATAAATTGACTCAAGTCTTAAAGCCACACTTTTATATTTCTAAAAGGATTACTAACACATAAATGTTTTATTTCATGTGGTAAGTCTGTGATGAAAAATATACACTGTGAAATATCATATAAATAGTTCTTGTTTATTAAAAAAGAAATCTTTTTTCTTCAACTAGATGTATGCAACTGAATAAAGTGACTAGTCTTAAAGTTACCAATAGATAAAAATTTGCCTAGGATAGGAAAGCTTTTTACAGGCATGCCAATGACATTTATGAAAAAAAAAAAAAAAAAGGTATATATCCTGGTGCCACAGTGCAGCACAGCTGTGCCTGACTAGGAGTGTCCGGGGGCAAGCTCCCCTGGGAAATTTTAAAATAATGGATGCTATTTGGTGCAATCTGGGACATAATTTCTTTATGTTTTTTGACACTGCAATGTTGGAAAAGTTCACAATATATATCATATGAAATAACAAAAGGAAATTAAAAGACTAATCAAACTAATAAAAACTATAACTTTCATTTACAGCTTTTAGCAGATTGATTTATTCTTTTAATTTGCATTCATTTTTTAGAAGATAAATCAAAATATCTAAAATTAACAAACAAAATAAAAAGTAAATAAATTAAATTTAAGATTATTTGCTATTTATTGTTTAATTTTTTTTCTAAATCAAAATATATTAGTAATATGAGTTAATAAAGCTAATATACATTGAAAAAATATGATTTCTCCTCAAAAACCACCTACCCGGCCCCCAAATTGCTCATATTTTCTCCTCGAATTTACACAAATCTCGTGGGTGATCGTTGGCCATTTGAAAACCACAGAAATCCGTGTTTCAGTGGAAAAATGGCATGCATGTTATTTGCGACTTATTCAGTTTAATTTTTTTCTAAATCAAAATATATTAGTAATATGAGTTAATAAAATTAATAAACATTGAAAAAATACAATTTCTCCTCAAAAACCACCTACCCTGCCCCCCAATCGCATATATTTTCTCCTTGAATTTACATGAATCTCATGGGTGATCGTTGAAAACCATGGAAATCTGCGTTTCAGCGGAAAAATGGCATGCATGTTTTTAATTAATTTTAGCTCCAATTATTCACCTGTAAATTACCTGCAAGTATGATGGGAAACATTCCTCAAGAGGGTTTTTCTTCTTCACTCTTCGTCTCCTCTTTGGCTTCTCTTGGATTGGCTGTTCAGTATGGGCTTCTCCAACAACAGATTTCAGAGCTTCCCCAACACCCATCCCATCTGTTTGATCTGTATAACATAAAAGAAAAGCATGTAATTATGCAAAAAAAAAAAAAAATTCTTTGAATCTATGCACAATTTAACTGGCAAAAAACGATTATAAAGCACATTTCACAGTTCAATATGTCATATTTCACAAATGGTATAACACAGGAAGGAGATATTGCACAGTAGTATTAAGTGTATGGTGCAGGTTCAAAAGCCACAAATGTCACATAGTAACACCAATTGCACCATTATGGCCTAATGTTTGATCACTCACAGCAACTACTCAAGATGTGCTTTTCCTTGCTTCCAGAATGCACTGTGGCTTCATGACAATGAACATTAGTGCAGTAATGCACTCTTACCTGTTGCACTGGTATCCGTAAAGTCTGCAACAGTGTGAAGCTACATCCCTGACTTCAGGTAATCCTACATCTAAAAATTGGTTGTTGTTAGATCTGGTAAACAAAATGGCCATCCAAACAGAAAATGCTCCTGTAAGGTGTGTTTTGTGCAAGTTACCAACTTACAGAAAAACACCATCCTGCATGAAAATGTAAGTGTATCATACTTCATTACTGCAGCATGAGAATAGCAATGTTTACAAGCATCAGGCACCATTTAAGAGGAGACAGGAGCATTTATGGGTGTTGGCACTTCCAGAAAGGGTAAAGTGTGATTTATTACCCCATAAATCATTCTTAAGTCATTCTCTGAGTTACAGTCTTGAAGAACTGAAATACAAATGAAAAGAGTTTGATTAAATACATACTCTTCAGTACTTGAACATAACTTGTAAAAAAAAAAAAAACAATGCGCATTGCTGCACCAATGTGCTGGCTTGTTCTGCTACAGCATGGCTGAATTAAATGGTTGTGTCAGAAAGTGCTAGTGGCCTATCTGTACATAATTCATTAGAAATGCAGCCTAAAATAATGCCTCAGCACTCCATGTTTTGGTAAAACAGCATTTCACTAGTTCATCTCTCTGCATGTTTCTCTGTTTTTCTTGTTGGTTGAAAGACATATGCTCTAATCAACAGGTCCACTTATATTCATTGCAAACAGTACAACCCGATATTTTTTTTATTTACTTTTATGTATTTCTTAACATAAGTAATAATATCCAAAAAGTAGAAAATTATTTGGTGATAAGAAAACCTAAGTAAAAATCAAAATTAAACAAAAAACATTTGTCTTGAAAAACATGTGAAATGCTGTGAAGTGATGCAACTCAAAAATTTGTTTACCCTAAGCTCTCACTATTCAATTTATTGCTTTGTCACACTAGTCTGGAGTGGTTCAAAGAAGAATAAAACAATTAGGATGAAACACAAGTAGTCGTGTTTGTTTTCGAGCACAAAGCTACACAACAGATTGTTTGCTGTACCCACCATGAGTATCAAATTCGAGTTTGTAAGACTGTGGGCTCACACTGCTTCTGTTGAACCACTGGGGTCAGGCAGATGTGAAAGTATTAAAGACTCTCACAAACTGTTGAGAATAAATAAATATGACTGTCTCTTACATCCAGCATTCATTCTAGAAAAAATAATTTTTGTTTTGATTTCATATTTTAAAACTTGTGCTACAGACAATTTCACTGCAGTTGATATGAAGAAAATACAAAACAAAGCACAAAGTTTTACAAAAAAATTGTTATACAAATGAAAACTGAGATGAAAAGAAGTACTTTTATTCTTAATGTGAAAACTACCTGGAACTCAGACTGAATTAGTAAAATTTTATTAAATTAACAGAAAAATCTTTAGTAAAAATACTTTATTACAAAATAAGCCCATCAATTATCGTTAGGCCATTTTTGTGTACAAGATATATTTAGTACATTTAAAGTTATAGTATACACAATTTCACAGATACAGGATTGTCCAAATGACAGCACACACACAGAATAACACCTATATCAATTTCATTATTCTATGCCACCATTTGGAGATATGATGCACTGAACTGTTAAATCTTCTTAACCAGCACCCTGTACTCATAAGAAATCAGTATAAAGGCAACATTTACACACATTGTTTCTTCTGTCTGGGTATCAAGTATTTCGAAAAAACTCAGCCACTGCAACATATAATATACAATAAAGTCTAGAAAAACTTTCTTTCATTATTATTATAATAGAGGCTGGTCTTATACAAGATTTTTAGTCAGTCCCTGAAATATCTTTAAATATCATAAAAATATTTATGTTCAAGGTTTATCAAATAATATTTCACAATTTATTTTTTAAAAAATAGCAATATAATTTTTTACCCATGCAAGTAGAAGTCTGTTCATTTCCTTGTTCTTTAGTAGAAAGACTCCTAGCTCTTGGTCTAGCAACAAACCCACCAATTCCTGTCATGGAAAATTAGTGGTAAAAACTGTTTCATTATATTCCACTACTTCATAACTGTACTTACATTATAAATATACAATTCCACTTGAAATAACAAATATACCTATGTATAATCTTCTAACATTCAAATTATTTAGAATATCAAATATTTCTACTTGAGTAAGAAACAAGTTTCACTTAAATTCCAATATACTTAATATAAATTAAGAAAGCATAATGAAAAAAATATTAATTACTATAATATAGTGTGTGTGTGTGTGTGTTTTCTTATAGTAAGGCCACACTGAGCTATATGCTGTCCACCAAAGGGAATTAAACTCCTGATTCCAGCATTTAAATTCAAAGATGTACTGCTGCCCAATGATAAACTACTATTATATAGATCTCTAGAGATGAAAATGGTATTTACTGTGCAACTTTCTTTTTAAGCAATAAAGTTTCATGGACCTCATTTTAAGTACTTGAAGGCACACTTCTAATATTTTTACACATTCTGAGATATTTGTGCAAGTCATAAGACTCTCTCATTATTTATTCTCATGAAGTGGTTTTGTATCTCACACAATTCCTCAATTCACTTTTAGCTGATGACACTTATGCATACGATTAATGTCTTTCTGAATAATAGTTCACACATATTGTATAATTTTGGTTGTGCAAAAGAATGAAATGCATGGAACAAAAAACTTAGTTGATAACTGTTTCATAGTTTCCTTATATTCAAATCTACTCATGCTCAAAAGACCTACAATTCATCTTGTGCATAGATTAATAAAAGAAATAAAATATTAACACTCCTACAAAAATTGGCGCCTAATAGGCCCCAGAGCAACTTGAAAGGTTATTAATATTAGGCTAATAATTTTGTATTTAAATGAAATTGCCATTAACTAACCCTATCCCTTTATATTTTAAGGAGCAATAATATTTTGACTTTTCAGACATTTGCAAAATAATATTTAAAATTTTTTTTAAAACATCCACTAAGAGTATCACTTTAGTGGAAGTAAATATTTTTTTCGTAGGAGTGTTAAGGTTACCTAAAATGTGCATGTTTGTATCAAAACATAATTAACAACATCACTGAAAGACAGTTTTAGTTCTCAGTTGTAATGGCAAAATAAATATACACAGCACAGAAGACTTTAAATAATTCTTATTAATATATAACTAAAACCAAGAAATTTAAATATGCACCCACACAGAAAGGAAATAAACTAAAAACTTTTGTCAGCTAGTTGATGCAAGTGTACAAAAGGCTAAATCTTCAAATAAAAACTAAATAAAAGTTATTAAATATAACTTGAGATTTCAAGATAATTCACAATTGATTACATGAATCCATTCATATTTTTTAATATATTAATATTACTGTGTATCCAAAATCTTGAATTTCAGAAATGCACAATTCCTTAATTGTGGAGATTAAAAGTATCTACTTACCAGCAAAAGTAAAAAGTTATTTATACAATTAAGACTTTAATAAACACAATAATTACAGAAGATAACTGTTCTCACATGGAATACAGGTGTTTATCTACTACCCACTTTTACTAAAAGTCACCATCTTCAAGGATTTTCCCTGAACTTTAACAGCATAATATATACTTTTCAAATCTTGATTTAGTAAAAAAAGTAACTGCTTTCAAAACTTTTTAAACAACAGTGCCAACATTAATAATACATTGCAGTTTAATTTACTTTATAAATTACTAAACACTGAAACATTATTTATTATATAAAAAGAAAAACATTTTGAAGTTCAAAATGTTTATTTCATCTTCATTGAAAAAATTTCTTCAAGCATTATAAAATCCACAAAAACCAAATTTAGTGAATATTTACACAACAATTATTCAGTACAAGTTAGTCTTATTCTTCAACTACCAGTAACTTTTAAGAACTTACCAAGTTTATGCAACTTCCTTTGTCGCCTCTTTTTTTCTAAGCTAGCATCAGTTACCTCTCCCTTCATCCCATCTTCTCCATCATCAACTTCCATTCTTACATCTGTTTCAATACCTACTAGGTCTGCAGCAATATCTAGAAAGGATGATCAAATATTCTTAAATATGACAAAATAAACTACATTTTACATTTATATATAAATTTTGGAATACCTTATTTGAATTCTATTTCTAATGTTATTTTAACACACTGTTATTTATTCAAGACAGAATGCTAAAGCAAAAATAAGTTTGTAATGTAGAAATCAGAAGCAGTTCCATGTGCAATGTAAAATGAGAAATCGGCCTTATCTCCAACTTAACTTAACTACAAACAATGGATTTTATATTTTACTTGAAACTTATCATAAATATTTCCTGACCCAAAGTATGGGACCTCTGGTTCTCTGTGGTACAAAATAGTATTTGTGAAAATTCAATGGCAATAATACACACAATAATATCACTTTTAGCTTTATGTGCATTAAAGAGAAATATTTATTTTAATGAATATATTACAAGTTGAAGTATTTTCTACCATATCAAATTTTTATTTACTCCACTCATATACTTATAACAAATATACCCTCACAACTTGTTTCATGAAATCTAAGACAACAAATTTAATTAAAGTGTTATGTATCATAGATTTTAATGCTTAAATTTTAAAACAGCTATAAAACATGAGTAAACAATAGCTTAACTTTGTTTTCTTTTTAATAGTTACCCATTTAACTTTCAAAATATTCTTTAATGTTCTAGAAAATTAGATTAGTGGGTATTGTTTCAAAGATTTTCCAAGTTCTTACAAATGCTAAACTGGCTTTTCTTCTTCAGTCATGTAAATTAGGTGTGTTGCTATAATGTTGAGACTTTTTCTGGGAATACTATTTCAATATACATACAACCAATAACATTAAACAAATTCACAGGACGATATTACACATAAAACACACAAAAGTTACAATTACAATGACTTCAGTTAACTTCTCCCACAGAACTACATTAGTGAGTGTTGATTTAAAAAGAAATAAAAGATATGTTGTAAAAATAAAAACTTATAAAAAAGGGAAATAATTTACCACTAGAAACAACATCTTTGTCTTCTCCCATTACAAATGGTCGTCCACCTATTTGATGTTTAGGCCGACGTATTCTTTGTTTTTTAGGTTGTTCAATGGTTAAGGCCCTAATTTGATCCATCCCACTTTCGGACAGGAATACTCCATCCACATAAAATTGAGCCTGTGGTTTAGGTTTAGGAGGAGGAAGTTGAGGAATTGGTTCTGTTGTGTGGAAGTAAAATAAAAAACATTTTACTATTAAAAAAATAATTACACAGGCGCTAATATTCTGAAATTTAGATTGCAATGCAATATTGAAAGGAAGTTCTAAATAATAAATCTTTATAGACACAAATTAAAATAAACTAATTCCAGTAAAGTAAAATAATTAAATTCTAGATAATAAATCTATACAATTTGATATTTTAGTTTCATTAAAAATTCATATATACCTGGATCTTTGACAACCTTTGGAGAAGGTGACAAACATTGAAGTTCTGGTAGTGGTGGCTGTGGAGGCGTTGGAGGAGGAGGTGGAGCTAAACCAAAAATATTAACTATTACTAACAATTCATTTGGTTTCAAAATTTTTAGCATTAAAGAAACTCAAGACACATAATGGTTGAATATATACAACATTACAGGTTATTAAATTAAATTTTATGAATTATAAGCTCTCTGAAAAATGTGCAATAAAAACTACATAATTACTACGATTTGAACTTTCAGATACCCATGATAAAATACTGTAATTAAGAAATTTACTGAAAGTAGCAATAGTATTAAAAAATGCTTATATAAAAGTTTTAACTCTAAATCTATACTTCCAACACACACACAAAAATATCCAAATATACTGGTGAATACAGTAATATTTAAATACACATAAAAAAACTGAACACAGATAAAATGACACACGTAAAAAATAGCAATATATAGTCAATATCCATGCAACATAAATAACAAATTCCCAAAATATATCCATACACACACACAGATCACACACTTCTACTGTACAATAAAAAAATAATGTTTAGTGATTCTTTGAATTTGTCAATAATAATCATTCAGTTCTTAAAATACCTAAGCAAGTCACAAGATAAAAATCAGTAACAAAATATTCATTTCAACATATGAAATATTTCATTTATTGGTTCTAATTGGTAAGATGTCACAATTTTGATCCATTTATTCATTCTTTTGATAGTAGAAATGTTACACTCGTAGATAAATTTAGGTTCATGGATGAATCTAAAGAATGTGAATTTTTTACTGCTATATTTAATGAAAATATAATAAGTCACTTTTTGCAAGAAAACAAACAAATACTGAGTTTTGTAGATCACTGAATTCTCAAGAAAGTGAAAGTAACACTCCCTCTACTTCATGAAGTAAGAAATGGAAAGATACAACTATTGAAAAAACTTATTATTCATTTTTTACTGTGGTAATGCTTATTCCACATGTAAAGATAGGCAGGTGTTCACTGATTATTGGAATAATGATTCCCTTATAAGAACTTCAATTTTTCCAAATTCAGGGATATTCTTAAATATTTGCATTTTGCAAATAATGAAAAATTAAATACAGATGATCGATTATGGAAAGTTCAAGAAGTGTTTACAGCAGTGAAGAATTAAGCTAAAAAATCTTTTTCTCCATTTCAAAAAAGTAGTTATCAACGAATCTTTGATTTTTTTCAAGGGTCACACTGTTTTTAAGCAATACATTCCAAGAAAGTGCCACAGATTTCAAATAAAAAGTTTGTATTATGTGATTGTAAGATGGTACAGTGGAGTGCCACTAAGCCATGGACCAGTAAACCACGCAATCGCTTAAGCCACTGTAGCAAGTCTTGTCCCAAAATGTTTGATGTATTAAATCTACTACCTGGCTTTTAAAAGTTTCTCACACTCTCCTTGTCGTTGACACTGACATGACAAATGTGGGCAAGGATTATCGAGGCTCACTGCTAATTTTAGAACATGTAAAAACGTGGCTTACAAATTTAATCCTGGCTTTATAACTTCAAGGGGATATTTAAAAAGGATTTGCTTTAATTTGGGAAATAAATAAAATATATTTTAATAGAAATCGACCATTAATCTACCTTATCCGTTCTCTATCTCAGCTTTATGGAGGCCGCCATAGTTACCAATTCACACCTCTCCATACATTAAAGTTAATCCGCCGTAAATCCGTGAAAAAAGTGATCAATAATTAATGTATTATTTTTAATTTTATAATCCAATATTTTTATGGAATTGTATAAATATAGGCTGCAAACCCAATAGAAATCAAATCTGAATTAATAGTAAGCATATCATATTGACAAATTCCTACCCCAGGAGTACCAAATGTAAACATGCATACTATGATGTTCAGCAAAAACTGAATGTCACAGAAAGAATACGAAACAGCAAAACTTGCACTAAAGTTAGTTGAGAATTAGGCATACCTGAGTCTACATTGCACTGGTGGATTAATGATGAGAACAAACTAAGAGCATTTCTTGATGAACTTGATGAGGGTGGTTTGAAATGCAAAAGAGCTAGAACAGCACAAGATCCTGAGTTAGACAAGGGAACATTCAATGCATTTTGTGAAGCCAAAAAAATTCCCATATCTGGACCAGTTACTCAAGCACAAGCAGAGAAACTATACAAGGAACTTCATGGCTCTGATGCAGATCCAGAGTTTACTGTTGGTTAAGAAGGTAGAAGCAGCGACAAGGCATATTGCAAGTAAAAATCAACGGCAAGATCAAGTCAGCAGACACTGTAGCAGCAGAAGAGTTCATCCCTAAGTTCCAAGAATTCGTTGAACAACAGCAACTTGTTGAGGAGTAGATCTATAATGCAGATAAAACAGGTCTTTACTGTAGAATTTTGCCAGATAGAACTTTAGCTATGAAGAAAGACGAGAACAGCAAAGAAGGCTACAAACAAATCAAGGACAGGGTGATCATGTTGTTCTGCTGTAACTGCACTGGTCTACACAAGCTGACACCACTCTGCATCGGGAAGTACAGGTCACCCAAGTGCTTCCATAAAGTGAACATATCAACACTGCCAGTAGACTACACCCATAGCCAGAACACCTGGATGACAGCTGCGATCTTTGAAAACTGGTTTCCAAGATGTTTGTCCCTGATTTCCGGAAACACCTGAGAAACAAGGGACTAGAACCTAGAGTTTGCTTACTCCTAAATAACAGTCCAGCCCACCTGCCTGCAGAGACGTTGAGGTCCAGAGATGGGAAGATTTTCGTCTACTATATGCCCAAGAACACAACATCTACAATCTAACCCCTAGATCAAGAAATTATTTCAGCTTTTAAGTCCAATTACAGAAAAGAGTTAATCAAGTCCATGGTAGAAGAAGACAAGAGCATCCCCAAGTTTCTCAAAAAGGTATGTGTTAAGCAAGTGCTCTATTTATCAGAGATAGCGGGGCAAGCAGTAAAGGCAAAATCAATCCAGAAGTGTTGGAACAAGGTCCTGGGGGGTCCATTCACTGAAGGCAACAGAGAAGAAGACTCGGATGATGATGAAGAAAAATTCCTTGGTTTCACACCAGCAGAAGTGAAAGAAGCAGAGCAGAAGTTACTGAAAGCTGTCCACTCAACTGTTCCTGTCCAAGAAATTCTGTCAGCGTGGTTCTCCATTGATGATGATGTACCAGTAGCTTCCTCAATTTTAGCAGAAGATATCATGAGCAAAGATGAAGAAGAAGAAAATCCTGCTCCAGTACCTCCAACAAGAACTGCAGATGAAGCTGTCAAAGGACTTGAGGCAGCCTCAGAGTACTACGAGCATGAGGGAGACAAGCTGAAAACACTACAATTAAAGTCCATGATTAGAGACGCCAAGAAGAGGGCAACAATGAGCAAAAAGCAAGCAATGTCATACTTTACTAAGAAATAAACTGTATTTGAACTATATTATCTGTATTTGTAATTTTTAAAATTAATAAATTGAATAAAATTTTTATGATAATAATGTAAAAAGTGGATAAAAATTTAATGTGGTTTTGTATATATTCAAGAGAATTTCAAATGTAATAACTCAGCATGAAACTAACATTTTTGGTTATATTTATGTTTTTAAAAATGTGAAAAAATGGTTTGAAATGTATTTTATTTGTTTTTTCTCGTTGTTTAACTGCCAATTAATAAATTCGGTATTAAAAATTTAATAATTTATACGACCGCACAATATCGCTACCACATGATTTAAAATGGCTGCCCACATGTAACACAGGAAGATGAAATTTTACAGGGAAATGCGAACCATCGCAATGCATTGGTCATTTATGTTAAAACAATTGTATCTGAATAGTCTATACATTAATATTATAATGATCACGCAAAGGCCCAGATGAGGTTACTTGGTGGAGCTGTTGGCAACTTCAGCTTTTCAGTCACAAAGGTTTAAGCCGCGGTTAAGCAGGCTGACCCCCCAAATACTGATAATTATTAACTAGAATTATAAAACTTTCTCTTTAAAAAAAAAGGTCTTTGTGGAACAGTTAGAACTAATCAAGAACAACATGCCTAAATTTGCAACTCTGAGGAAAGAAGATGTTGAGACAAAGAAGCAAGGGAATATTTTAGCACTTTATTGTAAAGACAAACATCCTGTTAATTTGATTAGTACAGTACATGAAGGTGAAATAAAACAGGGAAAACGATGTTTGCAAACCTAAACAACTAATAACCAAACCCGATATGGTTTTAGATTATACTATCATCATGAGTCTAGTTGACAAAAAATGGAAAACTGGATAAACTGACTTCCTTTGTAAATGTGTGAAGTGGTACAAGAAGCTCTTTTTTCATCCAACTGATACCTCAATTTTGAATTCTCAAAATATGTATCTAGTAAAACCTGGCAAGAAGCCATCATTGAGGCAGTTTAGTTACAATGTAATTTACCATTTATTGGAAAGATACAGAAGGATGACAAGACTTTTCCCACGAAGACATAGCCTTAGTGTTCCTGATAGACTTTTGGGGGGAAAAAAAAATTTTCTCTGCACTTTTCAGAAAGCATTCCATCCTCAGGAGCTAGAAAAAGTGGACAAAGACAATATCACACATGTATGCAGACAACAAGAAAAGAAGAGTGAAAAATGATGACTACCTGGTGGAAAGAATGGAGACAAGCAGTGTGCACTGGTGAAAGTTTTTGAAATTTTCATATTGTAAAAAAATATTTGAACTTTTAATAAACAAATCTTCATTATTCTTTCCTTTTCATTTTCTTTCATATTTTATTTAAAATTCATATTAAAATGCTAAAAATTATGTTTTAAAAATTTTTTCCCCAATTTAACATCTGTGGTGAACTACTAGCCACAACATTCCTACTGTTTAAAGTTAACACTGTATGTATTGAGTTTTGTTGTCAGCTCACAACCAAAAAAAAGCAGAAAGAACTGTAAACAGAGAAGAGAGTATGCATAAATGTATTCTGTGATGCTGGTTAGACTCTCCAACAAACTGTTGCAAACTTAAAATGCTCCACAAACACTATTAAACACATCCTAGATCATGAGACTGAGAAAGGTCAATATGAAAATAGAAAAGGTAGACACACAAATTCAATGATACAAATTATCTTTGTTCATGCAGTCTTCAGGACAGAACAAAAATTGCCACTGATTTCAAGCATGAAATAAATGATCATGTGCAAAATGGCAGAAAAGTGTCCAGATTTACAGCATCAAGAAGACTCAACAAGAATGGAATATTTTGTTGTGTAGCAGTTAAAAAACATTTACTTTGATTTCCAAACGTTGTCAAGAGACTGATACTTGCTAAAAAAAAGTACAAAAACCACACTATTGACAATTGTAAAAGGGGTGGGTGTTGTGGATAGATGAATCCAGTTTGAAATATTTGGTTCAAAGCATAGGTTGTAAGTCTAGTAACAGAAAAGTGATGGATACTCACCTCAATGCATAGTACCTACCATGAATCGTGGGGAAAGCATTGTGATGGTTTGGAAATGATTTTCTGATGAGGCAACACAAGATATTTGCAAAATAGATGGAATAATGGAACAGTGCAAATACCATCAGATACTGATACATCATTGTATACCCTTTGGTTTGTGTATTATTGGTAAAAGAACTTAATACCAAGAAGATAAGGACCCTAAACACTCATCTAACCTATGCGGAAATTACTTAGTTAATAAAGGAGCTGCTTCAGTCATTCATATGTTGAGATGTCTCCCACAGAGCCTGATCTAAATGCAATTGAGCAGACCTAGAATTTGACAGATTAAAAACTTGGAAAATCAAAATACACTTCCAAAGAAACTTTATGGAATTGTATAAAAGTCATTTGAAGTAAAATACAAAAGGATGATTTGATATGTTGCAACAATGTCTGAAATTAATGAACAAAAAATGAAGATACAAAATATTACCTGTTTGTTCAACTCGAGTACTTCCACCGAGTTTCTGTTGTATTAAATATGAAAATTAATGAAATTTGATGTTTCGCTTGTAATTTACCTTCCATTGTTTTTTGAAACTAACCTAAAATCAATTTTTTTATTTTTATCTTAACATGTGTGTCTAGCTTTTTTAGAAAGATGGAAAGCTATAGTTCTCTTCTAGTTACAGATACATTTTCTTTTACACTCTAACATGCATATTTGTGTGCTGTATGAATTTCTTTTCAGAAACCAAAATTTCTGAAACTCAACAAGGCTTACAAAAGAGCTTTCTCAGTTTTTACTTGAGTGCAAATAAGCTGAAGGTAAGTATTACAAACCCTTGTTTTTACGTATACATTTCATTTAATATACATCTTTTAGAAACAGAAACTAAGATACAAAAAACAGAAGCTTCTCAGTTAGGATAATTGAAATGAAGCAAAATAAAAAGTATAAAATTTCAGGAGCCCCCATAGCCTGGTAACCCAAAACTGGTAGTTCTATGAACAATAGCTAATAAACTCCCACTGTGATTTACTGTTTTTGAAGGAAGAAATTACCACTCCAATGACCCAAAATCAGGTATTAAAATCATAAAATTAAAAGGAAGTAAATGATAAAAGGTTAACACTATTGTTACCTGTTACAATAAATAACCTGAAAATTTCTGCAATCACTGCATAAAATATGGTATTATTGATTTTATTTCATATTTTTTCACCTTTTAATTCTGCTGTATGTTGGTGTTACAATAAAAAAATACAAAATAAATACAAAACTTTAACAAAAAATCTCTCCATATTCATTTAGAAGGTTCTAGAGGTTCTGCAAATGAAATATAAAAACTGTAAAATAAGTTCAAGTGTTTTTATTCTTAGTGTGAAAAATCAATAAGCTTTCACATAGTCTCTCCATAAAGTCTTTGGACATTTATAAAATTCAGAAAAAACCTTTAGAGAGATTAATATATAAAAATAATTTTTATTTTTTTTGTATATAATACTTGTAATGTTGATTAAAAGCATGGCAAATTTTGTGAAGGTACATTTAGTGAATTCAAAATTACAGTGAACATTGTTACATATAGTTTTATCCAATGTATTTATCCAATAAACCAGATTGCTCTTAAAGTGTTTATAGTTGGAAGAAGCAAGCATAAGAATCAAATATTTATGAATTACAAGAATGAAATAACTAATTTTTCAAAGAGAGATTTAAAAGCCATATAACATTTGACATGAAAAAAAAATTTTCACTAAGAGAAAAAATTTCTTAAACATACGTAACAGGTGAGGTGGCAGTTCATCTTTTGGTCTGCAAAGAATGCAGTGATATCCATGATCTGATGCACGTTCTGCATCTTCCTCTGATAACATCTGGTCACATTCCCCATGAAGCCAACTAAAATGAAAGAAAACCAATAAACAACTTCTGAAAGATACGACTCATTTTCATCAGTCAGTCAACATCATATTAACATAACCAAATCATGCTCTAATATACACACAGGTAAATTGTACAGGCATGATTTAAACATAGCCACTTTTATATATATAAAAGCCTGCAAATGTAGTAAAAATACTTTTCCATACCAAGTAAAAACCTACTGTACTTATCACAATAAGACATATTACAGAAATGCTGTGTGTGTCACCAAGAACAGCATTATAAGCATTTGGTGCTAACAAATCAATACATTTAACCTTTGAGATTGTTTAAAGGACCATTTCGATTATTTTAAAATATGTATAAAAACCTGTATACTGAAACAAGTACTTCTTTCATATAAAATACAATTTCAGGTATACAATATTAATTATAACTGTTGTTTGTTACCACCAGGAAATAGTTTTAAAAAGTTTAGTTCAGCCTTTGAAATCCAAATTAAATTTAGCATTGCAGTTTTAAATTAGTCCAAAAACTAATAATTTATCTGTTTTATAATAAAAATTACACTTACCGATGACACTGAATACACTGTATTATTAATTCATTTTCTTGGTAGCAAATGTGGCAAACTGGACATGTCACTTTACTAGCACATGGCCCACAACGAGTATAATTATTTTGCCATAAAGCTCCATATCCTGGGTTTCGAGAGCCACATTCTAAACAGACTACACACCTATGAATAACAATAAATATGAAGCACATTTGTCATTATGTGCTAATGCTTCAATATAATTTAACACACCACTATATTCATAATCAAAAATATTTTACTAACAAGTATACACTGACCATCAATATTTTAATATTAAGTACACCATCTTACCAATTACACTTCCAATTTCCTTGAGGCACATCTTTCAAGGGTGGATCCAAACAGTACGTATGGTAGCTTATATCACATTCATCACACAAAAGAAGACGTCCTTCATCATGTGGTTTTCCACAACCTTCACACACTGTGCAATCTAAGCATCTCCAGCCCTTACTGAGAATCACTTTTGTAACCTCAAACAACAAAAAAATATGTAATATAAAGTAACTCTAGGTTAATACTGATAATATGAATATGATAATTTCCATTTAACTAACCCTTCAGCATAGGGTACCCCATTTTAACAGTTTTCTGCACAAGTCACTGTTGCATTAAAAAATTATTAAACACCTTTAATATCAATATATAAAAAAAAATAACATATGCATTACTCCATGACCTACAAGCTATAAAAAATTATTTACTTTGGCATTCTGCATCTTCAATAATACAATGTCAACTGTGCAGATGTATATCTAGATAATATTACATTTATTTAACCTATTTAAATTTAAAACATCTCTGGATGAATGCAGTTGAAATAAAACAAATTTTATCAAACCCTAATGCCACACCCACCTCCAATATATTCTAGCTTTATAACCTACATACAGATGTTACTTTCATATGTATACAGCCATTAGAAAGAGCACATTTCACATTACAATCCAACAGTAGTTATCTTCAGACTGGAACACAGTTTTCACCATAGAATACACGTAACTACTTATAGTATTGTTGGCTACTTGATCGACTGCAGTGCTTGTGGTTGTTTCTTATTTAAATGTTACTGTTAGAGACAAAGTTAAATTGTATTTAGGTCTTACTTTTATATATTAATTAATTATGTATTATTTATGTTTAAAAGATAATTTAAACGTTTCAAAATTATTTAAATATACATCATACTCTGCATCAGTTCTAAAAGCTTATAATATTACACTGTGCATGAAACTTCTGTCTAAGATTTGCATATCTCTGTTGGAGATATTGTAATATGCCCTGAGGGCACTATCACTTCTGTACAGGTGAAAATGGCAAAAGACAAAAAAAGAGAATAAAACAAAAAGTAGCTAAATGTGAAAAAGGAGAAAGATCTAAATCATGAATATAAGCATGAAGATTTATAAAAATATTCTACAAAAACTAATTTTATCATTTTATTGCATTGTACACTGATAATATCTAGAATCAGTGATACTATAGAGAAAAATAAAGTGTAAACATTTACCTTAAAAACTTTTGATAACCATTCAAGATGTTCTAGAGATTATGCAAATAAAATATGACAACTATTGCATGCAAAAAAGTATTTTTATACCTAAAATTAAAATGACTTTGCACTCAAACTTTTCACAATTACGTTACATATAACCACTTCAGATAATTAAATAAAATTTTTATTGGAAAGACGAAATTAAAGTGCTTTCTTTCTTTGTGTACAAGGTATAAAATCTTCAGCAAAATCTTGCTTTCATGAGGATACCTCAGAGTTGCCATATGTACTGCTGGATAAATGTCATGGAGCAGACATATTTCACACATGCCCCCATTCCATATTTGTTAAAAAGATAAAACCGACATATTTTATATTTACGTATGAAAATATTACTAATTACAACTTTTGGATACTTTTCAGTGTATATACTATTAACAATAATGTTACACATAAACAACCTCAGAAAATTACATGATTACACAGTTTAACACAAACTTATTCAAATACATACTTGTTTTCCATTTCAATATGTCATTAACTTGCATATTGGAGTGTCAAAGTGCAAGTTTCATGACATTTTTACAGAGTTAAATTTATTATCAGCATTATTAGCCATATATCTTAATATGTCTGGCATCAAAATGTAGTTTGTAATTTGAAGTTTCACATTATTCAAGTTTTAATTTCTTAATTTTAAAGGAAATTACAGTGCTGTGCAAAAGTTCTAAGACCAAATCAAAATCAGATTTCAGTCTACTTTCAAAGAATAATGCAAGATTAATCACAGGAGAGACATCTAAATTTTATTACTCTTCTTATTTAGTACAAAAAAAAATCAGTGGAAGAGCTCGAGTTCAGCAGACAGTTCATGTGTCCCCCTTTTGCTTTAATAATAACTACAGACAGCCTTTCAGACATAATTGCAACATATTTAATCAACTGTCCTTTGGGATTTTGCTAGAAATGTGTCTAATATACTCTCATAACGTTTCCTTGGAAGTAACTTTTGATTTCTCAAGCTTTTAATCTATCAAATCCCAGATCTACTCAACTGGTTTCAAATCAGGGCTCTATGTGGGACACTGCCTCATTTGAATGACTCAAGCAGTTCCTTGCTCAGCTAAGTAATTTCATGTTTGGGGTCATTATTTCCTTTGTAATAGAATCATTTAACAATAATATGATAGATTATTGGGAATAATGTGATAGATCAATATCTAATGGTGCTTGTGCTGATTCATTATTTCAGCTATTATGCAATTATGCAAATATCTCTTATCATCTCAGCAGAAAAACACTCTTGAATCACAATACTGCCTCTGGCCATGCTTTGTGGTAGGTGCTATGCATTGAGATAAGTATCTTTCACCTTTATTTTGCTAGACATACAACCCAAGCTTCAAACCAAATATTTCAAATTAAGACTCATCCATCCATAACATCATTTTCCAATCATACAAAAATCTAAATTTTGTACTCTTTTTTTTTTTTTTAAAGCAAATTTCAGTTTCTCAAAAATCAAAGTAAAAGATTTTTTAACTGTTGCATGACCAAATATTCCACTGTCATCGAGCACTCTGGATATTGTATATATGAACCTTTTCTGTCATTTGATACATAGTTGTTTATCTCATGCTCGAGTTCAGTGACAGTTTTCCTTCTGACCAAAAGGCTGCATAAACGAAGATACATAACATCAATATAACTGAATTTTGGCATTCTGCCTCTTCCATTCCTATTTTTAAAGTTACCTGTATCAGTCTCACAATCAAGGGTGCACTTGACAGTGTTTAGGGAGCATATCTAATAATCTTGCTGTGTTTACTGTTTTCATGGGGAGAATGAGCACTCAAGTAGGTATTAAGTACAAAAATAAAACCATAATATTTATCAATGTAAAAAAGTTAACTGCTAAAAGTTTCAAGACAAGAACTACATAAAACAAGGGAAATTTTGAATCAAAAGAACAAAAACAGTAATGTTCTTTTTATATCACGTTTTCAATCTTTCATTTCATTGTAAATTGATTTTGATTACTGACTTTAATACAGTTAATGTTAGGATAGACAACATAACAGATAAAATATAGCTTTACAGAGAAAACATATATTCATTTAGAGTGATCTTAAGGTTATGCAAATGAAATATAACAACTGTAAGATGGCAAAACTATTTTCATTCTTTACATGAAAATCATCTTGAAGTCAGACTGACTTAGCAAACTCATAGACAAATTTTCATTAAAATATTTCTTAAAATAAAAAAGGAAATTAATACCTAAAAATACTTTATTGACTTTTTAATGCTTCTTTAAATTTTAAAGAAAGCTTGTTAGTAAACAAGATGTTTAATAAAAAAGGATCCAAAGGTTCTGATACATACTTCAGATAACTTTTAAGTATTCTGTGATTAAGAAATGTTAAGGTTATTCAAAAAAGTAAATAAAGTAGTTATGAAACATCAGCAATCAAATATTTTAATGATGATAAATTTTCTTTAACAGATTGTTTAAATCTGTTTTTCCGAGATAAAATAATTTAAACAGAAAACTGATGAAACCATCAGCTACATTTAAAACATACCTTTACATTAACACAATATGGATGGTAACACTGTCCACACTGAGAGCATGCAATTAGTCTACCTTCTTCTCCTTTTCCAAAACTCCCACACATGACACAGAGATCCTGAAATACAACATTTACAAGCATAAATATGACTTAGTACTGTGCTGTGATACTCTTTCATTTTTTAAAAAAAAAAAGTGTATTCTTTTAATATATTTCGTATACAACTATTATAACAAAACCAGTGCTTAACTGGTGAAATCTTATATACATTTTTAGAGAAAACTATAGAATGGTTATGAATGGACATATTTTGACTGAGTTATACACTGGAAACCACACTTGTATATAATTACCAGTATACCCAAATAATCATTCATAAGCAAATTTACAAAAATTAAATAATTACTTACCTGGGATAACACAAACTCATCATTTGTAGCACACAAAACAAGCTTGTTATCTACACCTGGTTCATCATCTTTGGTTTCTTTAGAATCATTGAATGTCGAACTCTACAAAAAATGCACCATTAGAAACTAACAAAACCAGAAATGTTAGTGACAAAAACATGATATTAACTCTTAGATCAGTTTGCTTGCTTCCAATGATACTAATATAGAAGAAGAATACATAATTGCCATGTTATTTTGTTATTTAAATAATTTTGAAGTTTAGTGTATCTACATTACAATGTTCTTTAGATGAAAGGCATCTAATTTTTGAAAGATAGGAAGCATGCAAGTTTGTCATAACTCTCCTTTAAGTGTATTAAATATATATAGTACAATTTATAGTGAATGCCTCTGTAACTAAAATGTATATGCTATAGCATATATTACAAGAAAAAAAATGTAGAGCGCTCTGTTCAAACATCTAATAGGTACAAATACTCCAAGTTAAAACATCTTTTGGTCATTATTTATAAAATTATTTACATAATTATTTTATAGTTTCATAATTTCTGTGATACTTTCTGAAACAAGATGATTAATATAGAATTAAAATTACTCAGAAGATCTTTGCTCTGAGAATTAATGTAGTAAGCCAAATGAGACCCACCATTTGGTGGTTATGTTATTTTTATTACTACAAGTATGCTTTAAACTGCATTTTAATAATGAGTTGTACTTCAAATAAAAATACTGATTGTATTGAATTCTTTAATAATTCAAAAACGTTTCTAACCAATGTCTCAGTGATTTTTCTTTCTACACACAACAATCATAAATGTACATTTTCATTAACAAACAATACAGAAAATATTCCAACATTTTTTCCCAACTGTTTATAAATGTTTAAAACTATGTCATGTTTATATACTTTAACCTATACTTATTTTTTGTCCTCTTACATGAGAAAAGTATACACCAGGAAAATGTAAAGTTTTGACTCCTCTAGGTTTTGGACCTCTTTTTCTTTGGAACTCTGCTATCTTTGCTCTACGTTTTCCAGCAAATTTTCCAACACCCTAAAATATCACAAATTCATAAACACAGCAATACTACAACATCATGAGTACATCTTATTGAGTGCAAGTTTACTATTTCTGTTAAAATAACTTAAACTTTAATGCCAAAGTTTACAAAAGTTGCTAAAAAAATTCAATGTAAAGAAATAAAAGTGATTAAAAATAAAATCATTACTTTTCTTTTAAATAATTATTTCACAGATCTCTATACTTTTCAACAGATTAAACAATAAAATTTTATGCTACAGAATAAACCTACCCGTGGTCGACCAACTCCAGGCCTTCTCTTTCCTAAAAACTTGCCTCCCCCAGTCAGGGCTCTAGTAAGAGGAAATACAGGAAACTTTATATCACTAGGTTGAGAAAATCCTATGGGTTGAGATGGCGGTGATCCAAACTGGGAAAAACCAAACTGGGGCTACAAACAAAAACAGTATGTTTATAAAAATAATGGGTGCAAATTATGTCCAAACTATACCAACATTTTACTGAATAAAATCATTAGATTTTCTTTAAACTTCACAGCAAAACAGCTTATTCTGGACATCATAAAAACTGAAAATATTTCTTATGCAAAACAAAACTTTAAATCTCACACAATTTACAAATAAGTAAATAAAATACTAATCCACACAATTACATTTCAAAATGATTTTTTTAAAGGCTTACAAAGCAGACATTTCCCCACAAAAATCTTTCAAAAACTATATTGTACTACTACTAACAAAATGCAATCATTACCTTTTCTGTACCCAAAAAGTCTGTATCTATATTTAATACAACATCTTCATTTCCTGACCCAAGTGATTCTCTAGACAAGTTCATGGAAGTATCTGGAGTTGACGGCGTGCACACACCTTCATCTTTACTTCGAACTAATAATGTAAATGTTTCAAACTATAATTATATTTATAAAACATTTCCAAATATCTTGATGCTTCTATTGCCACAGTAAAACGTTCCATACCACAATGTTCAACTGTAAAGGTATTTTTAACACATGTTTACAACAGTAACATTTTAATGATACCAGAAAATAATAAATCTATAAAATTCTGCAAAAGTTAAAGAATTTAAACAATTTAAAAATGTGCAATTAGTACATTAAACCTAAGTTTAATTATTATCATAAAATCAGTGAAAAAATTCTTACTTTTTGTCAAACCTTCTACATCAAGACGCAAGGCAGAAACCTATTGAATAAGTAATCAAATTTTAAAAATTAACCACACAGGTAAGAACTAGCAAAGTGACAGGCATGCTATATATTTTCATAAAAAACAAGAAAAATAAGACAGATAAATATACACACACTTTCACTTAGTATTCTTCTCGTAATTATTAAGTTCATAAATTCACTTTTATTTAGAATATGTACAACTTGTACACATTACTCTGAATAAAAGTGAATTTATGAACTTAATTATTAACTAGATAACCACTTCATAAAACATGTTGCTTGAACAATGTTAAAAAAGAAACACTGCATAAACTGAGAAAAATTAATATGTCTACATACTGCAGGACGGGTTCCATTACAAACAGGGCAAATGTAAGAACTGGTTGTCAAACTCTGCCTTTGTTGAGCTATCCGTGGGTCACATTCTGGATGGATACATCTGTTACAAAATATTTTAGCAGCAGTCAGACATTTAAATGAAATACACAATGCATTGAATTAAAACAGTTCTTTCATGTTTTAATAATATTCAATAATAAAAACATAAAGGAAATACTTTCTATGTACAATTTGCATTTAACATTATATTTTCATTCTCTTATCACTATATCATGCTTTGTTTCATCAGTAATATAATAAATTAAAAAAGTTAGGCCAAACAAAGTAACTTTCAATGAGATTGGAACCAGTGTTCAAACTGGCAATTGAAATAGCAAATCAGATACACTTTTTTGTGTTTCTACTTATAAAGACCAGGAAGCAAAATTTCATCAGCTGGATACCCTTGCTGTTAATGATTTTTACCATTATCCCAATAAATTCAAATATGGTGTTTCAAATCTTGAGAATTACTGGATCAAAACAATAACTAAAATTATTCATTACAGACATACATGTAACAGAAATGTTCTTTAGTCCATATTAAGTTAACTTAATAATATCTTACAAGAGCTACAAATTTCAAACATGAAACAGCACAATAAATTCTCTATAATGCATAATTTCATGGAAATGAAGTTCATTTACTATATATCTTGTTTTTGCCTATTACTACAGCACAATGGAGATATCAGCTACATCAACAAAACATTCATAATGTGGATGCACACTAAAGACAAGTTTAAAAAATTCAGGAATAACCTGAGAGCAGACAACATTCTGGAATACAATTTACAACAAAAAGATAAACTCCCATTTCTTGATCTGATCGTAATCAGTACATACAACTTGTATATCATAGGTATTTACAGGAAAACCAGTGAAACCGGAAAAACCTCAACTACATAATAAATTTTGGAAGTATAAATATAGGTATTATGATGGACTAATATATTTTTAAAAACAGTTGGTATGGGTAGAGAAGGCACTAACACAGGAGCAAACAACGTTTCAACCTTCTTCGATCATCATCAGGTGCACAACAAAAGAAAGGGTTACTGACCAGTAGCTGATCATATGTTTGAAGACGGATGTGTAATTAAGTGTACAAATGTTGACAGTGTGCTTAGATGTTGGATATATTTATTAATATAGGTATAAAGTTGTTCCTTTATATTGGTTTATTTTGGGCTTGAGTTGTTGTACAAGTAGGGCTTCTTTAATTTTGCATTTGTTTATGATTGTTTCTTTATTTAGTATTTGGGTGTTCTCTATGGTTATGTTGTGTCCATTTGACTTGCAGTTTTCAAAAATGTGACAAAAAGATGACTTTTTGTGTTCTTTGAATCTGGTTTCCATTTTCCTACTTGTTTCTCCAATATAGAAGTCGTGGCAGTTATTACATTGTATTTTATAAATAATGTTAGTGTTCTGTTTGTAAGTGTAGTTTTTACATAGTATAGACCTTAGTTTTATACCTGGTTTTTGAATAAATTTGGTATTAACAGGGATGTCATATTTTGTTGCTAGTTTTTGCTTAATGTTGGTTATTTTTCTGCTGAAGTCAGGAATATATGGAATGCAGCCACATATGGTTTCTTAATTTTTTAAATTGTGGGGTATATTCACTTTTGTTGACTGATTTTCCTTTTTGTCTAGGTATGTGTGTATAATGTTTTCTACGGTTTGTGGAGGAAACCTGTTGATGTTGATAAATTAGTTTTATTTTGTCTAATTTCTTGTTAATTTTATCTGCTCACCATAACACAAAAAGTCACCTTCATGTGTTTTCAAAATCAAATAAACACAACATAACCATAGAAAACACTCAAATACTAAATAAAGAAACAAACACAAAATTAAAGAAGCTTTACTTATACGACAACTGAAGTCCAAAATACACCAATACAAAGGAACACCTTCACACCTAATATTAATTATATATTAAATATATCCAACATCTAAGCACGCCCTCTACATTCCTACACTAAATTACACAACAGCCTTCAAACATGTGGTCAGCTACCGGTCAGTAACCCTTTCTTTCGTTGTGAACCTGATGATCACCGAAGAAGGTCAAAATGTTGTTCATTCCTCTATTAGTGTTTTATCTACCCATACCACCCATTTTTAATATATAATTTTCTCATCATCATGGATTATTATGATGGACTAGTTTCTAAAACAAACAAGATTTACAATACCGAAGAAGGAAGAAAAATAGTCACTTACCAATGAATACTAAAATACTTGTTTAAGAACACAATAAAGAACATAAAGGCCAAGAATAAACAAAATGACAGACACAAATCCATGTTACTTTATGTCAGAGATCTCCGTTTAAATATACAGAAAATATGTAAACAAAATAGAGCAAAACAATATTCAGAAGTCATAAGACAGTTTCATCATAGTGATTAAGACATTAAACCACCTTAAGACACAACTGACACAAAAAACATAATTTATAATGTCCTCTGCCAACACAAATACAAATACCAACAAAGTCAGAATTCAGGAGTGCAACAGACACACAAGGCTGAATTAATCTATCTGTAATAGTCCATCATGCTAGAAAAGAAAAAAAAAAGGTGGAATAACACTACAGTAAAAGGATGTGAACAACATATAAACAATAAAAATAAATATTCTAAGTTAACCTAACTGACAACGTACTTAATCTGTGTAGCATAGAAGTCAGCAAAATCTGTAGAATCTGTGGCAAAACCCAAATCTCTTATCAAATCATTAAGTTCACCTTTTGTGAAAAGTAGTGGTTCATCAAACTTTTCATGTTGAAAATGATCCTCATCATCATTTCTATTGATTTCAGATTCAGATCATTTTCAACATGAAATGTTTGATGAACCACTTCTTTTCACACAAGGTGAACTTAATGATTTGATTAGAGATTTGGGTCTCACTACAAATTCTTCAGGTCCATGAGAAACATGTCTTACAGCAGACAGAAGGTTCAGATAACAAATTTCCTTTTTATTTTGTGTATTGTAACCTTGTATGTTACATTAGCAAAAATAGCAGTCATCTCCTTAGCTTCTATGCTCACAACAAACCATCAGAATTCAAAACGGTAAATACTTTTTCTTATCTTCAGTCCCTTGTCTCAATTCTTCAACACAAATGGTACACACTTTGCACAGAGCCCATGATTAGTTTTGGTTCCCAAAACTAATTGCAAAATATATGTGATATGCTTTGTAGACAAATTCTGAAATGCTTCACTTTTGTTTTTTTGCAACAAATTTACCACAAGTATAATGGAATAAGTCATTATAATACCTCTTTTTGCTAGAGCAATAAATAAATAATATTAAGAAGAAAAAAATTATGTCAAAGTGCCCTCACAAACAAATGCTATCCAAAAATAACATGTCATGTAACCTGTTAACCATTTATATACCAGCAATGTGCTTCATGTGGGTTCTTGAAAACTCTCATGTCATAATTGGTCTAGAGAAATCTACAGCCATTGGATGTCAACATATAACAAATTGTAATCCGATTTCAATTAAAATGATTCAGTTATGTAAAAATACCTATAACGTTTTGAGAGACATCTGTATACAAAGAAAAATAAGTATCGTTTTCTTATTCAGGATACATGAATTACTGTAGAACACGTAAAAATTTCAAGGCAATAAAATTATTGTACACCTGTGTTATTAAATAAAAATGTGGATGTAAAAAGAATCTGTTAAAAGTTCTCAATGTTTAAAATATAATTACATTAAAATGAAAGTAGCACATTATAAAAACCAAACTTACTTTCGACATGTTTTACACTGTGCCATTTCTGCACGTCCAATGAACTGTCTGTAAGCTTTTCCACATAGAGGACAGGCTACCCCTTTGTTTCTTTGCTGGTAACAACTGTCACATACTGTGTAATTTCTATGCCACCTTGAGCTTTGTCCACTTCCAGGGGTGCGAGATCCACAATCTCCACATACACGACAGTTCTGGATACACACAACAGTTAACAAGAAGTTTTAAGAAAATTACAAGAAATAAATTAGGGACTCTTAAAATGTTTGGAATTTCCTAATTTTATTCAATCTTTTGTACTTCAAATCTTTCCATATAGGCATCTTTTTCTGTGCACGCCATGAGGTTTTACTGAGGTTTTTTACCTTATTATAATTATATAAAAATAAACTTGGTAATGCAATTCAATGTAGTTAATAGCCCAAATTTTAATACAAGTTCTTAATTTTATAAGGAAATATTTTTAAAAAATCCTCATACAAGAATTTTGACATTTGCTTTCCACGTATCCCTCAAAGAGGTACTAAAGTTAATGTAACTCATAATGTCATCAACAGTAAAATAAAGCCTAATTATCAAATCCTTCTACCTTATTTGGGTCATAAGCTAAAACATCTGACTCATCTTGATACACCCACCTGTCAAATCCTCTCTTTTGCAAGTTATCAATAGTTCTCTCTGATGTTTAACATTATATTATTTATTAACAGAAAGCCAAGGTTTTTATCTAACAAATATTGTATTAATATTACATTATTTTCTCAACAGCAAATTGTTCATTTCACTTCCAGTTCAAACTTTATTCCTAAAGGAAACATATCGATGAGCTTGTTTGACTTTTTAATGGATCTTGTTGCATAGTTAGAAAGTCAGAAAAAATTGCGACAGTTATAAGATATTGCCCAATTTGTGCACATTATTATTCTGTCTTCCTCAGTGCATTGTTAAGCTTTACTGATGGTCAACTACAACAAAACAACACAAGGATAAGAAATTTATTTCTCGTTTTTCATGTATTAAAATTATGAAATTCAACACTCTCTTTTTATTCTAGATTCCAAGTGATAAGGCAATACTTTAGAAATAGTTTGCTGCCTGAATATTTCAAAGAGGTTGAGAAAGCCACTGGAAGGACATTCCGAGCTTTTGATTAATCATTATCACTTCACAGGCAAAAGTAAATATATGCAAGTTTCCAAATTTGGAAAGTGATGGGCAGACCAACTGTATTTGAGTTAGTAAATATAGTGATATCTCAGAAAAAGGAAAAGACAGAAGGTTCTTATTTTATATTTTAACTTGTTAGTATCTGAAATAATTTGAGTTCCTAATTCATAAAAAACTATATAATTTGTTTTTGGACATCATAAGTATCTAATTTTAGCATTCAACATACCACACAAACCACAAAAATCAGTACTGTGGTGTGCTTTGCAATATTTACTTTTAAACTAAAAAAATTAATGTATAAAAATAAAACTTGAATTATAAATCTACAATTTGATACCACACTTACTGACATAAATTCATAATTTAGTAGTTTAATCAAATTTTGAATGTGAGTCAGCAAACACAATGACATGTTTTTGACCCATCTTTTTGGTTAACAATTTCCAACTTGTGTTTTAAATATAAATTAAACCAAATACACTAAAATTATTTTAAAAATAGGTAATTTTGGTATAGGTTATTATACAATGCTATATCTGTTCTTACCTTGCACTTCCACCCATTTTTTGGTATATTGGTGATGGCAGGGTTTAAACAGTATGTGTGATAGCCTTTATCACAAACATCACAAACTAACATCTTGTTGTCATCACCTGGATGCCTACACACAAAATTATAATTCTAGATTATTTCTACAACTTTATTGATGAAGAAATTGTCAACATCATTAAAAAAGTCATCTGCAGCATTAGAAGTGAAAAAATATGAATTTAATCAAACCTTTTTAACTACCCTTAAATTGTCTATTTCTGGGTAGCTTGCCTATAATTCAGTGAAAGCATGTGCATGCTAGAAAAAGTGAAAATTCATCACTGAAAAAGAATCTTAAATATCTGTTTTTGTTTCCCATACGAGTTACTCTACAGCTACAAGTTTTTTTTAAGTAAAACTTTGATTGTTTCAGTTGAAAATTCTGGTTGTTTTATGTAATTAATAAAACAGGGCTCATTCTTAGTCTGGATCTCAAACAAACATTAAAGGTAAATATTCTAAAAGTCCTTTGGACACAATAACCATGTATTAGTTTTAAGTAGGAGAATGCTATTGGTAAAAAATATGCATTTTTTTTCTTTGAGGGTGTGCCTGATATGACAAATATTTTCCCACAAATCCTCAATGAAATTTATTAGTTTTGAAGGTCAATATTGAGAGTATCATTTCCACAATGAAGAATTTCTGCATGGAAAATATCATGATTCATCCAATATTATTAAACATTAGTACTTGAATGTAAGAGTCCTTTATTTCTAATCAGCAGTGTTCAGTTTGGAGTACATATAAATTCTTAAACAAAAGAGCATTTTTATATCAACTACAAATTTATCATTTGAATACAAATATTTTTAAGTGTGAAGATACTGATGAAATTCTTTAATGAAAATAACAATGTGTAATGGCTATCAAATCTCAATAACAAAAAAAAGAATCTTCAAAATGTTCACAAAGTAAAAAATTATCTTATATCCATTTTGAAGATGATTTAGATTGCTATTTAAAAATATTTATAAATGATAATAGTTATACTGCAAGAAGGCTTGGACACATTAACATGCCATTTTTAATATTTATTATCATACAAACTAGTTTTTGATTGCATAGTAAAAAAAGCATTAATAAATGTTCAGAGACTAAAAGAATACATATTTACAGAATATGCATTTAAGCTAATTTATTCCTCTCAGTACAATTTTTACTGTACAACATACAATTCATGGATTACTGAATAGTATATAAAACACAGCTTTCTTTATACACAATAACATACAGTATGTGCAACTGAAGTTGTCCTTAATATTTTTCAAAAGTCATACCTGCACGTCTGACATATCTTGCAGTCTGGGCACTGCCACCCCGTCCGTACTACAGGATTCACAGCCACTGGAGGTTTAAGGCAGTTTCCATGGTAGTGGTGCCCACAGCTTGTGCAGAAAAGAAGTTCAGGAATATTTCCAGGAACCTCACAAGAGTTGCAGTTTGCTTCTGAGCCAGCTGATGTAAAAAATAAATATATATATGTATGTGTGTGTGTGTGTGTGTGTGTTTCATTAAAGTATAGTACTTCAGTTAAATTATCCCAACATTAATATAGCTTTGAATAAAAGTGGTTTTCTGTTAAAAATAACCAAATCAACATATTTTTTAAAACTGTTGTTTTTTATAGAACTCTTGCATGTAATTTGTTTGTACAAATAGTTAATTTCCTGAATATTCTCATTTTATCTTTACTAAAAACCTGTACTTATACATTAGCAATGTATATAAGAGAATGAGGTAAATGTTACAATAAAATTGGTTCTAAAGAAAATGTTATGAAGACAATTAACACTTGATGAATTATTGCTTCTTTCAGGGTTTGTTTGTTTGTGTGTGTGTGTGCGCGCTTCTGGTTTTGAATTGAAAATAAAAGAAGAAATAGTTAACTCACAGTAACATATTTTTGGATATATTTTAACCTTTAATTTATACAAGGAGAGTATTTTACTCATGAACATTAAAAATATACATATTTGATTGAGGTTCTTTATGTTCAGTTGAAAAATGGTGTTTCAATGTTGTTATTTAAAATATTTTATGAAATTATATCTGGATTATTTCTGCAAGTTCACAAGAGTCACAATTTGCTTTTAAGCCAGCCAAATATTTGAAAAGCTTATATTAATATTAATTTGAATATATTTTAACATACATAATTTATACCAGGACTATATTTAACATTTGACGAGTTTAAAACATTTATTTAATTTGGGTTAATTATATTTAATTGAAATTTGGCATCTGGATATTTTTTATTATAGTTCCTCTGTAAAATTAAATCCTGAAGGCAGTCAGTTGATCTTTTAAGTCATGAAACCAGTAAAAGAAATAAATAGAAAAACAGGAGAGTATGTACTATTAGTTTTATTTTTCTATCCACAGGTTGATTGAATTAGGCTGTTTTGCTTTTTGCACGAAACAACAAGGGCTACTTACGCCAGCTCTCCCTAATTTAGCACTTATAAACCAGAGGGTTGTTGTTTTGAATTAAGCACAAAGCTACACAATGGGCTATCTGTGCTCTGCCCACCACGGGTACTGAAACCCGGATTTAAGCGTGTAAGTCCGCAGACATACCACTGAGCCATTGGGGGGCAAAACCAGAGGGAATGCTGTTGGCAAATACCGCCCACCACCAATGTAATCAATAAATAATGGGACTGACCATTATATTATAACACTCCCACAGCTTAATGGATGAGCATGTTCTGTATGACAGGGATTTAAACCAAACCTCAGGCTGTAAACAGTGCTGCTAACCACCAGGTTTTCACACAGAAATTTTATGACTATTGATTATATATTTATCCAAACATCTTTTTTGTTTAATATATGCATAATGTAAAATATTTTATTTATTTTATAATACCATACTTATGCCTAGAGAGATACCTTAAGGTACTAATCTTATGTGTCAATAATCTCTTGTATATATAATAAATAGTAGAGTTTTAAATCTTTAATTCTACTTTCCAAATAATCATATCCTCAAAAGTAACTGTCTACTACTTACTTCTTGTATGAAATGCAAAGGAGCCAATTTAGCATCCAAAAACGTTTAAGTATCTCAAGTTTGTCAACTTACCGACAGAGGGAGCTTGATTCAAATGAAGAGGACACAAGAGAGTAAGGGTTTTAATATCCTAAAAAAAAGTGATTTTAATTTTGCAAAATATACATTACATACATTAAAATGTAAGTTATACATGGACATAAAACCAAAGACAGGAACACTGCATAAACATATTATACCATTAATATACTGATGGTTGCATAACTGATTAAAAGAACCAATTATAAATATCACAACACTTACCTTTTGTGTTTAAACATACTTAAAAATAACTTCTGCCAAGTCTTTACAATATAATTTCTTTAGCTATGTTTTGTGTGTTTGTGTGTGAAAGACCTCATAACTCGATCATTCAACATTGTCTCATATGTTACATATGTATGTAAGGAGTTAAATTCACAATTTAAATAAATATTTTGGTTTTTCACATTATGCCAATTAGTATAGCATAAAACTGTAACTAATAATTTATATTTTAATAGTATAAAAGTTTTAAGTTAATTTATAAGGCACTAAACAAATAAAACAACCCTGAATTTCCTCTCATGTAAAAAAATTGAAACTTTTATCTCTAGGCATACCATTCTTCAATTTATTTATCACTTCTCCAATAAGTACAAAATTTAATGTAAGTTACTTATAATATTGTCATCTCTCAGATAAAGCATACTTTCACAGCCTTCAGTTCTCTTAAAATATAGAGCTATCAAAATCAAAATATAACCCAACTAACAACACACAACTATCACATCCTACCTTTTATGATTTGTCAACAATTCTCTCTTAAGTTTAATACTAAACTATTTTTAACCAATACAAAGCCAAAGTTTTCATCTATCAAATCACATATTATATTTTTTATTTATTTTTTACAGAAAACTGCTAATTTCTCTGAGTACAAGTTTTAATCCTAGCACAATTAGAAGGCCAGAAAACTGCAATAGTTATTGAAAATTGTTTTTTGCATGTTATCATTCTGAGTACTTTCGTGCATTATGCAAATAAGTGAAAAATTACTCATTGCAGTAATAACAACAGTTTAAAAAAGTTGAGTTAATGTCATGGAAAGGCAAGACATAAAAAAAGAAAACCAAGAAAAGTACTTTATTTCTTGTTTTTCTCATGTGTATTCTTTATGTTTATTATTATAAAAGTAATCAAAATGTAAAAATACAAAACTCTTTACCTTAGTTAAGATTGCATTAAGAAAATAATGATAATATAATAAAACATTTCATGAGGCAAAATGTATCTCAGAATGGCTGGTATGAGTATTAACTTTCTTACTAATAAAGCAGTGAACAACATTTCAACCTTATGGTTAACCTCAGATACATTTTTACTCAAGTGGATTTCTCATCATCAAAAATCAAGAATTTCATGTGGCATGCATGCAAGCAGCTTTGATTAGCTCATGGGTAATGTTAGTCAATAGCTTAAGATAAGTCGCACATTCACCAAGTGATTTACAACTTGTATTATAATGACAGAAATAATACTAGTAGTCAGACACAGTTCAAAGACCAATCAAATTTACATACTAATCCTTTTCATCCTATTCATTTATTTTACTGCACAAAGTTCAAGTCTTACATTAATTTTTTTAAAACTACTTGTTATGTTACTCTAATTACAATAGAATAAAACCTTAGCTAATAATTCATATTTTAAAAGTATGTATGTTTTAAGTTCTTAATTCTACAAGGCCATATTTTAAAAAATCTTGAAATTTCCCCTAGTGTGACACACGTGAAACATTTTCTCTTAGCATGTTATCATTCCTATTTTATTTTATAAAATCATCATTATTGAAATAAACCACATGTATTATAGTCTTCAACTTTGTTTAGTTACAGAGTGATCAAATAGAAAATCAGATTCCTCCTGCCATACCCAACTGGCACAGCCTCTCTTTCATAACTTATCAATAATTCATTCTTACATTTAATTTTATTACCTATAACCAATATAAACCCAAGATTTTCATCTATCAAACATGTTGTATAATATTATGTTCTGAACAGTTAAATGTCAATTTCATTCAGAGTACAAACATCATTCCTGTGAGAAAGTTAACAACTGGTTTGGATAAATCAGAAAGTAAGAAAATTTTTAAGAGATAAGGGAATGTGTCTACTTTATGCATGTTTTTAGTCTATACTGTTTAAAGCATTATTTAATTAAATAAAAATTACTAACTACAATACTATGAGCAGTATAAAGAAATTAATGTTAACTCTGTTCAACAACAGAAAACAAGAAAAATAAGACATGATAAGCATTTTATTTCTTATGAGAGCAATTAAAATGTAAAAATAAGGATATTCTTAGGTTAGTTGAGGTTAGATTAAGTAAAATAAATAATAATAAAATAAAAATGTTTCATAAGGCATGCACGCAAGCTGCTTGTAGCAGCTGCGATACATAAACTGTGAAAATAGTCAGTGCCAAAATAAAATAGTTTTTTAATTATTCTAAAATTTATTCCATAAACTTCTAAACAAAACACACTGACCTGATAATATGAGTGATTACACATGAAAAACACTGACAGATCAATCTTTTACCTGAAATGTTCCGGAACTTGCAGCACATGGATAATGATATATACGATTACACTTTCCCCCTCTACATCTGATAGTAGCTCCAAACTTTCTGCAATAACTGCATCTCTGGAGGAACATTGTAAATTCATCAAAACCAAAACACTTCATACAGTTATTATGGTTCAGAAAAACAATATATATAAAACAAGATATATAAAATTGATAAAAAGATATATAAAAACAATCAACAAAATATAATACACTCATTCATAAAATATTGTAATTGTTTGTTTGTTTTACTTAGAACAAAGCCACCTATGGCTATTTGCTGAGCCCACCGAGGGAAATCAAACCCCTGATTTCAGCATTGTAAATCCATAAAGTTACCGCTGTACTAGCGGGGGCTAAAATATTGTAAAACAATGTTATTCAATAAAAATTATGAGATTATCTAATACTTTTATTTAGACTACATGCATGCACCAACTACACTTTTATCAATAAATTCTGCTTTAACAAAACAGAAATTACAGCTAAATTAAAAACAACAGGTCCAATACCTCTTATGCTTTCATTACTTAATAACTCTGTGTGTGTTTATTTGGAAATAGCATGAAAAAGTACAGTTGTAAATTTGAACATTGATAATGCACCTCACACAAAATACAGAAATCAATCACAAAATTTAAAGTTTAATAATTTAACATATTTATTGTATTTCTAATAGGTAATTACCTCTCCTCACAAGATAAGCTTTCCTTGTTCAGTGCTGCCCTGCAAATGCAAACTTTTTCTTAACACATGTAACAAGTCTTGTGCTCCCTCCCTGTATATTCCAACATTTCTCCCATGCATCATCCATCAAGCAATAATAGTCTAATAAGCTTATGGCTCTCTCAACACTCCTTTACTGAACCTTCACTTTCAAATTTAGCAGAAGGTATGAACACCAGAGAAAGTGGGGAGAAAGTGTAACAGAATGTAAATACCTGTTGGAAATACATATTTAGTGTATAAACACTGTAAGTCCCAATACAATACTTACCTCTCCTCACAAAATTTGCTAGAATCCACCAATGTAAAGGAATAACAGAAGCACCCATAAAAGTGTGCAAATGACACTCCTGACCAAGAAAGAAAAAGATTTTGAACTCAAGAGATGGAAACCAGATCAATTATAAGCCAGGTATACTTTTCAATTGTGTGTGTAATTCAAAAAACACAAAGGCAGAAGTATGAGGTGTAGAATGGTTAGAGTGCATTGAACCACACTTAGCAAGTCAACTACATCCATAAACCTCCTGTATAGGGTACCAACATTCCCACTAGGGTAAAGTGAGGATCATACTGTCTTAACCTTCAACCCAGCAATCTACGATTATGACAGTTCAAAATACAACACAAGGATTGACATGCAACACAACATGGGACTGGGCATCCAACATCAAAAGGATGAATTCAATTTAGATGAAAACTTATGTTGATTGATTCACTGAAATCTAACATCCCAATGCTGGAAACTGATACTTTTGCAAAGGTAGGATGAGGGCTCCTAGTAAAAATGGGTTAACTTCATTTGTGATGGATCAACTCAACTGTATGTGAAAATTAATAGCAGGAGGTCACATCAACCACACTCCAAAAAAATGGGGTAAAAAGAGTGAAAGCTATTGGCAAAATCCCTCAGGATATCTACGGAGATCTTCCAAAGCTGATGTAAAGAAGAAATATACCAGAGAAGGGTATGTGTAAGTCTTACAGTAGATCTTGAATACAAATAACTGCTAGTCTGAAAACAAAGGATCTGCTAAATGGAAAGAAAAGAAAAATTGATAAGAAGCCATCAGTTTGAAACAACTAGCTAATCTCCTCATGGGAGGGAGGAAAAACCAATGTTGCAAAAACAGTACATTTAAAATAGACGAATAAAAAAAAGAAATATGTTACAAAAATAAAATAACACAAACCCAAGAAAGAAATTTCAGGAAGACCAAATTAGATCAAGATTAAGAACAGAATGATCAACACAGAAACAAAGTGACATAAATTAACTGGTGAATACAAAAAAGAATCTGGCTAAAAAAAAATTAAATAATTTCAAAATAAAGCATTTTGTCAGGAAAACAAAGTCAAGCACACAATAATAAAGAAATTTAAAAAAAGGATATTCAAATGCAAATGCTGCCAAATTAGAAGTAAAGGTTTGGTAGAAGAGTGTAGAGGGAATCACATGCAACATGTGAGCATGTTGTGCTAGTACTGGTTGATGGATAGCACATGATGATTTGCATGAGACACACACACATTTCAATTCACTAATTCCAATAAGAGAGGAATCCCAAGGCTTGTGCCATGCATAAAAAAAGGTCTGCATATGGGGGCAGCACTGAACAAGAATAGCTGATCTTAGGAGGTAAGTACCAGGTTGGAAAGTTTATGTTTCACTCGTTACACAAGACTAAAAAAGAGGACATATAGCCAAATTACATAGAAAACAGATATGTACTATATTCAGTGCTTATCACGGTAGCTATTTTACCATATGCATAAAACAATTTTCAAACCTGGTTCATTCCTGCATAAACAGCTTTGTCAGCATTGACAAGAACATAATCTTCTGTTTGGCAAACTCCCTCTGACCAAGAAGCACAGCAGTGATGAGCATAAAAATGTCCTAGAATGCAGTAAACAACTAGAGTTATTTTGAAAATTATGTCAGATAAAACATTTTTGAAAAATCACTCACAGAGCATTACTCTTTTGTTATTGTTTATAACCTGGCAAGACCACATTGGCCTATTTGAAGAATTGAACCTCAAATTTTGACATAACAAGTCCATTAACTTACTGCTGTCCACTGGAGGACTAAAGCATTACCAATTAAATTATTTTCACACTCAAATTTATCTATAAATACGGTGATGAAATAGTTATTGGTACTAACCTACAGTTATCACAACAGGATTGCCTAATATGGTTAGTTAAATACAAAAGTATTTTAAGCACAGGATTAACATAACATTACAAAAACTGAAAATTCTAAAATATTTGAAGAAAGTATAACTTCATAACCCAATAATACCTGATTGTTCAAAAAGCAGAGATGGATCAGGTTCTTCAGCAAAACCCAAAATTTCTAACTCATCCACAGGTATACTATTAGGATCTGCATCTGAATGAGAAGCTCCTCCTAACCTTGGTGATTTACTTCTTTCCCTTGAATTTTATTATTTACATAAACATTAATTAGATATATGACTTTTATCTTTACACATTATGTCAACGAACTTTACTGTTGTAGCCTTGATGTCTCTCTAAATGTGTATTGTTGTTGAAGTGAAAAGAAGTTTAATATAAACTGATGGTTGTGGTCTTACTATCTTGAACTTTTTCCAAAGTTTAGAAAACAACAAGAGATGTATAAAAAGAGTTATTTATGCTACATTCAGTGAGTTTGTCGATCAATCAATGAGTAATCATTTCCTGATTTTGCCAATTTACACAATACTTTTGGGCAATCAGTTCAAATGAATATGAATATTCATTTTAGGTTTCAATGTAGAAACAGTGGTACCAGGTTAAGTGAGTGGAATTTCTATAACCCAGTTTAACTAGTGAAGTTAAAAATGTTGATCAGGTTAAATATGAAAGAAAAGTAATTATACCAAAATAAAAATTATATTTTTATTTCAAACCATCATCACTCCTGGCATATATGTAAATCCTTTATAAATAAAATTTGTAAGGTGCTTTTATGTTCATTGGAAACTTTAGATTTTTGAAGTCTTTTGAAATATATCACTGCAAGACATCTCTTATATTTGCTATGCTAAATAAATTTTAAAAATTCCACTCAAATAGAAATAACCTTGTATTTTTTGGAGTACCCCGATAACGCCTTGATGAAAAGAATTTTTGAGGTTTTTCTTGTGGAACACCACCATCACTTTCACTAGAGCCCCTTCGTGACCTTGGATTCTTCTTAAATGGATTAAATCCAACAGTGGGTTCAAAGTAATTCAATTCTCCTTGTCCCAATAAGCTTCTCTCACCAAGATTACAGAAGGCACACACTTTTCCAGGCCTAAATTAAAATAAACCAGTTTAAAACACTCAATAAAGACTCCAGCAATTTCAGGAACAAAAAACTGCTTTTTCATAACTTCACAACAATAAAAAAACAATTTATATTGTCATATAACATAAAACTACACTGTTCCAAACAAATTAAAAAATTCAAAAGTCACATTCTGAGTTCTGTTCAAATACAATAAGATAAAATATAACTAAATATATTTATATCCTATATGATGAAAAGTATTACCATCTTTCTTGAAAAACTTCTTGAACTCTCTCCCCTTGAGAAGAACTACAAGGAAATGGCATGGATGAATCTGGAGATGCAACACCTACATCAATAAATTTAAAATATAAGTTCCCATCCAATACTTGTGTGTAATTTTAGTACATATACACTTATATCAGAAGCTCAAGATGTTAGCAACAACCTCAGAGCCAAAGTATCTCATAGTTTATGAACAGTTTATGCTTTCTGTCTAAACAAAATGAATGGTACCATTTGAGTATGCATAATCTAACTGAAATTAGTTTAATCAGTGTATGAGCATAGACAAAGACATATTTTTAAATGCATCAATACTATTATTGCTGTTGTGTGAGAATGAAAATACTGATAATGCTTAGTCTGGTTTTTTCATTAGTTTAATTTAAAATTTACGAGCAGAGTACTCTGTTGCTTGAATGAAAATGGCTTTAAATATTCTGAGTTGTTTTGATTAAATCAGTCATTTTAATCATGTTTTTTTGCAAAAAACAAAGTTATTTCTTTAAATATTTTGATTAAATTCAGTAGGTATAACAATGTACAAAAAATAATGAATACATATTAACTAAAGCTATTTTACTCAAAGCAAAATCACGTACATCAGATTCTTCTTGTATACGGTTTGCATGACATAAAGTTTCTGAAACAAACTGTACAGTGGTACCTCAGTTCTCAAATGACTCCTTTCTCGAACAATTCAGTTTTCGAACATATTGTTTGTGAAAAAAATGTCTCGGTTCCTAAACCAAGCTGTCATGGCCTGAACCCCCGAAATAACCCGACAGATGACCCAAATGACCCTTCAACCATTTTTGGCCCATGCCAAGCTTGCCCAAAACATTTTACCCACACCTATCACTCAGTCCACACCCCCGCTAAAATCTGCTGTGAACGTTCTTGTTTTTCTTTTTGTTTTTTGTTTTTTTGGTTTTTAAAATATTCTGACTAAATAAGCCACCATGGGGTCAAAGAAGGATAATGAAAGCAGCAAACCAAAAAGAAAAGTTGTTAGAGCCACAATAGAGGTGAAAAAAGATCTCATAGCAAAATATAAGTGATGTTCTCATGTCTGACCTTGCTACACAGTTTGGTGTGGTAAAGTCTATAGTTTGCACCATACTGAAAAATAAAGAAGTCATCAAAGGAGCTGATGTTGCAAAAGGAGTGATAGTGCTTATGAAACAAAGATCACAAACAACGGAAGAGGGAGAAAAACTGTTGTTGATTTGGGTTAACAAAAAACAGTTAGCTGGTAATAGCATTTCTGAGACCATCATTTGTGAGAAAGCAAAGCAGTTGCATGCTGACCTCCTGAAAAACACCCCTGTAATGAGTGCTGATACAAGTGATGCCTTTAAGGCTAGTAAGGGGTGGTTTGAAAAATTTAGGAAGAGAAGTAGCAAACATAGTGTGGTGAGACATGGAAAGGGTGCCAGGCAGAAACAAACTGCATTAGACAAGTTTTTAGTGAGAAATAGGTCCAGTGAGTCTCAAGCAGGTTGTATCATGCAAAGAGACAGAAAAGAGAAAGACCCCCGAAGGAGAGTTACCTGACATTTTTATGGAAGGTGACTCCCCTTTCAAACAATAATAACCCTCCTACTCTCCATGTTCTTCACCACCTTTCACTTACACCTTTAGCTCTCCTCAGCACAGGTAAAGTGTAGTTGAATGTTCATTTATTGTTTTTTTACTGTGTTTATAGTTTTTGTGGTTGGCTTTATGCATGTAAGTATTATTATATGGGTATAAATAAGCAATATCTTTACTTAAAATGCTTCATAATCCGTAATTGTTTAAGGTCTCTAATGAATTAATTTAATTTACAATATTTCTTATGGGAAAAATTGATTCGGTTTTTGAACAGCCTTCTGGAATGGATTAAGTTCGAGAACCTAGGTACCACTGTATTTTGGTACTCTGATTTCTGCCATGTGGTCAAGTATCATTTGTAGCACATTAGAAAGTTATTAGATTAAAGTAAGTAAGAAAATAAAGAAAAAAAATTATTCACAAGGTATGTTCACAAGCAGATCATGCATCACAACTTATGTGGTTAGATTACAAGTTACAAACAGTTCAAATGTCAATAAAACAATAAAATTAACAATAAATAAATTCTAACTGTTACAAAAAAAGTGATTATTTTAGAAGGTTTCAGAGGTTACTCGAATGTGGTATGACAATTTTTACTTGAAGTAATTTTTAATGTGAACTCTTTCAGAACAGGCACTTTAAGAGCTACACAGAAAATTTAGCTGAACTACATTCTTATTATCTACAAATAAATAGCTAGAAGCATTTGAATCTTAACATGAAAATCATTTTGCACATGTTGACTAGTAAACAAGAGTACTTATTATTCACAAACAAATCCTCATTGAAAATAATAATTTAAAAGCTTGATTTTTGGTGGGCAAAAAATCTTCTGACATTTACTGAAAGTCTAACAAATTTTGTGAAGTTAAACATGTTGTATTAAAAGTTATAGCATGGAAACCATAACATGTATAAAATAATTATAAACTTAGCCAATTCTCCCAAACCTGTGTGGAAAGAGTTAACACAAAAACACTATGCATTAAAAGTAGTCAATTTGTGTGAGTTTGATCCTCTATATTCACCAAGAAAGTTTCAGTGAAAATATTCAATAACAGAATCTGATTTTTTGTGTACAAAAGACTTGTAGCATTTTCTGATGTGTGAAATTTCATGAATATATCTGTTGTCAAAAATTATAGTTTGACTAACCTCATGGATACTTTGGTGGTTAGAAATCAGGTGCAATACACCTAGCCATATGAAAAGTGTTATATATAACTTTGTTATATAAATACACCAATAAACTTGAAACAAAAATGTAGTTTATAATTCAAATTTCAATACATGTTTTAAGACCCTAATCTGAAAAGATATTTAAAGTCTAAATTTTCACTTCTCGGTATCACCCGACACTTCTTTTCTCCATACTGTCCATTTAAGATTTTCTAAATGCCTCTGTATGAACTTCTGATAAGCCACCATTTAGTATACTTATTTGCTAAGACATAATTCAAACTCACAATCTCTAAGGTTCATGCTTTACTAAGAAATAAGCAAGTCAAACTCACATGCCACACACCTTTTGTCAAATAGTCTTTTAAAAAAAATGTATTAATTCTCTCTGAAACATACCACTGAATTGTGGTAATGAATAAAAAGAGTGGATTCTACTTCAAAGGATCTGTTACAAAGCATTAAGGTGTGAGGTTACAAAATATATAGCCTCAGTTTCATTGCTTGCCTTTCTGCTGTTCAATTCCACAAGCTAACAATTTTTAAGCTTATTTATAACTTATTTGAAAAGCCAGTTAAACTATAGCAGTTTTAGGAGATTAAATTTTTGTGCATAATAATATTTTGTACTTAAAATTAGATAACTGAAATAAAAAGGTACACGATTTTGAACTGCTAAGATTGTTACAAAAACAGAGGCCTATAGTGCTTTGTTGTTGATGACAGATATCCTGAACTCCAGACAAAAGTTTTAAATTTGTTATGAATATTTTTTTTACTTTTAAAATAACCAAAACCTAAAAACCAGGAACCTGTTAGGATTGATAAGAAAATTTAAATGAAAAAAATCATCAGTGTGCAGTGAAACGAAAAGTTAAAAATATTAAACAAAATTATTATCAGTTTTCCTCTGTACTAACTGAAACATTGAAGACACTTTCAACTGTTAATTGACTCCCTTCACATTCAATTTTATGTCCACCTTACATAAAAATGTATTTCAGATAGATACCGATTCACCTCTTCAAAAAATTCAGAGCCATGGCTTCCACTACTTCTGACAAGTTTTATGCACATGCATCAAATCTCTTAATGAAACTCCAATCACTATAGATATTTACACCAGTATATCATGTAATCAGCATTAAAATATAAATTTCCTTCAATAAACCATTCTTCTAAAAAGCAAAAGAACTGGAGTGGAAGGATAAATGAAACTGTGGAGAGGTATCTGCCTAAAATAAATGTTCAAGTAAAGAAAATGTAACTTCAGAAACACTACTTATCTCTTTGCAGAGCTAAGAACTAGAATTCCATATTTATAATGGTATAGGGACTGATGTAAATAAAGAAAATTCTAAAGATAAGCTCCTTTCTAAAAATATAGCAACAGAAAGAGAAAAATTCAGAAAGTGTTTCACCCACTAACAGAATAAGAGCATTACTTAGTGGAACAGTGGAAAACTACATTTATCTTCTGCAGAGTAAATGGGTACAAAAGGCATTGAAAAAACCCCCTTCCTTACCTGTGTGGTGTTGCAATGATTGCTTAATGGCCTGAATTAGCAGACCAGTGATATATAGAGCAGCTTAACCAAGTAACCAAGCCAAGGGGAAAAAAAAAGAAAGAGAGAGAGAGATTAAGGAACATTATAAACCAAAATTTGTGTCCTGTCCACAACACTTTCTTAGTATATATCAGATTCCTCAAGATAGCAGAGTAGAGGTAACCATATTCTACTTTAGCAGTGACATCATGTTACACACTTTGTTTTCCATGTGACTAGCTTAAAATAAATATCTACAGAATAATACTATACAAATGTACCTGTTTGCATTACTGTATCTTGTTTAGCATCAACTACTTTTGAAGGTTCCTTTGATGTTTCAAAGCTCATCAACTGAGGAGAAATATGACTAGCAGTCAAACCATCTGAGGTAAAAGTATCTATTTCACCAGTAAATTCATCTCCTAGCATAGATCCTGGAAGAGACAGCTGTGATGGAAGAGATGAACTGTGTGGAATTCCAAATAAACTACCCGGTCCTGGTTTTCTGCTGTGCATCCTAGGTCGACCAGGAAATCTAAGTGTGTATATAATAAAAGACTGGCTTATTATATTTAACATCCAGAATTTTATATTTCGTTGCATACATTTTAAAGGCTTTAAATAAACTTATGCTCTAATCTAAACAGTGAACATCTTGAAACAAAACAAAAATGACTGTATGAAATGAAAATAAAAACTAGATTTATTAAAAAAACAAATAAGAATTACAATTTGAAAGTTATTCTTCACAAATGTTTTGGCAAACATACATTTTTTTCCGTTGAGTTGGACAACTTCCATCTTTACGAGGTCTGCCTGGTCCTCTTCTGAATGGAGCCATCCGTTGCAGTGTCAAACGAGACTGGTTTGAACAGAAGGGCTGAGAAGTCAAACGACTAACATCTTCTTCTGAAGCTTCAACCCCTGATGCATAAGAACTCAGATCAAGACATCCTTCTGTACTAAAACCCAACTGTCCCCCTTCAGAAACTATATCTGGTTCACCAGGTGACTGGTCTTCACCTTGCCCAGTCATGTGCGATTCCTGAGTTGAATTAACTGTTAAATCCAAGGCTGTTGGATTTAAAGAACTGTTGCTTGAAGATTTTGGAACTGATACTGGTACAAAGTTATCTTCTTTATTCTTTAATTCTGTAACTGATGCTACGGGTTCACTTTGACATGAAACTAATTCTAATGCTTCAGTTTCCAATGTGTCTTCAACTTGATCTTTACAAACATCATCTTTAACAAAACAACCTCTTTCTTCTTTATTTCTCTCCATTTTATTTCTTCATTGAAGTTATTTATAAGACAGGAATGGACTGGTATATATCAACAGAAGACCTGTGGTAAGACAAATAAGGTCCTACTGATAACAAATTTCTTGTACATTTTCGTTTTAAATGCAAGTTAATTTGTTAAGAATATAACATGAATATTTATATCAAACTTTAAACAGTTTTATAAATAATACAGTTATTATAATCATAAAGGCAATTCTTTATTCAGATTTCACATCTATTACCTTTATGTTTTAATAGTGCTTTTTCTACAGTTCTGCTGGAAACAATTATAAACCTAAAATATAAGAAATAAATAATAAGATAAAACATTTTTTGTTTACACAAAACATGCACAGACTACTAATTCAGATAGCTACAAAAAGACCACAAAATACATGAAGACAAATCTGAGCATCCATAAAATAGTCTGTTATTCATTGTTAGAGAACTTTTACAGTCCCATAGTTTACAACTATTAAAGCTCCATAATTTTAATATTCAAAGAACAAATATAACAATGCTAATTTTACTGATTTTATCTCATTAGGAAAATGAAACAACCTAGACCTAAATACACATCAATTTAGTAGGTACAGAGATTACAAATTAAGTGTCAACAAAATAAGTATATTTTCACAGAAATAAATGTAAAAAATTACTAATCTTGCACAAACTTGCAAATCAAGAAGATTTTGTTTTTGTAACATTATACCATTTTACAGTAAATGTATTACATGAAAAGAAAAGTTTCAGAACAGCAAGCAATATATCCTCTCTTCATGCATATATATTTTTACAGGGAATGCTCACCATCATAAAAAAAGCAGTTCCAAAAAATTTGATGATGGCTGTAAATGTTTTCATGTTCTCTGTTGTTTACCAATATACCTATCTTGTATTACAAAAACAGAATGACATAAAATTCCCAATTTAGGACCAAGACCTTATTTAATCCTTTCACAACAGAAATCTCTTTAAAAGCTTTTCTGCACAACTCACTGTGTTATATTCAAAATTTAACTAAAAATCTTCAATATCAAGGTACTGAATAAAATTCATATTATAATGTATGTTATGATTTGAAGTTTTACTTTATCCCAAAGTCCTTTATTTTAAAATAAACCTTCAAAATCTACTTGAAACTTCAGAGGTACTGTCACATAACCAACAAGTTATGAAAATTCTTTGGCTCTCTACCTTCAACAATACAACAGCAATTGATTAAAGGTACATCTGGATAGTAGGTTGCTTATGCAACCTTTTGTCTCATTCATTTCAAAGTGCTCTGAATACAGTTGAAATAGGTAATATTTTTTTCAACACAACAGGTGTCACACCCACCTTCAACAGATTTGTTTCTTCAAGCCTACATGTAGATCCTATATTCATGTGTACAATCATTAGAAAAAGCCCATTTTACACAATAATCTAACAATGATTATTTTGAAACTGGCATCCAGTTGTTGTTGGCTGCTTGACTGATTTTAGCACTTACAGTTGGTTCTTACCTAAATATATCATAGTCAAAGGTACAGTTTAAAATGTATTTGTTTTACTATTACATTTCAGTTAATTATGTATTAGTTCTAAAATGCATAATTAAAAGGTTAAAAAACTTTGAAACAAGCATTACACTTTGCACCCATTCTCAATGCTTATAATGTTATGTGCTGAATGGAAATTTTACCGAAGGGTTACCTCCTAAAGACACTATTAATTACCTCAAAGGTCCTATTTTGTGTCAAAATGATAAAGTGGTAAAAGTCAAGACAAGAAAGTAAAAAACACTAAATGGAAACTATATCTGAAAAGGAAAAGACCTAAAATTACAAATATAACAGAGAAGATCTTTGAAGATATTCTACATAAAATTAAAGTTTTTTCTATTTCTTCATTTTAATTGTTTCACTGCACTGTACATTAATAACAATAGCTAGTTAGGAATATGATAGAGAAATGAAAAATGAAATATAAACATTTACCTTATAAAAACCTTTTGATATCCTTTTAAGAGGTTCTAGGGATTATGAAAATGAAATATGAAAACTACAGAATAAATAAAAGTATTTTTCTACTTAACATGAAAATTACCTTGCATTTAATTTAATAGTTTTAATGCAAGCAACTACAATATAAAAATAACTTTTTAATAAAAACCAGCTATAATAATGTCATTCTCTGTATACAAGATACTTTTGATCTTTAACAAAATCTTACCAGTTTTTTAGAGAGCAAGAAATCTTGTAGTTACCACACATATTGTTGTACATGTGAAATTCATGATTTGATTTTCTCAAATTATAAAGCCATTATGAAAGGGTTTAAACATTCTTGAAAATATTATCATCACCACAGAGAATATGTAATTAATATACATAAAAAACAAACATGACTTCAAATAGGGTGTGTGTATTGTGCTCACCCCAAAGCAACATGATACAACTATGAAAAACACAATACTTTATTATAAAATTATATATACATATACACACACACATATACAGCATAGTGGTTAAAAAGTCACTTTAATTATCAAAACAGTGCTCTTTTGCTATTAGTAAACCAAATATTACTTATTATCATCATTCTGTTGATAATGGTAAAACTAGATAGGTATAAAAGGTTCATTTAAACTAATGATATTCAAATGGACATAATTGGTAAATTAGAATAATTCTGACATAATCTAAATAGCCCTATCCTATTAAAATTTATCATTACATTTTAAAGCAAATATCTCTTAGTCTAAACTCTTATCCAACAAATCACTACTATTCTAGTAACCGAAATTACAGCAGCTCTCAGAATCAAGAGTTGAATTTAACCCTTTTTTTTAAGGGAATTTTCCCATTAGTATTTATGTATAGGACAAGAGAAAAATTGATTTAAACAAAAAACATTAACATAACTGACTGATTATTGGTAAAAATGTTATTTATATTAAAATATTTTCAATATTAGTTATATATTGACAAAAACGAAGAAATCTGTGCTGTTTCAAAAAATAAATTTATAAAAGTGCAACATAATAACCAGTATAATTATTTGTTCTGAAATATGAATCAAAGTTAAATAAAACAATAAACAGCCATATATATGCATTCTACAGCTGATTATTAAAACTTGTTATGGCAGAGGTTAATCAAGCCTAGTTAAAACTGTAAAACAGCTGAATGATGAAAAGAAAGAAACCAAATGTTTTTTTCTCCATTCAGACTGGATTCTGGTTTCTACTAGAGTACCTCAAGGAAACAGTGATTTGGACTTTGTTTTTTCTTATTTATAATAATAATACCTAAATGGGCATAGTTATTAACATTTTCTAATAAGAACACTTGAGTATTTCTAACTGCAGTGTGGATGGTGAAGAATACAAAACAACTTGAATCAACTGGTAACCAAGATCACATAATTTACAACCTGTCTTCCTTAAAATATGTGGCTCATATCCAAGTTCTACTAACAAAATAGCCATTTCCAATGTAAAATTCAGGAGAGTCAATAAATGTTCATAAAATACAATATCCTGACACAATTCATGTCAATATTATTCCTAATGATGCCACTGCACACAGTTCATTTGGACAATCTCTATCCACCACCGAACTGATAGCTTTTCAACTTGAACCATACCTTGGACTAAAGTACTCTTTTCACAATTATAGCACTAAACCACATTAACATAAAGTAAGTCTTGCCCATTGAAGGTTCACAACTTTTTTTGTACTAATGGACATAATTTACTCTTGTTGTCACCACAACTATTAGTTTGTACTTGAAAACCCTGTTATTTTATATGCAATCCATAAAAATGAAATTTAAAGTTCAGTTGTAGTTTAAAACTCGTAGTGAAAAGTAGCTACACATTTACATTTTTACAGGTTTTTATAAAGTGTGTATGATGCTATATGCAATATTCATGTTTGCAGTGGGCTTTAATTTAATTGCAAGGTACTTAATTATAAGTTTTTAAAAGAGCTGCAACAAATTTAAACAAAACAAATCTTTAACTTTCATAGTTCCAAGCAGTTAACAGCCATAATCTCTTTTTATATAAAAGTGATGATAAATTTAAGACACTTAATAAACATAATAAATAAACAGCAAAATAGAACACATGAATACTAACAGTTCAATTAGAAAATAACTGCAGACCTTCAACAATAACAAAATTGCAAGAGTACTATCACCATCCACATTATTGACTGATTAAGCACATGCTTTGATGATGGAGAGAAATGTAAAGTTATATCAGTGCTCCTCCTTCAACACTAAAATTTTAAAATTCAGAAATACTGAATACAAGTATAAAAAGGTTATACTTTCATTGTACAAGTCATTGGGCAGGTTACATTTAAAACAGTGTTCAGTCTTTGGCTCCAAATCTTGGAAAGGATATTGGATTGTTGAAAAGGATTCAGGAGGGTGATTCAGATGATAAAATGACAGGTTAAGATTTATGAAATTGTTTTCTTTTATAACAAGAATTAGAAGAAATCTGATTGAGGTCTTTAACACTGTTAAGGAAATCATTAGTGTTGATACATCATATTTTGTTTTTTGATGAAAAAGGCGGGACTAGTGGACAACTTTTAACTGGGTACAAGTCAACTTCAGCCAAGACATTATTTTTCTAACAGAATGATTAGGGCTACTTTCAGATGTGGTAGATGTACTTAATTTAAAGAAAAGTTTATAAATATCTGAATGATAAAGCCTGGTTTTAGTGTTTTATTTAAGTTTAGTGAATGAGATGGCCTAGATGAACCAACAGGTCATTTGCTGCTCCCTTAAATTATATGCATGTTTTTGTGTAATTCCTGCCATCTGTGTTTAATCACATTTGGGATCCAACCAATTTTATCTGATAATTATCTCAAATTTATTCTAGTGCTCCATACAAACAAACATACACATACACCCACACACACACACTACAATTACTTCAAAATTACTACATGTTCTCATATTCTCAGTAAACTTGCATTCTTTAATATTGATGTTCTGGTGGTTAAGAAATAGATCAAAAAGTGTTTATTAATTTACTCCTGGAAAACTGATTAAATCTTTAGGCTGTCGCATTAAAATAAAACTGATATGCATAAACAGGATACTATATGTGATTTCTGTGTATTAGTTACATGTTTATTATACACAGATATCTGTAACAAACAAATCAACAAACTGGATGCACTTGATGAGAAAATAAACTATAAACTTCTTAATGGATATTTTCGTGAACAGTATGGTATATTTCTACATATTTATTATATATTTAAAACATTACTACTGCTTTTACTCATGGTAAAATATTTAAGCTGATCTATTTCTTTACAATTAAAGGGTATTTCCTTTTATTGTATTTGTTTTAAAAATGCTTCTTGAAATTAAAGCACATTGTGCAGAGAACATTTATCCAATGGATAAGACGTAGAAATGAGTTAATAAGTTGAACAAAACTTTAAAGTGGCGAGTCTCTTGATATTGAAAAATTCTTAGTGACCAAAATATTGTCTGTAAGATACATCTTTACAAAATAAGACTTCACAGGAAACTTTAGGTATATTAATTTGATTTATGCTATCAGAAAGTAGTCTGAACTCTACAATTCTTGCAATATCTGAAGAAAATCCAAATATCCTGATTTAGCCTTTGACAAGATATCACACAAAAAGTTACTTAGTATATTGGATTCTTAAGAAATTTATAGAAAAAAAATGGATTAGACATAAAACGCAATAAAAAGAGGACATTACTATATTTTGTTTAGCAGAATCGTGATTTATAACAGTAATTATACAGGAATGTGCTAAAAAAATACAATCAATGCAAAAACTACCTTAAGAAAAATCACTTATTCTTAAAACAACACTCAAAACCTTCCTTTTCAATAGCTAAGACTACCAATAACACAAAAAATAAGTAATTTCATGATTGTATAGTAAACCAAACTTTTACCTATTTCTGCATATTATATTCTTGGTACAACTTTTTTATGATCCTACAGCAAAACTGGCTGGTTATTTTTCCTCAAAATTATGACAGGTTTAGAATTTTAACACCACTAAGATTGAAAAATACTGAAGAAAATGAAGTAAAAATAGGGAATTTGTAGTTTGATAAAATAAGTTAAAACACCATTTCCAGTCTTGTCTGTTTCCTTTAAGTCTCTAGCTGTAGGCTTCAAAATATATAATCTACATTTGATTAAACTTGTGTCTGTATTTTTTTAAAGATCACTATTTCTATTTTTCAAATGAGTAATTTTTACCGATTCAGTTATTTATACAACTTTCATAGCTTCTTGAATATACGCATTTCCATTTTTTACTAATGATATTGAAAGTGAAATTCTAGGAAAAATTGATTCTATTATTAAGAACACTTATTCAGATATTCTGATAGTAAAATGTACAAGGTTATTCGCTTTTTACACAAAAAACAAAGGAGAGAGAATACACATATAATTAGTTGAGCACTTTAGATATGTCATTAGGTTAAGCCTTATACTGTTAAGTTAGACTGCACGGTGAACTATAATTAATAACCTGGGTATCAAATTACTTTCAACTCCTAGAAGTTCTAAGCTTAATCCATGTTCCAACTAACAATACAAACTTCCAGATGGTGGCCTATCCAAAGATTTTAGTTTAACTGTCAACTATACAACTTATTTTTATGTTACTTGTAACTTACGTATTTTAAAAATTATAAATCGTGTAAATCATTTGTATATGTAAATGATAAAACTTAGAAGTAAGCGAATTTTAAGATCGAAACAGATTAACGATACTTTATTCATTTACCTACATGTTTTACTTCATCATATTCGTTATCATTACTTTCAATTTATCAAAATTTGAGTCGTAGAGCAATTAATATAAGCCTATAAATTATACAACGTATCAACATCTCGTGAACGTAGGCTACGGTCGGACGTCAGCCATGATGCCGACGCTACGGTACGACATTGGCAATGATGTTGAATTACCTAGCCAACTTACGCTCGGTACAAAATAAGGCAACATTTCGGCTCCACTTACCTGTCGTCAGAAGGCTACAAGGCATCACTAACAACAAAGCAAATGTTGCATAAGTCAAGTAAACAATAACGACAATAAAATATCCTTTTATTATTTTAATAAAGAGGCCGCTCACAATTCAAAAATAATACAGCATCACACCTATCTTTCATTTCTTCTCAGAGACCAGTTAAAGCCTCCGAAACCCGTATTACTTCCCTAACATCTTTGTGGACCGCCGCACTCAAAACAGTTTTAAAACTTCCCTAACTTAATTAATTATTATAAAAATATAATGTTGTTTTCGTAACTGAACCTTAATGAATAAAATAACTTAAGTGTCTCACTATCAAATGTTATTCAAGTTTATTGAAATGAAATCAAATATTTTAAGCACCTGTTTCAAAAGGTCAAATGAAAAGTCTGGGGAAGTTTAGCATGCGGATTGATACATTACAGTTTGTTTTCTAATAAAACTTCAACACAAGTTCGGATGAATATCTAAATAATGTAATTACTTTTCCATGTAACAGTCAACTTTAAATTTAAAAAATCACTAGTATAACCCCTGTTTCTATTTTAGAAAAAGCCTTGACCATGTGAACATTTTTTGAATACATGTATTCTTCTAGGGACTTGTTTTAAGATTCTATAATGATGGATGTGCACCGAATAAACAAACTATAGTTGCATCCATCATAAACGTACCTCTTTGAAACCATCTTCGAAATATAGTCTTCGAATAATAATCAGAATATTAGTTATTATAAAACGAAATAATTGATTTACCATATATATATTACAAAGGTTAAAATTCATATGATATTGAATTAAAGATTGAGTCGTAAAAAAAACATAATTCAAATGTACTGAAATTGAGAAAAATTTTTTTTTTCGTAGGTGTTAACACAACCATTTTCTATGGCTTCTCTGAGAAGTGTATTACAGTGGGGTAAGATGTATTTATTTTACTAAAGCTTGAGAATTTTCTAGATGTTTCAAAAAAATATCTGTTACTTATCCAAAATGTTGTTTTCATTCATTCAATAAGCCTCTTATATGGGAATTAGAAGAATAGTTATAAACATGGCTCTATATTTGATTTTATATTCATGTAGTGAAATGAGTTGTGATTTTTGGAACTTAAAAACAAACCCACTAGTTTTGATTAAACACATTTGAATTTCTTCTTGTATATGTATTTTGAATTCGAGACAGACTATTAAAATAGTAGGAAATTAATTCCTCAAGGTTTATATTTAAGTATCCCTTGAACGTTGTTGAATATAGGCCCAGCATGACCAGGTAAGTTAAGGCATTCGACTCGCAATATGGGGGTCACAGGTTCGAATCCCGATCACACCATAATATGCTTGCCGTTTCAGGTGTGGGGGCGTTATAATGTGGCGGCCAATCCTAATATTCGTTGGTAAAAGAGATGCTCAAGAGTTGGCGGTGAGTGGTGATGACCAGGTGCTTTCCCTCATTGCTAAATTAAGAATGGCTATTGCAGATATCCTTCGTGTAGCTTTGCGTGAAATTAAAAAAAAATGTTGAATATAGTTAAGTCAGAAAAACAAAATCTTTGTAAAAATTGCTGTAGAGCTAATAATATAACTGGTTGCTTTCACTTCTTGTTGTTGAATAGATATTCGTCAGAATAATAAAGTATTTTCCTGAGATTGTAATAATGAGATAAGTCTTCCTCTGGGACAGTTTGTCAGTCTACGAATTTGCAACGCTAAAGTCAGTGGTTTAATTCCCCACGCTGGACACAGCAGAGAGCCTAATGTGGCTTTATTGTAAGAAAATACACATATAGTAAGATAAAGAGGGGAACACATCTTTTTCAAGGTACAACAAATACATCCATTAGCACTGCTCAGCATTTCTCAATAATTGATTTAACGAATTTAGTTTAAAATTTAAGAAAGTTATTAAATCGATAAATATTTCTATTTTTCCTTATCTCTATGACACAATTAACTTGTTGATAACATCACATCCAGATGTTAAGCGGAATTAAACTGAACAGTATAGTAACTTAACAACCCATATTCTCGATATTGTAATTTAGATGCTTGCTAGAAGCACATTACATTGGTCTTAGGATATTCGGTAATGTTAATGAACAAGAAGTTATAAGAAATATCTAGAACATTGAATACATTATAAAGTAGAGTTAGCAAGTCAACTGGCTAAGTAAGATGTTTTCTAGAAGGTAGAGTGTTTCAAAGCTATGCAATCTGATATCTGTGCTCTCTCCACCACGGGTATGAAAATCCAGTTTCTAGCATTGCAAGTCTACAGATATATCTTTGTGCCATTAGGGACCCAAGCGGAGTGAATCATTCAATTATTTTACATTTTTGGATCTGTGCTAGTTATTGCACATATTGAGGCACTTTGCACAAGTAAGTCGATTTTACATTAGTGCAGCACATATAACGTTATTTTGTTATTGTTGTTGTTGTTGTTTTGAATTAAGCACAAAGCTACACAATGGGCTATCTGTGCTCTGCCCACCACGGGTATCGAAACCCGGATTTTAGCGTGTAAGTCCGCAGACATACCGCTGAGCCATTGGGGGCCCTTTTAAACACGCCTAAAGCAAGTTACAATGTAGACATGTCTGAAAAACATTAACAGAAAAATAAACTAATTCTTTATTCTTGGGCTGAAGTTTGAATTATTTTCAATAGATAACTTTAAAAACCCACCAAATTCAAGAAAACATTTCGCGCTAGCCATCCCTAATTTAACAGTGTAAGACTAGAAGCAAGGCAGCTAGTCATCACCACCCGTTCGTGGGCTACTCTTTTATCAACGAATAGTGGGATTGACCGTCCAATTATAACGCCCCCATGGCTAAAAGGGCGAACATGTTAGGTGCGAACCCTCGACCTTCGGGTTACGAATCGAACGCTTTAACCCACCTGACAATGCCGGGCCTTACAGAATGTCATCATCACCAGGTATTACCAGGTGATCATCCAACCAACTACTAACCCGACCTGACGCTGCTTAGCTTGGAGTATCGGACACTAAAATCTGGTGTCAGTAGTTGGATTATTTTGATGATAATAAAATATAACTCATTTGTAAATATAGTAATCATGAGAGTGAAGCAGCGTTACTTGAGATGATGAGATTATTAAGACAAGAATTAAAGAAAGGATATAAACTTCCAATTGAATAAATAAATAAATACTCATACCAGGAATTATTACAAATAATTCGTCATTTAGTAACACAGTCATAATATAATCAAATACTCTATTATGTCCTGAGAAATAGATGGTTGGAAAAACTCTCCAGAATATGAAAAGTAAAGATGTTATACATACATTACTATATCTAAGGAAGGCTTAAATCAATCTGTAACAAAATGAAAGGTGTTATGCTATTAATGCTGATCAAACTAAGGTCCATTGAGGTGGCGTGATACAGTTCTACAATCCCTGTTGTAAAAACGATCATATTCTGAATTGGCCAAGCGTGTTAAGGCGTTCGACTCGTAATCCGAGGATCGTGGGTTCGAATCCCGGTCGCACCAAATATGCTCGCCCTCCTAGCCATGGGGGCGTTATAATGTGACGGTCAATCCCACTATTCGTTGGTAAAAGAGTAGCCCAAGAGTTGGCGGTGGGTTGTGATGTCTAGCTGCCTTCCCTCTAGTCTTACACTGCTAAATTAGGAACGACTAATGCAGATAGCCCTCGAGTAGCTTTGTGCGAAATTCAAAAACAAATAAACAAATTCTTTAGAAACATTTGTATATTAATGCATTTTTCCCTTTTTATTCGGTTAGATTTTTCTTGTGTATTCATATTGTTACTATTTGTAATTTTTTTATTGTAACTAGTCGTGATATTATATTATATTCTTTTGTTTGTGTTGTATATATAAAAGTTCGTTTCTAACATAATACGTTTTGCACATACAGTTTTATCTTTTAATACTAATTGCAACAGATTATCATGATGATGGTTCCATAATTTTCTATAAAGAATTAATTTTGTACGTTTCTGTGTGTATTTATATAAAGACTTGGTTTTGTGTCATATAATGTGCTTAATTCAGATTTGGAATTTACTATTATTAAGAAAATAGTTTTGTGCTGTTTTGTATTCATTATAAAATGATCTGTTTAATTAATTATTTTTTGTTTTATTCTTTGTCTTAAATTTAATTTCTGCTGAGATTTACAAAGTTTTCTTGAATGTCTATACACTGTTGTAATTTTTATGTGACCTTTCGTTATATTTTACAGTGTTTTATTTCCTGTTATGATTATATGTAATATAGCGCAAGTATTTTGTAAGGCTGTTAGTAATTTTCACTGGTCTCCAAACTGATATGTGAAATGTTCTATTTTTTAGTGTTTAAATTTAGGGATAGCTGGGTCGGCTTGAAAGTAAAGGGAAATAATAATTTATATACATGCATAACACATACATTTCGTACTCCCCTCGCCTAGTTGTGGTGTATAATTTTTCAAAATTCCTGTGCAAATTGAACTTGTTGGTCTTTATATATAAAGTCATTCAAGGAAACCATTAAGTAAAACTCGCTCTTGTTATTCACGGAACTAGATCAGTCAACAAGGATATCAATTATTTACTCTAGTACAAAAGATTCATGTAACATAACACATCTTATATAGAAAGAGACGGTAAAACAGTGATCTTTACCGTTAGCATATTAAATGACACTTCAGAGATATAGCATCTCCTTTTCTTGAAGTGAAAGGGACCATCAGTTGCGTGAGTATCACCTGCATTCTGAGAATATCGTTGTTGTTAGTATATAATACCACCTTTTCAAAGTCTGGAACAACTCAGGGTATTTCTTTTAAAAATTCCAAATTTCGTTTCAATAATAACAATCTTTTAAAACAAGAATACTTTAAAAATTGTTATCCTTACTGTTAAAAGCTTTTACACAGTTATAACTTAAATACATCACATCTCTTTCCAGTAAGAGTACCACAATTACACTCGTCGTTTGCTTCGTTTGTTGTGTAGTTTGAGTGAAGGTTATTATGCTTTGTGAAGACTCATATGCAGTTTTTTCCGTTGTTTCAGACTCATTCAAAGTCAGATTTCTGCTCTGTAATACGTTTTTTTGTTTGTTTGTTTTGAATTAAGCACAAAGCTACACAATGGGCTATCTGTACTCTTGCCAACCACGGGTATCGAAACCCGGTTTTTAGTGGGTAAATCCGCAGACATACCACTATGCCACTGAGGGGAGCGTTTTTTTTTTTTTTTGGAGCGCTTAAAGATATCATTTGCAATGATCATGTAGTTACTGTACCTAATTACTCAAATATAAATCAGTGAGTCCGAGAATACTACATATGTGGTTACAGTTATGCATTAAATACCTTAGTTTAATTCTTAATGAATTGAAATGCAGTTATTATATTATAAAAAATCCATTTCATATTGTAACTATACACTAAATTTCAGAAATTTATATTTCCATCATACTGAAATTAATGCATTTTTGCCTAAATCCTAATCGTGGAATTATACTTGAAAGTTTAATTAAGTTTCACACTTTCATTTAAATGCAATTATGTATCTAAAGAGAGAGCTAAATATTCGAACATACATGGCTGGCACAAAATAAGTTTGGGTTAAAAGAATGTTGTGAGAGAACTATGCAGTCTACAACTTTTCCAGTTAATACAAGTGTATAAAGATATGTAGAATGCAATTACAAAAAGACCGCAGATAATGCTATGATATGAGACTGAAACTGCAACTTTTTTTTTTCTTGGAGATACAGTAGCATCAATGAAAGTCACATCAAATGATTGTTATGGCCTCCATTCATTTTAACAACCGATTCGTAAAACATGATTGACAGCAGTTCAAAACATATCTTCAGTGACATGCATTGATTAATGTTCAATACAGTATTTTCCTCAAATGTTAGCACGAGGTAATTATAATAATAAAAAGTAGACAATCAGACGAAAACAGAGCAGAAGAGAAACAATATACAATATTAAGAAACATTTGGAAACGTACAAATTATGTAAGAAGTCTGAGAGGTAAATATCAAGGAACCTCATCAGACAATATAATAAAAATTCACAAAAGACCGGTAATCGAACATGCATGGCCAGCATGGTTAAACATATTGTGTGTGTTTCGCAAAGCTACACGAAGGCAAGCAGTCCTAGCCGTCCCTAATTTTGCAGCGTAAGACAAAAGGGAAGGCAGCGTGTCATTACCACCTAGTGCCAATTCTTGGGCTACTTTTTCTTACCAACGAAGAGTGGGATTAACCATACCATTATAAGCCCTTCACGGCTAAATTTGCGGGTATATTTGGTGCCACGGGGATTCGAACTCGCAATCTTCAGCTGGGCGTATGAATTACTATCAATATAAAACTTATTTATAACTACAGCATTCAAAGACCTTCATCACACATTATCAAAATTTCTACACCACTACGTAAATATACAAACCATAGCCGAAAGACTTGCATATTTCTCAACATGACTTTGAAAAAATTGGCAAAAAAAATACAATCTAAAAATCTGTTTTTGAATTTGATCGCTACTACATACATGTTGGAAGCAGACCTAAGCAACTCTTTCTTGTTAGGATGTGTATTTTAGAAATAGACAGATTTATTTAATAAAGGCACTTATTACCATACTATAAAACTTACACAAGTGTCGGACTAATATAACATTTGAAAAGGGTTTTACACGCAAAATATTTTAGTATTAGTTGATAACTAGTAAAATGTTCGTTCAAGTGTAAAACTTTACAATGCCTAAGATTAGTGACTTTATGAAAAACACGAGTGTTAATGCGGATGCCTATATGGACATTTGCAAAACCATAGTTCAGATAGGAGGAAAACTTCTCAGTGAACCTGACCCTCCCTATTCTACAAAGACAAAATTTCGATAATGAGAAGAAGACGAGAAACAAAGGAAAGATATGTAAACGCGACAATTAGACAGAGAAGAAAAGTTTATTTCCTCAAAGAAAGTTCTGAAGTAACTGAACCCACATGTACAGATTTTGACAAAAAGTAGAATGTTGTTGGAAATTGGCCTAAACACGAAAAAGGAGCAAACGATTTTATAAGTGACAGATACAATCGTGATAACATGACGAAACGTAAGTGAACAATCTCCAAACTATCGGAGCGTGAACGCATGTACTAGAAACAGTATATAGTTCTCTTATCGTCGTGAAATGGGGCCTGGTATGGCCGAGCGCGGGTTCGTGCCCGCGTCGCGCTAAACATGCTCGCCCTCCCAGCCGTGGGAGCGTATAATGTGACGGTCAATCCCACTATTCGTTTGTAAAAGAGTAGCCCAAGAGTTGACGGTGGGTGGTGATGTCTAGCTGCCTTCCCTCTAGTCTTACACTGCAAAATTAGGGACGGCTAGCACAGATAGCCCTCGAGTAGCGTTGTGCGAAATTACAAAAACAAACAAATTCGTCGTGAAACGTCCACTTAGGCCTATGCTTTACAATTTAAATAAGCAAGCCGAACTGTTTTTCTCTACAGGGTAAAGAAGCTGTTACACATACGTTCAATAACTTCTCTCGAAATACAGCATGTATATACCGGAGATGGACAAAAGAAGGGCTGCCCTTGAAACAAATGTTGTTAACTTGTTAAATCCTTTATTCAATAACAGAAAAATATGTTTTCAGAACACTCGACGGGATCTTCTCAAAATTATTTCAAATCCTAATTTTAACACTAGCTTTCGTAAATACCTGAACTTTTTATGATTTTAGCTGCCTTCCCTCTAGTCTTACACTGCAAAATTAGGGACGGCTAGCACAGATAGCCCTCGAGTAGCGTTGTGCGAAATTACAAAAACAAACAAATTCGTCGTGAAACGTCCACTTAGGCCTATGCTTTACAATTTAAATAAGCAAGCCGAACTGTTTTTCTCTACAGGGTAAAGAAGCTGTTACACATACGTTCAATAACTTCTCTCGAAATACAGCATGTATATACCGGAGATGGACAAAAGAAGGGCTGCCCTTGAAACAAATGTTGTTAACTTGTTAAATCCTTTATTCAATAACAGAAAAATATGTTTTCAGAACACTCGACGGGATCTTCTCAAAATTATTTCAAATCCTAATTTTAACACTAGCTTTCGTAAATACCTGAACTTTTTATGATTTTAGTTACATTTTCTCATAACAAGTGTTGTGCACCTGATGCACTGACTTAGATCTTATTCCAATTAGTCTACAAAATGAAACAAGTTTACTGCAATAAATTATCGAACGTACACGTGAAACTCAAAACGACACAAACAAGTTAATATTTAGTTATCATTCCCTTGGATTTCAGTTCTGCTTCATATCGACATGACATGCTGTAAACGAGCCTGTGCAGATATTCTTGAGTGATTAACTGCCATTCTTCTTTGTGTACTTCAAAAAGTACGTCTTTCGTATGTGGCTTGCAATTTCTCGTTAATCGGTTAAACTCATCCCTAAATTTTCAATGAGATTGAGAGCCGATGATTGATCTGGCCATATCATAACATCAATTATTTTATTTCTAAGATATCTGTTAAAAGATATCGTTAAAGACTCCACAACTGCAGAGAAACTTGTTTGATTATTCTGTAGCCCAATTGGAATACAAATACCCAAGAAGCCACAAAAGGTGCACAACACTTTATTAGAAAATATAACTCAAATCATGGAGCGTTCAGGTATTCACGAAAACGAGTCTTAAAATTAAGATTTAAGATTACATATGAACATATCTCATCGAATGCCTTCCAAAAATATATCGTTTTACATATTTTGCTGTCATCTGATAAAGGATATAACAAATTAAGAAATTGTTCGAGGGGCCACTCCCAGTATATTATTCCGAAAACAAGTGAAGTGATGGATCGATGGTATCTGGGTATTTTTTGCCCTGGAGGGTCAGGTTCTCTTTGACCTCTTCCTCCTTCCTGAACTTATTTTCCCTAACTGTTTGTATGTTAGGTCCTTCTCAGGGCAATGTTCATTTATAGTCTATTATTCACAGTAGGTCAAGTTAGCTGGTGGCAATTTATTTATCTTATTTTATTATTATTATTTTTTTAAATACATAAATATGTAAACTATAAATATAATATTTAAAGTTTATATACATACATATTTTACTTTAATTTATTTTTCTTTATATTTAAAATATATGTTAATTGGGGAGAGGTATTTAGGATTTTCTTCATCATGTATGAGGTACCTGTCTAGTTCGCATAATAAATCATTTTTCATCCAATTTTTGTTAAAATACCTAATTGTAATATTTAGGAGTCTATCTGATATGGTTGGTATGTTCGAGTAATTATGAATGAATTCAGATGATATTGATCTCGGGACTCTGTATGCAGTTGTAAGAAGTGTGTTTTGGATTGTTTGTAGTTTAGTTTTGATTGTTTTATTACTTACTGTTACCCATGCTGGAGCTGCATAGTCTATTACTGGTCTAATATATGTTTTGTATATTTTCAAAATGTTATCTGTAGATGCTCCACTGTGTTTACCAGTTAGACTCCTTACATAGTTGGTTCATCGCCAAATTTTATTTTTAATTTCGTTGACATGATTGATCCAAGTTAATTTTGAATCATAAGTCAGACCTAAAAATTTTGCTGATTGGGCAATCTGGAGTAGAGTGCCATTCATATATATTTCTGGCTCTTGTTTTTTGTGTTTTGTCGATTTCGTAAAGAGTACGAGCTGAGTTTTTGCTGTGTTTATTTTAATTCTATATTTTTCACAGTATTCACTAATTCTATTTAATTGTGGTTGTATGTTTGTAGCTGCTATCGTGGGTGTTGCAGCACTTTTCCAGATTGCCATATCATCTGCGAACTGTGATGAGAATCCATGATTTGGATCCTTCAATGACATATTGTTTACATACATGATGAAGAGTATAGGGCTAACCACCCCTCCCTGTGGGACACCAGCTAGTGGAGTAAAGTATTTTGAAAAAGTTCCTTCTACGTTTACTCTACATTTTCTGTTTTTCAGAAAGTTAGATAACCAGCGAATAATTCCTCGCGGTAGTTCCATTTCATTCATTTGGAACCTTAGACCGTCGTGCCAAACGGTGTCGAATGCTTTCTCGATATCGAGGAAGCAAGCGACTGTACATTCTTTTTTGTTGAAACTATCTCTTATGGTTTCGGTTAATCTTATTAAATGGTCTGTCGTTTGTCTAAATTTTCTGAATCCATTCTGTTCTTCTGGTAATTTTGATGTTATCTCCAAGAATGTGGAGAGTCTATTACTTGTTATTCTTTCGAGAATTTTGCCAACACAACTGGTCAGGCTGATTGGTCGGTAGCTATTTGGTTTATTCGCTGGTTTTCCTTCCTTATGGAACAATAAAATATTTGCTAGCTTCCAAGAAACTGGGATATATCCTGAGGATAGCGATAAGTTAAATAGTGAATTTAGGTGGTCAAACAATTTCGGAGTGCCCTTTTTTAGGAGAATAGCTTGTATTTCATCTTCTCCTGGTGATTTGTTTTTGGTGTTTTTTATTGCTTCTAGTATTTCATGTAAGGATATTTCCTTTGTTAGTAATGTGCTTTCATAATAAGTGTTAGAACTTGTATTTGTATCAGTTATGTTTACTGGAAATATTGGTTCATATTGATGTTTATTGTTTGCTATGTGATTAGTGAATTTATTGTAGAAGTTTGTATTCATATCTGGATCTGTGTGAGTTTTAAATGTATTTTGGAGTTGATCCTTGAAAGCTTCGGCTATTTCTTTATTTGTGTGTGCAGTGGTGTTATTATGTTCAAGTGGAGGATATTTCTTTGTGTTTGTGTTTTCATTTGTGAATCTTTTAAGATGTGACCAGAATTTTTTCGGGTCAGTTATGTCGTTTAGTTTATTACAGTAATTGTCTCATTTATTTTGTTTTTGTTGTTTTATTTGAGTTCTGATGTGATTTCTAATGTTGTTTATTTGTGTTTTAGTTTCTCTGTTTCTTGTAATCATGTACTGTCTTCTCAGTTGTCTGCGCTTTTTTATTAGGTTGATTATTTCTGTGGTGGGTTTCCATGTGTTGTTTGTTGTTTTATGGTGTTGTTTTGGTATTGTTAACTTGGCTGCTTTCTGAAGGCAATCCGTGATTGTTTGACAATAGTTGTCCATTTCGACATGCGTTTTAACTTCTTTAATAGTTTTATTAGGTAACAGATTATCTAATTCTTGTTTATAGCATTGCCAATCTGCTTTACTGTAATTAATTTTTTCTTTCCTATATGTTATATTTTTATAGGGGGTGAGATCGAAGACGCAAAAAATTGGGAGATGATCACTATCTACATCTTTTCCCACTTCAAATTTTACTAATTTCTGGCTTAAATTATATGTACACATACACAGATCTAGTATGTCACTAGTGTTAGTGGAATAGGATGTATGTGTTGGGGTGGTATCATTCAATAAAGCTATGTTATTATCATCTATAAATTGTATTAATTTTCTACCATTTGAATTAGAACTTCGGCATCCAAAGAAAACATTTTTACTGTTTAAGTCTCCCATAACTATGGTGTTTTGATTGTGGGAAAAGATGTTATTAAGTAAAGTTATATTTAATTGTTTATTGGGTGAACAGTAAATTCCTGCTACGGTTATTTTAGTTTTATTCGATTGGAGGATATCTACAGTAACATGTTCATTGCTACTGTTTAATTTGATTTCTACTGCAGATAAGTCCACTTTGTGGAGCAGCATAATGCCTCTGTTTTCATCATTTTTATTTTTTCTGTCTTTTCTAATAGTTGAGTAATATGGTATTTTAAATCTATTATTATTGTATGTTAGAGCTTCACTTATTATTATAATCTAGGGGTTTAATTCTTCTATTAGATCTTCGATCTCATGTTTCTTGGAAGCTATTGCACCTTGGATGTTGATATACACTACTGTGAACATTGTGCTGTGAGCATGTAACCTGTTTGTGTAGTTATAATGTAGGGTATATGAGGTGTGATGTGTTTTATGGAGATAGTGATTAGTAGTTCTAGAAAGTTAATTGTCTGGTTTGGTTTGGTATATTCTGTTAAAAAATCAGTTATTACATTTTTGAAACTGTTGAAAACAGGCTTGTTTTGTCGGTTGTGTTAATATTCGTTTCTTGTACGGCGATGTTGTTTTCTTTTGGTTTTTGTGTTAATGTGTTCTTGTTCTGTGTATTAGTCTTCTGTACTTGTTGTTTATGTGGTTCTTTTCCTTTTAACATTTCTGCATACGTGGTTTTTGTTGTTGTATTGAGTTCTGTTGATGTGCTTGTTTCAGGTAAGCTGTTTGTTTTCGGTTGATTCTGTTCTGTTGGTGTTCTGATCTGATAAATACGTTGCTTTATTTGTTTGTATTTTTCGCAGCCTTTGTAATTTGCTGTGTGGGTTTGACCACAGTTACAACATTTAGGTGTTTCTTTTTCTTTTTTGCATTGGTTGATATGGTGTTCCCCGCCACATCCGCAGCACCTCGGTGATGCTAAGCAGGCTGCTGAAACATGTCCATATCTTTGGCAGTTGTAACACTGTGTTACAACAATTGCCGGAGTTTTCAATTGCTCAACTTGGTATTTTTGATACCAGAGCAATATTCCATTGTTTATTAAATTTTGTATGTTGTAGCTGTCATCAATGTCAATTCTTATCAGGTTTGTAGGTGTTTGTGTTTTCTTAGAAATAATTCTTTCTGTCGTTGTGTGTGGTATGTTTTGTTCGTCAAGTGCCTGCTTAACTTGGTCCAGGTCAATCGTCTGATGAACCCCTCTTACCACAATTGCTTTTGGTTGCGGCTTACTTCCTGGAAGGTGGATTTTAATATTTCCAGGTTTAAAGGCATCTGTTGGCCATTCTTTAAGTAGTCTGTTGAGATCGACCACATCTTGCCCTTGCACAAGTACACCGCCTCTTGGCAAACGCTTAATGTTAACTATATTAACATTAGGTTTGCATCTTTTTACCTCTGTGGTAAGCAGGGGTTGATTATACTGACCCGGAATGCCTTCTATTATCACCGCATATTGTGGTGGTCTTGTCTTTAAAATAGTACTGTGGTTAGTTGTTTGTTTGTTTTTTTTACTGTTTTTTTTATAATACAGTGATAAATCCTTGGTCCTCCAAGTCTCGATCACTGTCCGTGTCATTTTTTTGTACATTATTCACTGCTGTAATATCAACATCCTTAGTTTTTAAGTTTTGTTGCATTACATTAACGGGACTTAAAGTACCTACTTTTGTTACAGGGGTAGCTACCTCTACCTCAGTATTAGTAGCCATCACTGCTTCTTCTTCAAATTCGGAGTTTTCCGAAGAATTAATTTCTTTAATCAACCTTCTCCTAACTTTACTTTTTTTTAAATTACATTTTTGGTTTTCTTTACCGTATTTAATTCCATTTTTGCCAAACTACAAAGAGCTAGCAATGGGGAATTATTAATGTTATTGCCACCAGTTTCACTTGACTTACCTGTATTCATTTTTGTTCAGCCGTAACGGCTTTTCCCGCCATTTCTTTTGTAGGTCTTATTGGACCCGTAGTCGAGATCTTTGCGGTTTCCCGCTCTTCTGTCGTTGATTTCAGCAGTACTCAGTGAGTTCTTTGAGCGATGTGTTGTCTTGATGAGAAATAAATTAAATTTAAGTTCTTCTTTTTATATTTTTAGTAAGATTTTTTAAAGCCTAAATCGCCTTCAACAAGAGCCAGACAATGATGTTTAGGCCAGGAAGTAACCGCCAAAGCGGACCCCCTGTCTAGCAAGTGAAGTAAACTAAGAATGACCATCGTTCCTTGGTCAATGGTATTTGGGTATTTTGCCCTGGAGGGTCAGGTTCACTTTGACCTCTTCTTCCTTCCTGAATGTATTTTCCCTAACTGTTTGTATGTCAGGTCCTTTTCAGGGCAATATCCATTTATAGTCTCTTATTCACAGTAGTCAAGCTTGCTGGTGGCAATTTATTATTATTTTTTTATCTTATTATTATTTTAAAAGACATAAATATGTAAACTATAAATACAAGATTTAAAGTTTATATACAAACATATTTTACTTTAATTTATTTTTTTCTTTATGTTTAATATATATGTTAATTGGGGAGAGGTATTTAGGATTTTCTTCATCATGTATGAGGTACCTATCTAGTTCGCATAATAAATCATTTTTCATCCAATTTTTGTTAAAATATCTAATTGTAATATTTAGGAGTCTATCTTATATGGTTGGTATGTTCGAGTAATTGTGAATGAATTTAGATGATGTTGCTCTCGGAACTCTGTATGCTGTTGTCAGAAGTGTGTTTTGTATTGTTTGTAGTTTGGTTTTGATTGTTTCATTACATACAGTTACCCATGCTGGAGCTGCATAGTCTATTGCTGGTCTAATATAAGTTTTGTATATTTTCAAAATGTTATCTGTAGATGCCCACTGTGTTTACCAGTTAGACTCCTAACATAGTTTGTTCTTCGCCAAATTTTATTTTTAATTTCGTTGACATGATTGATCCAAGTTAATTTTGAATCATAAGTCAGACCTAAAAATTTTGCTGATTGGGCAATCTGGAGCAGCGTGCCATTCATATATATTTCTAACTGTTGTTTTCTGTGTTTTGGCGATTTCGTAAAGAGTACGAGCTGAGTTTTTGAGCAAGTGAAGTGAGTGCTCTCCGTTTATTTTTTCGAATTTACCGCCAACAAGTGGCATACACCTACAAGGCTACAATACAAGAATTATAAACCCAACAATAACAACACAGTATATATTTCTACTACAGGAAGCCCCCAGTGTCACAGCAGTATCTTTGCGGACTTACAACGCTAAAAACCGAATTTCGATACCGGTGGGCAGAGCACAGATAGCCCTTTGTGTAGCTTTGTGTTTAATTCGAAAACAACAACAGCTACTACAGGAAAATGTAATGTAACAGATTTACAGTTATACATCTATATCAATACCTACGTTTGTTTCAGTATAGTGTTTTTATTATGTGATGTATATTGTTGGTTGCGTATTGCATTAGTCCCGCCTATTCGGACATTGTTGAACGTTCGAGAATCTTGCGAAATTGGTGTATAAAAGCAAGTCGTCACAAGGAGCCAAGAAACAGTTTTATATTATTGTTTTATCAGTTATATACAATAAGCCTTGAATATTATAATTGTACATGTATTAATCAGAAAACTACATAATGTAGCCCGAAACGTTTGTAAATTTCGATCGTTACGAACCGTTCAACTTCAGACGTTAGTATTTCTACAAGGGCATTAGATATATATCTTCATCTATGAAAAGTAATATTTTAATTCGAGTTGGGCCAAACAAGAATAGATCTAGCTGGCACTCCATGCAGTACTCCCGCCTGAAAATGTAGATAAGTTATCTAAACATATATTCTAAATGTTACATAAATATACATTCCATCATAGTTACAGAAAGGTGAAATTTGTGGACATTTTTGAGACAATAGTTCACCCCTTTATCTTTAAGTGCTCCAGATCCAAACGTTAAATCTAAAAATTACCAGTACAAATGAGTAAGTTATTTCGGGGTGTAAGATGACGTCCGTGATTACGAGAAACCCACTTTACGTAAAAATATACCTCAGAACCTAAAGATGACCTAAAAAGGTCAAAACGTTGTTCTATGCTTTGTTGGTAAAAGTGTTAACACCCATATCAGCCGTCCTGGGATACATGTAAGACGATGTGTTCACTTTCCTCGGACAATATGTAAAATGTCATAATATCTGCATATTTAAAACAAAATCGTCAAAATCAATAAAGTAAATCAAAATGAAATATCATCACAATAACACAAAATCCAAATTGTAAGACAAACAGCGCCAAATGGGAAAAAACACAAAAAACAAGTACTGGATTATCCAAAATAATAAAAAATTCCATATAAGAACCAAAAAGAGGTCTAGCATGTCTGTAAATGATACCAAACAATGGATTTGTTTGTTTTGAATTTTGCGTGAAGCTGCTCAATGACTATCTGCGGTAACGATACCCAATTTAGCAGTAAGACTAGAGGGAAGGCAGGTAATCATCATCACCAACCGCCAACTCTGGCATGGCCAGATGGGTTAAGGCGTTCAACTTGCAAGATGAGGGTCGCGGGTTCGAATACCCGTCGCACCACATATGCTTGTCCTTTCAGTCATAGGGGCGTTACGGCCAATTCCAAACAATGGAAAGAGTTAATAAGCAGCTGTGCGTCATGAAATATTAGTGAAAAGAAGAAGAAAATCCCCAAAAATACCTGTCAATGTAAGTGCTGGGAAGAAAAAGTATAAGGAAAACCAAATGACAAGTCAGGGCTGATAGTCAGGATAAATTACATTTCAAAAGCACATCCACACACACAAAAAAAGAACAATATTATTTTCACTTTTTACATTACTTAATATAAAACTATAACAACGAAAACAAGTCAAACAAAACTAACTGAAACCGCCGCTTAATCGGTAATGAATATGACAAATATAGTGCGGTTGAAATACTACTATCATATATTCTTTCAATTCTTGAAAATATCTGAGAAAGTGGATAAGGAATGTGATGTTAAAAATATAACAGGTCCAATACGGTAGTTCTTAACCCTGTTGGAGGTACTGAACCCCGGAAGTTTCGTACTTGCATTCACTGAACCCTTCGTAATCTGAAAAATAAAGTATGATTTTTTCAAATTTAAAACATAAGTAGATATTTTATTAGTGCACAAAATAAACCATGCATCAGTTGCACACAATATCACTGTGTTAAAAGAACAAAACCAACAAAACATGAATTTCACACAAAAACGTAAGTCAATGAACATTTACTGCAAATCAATATGACTTTTGTTGTTGCCTTTCAGAGACAAGTTCAGAAATGCGCGGCTTCACCTTGGCAAGTGCCACTCTCATATCATTCTCGCAACAAGGTCTGTTCCTTTTCTTTGTTTTTGTGACTACAATCCTCTAAAAGGATTGTTCGCAAAGATATGTTGTAACAAACGGTATGAGTATCTCAAGGGCTTTCTTAGCAATAAGAGGGTACGCTACGATTTGGTGACACCAAAACGTCGAGAACGTTGTTGTTCTGAAAAGTTGCTATTAAACCTGGCTCTGATGAAGTTCAATGATTTCGTCGAGGAATTCATCACTGACATCTGCTGTCGCAACACTAAACGTGAACGGCTGTTCACCCATGCTGGAGTGTGTTTTTCTTATAGCAAAGCCACATCGGGCTATCTGCTCAGCCCACCAAGGGGAATCGATCCCCTGATTTTAGCATTGTAAATCCGGAAACATACCGCTGTACTAGCGGGAGGCCCCGTGCTGGATATGACTCTGGTGTGGAAGTATCTGTCGAAAGACTTTGCGAGCTCCATCTGAACAAACTGCAGAAACCATATCCCATGAAAGATCGTAGTCTCTGAAGAAGTCATGAGCAAGTTTTTTCACAACTGCTGCTCTAGTTGTTGTTATGAGAGGCTTACAAAATAAAAAAATCTTCTTTTATCTCGTCGATCTTCACATAGCTCACAAATACAACAAGCTGACTTAGATTGGAAACGTTGGTGTTCTCGTGGAGTTGAAGGCTGAATTTTGCTGGGCTTAAAATCAGATCTGCAACCACTTGAGCCAAGATGTCATCTATTCTGCTGCTGATGGTGTCATTTGAAAGAGGAATTTGGGATAACATTTTTCAGCAACTCTTCCAAGCATGATATTCGCCATCTTCAATGCAGCTGGTTTTACAAGTGCTTCACCAATGGTGTGTGGTTTGCCCTGCTTTGCGATCAAGTACGCAACTTCTTACGATGCTGTGAGGATCGGTTTGTCGATGAGTACAAAGCCGAGAACAGGCACAGTAGCCTTTTCATCGAATTCAGCAAGCGTTGTATTCTTGTATTTTCCATCTCCATGCAGCTTTAGGGAGTGTTCTCTTAGTTTTCCCAGTGCTAGACTAGAATTACTAAACTTGGCATTACAAATCATGCATGAAGGATGCTGACTCCCATCATGTTCCCTTATACACGTGAATCCATATTGTACGTATTCGTCAGATCACTTTCTGTTTTTGCTCGACATAGTTAGTATGAAGGGATTGAAATATTAGGAAAAAATAACAAATGACGCACAATTACTACAGTCACAAGTCGACTGCTTTTATGTATAAAGCGTTATGTATATACGTTGTTATTCATGTAGACATTTTTAGAACTAGCTTGATCGATCATTTGTATTGGCCTGGTATCTGTACGAGACTAATCGAGATTACTGTGTTATGTATAAAGCGTTATGTATATACGTTATTATTCATTTAGAAAATTCTAGAATTAGATAGATCGATCATTTGTAATGGCCTGGTGTCTGTACGAGACGAATCTAGATTACTCTGGAATACTGGGAAGTTACGCGATTGTTCGGGAAGAGTAGGCCTACTAGTATATAAACAGACGGCGATGCAGAAGAAAGAGAAGAGTCAGTCATACGTTTGAGAAATTTTCAACGTTTGCTGTGTGTTTATTCAACTTGGATTTGTAACTGGAGCTAGATCTACAGAAGCTGTGATTTTATTTCGTCAATCTTTACGATTCATTCGAATTAGTGGTTATACTGAAAGTCAACACGTACAAGACTGTTTATGGGAGACCGGAGCAAACTTCGGAATTTCTTCGTGGGACCAAATTCACACCCTAGACTGGAATTTTGGATTTCTGATCTGGACTTTTGAATTTTTATTCTAGATCACTATATTGGACACAGGCCAGTACCATTTTGTATTGTAATTAATTTTGAAGGTTGAAACTGAATATCTGTCATTGTTATTATATAATTTGTTATATCTGTTACATATATAATAGTTTATTGTAATACATTATATAAGCTGTTATCTGTCTTTCTGTTGCGTTCAGTCCACATAAAAACATATAAAAAAACGTGACACTGCTAAGCGTACGAAGTTCCCTGCAGCACAGATATTAAGGCCAAGTAATGTGACGTGATCAGCCACAGCCATTGAAGGCCAAGTGGAGCATGACGTCACGAATAATATGAGTGGGTAAACGGAATGGACACACACACACAGTGTGTCTTGATCTCTGCCAAACATCTGAGACTGACTCGCCGAACCACTGGGGTTCGATTGAACCCAGGTCAAGTACAATTGATCTAATATAATGTCTTATAACAAGTTTAATTAAACATGTTCTGCCACGTGATGAAAGGCATTTTACCATAACAATTGTCGCTGTCGTTTAATCTTTTAATATTAACATTTTTTTTGAAAATAATATTATTTAATAGCTATCATAATTTATTTTGATTTGTTAGCATCTGGATACCTGAATTAAAGTGTTAAGCTAAAGGGAAAACTTCCTGCATGTTCAGACATTCATTTGTCCTTGACAAAAGAAGGCATCACCATGTTCATCCATCTAAAGATCAACTTAGAACCTTTGAATTCTTTTCTCCTTGACAATTCTCGCTGAAGATAACCAAGCACTCTGTGAAAGTTGTATTCTCTTTATCTCAGCATTGGCACTATCCCTAGTAATTCAAGGAAGATGATATGACAACTGCTTGGTCAGATTTGTGTTAACTGTATCTACCTGATGGTGAGTCAACCTTGTTCATCTCAATCGGCCATTTTACCCAACAAATATATCAGTATATTCAACAACAATCTCTCTAAGTTGCTTTCCCTGCAGGGACATTAGTTGTAGATTGTTTGCACAAGCCTCAAACAATGATTTCACACATATTTGTAGTTTCAGATTCCCTCTACTAGGTACACTCCTTCAATCCACTATTTTTGGGCTTGCCCTGTTTGGCATTGTGAAATTTTCCCACAGAATATCAAAACAACAGTTTCACAGTGACTAATAATTTCTATACCAAAGCCACAAGTGAGGTCAAATTTGACTAACTCGCTTATGTAAGTGTATATCACAGATGCAGCTGAAGATATGCCTTTCCACTCTCATCTTAGTTTATCACCATTTGCCAGAATGAACTGTTATCCATAAGTTAGAGTGTTAATCTCACTTGGAGGCCGGACATATTGTGCAATATAAAACATTTTTGACACTCACACATCAATCAGGAACTCAATTCCTCATCCTTCTACCATCACAGATACATACATAGATACCTGACTCCAAGAGAGCTAGACAGGGAACTCAACCTTTGAGTACAAGCCATCTGCTGTGCTCTCTACATTCATAGCCAGATACGATTTTGGGCTCCATTAGTTTTCCAAAACTGTTGAAAAAACATTTACTAATTGCTATTAGTTTCTTGAACATGCTGAAACGTTGGTAAAGATTAATAGCCTTGCTACTTAGAAAAGTATAGGAAGTTCATTATAAAGTGACATAACATACCATACCTAAAGCATATGTAGAATTAAATTTAGGTGGATACATCATTATTGTAGACTATGGTATTAAAATCATGAGACAACTGTCTGTTCATTGGAAACCAGCATGATGGAAGTACTTAGGTAGCACAATTCACTTACATTTAGCCACAGCAGGCTATTTCCTTTCTGTGATCAATTCAAAATTACCACTTCCCATCTTGTTGCATTGAAATTGTCTTTTTATGGATGAAAATATATCTATCACACAAATAATGCCTTACCATTTTGTTTGGCAGTCTTTCAATGAACACTTTTGTGATCTGCTGAAGCTATTAAAGGATATGCTTTACTTGCAGTTGTTACTGACTGTTTACAAAAGGCCAGATTCTCAGTGGCACTTCTTTTCCATGACTTGAGCAGTTATCATAAACTCATTTGATTCCCTACTGGGTCAGACCATTGATGCAACTAGACGTGACTGCATTCCAGTTGCACCTCATTTAATGGGTCAAAGGAAGCCAGGGTCTGATCATCCAAACTGAGTATCAGGAGTATGAACCATCTGGTCCAGAGACTAGCCATGACAGATAAGTTACATGATCTGAAATTCTTCATAAAATGGTCTAGATCTTTTTTTGCAACACCTTTGAGTATATTAAGGTAATTACATTTTCCACAACTAGAAACACCGAAAACCAAGAGTCAGCAGCCAATGGGAGATTGTTATCAAAAAGAGTCAGTGACTCTGGAAGAAGTCCTCTTCTGAATTTAAAACTTTTGCATTGGTTCAATGGTTCACGACTTAAACCTTGCTACAACCAACAACTCAGGAAGACCCACCAATATCTCATGCACACAAAATGGCTGTACATGCTCATTTTGTGAGAATTAATCTCAAAATGAAGGAAACACAAATTAGTTAGGATTGTCACAATTTTGTGGCATCTGGTGAATCCAACAAAGTGGGGTGGTTTGTATTAGATCTCCAGAATCATAATTGCCAGACTAATAGGACCCCACATTTGGTAAAAATTGACGAGACTGAACGTGCTGTCGATAGAAAATGCATGTAGACCACAATCATCTCACCAGTTGGTTTAATGGAGGTTACCAAATGGCATACAGAGTAGACCATGGGACAGTGGCAAGTTTCCTCAAACTGTGAGGCATATTGGTAAAATTGTTCAAGAAAGGGTATTTTCTTGAGAAGAGCCAAATAAAAAGCTGCCTAGCATGACTCGTCATTCTGTTATCCTAAAACAAGGCTTACCATCTTCCAAGATGACAGTCATTGAAAGTCCCAAGTTGAAGATATTGATGTTGAAGATATCTTGGTCAATAAAAAGAGTCTATGGCCACAGTCACAGTTCCTTAGGAGAAAAGTAAAAAGTCTACACTGTTATTCAAAACAACAGCAAAGGATGATTTTTAATCTATCTGTAATGGATACACTCTATAATAAGCCATACAGTGATTGTTTTTAAATCTGGATGGTCTGACTATCATGTTAAAGGTACATTCAAATGTGTGTATGTTTGTATTGAGCACAAAGCTACAAAATGGGCTGTTTGCACTCTGCCCACTACAAGTATCAAAACCCATTTTTTAGTGGGGTGAGTCTCAAGAAATACTGCTGTGCCACTGCAAGGCAACATTCAAATGAAGATCAACTTTAGGACTATGAGACAGTCATTACAGAGTTGTAACAGAGATTTGACCTGGTGACAAATAAAGCAATTCATCAGGCTGAATTGAAGGCCCAGAAGAAAGGCAAACCTCTAAGTTTTACTGCTTACACATATTATCTGAACAACTTGTATGATCAGATTGTGAGAACATTCTCATTGAGAAACTTCTAAGTGCTTATGTACCAAAAATTTCTCTGACAGGGTACTAACTTCAAAAAATGGGTGAAACATATATTTTATCTGTGGAGGTCACCTTTGAGTGAGCTACCTAAACTATATTGAGAAGCAAGGTGGATAAATCTGTGAGTTTCAAAAGATGGTGCAACAGGTAAAGGAACGCCAACAGCAGGCAGTGAATACTATCGCCGTCGTTCTGGAAAACTGAACAAAGTCAGACCTAACCACCAACTCGGGAAAGCACAATGAACAACTTGCATCAAAGAGAATGATTGCTAACCTGGTTCTTTCAGGATTGGGTGGGCCTTCTACATGTTGAAAAACAAGTTTGAGCAATAGAGTTTCTGGTTAATACAAGCAAAACTCTCACCATGGCCAATTGACAGCAACTAAATTTTAGCAAATGGAAATGGACTAAATGCAAACAGAGTTATCAAACTCTGACTATGTGTATAAGGTATTGCTTACAGAATGAAGATATTTTTCACCATCTTTTATTCTGGCATCTGCATTCTTGAAGGGAATGTACAACAGACTTATTGATCAGTTTCTTTTATGAACTAGAGGACTGATGTTGAATGGCAGAGTTTCCAGCATCAGCCAGATCAATTCCAGGAATAGCATACTGTTCCATTAGTGAATGTGGTAGTTATATGGATAAAGTTTTTCTTTGCTAAAACATTATATTTTACTTTTTCTTTCTATATAATGGCATCAAGTGTGGCAAAATTATCAGTATTTACTGATATAAAAATATATATATGAAATACAGTAAATAATACCTTTGTTTCTTTCTCTTTCTCAGCACCCTGCAGCATTGATCACAAATAAAAGTTCCAACTTACAGTTTCAACCACAAAACTATTTTCTTTTAATTTAGTGTTTATATTGCTATTCTTTGTTGTTGTATTCAATGAAATCTCAACTTTCATGTGAAAAGCAGTAAAGAACAGTGGAAGCGCATTAGCTATTTTGAGTAGATGTAAACACCATATAATTGGGAAGTATTTTGTTACATGATCAGGTTAATGTAATTTTAGAAATTTTATTTCATTGAAGTTCTGTTATGCTAAGACGAAAAGTTTATAATCCTTACAATTAAGTTATTTTAGTTAAACAACAATTATAACAATAATTAAATACATAAAAATCATGAATTTGGAGAATGCAAACTCCATGCAGTTTGTACTTGAGTAGATGTTTTCTGTAAATCTCACAAATTTCAGTGTCCAAGAAACATTTCATATAATTTTCAAATAAACACTTCATGATATTAAAATAAATCAGTTGCAGAGAATGTATCAAACTACTTTAACTTACCACATTTTCTAGGCAAGCTGTAAAAAGGTTGAAAAAATTCTGTTAGCTGATTAGAGTGGCAAATAATGATCACACACATTTGATCAAGAAAATAACATACATGCCTAGACTAAATAGCTGGTGTCAATCTTCCTTTAGAAAAGATTGTGCTCTTTCTACTGGTTATAAGTATGTCTGTTATTAATATAAAGTTAATTAGCAATCAATGTAGAAACTCTTAGTGAGAGGGGTATCTCTTGTGGGTTTTACAACAAATATACAATGATATCCATGTGAATCAAGTAGATACAAGATGCAAATTTTAAACTAATACTTTAAAATTTACATTTAATTTGAGTTTGTAAACTGAAAAAGTTTCATATCTGATATCATAAAAAATTTGAAGAGGTATCTTGGAACTAAGACTCATCACGTGACACAGAAGAAAGAAGATTATTTCATTTTGGGATTAAGAAGTCAAAACTCTGATATAAACATTTTAGTTATAAATTGCATTTTATGCCATGCTTACAGTGATAATAAGGCAGTTTAACTAATTTTGGATGTTAGAATGTCATGCCCATTTTTATGCAATTGGATGAAATAAAAATATTTATGAAATTAACAGTAGCATACAAAATTCACAAAAATAAATATCAGATAAAATATGAGCATGGTGTACCTGATATTTATCTGATTGTGACAGAATGTTTTCAATCGTGTAGATCAAACTGTTTAATTTCTATAATGTACATTGGTTTATAGAAGGCATATTAATATCAGAAACAAATGACCTTATAACACCATAATGTTGTTTTTGTTTAATTAAACACTCATCATTTCACTTTACAGCTTCTTCAGAAGTTTTCACTAAAACACAAATTGAAACTGAAATACTGAAAGATTGAAATACTCAGTAAAGCAAAATTTTCTAAATTTTTTCTTAACATTATTTCGTACATGAATACAGTATGCATTTCTTTATTGTGCACATTTTACATAACACATGGTCAAGAAAGCTAATGATTTCATTCTGTCTGCCCTTAATCTGTTTCAGATCTCTAGCAGGTACATACATGTTCTGTTCATTGAGAGGAATATTGCTATAATATCCTCCAACAATTGTTCAAGTGATATCTAAATTTTATGACTTTATCTACATTGTAAAATGAATGACCAGCAACATTGTTGCTCTGGGTAAAATTTCTTGCAAACCAAGAAATGTTAGATTTTTAGATAGAGAATCTAATAAAAGTGACAATTCTAAGTTTCTGTATTAAAGAATATTCACTTTGATTCCTGTCCCATTATTCCACTTTGCATTACAACTTAATAATATATTTAGCATTACTTCACATTTGATATCTTCACTGAATCTTCAGTTATTGCTCAGACTTCTTTCATTACTTAAAAGCAAATTCAGTTTTTCCAAAATATACCACACATGTTTAACTAGTTGTCAGAGAATCACACTTTACTGGTATTATATGAACAAAATTACTGTAAAATGATGTATTTTCCATTGTAAATCAGTCCAAATTATTTCTCATGCCATCAACTACAATAGATACCATTATATATCAACCAACATAAGGAATGCAAATTGGGTACATACACACATTACTATAGATGACTACCAACAGATGTGGTCTGGGTGTCCACTAATGCACTGTCAAAAGTTCAAGCAAAGCAGTGGTTACCAGAAACACAAATACAAACTGTAGAAAACCTAAGACTTTCACTGCAATTTTGTTAAGTATGGATTGTAACCCACATTGCTGAAAAACACACTATCCTTAAATCACTACAAATAATATCACAGAAGGCACCAAACAATACAATAATATGGATATAAAGGAACATCATAATAAATTTGTGAGTGGGATGAGTTATGGTGCAAATGAAAAGGTTCACCAGTGAAAATTTCCCATACTTTCAAAAAAATTAACAAGTCATTCATTATACATTTCAGATCATGCAGTTCATTTTATATCTATCAAAGAGAAATACTACTACTAAACATTTTCCCTGAATTGATAAACTTTGGACTTGTGAAAAATAAATAAAAAGATGAAGTAACTCTAGTCCAGTCACTGTCCATGAATTTGAGATCACAGAATGTCAAAGTTCTTTAAACGACTAAGATTCGACAACTATACTGAGAAGCACATCACCTCATTCTGTGCTTATTCAACATATCTTCCAATGGTTTCTCTCATGATAATTGACAAAAAAAACAGATTTCTTTCTCCAACAGAGAAGGGGGGATTCTTATCCAATTCCTTATTTTCAAAAATTTGCTATCTCTTCTCACCATGGAACTCAGTTCCTCTGGTAACATGCCATCCTTCTAAGAGTATTATCAAACTTTTATCCAGTTTATTTAGTAACATAAGTCTTTTTATTGTTATTGAGAACAACCATCAAACCCTAGAAGATGCTGTTCAGTGAGAAATCATAGTACATATGCTCTGTTTCAAGAAAAATGGGCCAGCAAAATAATAACCTGGAGGTAAATGTCCTTTCCAAGAAAACTATAAATCACATTTTAACTCATGGTTGTTTGTTTTATATTTCCTTCATTGTAGAGCCAAAAGACCCTACAGACAACCAGAACACAGGTCCACTACCCTTACAACCCAAAGCAAGCATTTAGTCTACCTGCCAACAAACACTTAAACACCACTACTAAGCACATACAGACTATGAAAACCAGCCATACACTCGTAAAAAGCCCAACTGCACAACAATTGAGAAAAACACATCATTAAACAACCAAAAACACAAAGTGAAGCTGTTTAAGTCTCAGAAATCACAATTATGACAGAAACCCTGAATAAGAAAATCCAAAACAGTTTCAACCAGAACTAAACAAGAAAGCAATACTGTCATTGATTCAAATACCTAATACAGCTGCAAGATTGCCTCCACCACCACAATGCACCTCTGTTTTCCCCTTCCTTCTCCAATATAAATAACATTACAAAAACAGCCAACCTCTCCATCAAACTACAATGAGTTGAGAAGATTTCAAAACTAGTATGGTCAATAAAACAAGATGAAATTATATCACTGATTTCTTCCTATTGTCTTTCTTCTCAAGGCATTTTCCAGTTTTTTGAATCTCAGACTATGGTTTCCTCTCTGGAAAGGAGCCTTTTGTGTCATGTGTCTCATTAGTCAAATTAAACACTTCAGAGATGTTGGAACTAGAGGATGTTGTAGCATCTCCTCTTTTACATACAGTGTGTGCCAAATTATTATGCAAGTTTCGTTTTATGAGTATCTCAAAAAGTATATATTTGATATAAATGAAATTTACATTGATTAACTACCATATTATAACACACAATTTGTGCAATTGTTGTTAAAATCCACTAACAAATAAGAAGGTTATAAGAGGTTTTTAAAAAATGTCAGATTACACAGTGCCAAATAATTAAGCAAATTCCTAAAAAATGAGTCTTCAGCAACAAATATAGTAGCTGTTTGAAATAAAAATAAATAAAACTGAAACAAACTTCAATAACCAAACATAACTGAAGTGCCACTTAATACATAAGAATTAGAAGGTTATTTATTAATATAACCATCATTTTTAACATGACTTTGTTGAGCCTATCATTGACAGAGCTGGTCAGTTTTTGAATGCCATCTGCTTTAACATCTCTTCCATGTATGATTAATGATACTTCAAAGGTTTAATAAGAAGTTTAAACCTAGAGAGGAGGCTGGCCATTCTATAAACCAGTTATTTTTTAAGACTAGCTTTGAAAGGTAACCCAGTGTACCATGAGCAGCATGAGATGATGCAATATCTTGTATAAAAATTAAAAATTACCTTTTTTTGACTCCCAAAGACTTGCTCTTATACTAAAATTACAAGGTGTCCTTAAGAAATATAATGTAGGCTTCAGAAGTAATTTTTACATCAGCAGGTGTTCTCAATGGATCCACAAGCTCAGCTCAACACATTATTCCTCCATGCTGACATCTCATTCTAGATAAGGATGTAGTACATTTAGCATGCCATTCTCTCGCTTACCCATTTGTACCATTAATATTTGCATGACATTCATAAGTAAATAAAACTTTTTGAAAATTGGTTTTTATATAATGGTTGGATTTTAATGACTAGTTGAATTGCAGCTTAACACATTTTGCAATATTCTGGAGGACACTACATCTTGATGATTTTAAAACATCTGGAGCTCCAACCTCCTGGAATCTCTCTCTACTTGAAGAAAGAGGTTTCTTTATAGTTGTTCACTTGCAGATAGAAGTTGGCATCTTGAAAGCACCCATACATTTCCTTTGTTAGATCTTGTTCATTTAGCAATAAAATTAAATAGGTACTTCTTAAAGAGTTCTATGGGGTTGACCAAGTTCTTTTGCAATTTCAAATGATTTTTGCATTTAGCAAGACTATTTACAATTTTTCTTCTCCTCTGACATTAAGTAGTTTCTTTTGCTTATATTTTCAATCAATATCTGCTGCAAACAAAACTTTCTTAATAATTTGGCACCATGTAATTCATGACACATAGAAAACCTCTTACAACTTTCATATTTGTTAGTGGATTTTAATAGCACAACTTGTATATGACAATATGATAGTTATTATGTACACATTTACTCTAAATCAAACATATGCTGTTTGAGATATTTATAAAAACAAAACATCCGTACTAATTTGTCACACAGTGTACTTTATTTATATAACAATTATAAATTGTATTAATTGAGATTTTCCTTATACTTTCAATCTCCCATTGTAAAATCCGCATTACACCCTTGTTCAAATTAATTGAAACAAAATGAAAAATTACAATTTTTTCTTTTTTCGCATTTTATTTCTGAGAATCCAAAAATTACTCAAAAATTAATACATTATATTACCACTTTTATTTTTCAGAAGATCATTCATCCACTTTGGCATCAAGTCCATGATCTGACTGCAATCTTTACTAATTTTTGGATTGTGGTACCACACCTCTATTATGGTCTCAATTAGCTTATCTTTAATAGTACAGTCTTTTCCCCAAAGTCTTTCTTTACAAATCACCCAAAGATTTTCAACAGGATTTAAGTCTGGAGAGTTTCCAGGCCAGTTCAGCACCTTTATTCACATTGTAGTCATAAAATTCTTCACATTTCAATGTGTGGCATGGAGCCAGATCTTGCTGAAAAATACCAGATCCATTTAGAAATCTCTTTAATTCTGAAACGACTCTTCTCTGCATAACTTCAATGTACTGTGGTCCTCGCATCATACCTTCTACGATATGTAAGCCTCCAAAACATCTTCTTCAAGGGATGTTTTAAGAACTGATTGATGTGAGATTCTTGAAGTTTCTCACCTGGAGATCTGCAAACATGCAGACTTCTTTGACCCTGTATGAAGAAATGAGTCTTGTCACTAAATAACACCTTCCTCCATTGTTCTTGTGTCCAGTTTTTGTATTTCAGACCCTACTGATACCCTTTTTTCTTCATTGAGTTGGTGAGAAGTTGTTTTTTAACTGGTCTCCTTGCCCTTCTAATGCAATTTTGAATGCCGTAATATTCCTCAAAATTTTGTCATATATCCAAAAAAACAGATTGGCTGTACTGCAAAACACAGCTAATGATGCCGTCTGTGTGAAAAAATTACTATTAAAGGAAATCAGTGGGTCCAGCGAGCCTCCACCAGCTGCCATGCTGAAAATATTGTAAAATGACCATTTGTTTCAATTAATTTGCACAAGGGTACACAGTCAAGTACCCCTAGTTTTCAACTCTTTCCTACATCACTTCACACAAACACTACTGTAACAAACTTACAAATCAATCATTTCTAGTTTGATTCACATTTTATATTGATCATTTTCCAATTGTAAATAAATCCCAAATGTTAAGCTATGTAACACAATATCAAAACTTTCTATAGCTAACATTAAAACAAAAGCGCAAATTTATGAAAAAGAAAACAAAAACTATTTACTACAATATTACATCTAGTATTGATTTTAACTGACCTATGTTTAAAAATAAATTTTCCCAAAACCTCCTCACAGAGATAAACTTTGTTCACAAATTGCTTTATAAAAATATCACCACCTTATGATTCCAAACTCTTATTGATTCTAAAACTGAGTTCAATAGAAATAGCTTTGATCATTATTGCTCAAATGTTCTTGTATAATTAAATTGTTAAACTCAATCTCCTAAAATGAGGTTAACTTTTTAAATCATAAACACCAAATAATGAAGGGCTTAAACTAACAGTTGTTTCAATAACTTTTATAGTAACATCTTTATAATATTACAATTTTTCAAATAAGTATAATGTTCATAGGCTTAGCCTTGGATCAGGTTCAACATTTATATTGTTTCTATATTTGGACATGAGTGCTGCAAGTGATGAAAATTTCACCTCACACAAGGACATAGTAACTAATGCAGGGGTTCCCAACCGGTGGGTCACAAAGCCTTGGCAGGAGAATTGCGTAGCCTTGTTAGAAGTAGCTTGGGATAACATTAATTTAATTTCATCAATCACATTTTCATGGTCTTACATTTTTTTGTTTCAGTGCAAAGCAAAACGTGTGCTACGTTAGTTCAATGTCATTATGTGATATTATGGGTGTACGTATGTGTGCCTGTGAGTGAATGTGCATGTGTCTGCAACTGTATGTATGTGTGTACTAGTAAGTAGCGAGTACATGAGTGCACGTGCATGTACGTATGCTTGTGTGTCTATTCAGCTGTGATTAAGTGTGTGTGTGCTCCCTGTCAACACAAGTCACATATCCGTTGCTGATTGGTGGATGACAAATTGCGCGACTGGCCACACTCCCTTCCCTCCCAATACTTACCCCATCATTACTCAACCTGCACCCCCCCACAAGTAGTCAGTGTAAGATCTACAGTTGCCAAAGCATTCATTATTCACCATTTTAATTTTATTTTAACAAGGAGATAAGTAAGCAGTAGAGGTGAGTTGTGTCCACAGCTAAATGGTGCAGATATTCAGAATGCTACCTCAACACTGGCATCACCACTGTGCTTGCCAACGACGGCATTGAGAAACCACAGTGTGTTTTGTGCCATGCTGTCTTGAGTGCAGAGTCAATGAAACTATCAAAACTCAAGCATCATCTCGAGAAGAAACATCCAGAGTATGCAAAGAAGGGTTTGGATTTCTTCAAACGGCATGAATGGTGTCTTAAAAGCCAAAGAATCAATAGAAGTGGGTTGTTTCAGCAGCAGAGTGCAGCCGTAGTGGAAACTTCATATAAAATTGCTGAACAAAAAAAGCCTCACACGATTGGAGAAACACTTCTTAAACCCTGCATGATGAAAGCAGTAAATCTTATTTTTGGAGAAGCCAGTGCAAAAAAGATGCAGCAAGTATCCCTGTCAAATAATACTATACAGAGGCACATTTCTAAAATGTCTATGGATGTGAAGGAACAGGTTTTGACTGAAATCAAGGGTTTCTCTTTGTTCTCCTTTCAGCTCGATGAGTCAACAGATTTAAGTTCATGTTCTCAGTTGCTTGTCTTCGTGAGATACATTAATTCAGGTGACATCAAAGATGAATTCTTATTCTGCAGTGCACTTGAAACCACAACAAAAGCTGATGATGTCATGGAAAAAGTTTCAACTTTTTTTCAAGACGAAGATCTTCAATGGGAAAACGTGTGGGGTTTGTACGGATGAGGCACCGGCTATGCTGGGATTGAATTCAGGATTCCAGTCAAGAGTGAATTAGCTAGCATCTCAAGCAAAGGGCATTCACTGCATGATTCAACGATATGCTCTCGTCAGTGAGACTCTCCGTACCTCTCTGCAGGAAGTTCTTGAATCTGTAATCAAAATTGTAAATTATGTGAAGACTCAAGCACTAAACACTCACCTATTCAAAGAACTATGCAAAGACATGAATTCTGACCATGAAGTCCTTCTCCTTTACACAGAAGTTGGTTGTCGAAAGGAAACGTTATTAATCGTGTCTTTGAAATGAAAGATGAAATAAAGCTATTTATGGAGACTCAAGAAAAGAAAGATCTTGTAGCTCACTTCAAAGATGAAGCATGGAATAAAAGGGTTGCGTACCTAGCTGACAATTTTGATCAGCTGAACAAGCTCAATTTGAAGCTTCAAGGAAGGGAAACATGTGTTCTCCTTTTTCAAGATAGTCTTCGGGTCTTTGTTTCCAAACTGCAGAACTGGTGTCGGAAAACCAATCTTGGAAACATCGCTATGTTTGAAAAACTTTGTGGAGTGACAAATGAGTCTCAGATCCAACTGGATTGGTTCCTAAAGGATGAGATTACCAAACATCTTTAGTCTCTAGAAAAGGAAGTCGAGCATTACTTCCCTGAGTTATCATAGGAACAGGAGGCCCTGGTAAGGAACCCATTTTGTACTGAACTTGAATTATTCAGCATCCCAGATGATATCCAAGATGAATTTCTGGATCTAAGGAACAACTCTTCAGCTCGTGATCTCTTCAAGGTGAAATACGTGACTCAGTTCTGGTGCGCTATGTATCAGTCATACTCCAAAATTAATATTATTTTAAGAAATATATGTTCTTTTTGTGAATTCAGGTTGGACCAATGTGATTTAATTTGCTAATAAATAATTACAGAATTTTTAAATATTTTTTTAGATGTTCCTTTCCCTCTACTTCACAGAAAATAAAAGAAAAATTAAGTTGCTGATAGTAATCCCTAAGTAGCAGGTCACATGGGTTTCAAACTTTTAGGTAAGGGGTCGTGAGTGCCAAAAGGTTGAAAACCCCTGAACTAATGGATCATAAAATGAACAGCTTTGTCACAGAGTTTTAAGTTCTCCAGCTTACTGAATCTAAAGTGTAACAGTGGATTTTTTTTAAGTTTCACCAGAATATTTTTCACAAGAAAGCTCCAGTTAGTGCTCTTCTTTTTTGAAGAGAAACCAGCAGGAAGGTCATTATTTTACAATACATAAAAGGAACTGTTACATTTTCCCACTTTAACTTCAATGCCATATATTATACAGTTTTAGACTTCCAGTTACTTTATACATATACTTTCTACTTACATAGCTAAACTTTTGAGGTCTCAAGTGATGGATGTACTCCACAATTTACAGGCTCTTCCTTTTTGCAATTATAAAACCTTTCTATTGACCATCTGAAGTAAACTTGCATCCCACAAATTTGGGAACCTTTGGTCTCAGTAGTCAAACATTTATTAACAAAATGTATTTTTGATAGATCCTCACTTCTTCACACAGTCAGCTATCTTTTTCAAATGTCTGAGAGAGAGAGAAAAAAAAAAAGATATTTGCAAGCAACTAACCTTTGGGCAACTCCTGCCTAGTTTCACATGATCTAACACGAATTATCCAGCAAAGCCCACTACCAGTAGGAGGGTGACACATCTCCATGCACAGTACCTCCCCCTATGTATTTGCAATATAGAAATTCATTCTTTCATGAGGCAGGGAAAAAAATGTGTACCAGAAATGGAGAGGATGGGTGAGAATATGTATGAAGAGATGAGTGTCTCGTGAAAATATGATTTCAGACAAGAAAAATATTAACTTCTGAGATAATACTACACTTCTTCACACAATTAACTAAAATCCAACATTGCAGAGGTTGAGGGCTAAGTTTTTATCTAGATTAGCTTCCTTCAGAAAGTGCCTGAAAGTAATCCAAAGAGTGAAACACTCAATAGCAGTTGCTCCACAGAGGAACACTTGTGCAACTCATCTCATCCAGTATATACTCTGGTTGGAGCATATTCAGACCATACTTTGTGCACTCACCTCCACTGTCAAAATTTCATGGACTGATATCAACTGCAGCAAAATTGCATGATAACTATGCCATAGGCTTAACTGAATAAGCATCATCCACAGCATAGAAGAGGATGCTTGCTTCAAATCAAGTGAGCATACAGTACCTGCAAGAGGAAGCCACATGTGTACAAGGTGTATGTGCTCACCTCAACTCTACTAAATGAAACAAGACCACAGGAGATGAGCACAATAATACAGTGAGTACCCATTTCAACTTGCCTGAATTCTTCAGAACAGACTGCATAGCATAGCATCATAATGTGTGCTCACCTCAACTGAAAAAAAGCAGAAAGATGACACTAGTGGCATGTGTTATATGGGTAAAGGGTGTATTCTGTATTATACTGACAGTATCACCACTACTTACCCATTCATCAAAATGGTAATCAATTATATGTCACTTCCACTGTGCAAGTTCAATCAGTCAGAATTTTCCAAGGTCCACCACTGCAGCAGCTAGAAAGTAATAAGTGTCACGTATCTCTCAAGCTACACTCAAATAAAGAAAAAGGGGAAAGAGGATTTGAAGTAGAGAGATCTAGATAAAATGCCTAGATCCTTATCAGTCCTTTGGTCCAGAAAGAACTTTTGTTGAAAACAGTGCAATAGGTGACTGTGAAGTCCAGGAAAGTGAGCAAAACATGTCCCTAATCCTGTTTTTTTTTTCATGATAGACCATAGAGTAGATACAGTCTGGATCAAACAAAAAGGTAAATAAATTGAAATAACACAAGTGGTCTTGTGGAACATCACAGCTCACACAGGACATACATGGAGCCAATGCAGATGATACGACCACTTTCTATTATCCTGCCTCAATGCAGATTTTGGAAAATAATTACAACCAGGGAAGCATTATCAGACACCTGGTGGGATCTTAAGAACCCAAAAGGGGCTCTGAAAGAGAAATAGAATCTATTTTTCTCCAAAACAGTGAGATGATAGAACAATGTTGATCTGAGGAAGCCAGAAACTATCAGGATATAAAACAGCCAAAAAGCATACACGAGATGAATGCACAAAGACCATACACCTATAGGAGTCCTTTCTAAGGCTGGTAAAAAAAAGAGATATAAGAGGAGAAATGTGACAACTCAAATATGATGAAATAGGAAATAATTTATGAGCATCTCCAACTAGACATGAATATGCCAACTGAAGGAGGTAACAGACCTAACCAGTAATGGGAGAAAGAATGAAGTCCTTGAATAGGCACACCAAACAGCTTAAGTCACAGGAACTGACCTGGGTATGAATGGTCCAAAAGGCAGAAGGAAGGAAGATTGCAAAGAAATGTGAGCAAATTTCCAAGCAGTTAAAGACTGAGAAAGAAAGGATCAGGCCAGAAAAAGAGACAGAGCAGAGCAATAGGTTAGTTGGTCAGTTGGTTTGGTGTTTTATGGCACACAGCAAATAGGCTATCTGTGCCAAACATCTGGTAAAAAGTTAAATTTGAAGTAAAAATCATTAAAATTCATAAAATGAAATTATGGTAAAATAAAACAAAGTGTAATTTTTTAATTAAAAACATAAATAGTATTAAATCCAATTTTTACATCTAGCAGTAAGAAAAAACTACAGTAATACAAATTGTAAAAGACTTGCTGTGGCAAAATTGTAATTGTAACTCACCAGAATAACTAACTGGTTGTGCAAACAGCAGCATTAGAACCTAAAGTTGGCCTTTTCAGTCCAGGTTTTAAGTTATTTGATATTGCAGCCATTTTCTAATTTCAAATCAAACTAGATGTACTTTGATTCTCAAAAGGGAATCACATTGGAAAAAGGTCTAATGTATAAATTAAAAACTCAAACAGCATTAAAAAAGTTAATGGCCTTTAAAACACTAAAAACATTTCTCAGGTGGACAGTGTCACCACTGTCAATAACACTGTCTAATGTGATGGATAAACCTTGAAACAGAACATGTTTAAAATGATGCCGTTGTTGAGAGATGTAAGGACAAAAAAAAGTAAAATGTGGCTTACTGTGATCTGAGTGTTACACAAACTACACACTGGTGCATCAGTTTCAAATAAAAGAAAATGATGAGTTAAAAACTGACCAATGCATAGTCTAGTTAGAGCACTGTTTGTTTGTTTTGGAATTTCACACAAAGCTAGTCGAGGGCTATCTGTGCTAGCCATCCCTAATTTAGCAGTGTAAGACTAGAGGTAAGGCAGTTAGTTATCACCACCCACTGCCAAATCTTGGGCTACTCTTTTACCAATGAATAGTGGGATTGACCGTCACATTATAATGCCCCCACGGGCAGTCTGTAGCTGCCGCTTAATACACCTCATGTTCGACGACTTACACGAGACGTGAAAGTTATCAATATAGATCCTGTTTACAACAGTTAGAGAGAATTGTTCAGTGACGGCATTAATTGTTATACTGAAAACTTAGAACAGAGCCCCAAAGAAATCCAAGTTCCTGTAGAAAAGAATGGAAAAGTGTCGAACCCACATGAACATGGAATCTCCTGTCCATTAAAAAACTGTTAATAAGAATGGGCAAATGGCCATGTAACCCATATATATGGAGGTCTCGCAAAATACCATACCTCCATGTTGTATCATAAGCCTTCTCAATGTCAAAGAATATTAACAGAAGATATTGTCATTTGAGAAAGGCTTCTCTGACATTTCAAGTCAAATCAGGTGGTCCATGGTGGAGCATTGTCATTAGAGCCTACACTAGGTGGGCAAGAGGAGGTTGTCTGATTTGAGAAACCAAACAAGATGAGCATTAACAATCCTCTTTAAGGTCTGTAACTGCCACTTAATATACCTCATGTTCGATGACTTACACGAGAAGTGAAAGTTATCAATACAGATCCTGTTTACAACAGTTAGAGAGAGTTGTTCAGTGACGGCATTAATTGTTATACTGAAAACTCAGAACAGAGCCCCAAAGAACTCCTCATCTCATCAAAGCAATTGGATGGTAGTTTGAAGGAACCTTGGGATCCTTCACAGGCTTAGAGAAAGGTAGGACAATAGCCTAGCACCAGGCATCTGAAAAAACATTCTCCTGCCAGATCCAGTTAAAAACAATCAGAAAAATAGCAAGAGAAGCAGGAGACAGATGGACCAGCATGTCATAGTGTATATCATTAGGTCCAACAAATGTACTGCCAGACCGAAGTTCCAATAGTATAAAGGGATGATTATAGTTATAGAGACAATTAGTTCAAAAAGAAAGAGGTGATTGTTCTGCCTGAGTCTTGATGGCTAAGAAGGTGGAAGAAGAAGCATAAGAACTAGATACCCCGCAAAAGCTTTCACCTAGAGTATCAGCTACTTCCTGGCCATCAGAGATCCAGATTGTGAGGGGGACAGAATTATATTGCTCACTGACCTTTTGAATCTTGTCCCATATGACATTGGAACTGGTGGTGGAAGATATGCTGGTTGTGAACTTAATCCAATATTCCTTCTGGCTTTGACATCTTACTCACTGAGCACATTAACAGGCCCGCTGGAAAGCGATGTGGTTCTAGAGTGTAGGATATCTACAGAATATATCCAAGGCCCATTTTTGAGCCTTCCATGCCATGTGGCAGAAAGGATTCCACCATGGATGAAGATATAGTGGGAAAACTTATTAATATTTTAGGAATACATTGAGCAGCTGCTTGTATAATACAGTCAGTTACTGCTGCCACACAGTCGTCTATTAATGGCTTACAGATGATGGTGGGATCAAGTTCTGCAAGAACAGTGAAAGAGGGCCAGTTTGCATGATCCAGCTTTCACTTGGGCACATGGGTTGGGAGGCATCAACCACAGCCAGTATCTCTCAAGATGATGGGAAAATGATCACTGCCTCATGGATTATTATTAACCCTCCATGAAAAATGGGAGAATAATGAAGGGGAGCAAATTATGAGATCAGTAGCAGTAAAGCACTGACTAGGTGCATGGAAATAAGTAGAACTAGTGTTGAAAAGAAATAGGTTGTGATCAGTGATAATATGCTCGATAGAGCAACCCATCCTCTCAATATCGCACTTCCCCAAGAGGGGATGATGTCCATTAAATTCCCCATGATGAAAAAGGGAGACAGCAACTGTTCAATGAAAGCATTAAGGTTTGATTGATCATATGTCTCTCCAGGCGACAGGTAGAGAGAACAAACAGTGATAGTATGGCCCAAGGAAGCACGGATGGCTACGACCTCCAAGGGTGTGTCAAATGGCAAAGACAGGGTGAGCACATGCTGATCAATCAGCAGTGCCACCCCTCCATGCACTCATCTATCACACAGCTTGCCATTTCTGTACAAAGAAAACTGCCAAAAGGTAACTGTATTGGTAGGTTTCAGAAATGTTTCCTGTGAGGAAAGACATATAGGATGGTAGAAAGACAGTTCCATTGTATCTGGGTGGTCATTTTTATTTATGTGTAAGAGAATTGGGTGGAGAACCTTTCTCTTTATGACATCTTTTTTCCTTACTGTCCTTATCAGAGGGAGGTCTATTGACTTCCATGGGTCCTGTGCTGGGTCAATTGGGCAGGTCTTTGATGTTGGAAATGGATTCCAGTGACTGAGAACGTGGACAAATGATTGTTTTGCATCTTGGGGAGGGGGAAAATGTATCCGAGGAAATGCCCTTACCTGGAACCAAAGAATGTGGATCTTGGGGTTTGTTAGATTGTATGTAAGAGACAGAGATAGGTGTTGAAGTTGATTCATCAACATTTTTGATGATGGAGGTCAAAAGCCTTTTCATTTGTCTAGAGAATGATTATTTTGGAGGCACAGAGAGATCTGTCTGCACTCCCATTGTAGTTGTGGAACAAAGTGCAGCAGCATACGTCTGAGATGAGGTGGTGGACAGCAATTTTTGAACCTCAGGATAAGTAATGTTATGAATCATTTTCAACTGCTGTACCTCTCTTTCTTTCAACCATTTAGGGCAAGAACAAAAGTAGGATAGGTGAGAGTCTGTGAGCCAATGAGAATCTGTTTCACACTCATAGACATCATGGTCCTTGCCACTACATCGAACACACATCAAGGAACCACAAATTAACATCTTTGTGACCAAACTGCTGACACTGGAAACATCGGAGAGGGTTTGGAATGCCATAGTCTTCAATTAAGGTAACCTGCCTTGATGGTGGTAGGCAGATATGGTGACATAAATGTGAGAATAAGGACACTGTTCTACACCATAATTCCATCTTTGCGAGTGGATATATGCCTCACTGCAGAAACTCCTTGGGTGGCAAAACCAGCAAGAATCTCCAACTCTGGGATGTTCTTCAAATCCCTCTCAACAATAACTCCTTGTGATGAATTCAAAGTAGCATGAGGTGTAACCTCAATCGGTATATCTCTAATTGCCTTTGAATGTAAGAGCAGTTCGTTGTTTTGAGATGTGGATGTTTTCACCAGTTTGCTACCAGAGCAAAACTTCTTTAGTGATTTTTGAGAGCCAGTAAGTCCCTCCTGAATAAAAAAGGGAGACATTTGCCCTAAGGATTTGTTTGAAAGTGAATGCAATATAAGAAAATGAGGTACAACAGGTGGTGAGCATTGCTGCTCAGAATCTTCAAAATATGGTCATTTACCTATAAACTGTTATTTCACTATTTTATTAAAATTTTTAATTGGAGAATCCATAATAAAGAAAGGGAAGTTTCGATGCCAACTGACCCCACCCACCATGGAGCCTCACGAGTGAACACACTATAATGTCAAACAAAGACACTGCAGCAATGCCAGGGTTTCGTGAGCACTATACCCAAACACCAGCATAAGATACAATGTCCACAACACCTGTTGAGAACATTCAACACTGGTACTTGGTTGACCATAGCCTGAGTGGACCAGCAGACTGGCCCAAGGAAGGCCACTGCCAAAGCCACCTGTCTACAGGCCAAAGTGGTGTGTTCGGGTTGGAACTCTCAACCACCAGGATCCTCTCCTCCCCTTAATGGATTGCCATGCACAACAAACACATGGGTGGATGTTTAGATCCCAGAGGAGGTAAACTGAAACAACAGAACCTTCCCTGAGAGGTCCCCTCACCATGTACAGGAATCCACACCAAGGGGTTTAGCTTTGAATTAAATACAATATTATTGTACATGCATGTAAAACAAAAGCACTCAATTATATAGGCTGTATGTGTAATGACAAAAAACAAAGGAATATTGTTATAAATTTGAGTAATGAGTACAAAAACAAGATGTTTACATACCTGAACCAATTTAATGTTTTTGCAATTCAAATGGTTAGTGACAGTGTATTTCAATATAAATTCAGTGCTGTATGTGTACTTGCCTGCCTCTTATTATCTGTACCCTTTCACTTGTATTTAGCACAAAGCTTGCACCAAATTTTGCTGCATATCTTTCTTTTGAAGAAAATCTATATACTAAAATCCATTTGCCAAATATCGACAACAAAACAATTTAACTAGCCAAACTGAGACATGTTTACCACTGAAAGAGAAACTAGAATTGAAGAATGATAGTTTTTAGAGCCACATGACATGCATAAAATCAAATATAGTTCAATAAAAACAATTTATGTCACATCAAAATGTGTTAAAGCTCTTTTGTTGTTCTGAATTTTCTAGCAGTTAATAACCATTGTTGTAATTTAGACTTTAACACACTGACTTAATTTCTGCATTAAAAATACTGAATGTCAATATAACAGAATAATATAGTTAAAAGATGTTGTATTACTGTGCGTGTGACATCACTAGTCTTTGCCAATTAAAATTAAAGTACGAGAATCCTTGCAGCTAACAGGATCATGTGAAGTTATCTGTGAGCTTTTCCTGTGTTAAAGAAACAACAGTTGATTGTGTGAATAACTAGTATCATAATAAACTTGATGGGAGGGGGTGGGTTCTTATCAGCCCTCACAAAACTCATTTTACAAGAATTAGTGCCTTGATGCTCATTACATGGGAAGGCTTGCATTTTGTTTGATACAGCCTACAGTATATAAGTTAAAACTGTACTAATTACATGAATAGAAATTCACTAAATTTATGTACTATAAATTAAAAGGAACAGTTGTTACAAACTCTCTTTGTTAACCTGAAGACGACATAATTGTTCTGTACTTTAATTAAAATTTTAATACCCATACCAATTGTCTTAAGAATAAATTTTCATTTCAAGTGGATTTCTCGTTGAAACCGCTTCAAAATTCGGTTTTGGAAATCCTGAACATCATAATTGCCATAGACGTGCGAGTCCTTAACAAACCAAGTTGTATCATATGTAGCGCAAATACTACTTTTTAATTCAAAGGAAAATGCGTTAAAATACTAGCTATTTTATCACGTATTACTTTTGTTACAAGTTGTATTTACACTGACAGTAAAAGTTTCTGAAGTCTGAGATCACTGAGTCTCTCTCGTATTCTTAGTAGAATTACCGGTAGCTTCGACTTACAAATTAGCAAGAAAATTCTGTTTCAGTGACATAAAAACAACGTTTCAATTCACTATACGGATCATTTTTAGATTTCTGTCACATTCAAACAAACTTTTCCTTCTAAAAGCTGCATCTTATGTCATGAATTACTCGCTATGGATCTCAATCCACAAGAACGACTTCCACCTACCTCAATTTAGTTAAGCACAATTGAGGCGCTTTTAGGAGTATAATCTGCTTCGAGGATAATTACTGAAGGATCATTGGTTTGTTAGCCATATTTAGAAGGTTTGTTGAATTTAGCGTGAAGAATATTTTTCTTGTGATCTAATTCGTTCTTCTTCGAAATGTGAAACATCAACGAAAACGTTTTTAACATTAACAGGAAGACTGTTAAGTTTTGTAGGTCTCGATTAATCACGTGTATTTTAATGCATGTTGTTGGAATCAGCTCAAGGGGAAATCAACTGCATGAAACAGATTTAGTGATTACTATTATTATTACAAATACTGAAATAGTAACGTGGTACTAACGCTAAAAACAGGTTACAAATTCTAATGTGCAATCAGTTGTCTTTCGAAGATGGTTAGTATTCGGCAGTTTATCATCACTGAGATTGTTATAGATCCACGTTTTAACGTAAGTAATATAAGTAGTGCTGGTAGTATTACTATTACTGGTAGTATTCATAGTATATTACTCATTTAGGGCTTGAACTTGGTGATAAACGTACTTATTAATATTATTATTATTATTATTGTGGTAGTTGCAATTCAATTTCCAAACATATAAGACCACTTTCAAAGCACTTAGTTTCTGACTTTGAATCTAAACCTGATGCCAGATAGTACTATGACGTGAGCCGCATTGGTGCAAAATGCCACTTTGGAAGATAAATAAACATTCCTTTTTTAAGTTATAAAATATATTTACTGCAAGTTAGTAGTAATATATGGTACCGTGACATTTATGGTTGGGAAAGTTGTAACTGAAGCAGGAGATTAAGGTAAAAACATTGTACATTACAGTAAAAAAAAGGTTAAAAGAAATGTTGGGGATATTTTGGTAAATTTTGTTGAATAATAGTTATGTGTTGAAAAAGGAAACAACTTGTTTTCTGTAACTTGCATAGACACGTACATGAGCCATCTATTCTACCTCATCACCACTGGGTATGGCAGATGTGGTGTGGTTGACATATTATAATACTTTTTCTTTTTTTTTGCCAAGATTGAAAATATCTTAACCTACAGAAAACAAGGTACCATTTGGTCCTTTAACAGTTAAAAGCTGTAGTAGCAAACCTGCCTTTGATAAAAGTAGAAATTTAAACGAACCCTTACTTCTTGGGAAATCATTGATTCTTCTTTTAAACCCCTGTAAAATGTTATTTACCACTAGTGTCAATGGTAAATTATTCAATAATTTAATAGCCATTCTTACTGTTAGAAGAATAAAACTATTTTAATTGGAGCATAATATTTCATTTCCAAATCATACTACAATCTTAAAAATAAAACAGATTAGAGGCTGTTATCTTATTGATCCACCAGATAATCTTGTAAACTTCAAATGTGATAATTTTGTAAGTTTTCTTTTTTATTTGAGAAAACAAGTGATCTTAACCTCTGTATGATAAGCATTTTCTTCTTGAGAATCAACAAAGTAGCTAAAATTGAAGATATAAGGTTCACAGAAAAGAAAAGAAAAATGTTTCTGTGATGCATTAATCAGGACAGTGTTTCACATAAAGATACTTAGTAGTTAGTACACAAGTGACATACAAGAAAGCATCTTCAACAAGGTAAAAATGAAAAATGAGCATTAGCTTTTTAGTGATTAAATATTTAAAGTTAATGAATTAGAGACTATTTTTAAAGTTTAACTTTTGGATCAGCTTTGTTGCATTCCACCGATACAAAATTCATTTCTCTGGCAAGTCAAAATCAAAATACTATTAAGTAATTCTAAGAACACAGTTTACCTTTTCCTTTTGCTATGTACAATGTAGTAGTTAAAATGTTAAACTATTTTCAGTTTAAAGTAATAAACTTCATTGTCTTTTGTTGTACTGAAACTCAGTAATCTAAAATGCATCTTGTTTACACTAACATGGATTTGACAGAACACATTTGTGGTTTTGAGTAACATTTTGATTAAAACTAGGGTTTTATTTATTAGGCTAATAAAGTGTAAAATTAATAGAGAATTATCAAACATTTTAATAAATAATTAATCTGTGAATGAAAGCACTTTACAGAATGATTTAGAAATATTTGGATGGACAAGCCTTCACATTCAAAACTATATTATGAACTCTTACAATTTTGATACTTACCTTGGTTTGTTACAGCAATCCAATACATTCATTTGTAATCAAAATTTTAAATTATTCCATGTGAAGGTATTATAGCATTATGAACAGTTTTATATTTTAATAAAATTTTGATCTTTGATATTATTTCTAGCAAAAATTAAGAAATGAAAGGGAAAGTTCCATAATTTTCTTATTTTCAGGTCATATTTTTTACGTAATACTTAAAGGTTTCTGATGGTTTTACTCTATGTCTTTGATAATTTGGAAGCTTATTTTCTCTTAACCATTACCACTTATTTGATATCCTTTATTAGATTAAAACTACAGGGTGGTCGCTAGAAAAGCGGAAAATTTGTCAAACAGCTATTTATTTTTACAAAGAATAACTTTAACAAAGTTTTTTAAAGGCATATGTTATATTACACTCATAGATGCTCAAAATTATTAAAATCATGCATTTTATTTATGATGTAAAGAAATCAAAATAGAAATGAGTAAACACGCATTTTATTCATGATCTCATCTGACCCTCAAATTTTCTGCTTTTCTAGCGATCACTCTGTATATACAGTATTTCAAGTGATGCCTAACTAGTAATTTGTGTAAAGAGGTAATTACTTCATTTGCTTTATAAACAGTATGTTTATAAATATTTCCTAAAATTCTATTGATTTTACTATAATCAAGAGAGCACTGCTGGAATTACTTGAGTGGTTTATTCATCATTATGCCAGAAACCTTTTCTTCAGTCATACTTCATTTGTTTCCCATCTGTATTACACACATGATCCAAACTGTGGTAAGCTTTGTTACCCTCTACTAACTATAATTAAAGGTCATTTGCTCAACTAATCAATTCGTTCAAGTCATTCTGTAATATTTAAACATAATCAAAACAGCTATAGTATTCCCAGTTAAAAATGAATGCTGTCTTCTAGTAAGAGATGCTTTCACTAGCTTATCTGTCTCTCTGTAGCAGAAACACTCCATGAATTTTACTTTGCATTGTTGTATTCTCTTAAAGGAGCTGATGTTTTTTATTTTCTTTCTATACACTTGTCTTTTCATTATTCTTGAATATAAGATTGTAACTGTATATCTGTTCTGTGGAGTGGTGAGTAACGTTCTCATATTTATTTTTTGTTACCTGAAAATGTATTCAGATAGATATTTGTATTTCCAAAGAATCACCCATCCAGTACTTCAGTCTGTATTTTATGCCTCACCACAAGAGTGCTCAAAGCAAATATTTTGGATAGATGGTGTCTTATTGGTGTTTGGTTATAGTTTAGTATTGATTGCATCATTCATTGACAAAGTGCACATCATTACATGCAGGGGTTGGAGTTTCACTGAAAGGACTGGCACACGTACAAAAATTTTTCTGGTACTGGCATGTTATGTTGGGTATTTATCTGAAATACATTGTTAGGTAAAGAAAACAAACTCCTAACACCTGACAATGTGATTTTGAAGGTAGATATTTTGGGTTTCATGTTCTTTGGGATGAGATCAAATTATTAGATATTTGGACTTGAAATTATCAAGATGTGAGTAAATGGAATTTGACACATTAGTTTAGATTTTGGGAAATGTTATTGTACATATGGAAGTGAATGTTTGTTTAGAATTTATTTTCTAAAAGTTTCAACTTTTATATTTACCATTTTATTTTGCTTTAAAAATCCATGTTAAGCTTATTAATACCAAAAGCTGTAACAACATAATAAGCAATAGGACATTTAATATACTGTATTTTTAATTATTAATCATTTATATATATACAATTTGGAATGTAAACATTACAGGAAGGGCTGCTTATTTATTGTAATTGTCAGAATATGTAGTTTATTCTGGGACTTAAGTTGGTATAGCATCCTTGTGACCAAAAATCTAGGGTTCAAGCCTTGTTGAGGGTAGATATCTTAACCACATTGCAACTTGTATATACATCATATAACCAACATTAAGGGACACCAAGGGACCTTTTGGTCTGTCTGAGCTGTCTTATTCACCAAATTAAATTTAACCATTAAAAACAGACCTCTGAGCCAGACCATATCATTCAGACATTTATCAAGCTTTCCCTTAATTCCTTTTAAATTAACTGCATCTTCCACATCTAAAGGCAGCCTGTTCCAAAGGCCAAATGTGAACCTCCTAAAAGGTTGTTGCTGTTCATGTTTCCTTGGGTTGTACCATTACTGTTTGTTCTCTATACCTGTTTCCTGAAGAAACTAATCTATTAGATCTTGATGCTTTCATTGAACAGTTGTCATCTCCCTTTTTATTCCTGGAAGACTCTAATGTGGTGCTGATATTGATGGGAGAGGTCATTCCATAGAGCATATGCTCTTGGATCACAACTTTTCTCTCTTCAATACTGGTTCTTAAGTTTATTTTAATAGACCTTGTCAGCATATTACTGCCATTTATCTTTCTATCTGCTCCCCCTTCACATTTCTTGGAGGGTTGACAATGACCCAATGGACAGTGAAAATTTTCTTATCATTTTTAAGGAGATTGGCCATGGTTGATGTCATCCAATCTGCATTAATCATAGTTGTTTTTTAACTTATAATTTTCTTTTATCTGGGACTGTTCCACTGATGAGTGCTTTTGTAATGCTAAAGTCACAAAACCTATGTTTTACTGTTTTGCTGTTTTTACAGCAGTGTGTGATGGCACCATTTTTGCCATATCTTTTCTATTGGTTTATCCCTGATGTCAAACAATGTCACTGTTGATGGTAACACTGCTCATCTTCCTTGTGTTTTTAACTGTTATGGGTCATTACCCTTTTTGATTGTATTTAGATCTTTTATAGAAATTTTACTTTTTGTTTTGTTTTAATTTGATTTATTTTTTATATTTTATAATATTTTTTATTTTTTTTATCTGTTGTTTGTTGGAAATAGCCTAGTTGCCTTTCGCTAATATATGCCTTACAACCAAACAACTTGAACCCTTTCCAAATATTTAGTATCATTTTTGAGATAAAGCACCCAAGACTGAACATAAGACTTCAAAATGTGACCTAACCTCTTTCGACTTATATTCAGTATTTCTGTGAATATAACCTAAAATTCTTGCATATCCTGCCATTAGAAACAGCACATTATTTGGGTGGCCAGAGACACTTATCAATCAAAATACAAAGATCTTTTTCCTCCATAACACTGTTAACCTGTTTACTGCTAAGTATTTCAGCTGCTACAATATAACTCTAATGCTTCTTCATTTTGTAACTTTTTTGTGATGCCATTTTGGATCAAAAGTGAAACAATTTGTAAGTAGGTCAAATGAATGTATGGTCCTGACATCTAGCGTTGAAGTTAGGTATTATTGAGAATGAATTAACGCATCTGTGGCACTGTGTTACCGATAGGCTTGGATGAGTTATCTCATCTTTAGCACTGAACAGGTTAAGGCTAGTCCCATAAAAATTATACTAACATTCATTCAATTTGTGATATTCTACATGCATTATTTTGAACTTACTCTATTTAAAAGTCATTTGGTATTTATTTGTCCAATTCTGTATATGTTTTTGTCATAGTAATGGCATTTTGCTCCTGAGGCTCAACTAAGTTCAGTAGATAGTAAATGAAACACTTTATTAGAATTCTTGATTCAGAAACTAGTTAGTGTATGGTGTGCATAATTGTGTTGTTCGAGAGAGAAAATGGATTGTGATGTTTATTCCATTTTAGAGTCAAGGGCAAGTCTTGTTTAAGTGTTGGAGGTATTATAATGGTTGGAATGGGTATTCAACGAATGAACTCGAAATATGATAACTGAATTTGAAAAGAATTATTTTTGAGCATTAGTGTGAGCTGAGAGTTCCAAGCTCAAACCCTGGTTAGAGCAACTTTCCTAAAATAATACTGGATTATGCAATGAATGTGTACACATCATAAACAGTGTTGAACTCAAGCATTTAATGTAATTATTTATCCTTTGAAAAGGTTTATGGCATTTTTCAGTATTGTTCTGTTTGTGTAAAATTGAAAGCTAATAGCATTTTTTATGAACATGCATGCTGTTACAATTGAATAAATTGTCTGATAGAAGTACTACTTTGCTGAAAATTGTTGTAAAAAATAACCCCTTTGTTTTTTTTTAATTTTGTGGAAAGAGGGTTGACATTCCTATGGTAATTGAGAAGCAGGCACAAGAAGTAAATTGAATTCTGGCTACTATATAAGGAATTTACTCTTAGTTGGATATTAAATCTAGAGCACAGTAAAATTTATGGCCAAAATTATATAGACCATTTCAAGGATGGTGTTGACAAAATGTTCAAGAAAGGCTTCAAGGATCATTGGAATAAAATGGGCTTTGGAAGAATGTCTGAAAAAACTCAATCTTTGTATCCTGACCAGTTCAGTGTAACCTATGACATGGAAATTTGTTAATGTATTATAGCCCTGGCAGTTAAGCATAAGAAACATGGCACCCTTGTCATTACTTCTTCTAGAAGGTTACAGTAACCTCAAAGAGACACACTGGTGCTCATTGTGTCTGAATGGAATTACACTTAAAGATGCAGTCTGCAAGCTTAAGGTATAACATAAAGATGATGTTTACAATAACAATTTCCCAAGAGATAATCAACTGAAGTCGTTAATTTCTTAAATTCAGTCACAGCAGAACAGTTAAACAGATACCATTGCATGGTAATTGTATTACCATATCCATTTGCTTTACCATGCAAATCCACTTGGAAATAAAAGTGTCATAACTTTTCAAATATTTATTCAGTTTTTGCAACAAAAAGTTGTGTTTCTTGGCTTAAGATGTGTTTAAATACAGATCTGTCTGTTTTTTTTTTTCACAGTTTCTACAATGTTAACCAACAACCCCATAGTAAAAAAATATGCCTTGACTCATTTGACTGGTGTTAAATAAAAATTTGTAATTGTGTATTTGGTGATTTTTATCATACATGTGAATTTTTTCAAAAAAAAATCGTGTATTTGTTCTTGTGTATATATATATAGCTTTTGTAACATTTCAGAGTTGGTCCTCAGCTAGTATCAAATTTATTAAAGGAAACAAAGTATTTAACTAAATAGATATTTTTTGGAAGTGGCTTTATAATATATTAATATAAAAAGTATCAATTTACACAGAAATACAGGAGGATTTATAATTAAAGAAGTGAATTAATGAAAATTGTTTGTCTGATTATATCTTCTAAAGTGCAACATTTATATTCTGTGTGTAATATATGTTTGTATACCAGCTGATGGAAGTGTTCAATACAAGTGGAGTTAGATTCAAATGTTGATCCTTCTTCCCCTTAGTGTCACTTCTCAGGCTCAGGACTTCCCTTTAACTATAAGAGATATAGTTATATATTTAGACTTCTTCATAATGAGCTTTTTTATTTTGATAGTTGTACTGTATTGTCTTGATTTTTGAATTCTGACATGATAGCAGTGGAAATCAACCACATTCTTCAAAACAGTCTGAATAATGTTTTTTTCTGATTCTAGTGAATGATGGAACATGCTGATATGAATCCAACAAGAACTACTTTTAAAAATAATGATGTCCTATTTTTTAAAAGTCTAGAAATAAAAGGACATAAAGAAAATGTGATAAATTGAAGGCAATAAGATATTTTCTTATGACCCTGTTATATGGGGTGAAAAACATGTTATTTGTTGTTCTTCTGCTGAAAAATTGAGTAGAAGTATGTCTTTAGTCAACCACCTGGGGATCAAAAGTAATTCCCTGGTTCCACACCAGACTATTTATACAGGTTGCACTGGAAACTTTCCTGCTGATAGAACTGTTAATAACTCATCTATGGGGGTTATTCACACTATACCAACTGTGGTAGGACTAAAATCCAACCATTCCAGTCCACGACTTTGTTATTTTGCCCAAGCATGTTCTCCTTTGTCATTAGCTTCAGGATTTCAACCAGTCCGTGACAGTAGCATGTCAGCATCCTTTGAACCATACATACCTGTTTGTCCTTCATGGACACCACTAAATAATAGAGGACTACACATAGAATGTGATGGTTGTAGCCCCTGTCCTTCTAATTTTAATTCTGTTGCTTTGTTGCATTGTCCTCAACCAACAGTAACTATTGAAAGACAACCTTGTATACAAGGCACCCCAACTCACCTTGTTGGAAACCAGGGAAAGAATTTACTTCTTTCATCAAGTGTGTTGTACTAGGGGAACACCTCCCTTCCAGAAAGTGTAACTGTCGCATTTGGATGGAAAAGATTGACCTGTGATGGAAAAGTAGTTTATATAAGGTAAGTCATTAAATAAAAGTGTTAATGACTTTCGTGAGTGATCTTTCAAATTGTGTTCTTCATATTTCATGCAGTAAAAAAATGATATTTTTGACATCTTATAGAAATTTTATTACATTCTTATTTGATATGAAAATACTATTATATGAAAAGTTTATCATAAGATGAATTAGTGGTTCTTATTATAATGTGTTGTTATGTTACATTAACCCCTTTGCTACGTGTTATCATGTTTGTCGACTTATATTGAATATTTTATTGATAAAATATTTTATGAATTTATGCTAATTAGTTTGGTATCACATTGTAGGTTAAACTTCATGTTTCAATATTATACATTCAGTATTATGCATTTAAAACTAAATAACAAAACAAAATTTCTGAATGTGGATTTTTATGTGCCATATGGTAAGTTGAATACAACTTTGATTCAAATTATATAATTGGAAAGTCAAAATACAAAGTATAGTCCTTATTTATTAGAAACTCAAATTACTGGCAAGCAAGAATATAAATTAAAAACCTCTTATCTTTTGTATTTGCTAAGATATCACTACATTTAATGAATCAGACAAAATGGCCCTTGTCACCACTTTATATTTCTGGAAATACTTGGTGAAGTACACTTTCTTCTGTCTATAATGTGTGAAAAACCAATCAAAAGTTCACATTGTACCCTGTTTTCTCTGTCTTTATATGTGGGAAATTCCTAATGTTATATCTTTATCTTGAATCACCAAAGGAAGTAGTAAGAAAAGAGGTTGTTCAGTGAACAGTATATTTTTTACTCAAATACAGTTTGGTAAGTAAGCCTGATAATTTACTGTAGAATTCTGCAATAGTGATAGAGTAACTTATAATATTTGATTATTTTAAAATGCATTTTTTAAATATAAAAAAATTATTTTGTTTTATATATTCCACATGCAAAGTTTAACAAGTCTGAATAAATTTTAGCAAGCAGGCAAACAAGAACTAAGTTCTTAATCAGAATTGTCACATATTATTTATTGACTATTTGTTACATGTTTTAAGAGAGTAATAGAAATTTAAAAATAGTAATAGTAAAGAGTAATAATAATAATATATGTATATGTACATACATATATAATGTGCTATAACCAAAGTGAAAATGTATTTTACAAAATACTGATTCATTAGAAAAAACTCAAGACAAGTCACTTTGCAAAAGCAAGTTTCATGCAGTTGGTTAAAGTAACATGATTGTACATTTACTATTTCATTCCAGCTTATGTAGTGTTAGTTAGATACCGCTGTGTGTGTGTATATATGTACGTATATATATAGATGTATAATGTTATGAGACTTAAGCTATTTAGACTGAACATTTATGGTTTCTTGTTATATGTTGTCATTCTAGAATGGATGTGCAACCCCATGGACCCTGGTTACATGTGGCTAGTAGATAACACAGTTGTGGCCAGCTCGAGTTTAGGAATAAACTTTTTCCATCATTTATTTTTTATCGCAAATTTAGTAATCAGCAGCTGCACTGCCTCACGTCATCGCCAATGTTGCATGCTTCATCACTGCTACAGACTCTGCTCATTTTGTGAAGTCAGTCTGATTTAGATGTTTGTTATTGACTGTACATTGTTCTTCATGTGCTTGCAAACATATTTTTATTGTGCAACATTCAAGTGTTTAAATATATTTTGTTTTTAATCTCATTTTATGGATAAGTAGATAATTTGAAAATGGAAGAATCCAGATGATGGTGAACACAGTAAATAAAGATAATTTAATTGATTCTGGCATTACTGTTGAAAAGAGAATGGCACGAGACTGGAAAAACATAAAACGATAATTTAATGAAAGTTGGGAGCTGAAATTTGCAGTGACTAAAGCAAATAATAAACCAGTGTGTCTTTTGTGAAACAAAGTTTTTAGGAATAATAAAGTATGTAGCTTTAAGCAACACTTTAACAATTTTCATGACAAATCTGATGTAAAATTTCCAGTTGTTAGCAAAAATTTTAAGCATGAAATTAGCCATCTGAAAGCACAACTTCATGAACAAAAGGGAGGCCTAAAAATATGTTTTATCATTGATAGATCCAGTTACATTATCTAGCTATAAAGTAGCTTGGATTCTAGCTCAAAAACAGAAATCATTTTCTGATGCTGAACTAGTAAAAGAAATTCTCTTAGAGAATTATGATTTAAAAATAAAAGATGATATTCTTCAAAAGGTAAATAATTTTCAATTAAGGCAAAGAACAATTGTCCATAGAATGCTAGAGTTGGTGAAAGACATAGATGACCAGTTTCTTAAACAACTAAAAGACTTTGTATTTTTCTTTAGCACTAGATGAGTCAACAGATGTTAGTGACACTGCACAGTTGATATTTTGTTTTTGATATGTAACTTCAGATCTTCAAGTGAGGGAAGAAATGCTTGGCCTTTGTGGATTATGAGATTGAACATGTGGAAAAAACATTTCCACAAAAATTTCTTGAAATGTCAAAATTCAATCTGGATCTTAAAATATCTGGAGTCTGTCACAACAGGCGATGTTTCCACCATGACTGGGGCAAAATTAGGATTTATTTTTCTTTTGAAGCAGCATGTATGTTAAAATAATGTGAAGTCCATGCTGGCATCTTTCCATTTCATTTTGCATCAGGAAAATGTATGTGCTCAAGTGTCTAAAAGTGATGAATTGAAAAATCTGATGGGTATTGTAAAAATTATGAATTATATTAGAAGTAGAAGGTCTCTCATCCATTGACAGTTTGAGTCTTTGAAGAAAAGCAGTGACTGTACTTTTGATGATCTTACTGATGTAAGATGGTTAAGTAGAGGAAACTTCTTGGAACAGTTTACTTTCTTATTTACTCAAGTAATAGAGTATCTGGTTGAAAAAGGTAAAATTGAAATTTTCCCTAAAATTGAAACTTTGTCATGGCAGTGTGATTTGCACTTTCTGTGTGACATGATGGCTCACTTGAATAATTTGAATACAAAGCTTCAAGGAAGAGGTAAAATAATAAATGAGCAATCACAGTATATTCATGAATTTCAATTAAAGCTAGACCTCCTTGCAGAGCAATTACAAAAGAATGATTTGACATATTGCAAAGTTTAATAGTTTTCTAGAAAATAATAAGAACTGTGATTTCTTTGATGCTAAAGATGATCTCTGTATAACTGGATCAAAAATCTATCTCAAAAATTTGAATTCGTTTCTCCAAACTTAGAAATTTAAAATTGATACTTGAATTTTTGCATGATTCATTTCAATTTTACTTAGAAAATTTCAGTCGGGAAGTTACATCTTTTTTTGTCTTTTGGATAAGAGTGGATTTGAAGAGGATATGCTGCTTACTTTGCAAAGTGTAGAACACATAATAGGTGAACAAAAATATTCTGTCAGAAAGATGTGGTTCATTATTCATATAAATGAGAGTCTTCCAAGTTTAAAGATAGCAATTTCAAAGTTATTTTTCACATTTGGATCCACATGGATGTGTGGGTCCACATTTTCTATGCTAGATTTTCTCAAGTTTAGAGACAGATCTCAGCTTATTGACATAAATTTATAGGCAGAGCTAAGATGCTTATTGAGCACAGATATTAATCCAAATTTCAAGAAACTTGATGAAAACCCCCATAAATTTTAATATTGAAGGTTAGTTGAAATGCAATTATTTTGATTAAACTAACATTTTTCAATTTTGTTTTTGAATAGTGTGGCCAATGTTGTTTTCATTACCAACAGTTGAGGCCACTATTAAAAATAAGTTGCCCACCCCTGTTCTATCATAAAAACAAAGTGTAACTCGTATCTTTTTCCTATTGTTTATGTTGGTTACAATGTTGGTTAAATCTATCATATCCATCCATAAGTACAACAGTGGAACTAACAAATAAAACACAGTTCTTTTTCTAAAAAAAGTTTGATAATTAACTAGAGGTTATAAAGCTTTTGCATGTGAAATTTGACAATTTTCTAATTAATAAAAGTATTTTTAATCTTAAAATTAAAATTATTTTGCCTGTTGGATAGTCAATATATTATTAATAAAAGAAGTGGTCCACAAAAATTAAATATGAGATAGAATTTAGTTTTCAGTTTTGTTAAAATTTATCTTTATGATATTAAATATTAGATTGAGATTTAGAAAAAACAATATTGAAACTTTTTCTTGTATTTTAAATGTCATTAATTTTCCCTTTGATTTAAATCAATTGAACTTATACTAAGCATTTTAAAAAAAGATCCAGCTTTAGTTCAATACAACTGTTAGTTCTTTGAGTTTTAATGATAATGTTTGCCATTATATTTATGAAATAACTATTTTCATTAGTAACACTTTTTTGATGCATCAATTTTTGGTCAAAAGTTTCAGAAAGCTTTGAGGATTATGGATTACACATCCATCCTGACAGTATTTCTTTTTTTCATACTTTTTAATTTACTAAACCGAAAGAAATAAAAAGTGCACATTACATAATAACAATTAAATGAGTAGAAAACTTTCACAAAATATTTTGTACTACTATGTAAAATTTTACATTCCTATTTCCTCAACATGTAGACATTACATTTTTTTATTCAGAAAGGTTGATTATACAAATTCCACACTCAACCTTTAAATCTAACGTCTACACTCTATGTATTCTTTTCTTTATTCTCATGGTTGCTTTTTGTGTGATCCCCACATATATTTTACACTCGCACACAAACCCTTCTTGAGAGCTCGTCGTTCATGTATGTTGGATGGTAAAATTGAAATAATTATTTCTCATTCTAACACAACACCACATTCTTTTTTGTTGTTGTTTTTCAATTCTTCACTTCATATCACAGTCGTGTCCAGCCTCTCTATTTTTCCAGTTGAGATTCATGGATCTCTTATTTCTTAAAGTACAACCTGCTCCTTCTCTCATTGTATGTGAGGATTTGTGTCTTTGGGTAGCTTACACTTTCATGGAAACTCTCATTCCCATGAGAGATGCTCTACGGATAGTATTGTACCATCAGTGGAATTTTGGTCAGGATCTCTTGGACTCCATTATTCTTCTTTCCTACTATTCATTGAATTAGCCTGGTGGCTCAACATTTGCATCTCTTTACAGATACTTCTCTGACAGGTTAGGAGCATCTATGGATTCCCATAAGATCAGAGTTCTTTGGCCAAATTGACTATACATCAATCTTCTGACTTTACTTGCCCTTCATTAGGCTTTTGGCAACTTCCTACCTTTTGTACTGGGTAAGTTGGTCATGATCCATTCAAAGTTGAATTGTTGTCTCTTACATCAGTTGACAAAGGGGCAACAGTTCACTTTGTGTTTTTAAATATTGGAACTCTTCTTTTGGGCCCATTCTTATCACATTTGCCTGCTAGCATGTATTGTACTAGGTGCTCTGAATTTTGTTACAGATTGCTTATCTAATCCTGTCAAGATTCCCTTCACAGAATGGGCCTCAGATCCACATGTATTTTAGTGGTTGTGTGCCAGGTGATGTCCTCCACTTTGGAATACATTTGCCGTCCACCTCAGTTCCAAACTTCCTTTCTTCTGATCTGTATTTCCACATCTTTTGGCTTTGACAGTAGTTGCTTTAAGTCAGAATTGGTGCAACATTTATCTTTGTGCCTATTCCTCTCTCTGCTTTCTCTTGGTTTTCATTTTTTATTAAAACTCCTGCTTTTCAAGTCCTTCTCATTGCCCCTTTCAGGCCTGTTCAAATTTGGTTTATAATCATTACCCTCCCTCAATCAAACCTCTTCATCACCACTTTGACTTTCCTGCTCCCTTCTTTGGCAATCTCAGTCATTTGTATGTCATTTTACCATAATCACACTCCAGCTTCACATGCATCATTCATGGAATCCTTTCTTTCTCCTTCAGTCTGTTCTTCGTACTTAATAATTTATCAAAGAAAATGATGTGGTTTCAGCAATTGGTTTCTCCTTCCCCATCCCAATGTTCCTCATATCTAGATTGTTTTACCTGTCTCTTTGATACTAGTTTCTCTGTGTCTACTCTTGTTGGTTATTAAGCTGCCTTATCCTCTACCTTTCATATTTCCCATTCCTGTAAAGTTATTTCCTATTCTGTCCTCTCCAACTCGTTTTGCTCTTTTCATTTCCTTTGTCCATCTCGTTTTGCTCTTTTCATTTCCTTTGTCCATCTCGTTTTATGCTCTCTTTAGATTAGAAACTCAGTGTAGTTTACAAACATTCACCCAGACTCTTGACTACCTGTTCCTTGTACCACCTATAGTGAAAAACATATTTTTTGCTCCTTTTTGTATCTAGTCATTGTCTGATATATGTGCTGTCAATGTTTCCTGTATTTTTTTTATCACCATAACATTTTCCTCCTGTATCCAGATCATAGTTTTTTTTCCCCAAGGGTGGTATTACCTTCACACCAGTTTATCTCCATTTCATTTCTCATATTTATTTCCACTCTGATCTGGACTGTTGTCTATTCTATTTGTCCCCTCTGGTGTTATATTGCTTGTGGGAGACATTTTAAAGGGCAGAGTAGCCAATTGTATGATCAGCTTGCATTCTTGAAATTAAGATCACATTTTTCTTGTAGTTTCTTAGAAAAAATAAAAAATGGGGTTTTGAAGTTGATGGAAACAGTAATTTTACATTTTCAATTGAAGCTTAAGCAAAGTAGACATAGTTTTATTTAAAAGGTAGTTGCAACTCATTACAGATCTCAAATTAATGAGAAATAAACAGATATTTATTAGTTATATTTTTGTGCATGTAGTTAGTTGATACCTATCTCAATGAATGTTGGTCACAAATTTGCTTAGATACAAATTTTGTGATAAACAATTGTTGAGTAAGGCATATACTTGCTTTACTGTATTCCTGTGTCATGCACCTTTGAAGTGAGGTCCTATTCATATCAAGGTGGTTGTACAGAATTTAAACAAATTTTACTGTTAATCAAACTTTGAGATTTTGGGGCACATGTTCCATAGTCTGTGATAAGGTTTCTTTGAGTCAAATATTCCTCCTCATCATGTAACACATTATTTCAACAGAAGCCAGTTATTCATCATAATTTAATGAAATCAAAATTGACCAAGGAAAAAGTACTATGTATCTACTGAAGAAAAACAGAAATAATAGTATTTTCAGTGACTTCAGATATGTATATTATATTAATACAAGTTCTTGTACTAACACTTTTGAAACCTCCTAAGGTTCAGACTCTCCTCCAAAGAAGTTATCTTATTTTATTTAAATAACAACTGGAATTTCTTTAGCAGTGAATGGTGTCATCTCCATTATGGATCACATGGTTTATTCTACCCAACATTCTTCCTTTCAAACTCAGGACTCATGGTTTTCTGTATCTGTAGTTTCTAGTTGCCTGTCTTGCCTTTGGATCACACTGACCAGCTCTTCTCACAAACCTGACTTAACTTTTGGCTCTTCTATCTGTAACAAGAATTAGACAAAACATTTTTTGTACCTTCAGGTATGTGAAGTTTGTTTTCTTACACAAGTTGTTTGTAGTGGTTCTTAGACGAGATTCTTGCATGCATTTTAATTCTGTTTTGTTTGATTTTAATTTCTTTTCTCTTCTTTTTCCACCTGATTGTTGCATTAATTGAGATTCTTTGTCTTTGTTTCGTATTGACTGTCAGTTATCAACTCTTCCTCAGATTTGAAACTCCCTTTCTGTGGAATGTAATGTGTGATTGAACTTATATCTCTTTTTTTATTTTAGTGCTTTTATCCTTTGATGTTTTTTTACCCAGTTTGGAATCTTCTAGTTTGACCCTTTTTTACCCTCAACGTACTCATCTTTATCTTTTACTGATGCACCTTTTCAGCTTACTATGTTTTTCACCTTTTTTTTTTGAAGCTCTACACTTTAGCCCTGACAGTACTACTGCTTTTCATGCTGTTCCATTTTCTTATTAAGCTGTTTCCCAGTTAAATTGCTTTCTTTATTTCTGGGATTTCTTTCTTTCAAATGCCTAGTTTCCTGGAGTTGAGGCCTCCTTTCATTTAATTTGAGGTATTCCATTTGTACCCATTCTTTATGCAAAAGTTATTTTGGCAGTTCTTACTGCTTTGGCCCCTCCTAAGAGATCAAGTGTCATAAGGCTTGTTGATCGGTTGTTTCTTAAACAGCCTTTAAGCTTTTATCCTTTGGAAGCTTGGCTCTTATGCTGTTCACTTGTGAATTCACTTTGCAGAAACCCTTTTGGTTGTATAGGTTTTCTCATGGGAGCTTTCTTAGTCTTTCAGGATTCATACTTGTTTGTTTTCAGCTAAGTACAGAAGGAGTTCAAACAGAGAATGCTCTTATTGAATTCACATTTCTACCACTATATGGATATTTGGCACGTACCAGCTGTAGTTTGCTTGTTTTCATTGTACACTGATGCTCTTAAGTTGGTATTAACTCCCATTTAGCATTTTATTTACCTGGGAGTCTTTATCACTTTGTTGGGCTCATCCTTCTTATCAGTACAAGTTTCCATTTACTAGAGCTCTCATGTCTATTTTTTTTTCTTCTTCTTCCATGGGATGAAGTTTTGTCTCTGGAGGCTTGCAAATCTTTCATGTCCTTTCTTCCTATAGACTCTTTGTGTGCCCCTTCAGTGGATTCTGGCAGTTTGGGCAAATAAGCTGTTTCACTATCTTCATCATTTCTCTACCTACACCTCTACCTTATGCTGTAATAGTGATTTGAATATTTCTGTCTGTGACATTGAGCATCTGTCTTCTTTCGTTGCATCTGGACTTGCATATGTTAACTCTTTCAACACATGCTTAGTCAGTATGACCAACCATGCAATCTTTTTGAACATGTTTAAAGTATTCATAGATTTGATAAAACTAATATTATAGTGTGTGTATCTTCATGAAATTTTGCAGTTTTAGTAAACGTTATAAGTCTTTCACTTACAAAAATTGTATTCCTTAGTGAAATATTTTAAATAAACTAAAGATCTGTTGTGAATGTTTTGAACATTTGTTTTAAATAGCTTATGTGCAAAGTGATTTTCATTTTATGATAAAAAAACTTTTCAACTTAAAAGTCTCAAACTTCCTGTATGTTATCTCTAAAACCTTTTAAATACCTTTAAAATATTCATTTCCAGTAAAATTTTATCTGTTATTTTCTCTACCATAACTTTATGCAAGGTTGGTCAATTTTATTGATCTTGTAACCACCAAAAAAGAAGAAAAAAAACAGATAATTCTAAATTACATTTTTTCTTTCAAGAAAGACTTCAAATGTAACATGTAAATAAATTTGTTTATTTTAAGTAGCTATAAACTCATACCAGTATACATCTATTTATAATTAAATTTTATTGCTTTATTGTCCTTTGAATTTTGTTTGATTACTACCATAAACTGTAAAAGACTTGGAGAATGTATAAGCCACAGTATGCTTTTAAATCACATTATGCTCATGCCTCCTGAAGTATTTTTATTATATTATTATTTAATTTACCTTATCTGACCTTAACTAACCCAAAATGATCCCTATTGTTTTACATTTTAATTATTTTTATAATAATAAATAAAGAATAAACATGAAAAACGAAGTACATATCTGATTATTCCTTTTTCTTGGTGTTAATTATTGATGGCACTTTACTCAACTTTTTACACTAATGTTAGCAGTACATTAAATAATTTCTGTTTAATTAAATAATGCACCAAAAATGCATTATAATATCATTCCAAAAGCAGACAGTTTCTTTTAATGATTGCCATTTTTCTGACTTTTTAACTATGAAACAGAGTAGCTACATATTCATCCAAGCTATCCATTGTTATTTTCATGAGAACCAAAGTTGTATTCCAAGTTAAATTGATGATTATCTATTCAGAACCCATTGTAATATAATTTGTCATCTGATATAACCTTGACTCTCTATTGGTTATGGGTAATACATAATTAAATGTAAGAGAAATCCTAAAAGAAAAGATCCAATAGGTGGATGTGATAGAAGGGAACTGTTTTTCGATTTTATATCTCTGTAACCAAACAAAATTGAAGGCTATACAAATTATGATTTGTCTGAGCAGTGGCAATGTTATAGTGAGTTATCTAAACTTAATTTTGTAGTTAGAGGTGATGGATACAATAAAGAAAAGAAGGTATTCAGAGAAAATGTGTCACATCACTCTAGTGGAAGTTCTGGATTCTTTTCAAATATTGCTTTATAGAATTAATAACTTAAACTTCTATACTATTAAGATATTGATTATTAAACTTTATGTTATTCTAATTGGTGTAATGTAAACAAAAAGTAGTTTAGTAACATTCTGAATGTAAGACACAAAAATCTTATGCAGTAAAGGATACCTGTGGCAATATGGTTAATAAATGTCTCTGTAATTTGGTGAGTGCATTGCTGGATACCTCCATCTTTTTTATGTTTGGTATTTTTGTATCAAGTGTTTTATGAGAACTTAGCAGCTCAATAGATTTTTATTATCTTTTGTTCCAGCTATCCAGACATCCTATTTTGATACATTTTAAGAAAATACTGACAGATTTTACCTAAACCAACAGGAATGTCTTTGCTACTCTTACCTTTGCTTTCTTCCTCTTTAGCTTTTTTTTTTTTTTCATTTCATAAAAGTGACATCAGCTACAATGTCACGAAAACATGTAGCTTTAAACGTCTTAATATAAAATGATAAAACCCTGTTACCTGATGACTTTTGAAAGATTGGCCTTTCTTTTTCAGATTTGAACTACTGATTATGGTGTAACTGAATTAGTGATATATGAAGGGAATTATGTGATGTTATGAAGGTTAACTGGGCTTCTAAGAAGTATTTTTGTATATTTTGTAAATGTACTTTTGTTAATTGTGATTCCATACTCTTTTGTGTTGCAACACTGCTACAATACACTGCAGTTTCCATAAGTTTTGTCTCCCTCCAGGTGTCATGCTCTAATTTTCCCAGATTTTAAAAGAAGGTAATTTTTATTTCTTTTTTTTTCAACTTCCATAAAAGAAAAATGTTTTTATCTATACATGTGTTTGTTTGTACTTGAGACAATGAGGCCCACCATGACATTGCATCATAGTGAATTTTTCTCTTGTGAAACCTTCATTGAGTAGGGGATAACACAAAATATTAAGCACGTCTGCCCCAACTCAATTGCCATATTGAGATGGGTTTTTTTGTAAGACTACTTTTAAAGTTTATACATTTGACTTTTCAAGCCCTACTGCTGCTTAAAATAAAAAAAAAAGGACCAGGTTTGTCTTTTTTTGCTGTCCATATTTTGCAGTAACTCTTTGCTTAGCTTCTTAGTGTGGAATATTCTGCAGAATATTGCTGTTTGATCTACTCATCTCTGTAGTATTCTTCCATATTCAAATTCCCTCCTTCCATTTTGTAGTGGGGTGGGAAAACCCACACTTCTCCATTACCAAGCTACTGCATGAGGTTAATATGAAAATTTCATTTATAGTTCAGTGGATTAACTTCCTTGATCAGAAGTAGGGTAAGGTATCTACTTGGAAACATACAGGCAATCCTTACATTAAGAACTGGACCATTCTCAGTAGTTGTAACCAGCCAGATAGGTTTTTATTTCTCCTGGAATGATTCATTGCTGTACCCACTTATTCTGAAAATTATATCATATTTATCACACTCTGTATGGTCTGTCTTGTTGCCCTTGCTACTCTGTGTGTATGAGTTTTGCAAATCTCATGAAGTATAAGGGCTGTTTCAAAAAGAATGTCTTTCTTTCTCTCCTAATAAGAAAAACTAACAAATCTGAAGACTTTTGCAAAAATCAGTACATAATGATGCCATGTACAAAATGTCACTATCACACATTAAACATGTCATTAACATTGTTTTTATATCCTCATAAGTTATCATGGTATCAAATCAGCTTCAGATTCATGTTGCTGTTACTGCACTTGGGCTTGAATAGATGCTAGTGGGGGATGTTTTGAGAAATTTGAAAGATTTGGATCATTGTGTTGTAATGGCAAATTTGCAGAATCCCATATCAGTGAAACTTGTATCAGAAAGTTTGCAACCTACTAGAAAATGTCCAGTGTTGGTGGAACTCTGATCTCAAAGAAGAAAACTTTGACAGTGAATTGAAGCAACAACTTTCAGAACCATCAGTATGATTTGTTCACAACAAAACAGGCAAGCACTTGAAAAATAAAAAAGAACTCACAGTCACTCCTCACATCACCATGCATCACACCACTGTCTGGATAGCTTTGAAATGAGGGAATTTATTTTATTGTTAAAATCATTCAACTCTGCTTTGAATGGTAAACGTATGGAGAAATATTGACTAAAAGTTTGTTCATTTTTGGAGAAAAAAAAGGACATTCTCTATGCAACACTCCTTAACCCTTTGAACCTTAAAGGTCATAAAAATGGGCTAATGGAGAGGTGTACATTCCTGATAGGCTGGTCTTCTGGCCTGACCATTTACAAGGATTACCTGGTACATTGGCAAAGTGGACAGTGCTAAATTACCAATTATTCAGCCCACACCTCTGTGTGTGATGGATTTTCTTTCTGAAAGTAGACTGAATCTTAGTTGTTGTTGTTGTTGTGTTTACAGTGTGAAAGTAAAAAATAATTCATCAGATATTTTAACATTGTTTGGATAGTTTTGTCATGCTGCAACATAAAATCCTAACAAAACAATAGAGTGAGATGGAAATAAAAGGTTAAATAACCAGACAGCAATGATACAAATGTACAAAATTTAGGTTAGGGAATTATTGTTGGAGCCTGACCTGGAGAACATTCTAGACAGTGACTGTACTGGCAATGACTGAAAGCAAATGTAGTGATTTCAAGACCTCGGATAGCGAGTTACCTATTTGGCATCATGTTCCTGATAATTATCAGTTAACTTTGTCAACTAACATTACTTCATTTTTAGGTGCAGATGCACCTTACTCAAACCATTATAGAAAATATATGCCCCAAAACATCCCAAATTCAATTTCAAGCGAGAGTATGCCACTGTACTGGCATACTGTACTGAAAACAAATGTAGTGTATTCAAGACCTCTGACAGCAAATTACCTATTTGGCATCTTGTTTTTGATAATTATCAGTCAACTTTGTCAACTAACATTACTTCATTTTTAGGTGCAAATGCCTCACTCAAAACATTATAGAAAATGTATGCCCTGAAACATCCCAAATTCAATTTCAAGCGAGATTATGCCACTGCATTTTCTTTTATTGTTTTGGAACAAATCCGTTTGAAACCTAATCACACAGGAAACAAAGCTCGGTATGTAAAAGAAGAAAAACCTAACAACAACTATTCAAAATTGTTTGATCTGGTTACTGTTGCTGAACTAAAAGTGTTTTTTTGGGGGGATGTTGAATTGCCATGGAGAGCTGATCTACAAAGATAGGTATGAGATGTACTGGAAGAAGAAGGATAGCTGGATTACAACTACACCTGTTTTAAGACATATCATTCCATAGTTCAATTCTAGAAATAAATCGCTGAACTGTAGTATCAGTGATGGTACACTATGAGAAATGTCACGAATAAGTAAATTTGCTGTTTTGTATTATAGACCCAAAATTATGTGTTATAACATTTTGGGAAGTCACCTTGTAAGATTTTCTAGTTTTCAAATTAAAATAAATGTTTTCCATAATGGTTAAAAATTGCCAGGGAAGCCCAGGGTCATGGTACTGAAAGGGTGGGAATCCTGGAGTTCAAAGGGTTAAAGGTTAGTTGAACAACGATTTTACATTTCACTCAGCTTTATAACTTTTCAATACTATACAAAATGTGTTATTTGTCATATCTTTTGATTAAAGAATATTCCCTGCTTGATGCACCTGTGGTCTCCCCTTGAGTGATGCTCCCACTAGGTTCTAAGTTTCATTCCCCATTGTGTAGTACACACTTTATGTTGCTGTATTCTCAGAAAGGAGCTTGTTTTTGTAACTTATGTCTCTGCATTGATCCATTTACAATCTGTTCAATGTAAGGTTTTACCTATTTGCTCTGTGAATAGATGAGTAGCCTTTTTGAAGTTAAACATTTTCCTTACGTGAAAATATATTTCAGATATATACTTACTACTCCACGTAACCCCTTGCCTTTTCTTCTCACTTCTAGTGCGTGTCTTTTAACTTATTAGGAATGAGTTTTAGTTACATACAAAATGCTCATGGGGAATGCTGTGCATGGAGAGTATGTCATCATCCTATTAGTTGAAGGGTAAACTAACGTTGATTACTGATTAGAGTGGTATGGTACACATTTTTACTGGTAGAGGTAGGATTTTTATTCAAAGGCTTCAAATGTACATAACTTTTCAACAATAACAGAAAATATTAATTAAGTGAAGATGTGAGTATCTATATGAAATATAATTTCTAGTAAAAAAAATTTTAGTGTTATTTCACAAATGTAAAAGATGGAGTTATAACCAAGGTTACTGTCTGCCTAGAAGAATTAGTATTCACGATACTGAGATATTTACCATAGATAAATCATAATAATTGTCATTCTTAAATAAATGTTATTTCCATTTCTTTGGAAGTTACTTATTTGATTTCACATGCTATGTTTTTAAGTAAAATGTAAAAAAAGGATAAATTATTATAAAAAAAACAACATAGAGCAACTACTTTAGTTGTCTCATCCAGAAGTCCTCAGTGCATCATCATTTCATTTCTTTATAATGAAATCATCAGTGCTATTCCAAATAAAGCCTACAAATCATATTGAAGCAAAGTAGAAATACTAGATTGAAGAAAATTTTTTAAGTCAGAATTTTGATTGAATTCATCCTGGTTGTTGCTGGACATTTCAGAACATCATCTTAAAATTGATGAGATAACTAGGACATCTTATTTTGTCAAATACATGGAGCATTATTCCAGAGAAGGCCAGCTAAAACCAGAAAATGTTTAAAATGTGAAGAAACATGATATTTATCTTGGAACAAGAATTAGCAGCTTTCAAGTGGAGTGAAATAATTTAGTTTTTATTGCATTTTTGAACACACATTTTTTATTCACTGCAATCATGGTATATCGTTCTATTAAAATGTAATAAAAGCTTTCCACTTGACAGTAAGTTATCATTACTGGAAATGTTTGTATTATTTTTATTTTATTTTTATACAACATAAACTTATTAATTCAAACTTAATTGATAAATATTACAGCTACTTTTTTTCAGCCCCAGTGATTGCCAGTTGACTTATTTGTCTGATGTTGTTACGTACCTTCAAACTGATGGAACTTGTAAGTGTGGGCTAGAGTGTCCTGATGTTCCAAGTAAGGTTTTTAGCTTTGACCTAGATGTACAGTCAAAAACTTGGTCTCTTACAGACTCTTGTTTGAATGATGCAACTAAATTATGTATTCATAAACAGAAAACTATGGCAATGGCTACTTTCCAAAACAGCACTACCCTTAACTCATCCTCATCACCTTTAACACATTCTTCTCAGTCATTACAAAGCTCAGTGCCAGCAATAAAAAAAAAAGGGTACGTGAAATGTATTTCATAGGTGTACGTAAACTTTAATGGTGCAGTTTTATTTTCATTATTAGAATATTTCTGTTTATATTATTGTACTTTTAAAAAATTGCAAATCTAAAAAAGGTATATCATCCAATTAATAGTAGAATTATAATTAGCTACCAGAATTTCATTTTTTAATACACATCTGTCTTTGACGCCCAAAAACACTCTTTAATTGCTCAACAGATACACAGAAGTTCTAAAATACATATACTTTGGTCTTTCCATTAGGAAAAACATTTCTGTTCACAGTGACCAACCACTAATTATTTTGCTGGCACCACAAGAAGTGGTCTTTAGCTGATACTTGTTTGGTCATAACTTTTAATAAACTAAACATGCATGTATTAATGTGGAAAAGATACTTTATTTTTATTATTCTATAAATGCAACAGCTATCACTTCCTCACTTCCATATATAGCTACATTGATGATATAGATTTGATCTCCAACTCCACGAATTTCCAAAACATAATGACTTCTGCTGATACTTGTGGCTATTATTTAACTGCCAGGATTTCTTCTTCGCCTATCTAAAAATTGGTCTGTTTTTTTTCTTGCTTGCTTTGGTCTTTTATAACCCCCTCATTTGACCTTGGTGATATTTGTCTTATGATACTCTCCATTTGCATCATTGTGCCCTCTATACTGGTACTGGCAACAAGTACATTTTTCAGATAATTTTATTACTTTTTGTCAACAAAGCATCATTAATGGGTTTCCTATTATTGTGATCATTCAGAAATACTTTGAATGTTATTGTGTTATCTGGTTGATTTTTGTAATAATAATAATAATAATTCTTTTTTCTCCCAGTTGGCAAGTCAATTATAATATGAATTTCCAGATAATTATTTCTGGCAGGAAGGCAGATTGGATCTCTCCTATCCCACCTCTGATATATAGTATTGCCTAACAAACTGTCAGTGATTTTATTTGTAGTGAGATGGAGATAAATATTTGAATCTGTGGTTGTGCTCTGAGGGGCTCTGAGGCTGCAATTGACAGTGATCTATGACATTTTGGAGAGACTTTAGATTAGATTTGCCTTTTCCTGTGTCTTATTTTAGTCTGTTTGATTTCAAACCCCTGCGTTTCTGATATTTCCTTCAAATCCTGATTTGTCTGCTCACCTTCATTTAATCCGTGATGGTCAAATGTTTGATTTTATGTTCTCTTAGCTGAAGACTCTCTTTTGGGCCCAAGACCACTACATTCTGTTATTAGTGTATCATGTTTTGGGAGTTGAGATCTTGAAAACATATTGGCTTCCTTACCTAGACCTATGCCCTTCCCACAGAAAATTCTGTCCATCATGTAGATGATTTTCACTGGATATGCTCCCATCATAGAAATCCTTTCGTTTTCACCTTTCTGACTCCCCTTCTTTCTTTTTCTTATCTGTAAACTCAAACTTTACAGCTCGAGAAGATGAAGCTCTTTCTATATGTATTAACCATATTTCTTACCCTCATAGCTTCTAGGAGCTATCGCCATCATTTTTGTTTTGACCATATCATGCAGTGTCTACAACAGGGACAGGTTAAATATTTACACTGAACACTCCTTCCTTTCCAAACTTTTGTTGATCTGCAAGAATGATTGGATGTTGTTGTTTTTTCATTTAAACCCCTTCCCTTAACTTCTCTGTATGACTGTTTTGACATAGTATAACCTCCGTTTTGGATAGTTTGTTCATTGTTATTTCTTTTGTACTGCTCCTCTTTAAGGCACTTGTCAATATTGTTCCTTACTGTGAGGTTTCTCTTCCTCTTGTAAGTAATATCGTTCAACTTTGCCAAGTTGGATTATACACCCCAATTGATTCTTCTGTACATGATGATCCTTTTTTATTTTTTGTGTATCTTTCCATCAAATGTGTCATGGATTCATTTTCCTCTAATTTTTAACATAACCTGTATAAAATTTAGAAGGCAAAGATGCAGATGATCCTTTGCACAGCAATCATCTGTTACTTATGCCACAGGGCAATTCCACTATTCAGAGTTTTGATTACCTCCAGTTGTCATTCTCCACTCTTTACATTCATAGTGATTTTCTGTTAGATAATTTTTATTTATTTCTCCTTTTTTATGGGCCTCACAACCATCTTAATCAATATACCTGTATGTTTTGACAGAATGGAACTCACAGAAATACTGTTCTTCCCAAAACTCTGCACCAGCTTTTTCTCTGTATCTGCTGTTGAGATAGAAATTTCCATAATACTGCTTTGGCACTGTCTACATGTTTTCTCTTACAGCTCATTCTGCACTTGAAAAATAAAAAAAGACACCATCAAATATATACCTGCTTTTGCATCTGGTGGGGAGACCTTATGCATATGTAAGGTTTATGTTTGGTCCATGCACCTCTCCAACATTGTTCTCCATACAAATTCCTCCCTCCAATTTTTTCCTTGAGGAGAAAGGGAGGAACAATTGCTCCACCAATATTAAGCTACTGGAGAGATAAGTATGGAGTTTCACAATGGGAGAGCATATTTCCACTGATATAAGACTGAGTAAACTTAAACCTTGATGTAAGTTAAAGTTGAGCCAGTTTGTTTTTGAAAATGTGATAGTGTTCCCAGTGGATGAGTATTGTGTTCTCCATGGGTAACAGAACTAGGATAAGTTTGTAACAATGGCTGTTAGCAGTTGTTGTTCTGGGTCAAATTTGCATAAGTTACAGATAAATTCATCACCAGGTTATGCAGTTGTGGGTTAAGCACAGATGCCACCAGGTCCAAGTGTTTACATTTAGAAAAAAGAAATTCACTTAAGAGTCTGATTATCAAAACACAAAATTAGTTTTTATATACATATATATCTCTCACTGTATGAGTCTGTTGAATTGACCAACTTCGTAAACATTTTGTACTTTTATTGTTTCCTTACTAGAACTTTCAACACAGTATGTATATCTTCACAAAATTTGACAGCCATTCAGTAATAATTACAATTTTTTATACATAAAACAGATTTTTTTTTAAGGATTTTTAACAAAGATTTGTCAATAAATCTATTAAGTCTTTATAATTAGTCTGAGTGCAAAGTGCTTTTTGTATTAAGACTAAAATACCTTTCTTCATTTCATTTAACTATGATGTTTTTGCAGAATTTATAAAATCTCCAAAATAAATTTCAAATGTTTTCTCAGTAAAACTTTATATTTTATCTTTCTTTTTCTCCCTCTCTCTAATGACTATATTTTACCAACATCAAATTAAAGATTGACAAAGATTTGTCAATAAATCTATTAAGTCTTTATAATTAGTCTGAGTGCAAAGTGCTTTTTGTATTAAGATTAAAATACCTTTCTTCATTTCATTTAACTATGATGTTTTTGCAGAATTTATAAAATCTCCAAAATAAATTTCAAATGTTTTCTCAGTAAAACTTTATATTTTATCTTTCTTTTTCTCCCTCTCTCTAATGACTATATTTTACCAACCTCAAATTAAAGTTTCTTTTTTTTTTAAATGGCTTTAAACTGTAACCCCAAGTTACATTTGTTTATCCTAATTAGCTTTAAACTCCTAACGGTATGCATCTGTATATACTTAAATTTTATTGTTTTGATTGCCCTTTCAATTATGTCTGAATTAATATTCCCAACAAACAATTTGTAAATTGATTGGCAAACATGGATTTCATCTGCTTTATAGAATTACATAATGTGTGGACTAATTGCAAGCAAAACTCATGAAATTGTATTTATTATTTTCTTTTTATCTGATCTAACAAATAGTTTCTAATTTTATAAACATAAGTAATACACATGAAAAACAAGAAATGAAGTATTTACCTGGCTCTTCTTTTTTTATGTTGTGCCTTTGACTTTCAATGACAGCCCTATCTTTTTATACTACTCATGCTACTGCATTAAATAATTTTTATTTAATTAAATAATACATCAAAGAATACAGATTAATAACATGCAAAAAGCAGACAATGTTCCTTAGCTATCACAAAAAGAACCAGTTGTATTTTCTGGCTTTATAACCATGTGATAACAATTGTTAAAAAATTGATCTAAAACCATTGATGCGTTTTCTGGAGAAATAAAGATTGAACTGAAAGTAGAATTGACAATTCCTTTACAAAAAACAATGTAAAATAACGTTATTTGATAGATTAAAACCTTGGCTCTCTATTGATTGAAAATACTAAAGTATTGCAAGTTGGAGAGAACTATAAGCAATTTTTTAAAGAGAGTATGCTGCGGGTGTGTGCAGCAAGAGGGGTCTGATTATTTATTTGATGGCTCTGTAACCAAATAAGATTGAAGACAATAAAAATTATATTGTGTCTGATTAGTAACAACATTATAATGAGAAATTTGTACATTAAATTTCATACCTGAAAATACCTAGAGGAAGAGTTATCTTATTAGGAGAAATAGAATATTTATTTTGATACTGACTTATAAAATGAAGAACTTAAAATAACATAATATTAAGAACTAAATTATTTGATACCTTTTATACAAAATTTATTCATATACCATGAGAAGAAAATAGTTCAATTAAATTTTGAATATAACTCCCCTTGGTGTGGATTCCTGTACGTGGTGAGGGGACCTCCCAGGGAAGGTTCTGTTCTGTCTGGTTACCTTCTCTGGGATCAAAATATCCACCCACGTGTTTGCCGTGCGTGGCGACCCGTGAAGGAGAGGAGAGGATCCTGGTGGTTGAGGGGTCCAACCCTAACACACCACTTTGGCCTCGAATTCCTGCAGACGGACGGCTCTTGGGTGGCCCCTTTTGAGTCAGTCGGCTGGTCCACTTGGGCTAGAGCCAACCAAGTACCAGTGTTGGAAGTTCTCAACGGGTGTTGTGGACATTGTACCTGATGCTGGTGTTTGGGTATAGTGCTCACAAAACCCTGGCATTGCTGCATTGTCCTTGCATGACTTTGTAGTGCATCCCCTTGTAGGGCTCCATGGTGGGTGGGGTCAGTGGGTACCGAAACATTTTTTCTTTCCTATGGATCCTCAATAAAATTTAAATAAAATTGTAAAAGAACAGTCAATGGGTAAGCGACCACGTCTTGAATACTCAGAACAGCAATCTTCAACATCAGTAACACACGTACCTCATTTTCTTATATTGCATTCTCTTTCAGAAAAACCTTTAGGGCAAATGTCCCCTTTTTTTATTCAAAAGGGACTAGAGGGACTTGCTGGCTCTCCAAAGTCAGTGAAGAAGCTTCGATCTGGTGACATATTAGTTGAAACATCCACATCCCAACACAGTGAACTCCTCTTGAATTCAAAGGCAATTGGGGATATACCTATTGAGGTTACACCCCATGCTACTTTGAATTCTTCACGAGGAGTTATTGTTGAAAGGGATTTGAAGAACGTTCTCGAGTCAGAGATTCTTGCTGGTCTCTCTACTCAAAGAGTTTCTGCAGTGAGGCGCATCTCCACTCGCAAAGATGGAGTAACATTGCCAACAAATGCCCTTGTTTTAACATTTACTTCATCACGTGCACCTACCACCATCAAGGCAGGTTATCTCATTAGCAGGGTTTGGCCAAACATTCCAAACCCTCTTTGATGTTTCCAATATCAGAGATTTGGCCACTTAAAGACTTCTTGTCGTGGTTCCCTGATGTGCTCGTTGCGGCAGCAAGGACCACGATGCCTATGACTGTGACTTGAACCCGCATTGTGTAAACTGCAATGGTTCTCACCCCTCTTACTTTCATTCTTGCCCAAAATGGTTGGAGCAAAAAGAGGTGCAGCACATAACATTAGTTATCCTGAGGCTCGGAAATTGCTGTCCACAACTCCATCTCAGACATATGCTGCTGCACTTCATTCTACAACTACAGTGGGAGTGCAGACAGATCTCTCTGTGCCTCCAAGAGAATCGTTTTCAAAACAAATGAAAAGGCTTTTGACCTCCGTGGTTAAAAAAGTTGATGAATCGACTTCCACTCCTATCTCTGTTCCTCCCATACCTTCCAATAAACCTCAAGATCCACGTCCTTCAGTTTCAATTTCAAGCATTTCTTCTGATACATCATTTTCTCCAACCACAAGAGACAAAACAATTATTCGTTCAAGTCCTCAGTCACTGGATTCCTCTTCCAATAACAAAAACCTGCCCACTCGACCCAGAGCAGGATCCATGGAGGTTGATAGACCTCCTCCGATTAAAGACAGTAAAGAAAAAAGATGTGGTCATAAACCGAAGGGTTCTCCAGCCATTTCACCTACCCGTTCTTAAAAATGGCCACCTTGATACAATGGAACTGTCAAGGTTTACGTTCTAATCTGGATGATATCAAAACGCTGATTGCTTACTACCATCCTGTTTGTCTTTCTTTACAAGAAACATTTCTCAAATCTGCTGATACAGTCTCCATTCGACAGTTTTCTTTGTACAGAAATGACAGGTTGTGTGATGGTCGAGTACATGGAGGGGTGGCACTGCTGGTTGATCAACACGTGCCCACCCTGTCTTTGTCACTCAACACCACCTTGGAGGCCGTAGCCATCCGTGTTTCCTTGGGTCATACCATCACTGTTTGTTCTCTGTACCTGTCCCCTGGAGAGACATATGATCAATCAGAACTTGATGCTCTCATTGAACAGTTGTCATCTCCATTTCTAATCCTGGGGGATTTTAATGGACACCATCCCCTCTGGGGAAGTGCTATTATTGATGGGAGGAGTCGATCTGTAGAGCGGATGCTCTCTGATCACAATCTTTCTCTTTTCAATACTGGTTCTTCCACTTACTTTCATGCTCCTAGTCAGTTTTTTACTGCTATTGATCTCTCAGTTTGCTCCCCTTTATTGTTCTCCCATTTTTCATGGAGGGTTGACAGTAATCCACTAGGCAGTGATCATTTTCCGATCTATTTGAGAGAGACTGGCCGTGGTCGATGCCACCCTACCCGCGTGCCCCAGTGGAAGCTGGATCAGGCAGACTGGTACACTTTCACTGGCCATCAAGACTCGGGCAGAGCAATCACCTCTTTCCTTTCAAACTGACTGTTTCTTTGACTATAATTGTCCCTTTACCCTGGTGGAACTAAAAATGGCCCTTCATCGGTTTGCCAGTACGTCTTTTGGACCTGAAGATATTCATTATGACATGCTGCACCATCTATCTCCTGCTTCTCTTGATGTCCTTCTGATTGTCTTCAACCGGATTTGGCAGGAGAATGCTTTTCCTGATGCCTGGCGCAAGGCTATTATTTTACCTTTCTCTAAACCGGGGAAAGATCCGAAGATTCCTTCAAACTATCATCCAATTGCTTTGACGAGCTGTCTCTGTAAGATCTTAGAAAGGATGGTTAATGCTCGTCTTTTTTGGTTCCTTGAATCAAACAACCTTCTCTTGCTCACCCAGTGTGGGTTATGTCGACAGCACTCTACCACAGACCACCTAATTCGTCTTGAAACATCTATCAGAGAAGCCTTTCTCAACTGCCAACATCTTGTATCAATATTCTTTGACCTAGAGAAGGCTTATAACTCAACATGGAGGTATGGCATTTTGCGAGACCTCCATACATATGGGTAACGTGGCCATCTACCCATGTTTATTAAAAAAATTTTAATGGACAGGCGATTCCAAGTTCGTGTGGGTTCGACACTTTCCCATTCTATTGTACAGGAACTTGGAGTCCCTCAAGGCTGTGTATTGAGTGTTACACTCTTCAGTATAAAGATAAATACCATCACTGAACAACTCTCTCTCACTGTTGCGAATGGGCTGTATGTCGACGACTTTCACATCTCATGTCAGTCGTCAAACATGAGATATATTGAGCGGCAATTACAAACTGCCCTCAATCGTGTACGAAAGTGGACTCTGGCGAATGGCCTTAATTTCTCTCTCTCCAAAACTGTATGCATGCACTTTTGCCATCGACGAGGTATTCACCCTGATCCTGAACTTCATATTGGTGAAGATTTGCTGCCAGTGGTCCCGGAGACAAAAGTTCTTGGGGCTTATCTTTGATCGTAAACTGACCTTTATACCACACTTAAAGCAGCTTTGGGTCAAATGCACAAGAGCACTGAACATCCTCCATGTCCTCTCTTCTACCAGTTGGGGGGCAGATCGCTGTTCAGTGTTGAAGATATATCGTGCTCTTATTAGATCGAAACTCGACTATGGATCAATGGTCTATGGCTCTGCCAGACCCTCGGTCTTAAAGATGCTGGATCCCATTCATCACCAAGGACTTCAACTCTGCACTGGGGCTTTCCGTACCTCTCTAGTTCAAAGCATATACATTTAATCTCATGAACCTTCTCTACACCTTCGTCGTTTGCAACTATCTTTACAGTATACTTCAAAACTTCGTTCCTTACCAAAGTATCCCACCTGGGAATGTGTTTTCCTTCCTCGGTGGGCAGTACTTTTTCAGAACAGACGATCTGTCATTGCTCCATTTGGCCTTTGCATCCGGGCACAATTGGATGAATTGGGTCTGTCCTTGGATAACATTGCAGATTCCACAGGTCAGCCCATCCTACCATGGCTTATTACAGCCCCCAAATGTGACCTTTCTTTCAGTCACTTAAAAAAAGCAGATACTCTAGATTGGAAGTACCGTCTTTTATTCAGTGAGTATCTTTCAAACAATCATTCAGTTCCCATTTATACAGATGGTTCCAAATCAGGTGATTCAGTGGGCTCTGCTATGGTTTGCTATGGGTCAGTAATTGCGCACAGAATCCCCTCTACAGCTTCTGTGTTCACTGCTGAACTGTATGCCATATCTCTTGCTCTGGATCATATTGCAGCTGAGCAGTACTCCAACTGCACTATTTATACTGATTCCCTTAGTTCTATACTTGCCTTGGAATCACTACACGTTAGCTCACATCTTATTCTCGCTGATATTCGAAACCGACTGGCCCATTTCTCATTAGCAGCTACTTCAATCCAGTTTTTCTGGATACCAGACCATGTTGGTATTCGTGGGAACGAGCTTGCAGACGTGGCAGCTAAATATGTCTGCTTCAGCACTGTCACCCCTATGCCTATTCCGTACATGGATTATGGTGTTGTCTTCAAGGCTCGGCTCTGTGCCAGCTGGCAGTCCTTTTGGAGTGAGCAACGCAACAACAGACTTTTTCAAATCAAACCCAAAATTGGAGTTTGGCCATCCAGCTTCCCTAAAGTTCGGAAGGAGGAAGTTGTTCTCACTAGGCTACGCATTGGTCAGTTTTTTAACTCATCATTTTCTTTTATCTGGAACTGATGCACCAATGTGTAGTTTGTGCAACACTCAAATTAATTTTTTTCATCTCATTTAAGGGTTGCATATTTATTCATTACACCTTTTTAATTGTGGCTCCTTTTTTACACTTTTAATCTCTATCATTCAATTTGACATTGGACAATGGCCAGAACAATAAATAACTCGACACCAGGACTGGAAAATCCAACTTCAGGTGACTAACGCTACTGTTTGAACTACTCGTTAGACGTCCTGGCGAGTTGTTATTATACTTTTGCTGCATATCGTTTTACACTTTTACTACTTTACTTTTTAGTACTAGCCATATTGACTCATAACTCGGAACCTGGACTGGAAAGACCAACTTCAGGTGACTGATGGTGGTTTTTATTCTTACCTGTTAGTCTTCCTGGCGGGTTATGATCATTACCATTCTGCTGCAGGTAGTTTTTTTACTTCTTTGTTGAATGGATGTCAACATTGGTTTTTGCACCATTTTCTGTTTTAATTGCCGTTTTACTTTTATCTTCAATTACTTTTACAAATTTTACTCCATTTACTTGACTTTTATCTTTTTACTGAACATTTGGCTACTCATTATTACGATTTTGCCCAGTGTCTTTTAAAACTTTTATATTCTTACATTTTGATAATAGCTGCTATGACACATAACCCGGAACCAGGACTGGAAAGGCCAACTTCAGGTGATTGACAGAGGTTCTTGAACTTACCTGTAAGTCTTCCTGGCGGGTTATGATCATTACCATTTTGCTAGAGTAAATAGTTTATAACTTTGAAGACTGGATGTGACCATTGGTTTTTACACCATTTTCTGTTTTAATTGCTGTTTTGTTTTTACCTTTATTTACTTTTACAAATTTTACTTCTTGACACAATTATGTTATCACCCTTTCATTTAAATACCTTTTTCAGTCCCTTTTTCTTATCAGTTAGTTCTACTGATCTGCTTTTCCCGATAATATTAGCTTCTGTGTGCTCATTAAAAATTGCATCACCCCTAACCTCTGTATTATATCTCCTATTCTGTCAGTTATATTTTCCACCTATTCCACCGGATGGCTTAATCCAAACCTTTCTCCCTATTTATCCTACAGCCTATCTTACTCACTGAACTTTAGAAAGGTCCTAATGTACATGTTCCCTTCCTTCACAACCCCTCCAGGAACAAAATTGAATTTTGATCACTATCAAGTGAATAGTTAAATATTTTAAAGAGTAATTGAATATTTGAATTAATCAGCCTAAAATAGTTATACATAAGTGATAACATAATTATTTCTAATTTATTTTATTGTACAGAGCATGATGCTAAGAGAAAAGACTCATCATTTCAATTAATTCATACTAACAACTCTCTCAAGATGATTTAACACCCTGGTGCACTTTGGCATTGACTAACATGCCCAAGAATAAGTAAAACCACATTTGGATGGACTACCAGCAAATCTATGGAGCATCTCAACACAATAAAAGAAACGAGTTTCAAGAATCATTGTTTTAAAAATATATATAACAGTGACAGTAGGATAAAATATCTTTTATCACCTACAAATTTGTTTCAAGGGGTATTTTATTTTATCACTGTGCAATTGGGAACTCATATAAGGGCCACTGGTAATGTGGTACAAGTAATGCTGTTTTTAATTTTTAACATTTAAAAATAATTTTTTCATGAAACTTTCATTATTTTTGTAAATATATTCATTACATACTAGAAATAAAAATTTTACTTTTTGGAAATATTGAGTTTTATTGAATATGTGAGATAACAAATGCAAATTCAATGTTATAACTGCTTATCTTTACAGCAGTTACAAAGTAACAGCAAAATTTAAATGAGCTAAAACAGTCAAGAAACTGGTTTTCAGGGTTAAATTGTTTAAGCAGGTGAGTAGTATTTTCCATTTCTGAAAAATTTAAATGAAGGACAATGTTAAATTATTACTTAACATATTAAATACTGTTAGAAATGATGTGGTCCTTGATAAAAAAAACAAACAAACTTCTATTCAATTATGAATAATGCAATAAATCAATGAATGTGCTATTTAATTTAGCAAAAGCCATATCTTGGAATATATTATAATACTGATCTTTTTACTTCCATCATTATTATAGCTTTTAACATGATCAATCTCAGAAATGTTTCTATTGCTCTTAGTTCAGAAGTTATACTTTTGTTATTTAATGCAAATTAAAAAATATTCACCTAGAGACAAAAAAACATTCAGTATATAAAATTTATTGGCTAAGTATTTCATTTGTGAGGCTATGATAGTTATACATGTATAAATGTATATATATTACATTTATCACAAACAGTGGATGCAAGTATTTAAAATAAAGGTTGTTAGCCACAAACAATTAGTATAATATGAAACTAACTCACACTATAATCAGCATCAAAACTGAAGCAAGGTTTTCAGATCATATGACAACACAACTGTATGTGTTACTTTTGAAGAGATTAATACTAATTAGTTTCTCCATTTCCTGGACATGAGATCAGATTGTGACTTTAATGACACTGTTGTTTTTAGTCATACTTATTCTTATTTCTTTCTCTGGGAAACTCGTTTTACAAAATAAAATGCACAAAGACATGTTTAAAAAGATGACAGCAAGAGATTTTCTTTTGAACACTGATACAAACACTTATATCAATATACTTCTTGTAAGAAACAAATCAAACCAAACAGGTGTAACAACTGAAGTATAAAAAGTGTAACCCACATTAAAAGTGTGTTAGGAAGTTAGTATAAGAATTAATTTACATGTTTAAAAAAATACTTTCTAAAAAGTGGCATGAACAACTGGATTAACTTCAACACCTTTCATAATAGTATCAACACTCTCAACTATAAAATATTTGTCAGTCATAAATACAAACAGTACACGAAACTTTATAAATTATCTTCATCTGTTCTTCCTTATTTTTAACCTTAGTGACATTGTACTTCATGAAACCTGCAAAATGCAACCAGAGGTTTTAACTTCTTCTTTAAACTACCAAAAAAACATTAAAATCCTAATTTGCTTTGAAAAGAACTGGAATTTTTTTATATTGGTAATGTTATTGAAACAACAATAAAAAACTGCTTTATTATCTGTGTACAAATTTAACTGTCACATAACTCTCTGTTCTTTGTCAAGAGAAGAATTCTCAGCTCTAAAAGAACTAACTAGCAATAAGTTACTTGGCCTGATAAGAGTGCTGGATTTGTATTTGTAGACAAATAGGATTACATTGACAAAATTAGACAAATTGTGCAAGACATGAAAAAGTTTTAAGTATTCAAATAAAAATGTAATTCACCATTTAAAGTGAAGAAAAACTGCAATGTGTACTCAGAAATTTAAGAAGAAGAAATAAATATCTGATAATAGTTTCAATGTTAAATTTGGCCTTCACAAACTCAATTACCCATTCAGACCAATCCTTTCCAACATTGAAAAATTTACTAAATTTCTAGTTCCTAATTTAAACCTTCTCATGACTTATGCATATACTGTCAAATATTCTTTTTATTTTACTTGTGCAATTTCTTAATTTCTGGATGCTAACCAATATATTACGACAAGCATGGACTGCTTTTAACCAACATTTTTTGAACGAAAATAATACTGTTTTTCCAGTAATAGTAGACTAAGGGCTGGCCTAAACAAAAATAACTTGCACAACTATTAAACGTAGCTTTAAAATAAAACCAGTTTTCTTTAATGGTCAGTTGTATGACCACATAGATGGTGATATTATGGATTCACCACCAGGACCATTATAGCTAATATTTGTCATCATGAACATATGTGGCTGAAAAGTCCTTCTGACATTACACTCCCACCCTAAAAAATGTACATAGAAATACACATTTTTACTCTTTTATAACCATGATCATTATTGACAAATTCACTAAGTACTTAAATCTCTTAACATCCTTATTCAAAGATCTTCTATAACACTAAAAATCAAAATACATTTTCTTACCTGGAAAAAAAAAATTAGCATTTCTGTGTACAGAAAGAAAACTTCTACTGTTTACACATACACTTCAAAAATTAAACTTGGTCTTCAGTCTTATTCACAGAGTCTACTCATTTTTCTTGGATTATGTCTCTGTTCATAGTGAATTAATTTTTCTTTAGACCACCTCAAATACAAATGGGTATCCTTCATCATTAGGGAGCTAAGAAAGGAACTAGGAATAAGAGCTGTGAAAATAATGCATTGAGGAGTGAAGATGGACTTAACTTTAAAAATAAACACTTGATTCTAGTCACTCACCAATGATGAGAGAGAGCAGGTAAGGGAAACAGATGGAAGTATAAAAGATTTGGGTTAGTACTATGTGGAGTATATAGAGTGAAAGAATATGGATGTATGGAAAGATGGCTCTGAAGAGCTTATTGGTAAGTATAAAATACTGATAAAATCACATTGGAGGTAAGAGTTCATAGTTTGATTTTGTCAGATAACTTGCCAAGAATAAATTGTGGGAATGAAAGAATAAGTAGGTCATTAGGTTTGAATGCCAGCTTAGATCAATGTGTAGTGATAAGCAAACAAGTTTGTTAGATTTTTGACTAATTTAATGGAAAAAAATAATCTTTTTTTGAATTGATGACACACAATTAAACAAAGTAAGGGCTATTAACTCAGGTTTAGTGGTAGATTTATTAAGCTAGGTACAGACAAAGGTGAGGGCAACCATGTTAGTGAATAGGAAATATAATTGACAGGTAAACATGAATACATTTTAAAATACATAAATAATTGTTCTCATTGTAATGCTAGGAGTATTAGAAATAAAATTGGTGTGTTCAAAGCATTTCTGAGAACTGTAGAAGTATGGGTATCACTGAGACACAGATGGATATTAACAATTTTCAAGAGAGAAGTTTTTGAGAAACCATGCTACAAACTATTTACAAGAGATAGAGTGCTGAAACAAAATGTGAGGAATGAATTTCATTCTATTAAAATAGAGCATGTTAAAAATATAGTGATAGGTTTGAGTCAGTTTGGGTTAGTGTCAGTGGACATAAAAAGAAAATTGAAATTTGGATTTCTTGTAGACCATCAGGTTTAAATTTGAAAGTCGGTGAAAAACTGTACAATGAGATTAGATTGGTAGCTGAAAAAATGTTGTATTATGGGAGATTTTAATTTCAGGGGTATTGACTGGAAAAATTTTGAGTCTGAGAATGAGGGAGAGGTTTTCAAAAATTGTTCAAGATACTTTTATACAAAAACTGGTGAAGGAAGCTACATCAGATTTCATATCAGCATCTGAAGTGAAGGTAATACAGAGCATTGTGGTTGGAGAGCATTTAAGTACAAGCAAATGTTTCGTTGTTAGGTTTGGGAATTTACTATGTGTATAACTGAAGAAGTGCAGGGCGACCCATAAGTCATTACCCATCCACATTGTGTCTAAACAACGTTATAATACTAATAATGAGAAGGCATTTGTTACCATGGAATTTGGAACGATAACCCCTGCTATGTTGAGGAAAATGTCTCACAGAACATGGCCTCGCATAATATTATGCAGCGAGAATGATGGGCAGCACACAGATACATAAGATATATGGATGGGTAGGGACGTACATACCACCCTGTATAATAGATACAACTGTACAACCACATTAATAAAGAAACACCTTTGCTTTTCTTTAACGAATTGCATGTATATCATGTGAATAAGGAATTGACACATACAGATGCAACAATTAAGTAAACATAGTAATATATGGAACTGTAAGCTCCTGTTGTTTCTGTTTAATAATATATACACATCATCTGAACAAAGAATTAACATAAGTAGATCCAACAATCAGTCTTTTTTGAAAGAAAACCTCAAAAAGGTATTACTACTGCAGCTTTGTGACACTTAAATAATGTTATGTTATTTCTACTTTATTTAGTTCATTTTGCTCATGAAATATTCTGTTTCATATGATAAACCTTGTTTTATATTGTTTTTTAAGATGCGCTTATAAACTATCATTAAGATACTGAACTAACATGTAAACCTGAATAAATAGTGTGGTTGTGATACATTTGTCTCTGAGGTGGTCTCAGTGATTTATGATAATATTATATTCTAGTTTCACTGTCATTACCTGTACTTATTTAACTTTTCCTGTACACAAACACTATGTAATCACTATTAACTGAAAGTAAGTAAAAAATTTGCTGGACTGACATACCTAAAATATTTTGTTGAAATATTTTAATAAAGTTATTTTAATGTCTTCTATGATGTATTCAGTTTATTTTACACTGAGATAATGAAAACAGACATACAGGCATATTAAACTATAACAATGTAATAAAACCTACTCATTTGAAAACCTTTGATTACAGTTCTCACACAACTAAAGTGTTAGTGAAACTTAAAATGATAAACTGGCTATAGTTCTTAGTCTAGTTCTTGAATTTTACCTCATTAGTGAAATCACATCAAAAGTAACAGTGAGTATAAATATCCACTGTCAGGACTGTTTGGGAAAAGTTATGATTTGACAACCCTACAGATACAACTATAGTATAGAGATGTTGGGATGTTTCAATACCAGTTTTAAAAAAATTGTTAATGTTACATCATAATAAATTATTTCTCATTTTGTAATGTTAAAAAAGATTTTACACTTGTATGGGTTCATTTCATAGAAGGGCTTACATAACAATTAGAATGAATAACTTGAAATATAAAGAAGACTTAAATATCACAAAAAGTAATTTAAATGTTGACGAACTTTTATCAGAACATGCTTGAAACAACTGAAATTAACATTATCAGAAATCATCATGTCATATAAATTAATTTGTGAGACCAGGACCATCCAGAAAGAAGTTTGTAGCAAGTCATGACGTTTTCTGAGAAGCGAGACCAGACAAACACAGAATTGCTAGCAAATTCCGTCTTCGTAAACCAGGCAAGAGTATGGAACATAACAAAGTAGTGTGTCATCTGTCTGGAAATGAGGTCAACAGTATGTTTGTTTATCGAGATAAGGATTCTTGTTATACCTCCTGTCCAACCTTGACCATACTCAAGCATCAGGAAAATACATGTAACCATGTTATTCCATGTGGAAACGTAGGGCCATGTTACTAGACACAAAGTATCTTTGAATTTCTGTTTGATTCGATTGTTGAAAATGTTGCTTAAAAACCATTGTCATCCTAAGTATGATGAATTATGGAAATAATACAGAGAGGAGTGTTCTTTGAACATGAATAAAAACTTAAACTCTGACAAATTTATACGTTTGATATTCACCTAAATATAAATAAACTGCCCCCAAAAAATACCTGCAAACGTGTCATATTTATTGATGCAACATATTCTTAAATCTAAATCTGCTCCACTAACAAAACATTAAAGTGTAAAGAAGAAATAAATAAAAAAGCTGTCTAACAAATTATTAAAATATATAAAAGTTACTAGTGTGAAACAATTATTATTTTAAATTCTTGTAAGTAAATATTTTGATAAAAAAGAAAATCCGTTAATTATCATATTTCAAAAATATTTCTACTTACTCATATGGAGAATTATGTGCAGATTCAGAAACGCTACTCGTCTTAATTCTTTATTACGATAAAAAAAAAAGTTTGATCAAAGATATGTCGGAGCTTATAGGATATTTGAGATATTGATTTTATATACGTTTCACGGTTTTGTAAATGTTTTGTTACAGCAAAGTCATATCTGGATGACTGTTTTATCATCCGAGGGGAATCGAAAGCCTGACTGTGGTATTGCAAATCCCAATACTTAACATGTTTGGTGGACCGGTTGTGTTAAGTCATATGCATTGGAGAATTATATCGGCTTGTTAACCAACACGATCTTTCAATAGCATATCGACAGTTGCATGAATCATATAATCTGTACGATAAAGATGAGCGAGTGGAAGCTACAATAAAAGTATTAATAAGAATTTCACATCAAAAATTCATTCATTTTAGGTATCTTAAGTTATTTCCTCTTAGAGGTATATAATTGTCACTCACACACACGGGCTCTTCCATTATTGTAGATACAAGAGACATACCAGTTGCATTGGATGGTGCCTTGTTGTATAAAATAATTGAAACATTATTAAGGTTACACCAAGAAAATGGTCTGGTTTAATTATCCGGTTGTGTGTTTTGGTTTCATTCGATCAACAATTCGATTATAGTCGAACTGGTAGGAAAGGCAAAAGCAAATGAACACAGTGTTGCTATATCAGTTAATTAATGTCAAACTTTTCTAGTAATCTGTATTGCGCCACCGACACGCAATACAGTTACGCCAAGACTGACTGAAGCACAACGCAACAACGCCATTTGTCGTTTTTCCGTTTTATAATTGATAGATCTTTGTTGTGAAAAGTAATGTGTCTGCTTGGTGTCTATTGTAATATTTTACATAATCAATAAACCTTTGTTGTGGAAAACAGTTTGTTTACCAGATTGTTTGCTGTTGGAGTTGCTGGCCAAATTGGTTGTTTACTGGTTTGTTTGATGCTGAATGATACATGTTCTTTAGGTATTTGATATACTAGATAATGTACCAGTTAGACTCTTAGATTTTACACCCTAAGTAGGTACTCAAAGAATCAAACAGTTTGCCTCACAAGCTGTTTGCTGATGGATTTTTACTTATCTGGCAGATATTTGCTGTGTAAAATAGTTTTTCTATCAGGGTATTTGCTGTTAAATGCCATATACTTAGTACATTTTTGTGGTTACACCATTTGAGCTGTTTTTCCTATCTTTAATAGCCAATTATAAATAGTGATATATGTATATATATAAATATTTTATTAATGTGGTGTTTTTAGCCACAGCATAGTGGCTTACAGAATGACTTTGAGTTCTTTGTTTGTTTTATCATGTAAAGCATTTTTAGCTCATAGCCCCATTATCTCTTGACTGATTAGATAATCAGTTACAGTTTTGGTTTAAAGAGGACAAACTCTTTCAGTTGATGTATTTAACCATGCCCAAGGTATTGCAGATTAATTTATTCTTATTTTGCGTGTAAGAATTTCAGTTTGAGGGTAGGGTAGTAGAGATCCTGATGAGTAAAAAAAATAAATTGAGTATATATACCACAAAGATATAATTAATATTAAGGATAAACAATGATATCTCAGATTAATCTGCTGTGCCCAAAAGACTTTCAAGTGCCATGGCTACTGAGGATACCCTCTTGTTATTTGTTATTAAAACTTACTTATATTTAAAGAACCTTCACAAAACATTTGTTGAAATCATTGATCTTGTATTTAGGACACATTGCGGTGACAAGCATTATCAAAGAGTTTTGTAATGTAGACTGTATTCAGCCTTTGGCTGGCCAAAAACAGTAGGAAAACCTATTAAGAAGGTATGTCACTTACCACTTACAAGCAATAATATTGATCTTTTGTCTTAATTCTAACTTTTTCATCAGGTTTTTGACATAAGATTAAAAATAGTCACTGGAAGTTAGTGAGCCTTACTGATTTTAATTGGTAACTTTATTGTGCATTCACTTATATGAACATGATTTTGATGCCTTTGTATAATGTTTTTAGATAGCTGCTACACAAATCACAATATGTACATAATGAATACTATTGTATGATATTTTATACCTTAGATAATGTTTTCATTTGACTATTTCTTTTAACAAAGTAACCTAACAAATGACCCTTAGCCTAACTATTTTTATGTGCATGAACACTGCATACAAAATATCCTTATAAATGATTATGTGAAATAGTGGTTTTCATCATAAAATATTATAAATAATAAGTTCATCAGAAGAGAATTTGTTACATATTTCAAAAGATGAAACAGACCTTAGGTATTTGAATATTAGTTTAATATTTTGTATAATTATTCACTGGGTGTGGAAACAAGTCAAAGAAATATCAAGAACTGTAATTTTATCAGATATCTAAAGAATTGTTAAAAGAATTTTAAGTGTTTATCTACAAAATGGTTTATTAAGGTTTCTTATTATACATTTAAAATGCTGAATAAATTCATGATCATTCTTAACCATAGATTATTTGAGGTTCTAGTAATAGCTATAACTTTTAACTGTAATAAAACAGGAAATTTCCTACCATCTATAAGGTGTGAAGTATGAACTAACGTTGAATGTATAAACTAACATTGAATGTATGAACTAACACTGAAACTTAAAACAGTATTTGAACAATTAAATTTGACAAATTCCTTTCATTGTCAAAAGATGTTAAATAAATCAATAATTAACTTCTGAGCAGGTAATAAATATGGGATTATTTTTGTATTAAGTTAGATATTAATCTGTAAGTTCTGAAACATAAGCATGTGGCATGTTATTTATGGGTTTATGGGCCTTCTTACATTCAGAAAAACTATACATTAACATTTCAAATGTAAGTAGAAGTTACAAATGTTAATCATCAATGTCAGCTGGAACAAGTATGCATCATGGATATATTAAGTTATTAAACACATCATGCCCGTTACAGCTGTATACTTCGGTATTTCAGGTCATGAACATCACTTGATACCTTAAACAAAAATGTATAGTATTAAGGAAAGCAGATTTATACACACTTTAGTAGGCAAGGTATGCACAGTAAAAGACCTAGCACTTTTCAGAAGTAGAAAATTTATGATGTACTCTTAACTAGGCATGCAGCAAATACAGTAGTTGCATATATTTAACTATATTTTCATCAAAAAAATTGTGTTTAATACATCACAAATTATGTTTAATATAGTAATAGAATAGGTAATATGAAGTATTACTTATAGATCTATTTATCATGAACATACAAGTAATCAATGTTTAATATTAACTCTTACCATACTACAACAGATTAGAAGTTTCTTTGAAGTTTCAGGTTTGCTTCTTAATATGTGTTGTCATTTAAATAAATATTTATCAACAGAAAGGATGAAAATTAATAGTAATTAATAATTTTACAAAGTGCAGAATTAATTAATTTGAATAGAATATAATAGAATTACCTTCAATTTCTTAATGAGTTGTGTTATTAATAAATTAATCAATGAGAAAATCACTGTAAGTCGATAAAGTTTTTCATCAGCGTCATAAAAATCAATATTAACAGTTTTCAGTTTATTTCTCTATACTTCTGCATCATGATGATTCAAACATCTATAAGACAATGAACAGTTCATGGTGAATATTGTATCTGTTTAAGTTCACACAAGTAGTGGTTTGTGCTATTTTAGGTTATTGGTGATATCATGATCAGAAAATTATGTTTGGAGGCAGTTTGGCAGTATGTAAATATTTTTACATTTTCTTGTGTACAGTAGTTCAGCAGCAGCTATTCTAGGTGTATGATAAATAATGATAGGTTTTTCTTTTCTTTTAATTTGCTATGATTCATAATTTTTACAGTACACACATTTATACTATTTTGTTTGCTTATTTTGTTTTACTGTGTATCATACTTCTTTACATATTTTTCTAAATGTAGTCACAACACCTTAATAACTCAGATGTATTTTATCGATACTATTGTTTTATCATAGACAAAAGTTATATGCTATGACTATTGTGCTGTGATACATGAGACTTTTTTGTCATGTTTATTGTCATCCCATCATAAATTGAGGCTGTATTGTATCATTCTAAGGGGTGGTACTTGTTCTAATGTCATACTTTGTAATAAATTAACTTTGTTGCTGTTTGTTTACTATTGGTTCAGAATATAAAAAAGTGGATCACAAAAAAAATTATTATACAGAATTACAACTGAATGTGGCTCTGTAGAAAAGAAAGTATAAAGACCATAAAAAGATTAAATGTAATAAATTATAGCTAAATATGGCTTACAAAGAGAGGTAAAGTACTCTATAAAACAGTGTTACTAGATAGCATTATAAATGAAATAGCTTTGTGAAAATGAAGAGTATGAATACGTTTACAAGAAAAAAAAAGGAATTTATCTAATATAGAAATGTTATTATGTAGAATTAGAATTGGATGAGACACAGTAAAAAAAGAAAAATAAACTGTAGAAAAGTTCATAAGATAAAACTATAGTAGGGCATGGCTCAGTCAAAAAAAAGAAATGAACATAAACAAATTTTTTAGGAAAGAGAATTATAATTAGTTATTTTTTCCTAAGCTCTCCAGTGGCCCAGTGATATATTGGCAGACTTGCAGTGCTAGAAACTGAGTTTTGATACCTCTGGTGAACAAAGCATAGATAACCCAAGTATGAATAAAACAAAAGCAATTTCTCAATTAAAAAGAAACTTAGACTGATGCTGTATTTTACTAGACAGGATTATAAAATTTCTGTCCTCATCTCCTACTTTAAACAAGTGAACAGTGAAAAATCAGCCAATCAGAAGAATCTTGTTACTAAACTTAGGGTTTGACTGTAATTCTTATAATGCACTTATAATGTACAAGGTTTATATTGTGATATAATGTAGATTTGAAAATTTTTTCCACAGGGGCAACTTACGCCCTTCATAACTGGAGGTAACTCAGTTGAAAAGAAAGGTAAACTGTACAAAGTTTTGTTAGAGCACAATGAATAGTTTTGTGCTTATTTACAAAACAACCAAGTTTTATATTTGTGCTCCTCATCTTACAATTCTCACTATTAAATACAAAAAAAGTTGATACATGAACACTATCATTTCCCTCAACCTCAAATACCTCAGTGAGATCCTTCCTAGCTTTTCTTTTTTATTGAGAGAAAACAATATGAGAGATATCAGCCCCTCCTCATATAATAATCCTTCCATTCTAGTAACCTTTCTTTGAATCCATTCCTAAATTTGATGCGTTTCCTAAGATAAGGAACTCTGGACTGAATACACTATTCCAAATGTGGCCTAAGTAACATGTACAATGAAATTGTAACTTCTCTTGACTTATATACAGTATATCTCTACATACAACCCAAAATCATATTTGTTCCACCACTAGCAACTGGACACTGAATGGATGGTTTTAGAATGTGCTCAACTATTACACCAAGATCTCTTTCTTTCATGACACTGTTATTCCATCCAAATTATACTTGTATTTCAAATTATAATAACCAAGATGCATTATCTTGCATGTATTGTAATCAAAACTTGTATGCATTTATTTGTCTAACTTACTAAATAATATAAATCATTTCATAAATCAGTAGCATCCTCTTCAAATCTAGTAACACCTAATATCTTAATATTATCAGCAAATTTAACTACTTTATTAACCAGTCCATCTACATCAATGATGTAAATCAAAGAGAGCAAAGGTCCCAAAACTGAACCCTGAGATATTGTACTTTTAATATTAATACACTTTAACTTAACTCCATATATAATTATATTTCTTTGCAACTAAATAGTTTTTATTCAATTTGCTAACTTATCCCCTGCACCAACAGATACAACTTTCTAAACAAGCCTTTTGGTGTGGCACCTTATCACCTGCTTTCCAAAAATCCACTCGCCTATACCCTTATCCACACGAGAAGTAACTTCTTCAAGCAATGTCAAAAGACTAATAAGATAAAATTTCCCTTCTTGAAACAGTGCTGACTATTCAACAATTTTAAATTTTGTTAAATTACTTTACAAAGCACCTATTAACAGACTTTCCAAATTTTTTCCCTATAACTGGTGTAAGAGTAGTTAGTCTGTATTTAATGGGACAATTTTTATCTATTCCTTTGGAAAGACAATTTACCTTAGCTAACTTCCATTTCTCTGGTTCCTACCCAGTATTTAAGAACTGACAAAAAATAGTAATAAATGGCTCACATTTCCAGTCAAAAACATTGGGAAATTATTGTCTAACTCAAACTTTCCTTAATAAGTTCAAGGTTAATGATGTAATTTTGTTCAATCTCATTTACATTTATCAACTATTCAAGATGTAAAATACTGCTTAAATCTTAAAAGATAAAAAAAATTAAGTAACCCAGCTATCTCATAATCATTAATTACTAGCCTTTCTTTATTGCTCTTGAAGGGCTCCACCCCTATTCTAACATTTTGTTTACTTTTAATATACTTAAATCTTTACTGTTACTTTTACATTTTCATACTAAACTGTCTTTACAGAAATTTGAAAGGTAGAAGAGCACTTAGTGACCAGTAGAAGAGAATGAGTTTGGAAAATAGATGAAGAATTCCACCAACAAGGAATCACAGTTTAGTAAAACTGTTAGTAGCTATTGTTGGAGGAATACAAACTTCCCAACAGTTTGCTGCTGATGTCATCTTTTAAAATTAACGATATTTTTAATGAAATCTCACTTGTGGTGCTGCACCATTATAATAAATGAGTCTTATAGAACCAAACATACTTGTTTCCCACACTTCCTACAAAACAACTTCGGGCAATAACTTTTATCTTGTACTTAAGAATATTAATTTCAGAGCTCTTTGAGTTCCCTTACACAACATCTCTAAAGCTGGTGCTTGCAGATGCATTTATCTTCCCCTAAGATGATTTCAATGGAGTACAGTCTTGCAAGTAAGCTATAGAAATATATGTAGTTAAATGCATGATGCAGTTTAAGGTCTTCTACATGGTATGTCACCAAACACAAAGAATGTTTGCTTCAGAACACGTGTATGATAATTAATAGAAGTTTACTTTTAAATGAAAAGTAACAAATAGAATTTCCCTGAATATAAGTTTTTACAGCATTCAAAAACAGACTTACAGGCTTTTGAGAAATTGAGCAGGTTTTCAACCTTAAGCTTCTGAAAAACATGTTTTAAAGGCTCAATAAGACAAAAATCTCTTAACAAGTACACATACAAGTAAGAAGTTTTTATGACATTACTTCCAACATGAAACATTTTAAATTCATAATTTTATACAATTGTTTTTTTTTTATTCTGCTTTGAAGGAACTGAATAAACTTAAGGACAAAAGTCAATAAACTTCAGTGGTTAGAGTGATGGAGAGCTCTGTCACCTCCATCCAGGCTATCAGAATTTAGTCTTTATAATAATTTTAAATTCTCCTTACAGGCAACTCATGATAGCACGAAAGTGTTAACCTTTTAGAAGAGGAAAATAGAAGATAAATAGTCATGTTGTGCAACTTCAACTAAGAAAAGTGTCTTAAACCAGATGGGACTTGAAAAAGGGGAGTAATGGTAGTTGTAAATAGTATCAGGCTGCTTAGAAGCTGTTTAAAAATTACTAGGGATGATTTTATTTTTTACCAATTAGAAAAGCTAGATGCACTCTTTAAGGACAAAATAATCAAATTCTTTTGGAATTAACTACACTTGAAACCTCAAAAAAAATCTTGAAAATGCCATCAAGGTTTAAGATATAAAATTTCAATAACACTGCAATGATTACCAATCATATCGGTGTTTTTAAACCTTATTAACTAGCCGAGACTGTGTTGATAATTTGATGTACCTACTTAAATATATGTTACAAACTTGTGGCTTCCTGATATAACCACAACTCTGTTTTCATGTGTTGTTACTGATATAATCACCACTAAGTTGGACATGGTTGCCTTCACACTTTACCATCCTTGAGTCATTTCTTGTAGGTGATATTTTAGTCATGGTGTGGGGACTCTGTTTAAGTATATATGAATTGCTTTTAGATGGACCAAAATTATCAAGAGCTTTTAGGGATGTCATAGAAAACTTATGATCACTTGAAACTAAAACATTCTTCAGGATAATAATGAGTGCTAGACAGTTATACAGTTTGTCATATCACTCTAAATAACAAAACATCAGTGAAGAACACAAATTACAGCAAAATACATTTTGAATTTTAAATATGAACAATTAATGTGGGCTTAAAACAAGAGGTGAAAATGTAAAAACATGTAGAAATTGTATAGTTAGCAATTAAGTAATAAAGATGTTTCACAAGGAAAACATCAGTACTTATTAAAAACTAATTTATTTTAATATGCTAAATATTATGTGATTAGTTTAAATAAGCTATGGAGTTTAAAAATGTATTATATTCAATTTATACAAACTTACCCCTGATAAAGAGAATAAGTTTTGGCATAAATTATTTATCACAAGAAACACTAACCTCCAAACCTCAATAAATAACACAAAAAATTGCACTAAAAATTAATCGCAACCTAGTATAAGGAAAACTCCTTACGCTTATGTCTATCAATAGACAGTATCGCCAAAGTTAAGAAAAAAAATCAAAATAATTTTCAATGACAAATCCACTTAAATATATCCAAAAACGAAATAGAATAACGACAAAGACAAAGTCAAACTTTTCGTAGATTATTATGATACAGTCTTTATCAATCCTAACACAGTTTCAGTAAGGATCATTACAGCAAGGTCATTAATTATGTACAGAAAAACGAACACATTTTGCAGTAAGCATCAACTTTCATAATACACACATAGACAACAATATTTAAAAACATTTTACCAAAGCTGAAATTAAAATTCACATTTATAAACTAAAATACTCTGCCCTTGGCAAGGACGGTATTAGAAATATAATTTTAAAAAAAGCCCTTCCGATGTACTTATCACATACATCACAAAGATGTGTAATTTAACCATAAAATCAGGTTATTACCCAGCAACATGGAAATTGACAGCCATTGGCATCCTCTTCTAAAACAATAATGACCCTAGTAATCTAACCGGTTACAGAACCAATAAACTTGTTAAATAGTATAGGCTGACTCATGGTGAAAATAATCACAGTAAGACTGCTTTCCCACTTATAATCCAATGAGCTTCTTTCTGTTGCACAAAACGCAACACGTAAACATCGAGATTTAGCCAGATTAACAGTCAATACACAAAGGGTTTAATTGCAACCACCAGTGTTTTCCTTAATGCCCAAAAGGTTTTCAGTTACAACAGTCTTAGATATAAATAAACTATGTAACTATAAAATACCTACTCTAGTCATTGTATGGATCTCAGGTTTTCTAACAAACAAAAGTCAGGGTCAGTAGCAGTATGTCACCCCTATTCCAACTTAAAGCTGGCTAGTCTCTCGGCTCTGTACTAAGCTCGTTGTTTAGTATGCTATTAGGCAACATGTCTACCTATAGTCATTTGCTCTATCAAGACTGTTTAGCTGTGTCACAAGTATTAATGTGTAACAAGTTTTTAGTTAAGTAGTCTGTCAAGTAACATCATGGGACTGGCTTTAATTAACTAATTTATCAGGTATAAAGCCTTTACATAAGTACCATGTCGTTGTGGAAAAAATGTCGTGTGTTCAAATAAAGTAACTCATTATCATAACATGTGACATATGCTTAGATTTTAATTAACTGAACATCAAATAATGTTCCATGTTTGGAGTTAAAAATAACTCTCTCTGGGCTGCAAGTAAATGCTATTTCAGCAATGGAAGTTTTCCAGAACCAAAAAAAGGTTCTCTCATTAGATTTTCTCCAAGATCAAAAAGCTAAAGTTGTTGAACTTGTATCAAAAGCAGAACACTTCCTCTACTTTGGAGTAAGTTAAGTTGCTATTTCATTCAATTAACTAATGTAGTTTAGGGATTAGAATGAAATGCATAAAAGAAACTACTAATTGTAATGTGTCTCAATATTATTTACATAGTATGTTGATCAAGAATTTACTGAGAATAAAGATAACGAGTATTGTTTATTTTAGAGCTAAACCACATTGGGTTATCTGATATTTCCAGCAAGATTGAATCCCTAATTTTAGCGTTGCAAATTTGTAAAGTTACCGCTGTCCCATTCGAGGATGAGTAGTGCAGAAAAATTATTAAAGGAAATAGCAAAACATATAAGACGTTGTATTTTAATAAGTAAAAAATTACATGTCAGTGTTATGTAAATATCATGTAAATATTGTCGAGAGTGTTATGTAAATGTTATGTAAACGACAACCATGTCGAGTGTTATGTAAATGTCAAGTAAATATCATGCATGTGTTATGTAAATATAATGTAATGTCGTGTTTGAATTCCCAGATTTATTATTTATAATTCTATATTTATATTATTGTTTTGAGGTTTAAATCGGTGAAATTTAAAATAACATTTTAGAATTATTCACGCAGAAATTTTTAAAACTAGATAGATTGATCACTTGTATTGGCCTGGTGTTTGTACTGTTGAATTCTGGGAAGTTACGCGATATAGTATATAAACAGATGGCGATGCGAGAGAAGAAATCATCCACTTTTACTCGGGTCAAGAAGTAAGTCATCCATTTTATTCGGATCAAGAAGTTTGTCTCGTTTAAGAAAGTTTAAACTGAATTTGTGAATAGAGCTAGATCGACTAAAGCGGTGAAAAATTTTATTCCGTCAACCTTTACAATTCAGTCGGATTACGGATTATATCGAAAGTCAATAGAATTGGACTGTGAACTTTTGTTTGAAATTACCCATTCAAACTTCGAAAATTTCTCCGTGGGACTGAATTCAACTCCTAGATTAGAACTTTGGATTTCGGATTTGGACACTTATCCTGAGTCATATTATTAAGCACAGGCCAGTACTTTTTTTGTATTGTAAGTTGTTTTGATGGTTGGAATTGGATATCTGTTATTGCCATTAGATAATATATTTTGTGTCTATCACATTAGTAGATAATTATAATAAATTATACAAGCTGCTATCTGTGTCTTTCTGTTGCGTTCAGTCCACATGAAAAACGTAACAGTCAGTGAAAAAATAAAAAAAATATTTTAAGGTAATAAATTAAGGTTATTTTAAAATTATTACCAAAGCTGAACTATTGGTTAATAAATACATCTTATTTAACAACCACCGCACCGACAACTTGCAATAATTGATAGGTCAAGAACTATCAATTAGCATCACTATATCATAGGAACTTAACGGAATTCTAAAAATAACACAGTAATTTGAATTGTGAGTAAATTTTGAAATACAACTTCAAAATTGTTAGTGGAAGAAAATATCGATATTAATTAAGTGGAAGTAAATACAGAAGAAACAAAGCTTATCTAGAATTCTTAATACAAACAAAACAAGGTAAAACAAATTAATTTATATTTTATAAAATTCACTATAAAGAATTACCTGGTAAAAATATGTCTTAGGTTTTGTAAGCACTTGCTGTCTTTGGTTCAAGTAAAAAGACCGAAAACAACTAAGTTAATAAATTAATGTAATATAACCTTATCATTGTAATCTTCCCATAATCTCGACAAACATTATAAGTGCTTTCATTAAATACAAAATGGTTGATATTTAAAGAATGGTTTATTTTGGTTTCATTTGTTTTGAATTTTGCACAAAGCTACTCGAGGACTATCTGCTCTAGCCATCCCTAATTTAGCAGTGTAAGTCATCACGACCCACTGCCAACTCTGGCTTTTACATTACAATGCCCTATAACAGAAAGGGTAAGCATGTTTTGGTGTCGTAAGAATTCTAACCCGCGACCCTTGAATTTCAGGTTGAGTACTCTAACCACCTGGCCATGCCGGACCGATGCGCAAAAAAAACAAAACAAAAACTATGCAAGCGCTATTTGCTCTAGCTGTTCCTAATTTTGAACTGAGGGATGGCAGTTATTAGTCAACTCATGCATACCCTCATTGATCAGTTGGATTTGACTGTCATCATTATAATTTACCCATGGCTCTAAAGTATGGTGCAACATTTATTTTTCCCAGCAACAGAAAACTACTCTTGTCAGACTGGACATTTAGGGATTTGAATCTCTATTATTTATGTATTTCTTCCTTTGGATTTTAATAATTATCTGTGTCTTTAGTTATTACCTGTTAACCCCCCAGTGGCTCAGCGGTATGTCTGCGGACTTGCGCGCTAAAATCCGGGTTTCGATACCCGTGGTGGGCAGAGCACAAATAGCCCATTGTGTAGCTTTGTGCTTAATTCAAAACAACAACAACAACAACAACAATTATTACCTGTGATTAAAACATTGAGCCAGAAATGAATATTTTAACACTACTTGCTATTCTATTAGTGAACACAATGAAAATGATAGTGAATACAATTTTTATTGCTGTTGGGTGAATCAACCACGTTAAAAGACATGTAGTGTGGTGCAATAGTTTTTTTTTTAACAAGATATAGAATACTAAAAAAAATTACAATGCTTGAAAAGAGATTGTGCAATATAGACTTCCAGAAAAGCTTCACATTAATGAACAGATACAGCAACACGGTATTTATTTCAATTTGTTTGCTTTTGCCTTTCCTACCATTTAGACTAGGATAGAATTATTGATCGAATGAAACCAAAACACACAACTATATGAATAAATCTGACCATTTTCTTGGTGTAACTTTAATAATGATTTCATTATTTTATACACCAAGGCACCATCCTACAGACCTAGTATATCTGTAAAATCTACAATAATTAAAAAGAGTCCCTCTGTATGAGTGACAATTATATACCTCCAAGAGGAAATAACTTAAGATATCTGAAATGAACGAATATTTAGTGTGAAATTCTTATTAATACTATAATTCTAGCTTTCACTTGCCCATTTTTATCGTACAGATTATATGATTCATGCAACTGTCGATATGCTATTGAAAGATCGTGTTGGTTAACAAGCAGAGACATAATTCTCCAATGCATATGACTCAACACAACCAGTCCTCATCACACAATAAGTATTTGGAGTTGCAATATCACAGTCAGGTTTTCGATTCCCCTCGGATGACATAAGAGTTAGCCAGATATGACTTTGCTTTACCAAAACATTCACACAACCGTAAAACGTATATAAAAATCAACTTCTTAAAATATCCTTTAACCTCCTTCATATCTTTGGTCAAACTGTTTTCTTTTTCATAATAAAAAAACTATGCAACACTCGATTAGGAGATTAAGATGGTTGGTGTTTCTGAATCTGCATCTTATTCTTCATATGAGTACGTACAAATATCTTAAAAATATGATACTTAATGGTCTTTTTGTTATAATCACACTAAAAAATATTTAACTACAATAATTTGAAATAACAATTGTTTCATACAAGTAGCTTTTATATCTTTTAAGGATTTGTTAGACAGCTGTTTTTATTTGTTTCTTGTTTACACGTTGATGTTTTGTTTGGTAGAGCAGATTTAGATCAAAGAATATGTTGCATCAATAAATCTGACATATTTGCAGATATTTTTTGGGAGCGGTTTGTTTATATTTGGGTGAATATCATATGTATAAATTTATCAGAGTTTAAGTTTTTGTTTATCTGCATTTAGTGCAATATAAAAATTTTCAAAGCCATTTTGAGTTATACGTTATATCAAAATGCTTTTGGAACTTCCCCGCATGTGTTACAGGCCATGTCGCTACGTGAGGTTATGCTTTTCTTAATGATCATGAAAACTTGATAGCAACCCTGTAGCGTAATTGTTGTTGTAAAAGGCATGGTTTTGAGGCTATCATGTTCAAAGAACAAAACTCCTCTCTGTAGTCCTTCCATAATCTATCTTACTTAGGATGGCAAATATTTGTAACAGTTTAATATGCCTATATGTCTGTTTTCATTATCTCATTGTAAAATAAACTGAATACATCATAATAGATATTAAAATAACTTTATGAAAGTAATTCAACAAAATATTTCAGGTATGTCAGTCCAGCAAACTTTTTACTTACTTTCAGTTAATAGTGATTACATAGTGTTTATGTACAGGAAAAGTTAAATAAGTACGGATAATGACAGTGAAACTAGAATATAATATTATCATAAATCACCAAGACCACCTCAGAGACAAATGTATCACAACCACACCATTTATTCAGGTTTACATGTTAGTTCAGTATCTTAATGATAGTTTATAAGCACATCTTAAAAAACAATATAATACAATGGTAATCATATGAAACAGAATATTTTATTAGCAAAATGAACTAAATAAAGTAGTAATAACATAACATTATTCAAGTGTTATGAAGCTGCAGTAGTAATACCTTTTTTAGGTTTTCTTTCACAACACACTGATTGTTGAATCTAGCTGTGTTGATCTTTGTTCATGTAATAAACATAAGGAGTAGCAATAGATACTTACAGTTCTACATACTGGTATTATCATTTGTTTGTTGAATAAAGATGTGTTAATTCTTTGTTCGTATGACATGTATATTTTACCAAAGAGAAACAGTAGATGCTTACAGTTCCATACATATACTATGTTAACCAAATTGTTGCATCTGTATGTGTAATTTTTTATTTGGATGATATGTGTGCAATTTGTTAAAGCAAAGAATAGGTCATTACATTTCTTTACTTACTATTTTTCAACTACACACATGAATCTAATCCTGAAACTAACAATGAAACAGTTGCTTGTACTTAAATGCTCTCCAAGCAAAATGCTTTGTATTACCTTCACTTCAGATGCTGATATGAAATCTAATATAGCTTCCTCTCTTGTAGGTTCCTTCACCAGTTTTTGTATAAAAGTATCTTGAACAATGTTTGAAAACCTCTCCCTCATTCTCAGACTCAAAATTTTTCCAGTCAATACTCATGAAATTAAAATCTCCCATAATACAACATTTTTTTCAGCTACCAATCTAATCTCATTATACAGTTTATTATTGAGTTTCAAATTTAGACCTAGTGGTCTATAAGAAATCCAAATTTCAATTTTCTTTTTATCTCCAGTGACACTAACCCAAACTAACTCAAGCCTATAACTATATTCTTTAACATGCACTAACTCAACAGAATGAAATTCATTCCTTACATATAAAACTATTTTTCCATTTTTTTCAGTACTCTATCTCTTGTAAATAGTTTGTAGCCTGGTTTCTCAAAAACTTCTCTCATGAAAATTGTTAATATCCATCTATGTCTCAGTGATACCCATACTTCAACAGTTCTCATAAATGCTTTGAACACACCAATTTTATTTCTAATACTCCTAGCATTACAATGGGAACAATTATTTATGTATTTTAAAATGTATTCATGTTTACCTGTCAATTATATTTCCTATTCACTAACATGGTTGCCCTCACCTTTGTCTGTACCTAGCTTAATAAATCTACCACTAAACCTGAGTTAATAGCCCTTACTTTGTTTAATTGTGTGTCATCAATTCAAAAAAAGAATTTTTTTTTTCCATTAAATTGGTCAAAAATCCAACGAACCTATTTGCTTATCACTACACATTGATCTAAGCTGGCATTCAAACCTAATGACCTACTTATTCTTTCATTCCCACAATTTATTCTTGGCAAGTTATCTGACAAAATCAAACTATGAACTCTTACCTCCAATGTGATTTTATCAGTATTTTATACTTACCAATAAGCTCTTCAGAGCCATCTTTCCATACATCCATATTCTTTCACTCTATATACTCCACATAGTACTAACCCAAATCTTTTATACTTCCATCTGTTTCCCTTACCTGCTCTCTCTCATCATTGGTGAGTGACTAGAATCAAGTGTTTATTTTTAAAGTTAAGTCCATCTTCACTCCTCAATGCATTATTTTCACAGCTCTTATTCCTAGTTCCTTTCTTAGCTCCCTAATGATGAAGGATACCCATTTGTATTTGAGGTGGTCTAAAGAAAAATTAATTCACTATGAACAGAGACATAATCCAAGAAAAATGAGTAGACTCTGTGAATAAGACTGAAGACCAAGTTTAATTTTTGAAGTGTATGTGTAAACAGTAGAAGTTTTCTTTCTGTACACAGAAATGCTAATTTTTTTTTTCCAGGTAAGAAAATGTATTTTGATTTTTAGTGTTATAGAAGATCTTTGAATAAGGATGTTAAGAGATTTAAGTACTTAGTGAATTTGTCAATAATGATCATGGTTATAAAAGAGTAAAAATGTGTATTTCTATGTACATTTTTTAGGGTGGGAGTGTAATGTCAGAAGGACTTTTCAGCCACATATGTTCATGATGACAAATATTAGCTATAATGGTCCTGGTGGTGAATCCATAATATCACCATCTATGTGGTCATACAACTGACCATTAAAGAAAACTGGTTTTATTTTAAAGCTACGTTTAATAGTTGTGCAAGTTATTTTTGTTTAGGCCAGCCCTTAGTCTACTATTACTGGAAAAACAGTATTATTTTCGTTCAAAGAATGTTGGTTAAAAGCAGTTCATGTTTGTCATAACACATTGGTCAGCGTCCAGAAATTAAGAAATTGCGGAAGTAAAATAAAAAGAATATTTGACAGTATATGCATAAGTCATGAGAGGGTTTAAATTAGGAACTAGAAATTTGGTAAGTTTTTCAATATTGGAAAGTATTGGTCTGAGTGGGTAATTCAGTTTGTGAAGGCGAAATTTAACATTGAAACTATTATCAGATATTTATTTTTTCTTAGTGTGAGTTAGCTTCATATTTTACTGATTGTTTGTGGCTAACAATTTTAATTTTAAATACTTGCATCCACTCTTTGTGATAAAAGAAATATATATATATATATATTCCTATCATAGCCTCACAAATGAAATACTTAACCAATCAATTTTATATGCTGAATGTTTTTTGTAAGTAGGTGAATATATTTTTATTATTTAATTTGCATTAAATAACAGAAGTATAACTTTTGAACTATTTAAAATCAAAACTCTTCATTTGACACTCGGAAAAAATAAATATTAAACATTCTAGATCACAAATATTATTAATGTAGCTTTTCAAGTTATAACATCTTGTGTCAGTATTTTTTGACCTTGAGAATGCTTGTGATTCTATGTGGAAGTATGGAATTTTGCGAGAACTCTACTTATATGGGTTGTGTGGCCATTTGCCCATTTTTATTAAACATTTTTAGTGGGCAGGGGATTCCAAGTTTGTGTGGGTTAGACACTTTCCTGTTCTTTCCTTCAGGAACTCGGAGTCTTTCAGAGCTGCGTCTTGAGTGTCACACTTTTCAGTATAAATAGTAATGCCATCACTAGGCAACTCCCTCTTGCTGTTGCAAATGGGCTTTATGTTGCAAACCACCATATCTCTTGATAGTTGTCAAACATGAAGTTTGTAGAGCAGCAGCTACAAACTGCCCTCAATTATTTACTGAAGTGGACCACAGCAGATAGTTTTAACTTCTCTTTCTAAAACCGTTTGCATGCACTTTTGCCAACAACAGGGTATTCACTCCGATCTTGAACTTGTTGCTGAAGTTATGCTTCCCGTGGTCCCTGAGGCAAAGTTCTTTGGGCTTATCTTTGACTCTAAGCTAACCTCTATGCCATATATCAAGCAGCTATGAGTCAAATGTACAAGAGCACTGAACATTTTCCATGACCTTTCTTCCACCACTTATTTAGTAGATTATTGTTCTGTGCTAAGGATATATTATGTTCTTACTTGACTGAAAGTGGACAATGGATCTCTGGTCTGTGACTCTGACAGGACATCAGCCTCCATGATAGTGCATCCTATTCATCATCAGGGGCTTTGGCTCTGCACTGAGGATATCTGTATTAAATATTTAGCAATACATATAAGTTATATCCCTATTCTCAAATTTGTAGAACATTCTCAAATATAGGAATCAACAATATGTTTATTTTATAACCTTAATATGTTTTTAATTTTATAATCTTGTACACACACAGGCATTAATACAATGTTTAGTCTGTTTGTTTTTAATTTCGTGCAAAGCTACTCGAGAGCTATCTGTGCTAGCCGTCCCTAATTTAGTAGTGTAAGACTAGAGGGAAGGCAGCTAGTCATCACCACCCACCGCCAATTCTTGGGCTACTCTTTTACCAACGAATAGTGGGATTGACAGTCACATTATAATGCCCCCACGGTTGAAAGGGCGAGCATGTTTGGCGCGACGGGGATGCGAACCCGCGACTCTCAGATTACGAGTCGCACGCCTCAACACGCTTGGCCATGCCTCAACAATATATACTTTATATTGTTCGAAACGAAAATTTCTAGAACCTCGCTTTACCGTGTAGAAATTGACACGCCGAGAGACATTTTTTATTGTTTGTTTCTGAATTTCGCGCAGAGCTACACGAGGGCTATCTACGCTAGCCGCCCAAATTTAGCAGTGTAAGACAAGAGGGAAGGCAGCTAGTCATCACCACTAACCGCCAACTCTTTGTTTACTCTTAAACCAACGAATAGTGGGATTACCTATTCAATTATAAAGCCCCCATGGCTAAAAGGCCTTAACCACCTAGCCATGTCAAGCCGACAGCTTTTATATTGCTAGTTTGCTACATTTAGTATATTACAATCCTCGAAAGCTAAAACTGTGATTAACTCTTATTAATCCGGAGGCTACAGATACTTGACCAGGAACGTTTGTAGATTTCGAACATTACAAACTCTTTGAATTCAGTGAATTAACTTCGGACATTCATATTCCTAGGAGGACATAAGATATCTTCGTTGGAGAAAAATCAGCTTGTAAACGGCTAAGTAAAATAGCGTGCTAGCTTACCTGTTAAAAGAGCTATACCTATATCAACTCAAAATCAATTCACTCGTCGTTAACTATCGATAAAATACTCAGTTCCAGAAAAAATAGAAGATCGAATTTTGTTTGACCGTTTGGAAAACTTTTGTATATAAATCATTATTTGTAATTACTGCTATTACAAATTGTAGTGTTCTTTGTATTCTAAAATATATTTCTGTAAGAAGAGATTGGTTGTTCTTGAGCAATTCGTTATGATACTTAGTATTTTGTTTGTTTTGGAATTTCGCACATAGCTACTCGAGGGCTATCTGTGCTAGCCGTCCCTAATTTAGTAGTGTAAGACTAGAGGGAAGGCAGCTAGTCATCACCACCCACCGCCAACTCTTGGGCTACTCTTTTACCAACGAATAGTGGGATTGACCGTAACATTATACACCCCCACGGCTGGGAGGGTGAGCATGTTTCGCGCGACGCGGGCACGAACCCGCGACCCTCGGATTACGAGTCACTCGCCTTACGCGCTTGGCCATGCCAGGCCGGATACTTAGTAACTACTGATTGATTCGACAAGTAAAAGATCCATCCAAATATCATCCCAATGTTTGACAAAAATAATAAAATTGAAAATAAAGCGAAATGAATGTTTATGAAAAGTATTTTCATCACCTCTCAAGAATGATATGAAGAGAATAACCTGAGATTTAGCGCCACATTGTCATAGAGAAACAACAACCGAATAATAAATAATCGAATATATGTTTAAACTCTAGATATTACAATTGTAATGAACATTATTGAAATAACACAAAGAATGATGGATAAATTAGATAGTATATATTTTCCAGGGTCTATTGTAGATTATGATGATATTTCCAGGTACTTCAGGACATAAGAGATAATCCAATATGATCTTGCACTAAAACAAACATTTCATGTTACTGAAATACAATTAGTTGAATATTTCAAAAGAACCAAAAATTACTTGGAAAGATTCTAACATATGAAACATAATAGATATAGGATCACCTGGATGTTATGTTAATAAATAATACAATGGAATTTCAGTCATTACATTCGTACTAGTATAGTCAGAACATCAAAATGCATGTTGTTCTTTCAGTTTTGTTTTGTTTTGTTTTAATTTCGCACAAAGCTACTCGAGGGCTATCTGTGCTAGCCGTCCGTAATTTAGCAGTGTAAAACTAGAGAGAAGGCGGCTATCATCACCACCCACCGCCAACTCTTGGGCTACTCTTTTACCAACGAATAGTGGGATGGACCTTCAGTATTTACTGACTAGAATAGGATCACCGTCTGCCAGTGTTTAGCGATGTCTCTTTGCCGAATGAAGATACAAATGGTCAAAATCACTGTTCTACTACGAAAAGAACCCATAAGCAGCACATAATCAGTAAGTTGTAAACGTGCATAATAAGCTATACACGCAAATAAGAATAAGTGTGTTACTAACATTTCCTAAACATATTGATTAAAACATCAATCCATAATAACGGAATCATTAGAACAGCTAATATTAAGAGAGTAGCTGATTGTATTATTTTAGCAGCTGTTGGTTCTGTATCCAAAACCTCAACATATTTCCCATGGTATCCATACCCATGGTGGTATCTCACCTATTAGCAGGCATGAAAGGCTTAGAAAGTAGCCTGGGATATCTTTTGTAGGTATCCAACTCTTTTTAACTGCATTGTTTTTCAGTGGATCTATGCTCATGCTTTCCAGGTCCAATGTCAAAACCAAAAGGAATTTTGGATTAAGGTTACAACCAGCAACTTTTTCATCCAAGAAAAAATTTGGAAGCTTAACACTTCTCATTCCCTCTCTGTATTGTTCTTTGACGATCAGAAAATTGCAGGTTTGGTTGGGAAGTGATTTATTTCTCTAGTGCTTCTTTTTCTTCCTCTGACTTCTTGCCCATCAAGTGTTGAGCAGAGTGATCAGCTCTTCCCTTTTAGACTGATCATCTTCATGATTATAATTGCCCCTTTACACTAATGGAAGTTAAGCTTGTCTTTTAGTCTGGTGCTACATCAGTCAGATTCAATATCATTCACTGGGAGATGCTGCATTATCTATCTTCTGCCTTTTTTTTAGTTGTTTTTAACAAAATGTGACAGGAGAATCCTTTCCTTGATGCTTGGGGCAAGGCTATTGTCCTATTTTTTTCTAAGTCTGGAAATGATTCCAAGATTCTTTGTCCACTTGTTTTCATAAATCTTGGAAAGAATTGGTTAATGATTGTCTTGTTAGGTTTCTTAAATTAAATAACATTCTCTTGCTCATCCATTGTAGACTGTCATATTCGACAAGAAACTTTAATCAGAAAAGCCTTCTTTGAGAGAGAACATCTTGTTTCTGGCTTCATTGATCTAGAGGAGCTTAAGACATTGCTTGGAGGTATGAATTTTGTGGATCCTGCATTTACATGAATTGCACAGCTATTTTTCCATGTTTGTAGTTTTTTTACATGAAAGATCTGTGTGGGTTTAACCCTTTTTTGTTCTTGTACACAGAAACTAGGAGTTTCTCAGAACTCTGTTATGAGTGTCATGCTTTTCAATGTGAAAATCAGTTGAGTCTGTCAGTGGCCTTGGAATTGCTTAATATTAGTTTTCACCCTGTTCTCCTTAATATTCAACAGCTATTGGTCCACTTTTTGTCTATCTATCTTCTGTTCAAGGCTTGGTTTCATACCAGTTGGGAGTTGGTTTGGGACGAATAACTTCATAATAGACTTTTCCAAATTAAAAATACTGTTTCTCTCTCTGCCTGTTTTGTTTCTGTAAGGATTGAAAGGAGGAAGTTTTTGTTGGTTAGGCTTACACAATGGATACATTCTTTTTTAACTCATCATTTTCTTGTGATACTAACCAACTAGTGTGTAGCCTTTGTGATACTGAAGTACATGGTTAAGTAACTTCTGAAGATATCATTGATCATGAAAACTTGCAAATGTAGAATGTCATTTTAAAGTAGTAGTCATACAGCTCCAATAGTTTTAAAATGTATAAATATGAAATGTTCTTAATTGTTTATTGTAATTTTAAATATTACACAAGTTCTGATAAACTGTACATATATATTGGGCATGTTTTACACTTATGTCATCTGTTGTGAGTGGTAGCAACAATTGTAGATGCATGTTTTCTAAGAGTTTATCTTTCAATGGTGACAATGTTGAACTTGATTGTAATTTTAGCTATTTACAGGCCAAGTCATTTGTAATTGTATTTAAGTTTTTTGCAGATGGTTTAATAGAAGAAAAGTTTTGAAACGATTTACTTCCTTATTTCATCAAATAAAAGAGTATCTTGTTGAAAAAGGTAAGGCTGAGAATTTCCCAGAAATTGAAACTTTGTCATAGCAGTTTGATTTGCACTTTCTGTGCAACGTGATAGCTCACTTGAATATGAAGTTTCAGGGAAGAGGTAAAATAATAAGTGAGCAATAACAATCTACTCATGGATTACAATTACAGCTAAATCTTGCAGAACAATTACAAAAGAATGATTTGACACATTTTGCAAAGTTGAATATTTTCTAGAAAACGATAAGGGCTGTGATTTTTTTTATGCTAAAGATGATCTCTATGTAAACTGGATCAAAATTCTATCTCAGAAATTTGAATCACGTTTGTGTAAATTTAAAAAATTTAAATTGTTATTTGAATATTTGCATGATCATTTCAATTTGACGTAGGAAATTTCAGTAAGTAAATTACATCCTTTTTGTCTTTGGATAAGTGTGGATTTGGAGACTAGATGCTTACCCTGCAAAGTGTAGAACACATAACAGGTAAACAAAATGTTCTGTTAGAGAAATATAGCTCACTATGTTGGTAAATGAGAGCCTTCCAAAATTAAAGATAGCAATCTCAAAATAATTTTCCATGTTTTAATCCTCATGGGTGTGTGAGTCAACATTTCCTATGCTAAACTTTCTCAAGTCTAGATATAGATCTCAGTTTACTGACATAAACTTAGAGGCAGAGTTAAGATGCTTATTGAGCATAGATTTTAAGCCAAATTTAACAAAACTTTTTGATGGAAACCTCCATCAATTTTCACATTGATAGCAAGTTGAAATGCAATTATTTTAATTAAACTAACATATTTCAATTTTTTTTTAAACGTGTAGACAACATTGTTTTCATTAGCCACAGTTGTGGTCACTATGAAAAATAAGTTGCCAACCCCTGCCCTACAAGGTTTAACAGAGGCTGAGAAAATAGTAGAAGAATGATGTGACGAAGTAAGATATTTAGAATTGTACAAAGATGTCCAGGAAAACAAAATGTATGATGATAAGTTGTATTGATATTTGCTTCTGGTGTTTTAGTTGTAATAACTTATTTTGTTTTTATTTATTTTAACTGAATTATTATTATTATTGACAACTTTATACTAACATTATGCTAATCTTCCAATGGTACGTTTCTTGAAATCTCTAATGTCCTATGAAAAGGTTATTTTATAAATTGCAAATTGACATTTTAATTACACTTTAAAGACATATGAATTGCAAGTAAAATAAAACATCTTCAGACAAATATTCGTCTTCTCATAAAATAAAAAAGGAGGTCTCACCCAGTGTTCTGAACATCAGATAACTGAAAGAACATTACACTAGTAAATATTAAACCATCATTCATTAATGTTCAGATTTTGTTTAGACCTAAAAAAAAAAAAAAAAAAATTAAATTCTGTAGCTAGGAATGGATTTTCTAGTAGTATTAACACTTTTGGTGTTCATGAAAGGAGAGTTGAAAAAGAATCTCTTTGCATATCATTGTAAAAGAAATAATGGTGTGTGTAACTATTTGTTATTGTCAGTTTAGCATTCTTATGTTAATTCCTATTGAATTTTTTTGAGAAATGGTAAATAACTGTAACTATTCATTGACAGGAGTAAACATAATATATTTCTTTATCAGTTTCTGTTGAATAGTCAAAAATATGTTGGATTATTCAACAGAAAGTTACATAGAAATACATAATTTTTAGTACTGTTCACAGGTGGTTATGAGGTTAAAAGTAATATAACATTGTTAATTGCTGTTGACAAGTCTATAGATATGTTAAGCGGTCTTAATCAAGCTTAAACATTTGTTCGTGTTGTACAGTCTTGAGAAGATAAACAGCTGCTACCAAGCTAAACATCAGTTGTTGTTTTTTAATAAATATGAGATGTACCAAACAGCTGGTTCAAAATCTAGACATCAGTTCTTGTTTAACAAACTTTATACATTTAACAATGTAAGTAAGGATAGCTAAAATAACTAAATTGTGTATAAGATTGAGTCATCGCAAGTACATTACCATAAATGTCTTGCATCTAATATAAGATGTATACACTTTTACATTTTAATTAAATCTCAGCAATATGAATTAAAGAAGTAGATGAACTATTGTGGAAAAGTCATGATAATTTGACATATCACTGTTTCATATATTTATTTGTTGTATTATTTACTACTTGTAGTATCAGGTCACCATATACAGAAGCCATGTGGAAGTGATTCAAAATATCAAGGCTACCCTTCTCAGATTTAGATAATTGTAACCATTGCTAAGTGTGGTAAAAATCAATTCAGTTTCTTGAAGTTACTAAAATTAAATTATATTTACATGTGTTATGAATATTGTGAAATCTCTATGAGAGCTCTCTATATATTATATATATGTATTAACTTCACAAACATTTATTGTAATGAGTTTTAACTTGTTATTTTTGATAAAATCATGAATTGTTTAGTCATTTGAATGTAACTTTTGACTAAAATTTAACACTTCAGTGCAAGATTCTTTGTTATATTTGGATCATATTTTGAAATGGTTTCCTAAATTTCCTCATAAGTGAGGTTGGACCATGTACTCTCGTCATTTTAAATCTGTTTCACTTGAAAGACGAAGGAGTAAAATGATGGAGATACTCACTGCCATTAGGTAAGGCATAACATGAAATTTGATTTAACTACAAAAGTTAAAGATAATGATGAAAGTATTGAGCTAGAAGAGAGGAACGATACATCTTTGGGCTCTTACTGGCTTGTGTTATATGGAATTTTTTTTGCACTAATGAGTTGATGTGCTGGAAACATTTAACTATTGTAGTTACTACACAGACAAGTGTGTGTGTGTGTGTGTGTATGTGTGTAAATGTTATATATCAAGAAGCAAACAGCCCATGATAATTTGGGGATTCTTTCTTAGTTTGAAGTGATACTGTTCAAAAATGTCAAAAAATTATTAAAGTAGTAAACAGTTTTATTTATTAGGTTTATTTGAATATTTACGTAATAATGAAAAATTGCTAAAATCAAAAAGTGGACTTATTTTGAACAAAATAAGTACATCATTTCTTGTTTATCAAACTTCAGACATACAGTTAGTACCATTTTTAAGCAACAATTACTGTTGAACAAAATTTACTCATATTAACCTGCTGCTACCAAGCCTAATAAATAGGCTAATTGGAATAAAAAAAGATCTAAGAAAGTACAGCAGGTGCTCAAAACGTTTTATGAGAAAATGTAACTAAATTCATTAAAAGTTCAGGTGATTATTAATTTTAGTGTTAAAATTGGGATTTGAGATCATATTTGAACAGACCTCTCTGAGTGCATTTTAAAATCATGTAATTTTATGTATTTTTTGTTATAAAAGATTTAACAAATTAACATTTTTAAGGGGAGCCACTTTTTTTTTTTTTGTTTACTCCCTGTAGCCAACAGAAATTCACAATTTTCATCTAAGAAATGATGTATAAAGTTATCTTCTGAACAGTTAAATGTCAATTTTACTCAGAGTACCAGTATCATTACTGTGAGAAAGTTAATAACTAGTTTGGATGAATTTGTAATGGGTCTTGTTGCGAGATGAGAAAGCCAAAAAAGATTTTGAGAGATAAGTAAATTTGTTTACTCTTTGAATGTTATTAGTCCATATTGTTTTGTGCATTATTTAATTAATTAAAAAGTATTAAGTGCAGTACGATGAATAGTATGAAAAATTAGGGTTAACTCCTTTCGATAGTTTAGAGCAAGAAAAATGAATATTTGATAAGTATGCTATTTGTTGTTTTTCATTGTTATTCATTATTTATAATTATAAAAGTAACTAAAATGAAAAATTGGGATGTTTTTATGTTAGATAAGATGAAAAAAAACAAAACTTATTGTAAACATGTTTTATGAGGTACCCACACAAACTATGTATTCTAGTTCTTCTAGCTCATGGGTAACATGATTTAATATCATAACATGAGCTGCACGTGTATCAAGTGATTTACAACTTACAATGGCATGGACCATAGTTAGACATGGTTCAAAGGGCAATAAAACAGTAAAATGTACTTATAGACAGACGTATCCTGTTATGAGCTGTTTGGAATAAACAAATATCGTTATGTTACAATTTGAAGTTATTCTAGAAAGAAGAATAAAGGGGTAATATATGTTTATTTCAATATTTTTTATGGTTATGAAGTCTGTCAAATTGACATATTCCATTTTGAGATAGTGTAGAGAAAATAACAGGCAAACTATAATGTTTTACTGAGGAAAAATGCTTCAAATGCGTTTAGAAATTCTTGAAATGTGGAATATTTTTAAGTGTTTTAACATGAAAATTACTTTAAACACAGATTAGTCAAAACAAATACACATCATGAAAAAGATTTTAAATGAGTAGAAAGAAGTCACATGGTTGGTCATATTGATCTAGCCCATATTGAGAGAAGTTATAAAAAGAATCTGAATTTGAATGTAACAAATCATTATGGATTTCATAACATCCACCAACAAAAGATTTGGTGGTGAATTTGCCACAACTTTTTTATGTTGTTATTCATGTGACATAATTACAATCATTTAAATAATGAAAGAGGTTGCATTAACAGGAGATTGATGCATTCTGAACACACACATTGTGAAATAAATTATGTTTTTGTATTTGGTCATGGTTTTGTTTACCATTCACTTGTTATTCCTTTTATCATTCAGTTTGTCTGTGGATTTCTGGTTACATGTAAATGCTATCTCAACTTCTAAATGATCATGTTTATTTTGAGTACAAATGCATGTTTTATGAAGCTGGCATCAGTTTCCCCTGGTAGTGATATACAGATATAATTAATGTTATACAGTAATATGAAAATGGCAATCACATGATTTATAACCATTTGATCCAACAAGTAAATGAAAACCCTCCATTGAGTTTAAAAAGTTAGTTCACAGGATATAGCTGAAGAACACTATTACTGATTATTACTAAATGTTCATAATTTTGTAGTTTAAATACATGGAATAGTGTTATTTTGGAATTTAGTGGGTTTTTTTTCTTGATTCATTCATTATTGGATTATTTATTTCCTGGATTTATATGTATATTGTATTATTCATTTATATTTTGAGTCCTGGCATTGCACATATTTGTTTACTATGTGGTAAGTTATCAACTTTGTATTTCATTAATTTGAAATTCACCCTTTGAATTTCTGTGGTCGTGAAAGTATAAATAATTTTTTTCTTCTACACTGGTTGTGGTGGCTATTTACTTTAGACCATTGCGACATCTTTTCTACTTGTATCTTTTACCAAAACAGTGCTACTTCATCTCACCCAAATCTGTTTTGATCCTACTTTACCCTATAAGCACTGCTTTCAAAACGTTTGCTGTAAATGCAACAGTTTTTTCTACTCCTTCATTTTCTCATTATTTCTGAACTTATGCTGATCATGTCACTACCTCTCCATCAGTCATACTGTGTCATCAGTTAGTAGTGTTACTTGCTTCTTTCACTACTCTATCACTATCTTGTTTTTTTCAGTTGGCATTTTGTTGTATAGGCATGTGTTTTAAAACATTCTTCATGTCACAAAATATTTATGGTGTGTGATCACAAATTTATATCAGTTTTTACTTCTTTCATTTGATTTCTATTGTTTATACTTTGTTTTAAATATATTTTCGTTTTTTATTTCTTCATATGAATTTGAGATTTAACCCTCTTGCCCTTAGTATCCTTTACTGTGCATGACACAAAGTTTTAACATCTTATGTTCAAAAATTTTTAAACTACTTTTTAGCTATGTTAAATTGATCAGCATGGCATAAAGTTTTAACTAATAATCTATATTTTAATAGTTTAAGTTTAAGGTCTTAAATGTACAGTGCAATTTTTAAAAAAATCCTGAGTTTCCTCTTGTGTGACACCTTTTTATAAGCATCTTCTTTGTTTTATCCATCACCTCTTCAAAATTATGAAATTGTGTGCAAGTTACTCACTATAACATTGTGATTGCTCAGACAAACCATATTTTTTATAGTGTTCAGTTTTGTTTGGTTACAGAGCTGTCAAATAAAAAATCAGATCCTTCTTGCTACATCCTCTTTTTTAAGATTTATTAAGTTATAATTTATTAAATTTAATTATATGTTACCTATAAATAATAGAAAATCAGCGTTTGATCTAATCAGTGACATTGTGTTATGCCTGAATAGACAAATGTCAATTTCACTTATAATACAATTTTGATGTCCATGGGAATCATGACAGCTAGCTTGGATGAATTTGTAAACACTTTTGTTGCATTGTTAGAAAGCCAGAAAAACTTTATTTGTTTGAGAAAATTACCTGCCTTTTGGGTGTAATTAGTATGTGTTCTTTGGTGCATTATTTAATTAATAAAAGAATTTGTGCATTACTCTTATTATTATAAAACAAATAGGCTTGAGTAATCTTAACATTTGACAGCAAGAAAAAGAAGATTGAATAAGCAATTTATTTCATATTTATTTTTCATTTAATGCCAGAAAAGGAACTTAAATGTAAAAGTAGGGATATTTTCAGGTTAGTTAAGATTAGATTACATGAAATAAATAGTAATAATAATATAATAAAAATGATTCACAAGGCAAGAATGCGAGTACTTTGTAGCAGCTCATGGGCAGTGTAATTTAATAGCGTAATGTAAGCTGCATGTGCACTGAGTGATACAACTTATAATAGCACAAATAGTAGTTACAGTTCATTAAATCATTAAAAGGGCAGAAATTTAAAATTTAATTGTAAGCATATGTATACTATAATGAGTTTAAAGCTACCTATAATAAACAAGTGTAGTTTCATATTACAATTTGAAATAATTCTAAAAAGAAAAAAGTAATTTAGATTTATTTTTAATTTTTGGTATTTATGAAATTGGTGAAATTGACAATTTTGAAGTATGATAGAAAAAATAATAGATAAAATGTAAAGTTTTTTTTTTTAAAAAAATGGTTGAAATGTATTTAGGAAGTTTTAGGGATTACAAAAAGGAAATTTGGGATGTATGAAGTAAGGAAAGCTGTTTTTAACCTTAACATGAAAATTACTTTACACACAGACTATTCAAAACAAATATTCAATATATTCGCAGACAGATCTTTATTTTAGTTTATTAAAAATACTTCACAAAAAACAACTTTTTGTATGTGAAAGATTTACGTTTTCTAAAAATCTACAAAATTTTATGAAAATAAACACATTATTTTGAACACTAGAGGTATTAAACCTATAAACTTTTAAATGAGTACAAAGTGTCACATGTTCAGTTATATTGAGTGAGTCCTTGTTTAGAAGGTTAATATGGTAGTTGAAGAAATTTCTGTGTTAGTAAATACAGTGTTAGTGAGTCTGATACAAGTCATAGGATTTCAACATCAGTGATATCTGTTAGGTAAGCATGGTCTTTAGTTCATCGTTAGTTGTTCTCTTACATTTGGCCAGTGATTTCTTCCTTTGATGATATGATTGGCTTTCATTTCATGTCTTTTGTATTATTGGTTCTTTGGATAGACTTCTATAATTTATATTTAAGAGTCTTTTATCTCTAAGATTCCTTCAAGTGTTTTTGTACTTTAGTTGTTTTTTGTGTGTCAAATTTTGTAGATTTGCTGTTTTTATGTACTTTGTAGACTAAAAATTTTTTAATATCTGTTGATTTTTAAAAATAAGTACCTTCTCTAAGTATGTTTAGTTATGTATCTTTTTCATTATATATGACAAAGTACTATGGGTTTTACAGGTTTTATCTTCAGGTTTCTGCCTTCTGTTTCACTCCTTCTCCTTAACATCTGCCAGATCTCTTTCCTTCCTCCTTGGGATTGTATCTCATTTAGTGTTCTTTTTTAGTCTATTCAAGACCTTCTACACAAAAATTATTGAGTGGGTTGCATCCATTCAACTAGAATTTTACTGGCATCTTTTTGTTGTATCTTGAAAACCCATCATAGATCTGTCTTGGCTGTATACCTCTTTGGAGACAAATCATTTCAGTAGGTTTCTTTCTCGAAGTTGTGGATGGCCAAGTTCAATTTTTTGGCTGCCTGTCATCATATTCGAACTGTCCCAGTGTCACATCGTTTGTTTTGGTTCAGATATAAGGGTTTTGCCTTTCATGTCTGGGCACTACCATTTGGTCTCTTTCAGCTTCAATTGTGTTTTGCAAATTTTCTGATGTTGTGTGGATTTGTAGATTGACATTTTTTACAGATTTCTTCTCGCATGACTTGAACACCTTATTGAGGGTATCTGGGAAAACCTTTGTTATGTTTAATAATATAAAAGCTTTTGAAATCAAACTGAAAATTTTTAAATGTAATGTGCACAATGGCACCTTTAAATATTTTCCAAACCTAAAAAAACACGACAGATCTTGAAATTCATGAGAAAATATACATTTGAAGCTTCATTAGTTCAACATTTGTACAATTTTCTTTAACATTTAATAAGTTCAGGTTATTTGAAGAAACTGCAAGATTCATAAACTATGCATAAAGTGTAACAAAAAACAAACTAAAATTGGAAATGCTGCAGTGGATTGACTTGGATAATTTTGAGGTGCAACTGACTGATTTATGAAGCAGCTCAATTTTGAAGCAAAAAATTTGTCAACATAAGAGCTGAACTAAAAAATATTGATAGAGATTGGTTAGTGACTGAAATAATGCAGAAAACTGCAAAAAATGAGGTTCTGAAACTCTGAAGCTTTTTCTAAAGATTGTCCCCAATTTAGGAATACACTCTCAAAAAGGTTCATTATTCCTGATGTAGGTAATTGTTCCTTTGGCTAATTTTATGGATGTGTTGGTTCATTATTTTTGTTTCTCTTCTCATTCTATTTCTCACATGTTTACAGATGCTTCTTTGCTAGATTAGGAGGCTTTCTTCAATTTCCAAGAAATTTTGGAGTCGATGGTCAATTGAGGAGGCTACTCTTCATATCAGCATTGTGGAATCTTGGGCTGTTCATCAGGCTCTGTATCATTTCCTTGCTCCTCAGCTTTGGGGGTGAATGCCTTCAGCTGAGATTGGAGGGGTCTTTACTTATATGCCTACCCTCCAATCAGACTCTCCTACAGAGTCATTATCTTTATCCAGATAAATCCTCTTCATGATCTGCTGGTTGCTCCATATTGGATGGCTTAGATATGACTTCTTCTGCTCTGGCCCTTACTGGAACAACAACCCCTACTATTTCCTCTTCCTGATTGTTCCTCCAACAACCTTGATAGAATGTATTTCATCCTGTCCCTTACTTAAACTCAAGGACCCATCTCTCATGCAGCATCTTTCATTTTCCATACCACTTTTCCTCCCTCTTGTCTAAGTACCAGATATATTGGTTTTACTTTAGACTTTGGTCTATTCACTATGGTTTATTTTACTATCCCCTCCTAGTTTTATAGCTGTTTGATCAAGTTTTGTCTATTTCAAATGTTGCTCATTACAGTTCTGCCCTGTTGAAAACCTTTCACTTTTCCATTTTCAGAAAGCCTTCTCTTCCTCATTTATTTTCCACCTTTTTCATTCCTTTCCTCTGGTTCATCCACCATGTCCTTTTGGTCTGTTGGATTGGGATCTCAATGTTGCTTTTTATGCTGTACCCACTTCTCCCGTTGAACCCATTTCAGTGTGTTCCTTGTATTGTCTTTCCCTTAAGATCTGTATCTTCCCCCTTATAGCATGTGATCATTGTCATTCCAGTATTTATATTATTAAAGTTTCTTACATCTTGTACCATTCTTCATATGCTGTCCTCTAGATCAAGTCTTCTTTTGTTGGACTTAGGCCAACTCTCACACAGGTCTATCTAAAAAACTTTGATTTGTTCCCTAGTATGTTATATGGCTCATACTACCTTTTTTCATGGTTATTATTCCTGTTTATTCTATGGAATTTCCCCGATTCTTGGAACTTGGATCCAGCAGTATACAAGTAATATTATTATATAACTTGAAACCAGCAGTTTATGAGTAATATTGTTAGATAACTTGGATCTTGTAGTATATAAAGAACACGGATAGAGAGCTTAGATCCAACATTATACAAGTAGTGTTGTTATATAACTTGATCAAGGAGTATAGCAGTGATACTGTCAGATGACTCTGATTCAGCAGTATACAAGTAACATAGATAACACAGATCCAGGAGTATACAAGTGACACTGTTTGAATACTTAAATCCAACTATATAAGAGTAATATTTTTAGATACTTTAACCTAACTCTGTACAAGTAACATTGTCAGATATCTTTGATCCAGCAGAATGCAGTTGTGGATTCAGTTGTGTAGAAGCAAAATTATTAAATATCTTTGATTCAGAAGCATAGAGGTAATATTTTCAAATAACTTGAATCCAACAACGTAAGAAAATTACTTAGGAAATTTGAGTTTCGGTAAGGAAGTGACCAGTAATGGTCCTCTTTTAAAATAATTGTAAGAGAATGTGTTATCAGAAAAGAAATCCATGAAAGATGTTTTCTTCGAAGACAACAGGTATAATAATGCACAATAATAAAGATATTTTGAAGCAAAGCAATTTTTTAAAATAATTCATACGCGTTATTTTTTAAATATCATCTGCAACAATACAGTTTATTCTATTATAATGTACTGATTTTGGAAAAGGTTACATCGGTTTGGCGTTAAATGGGCTGTTTAACATACAGGTAGATAATGTTGCAAAACAAAAAATAAACTACAGTTATATAGAAAACTGTGAGTACATTGTAAATCAAACATTAGAGTATACATTGTATGGCTACCTTATAAATCAGCCGCTAGAATGTACAGAAGGTTGGGTACGTTATGAACCAAATATTATTCCATCTGTAAAAACAACAAAAGTTACGTGCACAAATATTTCCTCCACAATGTAACTGTTCTACCATCGTAAGTCTCAAGCATATAGGAAAAAAAATGACTATTTCTACTTTTTCGTTCGAAGACATACCAATTAATTCATCCTTGAAATCAGACAGCCAAACTAGCATTGGAGATTATCGTTTTTGTGCACTAGACTGAATAATAATGAAAAAAAAACAAATAAGTACGTGTTTCTTCTCTACAAGACTGCTTTATGATGGAACATTTTGCAATGCAAACTATACAATCAGGGTGTACGACCACCAGGTTGCACATATTGGAGCATGGTGGCATGGACAATAATGACGTAGTGAGGCTCCAAAATAGATTTAATGAAATGTATACTATAGTAAAATGGCCCGGCATGGCCGAGCACGTTCAGGCATGCGACTCGTAATTTGAGGGTCGCGGGTTCGCGTCTGAATCGCGCTAAACATGCTCGCCCTCCCAGCCGTGGGGGCATTATAATGTGACGGTCAATCCCACTATTCGTTGGTAAAAGAGTAGCCCAAGAGTTGGTGGTGGGTGGTGATGACTAGCTGCCTTCCCTCTAGTCTTACACTGCTAAATTAGGGACGGGAAGCGCAGATAGCCCTCGTGTAGCTCTGTGCAAAATTAAAAAAAAAAAAATGTGGTTGCCATAAAACTTTATTAACGTCATCTGCTGTTTTAATATACAAACAACAAAATATATTATTTATGATTAAAACACTGTTTATTGTATATTTACATTAATATTCATAACACTGTTTATTGTATGTTTACATTAATATTTATAACACTGTTTATTGTATGTTTATATTAATATTTACGCAAAAGATTGTTTAACTCATTAATTTTAATGATTTATTGAAGATGAAATATGTGTAATTCAAAAACATTCATTATAGATATTTACATATGTTGCTATGGCTTTACTATTTATCATCAGTTTTCTTTCTATGCTTTAAAATCAAGTTTTGACTGCTAGAGAAAGTATTTCTATATCAGATTAAAATAAGCAAAAATACAACACACATCACAATTTTAAGTTACAATAAAAGCTTCCTTATTACTTAAACAAACAAGTTCCACTGTACATACTAAACACAAATTATCGGCTCATGATAACCAATCAACTTGAGTATGTCTTATACTCCAGGTATTGATAACACAAACAGTCAAACAAGCCTTAATTAAATATTTTGTGAAATAAGTAAACTTTTATAATCTAGTCTACTAAAGAGTCACAGAAAATGAAATGAGTATTACCATATCTAGGTCAGTCAGTTGACATGTAATATCTGAAGATGTAATTTCAAACATTAGTAAACAATATTGGAATCAACATAAGCCATTGAAATTTATAAAAACAAAATGATAAGTCAGTGTGACAATCTTCATAATGTAGTTTAACTAATTATAATTGCCAAGTTTCCAACAAAGTTAAACATCTAATGTATAATAGTACAAAGTGCTGAGTGTTTTAAATAATTATAATTATAAGTTTTCAAGTAAGTTAAACATTCAAATTATAATAATACAAAGCATTGAGTAGTTTACATTACAACAATTTTTAATACACAAATCAGTGAGTCACATGTAACCCCAGTTGATATAAAATATTATAAAACTGACCTTTTAATAAATGCAACTATCTTTCCTTTGTTCTAAACTGGCAATCAAAATTAGTATCATTTTGTATCAAACTTCTTGAGCATGTGTTTTCATGATTCAAAGTTCTGTAATAATGGTTTTAATGGTTGTTCAGTATTTTCCTAAAATTGTTACAGTCTATCCACATCACTCTCAAAACTACATTAGTATCTAGAACTATAAGCATCTGTTGCTTCTCTTTAATAAATTGTGTGCATGTCATCCAAACAAAGAATTAATACTCCTGATTCAACAATTAGATGACCACAGTAACATGTATGAACTGTTTCTCTTTCAGGCATTTGTCCACACCATCTGAACCAAAAGCTAACACATCCAGATTCAACAAACAAATTATCTGGTTTTGAATTTTGTGCAAACCTACACTAGGGCTGTCTGTACTAATCTTCCTTAATTTAGCAGTGTAAGACTAGAGGGAAGGCAGCTAGTCACCACCACCTACTGCCAATTCTTGGGCAACTTTTTTATCAAAATATAGTGGAATTGACCTTCACATTATAACACCCCCACGTCTGAAAGGGCAAACATGTTTGGTGCAACTGGGATTTGAATCTGTAACCTTCAGATTATGAGTCATGGGCCTTAACCACCTAACCATGCTGGGTCCAACAAGCAAATGATAATAACAATATATAGAACTATAAGAATTTATCGTTTTTCTTAATGAATTGTGTGTTTATCATATGAACAAAGAGTTAACAGAACTAGATCCAACAATTGGCCTTTTATGAAAGAAAGTCAGTATGTCTAAATAAGCATTTCCAAAAAGGAAAGAGATAGATGTGACCAACGTGTTTGATAATCTAAATATAATAATTTATCATAAAACAGGTGGTTCTTATTTCACATTCTATCTTGTAAATATTGGTAATTTAAGTTTCTATTTCTTAAAAAAAACTACAGACTTTGTCTTTCAACATCACAAACAAATAATTAAAGCCAAAGAAGCATGCAGTATATCACATGACACAGAAAAATCAATATTTATGCATTTATTTTAATAGTAACATTTAAATGAATTAACTAACCATTGTGGGTTTGACAAATATTAAATTTTCAGCATTTATGGCAGTTTTCTTTTGTGAAAGAAAACTTCAAAGAGTTATTACTACAACACCTTCATCACACTTGGATAATGTTATGTTATTTATTAGTTTATTTTATTCATTCTGTTATTCTGTGGTTCATATGATTAACCTTCTTTTCCATTATTTTCAAAAATTCATTATAAGTTTTCATTACCATCCTGAACTACCCTAACCTAACATGTGAGCCTGAATAAACATACTGGCTCTTACACATATTTTCATGCACTTAGTCAGTCATTTACAGCTATAGATCTTTCTGTCTGTTCCCCTTCGTTAGTCTCTCACTTTTCCTGGGAGGTTGACATTAATCCACGAGGTAGTGATCATTTTCCCATAATCTTATGAGAGATTGGCCGCAATCAGTACCACCCGACCCATGTACCTCAGTAGAAATTGGTGCCTGCCAAATGGCCTTCTTTCACTACTCTCTCAGAACTTGATCCTGCCATCTTATGTATATCATCCATATATGATTGTATAGCAGCAGTAACCAACAGTATTATACAAGCTGCTACTTGATGCATCCTTAAAACCTCGATATATTCCTCACGGCTCCCCTGCTCTTGGTGGTATTCTGCCTGTTCTATAACATGGAAAACTCAGAGTGTTTGGGATAAATTTCGAAGATACCCTAAATCTCAAACTGCATTGCATTTCAGCAAGCCCATGCACACACTTGGCAAGTTAGACGTCAAAGCCAGAAGAAATCTTGGATTAAATACTCCTCCAGCATTTTCTTCAACCACCAGCACAAAAGTTATATGGGATAAGATCCAGAGGGTGAGTGGAAGATAAACTTCTGCTCCTCTCTATCTTTATATCTGATGGCCACGAAGTTGCAGATGCACAGAGCATTGCTAATACTCTTGGGACTTCTTCTCTTGTGTATCTAGCTCTTCAAATTTATCCCCTTCATTTTTAGCCATTAAAACACAGGCAGAGCATCTGCCTCTTTCCTTTTCAACTGAACACTTCTATGACTACAATTGCCCTCTTACACTGATGGAACTCAAACTTGCTATTCATCGGTCTGGCAATACATCAGTCAGACCTGATAATATACATTATGAGATGTTATGCCACCTTTTCCAGAACTCTCATACTATTCTCCTCGCTGTCTTAATTTGGATATGGCAGGAAAATGTCTGTCCAGATGCTTGGCGACAAGCTATTATACTCCCTATTCTGAAACCTGGGACTGATCCAACAATTCCTTTGAATTACCATCTCATTGCTGTGACAAGTTGTCTCAGTAAGATCTAAGAGAGGATAATCAATGTGCCTCATTTGGTTTCTTGAATCAAACAACCTCCTCTCACCTACTCAATGTAAATCCAGAAGACAACGCTCTACGATAGACCACTTAATTCGCTTTGAAACATCAATCACAAAAGCCTTTTTAAAGCAACAACATCTTGATACTGTTTTTTATTTAGAAAAAGCTTAAGATACAACATTGAAATATGGCACCTTGAGAGACCTTCACTCGTATGGATTGCATGGAAACTTACCCCTTTTTATTCAGCAATTCTTAATGAAGTGCCAATTCCAAATCTGTGTGGGCTCAATACTTCCTCATTTTTTCCCACAGGAACTTGGAGTCCCTCATGTCTGTATTCTAAGTGTCACACATTTCATTATAAAGATTAATGCCATTGGCAAATGGTTTTAAACTTTCACTCTCTAAAACCATTTGTATACATTTCTGCTGCAAACGGAAAATCCACCCAGATCCAGAATTCCATCTTGATGATGTTGTGCTTCCTGTCATCCCTGAGGCAAAGTTCTTAGGTCTTATATTTAATTGTAAATTAAATTTTATATCGCACATCAAGCAACTTCATATCAAATGTCTAAAAGTATTGAACATTCTCCGTGTCCTCTCTCCTACTTCATGAGGAGCAGATCGATACTCCGTGCTCAAAATTTATCATGCCCCCATCTGATCCAAACTTGACTATGGGACTGTGGTTTATGGTTCTTCCAAAACCTCAGCACTGAAAATGTTGGATCCTGTCCATCACCAGTGACTTTGGCTTTGCACTGGAGCTTTTCGTATTTCTCCCGTGCAAAGTCTGTATGTGAGATCTCGTGGAATCCTCTCTATATATTCGCCGTTTGCAACTGTCTCTAATATATGCTTCTAAACTTCGATCCTTACCATAGCATCCTACCTGGAGTCGTGTTTTCCAACCACAATGGACCACACTTTTCATGACAGAAAATCTGCCATTGTTCCTTTTAGTTTTCGTATCCAAGTACAATTAGAAGATTTGGATTTATCTTTGAATAACATTGCAGTTTCTTCAAATCAGCCTATTCTCTCATGGCAAATTACTGTCCCCAATTGTAACCTATCTTTGAGTCATCTGAAGAAAGCAGATACACCCAATTGGAAATATCACTCTTTCTTTGCTGAACATCTTTCATATGATCCATCCATTTATATATATAAAGATGGTTCCAAATCAGATGACTCAGTGGGCTCAGCTATGGTTAGTGACAGTTCGATTGTAGAACACAGAATCTACCTACAGTTTCTGTTTTCACTGCCGAATGGTATGCCATCTCTCTTGCCCTAAATCATATTGAAATAATGCAATATACAAGTGTATATTGTATGCAGTATCATTCCATGATAGGCACCACCCTCTTCTCATCAATATTGAAAACAAACTGGCCTATCTTTCTCTCTCATCTGTCACCATCCAATTATTTTAGCTGCAAGGTCATGTTGGTATTTGTGGGAATGAGCTGGCTGACAGAGCAGCAAAGTTTGTCTGTTCTGAATCTATCATTCCAGTACCCATTCCATACATGGACTATGGTCCAGTTATCAAATCCAGACTGAACACTTGATGGCAGACAATCTGGAATGAGCAACACAATAACAAGGTTTTTCAAATCAAACCTTCTCTAGGTCTTTGGCCCTTTTCCTTCTGTAAGGATTGAAGAAAGGAAGTTGTTTTGGCAAGGCTATGCATTGGTCACAGTTTCTTAACCAACCACTTCCTTTTATCTGGAACTGCTGCACAAATGTGTGGTCTATGTGGCACTCAGATCACAATCATCCACATTTTGTTATCATGCTATCATCACAACCTAGAACGACGACACCATTTTAAAGATATTTGTAAGATAGGTTGCCCTTGACTTGTACCAATAAACATTGAATAATACCTACCTTACACAGATGGTCATGTACATTTCTTTCAAACAACTCAGCAACACTTTATTCTTAGCTTCAGACATGACAAGTATGGACTCATCAGTTAACCAATCCACCCACAGGTCTAAAGAAATAGGATAAAATTAAATACATAACGAACAAATCAGAATCCAAAAGACTTTAACTACAAGACGTTAGATAAAGATATAATTCAATGTTCATGTTTAAAGTTTAGTTTAATTCATGCACAATAATAAGTAGTTAGTACTGACTAACTACTTTTCAATAGAATGGAGACTTTGAATATCTCAAGGTAAACAAAAGGATCAGATCATGTTCAAGATCCACAAGTATTTTTGTGAGCATACTGTGTAAGTTATTGTAATTTGTGTGGATATAAAGAAGTTCTCCATGAATTTATTCAATTTGTAACCATGTTCCACAGAGTTAAAGATCCTTTGTCCTTGGTTCAATCACATGGATTCATCCACACAACAGAACTGACCAGCAACCCTCAAACAAAAGACAAAGATTATTTTGAACCCCTTAAGAATTCATGGAATATTGACAGAGCTGATACAAATTAAATTAAATTAACACAACATTTGTTTTGTTTAAAAATTATTTTTGATGTTAAAATGGAATTCAAGTAATTATTACAAGCAGTAAAATAATGTGTAATTAACTTATCAAATGATCTTTAATCAAGTCTATTTCTTTCTCTGGTATTTTAAGATATCATTCATTCACAAACTATTTAACAGTTTATGAAACTTATCCCTATCACAAATCTCTATCAACTCTATTCAGATCTCTCCTTATCAGTAAGGATTTACTTTTATTCCTTGTCTCTTTATGTACAAAACATGTGTGGCTAAACAAAATGATAAAATATGTTTTCCCCTCAGTGATGTTGAGAAACCCACTTCTTGAGAATTTTATCTGGTGAGCATAGTTCTATGACTCTGTTTATCTGGTTTCTTAGTATGTTGAGTTTTTGTTTTGTTTCATGTGCTGAGTCCCAAGGAATGTATAGTCCAGTATGGGTGATTTCTCGGTGGATTTCTGTTTTGAATTGTGTGTCAGTTCTTATAATTTTGAGGTTACAAAATATTTGATTGCTTTCTTCCTGTTCACATGTGAAGTTAATGTTGGGATGTATAGAGTTAATGTGATTGAAAAAATTAAGTATGTGTTCTGTAGATTTGAATCCTGCAACCGTGTCATCTATATATCTGTACCAGTATAGTGGTGGATGTAATGCTGTATTAATTGCTTGTGTTTCAATCTGTGTCATAAAAATATTGGCTAGAACTAGTGATACTGGGTTGCCCATGCTAAGGCCATTTGTTTATATATAGTTTTGGTTGTTGAACATGAAGTTTGTCTTTATTAATGATGAATTAGACAAAATAAAACAATACTTCATCAACATCAATAAGTTTCCTCCACAAACCGTAGAAAACATTATGCGCACACACCTAGACAGAAAGCAAAATTAACCAACAAAAGTAAAATATATATCACGAATCAAAAAATCACGAAACCATATACTACTGTATACCATATATTCCTGAGATCAGCAAACAAATTACCAACATTTGGCAAAAACTGGTGACAAAATATGACATTCTAGTTAATACTAAATTTATTCAAAAACCAGGCACAAAACTGAGGTCTATACTATGTAAGAACTACGCTGACAAACACCACACCAACATGATTTATAAAATACAATGTGATAACTGTCATGACTTCTATATTGGAGAAACATGTAGAGAAATGGAAACCAGATTCAAAGAACATAAAAAGTCACCTTCACACGTTTTCGAACACTGTAAGTCAAATAAACACAACATAACCATAATAAACACTAAAATACCAATTAAAGATGCCTTACTTATACAACAACTTAAACCCAAAATAAACCAATATAAAGGAACGCCATTGTACCTATATTAATATTATAGATAAAATTATATATTCAAACATCTAACCCCGCCCTCTACATTGCAACACTCAGTTACACAACCCCTTCCAAACATGTTGTCAGCTTCCAGTCAGTTACCTCTTTCTTTGTGAACCTGATGATGACCGAAGAAGGTCGAAACATTGTTCGCTCTTCCATTTAAAATATTTTCTCAACCCAAACGAGCCGTTTTTGCATATAAAATGTTTTCCCCTGTTCTCTCACCATCACTTTTACTATTAAGTAAACATTCGGAACTAAGTTAGATTTCCACACTATTACCTCATCAGAAATGAGTCATTCTATTGACAACACAATTGTCTCTCCATACACTTGAAGAGTGGTATCTTCATATCATATAGATATGCTACTTGCCACTGTTGTTATACAGTGAAACAGGAATTACAGTTTATGATATATTTCCAGCGAGCCACTGTTTTATCACATTATAACTGATTTATAACTTGTATATATCACTGAATGACAATGTTTAAGTTGGTATAAATATCTCTTTCATTTCATTTTACTTGTTCAGTGTTACTGTACCTGGGTCTGTGGTGGGCATACAGAACCTGAAGTATTAAGTACAAGTAAAGTGACATTAAAAAACATATCCAATAACTGTATATGTACTGTTATTTAGTTTATGTATTACACATTATTCTGGTGTGAATAGAGTTCTTAGTTTTGGTGTTATCCACTGTATTATTACAACAGCCAAATTACTGGAGTTGTTACTTTAGTTAGTAATATTACCATGTATATCACATTGTCATAGGGTAGTGACCAATTTGCTGAATCATGCCATGACTTTTACCTGTTTTACATTTTAGCAATAGACCTTTTCAAACAGTATTGTGCTCTTTGAACTGATAGCTCTATGGACATAGAAACGAATGAAGCAGAAGTTGAAATAAAGATCTCAACATAAGAAAAACATTGAGCTGGGGTCAGAACACACATATCTATCTTCAAGAACCATCCAAGTGTGCCAGGAAGTTAAACTACTGTCCATGATGAAGCTAGAAAATATCATTTGTCTATGTAATGATGTAACTGAGGTTCCTGGAAGTGGATCATCTATCACCAACTCTGATTACCCAACATAAATGTGGAAGAGGCCAAGGGAAGGCCAAACAAAACCGTTTGGTACTGACAGACCCTGCAGTTAAATCAAAGAAACCAACAAGATACAGAGGATATGTATATGTGAAAGTAAACATCAGGCATATCAACCTTTGTCATTCACAAACCTGGAGGAAGCACCTGACAAAGTGACATAAATGACTCCATGTTGAAACTTTGTCTATAAAAAAAAAATATGTTCAGACTGTCTGTTTAGGGACAACAAACAACCAAAAATAGAAGCTAAAATAACCCACAGATTCTCCAGTACTTTTGGAAAGAAGGTTCTGATTTGCTTCTAACAGAAAATGGCAGAATATGGGTTTCCTTAACAGAGGTTGGTTGGTTAATTTAGTGTTTAATGGTTTAAAGCAGCTAGGCTATCTGCACTAAATGTTCGGTATAAAGGTAAAAGTAACATAAAGATAATAAAATTCATAAAAGAAAATGAAGGTGAAACAAAACAGCAATTAAAAACATCAATGGTGTAAAACCAATGTTGACATCCAGTTTACAATGTTAAGAGAGAAACTACAGAAAGAAAAGTAATAAAGGACTTTCTGTAGCATAATGGTAATTATCATAACATGCCAGGAAGAATAATAGGTAATAACAAGAACCACTGTCAGTCACCTGAAGTTGGTCTTTCCAGTCCTGTTAGATGAAATAGTGAAAGAAAAAAAATCATTTTAATGACTGATCAGAATTGTTGATGACTTTTACATATATAAATTTAAAATGTATCATCTACCATTATTTTATTGTGCAGATTTCTCATAAAATATATCTACTTCAGTAATAATTGTACCTATCAGCTAGTCTATTCTATAACAGATATCATTGAATAATTCAATAAGTTTAAAAATAAAATATGTACATTTCACATATTAAGCTTATTGGTTTGTACTTCAAAGACATGAATACTTTTTTAAATGTCTTGGTTGGTTTGTTAGATATCTGACAATATTGTACATATTTAACTATACAAATATGTTACTTTACTAATATGGAATGTTCAAAAATAATAAAATTGTTAACGTTCTGCAGTCTAGACTTACATGTTATTGTTTAATCCTGGATTATTTCAGTGCCTTTGTTATATAACACTTGTGTAACAGTCAAAAACCTGAAAAAATTGCTAATTCTTTCTTAGAGCTTCACACCTCTTAATAATGTATGATATGTTTTTTGTATACTTATTTTTTAACAGAAAACAAAACTTAAAAATAATGATTTGCTTTTAAATCAATTACAGGATGATGATGACATTGGAATTAAATTGTTGTGTTTATCTACAATAAAAATATTATATATCCTTGTGTATGTGACTGCTATAACTGCAAGAGGAATGAATGTTTTTAATTAAAAATGTTGGTAATATGACAGAAAATATCTTAATTCAGAAATGCTTTAAGTTTAAAACTGCACAGGGGCAGTCACTCAAGGTTGTTAGTTTCAACCTACAAAGTGCATGCTTTTTTCATAGTCAGCTTTATGTTGGATGCTCCAGAGTTAGTGTTAGTAAGAACTTTTTAACTTGGTAACAAATTGAAAAACAACCAATATATCAATCTAATGACATAAGAGAAGATTGGTACTTTCTCAAGTAACTACATATAATATTTTTAAATCCATCAAAATACTCACCACATTCTTAGCACAAAAAGCATGACAATAATGAAAGTTTGTCTGGTCTTCTTTCACAATATAAGCTAAATGGCTGAGGTCTTCTGGGTCTTGATATGTACAGTAAATATTTTGAATTTGATGATCACAGATGTTTTGATAAGGGAAAAATATGTTAAATAAGTATTAAAAGTGTGTACAAGAAAAATCTGAGAAGTACATGAAAGAAAACATATGATTTACATTGTAGGTTTTCGATAAAAATGAGCAAATATTATATTTATTTTCATATCATAAACTTTTTCATATTTTTTTAGATTTTACTGACAGAATATTTTTCCAAGTGAATATATTTCACTAACAGCTAATCAAAGTTCATTTGAACATACTCTTAACTTGAACTTTTATTTGACTGCATATAAACCAAGACATATTACAAAAAACAACTACTTAATACACAAAAGAATTGTCTTTAACCACAGGGAAGTTCCTTTTTAACAAAGTAAGGCATCATATCCCACACAAACTGCAAATTACACTGCCATGACAAAGTTTTAATTTCAGGGAAATTTTCAATCTTACCTCATTCAACAAGATGCTCTTTTGCTTGAGGAAATGAGGAAGTTAATCATTCTAAGACTTTTCCTTTATTTAACCATCTTACATTTGCAAAAGCAGTAAGATCATCAAAAGTGCAGTCACTGCTTTTCTTCAAAGACTTAACAAACTGTTGATGAATGAGAGAGCTTCAACTTCTAATATAATTCACAATTTTTACAATAATATCCATCAAATTTTTCAATTTATCACTTTTTGATGCAATTTCCTGATGCAAAATGCAATAGAAAGATGGCAGTGTGGACTTCACATTATTTTCATTTAAATGCTGCTTCAAAAGAGAAACAAATCTTAATATTGCCTCAGTCATGGCAAAAGCATCGTCTATTGTGACAGAAACCAATTTTTTTAAAATCCAGATTGAATTTTTTGACATTTCAGGATATTTTTCAAAGATGTTTTTTCCACATGTTTAATCTCATAATCCATAAAAGCCAAGTACTTCTTCCTTCACTTGATTTTCAAAATCTAGAAAATCAGTTGCTTGAACAAATCAAAGCCAGCTTGTATTTTTATTTAGCCCTAGATTTTCTATGTCTTTCCCTAACTTTAGCATTTTGTGGACAATTGTTCTTCAACTTAATTGCAAATCATGTGCCTTTTGAAGAATATCATCATTTGTTTTTTAATCATAATTCTCCAACAGAGTTTTAATAACCACAATCAATATTTTTGTTACTAGTTCAGCATCAACAAATATGACTTAAGGAAAAAAATGAATAATCTAATACACAAAAACATTATTTAAATATTATCTTACTACACCAGAATTGGCATACCTTTCTGTTGAAGCTGAACATTTGATTGCAACTGCTAACAGTGATGAGTCTTTAGAACATCCTTTATCAGACAAAATCTTATCAGTAAGATCAAACAACAGTTAAGCTGGAAACCAACAAGTAAACAGTTTGCAAGTTCTGCTAGACAGCATAATGAAGGGACAAACACAATGAATGGTTACGTGTTCAAGGAAATAATTTACACAAGCATTCAAGAAGGTATTTTGTTAGTGAAACATATTGGCCATGACACATACAACAAATGTGAAAGAGCACCTTCTCTGAAATTAAAAGATTTGGGACAAGCTGTCTTAAGGCCAAATTCATGACTTGGATTGCTTCTGAAAAAGATGTGAAGGATAAGAACTTTTACTTGGAATGCAATCACATCTCTGTTTACTCAACTATTGATCATAACAAGATCTGTTCATAAGAGGGTTGACAAAGAAGATGTTATTGGACTCCATAAGTTCACTTTCATAAGTAGAACACATATTTAACCAAATGGATCCATTCATCCAACACATGACAAAAACTAGATCATATAATTCCTGGAGAATCTTGAAAAGAATAATAGCAACAATAATGAAACACAATAAACATGTCTGGTTATTGATGAAATGGTCATTGTACATAAACTCTAATTTGTGAGAAACTTCAGAACATGTTAAGAATTTTGTAAAGCATGTGATAAACTGATTCACAGTACAAACAGAGAATATCAGAAAGTAAGGACTGTATTTGACAAGCACCTCAAGGTTTTGTTCTTGAAAAAAAGAGCCCCCCAGTGGCTCAGCGGTATGTCTGCGGACTTACACGCTAAAATCCGGGTTTCGATACCCGTGGTGGGCAGAGCACAGATAGCCCATTGTGTAGCTTTGTGCTTAATTCAAAATAACAAATAATTGAAAAAAAGAACCAGGGAAACGTAGAAGAAACTCAAAGGGATTAAAATCTCGCATTGTCCAACACTCAACTCCCATAAAAGACTAGAATTCTTTTTTAGCAAGCAACAGCATCAAAGATTCACTTACCCTGTATTTATAAACACATTGACTGACAACAATGGGATGGCAACAATGAGACAACAGACTTTTTCAAGTTTTATTAAATTATGCACCAACTTTGAATTACGTTTTACAGAAGATTTATTAAGGTAATTAAAAAACAAATTCTTGCTTGCACAGTTAATACTTGTACAATGTAATGGATTGATAAATCATTTTCTCTGGACTACATTCTTCTCACAACAATCTCTGAGATGTTGTCATATCATGATAAGACACAGCATCATTGGAGATACAATTACGTATTTTCATATGAAGAACATAATATCTTTTCATGCTAGAAAAAGAAATCATATGAAACCCTAGCACATGATAAAAGAAACACGACTTTACTGTTTGAAAGTATCCTGATATGGTTTCCCAAACACCAGAACTTCAGTAAAAATTGTGTCCATTTTGGAAACCAAATTTAGCACTCTTAATATAAACAGAAAAACCAGCAATGATAATTTTCTGATTCAGTGACATTTTAAACTCATCTTAAGTGCCATTCTGAAGAATGTTCCAAACAAGTATTTATTTTTACATTTGCTGGTAAACTAGTAGTTCAAAACTCATATGATACAAATATTTTTTGTATGGAACAGCTCTTTTAATTCTTTCTTATTTTTATCTTTTTCGAGGATGATTTGATAAGATATTTCAAATTATTGACTTAAGGTAATCAGGATCTCAATAGCAATGTTCTGTAAAGAAAAAAATTCTTATATTTTTATTTAATTCTTAGTGTATAAAAACTTGAAGCTCTTACATATTTTAGCAACTAATTAAACATGTAAAGCTCTTGTGCTGAGATTCAAGTGTTAACACTTTTATACTTAAAATGTATTTTTGATAGGTATCTTCCTCCTATCATACAAACCTTTCTCAATTAATTTTTGCCTTCTAAGCATTGCTAAGAAAGATTTTTGCAATCTGTGCACTAGTCTTTATACCCTCTCAAGTTTACGCTTTTTCTGAACATGTGCATATCATGTGACTATTCTCCACCAGTTGTGGCACATCTATCTCCCTCTACTATTCCTCCTTAATCCTCACTTTCAAGAATTGGCCTGTTCTAAAAGAATGCTGACTATGAGGAGGATGGGTGTGATTTACTTATGGGAAATTTATGTTTTGGTATTAAAAAAATAACTTCTGATATGGTATTATCTCCACTCTGAAAAGGTAGAAGAGCCAGTTTAGGTGCATAGCAAAGTAACTGACTCAATACAACTATCCAGAATGTATAGCTGTAGTCTGAGATGAACCAAACACACAAATGGGGTGCTTCTGGAACTGGTATGCTCTTTGCATAGGAAGTAGGAAATTAAACCAGAATGGGTGAAAAATGGATCAAGAGGTGCAAGCAATAGTGATGTATAAATGTAAATATAATGAACTATGTACTTTCTCACCATCAACTGGACAGATTCTATAACTCGTTTGTAACCACAAAATTGTGGATCAGGCATGTAGACCGATATCTACATATATACGTAAAATTATACACACACACACACATCAACAACCAATTATAATTAGAATGCCATCATTGTTTGTCCTCTTGTCTTCTGGAGAGACAGTCAGCCACACTTTGATGGTGTTGTAGAGCAGTTACCATCTCTCTTTTTCATCTTGGAAGATTTCAATGGACACTTTTCCCTGTAAGGTGGTACTAATATATATGTGAAAGAATGTTCCATGGAGAATATGTTCTCAGATCACAACCTGTCTTTCTTCAGTAGTGGTTCTTTTCCCTGTTTGCATGAACCTAGTCATTCTTTTACTGATATTGATCAATGTATCTATTTGTTCCTCTTCATATTTCTCTCAGTTTTCTTGGAGAGTTGATAGTGATACTTGGAACTATGAAACTTTCCATTGATTTAAGTGAAATTGCTTGTAGTCGATACCATCTAACTTAAGTACTGTGATGGAATTTAGACCATGTTGACTGACTTTTTAACTATTACCTTTCACCTTAATAGGTGGAAAAACCAACGACTGCAGAAGGCAGTAAGTAAATTGCATCATTTAAGCAGCTGTAAGCATGTCAACTACATAATATTTCAAGAAAAGTTATTTTCTCATTGTTGAAAAAGAAGAGGTCTCACCCAATGTTCACAACATCAGTAACTGAAAAAGCATTAAAATGTATCAAAGAATAGTTTTCTAGTAGTATTAACGTCATTGTTGTTTTATGGGAAAAGAGTTGAAAAGGAATCTTGATGATTTAACATTCTCATGTTAGTTCCTGTTAGCTATTTTGAAATATGCTAAATAATCATATCCATCTGTTAACAGAATTAAACGTGATATATTTCAATATCAGTTCCTGTTAAACAGCTCAGAAATTATGCTATCATCAAGATTAAAAGTGATATAACATTGTCTGTTGCTGTTGAAAAGTCTATGGATATGTTAAACAGTTTCTTCCAAGCTAAAATAATGGTTCATGTTGTACAATCTTGAAGTCAAACAGCTGATACCAAAACTAAACGTGAGTTATTTTCAACAAATTTCAGACATAGTAAACAGCTCATACAAAACCTAAGCATCAGTTCTTGTTGAACAAACTTGAGATACATAATTGCCACAACTTCTGAGCACCACTTCCTGTTGAACAAAAGTGACACGTATTAAACAGCTGTCACCAAGGTTTGTTAAGTTTTTCTATGCTATTTTTAATGAGTTTCTTTAAACAGAGAATGAGATCGGCATTGAGGGGTTTGTAGAAGATGGTCTCATTTAGTTGCTTCTCAGCCTCTTAAACATACAGATCTTTTTAGGCATCACTACTGACATTTCCACATCTACATTTACTACCAACGTATATTACAAACCCACTGACAAAAATTCCTGTTTAATTTTTTCGTTCTTTTTATCACAAACACTCTATTCTTAAGGGACAATTCCGACATATGAGATGTCTATACTCTAACAGTACAAACGACATTATTCATTTTTTTAAACAGAATTATCCCGACAACACCAATGAAAAGACAAAACGTGCCACATTTTTTATCTCAAGCTGACTGTCTCTCGTCTAAGGACAAACAACATAGTGACAGAGATCCTTTAGTCTTCATATGCCTTCCTTTAATTAGACAAAGTAACAGAATTGCCCAATGTAACATTATTTTACAAATAAGAGAAAACGCATTTCTCAACATTTTTAACCACCCATCCCCCAATTTCTTTCAAACGTGAGAGGAATTTCATAGATTGTCTAGTATATTCCAAATTACAGACCGAATCATCTTCAGTGCATTATTTATTTGCTTTATTAGGCGTAAACATCTCTGACTTGTACGCAATGACACCTTTAACCCTTCAGTTTCCAAACACCTTAACTTCCTGAATCACATGGAATTAGCGACATGACCCCCACCCCCAAAAAACTATGACTGTGAAATCGAAAAATATAAACGTATATTTAACTAAATTCGTGCACCACACAGAATTAACGTTATTTTAAAGTGATTATTAGCTTCCTTGTATATCACTTTGCCACCCTTGTAACCTTGATATCATATCCACGTGTTCCCTGATCAATATTCTTTTTATTATTAAATCCTTATTTTATTTATTGAAAAATGTTTTTTGCAGAGTTGTGAGAGGATCATACAGTTTTTAAAAATATTTTTTCGTTTGTGTATGTTATAAATGAAACAATAAACTATCAATGACATATATAATAGTTTGTTTTTCTTTGTACAAACTGACATTTAAATATTACATCAGTTCTTGAGAATCAATTAAAAGAGCATAATAATGTTTGTTCTGAAATTTTTCAAATGATTTGAGAACAAGCTTGTAAAAATTAGTTACGGTAACTGTGAAATACTGTAACCAGTGTACCTAAACAGAATGAACACTTATCAGTGTTAGTTTTTACTTCTTATAGTAGAGTTACCCATGATGTAATAGTATCTCTACTTATAAATAATATGAACTTAAAAAGCTCCATTATTCATTTGTTTTTGCGATATAGTGCTAAACATGGTGCAGTGAGTGTATTTATGCACCACTAAAATATTGGATTTGTTTGTTTTCGTATAACTTCTGTTTGTGTATGTTCGTGGTTTCTTAAGTAATTCCCAAATTTTAGGCATATATGCATTGCTGCAACAATGAAAATATATAGAGGATAATGTAATTTAAAATAACTTATTTCCCACTAATTGAATCATTGCTATTGTGATATAATGCATTTTGCAACTTAATCATTTATATATGTTTATACGAAATTTAGTGGCCAAGTCACATTAATAAAAATAATTTATACGATCTCAGTGAGTTACCACGCAAAGTCAATCCAAGTTATAAGAATTAAATTGCAAATGTTTAGCAAAGTATAGTGCTATTTTTCTTAACTGTTGTGATACACCAATTGCTTCCACAAATTCTGAGTGAACCTTATTATAAATATAATATTGTGAGAGAAAAATAAAATATTCGTTATTAGCTTCTGTGTGTGTAATCTTATAGCAGACAGTACCTTTGTTTTTATTCAGGGCATTTGCTTTTCTCATTGTCACCAAGCTATCAGGATCTACGATCCTGGGAGAATGGGGTGTATACGTCCCCCCTTCATTTTAGGTGAGAGATATGGTGCACACAATCAACCCACCTACAGTTTGGTCTGTATGGAATCATGAAATGGTCTACCGAATAATGGTCATTATTCCAACAGAGTGTTTTGACTGGTAAAGCACAAGGAGCTTATACTGCTTTCTTTCTAGAAAGCTCTACAAGTTATGATAAGATTAAAGCAGCTATCCTTGAAGCATACGACCTGGTTCCAGGAAGTTATCACCAAAGGTTTCGAGGTTATCACAAGCATGATACTCAAACTTATATGGAATTCGCCCATGAAAAAGAGGTTTATTTTGATAGGTGTTGTAATTCTGTGCATATTGGCAATAGTTTTGGTAACTTAAGTCAATTATGTTTAATTCAGGAATTTCAATGCTGTACAAGTTACGATCTCAAAACTTATTTGTGTGAAAAGAAAGATGAAACATTACATGAAGCAGCTGTTTTTTCTAATGATTACATTTTAACTCATTAAACCACTTTTCATAAAAAGAATTTTCTGCCAACTAAGCAAAAGCCTGTATCTTTTCAATCTACTAAAGTTGAGGATTCTATAAAAAAATCCAGCTCTTACTAACTTACTATCTTACTAAAAATTTATCGATGAGTGACAATAATGGAAGTGAAGACACTGATTCAACTGGTGAAGTTCCGTTTGCGAGAAGTAAATTGATCACTGAGCAGAGACAGGAATGTTTATTTCTTCATTATTTAAATAAGCACTTTCAAAAGATGAGCTGAAGAAAGTTCTAAATGGTTACTTTTTCAAAAATGATGTGCTCATGAGAAAATGCAGATTACTAAATAAACCAGCTTACGAGAACTGGGCTAACTGATCAAATTGTTTTTTGGTTTTTCCAAAAGCATATTGTTTTGATATATTGAAACTAGTTCATGAACTTTCCGTGAGAAGTCATTTAAGAGTCAGCCAGACGTGTGACAAAATTACGAAACATTTCTTTTGACCAAAAATTAGGCAAGAGGTTTCCCGTTTTTGTAAAACTTTTTATATCTATTAGTTGGTCAGAAAACCTTATCACAAAATCCACATTATTCCTTTGAACCCTGTCCCAACTCTCGAAAAACATCTAAATCATGTGATTATTGACTACATTATGCCAATGAGATAATATTTGTATTTAAGCATGTTCACGTGCTGTGTAAATTTAGTCTCATATGGTTACTTGTATTAATTGTCTTGATATTTGAAAGTGCACAATTCTTTCACAATGTATTGTATTTAATATAAATATATATATATATATTAGGTTAAAACTGTCTAACGCCAATTTTTAAATATCTAAGGAGGAAGGTGTAACGGATTCATCGTTGCACGTTCATTTTAATACCTACACTTGTTTCAGTATATTTTCTTTTTGCTTGTGACGTATATCGTTGGCTTTGCATTGCGCATGTCACTCCTGTTCTCTAGATTTGTAAAAGATTCGTGAGAACAAGAATCAACAATATTTTTAACGCAAATGCTAGCACGTTTTCGAACATTGTTCCAACTTCGTGAAACTTGTATTATAGACCTCAGAAGCTATAATTGTGTTTAACGCCTATTAATCGAAAAACTACAGAATTTGACGAGAAACGTTTATAGATTTCTAACATTACAAACTGTTCATGTTCAGTGAATTAACTTCGGACATTAACATTTCTTCCTCGGTAAAAGGTCAGCGGTGTGAGGCAAATCTAGCTAGCTAGCTTAAGCGAGGCGTGACAATATCAACTCAGGACTGATCTTCTTTCTCGTCGTGAACTTCCATTCGATAAATTATTCTGTTCTAGACCGGATATAAAACTCAATATTGTTTAGAAGTTTGCAAAACTGTTGTATATAAGCCACCAATTGAAATATTATTATATATTTATAATAGTTATAATAGAAACAGTTATTATATATTTTTTTCAATATTAAAAGATATGGCAAAGCCGTTAAAACACCCGATTCGTAATCCGAGGGTCGCAAGTTCGAATCCACTTCTCACCAAACATGCTCGCCTTTAACAGTTGCGAGAGAGTTATAACACAACGGTCAATCCAACTATTCATTAGTAAAAGAGTAGCCCAATAATTGGCGGTGGGTGATGATGACTAGTTGCCTTCACTCTAGTCTTACACTGCTAAATTACGGACGGCTAGCGCAGATAGCCCTCGTGCAGGTTTGCGCAAAATTAAAAAAAATAATAATTAAAATATATTTGTGTTGGGACAGAAAAATGTTTTTATCAATCATGTTAGGATATATCATAAATTTGATACACATCAATATTTAATTAACTTTTCATTTTCAAGAGAATTTCTGAATATTTAACATATTTATATATAAATATATATATTTTATCAAAACCATGTTGGTAGAGTTAACAGTTGAAATCTTAATTTCAATGAAAGTTTCTCACTAGTTTCTCAAGTATCATTTAATGGTCTCTAACAAATTCTCGCTAAGTTTTTTTCGCTGTATAATGATTAATAGGAACCCAGATTAATTCAGACTCCTTGGTATTGTCTTTGATATCCGCAGTTTCTACAGGATCTAAGTCATATTTTACATATAATGCCACCCCTTCCCCTCGTTTTTACTCTAATCCTATTAAATAGCCTGTAACCCTATATTTCAAAGATTTTATGTCATGAAAACCATTTTTCAGTTGTCTCATATCAAATTTCTCTATTCCAACCATGCATTTCCCTGAAGTCATCAATTTTATTTTTATACATCTACCATTATAACTACTTCTACACTCATTTCCAATGCTAAGCTTTTCTCTGCCTCTATTTTTGCATCTAGTATACATGCAAAGCAAAAACATTATATCTGCTAACCCCTTTATATCACCTGTTCTACCAATTATGCCCCTCATCTGTTCTCCCGGGTATTATAATCTGATTCTTTTCTCCCTATTTACTAACGTGTTGTCAGTGAATCACTTATAACTATAACCTCTTTATCATCCACTTCCTTCTCTGAAATTTTTTGTTTTATTTCCCTCTAAGTGACAGCCATGTAGTAATAACACTCACCTCGTAACCTGAGGGTCGCGGGTTCGAATTACGGTCACATCTAACAACTCACTCTTTCAGCTGTGGGGGTGTTATAATGTTACGGTCAATAACACTATTCCTCTTAACACACTTGGCCATGCCGGGATTGAAAGCGGAATGAATAAATCATTACAAATCAAGATGGAGATTAAATAGTGAAACCGTTTCTGAACTTTTCTCTTACAATGTTCTTATTCTTTCATCTTATTTTACTAGTAGATATAGCGGTCCTGAGATTTTTATTGCTAGAATTAATGTTTTAAAGTTCTGTAATTATAGCACTGCAAGATATAGTTTCATATTTGTTCCAGCTGAATCATACCCAAAAATATGTCATACATACCGCACATAAGATTAAAGAAAACAATAAAACACTAAATACAAGATAGTAAAATATAGGAAATACTTTAATCTAACACAGCGTCTCGGGCCTAAATCTTCTTTTGGTGAATCAATTATTGGGAAGTTGGAGGGTGATAGTAGAGTTAAAACTCTCTATGCAAGGATTTTAATTAAGTCTTTATTAAAGTAGCACAAAATTAATCTGTGTTTTATTATCTTCAGGTCATTAAAAGTTAGATATGAAAAGCTACCTGACATATTCGCCCTAAATCCGGTGCATATGTCGCTTTTCAGTTATCCAGCGTCTCAAATTCAAAATCAAGGAATAACCAAAATCGAGGTTTCTGATATTCTTTCACATTCCTCTTTCTTCAACAGACCCGTTACCTATCTAGTTCTAACAATAACTATAATTTTATATGATAAAACAAATCAGTCTTCACTATCTTTAACTAGTTATTTTATTATTCTTTTGTGTAAGATCTCCATTACCTGAACATGTATGTAATTATATGCGATGAACATTTTACAAATTAGAGGCAATGAAGTATTATTATTTTTGTAGTGAGGTCCGGCACGGCCAGGAGGGTTAAGGCATTCGACTCGTAATCTGAGGGTCGCGGGTTCGAATCCAGGTTGCACCAAACATACTCGCCCTTTCAGCCGTTATAATGTAACGATCAATCCCACTCTTTGTTGGTGAAAGAGTAGGCGTTGGGCGGTGATGACTACCTTCCCTCTGGTCTTACACTGCTAAATTAGGGGCGGCTAGTGCAGCTAGCCCTCGTGTAGCTTTGCGCTAAATTCAATAATAAACAGACTCAAAAAAGTAATTTATTTCTTGCATTCGTATTTTTCTTATGTTTATACAAATATGTAGCTTTAATTCTGAAACGTATGGTTTCGGTTGTTTGTAAACACGGTTATTTGTTAATTTACATTCAACCTTAGATTCGAAACTGTTTCGTTTAGGAATTTAATATTCAGGTAGAGATTCGAGAAGAAAGTCTTGTCTGAAATGTTGTGTCTTTAGCATAGAGTATTTTATATTCATCTGTGCTTAACAACTTATTATCGGTAGTTGATACGTTATCAATTATTGTAAACAATAAGATAGTGAATTACTATTTTATGCCGTGTTCGCCTCTCAGAAGCTGTCAAAAATAATTACAATTACACTTGTAATACAACATCAGTATTAAACTGTTACATTTGAAGACACTCTTTTCTTCCTGATATTTGACTTTTCTTGATCATTAATATAATTTTCTGCCTTGTTATACTATTTTTTATTTTATTTCTTCTTGATTTCCTTTCACTGTTTCTTTAATGAGACACCTAGTAACTCAGCAGCATGTTTTCGGACACTTAATAACAGGTTGATGGACACAGCACGGATATCCCACTCTGTAGCTTTGTGTTTAACTACAAATCAACAAACAGCTCCAGTAACACTCATGATATGAAATTCTGTGTAATAGAGTTTTGCGCTTATAAGATATCTCTTCTTTTTATCCTTAATACCAATCTGCCTGACGTTCATATCAAGTCAAACATATCTTTGTTTATTACGTAATGAAGTAATAAAAACTTTTCTCTAACCACTTAGGTCGTTAACTTGTCGAAACTTATCATCAGAGAGTCTAGCAGGTCATGTGAGTCATGATTTCACAAACTGTTACCAGAAGGCAGTATCAGGAGTAATTCGTGATGATGAAAAACCCACTTAAATTAAAAATGTGTCGTAGGACAGCTGGTGTGGGTATTAACTCTTTACTAATAAAGCAGAAAACTACGTTTCGACCTTCTCTGGTTATCTTCAGGTTAACAAAGATATAATATTAGTAGAAGCTGTATTACTAGGAGCATTTTGATAGGGGGCGTGTCAGCAAAAAGCCTCTCAAAGACCCAAACCACACTTTTCTCTCACAGTTGACAGGTGATTTTGAAAGATGGAAGAGTGCCGACAAACCAATAACAACAACAAACAACCAATACTAAACAATATAGAATTTTCACTGCAGTAAGTGGAGAATTACAATAAATACGTACAAAATAAAAGCCATATTATTTACAAAATCGTAATAAAGGAAATCAAATTTATTATATTTATTATATTACAGTTATATCTAGACGTAAATCTTAAAGGCAACAATATCAGCGAAATTCTTAAAGATTACTCTGACTTAAAATTAAACTGAATACCACACATTAATAGCATAAAAACCAGAATTTGGAAAATAGCAAGTTATCTTAGGAATTTGGATAATAAAATAAGAAGTTTCAGTTTGTTTGTTTGTTTGTTTTTTGAAATTCGCACAAAGCTACTCGAGGGCTATCTGTGCTTCCGTCCCTAATTTAGTAGTGTAAGACTAGAGAGAAGGTAGCTAGTCATCACCATCCATCGCCAACTCTTGGGCTACTCTTTTACCAACGAATAGTGGGATTGATCGTAACATTATAACGCCACCACGGCTAAAAGGGGGAGCATGTTTGGCGCGACGAGGATGTGAATCCGCAACCCTCAGAGTACGAGTCGCACGCCTTAACACGCTTGGCTATGCCGGGCCCAAGAAGTTTCAATCGAAAACATATAATCAAACTTTACAGAACATACATAAAACCAGCCGTAGAATATGTTTGTATAACATGGATAAATATGTCAAAAACACACATCAACAAACTACAGGAAATACAACATTGCATTTTAAGAAAAGCATATGTAGTTCCACGATCAACAAACTAAATATTTTTTCACAACTATTCAAACATTCCAATTCTATTAAACAGACCCATGGATAACTTGTTTCAATATTATAAAAAAAATTATTGATACAAATTAACTGGTAAGCAAACTAGAGAGTTACATAATACATGATAAATCTAGCTCTAAGTACCTTTCCACTCTGAACGTCACAAATACAAAACTTAAAATTCCATACAGTGCAAGACTAACAGAGTCATAGATACAAACGTAGCTCTGTTTTAAAAGTTTTGTATGAAAAAATGGGATTATGCGTTTGTATGTATATGACTGCTCTGTGGATCATAAAAAAAAGAAGCGATAAAAACATATGAATTAATATTACCCCATGAATATGTTGATTAAAACTGAAAGCAATGGGCAAAATTTAATATACTGTAAGTAAAACAACTAAAAAGTAAAAAGTTAATTAATTACCCAGTGGTAAATTGGGTAATTTAGTGGTAGTGCAGAGAAAAAGGAGGAGGCCTACGTTATGCCTGTCCCTTCATAGTCCAAAACATGGACCGAATCCAGATGATGAAGAAGAATTTGACAGTGGATATATAGTTCTGTGAAGTGACAGCCGTTTTTGCATATAAAATTCTCAACAAGTGGGTTTCTCGACATCACTGATATTTACAGATTATTTTATAATAAACATTTTTGGGGGTACATATCAAGGGTCAAGTGTTTTCATTCTAATGAAGATCAGTTGGCCGTTTTTCTGCTATTTGTTCTTCATATAGACACGATCAAAAGTACGTGGAAAAGTTCATTTGGTTTAAGTTTGTATTGCTCGAAATGGGATAAAGGATTTGCGTAATTAAATAATCATTATTGTTCTTCCTATTGTATTGTACATTACTGTAACATTTCTACAAAAGGTCAATATCTATAGATTTCAACAGGTTTTTAAAATCGGTAGGCTGTTATAACAGGTATAAATTTTAGATAAAACTCCAACTCTATCATCTCGGGTGTTATCAATACAGTTATTATTTCAAAATCTTATTATTTCAAAAACAATAAAAACAACATTTTTCCAGAGAATTATTGGTGTGAAAAAATTAAGTATAAAGGCTGTAAAATTTACATTCATGCCCCCCAGTGGCTCAGCGGTATATCTACGGACTTACACGCTCAAATCCGGGTTTCGATACCCGTGGTGGGCAGAGCACAGATAGTCCATTGTGTAGCTTTGTGCTTAATTCAAAACAACAACAAGAATTTACATTCATAGAACCAAATCATTTGTATTTTCTTCAGTTTAGGGATGTTACAGATATTTCACAAAAATATGATTTTGACATTAATAAAGGAAAATATGAAATTTATTACTAAGTGGTCCATAATTGTGACGGTAAGGAAACAATTTTTAAAGGGTATAAAGCTTGTTTGTTTGACGTTAAGTGCAAAACTACACTAAGCCAAATATCATTGTCAATAAAGATATAATACATCAAGATCAGAATCATTAACAACCTCAGTCTTATTCCTGTAGCTTTAGCTGTGTTCTGACCTGCTAAAATCATAGAAGGAATATTTCCCATATTTTTTACACAGAAGAACCATAGGTAATTGTCAGTGACTCATACCAAACATCAGACTTTATTCATAAGACGCTCTTTATTCATAAGTACTGACAACAGTACTTCGAAAGAAATTTCTGGAATGGCATAGATATTAACGGGAGGAAAGTTACATCTTTACTTTCCAGAAACAGATGCACAGGAAATATTTTGATATCTAACCTCAGATTTTAAGATATTTTCTTTTTGAGTTTTTAAAACATATGTGCATAACCAACCGATAACTGAAAGTTTTTATTCACATATGCCGCTCTGATATCGACATATTCCGGTAGTACATTATCCAATTCATGGACAAGATGTTTTTCAACGTATGATAATTCCCTTTTATATACACCAACATTGTTTTCACGTGTACGGTTATCTAAACGAGTAACTCTAGCCCTTCATTACACACCGCTCTGATCCTCAACCGTGGATATAACACATACAGGTCAGTCAGTATACGGTGGCTAGATTTTATTCGAGAATAAAAATGGATTAGCAATAAGTATACGCTGAATGGTGCAGAAAAACAAATTTTTAATTGAAGGATAGATGTATTTTGTATGGAACGAAACAATGTCTGTAAGTTTAGTGACTGTTAACTTTCACAGATGTTGCCCAGTTGACGTATGTAACATTTGTTAAAGAATATTGTATATTAATGCGTGTTCCAGCCAAAATTATTACAGATGTTACCCTTATCAATGATGGAGTTATTGTTCCCCACTGGATGCGCAAACGTGAATATTTTCCTCAGAGTGACTAAAAGAACATCTTTACAGCTGACTCACCACTTCTCACACGTGACTGAAATTGTGCAACACATTTGAAAGTTAGGTCTGCCTGTATTGTGGTATAGTATCGTTCATATATCAGTTGAACTAACAATCCACCTCTAAAAGAGTTTCTCGTAGATTTTACGAATGAACTTGATGGAGATCGCATCTCATCGTGGGTCGATGGTGGACTGAGAAACTGCGACATCAAAGTATTAAATAGAGAAACCTAAACTTTTCATCAGTGAAGTATATCGTCCTGAATATGTTTAACATTGAACAACAATCTATAATAGTTAGAAATTTATCCCTTAAACGGCAGCCATCATCAACTGATGCTCCTTCCTAGATCATTCCCACTGTTTTAGAGTTAATAGAATATATTGAAATTGTAAGACACTCCATATAATCATTCGAGAATAAAACTATATATGTTGTCTAATTTACATCAAATGTCATATCCTTTGAGTCTATAACACGCCACCTTATGATTACTATATGACAGTATCTTTTAAGTTATATGGGGCTTGCGAACTGAAAGGGGGTCCATAAACAGGACCTAAAGACGTTCAAATATGAAATGTTCTTTTTCTGCTTTACAGATCCAACAGGATCTGAACAAGGTGATAGTAATTTTTTCCTAGTTACTGAGTTACAGTTAAAGGTCCTTTGCAGGACCATTGAATCTTTTAAAAAAGATGTTACGATTATACATTTAATGTTTTATATCTGTGGTCGACTTAGTTTTGAAGTTAAATTAATGTACGGATATGAATAGTGATAAATTAACCAGTTTTTAACTTGAAAAGAAATACAGTATTTATTCTAGTATATCAAACAAGGTAGATGGGTGAGATATCTAATTTCTATAAACATTTAACTTTCGTTAAAAGTAAAGGCAGAGGAGCTGTAGAGTAACGCTATTAATAAAAATGATGACAAAACTGCCAAGATATTCATTGAAGTTAATAAAGATGACATTCTTGATTATAAACACAATTTGAATTTTATGCCATAATTTTCTATGGTTTACGACTTATTGAATTTGTTTTCTACAATTGAGTTTTCAGCCATACTTTACTGGGCTGTAGTTGAATTTTTAAAACATTCACTATCATTGAATCTACACAATTAACTATCAGTATGTGTCTGTTTCTTATACGTCTCCACGTTTCTTGTTCACTTAACACAAAACTTAACACAGTGATATTGCTCTATTTGTTATTCGTCTGCAAACCATTGACTAGATAATCAGACCAACTTCTTGCAATTCCATCTTTCACAAATGCTAATAGTTATCTTTAGTGTTCTACATTATATTATTTATACCCAATAGAAAAGTAAAGTTTTAATCTACCAAGCGGTCTGATTTGTTGTTTTCTAAAATGTCCCATTTTAGGTTTAGGAAAATAGAAATAGAAATTAATGTTCAATAATCAATTATGTATCTTCCATTATTATTAATTATTTTATGCCAACAATTCACAAGCTTCTGAATACCACTTTTATAAAATTATTGGGGTTTGAAAGAAAAGAATGTAGAGAGGGTAGTTTTGACATCTTCATGTGTTCCAAGCTCTTTTCCATCAAGATAGTTCTGCAAACTTCGAAATATATTATAATCAGATGGGGCAAGATCTGAAGAATAAGGAGGATGTGGAAGTTTTACCCAGTCTACCTCTTCAATCTTTGCAGATATGATCCTTACTGTATGGGAGTGTACATTATTCTAGTGTAACACAACACCTTTACGAATTATTAAAGTAGGCCTCTTTTCCTTCAGTGGAACATTCAAGTGCTCTAACTGTTGACAATAAAAGTCTGATGTAATCGTTACATTGAGTGGCAGCAACTCAAAGTGGATCACGCCAACAATATCTCACCAAACTCTTAACAAGACTTTCCTAGGGTGAAGGTCCATTTTGGGCTGTGCTTTAACCAGTTTGCCTGCACTGAACCATTGTCCGCGGATCTTAACATTTTTCTAATATATCCATTTTTCATCTTCAGCACTAAAAGTCTAGAAATGGTAAGGGTTTATTTTATTAATAATCTGAAAAAGTGAAGTTGGGTTAGTGTCTTTAATTTGTCTGAACATTTTTATACACGTCCAAACACACATTTTAGTCATTAAAGCTTTTTACACAGACAGAAATGATGATGCGTTTTCTGTATTGAAATTTCGGACATTATTTTTGGGATGACCCGATAAATTTTGAAACATTATATTTTGTTCATAATAAATTATAGACAATATTTAAATCAAGTAGGATTAATTTAAAATAAACATGAAGATGACTGCGTACAAAATAAAAAGTTTTCCGTTATATAAAAAGAGTCCACTGCGAACAAAATCAATCAAATAAGTATTTAAACAATACAAAACACTATTGTTTCGTATGGTAAAAAAATCATTAAGAAACTCTCACGTTACTTGATAAATATAAATATATGGACAAATAACTTGTTAGTTGATTTGTTACTTCAATATACTGATATATATGGATTTCGTATTCAGTTGAAACGTCAAAAAATAAACAAGTATATTGTAGTGTGTGGTTCAGTTCTTTGTTTATTAAATAAAAACTATTCATGAAGCTAATATGTATACATAATTTAATACGAAATTTATGTTGTTGCTATAGATTTGTGTATCAATTCACAGTTGGTACAATGTATGCAAGGACGAAGGCATAAGTACTTGTAATCTCGTCTCTGAAATGTGTTTACTCTGAGTGCATGGTTACAAAATCTTACAAAATCACATTGAAAATGTGATGACGGCACACGATCCACAGTAAAGGTTTTTCCAAAATTCTTATCAGATTGACAATCGTTCCATTGTTCTGACCTGTGTCAAATAAAGTGTCATGACCTGATTTGTGATATCATAATATTCAAGAAGACTGTAAAGGCTAAATGCTTACTCATGACCGTTATAAGAGGGTATTTGGATTATTTATAGAAGTAAATCAATTGGATCTAAGAATGGAGTAGTGGCACAGACTTCAAGCATCTCAACACCAGCTATAATTTTTTTCTCCTCCTTCAATTCCCTCACTATATTTGTGACGAAGTGAAACTCAATATTTGACTTTACATGTCTTTTCTGATGCTTGTAATTTCAGATTCTATAATATCCCATTTTCTTTTTCGAACATTTGACCAAGAAAGACTGACATTATTAATGTCAACTCCACTGGATTCCAAGATAGTACCTATAAGCTATAACTTCAAAGGAGGCCGCACCTCGATTTCAGCCTTAGTAATAATCGGGATGACATGTTCCATGAGCTGATTGATAGAAGTCTCTAATATAATTTTATAATTATTACTAGATTTTTTCCTTGTTTATTTTATTAGAAGAATGATATTTCTCACTGGAAATGTCACATTTACCAGTACTTTTATTTTCTTCATGTGGGACATAAGTATCATTATCTAGTGTTTACTTAAAATACTCTTCGGCTCTTCTTCTTCATTTTCAAAACTTAGACTTGCTGTTTTCTCGTAATTCTGTCATCCTTTTCTCCAACATTTTTATTTTCTTTTTACTGTTTTTGATCTTCTTCTCTAATTTTTTTGCTACATTCCAAAATCACTACTTTTTCCCTCTCTACATACAATATTATGAAAAAAGAATGTCTTCTTCCTTATCTTCACCGAATCTGAAGCTGTCATTTTTATTATTTAAACTATATCTTTGGTTCCAATGTAAATTATTTGTCTACTTTGTCCAAAAATGCGAGTTTTCTGAGAAAATGTATCGTTTTTCTATTGTAGTGTCTTATTTCTTTTAAAATCTTTATATTTTTAAAGTAGTTTTCAATTTTGTTTCTGATTGCTTTTCCTGACAGAATAAAATTTGTTCCAAAGCCTGCCAGCTCCCAAATTACTGTCATCTCTTTTACAAGACAAAACTTGGAATTGCCTGCAGCTAATTCACATACACCATCTTTGCTTTGACAGATCAGGTCATTTGAATTGAGTTCTTGTGAACAGGCAATTTTCTCTTTGATTGACTTGTACTTCAGTTTTTGAACATGACAACTGGTCTACAAATTCTTCTTAATTATGAAACCTAGCGTCGGTAATCTATTTTGTGGTAACTTGGCTATAGGGTGGTCTAGGAGGAATATTTCTTTTCTCTGTGAATATATAGGTTCGGATAGTCCACTTTTATACTTTTATGTGGCATATTTAACTAAAAATATAAGTCAGCTTGTTTATAACAAAAATAAAAAAATAATATCAATAATATTTTATATGATATAGACAGTGCAAGTACAATCAATAACATCAATCGTAATATTTTATGAAATACTTCATTCACTTGTAACCAGCATAGAGGGGCAAATTATGGCTTTTTAGCGTAATTATGTGAATATAATTGGCAATCTATACCACTTCTAAAGTCGGGTTTCATTTGGGACACCCTACTGGATATATATTTTTAAAGAATTAAATTTCATGTTATCTAAAGATAAAATGATAATTTTGAAGACATGACCTTTTAGCATCATGTTTGTTTATTATTCTGTTTTAGAGAACAATTAGAAGGATATGAGAATTCGTTTCCAAAAAACAAGAATAATTAGCAATTTTCCAACAAAACCAAAAGCAGGTCGAGTAATAAACTTTAAAAACACTAAACAAAAGGAAACCTATAAAACAAAATTTGACATGAGAAAAAAGAAAAGGCCTAAAACGTTAGAAACAGTGAAAATATTGTCATGCAATGAGCCGATAAAGAATATTCAATCGTTATTTTAACAGCAAAACAGTATTATTCGTTAATGGTAAGTGTATTGAATGATACGTCTACGCTTATCCAGTCAAACACTGATATTGACCAAATATACAACAAAAGGACCAGAAATTTACTCAGAATACAATTAAAAGAAAAACTATTACATTTAAGCTGTAATTTTTTTCATGCAAACCAAGCTACAACACCAAAAGCTACGATTTACCAAACGTTCATAAAACCTTACCCCCAATTATTTATCATTACAACTTTCTAAACTGCAACTTTCATAAACATTTGAACTGCATTATAACCAAGTTACTCTTCCAAAACAAGCACCCATTTAAACAACACTTCATATCTTCCGCAACACTTACGTAGTTTATACACTAACGTCATTATGTTTAGCTTTGATGTTTTAAGCCTGTTTCTTCAAACCCCTTGTCACGAAGTAATACAACTTACTCGAAGAAAACATTTCACAAAATTCCAAACAAGAATCAACATGAAACAAGAACCCCAAAATCTAACTGTTACGACGAGTCAAATTTATTAATTTGCAATGGAAAATTCGTACATAATTCAGTTACACGGATTAGCCACACGAAATACATTGATTGTCCTGTACTTCAACCGTTTTTCTTGTATTACATAGAATAACATGAATATATCGCACGAATCAAAAAATCACGAAACCATATACTGCTGTATACCATATATTCCTGACATCAGCAAACAAATAACCAACATTTGGCAAAAACTAGTAACAAAATATAACATTCCAGTTAACACTAAATTTATTCAAAAACCAGGCACAAAACTAAGATCTATACTATGTAAGAACTACACTGACAAACACCACACCAACATGATTTATAAAATACAATGTGATAACTGCCACGACTTCTACATAGGAGAAACAAGTAGAAAAATGGAAACCAGATTCAAAGAACATAAAAAGTCACCTTCACACGTTTTCGAACACTGCAAGTCAAATGGACAAAACATAACCATAGAAAACACTAAAATACTAAATAAAGAAACAAACATAAATAAACGAAAAATTAAAGAAGCCTTACTTATACAACAACTTAAACCCAAAATCAACCAATATAAAGGAACGCCATTATACCTATATTAATATTATAGATAAAAATTATATATTCAAACATCTAACACCGCCCTCTACATTGCGACACTCAGTTACACAACCCCTTCCAAACATGTGGTCAGCTTCCGGTCAGTTACATCTTTCTTTGTGAACCTGACGATGACCGAAGAAGGTCGAAACGTTGTTCGCTCTTCTATTTAAAATATTTTCTGAACCCAAAAGAGTCGTTTTTGCATATAAAAGATCTGGCCCCGTGCAACACATCAAAACTGGTGAAGAATTTTATGACTACAACGCGAATAAAGGTGCTGGACTGGTCTGGAAACTCTCTGGACTTAAATCCCCTTGAAAATCTTTGGGCGATTTGTAAAGAAAGACTTCAGAGGAAAGGACTATGCTATGAAAGATAAGCTAATTGAAGCCATAATTGAGGTGTGGTACCTCGATACAAAAAGTAGTAAAGATTGTAGTCAACTCGTGGACTTGATGCCGAAGCGGATTAATGATCTTCTGGAAAATAAAGACGGTCATATCATATCATCTTTTAATTTGTGAATAATTTTTGAATTCTCAGAAATAAAATAAAATAAATTAAAAAAATCGTAATTTTTCCTCTTGTTTCACTTAATTTGCACAAGGGTGTACCTCAGTTTAGACAATAACATAAACTATGTATTAGCCTACAGGTCAACCCGCAACCGTCAGATAACGAGTCTAACGCCTTAACCCACCTGGCCATGCCGGACCCCTTCCTTATGACTATACTTATTTAACTTCATTAAAATGTAATTATTTTCACTAAATATATATACATGTGTATATCTTCACGGGAACTTGAATGTGTAGCTCGTTATATAAATATACTGCTATCATTCAAAGAAAAATCATTTACAGAAAAAAATTTTAAGAACTGTTTCAAGACACCCAGGAAGCCCGGGTTCAATTCCCGGCATGGGAATGAAAGTTTTAATTTCTGCCCCCCGCTAGTACAGCGGTATGTCTACGGATTTACAACTCTAAAATCAGGGGCTCGATTCCCCTCGGTGGGCTCATCAAATAACCCAATGTGGCTTTGCTATAAGAAAACACACACACACACTGTTTCAAGAAATTAGAGAAGAGTATAATGAAAAGTTGCTATGATAGATACACTATTAATCAGTCTTACTGGTCACCACTTCTTATGAATGTTTGTTTAATTGTACAAAATACTAAATTGTAATATTTTGGTATAATACTACTATTGTAAACGTCTACAGTGTTATTTTAAATTTTCTTTAATTATAACAAGTAGTTTGCAATTATGCTTCTTTCGTTGATTTTGGATTATATTTTAACTTCATAAATTTGGCATTATGTACAATTTTATATTATTTTAGCTTAAACGATATAGTCTTTTTATTCAGTATTACAAAACTTTCATCTTTATTTGTTTTCATATACATGTATGTGTTATGTTTTTAGTTGTTTAAGCCATTCTGTGCTTCCTTTACAATTATTAGGAATTTTACTGAATTTGACAGCGATCGAAAATAGAATTAAATGGAATCAGAAAGAATTTGTTTGTTTCGTTTGATTTTGAATTTCGCACAAAGCTACTCGAGGGCTATCTGTGCTAGTCGTCCCTAATTTAGCAAAATCAAAAAGGAAATGTACAGGAGGCTGGATGATAAATATATGACAGATCCAAATGTTTTTGAATGAAGATTGTTCCCAGTTTATTAATGTATGAAATGTCTTTAATTCTTTCAACAACTCTGTCTTTGATTTCTTTAATTGTTGGTCATATAAATGAAGTTTTTTTTTAATTACCAACCTATTAAATGTTTTGTTTTTGCCTTTTTACTGGGCCCGGCATGGCTAGGTGGATAAGGCACTCGACTCGTAACCTGAGAGTCGTGGGTTTCAATTCCCGTCACACCAAACATACTGTTCCCCTCTAGTACAGCGGTATGTCTCCGGATTTACAACGCTAAAATCAGAGGTTTAATTCCCTTCGGTGGGCTAAGCAGATAGCCCTTTGTGGCTTTGCTGTACGAAAAACACACAAACACACACCAAACATACTCACCCTTCCAGCCGTGGGGCGTTATACTGTGACGGTTAATCCAATTATTCATTTGTAAAAGAGTAGTCCAAGAGTTGGCGGTGGGTGGTGATAACTAGCTGCCTTTTCTTTAGTCTTACACTGCTAAATTAGGGATGGCTAGCGCAGATAGCCCTCGAGTACCTTTGCGCGAAATTCAAACCAAACCAAAGCCTTTCTACTTGTCACTTGTTTTATCAGCTTAGTAGTTTTGTATCTTTGTGAATGTGTTGTAAACTTTTTTCTGCTTATTTTCACTTCCTTTAATTTGACTTTTGTGTTAGATTGAACTTCACTTTCACATTTCACTAGACTGGTTTAAATAGTATCTAGTTAACTCTCCAAAAGTAGCCAGAATGATATAGTTATTTTCGTCTGTTGGGCGAGCTTGAGTTCTCACTTTAAAAGTAAAAAAAATAAAATTTTGAAATAAAATTGTTTTATTTCTGTTATTCTTGATTACGAAAAACCCACTTCAAATAAAAATGTATCTTTCCTTATCAGTAAAAGTGTTAATACACATACCAGCCGTTCTGAGATACATTTCTCTTTGGATTAGTTTTCGTAATCGTAGCTCATATTCATTTGTTTAGAAATATTACACAACAAGGCTGTTAAGTTGTATTGATTAACAGTAATATTGCGAAAGACATTTATTTATAATATTGGTGTAGCATGCAAGCTTATCTTATGCTTTATATACAACTATTCAAAATTTTATTTCGCATTTAGCATATATTTTTAACATACAATGCAAGTAAATTATTAAATTCCCCTCACTCTAATTATTCGCAGTACTAATCCATTCAATAAGGATATTATGTGTGCGTTTTCTTAGGAAATATTGTTCAATAGTGCTGTATAGAAAGTTACAGTGATAATTTATTCTGACAAGTCAAGTGATATCCCAAGAATATAACATCGTTTATTTCACAGTGAGAGTAATCATCAGTCACGTGGATGGCATATGCGTCATAAAGAAAATAGTATTGCAGTTTCCTCTAAAAAATGCCATGCTCTCTAAGTCTTAAATAAGATACTTCACAAAATATTTGCTGGAGATATATGCTTCACAAAAAAGTGCTAAAATGCATTTGCACTATATGAATTCTGATAGTGTTTGAGGACTACTCAATGTGAGATATATTGCTCGTTTCTTTGTTTTGGAATTTCGCACAAAGCTACTCGAGGGCTATCTAACTGTGCTAGCCGTCCCTAATTTAGCAGTGTAAGACAGCTAGTCATCACCACCCACCGCCAACTTTTGGGCTACTCTTTTACCAACGAATAGTGGGATTGACCGTCACGTTATACGCCCCCACGGCTGGGAGGGTGAGAATTTTTAGCGCGACGCGGGCGCGAATCCGCGACCCTCGAATTACGAGTCACACGCCTTACGCGCTCGGCCATGCCAGGCCGGAGATATATTGCGTTCAGTTTTTCTTTACTTTAGACTCTGTCGATATTCAAAAAAAAAAAAAAAATTCAGATTCTCTCTGCAAAACATTTTCTGTCAACCTTCAGGTATTATAGAGATCCTACTCTGGTATTCAAACGTAAATCAGTGAATCTCAGAATACTACATTTAATCAATAATTAAATGTGTCATTAGATGTTATTTGTCAACAGGAAAGGATTTTAAAGTAAACTGAAGAATTAATTCTTCATTTTAGAGAAAGAACTGACATTGTCCATGATTTGCCTGGGAATAGGTAAAGTCAAGTTACAGAAAAGATATGATTACAGTTCTTCCAATTCTGGGTCCCATTAGTTACATTACGCTGTGGCTATAGTATCGAATATAAAAAAAGAAATCAAGTATATTCGTAAAGATAAGTCAGATATTCAAATATACAAAAGAACAAACTAAGATACCATGCTTAAATTTATATAGTTGTAAAAATTGAAAACTATATGTTCTCGCACATTTGACCCTAAAAATAAAAGAAAACGTTACTAAACTTGTGAGAAATTGAACATTTATAAAATTCATTTGTTATTTTTTTTAAATTGTGCATAGAATAGAGAGCGCTTTGAGCTGTTATGTTCAGCTGTGTATTTCGCGCCTTTAATTGAAGGAGGAAAGAGGTAACAAACATAGTATATATAACTTTATGCTTGTGATAACGATAATATGAATGTTTGTTTTTTCTGAATACTTTTCTATTTATGGTCTAATATGAAGATATAGTAAATTTACATGACATTATAATTATTTACTAAATAATTACGTGTAATGAGGCTCACTTTAGCAATATTTCAGTTCAATAAGAAACCAATATTGGCAGTTGTTTCATTTTTATATATGTGACTTTGCCATTTTGTTTTTTTCTCATGATACCTAGATTTGTTTAACGACTGAAAGTGCAATTTGGGTAAACCATGAGTGTTTTCAGTAGTGCATTAATGAATGCGGATTTACTCGCAACGTGCCATTCTCTAGGAAGCTGGGAGCAGAAAGAATACATAAAAGAACCAGATTGTCTTGGTGAGTTTTTCTTTTTTTAATTCGTGAGTTAATTGCATCCAAACTCTTTAAATAGGGTAATAAGTTATCAAAACATTAGGTCCGAATAGTTTTACTTATTCACTTTATACTTTCTTATCTACTTAAGAAAGTATGGGTGTAAAGTAGTTAAATATTAAACCAGCACATGAACTTAAACTGATTTTGATAGAATTTTTAAACTTATAATTAATACTTATCTATTTTGATGAGGGTCAATTGTTATTTTCTCTGAAAACATGATTAGAAAATTAGATTTTTCAGTGCAAACCAATATCCAGAAATATTTGAGCAAGATATGACCTTTACAAAATTTATGAAAGGGAACAACAGATAGTATTTAATAATATCTGCATCACCATATTCACTATCAAAGACAGCAGCATCTTTTGAATAAGAGAATTTTTTCCCTCATTTCTATTAGTTTTAGTTTTCTTTCAGAGCTTAAGAAACATTTTTTAATTTTCACTTTTTTTCTATCCTTTTTGGAAATATCCTTTGCCTTATTTGTCTTGATTACTTTCATGCAGAGGGTATTTTCATAATCTTTTCACAATCAATTTCCTATTCTCATATACACAATGACTGTATTTATCCACTTTTCATTTGCAAGAAATAGAAGGCAAAGAATCATCTTCTGGTGTTTCAGTAGTGCTGTAAAATTTGTTGACATGATACTTTACAAAATTAGAGAAATAGTAAATAAATTATCTATTCATTTTTGAAAATATTTAATAACTAAAAAGTAACTAAATGACATTTGAATTAGAATTTCAAGTATAAGAGCCTATTGTGATTCAAATGCTTTTAACAAAGCATTATATTCTCAAATAACTGAAAATTCTTTGAGATCAGTATGTTAGCATAAGAACAGAATGTTTAATTTCACTCATCATTTTACATGAAGAATTTAATTATAATATAGAAAAATTAAAAGTGGAAGCTACAAGCTTGGCTGTTTGGTATAACATTTTGGACAACAAGGAACCATTTTGTTCCTCAAGGCTATTCCTGTACAACAATACTAAAAAAAAAGAATAAATAAAAATGCATTCTTTATTTTCCAGAAAATTTTTATTCTTTTAAACTCTTAAGATTGCATCCTCCACTTCTATCCACAACACCTCATTTCATAAACTAATCACCTGTCTTACCTGGAGCCAACCCTGTTTTCCAAATCTCAAGTGTAATCGAGTTCTTTCATCTTTTGTTTTCAATATATAGCATAAAGAAATCAGAGGCCTTTATAACATATCCTGTACAGAGTAAGGTACTATGTGGCCCTTCAAGATTATCCACACACTCTCCTCTTCACTCCTTTATACCATTAATTATTCTCATGAATTTCTGTATGATGTTGGTCTTCATTACTGCTAACAGCGATTTAGTCATGAAGTCAACCACCATGTTTAGAAAAGTAAAACTGTCATAACTATATTCTTGTCTGTAATTTTGAAATCTTAAACTTGTGTCATTTTGTCCTATTTTCTTTAGGATAGAGGACAAAGAAATCAGAGACCATTATCACTTTAATAATATAGTAATTAAAATTACCTCTTTGTCTACTTGTCAAGAGACAATAGATCTTAATCTATCCATGAGAGATAATCTTTGATTCTCTGGATTTTCTCTAAGAAGTCAGTATCATTTTTTAAGATAAGGCAATCAAAACTACATATTATTTTAAGTTGAGGTGTTGCTAGTAGTTTCTGATAATGAGATAACTAAATTTTTTAAATTGTAATTAAAGAGTGTTTAAATAAATTTTAAAATTATATTCTACTAGTAGCAGTTCACTATTTCAGTAATTTGAGTGATTTACTTAAAACTTTGCCAAAATTCTTTTATTTCAGTCATGCTGTTGAGTGAGTTTCCATCTATGATATGCACATGACTTCAAATTATGATAAATCATATACATTATTTTGCACTTATATTAGAAAGACCATTTGTTAGTGATTTGACCTAAGAGCTTATAATCATCAGCAGACTTCACTAACATACTAGTTATACCTTTATTAGTAGCATTAATTTACAAATAAAATGAAGGCCTAAGCACTGACCCATGAGTAGCCAATGTGAAGTTTTATTGGATTCTAGTAAAACCTTTTTACTTTTAGTTACTGAACCGCTCTACACTCTAAATAATTACCTCTTCCTTACTGTAATTTTATTAGCTAATCTTTCATGTGACACTTCATTAAAAACTTTATGAATATATAAGTACACCAAAGTATTCTTTCCATTATCAAATAATAAGTAATATACTAAATAATTAAATAGACTAGCAAAATAAAATTTCTATTTTGTAAATTTGTAATGACTTTCTTACTTAATTTCATATTTTTTAAATTATTTTATAAGACCAGAAATTTCCCCACAACATAAGTAAGATGACAATTTCTAGTGAAACTCTTTATCACCATTCAATGTAGCAGTGACATTAATAATGCTCCAATATGCAGGTACATTCTCATTGTTATGTTTTAAATATTTTCAAAGATATATGTGTGCAGTTTGAGCTAACTTTTAATGAGTATCTAAGACACTGTGTACAGTAACAGCTATACAGGTGACTACTTAGAAATTGAACAGTTTACATAATACTGAGCACAGATTCTAGAAAATCCAATTTTGAGTGTTTATTTTTTATTGGCTGTGTTTTATATTCTGTAAGAAATGTTTAAGTTTAAAACACATGCAAATATATCATTTTGGTTTAACCATGAAGTACAGTATATATGTATACTTTTTTTTTCTTCTAGAGAGTATAAAAGATTTGATCCGCTTCCTACGAAGAGATGATGACACACATGGTATCAGAAGACAACTTGGAATTATTCGAGTTTTGGAGACAGATTTATTGCCACTTTTAAAATATTATCCAAATGAAAATGCATTATTTGAAGTTAATCTAAGGTATTGTATTACAAATTTAAGGATCTCCAAAACATGAAGTACAAACATGTCATTCTTGTTAATTTTCATTAAATTTTGAATTTTACAATTCAAAGCCAGTGAATATTGTTTATAAAAAAATATGTAAATCTAAATTGTACTCAATTCTATTGTTTATAAGGGAATGCTTGCTTTTCGTAGCCCAGTCAAATGTATTGCTTGCAAGTTTTGCAGAAACTTTTTTGGCTTGCCAAAAGCCCTAAAGCTTCCACATCCTGTATAATTAACTGGTTCAGGTTCATCTCACATGTAAATTATTATGTGCATCCCCCTACAATAAAAATGTGACATACTCTCCTGATGCATGAGACTCCCTTTATTCAATTCTACAAACTATCACTTTTCATTTGGTAGTACTGGTCTAGCAATACATTGGTCAGACCTGGTGATATGCATTTATGACACATAGTGTTCATATCCATGTGTCGTGAGTGGTCTTTTCCTCATAACCTAAAAACTATCATGATTAGGATAATGAAACTATGATATATTATAAATATTATACTAACACACTTTTACATAAATGTTTATGTAAATTGAATGACAAATAAACTGTTAATAAACATATAACCAAACATAGGAGTGGCAGAAAGTGTTCGTGTGTCTACTTTAATGTAGCCTTTCAGGTGAATTACTTGGCACAGTCTCTTTTCATAGCCCTCCATGATCATTTGACAGTACTCGACTAGTATTTTCTTCCATTCTTCTTTACAGAAGTTCTCCAACTCTTGCAACTTTTTTGGATGAAGCTGATGAACACTGGTCTTTAACTCCTGCCAAACGTTTTCATTTGGATTGAGATTGGGTGACTGTGATGGCAACTCCAGAATGCTTATATGGTTCCTCTGCAACAAGGAATGCACATATCCTGATGTGTGCTTAGGGTCATTGTCGTGCTGGAAGATGCAACAAGGCCCAAGCTGCAAGTTCCAAGTATCATTCTTGATATAAGTGCCTAATATATCAACGCACTTTTCTTTTTTCATGATTCCATTGACGAAGAGCTGAAGGAACCCATAGCATGATCGAGCCGCCTCCATGTTTAACTGTAGGGACGGTATTCTTTGGAAGATTTTGCTCCCCCTTCTTATGGAAAATATAGTGAATATCATTGTGGCTGAAAAGCTCAATTTTTAGTCTCATCTGACCAAAGACTGCTCTTTAAATAGGTAAAGGGTTTATCTACATGCTTTCTTGCATACCTCAATCGTGCTTCTAAATGAACAGGCTTTAAATATGGAGTTCTACAAGGATGGCATGCTTTGAACCCAGAAGAGTGTAAGATGTTTGTAACTGTAGAGATGCTTACTTCAACCCCAGTTTCCCTTACCAGTTTCTGTATGTCATTACGTGTTAAACGAGGGTTCCTACTAACGCCTCTCAGAACCCTTCTCTTGGTTCTCCCTGGAATTTTGGTGGGGCGTTTGGTTCGAAGGAGGTTAGCAGTTGATCCTGTAAGTTTAAACTTGGCAATTATGCTTTGAACAGTAGATTTCGGCACATTAAGTTGTGTAGCAACACCGGAAAGAAACACACAAGACTTGTATTTTACAATAATTCAGTTTTTTTTAAATCACTGGACAGTTGTTTCTTGTTCGCCATGATGACCAAGCAGATAATGATGGAGATGGCACTAAATTGCTGGAAGTACATTTTTTGCTGGCTAAATTCCAATAATTATGAACCCAGAGTCTAGTTCTGAAATGATATAATGTAGTTTATTCATCAAACTAAAAATTTTTATGGAATATCAGTTTTTCACACATTCTGAACTGTATGAACACTTTCTGCTCCTCCTATTTTTGGTTATTTATAAACAGTTTATTTGTCGTTTAATTTATATAAACATTTATGTGGATGTTTGTCAGTATAATACTTATATCATACTTCTGTTAGCCTAATTGTGAAAAACCACTCAGGTCACAGGGGTATGAACACTGTCGTAACTGCATATTCAAGCCTTTCTCTATTATTATTGCTATTAACAATGTTATTTAATAAACATTTATGAGCCACACTACTTTCTGTCATACTTTCTGTTATATTGTTATCGTTTAAATCTGTTCTTTCTAAACTTCCAATTGAATTCAAAATCTTGCTATATACTAATATTGTTTTTTTGTAGTTTGAATATTATGAACTAATTTTCTTGTTGATGACATTTAAGGAAATTTTGAAATGTCTGTTAAAATATTTTTTGACAGAGCAGCATTGAACTTCAGATGACTTTTGTTATTTGCATTATTTTGTACTTTTTTTCTGGCTGAATCTAACAGCTGTAAAATAGTTTTTGATGTTACTCATGTTAAATGCATTTGACTTTTTATCTTATTTGAAAGTTATTTAACTGGGAAACTAGAGTTTTTGGAGTATTTTGTTCATGTGGATATTTTGGAGTTCCTATTTTGCTGTTAAAACAGTTCATTATAACTTTGAAAGTTGGAAATTTAAAAAAGGAAATGTTGATTCTGTTAATTTCAGTGAAAGGTAACAATGTATTTATATTCTAATTGTAAATGATAGATTTTAATATTTTTAGGATGATTGAGTAGGTTTGCTGAAAATGAGAAATCCCACACCATTGGCATAAACGTATATCTGGGGATTTAAAATGTTAGAAACTGGGTTTCAGTACACTTGATGAGCAGAGCACAGAAAAGCTCTTTGTGCTAAATTTCAAACAAACAAATAAACCTTAACGAGAAAAAAGTTAGCAAAGATTATAATTTTCAAAAAACTGATTTTAACATTGATAGTTTCACTAGGCAAATGTTCCATTGGAAGCAGAATGATTTTTATTTTGTAATATTGATACTGAATAACTAAAATAAATGTATAATTTTTGGGAAGAGTATTGGTTAATTATGAAGTGACATAGAAACTCATTTCAAAATTTCTCAAAGTTTCCTATTTGTAATGTTTCCTAAAAATTTTTCAACAAGTCTATATTGCTTGAATTATTTTAAGAAGTGGAGAAATAATATGTTTTGTAGCTATATAACTTTTACTAGTAAGATAAGTGTGAAGGGAAGATCAGTCTTATGTGTATTTGGAAAATCCTGCTTTGTACTTTGACATTATCCAAAAGGAAATAATGAATTAAGCATTTTATAAGTAATAATTCTTTGTTGTTAAGCTCCCTCGGGTAATGATAAACACTGTAGAATTTAAATCAGTTTAAAATATTTTTTTGTCTGTTTGGGAACATTCTCAAAGAAGTTTTCTGAAGCATTTTTTATTACTTATTTACAAAGAAATATTCCATTTGCATTTCTCTATCGAAAATTCATAAATGATTAGAAATCTATTAAACAAGTTTGTTGAGAAAGAAATAATTTCTTTTAATCCTGTAATTATGATATTTACATTTGGGTATGTGTAATAATCAGTTTATCTTAGAGCTACTGACTTTGTGTAACAGAGTAAAAAAAAAGTATTTCTACAGAATGACTAGAACATATTTTTACAAAACAATCAGTCAATTGTGTTTCTGTACACAAGTATTTCACATAGTCATGTTTATGTTGAAAGCTCCAGTAATATGTGATTAGTAACAGTTTTCTGTGACTATTAAACCAGTTTCAGTAAACTACTTACACAAATGTTTTCTGGAAAGTAAAGTGTTTTCATGATTAACAATGAATTTTTCTAACTAGAATACTTGTGAATATCACAAATCCTGCTCTTCTTCTTTACCATGAAGAGCTTCCTGAAGAAAAAACAACAAGAAATCAGTATTTGGAAGTTGTTGGCCACCTTCAGATGTATAAACAGGCTTTTGTAGATGCTAAGGTGTGGGCAGTGTTAACAAAAAGGCTTGGAGATTTGCTGCAGTTGGTAAGCTGAGAAAAACGTTTTTGCTTTGGCTCATTTACTTGCTTATTTTTTTGGAAGAACCAAAGAATTAAATTTATTGTGAAAGTGACTGAAAACTTATGAGCTAATTTTACCAAAAGACAGTACTTCAATAGTTAGGTTTCAACTAGTTGTCTCATACAAAATCTTGAACAAATATAAATGTTATCCCTTTTATTTTTGTTGTTTTGTGCTTTAATTCATAAATAATTATAATGAATTGGATCACTCACATTTTTTGTATTTTATATAGAGATAGACTGACAAGAAGATAGAGCAGTTATAGCAGAATTGTATAGGAAAATATTTTATAGTCATTGTTTTTCTCTGTAGCTTTTAGATGTAGTTTTAATTAAATTTAGAAATAGCCAAGTCTTCTTTTATTAAAATATGACATTGGTTATCAAGCTTTCTTTATGTCTGCTGATACCAGGAATCAGTATGGGGAAGGTATATTTAGATTTGTTTTCTTCAGTGCTTGTGTGATTACTCAAAAATGTTTAGCAGCATGAATGTATTGTTCAAAAGTCTTCTGTGTTTGGAGTCAATGAAAGTGTCACTATGCATTAACTATCTATTTATTTTTAACAATACTCTAATGAGTTGGTAAGTTTTAAAATGTTTTTAACTTTGTAATGATTAGAAACCCACTTGAAGTAAAAATGTATTCTGAAGACAGCTGCTATAGGTATTAAAACCTTAACTAAAATAAAGTACATAACAACATCTAGTCCTTCTTAGATCATCTTTTATGTTAACCTGAAGATGGTCTAAGAAGGGTGAAACATTGTTCTGTACTTTATTTTAATTAAAGTTTTAATACCTTTTCCAGCCATCTTGAAAATACGTTTTTAATTTTGAAAACTGTGAGTAATTAAACCACATGTTCATGTAAATGTATGACTCTTCCCCATTTTTGTTTCCAATTAATTAATTGAAGAGCCTATTTGAATCTTTAGTGTATTTATATCAAGCAAAAAAAACTCCAAGCAGTAGTTCACAAATTAATGTCATGTGAGCAGGGCGAGACAAAGCACTAGGGGTGCCTCAAGCTAAGACAGAGCAAGGGAGCCTTTATATATATCAGGTCATCCCTTAAGTAATGTCCAATTGTAGGTTCAGAAAGAGGGAAAGGATATCAAATGCTTTTAATGTTATTTAATCAATAATGTATGTTCTATTATTATGAATTACTTCCTGCCTAGCTCTTCAATCTTTGCAGTTGTGATCCTTACTGTATGGGGTAGTGCATTATCTTGGTGTAACACAACACCTTTACAATTGATCAAAGCAGGTTTCATTTCTTTCAGTGCAACATTCAAGAGCTCTAACTATTCACAATAGAAGTCTGATGTAATCGTTACACTGAGTAGCAGCAACTCAAAGTGAATCCCACCAAACGTTTAACGAGACTTTCCTAGGGTGAAGATCCATTTTGGGCTGTGCTTTAGTCAGCTTACCTGCACTAAGCCATTGTCTGTGGTGTTAAAATTTTCATAATATATCCATTTTTTATCTTCAGGAACTGAACTGTCCAAAAGAGATGAGTTACTTTCACGAGAGTGTAGAGAAGTGCAAATGTCCACCCTTGCTCTAAGGTTGGCTTCTGTCAAATCATGTAAAACCGGATTCTGAGTTTTGACATCTTTCCAAGCAGTTGCAGATAACAGTTAACTGTTGAATGAGTTGAATTGACCTTTTGTGCCAGTTTTTCAACTGTTACAGCACAATCTTCATCAAGTGCAGCCAGCATCAAGTCATCATTAAACAGAACAGGATGATCTGATGTGGCATATTCCTTAAGGTGTGGTCACCTGATTTGAACTTCTGAAACCACCTTTGACATTTTCTTTCACTAAGACTCCGCACCATAAACACCTTGAATGTTTCACGTAGTTTCTGCTACACTATCACCTGTTTTAAAATCATAAAGCATTGTATGCCCAATGTGCTTCTCAGACACATCCATCTTCATAAGGGTTTATTTGTTTAATGATTTGAAAATGTGGAGTTGGGTTAGTTCCCTTTATTTGTCTGAACATTTTTGTACATGTCCTACTACATACTTTAGTCATGTCCACCATTAGTACAGCGGTAAGTCTGCAGATTTATAATACTAAAATCAGTATTCGATTCCCTTCAGTTGACTCGGAAGATAGCTTAATGTTACTTTGCTATAAGAAAAACACACATTTTAGTCATTAAAGCCTTTTACGAAGACAAATATGATTATGCACTTTCTGTATTAGATTTTCAGACTTTACTTATGGAATGACCTTATATATCTGTGTATATTGTAGAATTATAAATATATAGATAGAATTTTCATGTTGAGCATTTCCAATTAGAAAAGTAAAAACAGTAAAGAAACTACAGTATTTATTCTTGTACAAGTTATAATTTTGTAAAAGAAAATTTTTTTATTTTCACAAAATATAATAGCTAGATGTCATTTATTGAGGAATTATTTTCATAAATTAGCTAAATAAGCTTTCCGAAAAATTAAGCTAGATGTCATCAGCTTTCTAACTGCATGTCTGACCTGTCTGTTTGTTAATTTGAAAATGGTCTACTCATAAAAGGATCAAAAAATGGAAATTAGGAATAGCAGTCATTAAATACTAGAAAAGTTTGTAATGACTTTTTTTTTTACTGGTAGGTTGCTCATTATTTCTACATTGCATGTGTGTAATAAAAGTAAAATTGGTATTTGACACTGTTCATATATGTGCTGAAATGAGCACCTGCTTCATATTTTCAATATATATGATCACATGTTGCTTTCTGTGTACATTAAATTTTATATGCAAAAACGGCTCGTTTGGGTTCAGAAAATATTTTATATAGAAGGTCGAAACGTTGTTCGCTCTTCTATTTAAAATATTTTCTGAACCCAAACGAACCGTTTTTGCATATAAAATTCTCAACAAGTGGGTTTCTCGACATCACTGATTGTGTACATTAAAGCTTTCCTGTCTCTAATATTTTGTGATCCCGTAAAATCTAGTTTTATATAAAGAATTGAGTGTTGTCGAAGTCCAAGGGTCTGATAACACTGTAAAACAATTTGGTTTCTCCTGCTGCTATGGTTGAAACTTTTTAAGTGGAAGAATTATCAATAATAAGGTGCTGAAATAGAGTAGATTGTTGATGGCATTTGCTCTTCAGTTAATGAACAGCTACATTAATTGATACTACAGTGTTCTGCAAACTATAGTATATTTACAAGTCTAGATAAGAAAAATGTTGACAGTAGATGCCCTAGACAGTTGATTTTTCTCTAGTCAGCAATTAGTAAATGACAGATATTCTTAATAACTTTGCCATAGCAAAGACAGACTAATAAGTTTGGTAACAATGGGAATCAAATCTGAGACATTTCCTTAAATTACTGAAACTGAAAAACTTGCAAATATAAAAAAGGCTAAAGGTGCCTTTAGCACAGATAGCCGATTATGTTGCTCTGTGTTTAACAACAATGAAACATAATAAAAGTATTTTAAATACTTGGATAGTTAGAATAATCAAAAGTAGTGATAATTAGAAACTATTTGGTTAGTTGATTATTTTTTTTTACAGTCAGTTTTGTCATAGTAATTAGTAATCAATTAATCAGTTGTTGGCACAATCAAAAACACTAACTACATTTTTCATGAAAACTTATAATCATAATTTTGATTAATTGATCATGGAAATAACTGAGAACAGTAATAATTGGAAATACTAATATGGATTAGTTGATTTCATTGTAATTTCTGATTAATACCTCACGTCCTCATACAGAATAGTTACATTACTCGCTCATCTGCTTAACAAACATGCATGCTGCTAGCCTTGAGCTAACACCTATCTAGAAATCATGTGAATGTAAAAAAAAAACAAACTAAAACTTAAATGCTTTTGAATAGTTGACTATTCTCCTAAAGAAGCATAGTTTACTATTCAAAAGTGCTCAAGTTTTGGATCTTTTTTTTTTAAATTCATTACATCTTTTATGTATGATATTGTGTTTTAACTCTTCTATCTGAACTAAAACTTGTGTTTAATGTGAACTGCACTAGTCCATGATGATATCATCATGCAGTGATTGCCCTCCACCAATAAGAAGTTGAAACAATCTATATGCACAGAAACTCTCTTCCTTAAGCTCATGGAATTGAAATAATTTAATTTTTAGATAAGGCATTGTCTTAAATGGACATGTTTTTAAAATCAGAATATATAAAAGTTGAGGTTGACTGACCAACATATGTTTTGTCACACACATTACATTGTATTATTATAATGTCAAGCTAGGTAGGATACAAATAGAAAAGCTGGGAAGACTTGTTTGAAAAAATAAATTAGCACAAATTTATGCTTGGGAATTATATACATTATGAAAAGATCTTTTTTAAATCAGACTATGGTTAGGGAAAAGGACAAATGTTCTTCAGAAAAAGAACAGGTCTGTATATTATCATATGGTCATCATATTTTTTTGTTCTTTTATCCAAAGGTAGAAGTATCTAGTATGTTTGCTAAGTAGTGGATTTTGGAACAATATGTAGCATTTTCCTGATAAAGGAATTTTATATTTATTTTTTTCTTTCATGTATTGTCAATTTTATATAGTGGTTTTTGATGAATTATTGTGCTGGTTATTAATAAATTACTTGAGATTTGTGATTGTTTACAGTACTAAAATTTTGCTGATTTTTTTTTTTGGAAAGAAAGTAAAATAAAATTTTTTTTCTGCTTACATATTATGGATTCTAAAGTGACAGCAACATCTGTTTCATTCCATGTTCTGGCTACTGTGAAGCTTGTTTGTGGGGGACATAATGGACATTATTCAGTGTGTTGTGGGTTCTTTTATGCACATTGACCTATTCCTCTCATCCATTCAGCCAGTGTTGCATCTCCCAAATTTGAACATGATTAGGACTTTGACAAGCTATTTTCTTCGATGTTTGCTCACATCGTTATTTGTAGAGGAAAATACTCTTTTAATCTTCCTTTGATATGAATTTGCAGGTGTGTTCTTTCTCCTTTGATTCGTGTCATGCTTCACTATATGTCACACCTGTCTTTGAGACTACTTTGCCTTCCTTTCTTTAATTGACATTAGGGTCCATGCTGACTTGCTTATCGAACACCTGCACATCCATATCAACATATCTTTTCCTCCTCATTTATGTGACTGTTATGTTCCAATTTACAGTGATTCTTCATTGTCATTATTCACCTTCCAGTCTTTTGAATTTCTATCACCTGTTTGCAAGGTTGACCCTTTAAATTTTATTTTCCTTTCCAGTTCCCAGTTTCTGTGTTTTCATCTCTTTTTCTTTATTTTGAGGCACTTTCATGACTAGGAGGGATTTCCTGGAGAGGTTTATTCTCTTCTTTTTATCATACTGACCTGTATTTTTGCTTTTGCTATATCTCTTCTTACTTGGTCCTTCTTCTCTTGGGACTTAATGGGGGGGGGGGCTGCTCTATTAGTTTAGGTATTCCTTCTCCATGCTTATCTCTGTGATCTTTGTTGGGCTCTAGTCTTTACCCTTGAAATCTTTGGCATTGGAGACCTGAGCTGGGGTAGCCAAGCATCAGTCCTTATTGTTTAATATAATTTCTCATCTTTCTTGGTCTCACAATTCTGGTCCTTTTCTGAGGCCTGCTGAATTAATGTCTGCTCTTCCCATTCTAGCTTCCCAACTCTTATACTTTGTGTCCTTACCTTTCTCAAGTGTCAAAGTTGTCACTCATTTTATTGGGACTATTCTCTTGGGTATGGCTTTGGAAAGATAGGTCTGTCTCTTTGCCAGTCTTTGGTGTTTATTTTTATGATAGATGGGTACTTCAGGTTCTCACTTATAGCCTCTCTCTGCATATTTTTAAGTGTCTTGAGGATGTGGTTTTAGGTTTCTTGATCATAAATACCATGAAGAGGGTGTTTATTTCAATGCATGCAATGTTAGAAAAACACACCAGTTCAAGAAGTTTTGATAGAAATCAATAAATTACTATAAACTAAGTGCTTTCAACCTTTCTACTTTAGGGGCACCAAGTTTTGCTCCACATCTACTGAGACTTGCCACCTTTCCTTCTGTACATGGTGAAAATATAATAATAATCTTTACTCTGAATAAAAGTGACAGCTTTTTGAGCAGTTTGCCCCTGAATAAGAAAGGTCCACCCTTCAAAGTGCTTGGATCATAGGGTTTTATTCATTTCTGTTTCTACACATTGTAATTAATCTTTTCTTTTTTGTGGTCCCCAAAGAGACTGGAGATTGGCATCTGGTTATCAACCTATTAACCAGTTTCTTATTCCATTTGAAATATTTCTCATCTCATTGGTGGTTCTTTTCACCTGGATAGTGGATGATCAAGGTTGGCATTTGGGATACCTTTTCACATATTTTGATCACCGCATCTTTAAGGTTTTGTTTGTGGCTTGTATAAATCTGCCTGCCACCCCATGTACAGAAATTTGTGAATTTTTGCTGCTGGCCATTCAAAATTTTGCACACAAAATACTTGCATCATATGATGTCATCCTCAGTCACCTTTCCTAAAATCATATAATGCTATCAATAATTGAAGGGTTAAGAGGTATTCTTTGTTATGTCCACTGCTGTTTAGTCTTCTGTTCTGTGCTTTTCTTTTGGCATTGTATCTGCTCTGCATGTCTTTATTCGAGTCTGGGTCATTCAGTAACCTTGTTCATAGGTTGAGGCTGAGATTCCTTTCCCAAATGGAGAATTAGTTTTTCCTTGCTTCTTCTTGAGTAAACTCTTTCTTTCATACTATTATTCTTCTGCAGGAGCCTGTTTGGCTACATAACTTTTCAAGCCTTCCCAGTCTTTTTTTTCTTTTTCCCACAATATATTTGTTACATTTTGGCACATTCTTCTACTCTCATCTCTGTTGAGCTTAGCCTTCACTACATTTATGAACAATAGAGTATTCATGAAAGTTTGTGCTTCTTTTTCACACTTTGTGTGTGAGGTTCTTTTGCTTTTTAGAACTTTAGCTACCTTGAACCACTTATTTTCCACTTGAAATTATGTAACTAGTGCTACCTTTTATGTTTGTGTGTCTCTTCTCCATAACTGTTTCCATTTTAACTTTAACACAGTGTTCAATTTAGTTATTTTTAGAAGTTATAGTTTATTGCAGGGTTGTTTTTGAACCATACATTGTATACCTCAATGGTTATGAATGGGTGGTTGTTAAAATATTTCCTCATGTTTCTAGAACCTTTTTAGTTTTTCTATCTGTTTTGAATGTTACTGCATCATAATATCTTGCAGTGTATGCAAGATTCTAGACATCTATCTGGGTTTAAATATGTGTAGAAAATTTAGTTTTGTACAGACATATCTAGAATATTTGATTGTAAATTTACTCATAAAGAGCTTAGTGACATTTTAAAAAAAGGAAATCATCACAGGTTGTATTGTAATAACAGGGTAGATAATGATAATTTGATTTGTCAAGTTGTGTTTGAAAGTAACTGAACTAGCCTGTGTGGACTTGGACAAAAAGAAAAGAATTATTTAAAGCACTGGATACAACAGTGACAACTAACAGCATAGCAGACATATGTTTATATATTTCAGTTAATTTAATATATGATTTGAAAACAAGTAGATTGTGTGTTGTTTGTTTACTGTTGAAATTTATTACTGTAAGTTACAGGTACCTGTTGTAAAGAATCTGGCAAATACATAAAAAAACTAACACTGGTTAGTCAGCTAAGATCTACAGTGGTCAGCTAAGGTAGAAGGAGATGTAAATAAACATGGCAAATATGCATACATATATATACTCAACTGTAGTATAGATGAAAATATTGTAGATTATAAAACCATGTTGTCTGACTTTGTTAAATTGATAGAGAGGTGAGCAACATGAGCTAAGAGATTAGTCTACAAATGTTTGTTAAACCCATTGCTGTGGATCATAAGCCAAAGGTTATGTTGTTGCATTCAAAATTTTATTGAACTATTGTTTTGTAAATTTATGTCAACAAAGTTGATATCATACTGTAGATCAGTGGTTCCCAAACTGTGCTTCAGGGTGGTGTGGGATATTTTAAATTTTTGAGGGAAACAGAGTGATATTAAAATCTGTTGGACACTGCACAAATTACTAGCTCAAGGTAGTTCACTGTTTTAACATTAGATTGTGCTACATTCCTTTCAATGACATTCTCAAATGTTTGAGATATATTTTTATTTACTTGTACTTTTGGCTATGCCAGTAACTTCTTGAACTTTCTCATTTTTTAGATTTTGTATATAAATACCTCTTGACTCTCTGGGTTCAACAGTAATCGAAATAACTGAAGGATGTTGTGATCAAATGTTTGCAAGGTCTAGCAAAGTTCAGTGAATTATTTTGTTGACTTTCAGTTTTTGTGTATAAAAATGAAAAGGGCTTTTTTCATCACTGATGTTGTTTTTTATGATTGACCCAATGGTGGGCTATTATCCTATGGAACAATTTACACTGCCCAAGGTTTTTGCTAAATACACAGATTATTGTTGTGACCATCCTCTTTAAATGCATTATGAAGTTAATCAACCATGCATTAGCAATGACTTTGAAGGGCATGTGTGAGTAACCCACATGCACAGAGGTCCACTGGAAAATGTCTTGATGTAGTATGAATCCTCATTTTCACTTGAACCTTGTAAAGGACCTGTTGCATTGACTTTGATGTAGGATAATATGTTAAGTAATAGTTAAATATTCAAATTATCTAATGATCACATATCACATTACACTGCTGAGGTTCTTTGTTACAGAATTTAGGAGAGAATTTCTTCACAAAATTTAATTTTCTGTGAAGTTTCTTTTATGTGTATACCAAACATGTACCTTCTCCCTAGTCTTACACAACTAAATTAGGGATGGCTAGTGCAAATAGCCCTCGTGTAGCTTTGTGCAAAATTCAAAAACAAACTAATCATGTATTTCGGTGAAACAGTTACTATATTTAAGTGAGTTAACTGGGCTATTTTTTATTTTTTGGTCCAGTCTTTGTCTTCTGTGCATGCATTATTTTTGCCTCGGTTTTTTTTATGTGTAAACATTCATTTTTCTTAATCTTGTAGCTATTTGAGTTTTCATTATTGGATTCAGAAGCAGACCAGTTGAGTGAATACTTAATCTTTGAGAATACAATCCCTGTTGGTTTGTTCACTTGTGCTTTTTTTTAATGTTATCTTTGCTTTCCATGTTAATTCTTTTCTCTCTAAGATATTTATGAAATTCGGTTTTTTAGAGACTTTGTTCTTACTTGATGGATGTCAGTGTGCTTGACTATTGATGCAGCTTACTGCATTTAGTTCTGTTATTGTTTGTTATATCTTGTTAACTTTGTTCTAATTAAGAAAAAGAAAAAATAATTTTTTTCTGTTGGCCTGATTTAAAGAAAAACTTGTATCCTTTCAATAAAACAACTGATATCTTATATTTTAAAATGCATCCATAGCAGGTCGATAACAAAAATTAGGTTTCTTTGAATTCTCAGAGCAATTTATCTTGTAAAATTAGAGCCTACTCATCCTCAGAACTCTTTTATCATGTTTTTGGTGTCAAGTTCCTGTTTTCAATCACAAAACCCTTTGGAAATTCTATGAACATTATTATGGTTTTCAAAGTGTTTCTCTTCACCATCATCTTAAGTATCATGAAAAATATTGAAATAAAGCAAAGCAAAGTTGCATGCTAGTTATTGATACATTTTATGAGTTGCAGAAGGTTTGTAAATATGTATTCTTGTTTAAAAACATAGAATTGAAAGTTTGATTTAAAATGTCTATTTATAAATGTATATTGTTTTCTTATATGCAGACTTGGGAACATAGACAAGAAGAAGACAAAACAACGATCGAAAGAATTTTAATTTTGGTTAGAAATGTCCTACATGTTCCTGCAAACCCTACAGAAGAGAAACGTACTGATGATGATGTCAGTGTCCATGATCAAATTTTATGGTGTGTTTTTATTTAAGTTTTGCTTTATAAAAACTGCTGTTGCAGCAGTGAACTTGCTATGAATAGTTATTATTGGCTTTTAAAATGTTCTGTAGAAAAAGAAAGGTTTTGATATGTATTAAAGCTATCAGTTATTCATTTGATGATCCACAAAAAATTAGAGAATTAAGTTTTTATATTTACATACAACAATATTTATACAATAAATGTACAAAAATGTCATCTTTGAAAGACAGTAAAAGATAAGTTGAAACCTAGAATTAGTTAAAAAATAAGCAGTCACTTTTAATATTTCATCTTGTATATATTATAAAGAAACAAAATGATGACTGAAAAAAAATTAAATGTTTCATGTGGTAGGCCATCATTATGAAACCAAAATAAGGGCAAAACAACTGATACAGAAACCTTTATTTTTTGGGGTTTATTCATTTGTTTATGTATTTGTCCTGTTTAATAAAGAGTTTTCTTGTTTTATGCATAGCTTACTCTCTAGTGATTGCATGACTTAATTATAGCAATATAAGATCTCTCCCTCAACCAGAGGTGAAGTTGTGTTTATGAGTAGCAGGACAAATCAGGAATTATGGTAGTTTTATCTTGGAAATTTTGAATACATTGTTCAAAAGCCTTGCATCTGCCTTGTTTAGTGGTGCAATCCATATGCTGGTAATATATTTTATTTGGGAGCTACAAATAATTAAAGAGTTAGAGGGTTTTGTATTAATCATACTACTTTACTAGCTGTAGTGACATACAGAGTTTAATTGTATATATTTTTTCTGATTCTTAAATCAAACTGTGCAATCTTCATTTTTGGAGGTTGGAGACCTTGTTCTTTATTTTCTGATATAATGGAAAGCTGATGTTGATATCACTAGTGTCTTTTTCAGTACCAACCTTTTTTTCAGTGCTGTTACAATATGTTTGGGCTTGATAGAAAGATTTGCCTCAAAAAGTGTCGTTAAAAAGTTTATCATAGTCACATCCATGGTAGTTGCAGAGGTTTTCATTTATGTTTCAGAACCTTGCACAAGTATATAATTGAGGGAGTAATGGTGAGTGATGAAAAGTAGGAAAGTTTAATTCACTGTTAGCAGGGTTTTGAGCCATCTGCTGAATGTTGGTTATGATTTGTTGTGATAAACAGATGTAGTGATGGGTGAAGAAGAGGAAGGCTCACACTGCAGTCTCTTAGGCTGCACAACAAGAAGTATTGTCATTAACTGTGGGGTTTTTACTGATGATATGGCTAGTTACTGCTGAGTCAGTTTTTTATTTATTTAGAAATTGCAAATTGTAATTATTATATTTTATTCTATGCTACGTCCTTTATCAGTTTCACCAAAATTGGATAAATCTCAGATTTTTTTATATCCAATTCCTGCCACAAAAACTTCTGGTTGGAGGAGAATTCTTATGATAAAGCCTCCAAATAAATGTCTTTATTTTCAAATACCATGTTTTAATGAATTTGTTTAGATATTAAACATTTTTAATTTTCCTTAAAGGGTTTTTTAATGATATTTTGAGTTTAATGTTTTTGAATCAGGGTATTACATCAATCAGGAATGGAAGATCTTTTGCTTTATATAGCAACCTCAGAAGAAGAAGACCAGTTCTGTTTTCACATTCTAGAAATAATATCTCTCATGTTTAGGGAACAAGTGAGTACATAGGTTTGAAATTTTTACTAATATTGCTAAGAACAAAGGATGATGTTTGTATTTAGCTTTTAAAGAATTTTGATTAGAGTATTTGAGGTGTAGTGATAGAAGGAAATATATGTTTAGACAAACAATTTTGTTGCTGTTTGATTTAGAAAGCTGAACAACTTGCTTTAAGTGGATCAGTGAGGCCCGAGTCAGAGAAAGAAAAAGATATAAAGTGAGTAAAGGATTGTTTGTTGACGCTGTTTGAAACTATTAATCATTTTAAAAATACTTAACTTTAATAGTAATGCAATTTCTGGTCAAATTACAGCTAAACTAGTAACAGTATTAAAACTTGTAGGTAGTCCAATTTGATAAGTTGTTTCATTTAGAACAAAACATTATTTGAATTAGCCACCAAATTTACATTCAGTGCAACATTATTAGATCATTATATTAACTTCATAGCAAAATAAAACTTGTAACAAATAATAAGTATTTTTATGTCTTGTTATTGCTTGAGTGAATGGTAAACTTAAGTTAATATCAATGAAGTTTGAAGGGATAAAATGGTTAAAAACAATGGCTTCCTAATACAGGCTTGTTTTTTATGGATATTATATGGGCACATAAAGAAAAGGAACAAATATTGACAATGAATTATTAAAATCCAGGAACTAAAAATGTTTATATCACAATTCCTTATTTAACTGTTCAATGGTTGTAAAGGTCTCTACATGTTTCAGATTCTGTGAAATCATGTTGGAACATGGAGAATGACTTTTACAACTGTTGTTCAGTTTAAATAAAGATTTAGTTGTGCATTATAAAACATTGTCATTTTTGAAAAACAGCTGTTAATTGCCACATTTCATAATATTATTAAGGTGTTTACTTCAACTATATTTATATTATTATTCAGGAGGAATTTTAATTTAAAATATTTCATTTGCTATTTTTTGCACCTTTGAGAATATGATGCATGTTAATAAAAGTTTAGAAAGATACAACCATTGTTATGTTTGAAGGGTAAGCCTACAACACCTTATTTCAAAGAACTAACAGTTACTTTGCTTTATATTTCAGTTTCTTAATTATATACCTACTAGTATGTTGCTAAAGCACCTGAAATAGTCACACTCAAGTGTTTACTCTGCTTGTTTAATTTATGATACAAATATATTCAACCTATATTTTAGAGAACTTATGAATATAAGGGACCAAGAGAAGACAGAAAAAAAAGTCAACCAACTGAAACTGAGTGGAAGGTATGACTTGAAAATGTATAAAATCTATTACAGGACCAAATTTGACTATTCAGTAAATTGACCAAGGTCTAAATTTTCCTAGAAATATTTTTTTTAATATTTCCTATATTATTTATTAGGTTTTTCAAATCCTTTGAGGGAAGTTGCATCATGTGCTTTTTTATTGATTTTTTTAAAAAAATTCATCACAAGTATTCTTTCATTATTAATCCAAAAACCCTATTCATTTAATTTTGATTATAATATTTTGTGAACTTGTTATGAGATGACTGTACAGTCAATTTTGTTCATATCAATTAGGTGATGTTTTCTGTTCATGAATTTTCTTTCTTTTCTTGCTACTAAAGCAAGTGTTTTTACACTGTTAATAGTTTATCAGTTTTCGTGTTATAAAGCAACACAAAATGAAATATTGAACATACATCCTTGAGCAATTTTATTGAAACAAGACAGAAAATTATGATTTTTTTTTCAATTTTTGCATTTTATTTCTGACAATCCAAAAATTACTCATAAATTAAAACATGATATGACCACTTTTATTTTTCAGAAGATCATTAATCTGCTTTGGCTTTGAGTCCATGAGTTGACTGCAATCTTTACTAATTTTTGGATAGTGGTACCACACCTCAATTATGGCCTCGATTAGCTTACTTTCATAGTATGGTGTTTTCCCCGAAGTCTTTCTTTACAAATCCCCCAAAGATTTTCAGTAGGCTTAAGTCCAGAGAGTTTCCAGGCCAGTCCAGCACCTTTATTCCCATTGTAGTCATAAAATTCTTCACAAGTTTCGATGTGTTGCACAGAGCTAGATCTTGTTGAAAAATGCCAGATTCATTTAAAAATCTTTTTCAATTCTGGAACGACTCTTCTCTGAAAAACTTTGTACTGTGGTCCTTGCATCATGCCTTCTAAGATATGTAAGCCTCTGACACCATAGTAGCTGAGAAAGCCCAAAAACATCTTCAAGGGATGTTTTACGAACTGATTGATTTAAGATTCTCAAAGTTTCTCACCTGCAGATCTGTGAACATGCAGACTTCTTTGACCATGTATGAAGAAATGAGTCTCATCACTGAATAACACCTTCTTCCACATCCAGTTTTTGTATTTCAAACCCATTGATATCGTTTTTTCTTCATTGAGTTATGAAGTTGTTTTTTGACTGGTCTCCTTGCGCTTCCAATGCAATTTCTAAGATATGTAAGCCTCTGACACCATAGTAGCTGAAAAAGCCCAAAAACATCTTCAAGGGATGTTTTACGAACTGATTGATTTAAGATTCTCAAAGTTTCTCACCTGCAGATCTGTGAACATGCAGACTTCTTTGACCATGTATGAAGAAATGAGTCTCATCACTGAATAACACCTTCCACATCCAGTTTTTGTATTTCAAACCCATTGATATCGTTTTTTCTTCATTGAGTTATGAAGTTGTTTTTTGACTGGTCTCCTTGCGCTTCCAATGCAATTTCGAATGACGTAATATGCCTCAGTGTTTTGTCATATATCCCAAAAATAGATTGACTATACTACAAAACACAGCTAATGATGCCATCTGTGTGAAAAAATGACTATTAAAGGAAATCAGCAGGTCCAGTGAGCCTACACTAGCCGCTATGCTGAAAATATTGTAAAATGACATTTGTTTCAGTTAATTTGCACAAGGGTGTACTTATGTAATTACTTCATTCATTTAAAACCAGTTTCAAGAAAAATGCTTTTCTTTTCAAAATGAATGTGTTACTAAATTGTAAATGGATATAAGTAAGATATGCAGTGATGAACATTTCACAAATGTGTCAGTTAAAAAATAATTGTAAAAAGAATGTGCATTGTTGATAATTTTCTCTTTAAACAAACTTCCTAGAAATATAAAGATAGAGAAAATTATTCACCATTTTGTGTAATACTATTTTGGTTATTCAAGTTTGTGAAGGAATCAGAATTTGTTTTGCATTTATATATATTTGTTTTGTGGAGTAGTTTAAGAGTATTACCTGTGGTTAATATAGGCATTTCAGGCAGGTTCATAGTGTTTTTGTAGTTTGTAAAAATTAAGGACATACCTTTTAAGATATTAAGCACATATCTTTCTCAATAGTTGCAAGATTTTACATTCATACTTAGATCTTGGTCTTGTTTCTTTAGAAATTGAAAACAATCCATAGTTAATATTGTGAATTTTTCTGTAATTTAACATTGTAAATCAAACTGGTAAACAGATCTCAGAAAATTTTAATGTTCTCTATTGGTTTTATTACTCTTGAATACAAAAATCAAAGCTTATCTTCAAATTATACCTGATAATCAAGGTAACTACTGAAAGCTGTCATGACAAGCTGATACAACATTTTAGGAAGATGAAAAATAGTATTTTTATTTATATTTTTTTCAGACATTCTAGGTTTGGAGGAACATTTTGTGTGAGAAATGTCAAGTCTGTTAGTGACAGGGATCTTATTTGTCATCGAATTCTAGCTGATAATCAATTTTTAGATTTTGATCAAGGCAAAACGTTTAGAAAAAAGCCCAAAAACAGGAGACCTCAGCAGGATTTGGATGTTACTAGAAGGTCTACATTGAGCATTCGTCTTTTCTTGCGTGATTTTTGTGTGGAATTTTTGAACAGTGCTTATAATTCTCTCATGTTCTCTGTAAAGGTATGAATTCTTCTAGTGTTTGCCAAATAAATATTATGCTAGTTTCTAAAGTAGTAATGATATTATGTGTTTAATAATTCGTAAATGAAAAGTAATGAACAACAGGACTTGAAGTTAGAGGATGCTAGCTGATAAAAGACTACTGAGTTCTAGTATATATATTCAGTCATATTGAAGGGGCAGTAGCTTCTTTTTGTCAATTTATAATCCAGGCATGACTGCAGAGAGGTAGAACAGTTGTACACAATGGTCAAAATTGTTAAAAAGTAAGGTGGCTGAAAGCACAATTTTCACCAAAAACATAGAACTAAAACTTGATAATATATTAATTAGTATGGTAAGATAGTCCTGCATTGAAAACTATTAAGATTTTTTATTTTTCAAATTAAGGTTTTATAACAAAATTTCAAATCTATCTAGCCTAAAAATAATGTATATTAAACCAAACTGTTATTATTATCATTTTTATTTCACTCAAGAAATAGATAATATGTATAAAGTTTTGCTTTTGCATACTCCAGTAAAGGTTAAAAGAAAATATGAAATCAAAAGAATAGTTTTCTAGGAATAATATTTTGCCAGTTAACTAAAAGCCTGTACTTGTCAGGCAACTTTTGTGGCACTAAACTAGACTTTGAGGGTATATAGCACATGAATTATATGCTTCTCTTTATTTACCAATAATAATATATTTGTTCTGAAAAAGATCTTTTTGGCTCAGATCAATGCTTGACATTTTTAGGTTCTCAGTTGTTAGAAATAAATCTGCTTCAAATTGTGAGCATATCAATCTGTACAATATCTCAATTGAACTCTATCATCTTGTTTGACAAAAATTCCTTAAAGAGGCATATAGAAGAAAGTGAGGTAGTAACAATAATGGAAGATCATTTCTCTAAGCCCAGCAGACCTAATTCAATGGGATTGATTGAGTATAAGCAAATTGCTCTATTCAAACTTCTGAATAATGGCCAAGCATAATTTTTCATGTAGACAACAAGAATTCTACATGGATTTCTTTACATAGTGAACTCAAATAGTGTAACTTTTTTTTACGTGTTTTGAGATGGGGCATTATGAAAATGATGAGTGAGAAAGGGGGCGAGACAAAGGCGGCAAAGGGAAGTAGGCCAGGTCAGAGCCCATAGTCCAAAAAGCCAATGAGATATCAACTCAAATGGCATGAATATTGCTTTGACTGGGATGTAAAGATCTAATACCTGAGATTTTGATGTGGGGGGGGGACAGGAGTGCCTTGAAAAAACCTACTTTCACAGGACAAGCGCCAAATGTTTTAACCTGTTCTGTGCTTGGATCTGAAAAGAAATACATATAAATATAAACATATATTCACCTTATTTATAATTATGTATTTTGTTGAGTGATTTGTAATTGTTGAAATATGTTATATGGTGAGATGTATTTTGTAGGAGTGCTTGCTAATTTATATAGTGGTCTAGTTAGTTCATTTCTGTGTTCTGCTTTTAAGAAATATTTCTGAGAGTTTGTTTCTGAATGTAGGTAGGTTACTGATTTTGTGTACATAGTTGACAGGTTTGTATGATGGTAGTTGGTTTGCTGCTCTTAATATTTTATTTTGTTGTATTTGAATCTTTTGTAGTGTGTTGTTAGACATACTGTATGTGACTTCACATCCGTATTCTATCAATGGACAGATATAAACCTTGTATGTTTGAATTGTGGTTTCTGGTGAGCATTTTGAGTGTTTGCTAATTATGGTTATCAAATGTGAAATGCGTTTTTTGGTGGAGAAACATGTTGTTAACATGTTTTTTCCATGTTAATCTGAAGTCAAAAGTGATGCCAAGGAATGTGATTTGCTTGTTCATGTTAATAGGCGTGTTGCCGAGTGAGATGTTTACTTTTTCTAGAGTTTTTCTGTGCCTATTTAGTTTCTTATAAAAAGTGATTGCTTGCATTTTTGTTGGGCTTAAAACCACTTTTCACTTGTTGCTCCGCTTGTAACAGTATTTAGTGTTTCCTGAACTCAAGACATGGTCATTAGAGGGTTTCTAGAAATACTCCAGAAAGCAATGTCATCTGCGTATTGTTAATTGTAAGTGAAAGTTAGACTAGGGAAAGGTATATCACTAACGAAAATTTTGTAAAGGAGTGGTGAGTTAAAAATCTATGTAAAAACTTTCCTAGTTACTTCACGAATGAAGAGGAATCTTAGTTATTTTCAAGTCAGATTTTTCAGGGTTAATTTTTTTATCTGATCTTCCAAGCCCTCCAATTCTTCCTCATCACAAACTGATCAAACTCTTTTTCCTCAGCTTTTACTTCATCTTCATCCTCTTCAACAACATCTATAGGTATGGATTTGCTTTCTGTTTGATCTTTAGTTTCTTTTTCCTGTACTACTTTATCTTCAGCAAATTCATTGTTTTCAACTTCTGCCCGTGTGGTGGTTAGCACAATGTTACAGAAGTCAGACTTAAAATGATACAAAGCAGTAGCAAATGCATTATGAAATGCCATAAAAGTTACAACTTCTTCCTTTCACTATTTCTTATTTACAAGTACAACACTACACATAACTTTTCAGAAATCAACCTTAAGCTTTTTCATTTTTGAATACATCACTATAGAAAACACCCAATTTACTCTTTATTTCTGAGAGAAGAGTAAATATGACTAAACGTAAAAATAACAAATGAAGTTAAAAGATATAATTCAACTGAGATTAAGGTTAAGTGAAGAACAAGATACATATGTGCATGTTGCTATTACCACCAAGATCTGTACCAGCGGCAGCTCCAGGCACGCTCTTGCCTGGCACCTTCAACGCTCGCTGCAGCGACTCTCCTACTCACTGCAGTACAAGTTTCCAACTCTCTGACATGATGGCCAGGTGTAGGCTCGACACTTAAGCACCATCCATTTTTAGGGCTAGTTGCTTCGGCAGGTGAGTTGTTAACGCTCCTTAGCTGATTTCAAATTCCATGGCCACCCTCCTGCTGTCTGTGACAAAAATAGGTTCTGGAGATGTATGTAACAATCTTTATTAAAATAAGATTTAATTCCAATTTAGAATTTTCAATTTTAATACATTACCACATGTGTTTTAAAATTCACACAGGCTCATCCAGGATTTGAACACAGTATCTCTTGCACCCTAAGCGTGAATCATACCACTAGACCAACGAGCAGTTTAAAGTTTGAGAACAGGTTGAGGTTGTTTCAGCCCCAAGGCCTCTGATCATTTATAAGAAAAACAGAATGGTGTTAGCTATTGATGATGTCTTGGGCAAATGTTTTTTTAGAGGTGACCAAACTGAGAACAATTCACAGTAATTTTTCTCTTTGTTTTATTTTTCACCAAAAGTACTGGCATTATCAGAATCTTCATATTTATAATACAGAACAGGTTCAGCAGATCACTCCTCATTTCATCACAATGTTACAGATTTTTTTCTGTGACACCAAGATCTGTTGTGAGATTCACAAATATATGTTGACTGAGGTGTCTCTTTGAAGGGTTTTGAGGTAGCTTTTGCAAATGATGGAGGAGTAGCTATGGGTAAATTAGACATGCTTTTTCTCAGTCCTTCCTTTACAAGGTTAGTTTCAACAGAGGCCAATTTTGACCAGCCACCTCTCACCATTTTTCTTCCATTGACTAAACAGGTTTGTGAAATTTTAGGGTTTTCCTTGGTTGCATTTTTTACTACTTCTTTGTTGGCAAATAACTATTAGTTCTTCCTCTTTCTCCTGATATTGCTGTTTATGCTGGGAGATTTACTGCTCGGATACATGATGTGAAGATTATGCCTTATTCCTCACATTTGTCTGAACATCATGCTTTAGCTTACTATTTCCAAGAGAGGTATGTTTGGATTCTTAATGACTGGACCTCCTGTTGGACCTGTTGAGTTCTAGATTGGAACCTGTGCTCACTTTAAATGGAACATAGTTTTCTCAGATTTGCCTTACTCTCAATATTGTCTTGAGCTATTTATCTTTTGTTTGATACCTATCAACATTCTCTATATGAAATTGAGGATGACTTGGGGCTTTTGCTAACATCTACCTTGGTCAGATTGTCATTTACTGTCTGCAGCCCTTAGGGAGTTATAGTAAGCTCTTTTTCTTCCAACCTCCAGATTTCAATCTCTCAGTCTATTGGTTCCCACAGTATAAAGTCTGTCCTTATCTTTGAGGATTTTCTCCTAGGATGGACTGACAACAGAGGCATCAGTGACTATTCTAGTGTAGTGCAGTGGGAGTATAATTACAGTATTTGCTGGATATCTGGAGCTTTTTCACCATGGGATCTGTGGGTACTTCAAGTTCTGACATTGTGGTTGATCATTAAGTTCACATCACCATCTCCATTGTTCTCGCAACCTGTTACTTTTTCCACTCCAAAAGATGCACGATGAGTGTAACTTTGTTCTCAGGCCATAAGAGAGTTGTTAGTTGAAAGGATAGTAGATAATGTTGATCCCATTCTTCTGGTATTTTATTTTGATTTATTTATTGTTCCTGAAAAGATGTGGTTGGCATCCAGTCATCAGTTTTTGTCAGCTTAATCAACTTTTGGATCCTTCTTGCTCTACATGGAATTTTTTGTCAACCTATGATGACACTGTGTACCAGGGCTTTGGAGGATGAAGTTCAATATTACAGGTTCTTGTCTGCACAGTCTCACAGCAGAATCATCCCAGATAATTCCACGTTTCATGCACAGGTCAGATGCTGCAGTTCAGGGTGCAGCTGTTTAACTATGTATCAGCTTTTATCATCACTTGCATTCCTTAGGCCTGTACACACACTATTATATAGAAGTCTGGCTCAATCTGGCACCATCTCTTCAGTTAGCAGAGTGACACACCTAGATTCTCCTTTGGGAATCCACAAAAGCAGGTTTTCTTATTAGATTGGAGAAATCCATTCTATCACCAACTCAATATCTTGTCCATCTGGGTGTGTTTTTCAGCTCAACCTAACTCATCAGACTTCAAGTTATGGAAGGAGTAGACAAGTTTCTACTTATTCAACCTTCTACTGCATGGATGATTATCTCTGATTTGGTTTGTGGGCATCCTTCAAATTTGTCATTCCTTTGAGATAAGCACATATGAGGTGTCCCTTAAGCAGTCACTGCATTACCATTTTATTATGCTTTTCAGTCTTTTCAATCATTCATTCTTCTTATCCTGGAGCAACATCATAGATTTAAAATGGTAGTTGGATTAGAACAACACCATTATTGGGGTATCAATACCATGATTTGTTCCCAAGATGCATCTATCTCCTCAGAGGTGGTGGGACCATATCTTCAAAGTTGGGAATTACAAAGAATTTTGACAGAAGATGAGACTGCTCTTCACATCAGTGTTGTCAAACTCTTTGCTGTACATTGGGCAATTTGTTTAAGGCTTGTCTCTCTTGGATGAAATTGTCATGATACATTCTGACAATTTCACAGTGGTATCTATGATTACTTGTCAAGAGAGCAGACATTTTTTTGAGATATTTGCTTTTGTGCTTAGGATTTTCTCTACTGGGTTCACTCTCATCAGTCTCTTAGCATGCAGTATTCCAGAAGTTATGAATTTAAGTGCAGATAATTTGTCTTGGCCCAACCAACTTCTTCAGAGAGAATGGATGCTGTATCACAAGCTTTTTCAGTGGACTTGCTCCATATTTGCATTTCCAGTGATCAATTTGCGACTTGTTGGAATTCTCTCAACTGCAGTTGTTTGGTCTTCATTACTTCATTCTCAAGTGTTGGCAGTAGATGCATTCAGTCAGGAATGGACAGGTTTACATTTGTGTGCTCTTTCTCCATTTCATCTTTTACCCACAGTTCTAATTGTGGTTCATTTTACACTGTTGAGTTATCTTGATAGCATCATATCGGCCAGCTCAAATGTTTCGTCTTGTTCAGTATCTGCAGGAATGTTTACCTCTAGCACTCCTTTTTTGGCCATCTCTGTTGAAACAACTTTGATCAGACATTCCACACCCAGATGTTTAGAAATTCATTCTTTATGCTTGGAAATTATTTGGTTTTTTGACTATTTAGCAACAGATATGGCACATTTATTGTGGGTGATATATTAAAAGGAATTTAAACCATCTTCCTCCTAAAGTATTTACCATATTCTGTATTTTTGTTTGGATTTTTTAAAGAGGTCTTAATTTGACTGCTGTGGCATTATATAAGGCTTCCTTATCAACTGTTTTCCAGTATTCCAAATATAGGAAATATTTTGACTCTCAGTGATATCTGTTCTACTAAAATCTTTTTGCATTCTTTGTCAGAAAGAGCTTTTCAATCACTGAATTGTGATTTTGAGATTGTTTTACACTCGTCTCTTAATATTTTCAAGCCTTTAGCTTCATGTTATTTGTATCACTTTTCACTTAAATTGTATATCTTTGTTGTTGACAAGTGGACATCATCAATTGAAGTTGTTTACAGTGTATGTGCTTAAGACTCTATCATTCCACTTTTGTCTTGATTGACCCAAATAGGTCTTCTCTTCTAAAGACTGACAGGCAGAGAAGGGGGGAAAAATACTTCTTACCAATCCATTTGCTAGTCTTTTCTCACCTTTTCGACCACTCAGACCCTAATTGCACTATGTTACACAAATTTTCTTTCTAGACAGTATGTGTTATTTCTTAGTTCCTTATGTTGTAGAAGTGCAGAAAATGGCCATTATTTCCTTCAGACTTTGCTTTTGTGACCTGGATAATGAAATTTAGAAATTAACCTATTTTCTATGTAAAAATGGGCAAATTTGCACATTTTCATTTACATAAGGTCTGAATAAAACAACATATGAGTCAAGATTTATATGTATGTATACTAAAATTATATAAAAATGATTAGAAGTGAGTAGTTTTTTTGAGATTTGCAACTGTAAGGTAAATCACTTTACCTCCCATTATGTTTTCGTTAGACGCTTCTTGGTATTGGTGTTCAAAGTCCAGTATATCTCGGTGAAAGTGCTTTCCTTGCTTCTCTGAGTATGCTCCTATTTTCTCCTCAAATTATCAAGATGAACATTAAGGATATGGAATTTCAGGGACATTGTGCAGCCCATTTTGCCATAGTTCTTCACCAAAGCCTCAACCAGTTCCACATATATTTTGGCCTTGTGGTTGCCCAAGAAGCCCTGAACCACTGCGACAAAGCTGCCTCAAGATTTTTTTTCCTTCCTACTGAGCTTCTTGGGGAATTCTGTGCACTCCAGGATCGTTTATATTTGTGATCCAATGAAGACACGAACTTTGAGCTTTGCCTCAGACAGCCTAGGGAAGAAGTCTTGAAGGTACTTGAAGGCTGCAGACTTCTTATCAAGAGCTATGACAAATTGTTTTATAAGACCCAATTTTATGTGTAATGGTGGAAACAAACCTTCTGGAGGTCTACTAATGGCTCACACTTGACATTGTGCCTCCCCACAGAGAACTCGGTCTGTTGTGGTCAGTGCTTCTTGTTGTAGTGTGCTGTGGTATCCATGCTGTCCCAAAGGCAATGATAATGGGAAAATTTGGTAAAGTCTCCTTGGACACCCATCAGGAATGCCACCATTTTGCTAAAGGGGATTCTAACTGTCAGTGCTGATCATTGGATTGAATAAATTAGGATTGGTTTGCTTTTAAAAATTTAGAGAATTTGATTCACCTGTTGCATTGTTCATCAGGACTATTTCATTGTACATTACCTCCCAGATTCTACAAGAGTAACTAGGGAGTTCTCACCACATCCAGTTTTCAGTTGCTGGGGTGTTCCTCCACTCTTCAAAAAGAGGACAAAGTTGAGAGCCCTTTTACCTCAGTTCCTAAATGTTTCTCCCGGATAGGAATAGCACCTGCCTTCACAGGAGCCAATTTGTAGCACTGATTCAGATATGACACTGTGTTATTCAGTTGGGGTGTGCATGGTACTTTCATTGATCAATGATGATTTAATATATTCATGGAAAGAGGTCTACTATCTCCACATAATCTCAAATACAAAGTGATTCCATCACTAGGTCCTTGTTTCAGGAAAGTCTTCCACATTTCCTCCATATTTCCAGGGGAAAGTGGAATGTTCCTTGCCTGCTTGATTGGAAGAGTGAGGATGAATGTTTTAAATTCCCAGACATAATGAGTTCTGTTCCTTTGGTGGAGAAAGACATGCATGATCCTGTCATTCTGAGCTTGGGGTGGTGCCTTTTGGACTTCCTTAGATTGAAGAGAAAGTCTTATCTTAGTACACCTATGTTCTATGCAAATACTTTCTTTATGGGTAATGTTTGAACTGGTCCTTCCACCTTCTCAGTGTGTGATTCTGGCTATATTGTCAGTAGATAGTTAGTATGTTTTTGAAGTTTACGTTTTCTTAAACTGAAAATGTACTTTTAATAATACTTACCTCTGCTGTCTGACACTCTCTCACACTGCATACATTCAAAGAGCCAATACAAGTCTTGAAAAGTACTTACATTAGCTAAATAAGGTCCTTATGTACAGGACCTATATTAAGTGTGTACTGAAACTAGTTGAGAATTTTGCAAATTAAACTGTACCAAGGGTACATAGAAGAATGGAGCAAGCATAAATGATTAGATGGGCACAGAACAAGGAAAATGGTAAACTGAAAAAGTAATTAGTAGATGATAATTGTCTAGCCAATGATTCCACATACCAGACTTTTACTCAACAATTTTAAAAGAAAGAAGGGAGAGACACAATTTGTTGATAAATATTCATGTATATATATTAGCCTAATTTTCAACTCTTACTGTAAGTAAATGGGAATTTTTATAAAAGAGCTGTTTTTTTATTTTGCTAGTAATTTTTAAAGTATCTGACTAACATTTCATATTTCATAAAAAGTTGAAGGTAAAAGTTTTCCATTTATTATAGTTCACTCCATACAAGAAAGTATTTTGGTTAAAGACAATATTCTGCTTGAAATTGTTTTTGAAATACTGGTAACTTTTTCACTTGAATGGGTAGTGATTATATGAAATAAGATATGATTATTGTAAAAATGTAAGAAAAATATTAGTTTATATATTCAAATAAATGAAAAATTGAAAGCTGCTTTTTTTTTTTTTAAATTGTTTCTATTTTCTTGCAGACTTATTATTATTATGATAAGTGTAATTCACAGTTAGCAGGGTTTGAAAATTATGTTATTGTCTGCATTATAGTGTGTATGTGCTGTGCACAAAAGTATTTAATATAGTTAGTTTTGGTGGTAGTGAATTTTATGGGGGTTGCTAATTGGTTGCTGGGGGTGTGTATCAAAACAAAAACTAGATAAACTAAGGTGCCAACAAAAAAAAGACAGCAACATGACAAACCATCAACAAACTTTGTAATTAACAGATTTGACTGACATTTAAGCAATGAAGAGATACATCTACTCAACAAAGGACTCAACTTCACAGTAACACCTAGAAATATTCCGTCTGTCAAATGAAAGCTTGTCTGGAAGACATAGCTAGAAGACTGGTGATCCATTCTACACAAACTAAAAACACCAACAAAACAACAGAAAAGAACCACTAGAAAGAAAGCAACTTTGACAACAGTTCCATCAACAACCATCAACCTATCTTTTCAGGAAGAACTGAAAGCATCTATTTCCCTAAAACACCTCAAAACAGTATCTTAAATAACTTTCTCAAAGAATTTTCATGCAAAACCATCAACATAATGTTACAGAAAAGAAAACTAAAAAACAACCTCACACAAAATATATTAATTCTATAAACAACCTAAAACAAGACATCAAAATTATAAAAGCAGATAAAAGCAATGCTACAGTTATTACGAACACAAATGAATACATTCAAAAAATGAACATTGTATCAGATACAAACAAATTTAACTAAAACAATTCTATCAAAAACACATTAAAATAAATTAAACAAAATGCTACTACAAATGGTAAAAAACCAACACAATCTCAGAAAACCTTTATTCTTACTAAAGAAGGACCAACTCACACACTCTACAACTATATGGCACCTCCAAATCTCACAAACGTGATTGTCCACTATGACACACACGAGGGCTGTTAAAAAAAATATGTGGACTGACGGTATAAAACAAAATGTACTTTATTTTGAAGTTACAGGTCTGGGCCCCCATAAAAATACTCTACTCCCCATTGCACACACTTATCCCAACAGTGTTTCCACTTGTTGAAACAGTCCTGGTACACTTCTTTTGTAATGTCTTCCAGCTCCTTCGTTGCATTTGCCTTAATCTCGGGAATCGTCTCAAATCTTCTTCCTTTCAAGGGTCTTTTGAGTTTGGGGAACAAGAAAAAATTGCAAGGAGCAAGGTCAGATGAGTAGGGGGGTGGGGAAGAACAGTGATCGAGTGTTTGACCAAAATCTCACAAGTTCTGAGGCACAAATTTTGCAGCAACGAGGTGCATCTTCAATTTTTCAGTCAAAATCTCATAACAAGATCCAACTGATATCCCACACTCTTCAGCAAGCTCCATGACAGTCAGACGTCGATTGACCTGCGCCAGGATGATGATATTGTAGACGTGTGGGTCGTCAGTTGACATGGAAGGACGTCCAGGACGCTCATCATCTTCAATGGACTGTCGACCATCCTTAAAATGTTCATGCCACTTGAAACATTCCGTATGCTTCATAGCAACATCACTGTAAGCCGTGTTAAGCAGAGCAAAAGTTTCAGTCGCAGATTTTCCAAGTTTAATACAAAATTTCACAGCAAGTCGTTGGTCCTTCAGGTCATTCATTCTGAAATTCGCCAAACGAAAAAATTGAAACATTCCGTACGCTTCATAGCAACATCACCGTAAGCCGTGTTAAGCAGAGCAAAAGTTTCAGTTGCAGATTTTCCAAGTTTAATACAAAATTTCACAGCAAGTCATTGGTCCTTCAGGTCATTCATTCTGAAATTCGCCAAACGAAAAAATCGCACTTCACGTAAAACCACATAGCTAATACACAAATGAACATATCTGCAATCGGGAAATGGCATCGTAATCAGCTGATGTGTGTGAACCTAGTGAATTCCCTTGGAACCAACTGGAGCTGCAAAATTTAAACAGTCTGCGTATTTTTTGAACAGACCTCATAATGTCGAACTATGAATCATTTAACTATAACCTTGATAAATACATGGAGTGGGCATTTTTTAAATATGTAACATCAGTCAGCTGCTTTTTTCAAAGACTTGTAATTTTAAATCTATTCTTAATCAACTAAATCATAAAGCCCTAATGGCCAGTTTTGATGTAATCTCTCTTCACAGAAGTCCCAACCAGTGAAGCCTGCAAGATAGCATTAGAACTTTATATCCAAAACCCAACTCATTGATACACACCCCCAGCAATCAATTAACAACACTTATAGAATTCATTACCACCAAAATTAACTGTATGTTCAATGACCAAAACTATTTTTTGCAGTCAGTGATATCAAGAAAACCCACTTGTAGAGAAATATATATGCAAACACGGCTGGTTTGGGTTGGTTTGCAGCTCTTCACATTGAAGAGCAAACAACATTTCGACCTTCTTCAGTCATTGTCAGATTCTCTTGTCCCAGCCATTCAACACCCAAGGGTGGTGATACTTGTTATTTATTTCTTCATGTTTTTTTTTCTTTTATGTTTGTGACAGTCATAAAAGAGCAATACATGTAACTGAATCAGATGTGGTTCAGTCTTCTTCTGAGATATATTTTTTTGGTTCCACACCTCAGTCTCTCTTTGGGAATTACCTAAAGGAGGATTTTTTGTCACAATCCTTCCACCAGTTTGTTGTGGGATTTTATTTGTTTTGTAGGTGAAGGTGAAATTTTGTATTGTCTTAAGCTGAAAATCTATTTTTGACAGATACCTCTGTTCACATTTTCCACCTAGCTTCTCTATTTCTGGTGATAAGTGGTATTCTTCTGACTAATCTTAAAGTGATTAATAAATTCAACTGTGGAGACAGTGCTGATTATGATGGAGGTTGTGCCATGCTTCTCTTGGTGGCGAGCTGCTGCATAATCATTTATGTGTGAATGTGCAGAAGGAGGTGGAAGGCTAGTGGCAAGTACTGAAAAGTTGTGCTGATAGAGGGCAGTACTATTTGAGATAAACTTTTGTGAGAGGAATTAAGTATCTATTGGAAATACATTTATAGTTTAGTGAAATGTGAACTTAGTAGCATAATTGTAAGTTTAATTCTAAGTCTTGAAAATAAGAAACCTTTAAAAGCTAATTTTGATATCTGTGTTTGCACATTATATGTAGTGTTGAAAATCAAACATCTTGCTAGATTAATGGATGATATATATATATATATATATTAACACAAATCTCATAGACATTATAGATGAGTCTGCACTTTTTTGGCTTGATTTTGTTATTGCTGTGTGTTTGTTAAAGTGCATACAAGAGTTGTTTTTTCAATGTCATCACGTAGTATCATAAAATTTATATGAATGTAATTTTTTGTATCTTTCTCAGCATAACGTATTTGATGACTAGTATTAAAATTACTCTTCTGAATAGTCAGTAAATGTTTACCTTGGTTGGTGATGTTTTACACTTAATAAAGTCTCAGATACTGAAATACAAATGGAGGTGAAAGAGATATCAATATATTTCTTTTTCTTTTCTTATCCATCCTTAATTCTTTGTGCTTCATTCTAATATCCCACTTTATTTTGGGTAGATTAGTTTCAGACTTTAGCTGAAAGACCCCTTGATGTTGATGAGAGCTGATTAGTTGTTAAAGCAGCTCTGTAGTTACTGTAATAAATTTCTTATTTGTCAAGAAGAAATATAAAAATAGTCTGTGCTAAAAAGAAAACACATACATGATATAAAAATAAATTCAGGAATGTCATTGTCGTTATTCAGCAATAATGATTGTCTTTTCATAACTAGAACATAGGAAACTCTGTCTCTAAACACTTATGTTTATACAGACAAAGCTTTTAAAATAGGTAACATTAAATGTTTGTTTTTCAGATTTTCTTGAAAGGTACAAATTAAAGGGGAAAAATAAAATATTTTATGCTTCTATAATTATATACTGTTTATGATTTTAAAGTTTCAATACTACAGCTTCCTGACTCTTATGAGTATGATATCAGGAGTTTTTAATACACTACTTAATTGATTTAATGTTAAGTTGTTTTTTTTCCTTTTGTTATTAAGATCTCCTTCTTTGAAATATTGACTGCATCTTTTAATAGTTTTGCTCTATAAGTATTCTTTCTCAAAGATTGTAAAACACTTGTTTATATAAACGATATTATTAGTAAATGATCTATACTGTTGTGTGCTTAACTTTAGTTAAAGTATTATAAACATTATCATCTTTGTTTTTCTAAACATACAATCTATCTGATGGCCAGCATTAACCTTTAAACAGCAGGAATGTTGTAGTTAGTAGCATCAGTTAATGCCTGCCTGCCATTTAAGGGTTAAAGTAATAATAATAGTAGTAGTAATGTTTAAATATTTAAGGGGTATTTTAAACAGTTACTTCTAAGCTCATTACATTTATTTAGTGTTTCATTCACTATACCAAAAAGTAACATTGATTTCAAGTTTGAAGCCACCTAGTAATGAATCCAATATAACTTAAGTGACATTTAAGACATTTATACTTATATAATACATTTGAATTTTTTAATGTAGATATTACATCTTTCAAGTTTGAGAAATTGTTTCCATCTACATTCGAGTGTAAAAGATACATTTTTTATTCAACTTGAAGTTAAGCACAATGGCACAACTTAAACATTGTTGATTTCTAATTAAACTTTCATTTTTACCTGTACATGTTAGTACTAAAGTAATTTGTTGTCTGGTAACATTCAAAATATGGCTGATTGAGAACTTTTATAACATATAAGTAGTCAAATTGTATGGCTTATAAAGCCTCCTGGAAAAAATGTTTTGGGGTTATTTATGTAATAGTTCATATGGACTAGTTGTATTATTTCTTTGATAAATTAGTATTTTTACCAGGTTCTTATTTAAAAATAGTTTGAAAGTTGCAAGTAAAATGTATTTAGAATAATTAAAATTGAATTTAAAAAGTTTTTATGATATTTGTGGAGGCATTGTGATGAAACACAGACAGGTGTTAAAGATGTTACCCATGGTGTCACTTTTCACACCTGTGAGGATATGCCACTACAGTAGCACATAAATTTTGTTCTTATAAAATATGTTTAATATATGTGTAGCCAGATAAGCATTAAAATGAATAAAATTCATAAATATTGCAGTAAGAAAATGCTGTGTAAAAATATTTTGCAAGGAAATTTAAAAACATTTAAATTTTAATTTAAAGAAAATTAAGATAATTACTGTTCACTCGAAGATATTTTTTACCATGGCTAATGTTATATTCCAGAAAAAAAAATCATTATTTAAAAACATGTCTTGAATGCACATTGAAAAGAGTTACACAAAAGTACCTTTTAATTTACTACAGGATAACCTGTCAAGACAGAGGGCTCAGGCACATGATGAAACATATTATTTATGGGCAATGAGATTCTTCATGGAGTTTAATCGCTTATATGCTTTTAATGTGAGCTTTGTTAGTGAGACAGTGTCCATCCAAGTATTTCATTACATCCACACCCAGCTAGAGAAATACTATGAAATGATGATGACAGACAAGAGAAAGATGACTCTGTGGTCTAGAAGGTAAATCTAATTGTTTGTTAAATTTTCTTGCATTCTTAGTTGTTTCTGTGGTCAGTAATCTATTGTCATTAAATTAACATTTTTAATTGGGGTCAATATATAAAAAAATAATATGTTAAACTCTTTAATATATGGCAGTTATTTCTGCTTAAAGAAATTATTTTGGAATAATGGAAAATTTGACAATAAAGACATAAACTAAAGATTAAAAATTAAAAAGTTACCAGTATGAGATATAAGTTAGGATGACAATAATTCAGCATAGCACAAAGGTTTGAATGCATTACAGTAAAACAACTTTGAGTAAATATGTATTTAATATTCATTATAGCTACTACCAGTATAAATTTGTAATGGAACATTATATACAAGAACTATATTTTTAAATTGTTGTAGTTGTTGGTTTTTTGTGGGTTAATTTCAGAACAGTGTGAACAAATCAAAAATGTATTTGGTAAGGGTATGTAGCAGCTCTTTTAAATGCAAAATACTGATACCTTCATATTATGGATGTATAAATTCCTTGTTAATGATATCTTTTGTAATTAATGGCATTGGAACATGAAGGAATATGTGGCAGTTTTGGCACCACAACTATTCAGAAAAAAAGACTTGCAACAAGTCATACTGCCAGGTGTAGTGAAAAAAGTGTATGGTGTTGTGTAACAGGTGAGAATCCATGAAAACAAAAGTTAGTGTCAAAAGTCGTACACTTGCTGTAGACACCAGTATGCAACATAACCAAGAAGAGTGTTTGATAAAGTGACAAATGTTTCTTCCATGGCATACCTGTTCAACCATCATGTACCTCAGGCTTCCAAGCATCTGAAATATATGATATAGGTATTTGCTGTACTGTATAGAGTCATACTGGCAAGGTTGCTAGTTGAATTTCTGTTTGATTTGACAGTTGAAACAGGTGCTGGAAAAACAATGACACAATTTTTGTACACTAAATGGATTGTGAAAAGCATGTAGGGAGGAATGAGTTACTAGATAAAACATGAACAGACTGGTAACATCGATTTAACGATATCTTAAAGCCCCTAACTCATTTTAATATAGCCTACCAGATCTCTCTGTTAGTGTTTTATGTTTAATCTGTGATGTTTGTCATCCTAATTGATGATAACATCACTAATAACACTAAGGGATAAAGTTGGTTTGTTAGACACTGTAATGCTATCATGAGCACCATTATGGAAAATAAATAAGACATTTAACTTTAAGTTTATTTTTGAAGTTCTAAGCCATTTGGTGTTTAAATTTTCTTTGAAGTTTTCTTTTGTATAAGGATAATAATAATTATTCTAGGAAACTTGTATGATAATTAAGCTAAAGTTATATGTATGCACAAACAGTAATAATAAATTTTGAAATACTGTCTAAAATTGTAAAATTATCTATGATTTTGTATAAATTAATTTATTTTCAAATAAATTAAACATTCATTATCCCCATTGAGACCATGATTTACATATTTCTGTAAAACTTGTAATTTTATTAAATTTCATTTTAGTGCTTTAAAGATTGATTTAATAGTGGAACTTCTCTGAAGTTGTATCAGACACACTTACACAAATATATGAATTTTCTTTCAGCCATTATGATGCAGTACTAGTTACAATGGAACCTTATTTTAGACCATCAAAAAAGGTTGTACTTTCTTATCCTTAAACACATCATGTTTCTATTTTATACAATACTGCTTTTGAAACAACTCTTATCTCAAACTTTTTCATGTTTAATGTTTGGTAGAATTCATCTTGCCTTGAAAGCTTATCAGGAACTCTTGATGACATTAGCAGTCATGGATAAAAGTCAAGAAGAAGCAGTACAGAAGAGTGCTAAAATCATGAAAGGTAACCTCTCCTGTTAACTTACATTATAACATATATTTTCAAGTTATATTTGATGCAGACCATGAAAAGTCTAAAAATGTGTAGATGAACTTTACTTGTTCAACAACAATTATGGTGATAAATTTGTATTGACATTTTTGACAATTTGTAGGGTATAAGAAAACAAATTTTTCATTTAATGCTGCTCATTTATTGATAATATGTAAATTTTGCCTTACATAAAACTAGTGTATTTCTCAAATGGAAGAAGGTATCATGCAAAGGGACTAAAAAATATCAAACATAAAGTTTAATTTTTCTATTGAAAATATGGTTATTTTGTATGTGACAGTTTTAAGAAACAATATAGATAATAGTCATGTTTTGAAGAGTTGAACCTGACTGATCCTAAATGTTTACAAGTCAAGCTGACCCTGAATCATAAAGTATTAATTTAGATTTGGTGCACTGACATTTTTAATTTCAAGTTTGTACATCTAAACTATGCATGTAAAACTGTCTGTGATTTTTATCTTTTAGGAAACATGTTTTACATGGTGGAGTACCGAGACTTACTGTTAACTCTGCTGATGCACTATGATGAGATCAAACTTTCTAGGTAAGTTTCAGTTTTTGTTTGGTTTTCTATTCAATAACTGACTTTTAACATATATTATTAGGCTTATCTGAAGTGGACAGATATATTTGCTATGAAGAAACTACCTTGAAAACTGTAAAATAAGTCATAGAAGAGAAACTAGAATCTCTTAATTCAATATTTTAGTTAGTTATCCAAAATATATCGAGTACAAAATTTGATTAAGTTTTGAAATTCAGTAAAATTAACTGTGTGATGCCTGCAGCCTGCATATACTATTAAAATACCTTGAGAATTTATCATTTTTTGCAGATGCAGAAGTAAAAAATTTTTTCTTGAACAAAGACGATGAAAATTTCTATGCTTTAAGGTTACATTACTAACTAAGAATAGGGTAAGAACATTCTATATACTGTTTCAGAAACAGTTACACAAATAGTTCCTCAAACAATATATATATAAAATATTTAGTTTCTTAAAAGAATGTGCTACATTAATGGTGGAAAATAAATCAATATTGCTATAAAATTAGATTACAATTGTAATTTTTTTCTCTGGAAATATTCTTATATGAAGACTTTTTTAGTGTAAGCCAACAGCTTACACTAGGTTTTTATGTTGTTTCTCTTGAACTACTTGCTTTGTTTTCTAAAGGTTTTTGTATGAAAGGATTTACTATGTGATGTGGTTGCTCTTGTTATAGATCTTATTTGAAAGACTTAGTGGAAACAACACATGTTTTTTTGAGGATGTTAGAGCATCAGTCTCATAACAACTCTCATCTGATCATACAGAATAAGAAGAAACGTTCAAGGAAAAACAAGAATAAAAAGAAGGCTAAAAGTATGAACAACTTTTCTCCTAATAAATTGCTATTTAATTCAACTTCCTTTTTGAATTAAAGTTGTTGAAAATGGAAATATATGTAAAACTTTTTAATTATTTAAGTGTAGCACCATGTTTAGCTACAATGCTGCTGATATTTCCTTTTTTTATTCCATTTATCCTGTATTGTACATTAAAGTATACTTTTTTTTTTGTTAGGTAATGTAAATATGTTTTAAATTGATCAACCAGTCCAATCCCAATAAAGTCGTGGATCTAGGGCTACTTCTAGACTTTTCTGCACTTATACTAAAGAATCCATTTTACTTAATTTTTTTTTCATTTTACCTGGTGGTTTCAGGTTTAGTTTATCCATTAATCAATTAAAATTGGATGCTTTATTATTACTCTATGTAACATAAATTTTGTTCCTGGACAGTATCATTATTTTTTAATTGCTTATGTTGTAAAAGTGCAGAAAATGGCCATTATTCCCTTCAAACTTTGCTTTTGTGATATAGATAATGAAATTTAGAAATTAACCTACTTTCTATGTAAAAACGGGCAAATTTGCACATTTTCATTTACATAAGGTCTGAATAAAACAAAGTATGAATCAAGATTCACATATATTTATGCTAAAGCTATACAAAAATGTCTAGAAGTGAGTAGTTTTTCAAAATTTGCGACTGCAACATAAATGACTTTCACATATCAGCTTCCAAATATAGCTTCATATCATGTTTTCATTATATGCTCCTTGGTATAGTTGCTCAAAGTCAAGTATATTTTGGTGGAAGTTCTTGCCTTACTCTTTGAGGTGCCAGGGAAAGAGAAAGATACTTATTCCCGTTATGGAGCAACACAGTTTTGATGCTTCTGGGTTTGTTTGGGTTGCAGGCAATTCATCTAACAAATCCCATTCCTTGAGCCAAGATGTCAAAAGCTCAGCATTCGGCTTTGTTAGGCCAAGATCTATGATCAAGTCATTGAGGTCCCTTTGGTTGGGGTAGTGTGGTTTTCTCTCACGAGCTGCACCTCTAAAATTTTAATCTGGATCTTCAACATCTACCTCCTCTTCTGAGGATGGCTGCTTTCTCTCTGGCAGAGTGGGTACAGGGAACTCAGGGCAGTGTGGCACTGGGGCGATGGATGATGGAAGTTCCGGATATGTGATAGCAGATGCATTTTTGCCAGCCCAACATTTGGAAGGGTCCACCGTGGAGAAGTAGCAGTTGATTGAGTGGTCGGTGGGTTCATGCCAAATTCTTGGAATAGCAAACTTCATGGCTTCCTTTTCCTCTCTGTACCATCCTGCAAAAGAGCAAAATAAAATTATTATGAAGAATAAATTTATTTCATCCTCTATCAATGCATAAGAGGTTCATGCAAAATATTTTGATATTTTTTCTATACTATAGGAAATAAAAAAAAAAAACTTTAAAAGATCTAAAATTAAAATTTGTATAATTTAAAATCTTACTATTCAATCAAGCAAAAATCGTGTGCCTTACCTTCTAGAGTTTTTTGCAGTGCTTGCAGGGTTTGTCTTGATCTGCAACAGGCATGCTGAAATATGCTTTGTAGGCTTCACACACTTTAGCAGATGCTGTCACAGAGCACTTTTTAGTTCTTGTTACATATCTCTTTCTTTGTGAATCTGACGATGACTGGGGAAGGTCGAAATGTTGTTCACTCCTCTATGTAAAAAATTTTCTCAACCCAAATGAGCTGTTTTTACATGTATATTTTTTTACAAGTGGGTTTTCTCGACATCACTAGTTCGTGTTTCGATGAATTGGCCACATACTTAGCAGAATGCATCTGGAGAATGCTTGCAGCTTCATGAATCCATCTCTGATAAAATCAGATAGGTCTATGTGTTCACTTAGGCAGCTAGAACTAAACTGAAGTGGTGAGCCCCTGTATATATATATATTACTATAGAAAGTTCTAGAAAATTCTGAAAGGTTCTTGAAATTTTTTACAAGTTCTACAACATTAGAAAATTCTTGTAAGTTCTACAACATAATGTAAAGTTCTTGTAAATTTGAGAAAATTCTCTATCAGCTACTAAGCACTGAATCTAGCTGGAAGGTTCTTGAAAATGGGTAAATTTGAAAATTTCATTACCAATGTCACAAAAGCAAAGTTTGATGCATTTACTTTAAGCATAAGCAATTAGGAAATAACTCTTTCTTTCCAGGAACAAGAAAAAGTAAAAATTTTGTTACATAGTGTTAAATATTATTTGTGTATTTTATTGATGAACAATATGTGATTTAAGGGAAAAGCAAGATTCCTGTGTATATTGTTTATAAATCAAGTGTGGTGATAAGAATACATGTAATTTCTGACATTAAATTATATGCTTTAATTCCTATATTAGTTACTAATGTTGCACTGAATCAGTGAAATAATAGTTAAACAATAGTTTAAAGGAAAACTGGTGCAAAAAGATAATATTTCTACCCATGCAGGCCCACATGCAGTATGTTTGAACGGGAGGGTACTAATTTATGAAATGATCAAAAGTCAACACATATTGTGAGAAGTACAGTCAGCATGCTTGCTAGAAGTACAGAATTCTGGTGACATGCTCTCCCAGAAACCTTGTAAAAATAGGTGTTTTGAAATTAAATCTAGAAACAATTTTTCTTGAAATAACAATTACATAGTGTTCACATGAAATCCAATGAGAAGTCAACAAAACAATTTTCTGTTGTAACACTGCATTGAGGACTGGACTTAAATTAGCATAAATATGTATGTTTTAGTGTATTAAAGTACTGTATTGTCTACATGGAGAGTAGGTATTCATGGTTAAACCATATTATTAGTTTAAATAACTATATATAACAGTAGTGTATTAGCTATTTCAGTTATTGGCTAAATGCACAACTGAAATAACTTCTTAGCATGCTCTAATCTTTGGGGATGCTTTTCCACAAATAATTTAGATACACTTTTAGTGGTGATAGCAGTGTCATAATGATTATGTATTAAACCTAGGGTACCCAGTCTTTCTTCAGTTTGGCAGTTTGTCGGACATTCACATAGCTTAGTGTGGCAAAGAGTTTCAGTAACATAAACATATATGATACATTGAAGCATACATTTAAGCAGTCAGCCAAGTATCTGGGGCCTGTTCTGGATAGGTATAGAAAGCTATCTTGTCTTCCATCAGTTAAGTTCTTCATAAAAAATATTAGAATTTGGCAAATCTTCTCAGTAAAAATGTGTGGTTTTGAAAATTGAACTTTCTAAAAGTGAAATACCTTTTTTACATGAAAGAATTTTGTTAAAACGTTTTTTTACTATGTTATAAAGTGGTTACAAAGCAACCAACTACCACTGGAAAATAAGTGGAGTAACATAAAATAAATTAACAGTTGCTACTTGCTGATCCTTAAACTTAATGCCTGGAGTTTGACTTTTTCTATTAAACTATCAAATTTTTATTCTAGTTTATAACAAAGATTTTATAAATTTTGTTGCATTAAGTGAAATTTATTTATGTTAAATTTTAAAATTATGCATTATTGTTTGATGGTCAATATGTAAAAATAAGGATGAAAACTTAATAAAATTTATATTATTTTTGTTTCAAGGTGACATCATCAAATCACAACAGCCCAGTGAGGATCAGTTGGAGAAACAATGGGAAGATGTGTCGGTAGATCTATCTGCTGTCTTACGGGGAGATAGAACAATAACTGGTGATGTTACGCCATTTGATGCAGCTAGTGAAAAGAGCCTCGAAGACCAAAAGTAAGATTTGTTTCGTTAGAACATCATTAAATAGACTATTATTACAGATTTGGCTTTGGAAAAATTGTGTATTTCTAGAGATTTTGACTTGAGTATTACAAGTGTAATAAAATTATAGAGTTAATCAGATGTGTTTTTCAAAATGTAGTATGTTACATGTTTAATGTTTGTGACTTAACACTAAAACCAATAATGATCAGACACATTTTTCTTGATAAGTAACTGAAGAAACAAAAGTACCTTTTTAAATCACTTATTTATCTCAAATTTGAATCACACGCAACAGAAAAAAGTTTTTAAAAAATTAAGTAATGATGATAAATATATTTTAAAGATATTTATATTAAATATTTTACATTTATGTTGAATTAAGAGTTTTAATATATAATTATTTTTGTATAACTTAAGTGTTGTTGTTTTTTTTATCAGAGGTGATGCAGTGAAAAAAATTCAAAGAGCACTTCAAGAGAATAATGCTGCAGACTCCGTAGCTCTCTATCGAGCAGCAAGGTGAATGTTTTTTTATTGTTGATTATGTAAATGCAAAAATCTATAAAAATTTTATTCTAACCACTCATATAATTTATATTTTGTTCAAAGTTTTTTAAAATGATTTAAGAATTTTATATAAAAAAAATCATACCTTTGTTTAGCCATAGCATAGCAGCTCATATAATGGCTTTGAGTTTTTTCTGTCTATTTTTTTTCAAATGCAAACTTTGTCTCTTTACTGATGTTCAGTATTATATTTGTTTAACTGTTCTTATTTTCTGCTGATATTTGGTTGTTTGGTCTCTACATTTATTTAATAGATTGAATGCTTTAGCTAATGATCATTTATAATTTACTGTATACACTTTTTATAAATCTGTAGGCATATGTAACTGCATTTTGCATGAATGTGACACTAAATTTACTTTAATGTTGCCTGGCAGTTGAAGTTTATGATCTGGAGAGTATGAGAGTTAAAAACAATATTTATTTATCGTGATAATGATGTCAACAGTACTGGGACATTGCTTTGAAAAGCTTGCACTAAATCTGTGTACATCAGCTATGATATTGTTATTCATAAAATAAAATTGCAACATTAAAATTTTTGAGTTCATTTGACAAAAAATAACTATAATGGCTAAATTTATACAATTTGCAAAAAATTAATTTATTTTATTAATACTGCTTTTGCTGAATAATTAGCAGTGCAATCCATATCTTTTTATCTGAAGCCTATGAAGAAAGTCTTTCATCACCATATGCTTCACACTTGCTCATCTTTTTAGTTGAGGATGACTTACTTAATAGCTTTTGTAGAGAAGTTGCATAACTTTGTTGTTTTAGTTTTGTTTCCTTAGTAAGTTGTTATTAGTTTTCAGGTCATATAAAATTTATATGAAGTAAAACTTCAACTTCAGTATTTTTCCTTGTGTTAAGGGTGAGAGCTATGTTAATGAATTAAGAACAAATTATGACTCTAGTTTGGTACACTTGATTGTTAGTGATATTTAAACCATGAGTGAAATAATAGTGTTTAGGGTATAACTTCACAGATTCATTATTTAGATTGTGGTAGCTCAACTAACAGTGTGGTTATTGTCATTATTAATAGCTTATATGATGATCTAATTTTAATTATTATTGCGTTACTAACAGGGATGAAATCCTAACAGTATTTACCAGTACTTGGATTTATTTTTGAAGCTAGAACTAAATGCTGAGACTTGTTTGATCTACTTTTCATGAAGTTCTCATTCCTTTTGTCAGAAAGCAGACATGTACTGATAACTCGCAGAATCAAATCAACCATTAAATATTCAAATAAACCACTATAAGACCTAACAAAATTAATTATTATTTACAACACTGGTCAGATGAAGCTATTTAAAAGCTTTGATATTAATTATTATTAAATTAATTGTGTAGTCTCTTCTGGTTATTTGATTTGATTAATTGGTCAATAAAAATAAATACAGTGGAACCCCTCAGATTCAGTCATCCCTTGAAAGCGGTCATTCATTCACAGTCCCTTTTGTTTGTTTACCTAATGCCTAATTATGTGCAGTGGAACTACTCTAACCAGGCCAGTTTGTCTCGGTTCTGAAGGTGGCTGCTTTAAAGGTAATCCACTGTATATCCAAGTGACATATTTTACCCGTCCTTGATATTAGTGTGTATAATATCTTTTTGTCATTCAATATAATGGGAAGCAAAGTGAAAAATTTGTGGTAAATTTACAATTATGAAATTTTTAATTTAGTTTCAATTAAAAACAAAGGTTGTATGTCTTTGTCCTTTACAGAATAAATCATAATTTACATATGCGAATAAAATCCTTTGTTTTTTTCACATATGAATACCAGCAATTTTTTTGTTGATATTTTTCAACTCTTGTTACTGGGATAAATCTAGTTAGTAAAATATTCATGATGAAAAGTATGTGCATCTTTAACAAGTTTTGTATTTTTAGTGCTCTAAAACAAAATTATTTGCTTGAAAATGTAAGTTTAATTACTTCAAGAAAAGTATCATCTATTGTGTATAAAAAATAAGCACAGCAAAGGTATGTAGAATTGTGTATCTTTTTTTTATTTTATATGTTAGAAAAACAACTAGATTTTATTTTAATGCCATTATTCGTGCTTTAAGAAATACAATTTAATTTATTCATACTGGCTGTTTTATTTTTCTAGTTTTTCACTATTCTTATGAGGCTTTTTAATTTGCTCTTATCTTTAGATGAAAATACTATTTTTTTCCCACTTTAACTATTATTTTGGTTTATCTCAATATGAAATAAAATTTGTCACAAGAACACATTATTGTATTATGAATATAATTCACTGACCCTGTTATTAACTTAAGATATAAAGTATTTCATAATTTTGTAATTTGCAAACCTTGTAGCATCTTGGTGGCATCATAGACGTATCATTTTAAGTAAGATGAGGAGTAAATTGTCTTCTATGTTTTTGATAAATGATTTTATATTGAATGCAACCTTCATCCCATTGAAAAATAATTGAGGAATAATGAAATGCTTATTTAGCTCAATACATTTTTTAAGCTATCAAGTTGAAACATGTGCACCAGCTCTTCCTAAGTTTCTTTCTTTACCATGACTACTGTTTGCATAAGTTTTAGTTGCACAGTGTTTGGTTTTTGTGTGTGTGAAAATGTGCATATCTATAACAGTTGTGTCTTCAAATAGTTAGACCCTGATAGTTTTAATGGACATTATTAATTTTTAAAACTATGAATTGATGGTAACAAAACTGATACAGTGGCTTAATTTATGGTAAATACATCTGTGTGTTTTTGCACTTTCAAATTTTTTATGTTGTGTATTAAATTGAATTTAAATCTGTTTCTATTGTAAATGCATGGATCATGATGATTACACAAGTTTTGCTAAAAAAATTTGAAAATAGTATAGTTTTCTTATATCAAAACACGTATTCTTGTATTTCCGTATGAATAATGCTGAGTTTTTTAAACAAAAATATATTATGTGCACTCAACTAATGGACTTCCAGTATATCAAGATATGTTTTTAACAAGACTGAACTTTTACTGTTTTTGTTTTATTTGTCACTGTTTCTTATACTGTTCATATGTCTAAAGTATTCAAAAGTCATTTGAAACTGCATATCACATCTTTAAAGCTTAAAGGAATGTTGTAAAGTGTTTCAAAATATTTATTGATTGTGTTTAGTAAATGAGATGAACTACCACCTATGACAGAAACTGCTTATATTGATAGTCTTAAATAGGCCCAGTGATGGCATGAGATGTAAATAGCTTAGGAGGCTCAATTTCATTGAGCCATAACTTTTATGTACATGATATAATCTTTGATCTTGAGCCAGCCAATTACATGAAGCACAAGTTTTATAAAAAGTATCCAAGGGTGCCAGGTGGTGGAAGCAGGATAGGGTAATGAGATTGACTGACTGATTAATAAAGCATTGATTACTTTTAAATGAACTGTTTTGTTTTAAAGTAAAAATCAATTTACATAGTTTTAAGGGGAAATATACACTTGGTATATATTTAGTTGAGAAATATGGCAATATCATTAATGCTGTTCAAAAAATATAATTAAAACTCTTTTTGATGCACATTTTGAACACATTTGTTCAGAAGTTATTACAAAATTGTATTTGTAGAAATAATATTTTATAGTAGAAGTGAAGAAAATGAAATTAGTAGACAAGTGTTTTAGTTTTACTGATAGTAAAAATTGGAACTTGAAGTTGTCACTACCTCTGTTATTGTAAAGTATAAAGTGTTTTATAACTATATTGACTGATGCTGACAATCAGTTTGGTTACTAGCTTAAAGTCTGACACTTGTGCAAGACAATAACATGAGAGTTAACAGGAAATATGTAAAGTTTTGTAAAAGTAGGAAATTTTATACTTTATCATAATATAGATTTGTTGTCTTGTTTTCAAACTACCAAAGATCTTATTAATGCATATATTTCTTTTTGTTAAAAGAGTAATTTTTACTGTGATTACAGGCATAGAAAAATAATTATTTCTAACATAAAAATATATAACATTGTTTTGACTTAATTGACTCATTAATAAGACAGGTCTATTTGGATCTAGGAAGCAATGAAAGAGAAATATTTATGAAACAGCATATGAAAGTTGTTGAATATGGTTTTATGTACATGAAATGTTTAAAAATTAGGTTTAAATATCTAGGAAAAATTGGTAGATTATCTCTTAAACCATAATTGTCTAATTTTATTGTGAATTACAATGTTGAATAGTGGTGTTATTTTATGCTTATAAATCCTGTGGAAACTAATTTAAATATTCTAAGAAAATAATTTTCGTACAGAGAATTGTGGCCTGAAGGCAATGTTTTTGGAACATCTAATATGAAACCCGAGGAAGAATTTATGGCTTTACGAGAGATCTTCTTTACATCAATTCCAGGTAAGTGCACTGAGTGAACACTCTTTTCAAATGTTTTGTTTTTGGTATTTCTGGTATAGATAAACATTATTTCTGTTGATAGAAAGAAAGGAACAGGACAGAAGTTAGTTAATTAGAAGTGCAGCCTGAAAAAAAAATGCAAAAGGCTATAGTGCATTAACAGAAATATATACTGCAATTATAAGGTAATTTTCTTTATTTGTGTGCCCTTTATGTTGTAATTGGAATTAAAATTGTGTACCATTTTCATACTGAAGTCATCAATATAAAGTACATTAATATTTCCTTGTTATCAATATTTCTGTGTAGCAATACTGGTATCACTGGAAAAACTTTAATCAAACTCAGGAGAAAAAAAAATCTTGGACTGAATTGGAAAATTTTCTAAAGCAACAACAACAACTGTAAGATGCTGCCATCTTTGTTGTAACATGTCTAACCTTCACATTAGCTTATAGTTTATTTTCTTTGTATGTGACATTAAAGCACACAATTCTTGGAGTAAAAAAGTGAAGTGCATCAATAGTGCACTTAAAAGAAGATGAACTTCAAATAACTACTTGAATATCAAATTTAAGTACTTTATAATGCTCTTGACTGTATTTGGTACTGATAGGTTTTGAAGTTTATTTTAAATGAAGGATTGAAGGACACGAGTCTTTCTAAAAATATAAATTTCACTCTCGTGACCATGATGAGTTAAAGACAAGGTGAGACAGAAGACAACTATACAGACAACATTTTTGTGTTGTGAATTACTGGAGCTGGGGTATTAGCTTTGTAGCACTCTGTTTGCAGTTTTTTAAAGCTGATTTGTTATATTGTTACAAGATCTCAGTGATTGTTTCTTCTCAGGTTATTGTTGTAGTATGAGTTATTTTCAAGTATTAATTTTAGTAATCATCATTTCTAATCAGACACATTTTTCTGCTTTCTTTTGATTGCCATGTCAATGTTGTTAACTAAATTGGATGAAAGTTATTGGAGCCTATACTTTTACTAAAAACTCTTTCATTATATTTGGAAAATGCTCAGTAATACTTTTTTATGTGTATTTGATTTTAATAAGTGTTAAAATTTGTCCGTTTCTTCATTATTTCAAGTTGAAAACAAATTTCTTTGAAGCATAAGTTTTTTTGTGGGGAATATAAATATATATTAACATGGGCTAAACATATAAACACTAATTTGGAACACTGTATAAAGAGTGCTACTAATTTCCTTATAGTGAAATTTACACTAAAGTTTGTAATTGAAAATTTGATTTGACTAAATGCTCAGAGTATGAGTGTTTATTAAACTAAAATTTGAATAATGTTATAGGTGTAACAAAGTATAAATATAAATATCAAAATTTCTTACAAATGCATATTGGCTTTTTTATATTTATAACACTTGAAGTATTTATCATTATTAAAATCAAAGTTGGATGTAAAATAAAGTCTGATTTAAACATGCAAGAGTTGCTGTTTAAATTTTTAAAAAATATGTGTATTGTGATTTTATAGACCAACACATACACTGCTGGCCAAAATCTTAAGTCCAATGAAGATAAAGAAAAATATGCATTTTGCGTATTTGAGTAGAGCTTCAAAAGATGAAAATAAGAAAAGGGAAAATAAAAATAAAAACATTTTTAGTATTTAATAGGGAATATGTGAACACAGTGAAATTAGCCTAAATACTAGCTGGTCAAAAGTTTAAGACCATACCAAAAATAAGTCCTAAACAGGGTAGGAAATGCCCAACAAGAGGTTTCAGTAGTGAGTTGCACGGTCATCATTGCAAATAACTTCAAACATTCACTTTGGCATGGTTGATATTAGCATTTCCAGAAGGCTTGCTGGAATGTTATTCCAAGTGGTGACGATGACTTAACGAAGATTATGCACTGTTTGGAATTGATGTCCATTTCTAAAAACTTCCCTTGCCATCCACCCCAAAACATTTTTAGTGGGGTTCAGTTTGGGTGAACATGCTTGATGGTCCAAAAGAATCATGTTATTTGCCATGAAAAAGTTCCTTGTTCTTCAGTCAGTAAGGATGCTCTCTCCAATATGCCAATGTAGCCAGCTGTTGTTTGATACTCCTGTACAACCTGAAGCTCCATTGTTCCATGGAAGGAGAAAGCACCTCAGATCATGATGGAACCTCTTTCTTATCAGAGAACAAAACCTTTGTCCACTTTTCTACGTCCCATGTTTGGTGCTTCTCATCAAAGTTTAACTGAACTGGTTTGTGGTGTGGAAGTAGGCATGGCCTTTGAAGACATTTACGGTTTTTAAAGCTTTTCTCTTGTAGATGCCCTCTTATTATTTTTGAGCTGCATTCTGCATTCGTAAAGGCCTTAATTTGGTTCAATGATTGACTGAGGTCTTGCTGGACAACCCATTGAATCCTCCTGTTCAATGCCAGCAAAATTTTTATGGGTTGATCACTTGAAATTCTCGTTATGTATTCATTAGGGTCTTTTAAGAAATTTGCAACAACAGTTTTACTTCGCCCAATCTCGACAGCGATGGCACATTGATAGAGACCTTACTTTTGCAGCTCGACAATTCTGCCACATTCAAACTTTTTAGCCTTTGTCATGTTTTTACCCAATATAACACAGAAAATGTTGGTGGAAGATGTTGACCATGCTAATGCTTGAACACAGATGACTATATTTTGTTACGTGTTTACCGATTAACGCTTTGTTTCAGTATGGTCTTAAACTTTTGACCACCTCGTATTTTGGCTGATTTCATAATGCTCACATTTTCCCGATTAAATGCTAAAAAGTTTTTTATTTTTGTTTTCTGTTTTCTTAATTTCATCTTTGAAGCTCTACTCAAATAATTGGTTGAGTTTAACAAAGCAAAATGTATATTTTTTTCTTGATGTTCATTGGCCTTAAGGTTTTGGCCAGCAGTGTATGTGTGTATATATAAGAATATACTGGGAAGAATAATTACTTTAAAATGCTGTCATAAAATATTCATTTTGTGAAATAATAAACTATTGTTAACTCATATATCATTAGGAATCTGTTGTCATAGAAAGAAGTATGTCTTCCTTTGAGAAAATGCGATATCATTGTAATTCTACAGTTTATTTTAATTTTTCATTTAGAGGTTTGTACCAATAAGAAGCTTAGATTTACACTGAAGTTAAGCATTTTTTGTATTTATGCATGCATTTGTAACTTGGCATAAATTTTTTTAATGCTAAAGAAAACAACTCAGTTTCAGTATGTTTTATATTTGTATTTAACTTGTGATGCTGTGGTGTGTGAGAATAAAAACAAAATTAACACTCAGAGCACTTGCAACATTTTTTTAATTTGACATATGATATTAAAAAAGTCATTTATTTTAAAAGAAAGGTTTGTTTTACTTAGTTACATATAGTTTACATATTATTGGTAAATAATGAAGATTATATTAGAATCGGATATTAATGTTTTAGTTTCGGTGTGTATTAGTTTCTCTCCATGCATTTATCCATAATCAGAATTGTTCATGATAGATCGATATAGAAAACTGTACATGCGAGAGAATAAAATATGTATAATGATTTTACATCATACATTTACATATTTGTATATATTATCACTTCTACTGTTTTACATTCAGATTTCTTTATAATTAGAGTAATTTCTTCTGATAAAATACAAGGAAGCACTTTACAATATAATTTATTGTTCAATTTGGTCACTTAGACTGAGCTGTATTATGTCTGAAAAAATCATTCATAAGCTCTATGTAACATTGTTTCATCACATTCAGTCATAAATTGGTAATTATATATGTATGTGTGTATACAAGTTCAGTTTTTATGATTCTGTCTATAGAATGTAAGTGGATACAGTATTTGTGAAAAGTAAACCATTGAAATTCTTATATAAACTAAATTCTTCCAATTTAGACATTATGAGAAGAAATGTTTCATTACTACTGTACATGGTGCAATAGATTTATTAGAACAGTTTGGTGATTTTAAAATTTATAAATTAATTTAAATGAGAGAGTTTTATGATATATCTCACCAGTAGAGTTTTACTCTTTGTTGAACCAGAATACAAGGAGTACTTCAACCTACGTTTAAAAAATAATTTAAAAAGTAAAATAATTACACATAATGAAAAACTCCAAAAAGTACTTATCTAACAGTATCTCATTTCTGTTGCTGCTGTTGTGATTTTTCCAGCCAGGAGCTCCAAGTTGAGATGTTTTAAAAATCTGTATTTATTAAGGATATAAGTGATTGATACATTTTGGATAGTCAGTGTAGTATTCCAGCCAACAATAAACATTCTACAAATTCAGTGACAGATAGTGGATGCACACTTGTTTGCAGGTGTATCTTTCTTTAAAAAAATTAGTATTAAAGAGAGTAATTTAATTGTTGAACAAAAACTAGTTTTAAACAAACAAATTATTTCTTAACTTTTGAATCTGTATCAATATTAGTGAATTTTTGCAAAATTACATTTATTCTTGAATGAAAATCCAGTTTAACCTGTCTTGTTTCTATAAAGTATTTGTTTGAAAGTAAATTATTTGTCACAATCATTAAAATTAGTCATTACTGGAACATAAATATTGATTTTACTATTGTTTGTTAAAGCAATTTGGAAAAAATAAGATGAGTTTGTTCTTTAATCTAAATGTTCTTGTTAAACATGTATCTTTGACATAGTTGATTTAAATATTTTACTGAAATGACCCAGTATTAATTGGATAAACTATAAACTCCAATTATGAAACAGGTTTCTTGTTATGAAGACATTTGACAAGATATAATGTAAAATATATTCATTAGTTTTTTTATGAACCTATATTGATTTTAATGAATCATGACTTACATAAGCTACTTCCTAGACTGCATTTATTTCTGGTGCATTTATCACATTAATATGATGAAAACTATATTCATAGTTCATATATTCTATATGTTAAAAAAAATTAAAACATCATATCACTATCACAAAATAAAACAAGTTTTATGCTAGAAGAAAATTATGATTCAATTCAGACAACCAAGTTAAGTTATGATCCCACATGCCATTGTATTCCTTTTGTGGGGAATGTCTTTAATTTATTCAAAAAATATAAATAATGATATACGAGGAATGAAATATTATACAACTGATAAATTTTAACAATACAATCCATCAGTACTAGCATGACGGGCTTAAGTTTTTGATTTATAAGATGCAGTTTTGCCACTTTGGTATTCCAGAGAATGTTTATGCACTAAGTACAAACAGTTTAAGACCTGAGTCATATTCCTTAAGAACAAAAGGAAAGGCATGTATTATCATAGATCTATAACTTTGAAACTCAGCTGAGGGCATGACCATTTTTATCCAATGTATGTGGAAGTAGCTGTTGGAACTGTGGGTCTGGAAGAGCTTCTTTTGATGGGTCATGATATACATTATTGCTATCCATGATATTATATAATTTGTTTTTCATTTCATTTTTGGAACTTCTTTTTACTTTCACTGTATCCTCTGATACTGTCAAGATGGAAACTTCATCCCTCTGTGGACTGTATGAAATGCTGCTGTTTCTTCTGACTTGACATTCGGCAGCACCACAAGATATTTTCTGGCATCGATATGTAACTAATCCTAATATTGCAAATATCACCAACAAGCAGATTCCAAAAAGTGAGAAATATACTTTTAAAGTTGTTGTTGGATGTCTTGATTTTTCATGGATATTAACAGCTGGGGACTTGTGTTGTTTTGTTTGAGTTAAAGATAATTCTTGGAGTTCTGTAGAGTTGTAAGGGCTTTTAGTTGTATTGGGTATTTTTGTTTTGTAATTGCTTGATTTTACAGTGTCTTGAACTGGTGAAGACTTACTAAAATAATTTGAATTTAAAATATTTTCGTATTCACGATAATTTTCTGTAGCTTTTATGGTAATATTTGTTTCTGTTTGAACATTTGTTGTATTTAATGTGTTATTAGTAGCATAATTAAAAGGAACAACAAATGTTTCATTTGGTTTTAATGATGGTGTAAAGTAATTTGGCATAACTAAATGATTGTATGATTGATTAAAACGTTTATAGTAAGGTATGGTAGTGGTTTTATGTACTTCTGAATTACTTAATGCAGTTAATTTAAAAGATGCCATCCTTATATCAGATTGGTTTCTGTTTAGTTTTACTGATACTATTGTACTGTGCACAGGTAACAATAGTTCAGAAGGCTTGATAGTATTTGATGGAAATTTTGTTCTTAAATATTGTTTTTCAGATACCTTCTTGCTATTAGTTTCTGTTTTCTCTTTGGAAGAAAAAGTCTTTTTCTTTATAATAACAAAGTCTTGTTTTGTTAGAAGCATAACTGGCTTGAACTGAAGCTGTAATGGAGAAGCACAACGAACATCATAACTTTGGTGAAATTGTATATTTGAAGTAATGATCCATTTCTGTAACCATAAGATTGACTGATTGCAGTGCCATTTGTTACCACTCATTTTTATAACTTTTAAGTTAGGGAAGAAAGTTGGGAAATCAGAACGCAGGCTGACCAGTCCATTGTGCATGATGTTTAGTTCTCTGAGATTATGCAGAGAGTGGAGGGTTTGAGTAGAATTTAGGATCTGGCGAGAAACACTGGAACTGTCATACAGCTCCAAATTGTATAGGTTTTTAAGTGTGTCAAAAACCATTTCATGAAAGTTGACAGTAGAAGAAATGCGAGAAATCTGAAGAGTCTTCAGATTATCTAATCCATCAAAGCATCGTACCCCAATTATTTTGATCTCATTCTGAGAAAGATCCAGTGTTTCAAGCTGCAAAAGTTTCTCAAACACACCAGCTGATAAATTTTTTATCTTGTTTGCCTGAAGATCTAGGCTTCTTAAGTTAAGAAGATCACAAAAGGCACGTTTGTCTAGATACTCAATTTGATTTCTCTGAAGATACAAGTGTTCCAAATTGAATAGTCCTTGAAAACTGAAAGATAGTATTGCTTTCAGATTATTTTCTTCAATGTAAAGATAACGCAAGCAAGATGGTAAATTTGCTGGGATAGAACTCAGCTTATTTCCATTTAACCAAAGTCTGTTCAAAAATTCAAGCCTTCCCAAGGCATCATCTTCAATTTCTGCAATGTTGTTATCATCCAGAACAAGAAGTCCAAGATAATGGTAACTTTCTAAGTCTCCAGTTCTTATGTAAGTGATATTATTTTTGGCCAGTCGTAAGTCTCTCACAAATTGGGCTAAGGTTTGAGGGACATTCTGTATGCCTGTATTTGAGATATCGATATATTGGAGTCTGGAGCCAAAGAAGTCTAAACGAGATAAAGTGGAAAGAGGATTGTTACTTAGAATTAGGTGAGCCAAGTTGGTTAAATATTGAAAGGCTCCCATTTCAATTGTAGAGATGTTATTTAATTCCAGGTTTAAGTATTGAAGTTTCTGTAATCCTGCTAAGCTTTTGACTGTAAGACGAGGAATCTGATTTGCTCTAAGATTCAGCTGCTGTACTAAAGACAAATCTTCAAAAGCATTATCAAGAGAGATAAGGAGATTCGATGAGATATCCAAGTAATGTAATGCCAATAAACCAGCAAATGGTCCCATGTTTAAATTTACAAGCATATTTTGACTTAAATCCAAGTATTCTAATGTGTGTAGGTTTAAAAACGTATCATTATTAATAATGCGGATCTGTGTTTGCTGTAGTTTGAGCTCTTGCAAGTGTGTTAATCCTTCCAGATCTTCAGAGGACAAGGATAGGATTGCATAGTTCCGTATCTCAAGCCGAATTACCATTTTTGATATGTCAGGAGGTATTGCTTGCACCCCATCTCCCACACAGCTAATATACTGAAAATTTGCATCGCAATAACAGGCACTAGGACATGCCATTGTTTTTTTTATTAGCATTATGAAAGCACTTAGCATGAGTGAAAACAATGCCATTTTCTTAGTTTGTGAATTTTGGGGTCTTTCTGTGAGAACCATAATTAAAATTGTCCACTTGTTATAGGTCTTGAATACAGTTTTAAACAGTCATTAGAGTGAGATACATTGGTTGATTAGAACAGTAATTTCAGGTACTTGTTTTGTTTTACCATAGCATGTTTATCTATAAATATAGATTGTCTTTGAATGTTTTTTTTTTTCCATTTTGGCTACAACTTGAACTGGTTTAAAGACTTTATAGCTTAATAGCTATATGTTTATGTATGTATATAATCTATGCTTCAACTTGTTCAGTAACGTACAAGTCAAACATGATCACTATGTCGGTTTGGTTTTGCCCACTTTTCGTTAACTTGGAAGTTGCGTTTAACAGTTTCACCATCTGTGTTAGTTTTTGTAAAAGATATGTCGGGGTCACATACCTGTATTACAATACTAGGTTTGCAGTAGGAGCTGCCTTAGCGACAGTAACGGGTGTTTTTACGGAGACTAAGCTTAATCTGCGAACCACGTTACTTGAGCTTGATATGCACAAATGCTTCATCCAGTTCACTGAACATTAGAATATGTGTTCATGGATCTCTGATTTTCTTTAGCCTAGAAAAAGCTGGTTTTGTTGTCTTAACGGCATGCGAAATTGTAAGATGAAGTGAACACAAAAGTGAGGTCCTCATTAAAGATCTGGGTGATTGCCTTGAACAGAACAGAATTCGATTGGAAAAGCAGCATTTTAAACCACTTTTGTTATTTGTTTAAATTTCAGCTTCCCAAAGTAAGATGGGATTGATTATAGGTGATAAAAATGCTCTTTGACCTCCAAATAGTTTCGTGTTACTGCATCTGAAAATAAAAGAAATTGTTAAGTAGTTTGCAAGTTGGAATCCTACATAAATGATGGAGATTTTTTTATATTTATTTCAAATTTATAAGATCCATGAATTATTTAACAGTTTAGGACTTTACGATCAAAACTTCAAAACTGTTCTTTTAAGTTACTTTCATATTTTTTCTAAAAATTATGAAGATATGGACTTGCGTTTCTGTCTAATCTTATCGAAATAGCTAAAAATAGTGTTTTGTATGTAGCAAACAAACAAAATGTATTAGGAAAGAAAAAGTAGATTGTTCCTATTGTTTTGAAACTGTTAACGGGAAGGTTAAAAAACAGTTTACAGTTGGTAAAACCAGTTGTTTACATGTTGCCACATACATCAAAACGTACCGTATGAATCTTTTATAAAAGCCTTGTTTACAAACAATTCAGAATTCCGGAGAGTTTACATTTTTTACAAAGTCTGTTTGAGAATCTTTTTCGAAGTCTACAAGGAACGCATGCTTTACTTTTATTAAATTCGTAGGATTTAGTTACGGGTATCTTTTTTTTCTGTAGGAATATTACTCTGTTAAATTGGTTGTCTGAGGGTCAAACGTATGTTGGTTTTGTATGGTGTTTTTCCCTGTTTTCTTACCATTATTCTCGGATGCAAATTTCTGACAACCACTTGGTTGAGAGTTTTTTTTTTTTTTTTTCAAAGACGGTTTGATTTAACAAAAAAATCTGTCTTAGTAACATTTTCTCTCTGGCATTTTATACATATATATTTCTCATTTTTAGTTCAGTGTCAAGATTTTCTAACAGTCCGAGTTGCAATTATTTTGCATCATCATCCATTCCCGAGATGAAGTACAACTCAATGTTAAAATTTCTTATCATTAAGTTAAAAAACCAACTCATAAGTGGAAGACAGAGCACTGCTTCGACATCTTTAGTTTTGAAAATATAAAGAAAGAACAAACGGGTCATTGAAATATACAAACAATACCAAATAATTTGTATTTATTGTTATTATTATCATACGTAACTTATAGTTACACGTAGCAAGATCTTGTGATAATCATTGACTTTTTACGCGATTGGTGGGAACCGATCACCTTGATCTTTTAACCATTTTTTCATCACTAGGTGGCTTGGCAGTCTGAGGGTCGCGAGTTCGAATTACCGTCTCACTAAAACATGCCCTTTCAGGCGTGGGGACGTTATGAAGTTACAGTCAATCCAACTTTTCGTTGGTAAATGAGTAACCCAAGAATTGGTGGTGGGAAGTGATGCCTTACTTCTTGTCTTACATTGCTAAATTAGGAACGACTAGCGCAGATAGCCCTCGTGTAGTTTTGCGCGAAATTCAAAAACAAATAAACACTTTCGATTATAGTATTTACAGACCGAATATATAAAACGCTAGACGTATATTTAAACTAATTATTGACAGTAAAACACTTCTCATAAAGTTAAGATATCTTCTCAGTGATATTACATGGACATAACTGAATTTGTTGTAGCCTTTCACTAATAAATTGTCAACTGACATTAATGGCTACTGTAATGGATAAATAGATGAAAACTCGATTTTGAACTCTAACAGTAACCTGAGGTTTCTGTGCATAGTTTTGAAACGACTACTGCATGCGTGAACGATTGGAATGATATAATGCACATTGTAAACGTAGGAAAGAACAATTGGCTTGCAGTCTGTATGCAAATTAAATATACAGGGTGTCGCAGAAGTCGCGCACCATATAAATTTTTATGTTAATACATATGAATAACAATTTTATTGATAATAATCATAACAGATGCTCAAACTGTTCACCCTCTGCTTTGATACATTCATCAATTCTCTTTATAAAACTGTCATTTACTTTGTTGAGGGTTGCAGTGCTAATCCTTTGACATTATTATATGTACGTATGGTGCGCGACTTCTGGGACACCCTGTATAGAAAAGAATCGTGGGAATGATTACTTCTGAGAGATTTTAAGTTTATAAGCTTGACGAGTTTGTAAATGAGATTCTGGATAGCTGCAATTATTTGAACATTTAGTGTTCATACGTAAAGTGAGCATTGTTTTTACCAACATTTAGAAAAAATTCAATTTGACACTAGCTATTTCCGATTGTTCTCTTAAGATTTGTGAAGATAAATTGTTTGCATATATTGGAACGTATTGCTGCGATACGTTGTTGTCATCATCGGTAGTGTTTATCACATAGGTTGATGAAAATATATAAAATAAATGGAAATTTTGGTATGATTAGTAAAATATTTTGGTACTTCATTTTACTTATGCAATATGTCATGCGCAGATTGTATTCGGCCCTTCCAAAGAAGGCCCTTTCAGCCATCGGGGCGTTATAATGTGAGAGTCAGTCCCACTATTCGTTGGTAAGAGTAGCCCAAGAGTTGGCGGTGAATGGTGGTGACTAGCTGCCTTCCCTCTAGTCTTACACTGCTAAATTAGAGACGACTAGCGCAGATAGTTTCGTATAGCTTTGCGCGAAATTCAAACCAAACCTTTCAAAGAAAATGTTCTACAGTATTCATCTAACCCACATGCGCTAGTTACCAACAATTATTTTGGCACGTGGTGAAAAAAAAACGCAGTGTGTTTATATTTTGAAGCTTTGAACATAAATAAGTTATTTTAATCAATATATTGGTTGGAGGCGAGATTCTGTAATGAGGTGGTTAATTCCAATTTTATTTCTTTGTGATTTTAAATCTTCGGTTTCGTATACTGTTAATACACTTGTGTTTGCCCGAGTGTGGCTAAGAGATTAGCGTGCCGGACTGTGGATCGTTATCGGAAAAGTTAAATCGCGCACCGCAGTTAGTGGCTGAGTGCGTAATAAGTGTGACAGTCAAATTTCTCTATGCCATGAGCAAAAACTATCCCAAAATCTGGTAATGGGTGCTATTAACTAGCTGTCTTCTCTAATCTATCAATTTAAAATAGTGATAGATAGCTGAGATAGTTCTTGAGTATCATTGCGCAGGCTTCCGGGTTATTCAGGTTTTATAACGCTCAAAATCTGATTCCGATACTCGCATTGTGTAGGTTTGTGGTCATTGGAACATCAGGATAAAATATTTTATTGTACCCAATGTCTGTTATGGTAACCCGTTGTTGTCACCGGGGGGAGGAGTAGCTCCTCACTCTTCGGTAGTCTGAAATAATACATATCAGATTTGTTTGAGATCGTCAGGAAGGTATTAGTTAAAAGTGTATACAGATAAAAACAGAACGTCTTTATACACTCGTACACTATCAGTTCAAACGCGGGGAAGACGTACTGTATCATAACCCATCGTAGATTCTCGCATGTTACCCCGAGGTTCGTAAGGGTACATATCAAGTTTGCCAATTATAAGCGAACACATACATAATTTTTTTTGTCAAGTAATGGTTTAGGTAAGTTTACCAAATAAAAAAAACGAGTTACATTGTAATGTATTTCAGAATGCCCGTAAATGTTTGAATTGCTTTGGATAAAAAAATAAGAGATAAAGTAATGACATTAATACTCAAAACAATTCAAACAGAGAAAGTTAACATTTAAAAGCAGTCACAACAAATATATGTTTTACAATAACGCGTAAAAGAATCGATCGTTGCATATAACGATGTATTTTCTCAGGTATGCACTCAAGTTATGAACAATATGCAGCTAATAAAGGCGAACCAGGCATATAATGATTTGCTCTTTCTGCTTACATCTATAAAAGTACACATTATTATCTATGTAACTCTGTGGTTGTAGTTTCTTCTGTCCACTGTATGTTATATATAATATATACGTTGTTACAGTTATTAACATGCGCTTTCTTTAGCTTGCATTTGTGATTTAAATTTCAAGAGATATAGTTGTATTTTTATCTGACATGTATAAACAGGTTATTCATTTTACATTGTTTGACAAAATGTTTTAATGTAAGCTAATATATATATATATATACATATACACACACACACACACACACGTAAATTAGTTTATTTATTTTTACAATCAAATACTTGAACGTTCGGCTTTTTTGCATGATAATTATAGAATAGAATTGTAAGTAAATTTTTGATAAGTCACTGTAGTAACAAAAAATAGTTTCAGATAATTGATACCTACTAGTGAAGGAAATGAAAATAAATTCAGGTCGAAATAATTATGATAATTATACCATTAATACCATCTGAAGTTCTTTAAGTTTAACATTACTTTCCAATGAAGAAGAACTAGGTTCATTTGCGGAAATTTTTGTCATTAGTTGTACAAGTTTAGGTGCAGTAAATTAATCAGACCGTATAATAACAGCTTGTGTATAAGTCTTTAATATTTCAGGGATTACCTGATAATGGCTGTAGAAATTCTTGAGGTTTTTAAAACAAGACTGCTTGAGTTAATAATTTTCAGCCCTATTTCAGTTATAGTACGTGCAGACTAACGTAACTAAATTGTGATGGAAATTCAAATTAAGTCATTTATCCTGTTTGAGTCTGATACAGCACAATTAAATTGTTTTGTGTTATGTCAAACAGCAAATTTAGAAGGTTCGATAAGAAAATTATCACAGGTAACTAAGAGTGTGAAAATTACATTACCCATTGAACAGAAATTGGGTTATAATTTTGTATTATCCAAGAAAATATATAAATATTTTATTCAATTTTAATCTATTTTTTTTTATTTAACCTTCCACTAATATACGTGGTTGAGCTTACTTGCTACATAACATATTTAGTCCCAGGCAAACTTTAGTAAATGGTCCAGTTCTCAGAACATTGGAAATAACAGTAAGAAAGGAAAGAAGATAAGCGTGGCTGTTCTGAATGATATAACAGAAGATTTTAATAATAGCATAAGCATGTGCTGCTGCACATTATTCTGGAGTAAATAATTAAGCCAAAGTAGTAGCAGGAGTAAGAAATTAAAACATTTAATCAACTGTTCAGTGACCACCTGACTTTTCAGCCGTTCTAACTGAAGGTAGTAAGGAACAGTTCATACATCGTTTCGTGCAGTTTTTCAGCATCCTTATACACTTTAGAAAAATGTATTAAGGTTCGATATGATAATAATATTTAACTCGCTTTGTATACATTTTATTACTCTCTTGCTTAAAAGTGAAAAAGTAAACGTAATATGGTGTGGAAGATGAAGTGTTCACATATTATGCATGTTTTTACTGTCCTTCGTAATTAGCTAAATTAGAGACTACTAGCGCAGATAGTCCTTGTGTAGATTTGCGCAAAATTCAGAAACAAACCAAATCTTTGCTCAAGTTTTGAGGGCCTAAGTATTGATAAAATATGAAATTTCGAAGTTCATGAGAGCTACGACTATGTTTATATATTATCATGGTATTTATCAAATTCAGATGAGCAATCATTGTACCTATTGTGTCGGTTATTACTGATTTCAGTGGAGCTTTAATTGTTTATTACTATATTTCATTATTATTTTAATTGGAGTTTTCATTCCTTGCAAAATTTCCCAACATAAACTTAAATACTTACAATTTTGACTGCAGTTTTGAGATTCGATCAGTAATTTTTAGAAAGGTGAATACTATTTTATTTTCAATTTTATATGTTTATTTAATGTTGTATGTGTGCCTTCAGCGGTTGTATCTAATATTTGGACTCGTTAATTTCAGTAAGAGGGCTGTGGATCAATTGCGATTGTAGTTTGTTACCAAGCGTACACTTATAAACACGGAGACATTGATTTTGATTAAAATCGTAAAATAATTGGAATGGTTAAGTACCAGTCATTAATCTAAGACGTACATATTCCAATACAGTTGACTTTGCTGCTGTTTTCGTTTTAACGCATTCGCTCATTTATTCTTGCAGTGTCATCTTGTGGAAACATCGACATGACTGTGTAAATTACAGACTTCCAGGTCAGGAAAAGTTATAAATAAGTTACGATGTTCTTCCGGCGTTATTTTACTCTTGTGTTTAGAATATAATATTATCCACATTTAATTTTCAAAATACAGCTTGTATACGGTTATATCTCTTCATAAGCTGGTTTCAACAATTATGAAAGACACCTTGTTATCACTTAAGTGTTTTGCTTGTTTATATAATTACGTATGAATTAATTATGGATTAAACCAGATTTTCGCTGCATCTGTTGGAGGGGAGGGAAATCGAACATACATCAGTAATTTCCAAAGTCGCAAAAAAAACGTAGTATTTTTTCTTTTTATTTTATGTTATAAAACAAAGTACCACTAATTTTACGCTCACTGTTATTGCAACATGCTTAGAATAGGATTGTTCTGATGAAATTTATTTCCTATTCCATTTATACAATATTTAGAACCTCGTAAGTTAATATTTAACGCTTTATTTTGTTCTTTCAGTAAAACTTTACATTTTATCTTTTCAATGTCCTAACACTAACTCTTGAGAATTATTAGTTTTAGCTATTAGCCTTTTCACATCTGTTTTCTTTTAGTTTTATGTCTTTATTGCCAGTACATGAACACTTTATCTTCAATCAGAAGCAATAAATCATGGCTGGGGCCTGATTACTGTTTCATGTACCCAGCATGTGATCGTTTCGTTAGCATAAGCCTAATGTTTGTCGTAGATTTGGGTCTTTAAAAAAAAAGTGAAATATGTAAGTTTGAGCACAAAAATACACAGCTGGCCAATGAACATAAAGAAAAAATGTGCATTTTGCGTTGTTAGACTCAACCACTTATATGAGTAGAGCTTTGAAAGATGAAAAGGAAAAATAAAAATATTTTTTTAGCGTTTAATAGGGAAAATGTGAACATTATGAAATTAACTTAAATACTAGCTGATCAAAAGTTTAAGACCATACCAAAAATATGACCTAAATAGGGTAGGAAATGCCCTCAAGAGGTCTCAGTAATGAGTTGTACGGCCGTTATTGCGAATAACTGCAAACATTCGCTTTTGCATGGTCGATATAAGCGTTTGCAGAAGGCTGGCTGGAATGTTATTCCAAGTGGTGAAGTTGTCTTCACGAAGATTATGCATTGTTTGGAATTGACTTTCATTTTTATAGACTTCCCTTGCCATTCACCCGCAAACATTTTCAATGGGGTTAAGTTTGGCGAACATGCTGGATGGTACAAAAGAATCACGTTATTCGCCATAAAAAAGTCATTTGTCCTGCGGGCATTGTGGATTGCAGCGTTGTCCTGCTGAAAAATCTAGTCATTTCCACACAAGTGAGGGCCTTCAGTGAATAAAGACGCTCGCTCTCTCCAACATGCCAGTGTAGCCAGCCGCTGTATAACCTGAAACTCCATTGTTCCATGGAAGGAGAAAGCACCTCAGATCATGATGGAACCTCCTCCACTGTGTCGTGTAGAAAATGTCTCCGGTGGGATATCCTTATCGTGCCAGTAACGTTGGAAGCCATCTGGACCATCCAGGTTAAATTTTTTCTCATCAGAGAACAAAACCTTCGTCCACTTTTCTACGTCCCATGTTTGGTGCTTTTCAGCAAAGTTTAATCGAGCTCTTTCTGTTGTGGAAGGAGGTGTGGCCTTTGAAGACGTTTACGGTTTTAAAGCCTTTTTCTCTTAGATGCCGTTTTATTGTTCTTGAGTTGCATTCTGTGTCTGTAAGGGCCTTGATCTAGTCCGACGATCGGCTGGTGTCTTGCCGAACAACCCGTCGAATCCTCCTGCTCAAAGCCGGCTAAATTTTTTGGGCCGACCACTTGGAATTCTCGTTCCCTATTCATCAGGGTCTTTTAAGAAATTTGCAACAACAGTTTTACTTCGCCCAGTGTCATTAGCGATGGTACATTGAGAGAGACCTTGCTTTTGCAGCTTGACAATTCTGCCACGTTTAAATTTTGTCAACTTTTTAGCTTTTATCATGTTTGTACCCACTGTAACACAGGAGATCTCATTGGGATATGTTGACAAAGCTAATGCTTGAACACAAATGACTAAATTTTGTTATATGTTTACCGATTGACGCTTTATTTCAGTATGGTCTTTATATTTTGACCAGCTAGTATTTAGGCTAATTTCATAGTGTTCACTTTTTCCTTTTTCTTATTTTCATCTTTTGAAGGTCTATTCAAATAAGTGGTTGAGTCTAACAATGCAAAATGCATATTGTTTCTTTATGCTCATTGGCCTTAAGATTTTAGCTAGCAGTGTATATCAGTTAGTGGGTTATAATGTTCCGAAACTTCTGTATATCATATGGCTTTCTAAGTAAGTTATAATAATATTAAAAACATGCCTTCAAATGATTTTGAAGTCAACACAGGAAAAAGCTTTATCAGTCTTATTTTATGGCTTACAAAATTAAGTAATTCTAATGAGTTTCTGTTTCTATTAGGATGGAAACTATTGAAGCATATTGCTGTTATCGGATCTCAGATGTGTCCAGTAACATGGTTAAATATATCAGTATCGGAATGTGGGTTTAGAATACGTCAGTGATGAAGACTTTGAACATCACTATACAACATTGAATTGTCTCAGGCTGGATCATTGACAAAAAAGCGTAAACAGTAAAAACTGGGATTGCAAATTTTCCTATCTGTTCGAAGACAAATAAAAGGAAGACGTTTCTCAAACGCTTTCTGGTTGTACACCGGTTCGTCTGCGGACTTACACCGCGATAAACCGAGTTTCGACACCCATGGTAAGCAGAGCTTCGTGTTTAATTCCACACAAACAAGTTCCTCAGACCCAGGATTAAAGCAAAGAAGTCGAAATGGATGATTTAACATTAAACTATGTCATGTATTTCGTAAGTGGTGGTGTTATCTTACGTATATCCATTAAAAGGATGGTTGAAATCGTTCTCCCCTCTCCTTTATTTCATTCTATTCTGGAAACCATTCCTATTACCACCCGTGCTATACAAGTAGCAATAACGTTTATTTTTTTGCGAGATTCACAAAGTTGAAAATTTCAGAAAGTAGAAATTTGTAAAATTGCGCAACGTATTTTGAAACGTTTTGGACTGCGTCAAAGTGGTGGAATTGGAAAGTAGTCATACGTGTGAACATATCTATTAGTTTTTTCATGTCTGGTGTCGCTGTTATACCTGTATATAACGTAATAAGACATTTTGGAGATGTCAAAAATATATACCTTCTGTGATTATAAAATTTAGTTATTGTTCTTAGCACCGACACTTTCCGATTATATACTGTACTGGCTCGCGTAGCTGTTGCAACTGTAACGTCACAGCACGTGAGCCTCGTTTCTGAACTAAAAATATATATACTGGAGCGAAAACAAAACAGTTAGTATTTACGTAGACATTTGTTGGGAACTTTGATGTTTTTTTCGTACAGAGTAGAAACAACAGAAGTATTTCATTTGTGATATAGATAATGAAATAAAAGATTTTTCATTTACTTGTATAATAACATGCAATCTTTATGGTTTGTTTTATGTAGAAATCAATAAATTTAAGAATATTAAGTCGTTTTCTCCAATAATTATGTTAAACAAGCGATATAAGGAATAATTTATCTCTTGTTATTGTTGACGATGTTTAGAATTTATATGTGTCTTGAGAGAGAATGAAAGGTACTAGTTTTTTGTTTTTTTTTAATAAACAAGTCTTTTAAAAAAAAATCTTGTACCTCTCATTCCCGCTATAGACGTTGATGAATTTATGTACAATAACAAGAGATAAATTACTACTTATCGTTTGTTTAACACAATTATTGGTGAAAATGATTTAATGTTAAATTTATTGATTGCCCCGTGGTTAGGGCGCTTGATACGTAATCTGAGGGTCGCAGGTTCGAATCCTTGTCCCATCTTTTAGCTATGAGGGCGTTATAATGCGACGGTAAATACCACTATTCGTTGGTTTAAGAGTAGTCTAGGAGTTGGTAGTAGGTGGTGATGACTAGCTGCTTTCCTTCTAGCCTTTGTTAAATTGGGGTTTGCTTGCATGGCCAAGCGCGTAAGGCGTGTGACTCGTAATCCGAGGGTCGCGGGTTCGCGCCCGCGTCGCGCTAAACATGCTCGCCCTCCCAGCCGTGGGGGTGTATAATGTGACGGTCAATCCCACTATTCGTTGGTAAAAGAGTAGCCCAAGAGTTGGCGGTGGGTGGTGATGACTAGCTGCCTTCCCTCTAGTCTTACACTGCTAAATTAGGGACGGCTAGCACAGATAGCCCTCGAGTAGCTTTGTGTGAAATTCCAAAACAAACAAAACAAGCTTGCGTAAATAGCCTTCATGTTGCTTTGCGCGAAATTCAAGTTAAACTATTGATGCTGTTTGGTCTCTTGTGAAGGAGGAAGAGGTCTAGTGTACCTGACCCTCCAGGATATTCCACATAATTACCCAAATACCAACACAGAGAAAGCGAAGCTCTCTGGTGAGGATTTGTTTTTGTAGTGGCTGCCATTATTGTTTCTGCGTTGATTCGTTTTTGACATATCACATAGCTCGTTCGCGCCTGAATGAATAAATGTGTTCAGTAGAGTAGTATGAAACGTTGCTTGTGATGTCATTTATTTCTGCTTTTTGATTTTAGGTATATAGATAATGTCAAAGCAACCACAGTAAACAATTTGACGGACTCCAATATTACTTTTTAACGGTCTGAAATTCATTATCCGAAAACCTTATCTTTCTTTTTCACAGCTGCAAATGGTGTTTTAAGAAAGCTATAGCATTTCAGCCAAGATTCTGTCTGTCTTTTGGAAATTCTACAGGAGTACCAAAAAAAAGAAAGAAATATATACTGTCTATCAGACAAACTTGTTACCACTTTCGTTTGGACTATACTCCATTGAAGATTATTTAAAAGAAATAGTTTTAAATAATATACCATAACGATTTTATTTCGCTGAAGATTGTGATTTTAACAATTCGAAGTTTAAATTTATTCACACACACACACGGCGTGAGCCGTCTGTTCCACTATTTTGAGCCGTAGCACACGAACTATTCATGCAATGCGAGTGTATTTGTGCTACACGTGGTATTGAACGTCACTTTCGTTAAACGTCGGCTTTACTTGTTTGTGTGTGTTTATTAACTTACGTAGTTAAATCATCACTCAACTTTAAGGCGGTAAAATTGAAATGGCTGTCATATTGGAATCGTTCGTCCGAATTCTTGTTCACGTAAACTTAGTTTTTGAGGGCACTAAGAGCCCCACCAACTGTATCGGTCAATTCCACACAACAGGCACATTATATATATATATATATATACACATTCAGAGTGAAATTTATAAATTAGTATATAACTTAATAAACACAGAGATGTACATGTTGTAATCCTCCCTTGGGTGTCTATCTTAACGTCTCTTATTGTATAACATCCTTGTTAATATGTTTAATTTACTAACTGCAAAATTAATAATAATTGGAACATCACTTTTGATCTATTCGCTAGAACGTTTATTATCAACTATTAAACATTTATACGTGTTCATAAAACAATTGATTTTATTTTACTAAGTTAAAATCCGCTTTCCACTCCAGGTGGCGCGGCGGTATGTTTGCGGACGTACAACGCTAAAAATCGGGGTTTGATGTATGTGGTAGGCAGAGTAGATGTAGGTCATTATGTAGCTTTATGCTCAACTACAAACAAAACAAAAAGTTAAATTTCTAACAGGATTCACCTATAGTATACTACCAATGTTTGATATCCCACGAATTTATTGTTTCAGTGGTAATAGCTGTTTCGTTTTGTGTTATTAATACAGCTTCACTGATGACTCTGAGTTTTTTATATTTGAAAGTATCTTTTTAAGTTAGGATCGAAGCACGCCATCTTTTAGAACCTTGGTAATTTTACGTACGCAAACATATAAATGCAGTGATATGTCAAATGTTTGCGAAATTCTCTCTGTTGTTCTTCATAATATTGTTTACTATGCTGCGTTTTCAGAAATATTTTAGTAGTCTCATGGTTAAGGCGCCCAACTCGCATCTCGAGTTTGTCTTTTCAGTCATTGGGGCGATAAAATTTTACAGTCAGTCCCATTATTCGTAAGTGGTTTGATTAGGTGTGTTCTCTCTACCGATTGCTTGGAGTCTGGTATTTTGAGAGATTTCACAATGATGAATTAAAAATAACATATGAAATTAATATATTTTTGTTTCTCGTAAAGTACCATAGAATATACGGTGTTTAGTCCATTAAAATAAGAGCCACATAATATTGTAACTTAAAATAACGAAAGTGGTGTGTGTGTGTGTGTGTTTGGTGGGAGCTCTCATAATAATCCCGTAAGAGTATGTATGTGAGCTTTTATAGCAGAACCACATTGGGCTACATGTTGTGTCTACTGAGGGTAATCGAACCCATGATTTTAGTGTTGTAAAACCGAATACTTAATGGTGTCCCAGCTGGGGACCATCTTAGGGACCATGGACTGTGTAACCTTATTACTCTATCGTTTGATGTTTCGCGCTTGCCTGATAAATATTTTCTAGTTGTCATGTATTGAAGATACTGCATCCTCTGAAGAATGAAGTTAATATTGAAGATGTGCTAAAAGTTGAGCTGTGTGTGATGAGTGGAAACGAATTAAATACCATAAATATAATAATAATATATTGTTATTGATATGAAATTAACGTTACTTACGTATATTCTTCATTTTTATTGGGAAATTAATATTGGAAAAAAATAATACCCATCTCTCTTTCTTTCTGAATACAGTTTGGGAAATAACGATATTTACTAATGTAGTGCATTTTTATGCCAAGCACACTTCGTGTGTTTATTCCAATTAGTGATTACCTTTTCGTTAATTGGACTAACTATATTTATATTTTCTGTCTTTAACTGTAAATGACTTTTTACAGAACTTTACGCTTTCTTCAAATTAACTGATGTTGAATTTTGTTTTATTTTATAAAAGCACAACTGCTGAACGATCGGTGTTTAGGTGCAGCTGTAACGTTTGAACCTCGTGTTTGTTGCATAAAACATATTTCCGTGATAACATATCACACACATGCTATGCCAGGTTAAAGTAAAATATTTAACCTTCAACATTTTTACTGCCACCACAGTTAAACAAAATTAACTTCTCTCTAACAACATAGGTCTGGCATGGCCAGAATGCGAGTTGAGTTGCTTTTCCTATAGTCCTTCACTGCTAATTTATGAACAGCTAGCACATCTAGCCCTTGTGAAGCTTTGCGCGAAATTTACCAAACTTAAACTAAAAACATATTGTGAATTTCAGACAAGGTATACACTTAGATATTCTGCAAAAAAACGAAAACAATCCACTGCATTTTCACAACACTTACGTCAGGTCCTAACATTTAAAACTACTCGTGCTTAATTAGTTTCATGAGACACAGGCTTATTACAGCCATGAAAACATTTGCTTCCATGTGCAACTTTCTTTTCTTAAACCATGCGTGTATGAAAGAAAAAACTAAATTTTTCGTCATTGTTGGTACCGCTTATATAAATCAGCTGTGCTAAAGCATCGTTTCTCTCATATGATGCTCAGAAAAGATGTATTATGTGTGTGGAACTCATGTACAAACAACATAAAAGTTTCTTCTCATTTGGGAGGTTACCTACAATGTGAAACTGTCGCGTTATATTAGATGACACAGCCAACGTATCGCTACGAATCAAAAATGAGATTATTTTAGACTGCCTTTGAAAGGCAGTCAATTAGAATGTATCGCAAACCACTGGTTAGCGTGGCAATCTATGTTTTATAGAAACTTTGATCACATATAAGTGCGGTTTTAATAAAGTTGACCAAATATTGTTAGCCCATTCAACTCTCTCACTTGTTACTCTAAATAGATCGTTTAATGGTTGGAGTTTAAAAATAGGCAACGTAAACCCTATGCTAACAGACCTAATTATAGTGAATGTGTTGTTGAAACAAGTAGGCTTAAGAAATTAATAGTTTACTGATCCAGTTATCATTCTTTTATTCAACGTTCCTAAAAAGGAGTTAGCGACTGTCAAGTCCCACTTTTCTGTCTGAAAAGAGTGGTAGGAAAGTTGGCGGTGGGTGATAACTAACTGCTTTCCTTGCAGTCTATCATTTCAAAATTAGGAACTGCTAACACTCTTGAAGCTTCCACAAAATCCAACAAACAAACGAAAAACAAAAGATATTATTACAGCACAATTTCAGACAAGTTTTTTTTCAAATAGGTATAAAACTTTACAATGTAGTTTTATTAACTGTTTCATTTGAAGATTTATAGTGTGATTTATTTACCAATAAATGTTTCAATACGCATTTAAGTAATTTCAGCTATGCTAAATATTTAATTTAATTTGGAATTGTGCGTGGCATTTTTAATTTCTTAAAATAACTTGATTTAATTCATAGATTGTTTTCCTAATACTTGTATCCCTTTTCGTATTATACGAAAAAAATTATCAGCTCGTGTTGAATCCGGTTAGAATATCCGGATTTATTAGAAATAAAGTAAAAATAAATAAATATAATTGACTTGCTGGGAATCCGCGTCATTTGTGGGGTCATATTTTAACATGAAATCTAATTTTCATAATTTATAGAGTCAAATATAGTGTTATCTTAAGTACAAGAGCCATTTTAGTTATACATATCTGTATATCCGTGAAACTAAGCCTAGCCGATATTGGAGTAACAGAATTTTCATGCCAAGACTAAAATGTCTAAACATTCTATATTTTGTTGCACATTTATCCAGCTGGAAGCAGCATTTGTTTGAGCAGATAAAAATACTGTATAAGGTACTGATCGGCAAGATGAGGCACCATTATAATTTTTTTCTGCTACGTTTTAATACACATCAGTAAATATAAAACTGTATTGATTATGAATGTATGATTTTTCATCAGAATGAAGTTGTTTTATGTTGATTTATTGAAGAAATTATCTTAATATAATGTTTCGAGTTGTATTAAGTGTTAATTGCAATGTAATTTCCATAAAACAAATTATTCTGAAAAGGACTATTCTTCATAGTTTTATTTAAAAGGCAGCATTAAATAAATAATTATATATCCATCTATCTTTTTGCACCATTTTTTGCTGCTGTTTTCATAGAAATAACGGTAACGAAGATGAATAGATTTTAACAGGTTGCGTATCGAAGGGCATTTCTAGCCTTCTTGAAACGTATTTTTGAGGGTGTACACAGTCGGTAAAGAAAATCTAAAATTATTCCTTCATATTCATGTAAAACATGAAGTATTTACGGGAACTTGATAGATGTCTATTTACAGAAATTGTCGAGTAGAAATTTTTTTTTCATGGTATTCGCTTTGTGGACAGAGACTGTTGTAGACAGTTGAGACGTGTGCTTGTTACAAACTTTTGATAGCTCAGTGGGCTCATCGTTTACAGGAATTGCGCCTGTGGTGTAGAATGTATAATGTACACAAAGGTTTATCTTGTATGGTCTAAATTATTGTTTCATTCACATATATCAAGTTCAGTCCCTGTGAATCCGATGTAAGCAAATTACTGCCAATCATTGCATGTCCAAAAATTACACTAATGTTCTTAAGATCTAAAACTTAGTATTACTTCCCATTACCAATATATATTACCACAAACTTCGACAGTTATGTATTATTAAGGTTATGTTTCATGGGAAATGATATCGCTTTATGATCGCAACACCTGCAAGATTTAGTCTCGTCGGCTGTCGTTATAGTAGAATTACACATGCTACGATAGAGTGAGCCAATTTATATAATTACCTTTCACGGTTTCGATATAGTAAGATAATTATGGTTGGCAACGAGTTCACTGATTACAATTATTATAGTTCCTAGGTCGGAGATTATAGGGCTTCAACCTCGTATAATGGTGATAATGTCACCTAAGTCTGTTAGCTGGTTTCATCAAGTTACCGACGAAACTAATGAATCATATTAGTGATTATTACAAATATTTTAAAAAATGTTTCCAATATTTTGGAGCATAAAATAAACCGAATTCACGTGAACGTTTCCGTGTGGTAGTTTAAGAATGCTTAACATTATAGAGGTGCGGAAATAAATTGTGTAGTAAGATTTATTTACATATGAGAAAAAGTCCTCTGAAAATAAATAATGAACTCTCATATATTGTTGACATGATTTCGTGATGTTTTCAAAAACGATTTTTATCTAAGTTTTTTCATGGTCTTTGGACCACTTGTCTCCTGTCAGTCTCTGAAATTTCATGAAAACAAGCTGTCAGCTCTAAAACCCTCGATTCCCCTCGATGGATACAGCGATAGCCCGATATGGCTTTGCTATAAGAAAACGCACAAGGCCAAGACACGCGATGCTTTTATATGGCCAAAACAAATTGCAGAACTCGTTGTTACTAAACAGGAGTGATAGTTTAGCAACTTTCAACCTTTTGTAGCTTGGACTGTAGTAATCCAAACTATCACATATTATCACATATTTTCACATAACAAATTTCAAGGCAATCCATTAAGAAATACACGAGACATAAAATATCCAGTCTTGTTTCAATTTCCATTTATTTTCTTAGCTTTAAAATAGGACAACTTTATATGATAGAAGTATATATTTAGTTTTCAGCAAACCAAGTAAATACAATTTGCTGACCCAAGCTGTGCTGATGAGGCTTGTATCGGGTGTGGCCAATCAATAATAGACCTCCACCTCACGAATTATCTTTTCAATCTCACCTTTGGAGGAAAATAAAAAAAAACATTTATATAATCATTAAACAGTTCTTCCGCTGTATAACATGCAATAATTAATAAGGGAAATGACAAAACATTATTCACGTAACGTAATTAAATTAGGTATGGTGAATTAAAAACTTTAAAATCCCATAGAAATCGGACATTATTAAGTAAGCGTTTTCATATAGTTTCTGTTATACTGGGCTCAGCTTGTCCAGGTGATTAGGGAGCTTCAGTCGAAATCTTAGGGTCGCGAGTTCGAATAACCCCGTCACACCAAACATACCTTTCCATCCGTGGGTACGTTATAAAGTAACGGTCAACCCTACTATTCGTTGGTAAACGAGTTTCCAAAGCATTGGCGGCGGGAGGTGATGACTAGCTGCCTTTCCTCTAGTCTTACACTGCTCAGTTAGGAACAGCTAGCGCAGACAGCCCTCGTGTAGCTTTGCGCGAAATTAAAAACAGTTCTGTTATACTACTTGGAATGTTTTTAAGACGAGTAGTTATAAACAATGGTTATACTGACAAGCGCGCTTGTGTAATATCACGGAACATTAACAGCATAACAAATAAGCACTGTAATTAGTGTAGTTCGTTACTACTATATAACCAACGAATAGAATGTTGATGCAACACAGATTCCCATCAGGAATGTTAATAATTAGTTTCTATAAACCATAGTTTATCCGAGTGATCCTAACCCTTTTTCTTTAACCACATTTTAAAGCGTATGTTATTTTGTGTATTATTAAGTATTTAAATTCTTCTACGACTTGAATGAGCCATTAACTAAAACTCATGAAGCTTCATTTTTTTTTTGTACCGTGAAAGGAATGAGTATCTAACTTCCAGTGCTGCACTATGAGCAGTCATCGAAGTTATATAATATTTTAAATTATAAAACAATCTAAGTAATATAACTATATGAAGCAATGGATCCTTTGAGTGGAATCCTTCCATGGGAATCGTAGCACAAGCATACGCTCTTTGTTATGACAAACTTTTTTTTATTGTTTGTTTGTTTGTTTTTGGAATTTCGCACAAAGCTACTCGAGGGCTATCTGTGCTAGCCGTCCCTAATTTAGTGTAAGACTAGAGGGAAGGCAGCTAATCATCACCACCCACCGCTAACTCTTGGGCTACTTTTTTACCAACGAATAGTGGGATTGACCGTCACATTATACACCCCCACGGCTGGGAGGGTGAGCATGTTTAGCGCGACCCTCGGATTACGAGTGCACGCCTTAACGCGCTCGGCCATGCCAGGCCAAACTAGGGAAAGATCTTTCTTGTTGCATAGTTGAGAGACTATCAGATTTGATAGTAAATGAAAGATTTTTAAAAAGAAAGTTGTAAACTGTGTTTGTAATCACAGATGATGTTATCTTAAGATTACCATGATGTGAAGTTGATTAAAGTGTTTTGACAGCTTTGTAATATGTTTTTATTTAATTTTTGTTTAATTGATGCGTTAACCATTTCACATCGACATTTAACTCGGTTCTTTAGATAAGACCCACAATTAGTTGTTCATAATTCTGGAGGTACAAAGCTGTCAAAGTAATTTCTCCCAAGGAACCGTAAAATAACATTACATCTTATTCATTTAATTTTAACATTAATACTGGAAAAAAACCTACAATTCTTCGTCTGATCCTCTTGTATAGATAATATTAATAACTAGCTAATATTTCTTAAGTCCCTTGTTTTTTGGTAGCTAGACTAGAGATTCATATTTGTGATTAATTTTTACAAGTAATTTTTGAACTAAATTGTGAAATTTTCATTTTTGTTTGTATATTTTGTTTATTTTAAGGGTCAGCAATTCAAAACATGGAAAGAACGGCAGAAGAAACAGATGATGAAAGTGAAGAAGGTAGGGGTACAGTCTTTTGATTCATATAATTTAAAAACTTGCACAACAGTTAATGGAAGGAAAGAACCATCGATGTATTAAACTATTAGGAAAATGAAATTATAAGAGTAAGTTATAATGTTAGTGTTAATAACGCACATATCTTCCCTTTTTCTAGAGAGAGCCTCATGGTGAGGATATGATTAAAAATATTATAGCCTTTGTTCTAGGAATCCTTGAGTTATAGTTCATTTTCAGTAATCACGGCTGTGAAAATTAGTAGGAGTTATGGAATAATAAACTTCCTTATAATGTGTTCTTAACGAAATTGTATCATAAATTAAACAACCTGCTTGAAACGATATTAGCATGGCTAACTATTTAACATTATTATTTTCGTTAAAATGGGATTTAAGGAATCTATTTCTAAAGCATAAATAGAATGTCGCTTTTGCTCGTAAATATTTAAAATAGTAGAAATCCATTTTATTCTTGCATTTTTAATATTCGTTGCACCAGAACAAATCTTCTGCAATGGAAAACAAACAAGTGATGTATGCTTACATCAGCGTGAGATTGGTGAAATTTATAAATAAATAACTCTTGTATGATTTTTTAAAAAATTTCAATAACTGCCTTTGAAAGATGGTTTATTAAGCATTCAAGCAAGAAGTGTTTGTAACTCTTGCAACTCAAAAAAAAACAACAAAAAACGCTACATTGGGATTTTTTTCCCACTATGAAGTTTGAGCTTCACTTGTTGGTTAGTGTTCATTGTGCCTTTTTTACGCTACTGGTGTTGGATACTGTTGACTAGATTACTTGCCTTCCTTCTAGTCTTATCAGTTTAAAATTACATACGGTTAAAGGAAATAGACCTTGAGTAGCTTTGCGCGAATATCCGAAAACAAACTATTTCCACGAGAAATTTAATAGTTAATGCACTCGGAGTTTCTGACTTCTTCAGTGTAGCAGCTGGAGGGAGGAACACGCAAAATATTCAGTGTTACAATTTTGGTTGCAATAGGTGGGAGTGAGATAAAATAGGTAGTACAAACTTTGTTGTAATAATTGCACTATGTAACACAAATTTTGTTTCTGAATTGTATGTATTATTTCTTAATTGCTTATGCTGTAGAAGTGCAGAAAATGGCCATTATTCCCTTCAAACTTTGCTTTTGTGACCTGGATAATGAAATTTAGAAAGTAACCTATTTTTTATGTAGAAACGGACAAATTTGCACATTTTCATTTACATAATGTCTGAATAAAACAACATGTGAATCAAGATTTACACGTATATATACTAAAAGTTACAAAAATGTTTAGAAGTGAGTAGTTTTTGAGATTTGCGACTGTAATGTAAATCACTTTTACGTATCAGCCCCCAAATATAGTCTCCCATCATGTTTTCGTTAGACGCTTCTTGGTATCGGCGTTCAAAGTCCAGTATATCTTGATGGAAGCACTCGCCTTGCTTCTCTGAGTATTCTCCTATTTTATCCTCGAATTTATCAAGATGAGCATCAAGGATATGGAATTTCAGGAACATCGTGCTGCACATTTTGTCGTAGTTTTTCACCAGAGTCCCAATTAGTTCCAGATACTTTTTGGCCTTGTGGTTGCCCAAGAAGCCCCGAACCACTGCGGCAAAGTTGCCCCAAGATTTTTTCCCTTCCTACTGAGCTTTTTGGGGAATTCTGTGCACTCCAGGATCTTTTTTATTTGTGCTCCAACGAAGACACCAATTTTGAGCTTTGCCTCAGACAGCTTAGGGAAGAAGTCTTGAAGGTACTTGAAGGCTGCAGACTCCTTATCAAGAACTATGACAAATTGTTTCATAAGACCCAATTTTATGTGCAATGGTGGGAACAACACCTTCTGGAGGTCCACCAGGGGCTCACACTTGACATTGTGCCTCCCCACAGAGAACTCGGTTTGTTGGGGCCAGTGCTTCCTGTTGTAGTGCTCTGCTGTGTCTCTGCTGTCCCAAAGGCAATGATAACAGGGAAACTTGGTAAAGCCTCCTTAGAGACCCCTCAAGAATGCCACCATTTTGAAGACTCCTACAACCTCCCAGCCATACTCATCGTACTTCAAGGCTTCTAGTAAGGTCTTGATACTGTTGTATTTCTCTTTCACGGAGTATTTTTTCACTCTTGTCTTGATAAATTGGCCACATACATAGCAGATTGTGTCTGGAGAATGTTTGCAGCTTCTTGATGCTATCTCTGATAAAATCAGATAGGTCTATGTATTCACTTAGGCAGCTAGAACCAAACTGAAATGGTAAGTGGTGAGCCCCTGTATATAAATTACTATGGAAAGTTCTAGAAAATTCCAAAAGGGTTTTGAAAATTCTCGTAAGTTTAACAACATTCTAGAAAGTTTTTGAAAATTCTCTATCAGCTACTCAGCACTAAATCTACCTGGAATGTTCTTGAAAATGGGTAAATTTGAAAATTTCATTACCAAGATCACAAAAGCAAAGTTTGAAGAGAAAAATAGATCTTTTCCATTTACTTTAGGGCATAAGCAATTGGGAAATAATACTTTCTGCTCAGGAACAAGAAAAAGTAAAACTTTTGTTACATTGTGTTGTTATTTCATTACAAACATTGTTGTAATAGTTATTATTGACAAAATACTCACTACAAACTTTTTGTAACTGTTATTATTGGCATAAAGTACTCATTACAAACTTTGTTGTAACAGTTATTATTGACAAAATACTCACTACAAACTTTTTGTAACTGTTATTATTGGCATAAAGTACTCATTACAAACATTGTTGTAATAGTTATTATTGACAAAATACTCACTACAAACTTTTTGTAACTGTTATTATTGGCATAAAGTACTCATTACAAACTTTGTTGTAACAGTTATTATTGACATAAATATATTTAAAAAGGTTTGCCCACTTTGATTCATATTGTTTAATTTTTTCTATATGTATACATTATATAATAAAAAAACTGAAAGATACTAAAGACAGTTTTTTAGTTACCTGAAAGCTGGACAAATTGTAATATGTAAATTTTTAATGCTTAAGGCTTTGGGTTGGGTTTGTGTAGAGGCAAATAATTCTGAAACATCAAAGATAAAAATCAGTAATGTTTTGGTGAAATTCATACTTTGGTACCTAAAGGCACCATAGAGTACATTTAAATAATGGGTGCCTGTTATATAAGTTGGGCTATTTTGAATTAAGATATCAAGTGGATTACTGAAAGAAAAAAAGTTCACATATGAAAAAGGATCACTTTTCAAACACTTGAACTTTGGAACCTTTTTGAAGATAACTTGGATTTATTTAATTTACATCTAGAAGTGCTCGTCCCCAGTGACAGGATAATTTATTTTATTTAACATCATTTCACGGACTCATCGCCAAATGCCTGAGATGCATATATCACCCAACGCGTAAAGTAATTGTTAAGCATTTCAGTCATGCTAAGAGTCGCTCAAAAATAACTTACCGTAGACTTACATTTTTATTAAGTTACATTATTTTGAAATATGAATGATAGTTTGTTTAATTCTTAATTTAGTGTAGAATGTCCTGCTTGCAAAATAGTGTTTGGCATCAAAATTATTCATATCTGTTCTCCCGTTATTTCAAAAGTGAATGTTCAGCTTTGTCTGCGTGCGCAGATTTTCTAATGAGAGACAGACATTACACTTCACATTATGTATAAAATCTGTAATACAGTATAGCTTTTTTTGTGTATTATCTTTGTAGCAGTTGAGTGAGTTATTTTCTATTTAGATTGTTTATAACCGTCATAAACTGTAATCTTGTTTTGTAAAGCTTACCCACAAAATCCTTTATTAGATAAGTACTTAAAACTAAGTGATTGAAATTTCTAAAACTCGAGAGTTGGATGAATTTCTTTTTCGGTGCAGTGAATTTGTAAAATTTGGTTTCCTCTAGTATCTATCTAGTCTAGGTTACTTCACTTAGTGGTCACCGAACATGTTCATCTTCCTCCAACCTTAGGAATAGTATAATATTACGGTCAATCTCGTTGTTCGTTGTTAAAGAGTAACCCAAGAATTGTCGGTGGGTGGTAATGACTCGTTGCCTTCCCTCTTATCGTTTGGTTTTAAGATTTTTGACTCTGCAGACCATTTCGGCGGTGCAAAAGACCTCACGCACCATCTATCGGTCATATCTCTTTCCACTGAAAGAAACGATAAAAAAAATTATCACTGACATTCGTTTTGGACTAACCTTCGGACCACATGGAGGACTTTCTTTAACTACTGTTCTAATGTATGAGTTTAAAATTAAGGACGGGTAACACACATAGCACTCAAATATTTTTGCTCGAAATTTAAACAAATAGAACTGTTATCTGTTCTTTCATATAGACTTAAAATTGTAAAAATGAGGACGTTCACCCAGCTTTCTGAAACTAATGAAATTTAAGTTTCATGTGGAAACAGCTTAACTTATACTGTTCAGTTGAGTGACTTTGTCTGAAATAGATTTTTGTCGTTCGTATTGGTGACAGGGACTCGCATTTGCATTTTTTAGAAGCCTGAACGACAACTCTTTAAAACGTGGAAGCACGAAGAAGAACCAAAGACGAGAAAGTGCACTTACTTATGTACTTAACAAAATGTCTCGCACGTTTCTGTCAGAAATTGTGCCTTTTTCACATAGAACTCCGTTTTTGTTTTGTTTTTTGTGTGTTATTTATGTGACATTCGTAGCGTCAGACTATAACTTTTCTTAATAGCGGATAGGCACTTTTTGTATGTTAAAATGACCCTAATTTGTGCACGTAAATTACAGGGTTTGTCAATATATACTTAGTTTGTTTTTAGTGCAATAGATAGGTACGAAAGTGTTAATTTCTATGTAAATGGCTTACGAAAAATGTTAATTGCGAAAACTGAACATCTTTCCATTAATTAAGTTAAATAAATATTTTTTTAAAAAATTCTTTGAAGTTTTCATTCAAGATACAATGTCACCTGTATTGATTGTTTATTTCCCAGAAGCCTAAAAGGAAAAAAAAACTAAATAGTTTTGTGACGCAAGGTATACATGGTTTGGCATGGCCAAGTGGTTAAGGCACTCGACTCGTAATCTGAGGATCAAAGATTCGAATTCCCGTCACACCAAACATGTTCACCCATTTTAGCCATGTGGGCATTATAATGTAGCTGTCAATCCCACTATTCGTTGGTAAAGGAATAGCCCAAGAGTTGACGGCTGGTGGTGATGACTGCCTTTCTTCTAATCTTACACTGCTAAATTAGGGACGGCTAGCGCATATAGCCTTCGTGTAGCTTTGCGCAAAATTCAAAATAAAATACAAAACATACAGTAATAGAATTCAGGTTGGAAAGCAGCTTAGATCGTTGTATGTGTAGGTAATGAAGTGATTTATTTTGAAGATTCATTCAAAATTGTTTTCCATAATATAGGATAGTGTATTTCGTGTTCTACTTTTTTCTTTTTTTTTTACACATTCGTCTAATAATAATCAACTTATTATTAATTAATAACATAGTGCGTCTTGTCGTAGGTTATTTTCGCGGCACGATACGCTACAATGGGTCTTAGTGTGTCTGTTTGATATAAATCTGTTTTGGAATGTTTTAATGTTTATTTTAAATCTGGTATTTCTTTGCAATTCTTATTTAGATGCTAGTTAAGCGTAAGTAAAGTGTTCAGCTAACTATATTAAAACGTTTTGGAACTTCACCACGTCGTTTCAGTCCGTATTGTCATATTCGGTAACGCTTGAATATTGTATATATAGTATAATATCAATAGGCCTGTAGCGTAGGTTCCAACACAAATGGTTTAAGTGTACGACTGTCATATTTAAATCACATCACTCCTTGTTGGTTGGTTTCTGTAATCCCTGTATTGTACACCAATGATGGTTTGTCCGCATTTGTTTCAACAGTTCATTTGAACAGAGAGTCGTAAGTTCTACATTTAGCTACATGACCGACATGCCTTTTTATTGGTATGCTACGGTTGAACTGATGGTATGACTGTTAGCTTGAGGTTTCTTTTCTTTACAAAGCCATTATTTCTGAGTACTACAAAAGGTACAGAACATTGGTCTAATAGTTGATGGAGTCCATTTTGATCTTTGTATTCACTTTCCTTATCTCTAGCTTTCCCTAACGTATTATTTAACAATGATTTCTAACCCTTTCAAAAACGTTTCGCAACAGGTCTTTCACCACGTATGGAAAATTTTTCACCCATGTAGCTGTAGAAGATAGCATAGGACTTGTTACAATTACTAAGTTGAGTGCCACTACTTCCCGTAATTTTGTCCAGGTGTGATACCGTTCATATAATTTTTATAACGCGTCTTTTTTTTTCGGGGAGGGATGTCTGAGAAATAACTTTTGTTTACATGTGATTTTTCTCTTTAAAACAGATATACTTGCTTAGATGAACATTTTTTATAACAGACTTTTCTTTCAATGGATTCTTGACTGTTTGAAGACGTCGCAGGCCCGGCATGATCAGGTGGTTAGTGGCGCTCGAGTTGTATTCTGAGGGTCGCGGGTTCGAATTTCCCTCACACCAAACATGCTTACCCTTTCAGCCGTCAATCCCACTATTCGTTGGTAAAAGAGTAGCCCAAGATTTGGCGGTGGGTGGTGATGACTAACTTCCTTCCCTCTAGTCTTACACTGCTAAATTAGGGACGACTAGCGCAGATACCTCTTGTGTAGCTTTGCGCGAAATTAAACAAACAAGCAATCAAGACGTGTACTTTGCTTACCATAAATAAGAGATTATTTTTATAGGTTTTTTTAGATAATCATGAATGCCCAAGTTGATCTATGTTCCTTCCTTTTCGAATGTAATTAAAAATTACAAGTTTTCCTCATTTTCGAAATTCTAACGTTGCGATCGAAATGTATGAATATTGTGAACTGGAAAGGTCCTTTACTTGTCCTTCCCAAAAGTGATACATTTTCTGTGTCGTTATACTACCTACAAACCCCAAACTATCGTTTTATTCACTGTACTGAACCATTTGTATTTTCAAATATTACAGCAACGGGGAGATAAATAATTGTAACAATAACTGAATTAAGCTTATTTTGTATAATAAATTCTCACACTAGTTTTTCGAATTCTCACTCTCATGGCGAAATATCCCTTTTTATAAAATTCATTGTATTTCTCTGAATTACATTGTTTTTTGAACAGCTTCTAACTCTTTACAGTCTTTTGATTTACCAGGCAATCTGTTATTTTTACCGTAAGTAAATCAATATGGGCATTTTAAAAGAAAAGATAGTACGTTGTAATGTATTTTAATGGCATTTACGGGCTGTGGGTGCACCTTTAATGTGATGGTCAAATCCAACTATTCGATCAGATAAGTGTAGCAGAAGACTGCTACTTTTCTTTGTGTAACAGATCAAATTTACGGACAGCTAAGTACAGAAGGCCCTTTACGTTGTTATGTACGAAAAACCTAAAACAAGCAAACTGTTTTTTTTTCTTACGCAATTAAGGTAAGAAAAAAAACTTATTCGGAGTTGTTTACTTTTCAAGAACCTAAGCTAGGAAATTCAGTAGGTAATAAAATAGGTGAGGAACAAGAAAAGTACATTTTAGAAAATGCATTATAGTGTTCTGTTATTGACTGATTGAACAACGTTCGATTTACGTTACTGGTCAAGTATGATTGGTAATACTGTCACAAATTGAAAGACGTTGGCAAGAACGACTTGCAGGCACCTTCAATGTATCACACTAAAATCCATTCTAAGAGAGCTAAGAAATGTTTGAATTACATCATCCAAGTCATTAGCACCTCGTACTGTTAACCAATGAACACACTAAAGTAATTTACTTACATAAACAAATGAATTAAAAAAAAAAACGTTCAGATGTTCACTTATATATTACTGGAGTTAATCCAGTTCCTTGGTTCTTTTGTTAGCAGTCTATCAATGTTGTACCTAAATACTGGTATATCAATTTGATTACTAATTACGCCTTCAAATATAGACATTAATATATTTCGTTACGAAAGTAGCTGATTACGAGAACATTTTCCTCTTGTCTTGTTATTACGACCAAGGTTAATTTTGCAATAGATGGCAGGACAAACAATAATAAATTAATAGTAACCTGAATGATTTGTTTGTTTGCTTGCTAGTTTTGAATTTCGCGCAAAACTACTCGAGGGCTATCTGCACCAGCCGTCCCTAATTTAGCAGTGTAAGACTAGAGGGAAGGCAGTTAGTCTTCGCCACCCACCTTGGGCTACTCTTTTAACAACGAATAGTGGGATTGACCGTCACATTATAATGTCCCCACGGCTGGAAGGGCGAACATGCTTGGTGCGACCGGGATTCGAACCCGCAATCTTCAGATTACGAGTCGAACGTCTGGCCATACCGGGTCTAACCTGAATGGACATACGTCAATTTTTTTTACTTTTTGTCATACAGTAACATTGCATGACATTCAGTATTTCATTATGGTTCACCAAACAAGAACAGCACATAATGTCGTCACTGTCTACTTCTATATGGGTTGCCAACAAGAACAGTACATGTTGTCACTAATTATTTCTGTGTAGGCTACCAAAAAGAATAGCACACAATGTTAATTCTTAACTATTTCAATTTAGTAATAGACTTGGTTTGTAGAATTTGAAAACATATTGCCCTTCATCTCAGTAAACGTGTTTATAACTGAGATGTGTTAGGTGTTTTAGTGTGCTATAAATGTTTAACTTTTGCGATTTGGCTTTGCTATAAGAAAACACATGCAAACAAACAGAGAAATTCCTCAGTTTATCTATTCTTGGATTCTAAAATTAAATTTCTGCGTTTGTTTTATATGTTTCTGTTTTTACTAATATTGAGACTCATTTGGAAGGATAATTTTGGATTGGTTGTTTCTTAAGCGGAATAGGGTTAAAGGTTGTACTTGTTTGTTTTTCAGTAATTGTTGACCCGGCATGGCATGATCAGGTGGTTAAGGCACTGGGCTTGTAATCTGAGGGTCGCGGGTTTGAATCCCCGTCGCACCAAACATGCTAGCCCTTTCAACCGTGGGGGCGTTATAATGTCACGGTCAATCCTACTTTTCGTTGGCAAAAGACTAGCTCAAGAGTTGGTGGTGGGTTAGCATTCCAACTTTAGCATAATACAGTATGCAAGCAAAAACAAATATCTTAATCTCTGTTACGTAGTTTCAAATGCTTTCGCATAAATTACTTCACAGCTATAAACTAACTTGTTCAAGCAAGTAACAACCTTACTTCTATTTATGTCGCGTTGATTTTAATTATTGGTGCAATTTTTTCTTTCTTTCATATTAAAATGTAAGTTTAGTTACTTGGAAATCAATTTCAATATTATTTATACATGATCAAAAATAAAGTAACTGATTTTTAATCAAGCTATAACAACACTATTGAATTACAGAGTTTATGATAACAAACTAAAAATCTTCTGGAAAATCAATACTGTGCTACAGAAAACAAGGAATTCTACATAGCATTGCAGGTTACAAAGAACACGTGCTTAACAAGGAAGTTTCTGGATTATAGCGACTTTAGACATACTAAATATTTCAAAGACTGAACTTACAATTGTGTATGTAAGTTCATCTTTTTTGTTTTCATATATATGCAAAATATGCCCATAAAGTAAATGTACAGAAGTGTAAGAGAATGTGGCATGTTATTGTTTTTATATGATAACTTCTGTTATTTTCCTTCCAGTAATATAATTCTTGTAACAAGCTAAACAGTTATTAATTTCGACGATAATCATGGTATGGAAATTAACTAATGCAAGTAAAAAAAACTGTTCTTGTTACATTAAAAGCTGAACTAACTCAGCTGCTGCGCGATATTACGTTCGCCGTATATTAGAAAAGCATAAGTAATAGTGTGAGTACTACGTCAAAAGAAACAGTTGAAAATACATACTTAGGGATAATGTTCAAATACTGGTTTTATATAATACTGTAAAAGCATGTCTACTGAATAAATACAATACAATGCTGCAACCAAATAAAAATAAGCAAACTGTCCGTTACTTAACAACTGGTAAAATAGACAGAATGTTCCCACAAGGACCATTCTCATTTATCGTTAGTAAGTGACAATGTAAGTACTGTTAAGATGGTACCTTCACTGTTATCATATTTACCATGGTTACAGAGGCACTGTGAAAGAAGATTTGTTTACTCTACTTGCATGCAGTTTTCCGTATAACACCGTAAATACGAACAGATGCTTCTGGGACTTGTAATTTTCTTGCGCGAATTGTACATTCTTTGAAAGACTTGGCAATATTCCAAGTAATCGTGAGTCTATCTGCCTTTCTTAAATCATTTTAATTACGCCAGAAGATGTTAAGATATATGAACTACTACAAACGAGAGATTGCCCATTATATAAAGATAAGCTTCCCGGAAAAGTTTACTACGTCGGTAATCATGACAAAAATGCAGGAAAACGATTTTTTTATCACGCACATTAACATCCACGATTATCAGTAACCTTTTATTTTAAACCTGCGCATTCTAAATAATTCTTGCTTGCCAAACTGTAATCGTGTAAGAGTCGAGGGAAGGTAGATAGTCTTCATCACCCACTGCCAACTTTGGGTTTCTGGTTCACAAAAGAATAGTAGGATTGACTGTGACGTTATAATGCCCTCATTGCTTGCCTTTTCAGTCGTTGGTGGTGTTATATAGTTACTCTTAATCCTACTATTAGTTGTTTAAAAGTAATCCACCAGTTGTCGGTGGGTGCTGTTGACTAGCTACCTTCCTCTTACACCACTAAATTTGTAACGGCTAGCGCATATAGCTCTCGTGTAGTTTTGCGCGAAATTCATAACAAACAAACAAGCTTCCATATAACCTGATACATAGTACAATAAATTATTTTGATAAAAATTGGAGAAAAAATGAACTAGTAAGCGAACTATACAGGTACTGTATACATGATGTCGATAGTTCTAAACAACTTTCCCCAATAAATATGTATATTCAAATAAAACAAAATGACCACCTATAAACTGGGCGCCCACATTAGTTTAAGGATTAAGTAATAAACATTGAAAGGGATTTATGTAAATGTTTTATGGTTAATGCCTATCTAATTATAGTGCAAATTGTTATGGAACTATTAAGTAAAATGATATATTATGTAGAAAAAACCTTTAGTTTGTTAGTGCTGACATCCCCAGGTGGCGCTGCTGTAAGCCTCACGCTCGGTTCAAATAGCTCATTGAACTACTGGTAAAATCGGTAAAATTCGGGGCTAGATTCCCATGGGGAACAAAGCGCAGTCCATAAAGTGTTTTTGCTCAATAATATGATGATGATGAGGTGGTGGTGGGTGGTGATGATTAACTGCTTTCTTCTGGTCTTACACTGCTCAATTAAGTATGGCTGGCGCATATGTCCTCTTGTAGCTTTTGCGCGAAGTTCAAAACAAACGAACAGGTATGAATCATTAAACTGAGTTTCTGCAAATTGTTACTATTGTAAGAAATCTTACTTACACATCGTTTGTGTATCTTGGTATGTCAGCAAATACTTTTTCAACCTGCGCTGTTTCAAATAACCTGTTTCGAGACAATTTGAAGTTTGTTTATAGACTGAAGTAATTTTTTTACTAGTGTGAAACAATTTAAAGTGTGATTAGCGAGTTATAAAAGTGCTGAACAGAATTTATTTTGTTTTTAGTTTGAAATGGTTTGTATACCTAGAAGTGGATTTTAAACATGATGGTTGAATAACAGAAGCTCACGTGTAAAGTGAAATATTTTTCGCACAGTACTATTATCCAATTAAAGCTGTAAATAGAAACAAAATTTTTGTCGACTTTACTAAAATGTTCTTTTTAACTCAAATCTAACAAAACGTTTATGCTGTTAGAGCAAAAGAAACTAATGTAATGGAAGTTTCTATTTGAAGGCAATGAAATTGTAGAAGCTGTTAACTGGAGACATCATTTTCTATGTAATTTTATATTGCGAAGAAAAAAATATTTTAGTGGTTTATAATTGATGAAAGTCCAATCATCCACGAGTATTTTCAGATAAGTTATGACAAGTTCTTTCAAGAGAGATATCAGCTTAAAGTTGAAAAATAATTTTTGTACTAACTCTGTGTACATTGTGATAAAGTAATTGCAATATATTAACATATCCATGATACTGAGTTTTGATTTTTAAAATCATTGTTATATTTTGTTAACCATTGTTAATCTTATATCTTTCACTAGCGATAATAAATATTTGAAAGTAAAGAGATTTATTTTTAACTGTTATTGTGTCATATAACGATTTAGACAACTGTAATACAAACAGGGAACTTAGTGAAGATCAACACTGAAATGTCATGTTTATGCCTTGAACCCTTCAATCTAACTACAGGGTGGTCCATAGTTGTGTATCTACTGTATCTCTGTAGTGTCACCAGTATTCTTGTGCTCATGTACCCACCTACTTGTCACAGCACGCTCTTCAAGTGTAAATGGGTTTACATCGGCCATATTTCTCTGAAAAAAAGAAACAAATTTATAATATATGAGTACGTACCTATCCATAATAACGTATGGATAGGTACGTACTTACGGGCCACCCCGTAGAAAATGAAAAAATAAATGCTATCTAGTTTGTGGTTCCAAAATGTACCTATTTACAGGTGTTTTATGAATAGTGAACTAAATGTTTCACATGACAATTCTTCAAGTTTTACACCGTATATGTTTTATTTACATGAATATCCTTCAAGCTTCACTCAATGTTTTATTTACACGAACATCCTTCAATTTTCGCACAACATATGTTTGAATTACATGTACATCATTCAGGTTTCACGCATGTTTGATTTACATGAACATTCTTCAAGCTATACACAATGTATGTTGTAATCACATGAACATCCTTCAAGTTTCACACAATGTATGTTTTTTCTTATCACAGAGGATGATGCGCAGACTCGCGTTGTTGTCACGGAACAAGAGTTTTCCTTTAATGACTTCATAAAGAGGTAAGTGTTAAACCAGACATCATCAGAAATGTATATCTACTTAAACTGTTTTTTAAAATCCAAAAATGTAATTCTTAATCATTTTTCCCCCTGAACGTTACCTACTAATCTCTGCTTGATTTTACCGGTAGGTACCAGTGAAGACAGGATTGTAAGTTTTCATACACATAAAATTAATTATTAAAGGCGCAGTTAACGTAATGTAAATAAAAAAAGTGGTACATCTTTTAATTTTGAAGACAAGTATGTAAATGTTTTTTTTTAAGTCATTTGACTTAATGTTCTGAATTCAGGCGAGTTTAAGAATACTATTTAGACTGAATGGATTATGTAACTCTTGAATGTAGCTGAAAGAGTAATTGCCCTCTCGACTTATATGAATTGTTTTAGAGTAACAAGTATAATAATAATATTATTAATTTTATAAAGACAAGTATGGAACGATATATACTTAACCTAGCTTGATATAGTGATGTAAAAAAAAAAATCCTAGCTATAATTGTTAGCCTTAGCCAAAATAGGAATAATTTAATATTTTAAGTAACTGAGTTTTTATAATGTTGACTTTTTTGTTTCAGGAGCTTTTCTGTCATTAAAAATTTATGTACTACTACAGCTAGCTAGGTTAATATATATATCGATCCGTACTTGTCTTTATAAAAAAAAATTAAAAATTGTTTGCTTCTTTTTTTTTTATTAGCTGTATTTATATGCGCCAGTACCCTCCTATACCCGGTTCGCTTTCATTACCCATCAGGATCTCTACCAACCTACCCTCAAATCATTAGAATCCAGAAAGAACATGTCTGTTAAAGAATTAGAACAACAAGATTAGTTATTTTTTTTTTGAAAACTCTCTTACGAATGAAAATTTGTTGAAATAGTGAAATTTTTACTCGCCCAAAAAACGCATACATTGAATATTAGGTGGCTTTATAAGTGCCTCATAATTTTTCTCGCCTAATACTGTGCAATTGTCGTTGCTTGATATTCAGACATTTTAAATGTGGTTTAAAGCAGCAGTTTGTACGGCCGTCATTTTATTTCGGCTTGATCGCTACTAAGTACTAGTGAACTTAATGTTACTTGATCTAGTTTTAATCTACTTCCTAGAACTATTTCCATTTTTTTCATGCTCCTTTCGCCTTTTAAAATGAAACTGACAAATCAGTGCCTTTAAAACCTTCATAAAAACATTTTACGACACACTTTTCTGTTAGTAAAAAAGCGAAATGGCCGAACTTTAACATCATATTTGTTTTAAGAACGTAGTCTCCCAAAAGGTTTTCGGAAATGTTCATTACCAGGATGTTCTTTATAGTAACCAAACCATTCATGTGTTAGACGTAATGGAGTGTTAAGCAAACAATCGAAGTTATATCATTGTAAATCTTGTCAAATCCTGAAGAAAGAAAAAAGCTCAACAATCTTAGTATAGTGGTGTCAAACTTGATGTTTGAATTCGATAAGTGTACCTTTAATGGTTTTGTTTTAATGTGTGTAATTTATCTATATTTGTGGGTTATAAACACGTCATTAACTTCAAGTAATATTATTTAGATTGTACGTGTGTAAATGTAAGAACGTTTAAGTTCTTGGTTTCCTTGAATACCTACTTGACTATATTTACTTACCCGTAAGTACCTTTTTATTGCTATTTAAACTCCATTTAACCACTATGTAGATTATTATTAAAAATTAATGAAACTTAGTTGCCGAAATGATGAGATGTGTTGAGACCGTATCAGAGTTCATTCCCTCAAGGCTTACAGGTTATTGGGGCCATATAAGAACTTTTTTATATGTTTCTGTGTGGTTGTGTCAGACTTAATCCTCCCCATTTTTTATCGTCTCCACACCATAGTTTGTAGGTTTGTTTTTATATACACAAGTAACCTACTGTTAACTTATGAAAGTGCCCTATGAATAAGATCTGCGTACACTAAGTTCTTATATATGATATGCAAAGCTATTTCGAATAACATTCTTTACGATCGGTTTGGCTGGGCAAATAAGTACTATTTGAAGTTGTAATTCTCTGCTAATCACGGAACTACATTTGTTAATCAGTATTAATGAATTTATTGCGATGCGTATTCTGTTATTTTTTATATGTGATTTGGGTTAAATTGGTATTTTTTTGTCGTCTGCTTTGACGATTACTAAATTTTAGAATTAATTTGGAAGTGAGGTCGTTAACTTGATATTTTCACCATTAAAATTGTTTGTCAATCTAATTGAACTCAGCTTTTATGAAGATGTTTTCATGTGTTAGTATGTTATTGGTTTCAACTTTTGGAAATAATTTCCATGGAAAAACACGAGAGATTTTAATTATGCAACTGACCTGCTTTATATTAAGTATTTTTTATAGGCATACTTATTTACATACTTTATATTTCATACAAAAATAGATTCCAGGGTCTATTTTTATTATCAGACTGCATGTGTTGGTAAAGTTTTAAGCTTTCATTGATTGGTTTGGGTAGTTGTAAGATTGTACAATAGAGTGCGTTGTTTGCCAAAAACCGCTATTTATTTCTAACCCAACAGCTATTACTGTTTTTGTGTATGTGTGTGTGTGTGTCCTTTTTTTTATTATTATTCAAAGCTGGTGTCGTACGTTTGAATCAGAAGTTGGTTTAAAATTTGTAATTTTTTGAGTTTTTGTCGTACATTTTAGCTCATAATCTGTGATTGTAATTGGCTTGTATTATCAGTAATTTTTTTTTTTTTTTACAAAGTCGCATTAGCTCTTCTAGAATTGCATATTTTACGCTACACTTGAAGCTTGCAAACCGATTTAAAAAGTGATCCTGCTTTCGTGTGTTTCAAATGTAATTAGTTTGTTAAAAAAACAGTTTGACGAGTGTTTCTGATTACTCTGATATACAGTTAATAAATGATTTTAAAAAGATATTTTTTTTTAATGGTTTTATGAGGATTTCTATTTTCACGCATGGGAGGATGTAGAATAATGAAATTTTAGTGCCTAAAAACAATAGGAAGAAGTGATGCATCATTGGAAGTTAATTATAACTTCGTATTCCTATCTCTGTCCTGTTCCTGCTGACATTAGATAACCAGGGAAAAATGGAGTTTAGTTTCAAAACACTGTTTTAAACGATTTTTCGATGTTTAATCCCATTTATCTGAAAGTGTGTGGAGGGGGGGGGTAACGCGGTATTAGCGACAGGTACTAAAACTAATTTTAGGTGGCCAGTACGTTGGACAAAGTAATTTCAGTATAGTGTGGTTGAGAGGTATTTTAAACGATAGAGTTATGTTTTCTGGATGCTGTACAGAAAAATCTTGTATGTAAATCGTTGAGTAATAGTCGAACGAATTCCGTGGGTGAGATATTCGAAGAAAATCGTTGCAAAGTAGCGATACGTGAGGTAAAAAAGATATAGTCGAACAAAATTATTGTGCCATAGTGTCATAAAATTCTGAAATACTGGAGTATTAAATCATTGAGAAGTATAGGAATTAAAAGCTGTAAGTGAGGGGGAAAATAAAACCTGCAAGTAATTAAGGCGAAAAAAATCGACGTACAATATCGATGCAAAATCCGTAATATTGTTGGTACAGCAGTGGGAAATGATCGAGTATTAGCAGTACAAAACCCATATGTGATACAACGATAAAAAAAAAGTCGAGTAATAGCGAGAAAAATGTAGCTGAAGGCGATCGTCGTGGAGAGAATCATTAACTGATAACTACTGAAGAGCGCCAGACGTTCAAGAGACATTTTTCGTACTCGAAAGTTGAATTAAGCCGAGAATGAAAGTACACACAAAGTGAAGTCTAGGCGGTAAAGACGTTTAAAGTGTCGTTAAGGTTTATCCTCTATTCTGTGAGTTGAATCTGTTTCATTCAACAGCATATATTTATTCATTTTAATAATATAACTGCAGTTTAAAATGTATGAAACTGTTCCCGCTCATGAAGATGTACATGATAGCAAGTTAACGTAGCCAATTTTTATAATCCAGCTTACATTTACTAAGGAATGAACAGCCCATGACACGTGTAGTTTTTATAGTTTTCATCAAACTTAAATTGTGGTGGAAAGAGAATAGTTGCTTTGTTCCTCACGACAACATATTTTTATACGTTTATGCTGTGTGGTTCCATTTTCATGGTAATGTGAAGACGTAAAGAATAAACTGTGTAAAGGACACTGCTCATTCGGGCGCGTGTCATATGTGTCTGGCGTTGACACTTCGAGGACCAGTTTCAACTGCGTACTTCATTTTTGTTTGGAACCGTGTTCATCTCCATGTCGATTAATGTAGACACTGAAATAGATTTGAGAAAGTGACAGCTACATCTAAAGCGCTGAAATTAAAAAAAATAATAATAAGAAAGGGGGGCATCTCACAGAATATATATATGTAGACAAATGAAGTTCATATCCTGCCATTCCATCTTTTGCCATCACTGTTAGTGGTGACGTAGATTCCGTAACTATTGGGTTTGAACAAATCAGCTCTGTAGACCCGGCGGGCTAACATCATCGGGAATACATGATACTCGTTGTATACGTATAGATGGTTGTGAAGAGAGGTAGATAAGCCTGTTTTATTATAGATTATACCTTTGGTGTTTGTTTGGCATTTGTTGTTATGTATCGACTTCCGAAGATTGATAGCTGTTCATTGGTACGACTGTTTCATGCATTAACATTATTTTACTCGCTACATTTGATATACGAATGGACGTTTATCGAAAGAAAATACCATGTGCAGGAGAAGAGTACGCAGATATGACTGGTAATCCGAAATATAAAGGAATAAAATGAACCTAAATAAAGGTTTCGTGAAAAATGTTATTTTTCACATTTATTCAAAACACTACGAAGAGTTGTATTTATAAAAGTGCTCATGCATCAGGTTAATAAGGCATTAAAACTATTTTGAGAAAAATAGATGTAATAAAATACACAGACAAAATAAATAAAAAGATGCTTTTTTTTCTGCGGTATTTGTACTCTTGTAACGTAGTAAAAATGATTTCTTTTTATCGAGTTCTTGTAACTTGTAAGTTCTTAAGCGTCGTTCGCTGTCATTCCTGCTCGATGTTATTTATTTAGTTCCACGTACTTTCAAGAGAAGATGCTGTATAGCTGAGAAAATGTAATTGGATTTTTCTTGGTATTTAAAGCTAATAATACACGTGAAGAACATTACTGACAAAGACGGTAAAATTATTTTCTGACAACCATTGCTTTCATACTAATATGTAATGTATAACTGTCTCATACTTATGGGTCCAAATATATTGAAAAGTTATAATCAAAAGCTCAGAGTAAAACAGTTTATGATTTCGCAGGATAATCTTTTGTTTGTGACGCCATATTGATTCGACTCTCAGGAATTGTAGATTCCTTGCGCAATATTTCAAGACGCATTCTCTCAGTGACGTACTTTTATTATCGTTTATATAAACGTATGAAGTACATACTTTATAGCATTTAAAACTTGTTTGGGATAAATCTTGGGGCGTTTTCGACATTGGTTTATTTGGAATGACAGTAAGCGAAACCTGTTGTACAAGTGAAAGCATGTTTATTCTGCTTGAACAACGATATAAAGGTATAGAAGTCCCAGGGATTAAACCTAAAACTTCTGTGGGAAGTACGTTACCATGGTGTATATATACACGGTATATGTACCAAGTATATCATATAGAACTAAAATCTTTATTTCCATGAGATTCATCATGAGTGGCCAAATTCAATACATACGAATAGAAAAGAAAGGTTAATATTCTACGCCGTAACGCACACGCACAAATACGTGTAAGGTCCTACGGCACAACGCGGTTAAAGGATGAAACTCAACTACAACACAAATGCATGTTGTATTCTTCTCTTCTTCATGCAGTTTATCAACTTTTCAGATCAGTGGCAGGTATTTTATGTTGTGCTACAAATAGCATTTTCAACTTATCAAGTATGTTAATTACACTTTTTCACATTTTATAGAGTATTACACAGCTTTCTATATATACACCACAATCTGGAAAGCTATTTATATATTACTGAAAAAGATTGTTTACAGCCCTTCAGTTTGTATGGATTACATTCGGTATAGTGTTTAACATTTACGGAGTACATTCAGTATTGTCTGAAATGTCTTATCAAGTAGATTCAGTATTGTCTGAAATGTCTTATAGGGTACATTCATTATAGATGCGAATATAAACTACAACTGTTCAGGAGGATTTATAAGAAAAGAAGTGTCAGAAACTAAAAAGTTCGTAATATTAACACTAAAATGTTTTGTGTTTGTTTTGTTTATCAGATACGCAGCCGTTGAATATGTTTGAGTTACATTTTCTGTGTTTGTTAAATTATCCGCGATAGAAATTAATAGAGAACGAAGCGGCACTAAATCTTTTGCGAATTTTATGTTCGAACAAAACCTGATACGACATGCGTGAATGACAGAGAAAACGCGTTATATAGCAAAGATTTAATAATGTATACTAAGCAAATATGAAAACAAAATTTTCATTTATTGACTAATATAATAAACTGAAGAAAACAGCACAACTGCTATATTTTGGGAGTAGAGATCATTAAATCTATTACATAGCGAACTGTGCTTTCAGAATGGCGCAACATAAACTAAAAGAAAGCACGTTAATTTACGTATAATGGAAATCGTCGTCTTTTTTTATTCAACAGGAAATAAATTTAAATAAACTATATATATTAACTTGTATAGATTGTTTTAAGAAAGCTTACCTGTCGGTGTCAGTTTCTTTTGTCGATTTTATAAAAGATAGTGATGTAGCGAGTCGAGTCGATGTTGGGATTTTAAATATAGACTTGTTGTCATAGTCTTAGCTCATATGAAAAGCAGTTGTTTTATTAACGCTGATTCTGAAAAACGCCGACCATCTGAGTTCATGGATGCCTTACCCTGAAATAAATAACTGGTGAGCCCGTGCCAGACACAGTTGGGTAGTGTAAATTCAATAACGCCAGTGCGTTTGCTTACAACTCGATATACGAGTAGGTTGTTCCGGTTGTCTTCGGTTTTGTGGCATTCTTTCGATTGGTAAGCGCCTTTTCATAATGTTTCTTGCCGTAAGGGGTCGCCCATATTCAATCCTATATACAGATATAAGAGCGGTTTCCTTAGTATGTTCAATATGGTTGAATCAACATACGTGATTAAGTATTATAATGTATTAATGATGGTGGATATAGTTGTCCTTTAACTCCATTCGTTTTAATTAGTCTTCAAACATCCTGACTAAAAAATTACAAACAGAAAAAACTTAATGGTGGATGGTTAGCTGTTATTGATTTTACAGTGAAATAAAAAACATAATACGTGTGTGAGCACACGAACTTGTGCCTGTTATCAACTTAATGGTTTCTTGCTAAACAGTTCTTGGGCTTAATTATAATTATGTTTCATAGTTTTTATTGTTGTTTTTCCCAAATTGTTATTACATTGAGTGGAACGCCTGCTTTTGATTTTAATATTGAAACCCACATTTCTCTATAGAGTTGAAAATTGAGCAACAATAGAACTTGGCGTTTCTTCAGTAGCAACGAAAGTTGAAACCTAGAAAGTGTTCAAGAAATCGAAATTGCTTGTATTTTTTTCACACAAGTGAGACTGAAGCTGTAATCTGTTTAAGAAAACAAAAACCCACCAGGCAAATGATGTGCACGTTTTACTTGTTAATAATATTCCAGGTTTAGTGTCATTAAATCCTGTTGCCAGTGTCTTGCTGGTGATTATACACTGGAAGTGATGTGTGTCGCGCTGTGTTATAATTATCAATGAATTTACGAATCATGGAAAGAACGGATACTAACGTACTTCTCTCAGATGCGTAATAGTAACAGTCATACTGTTGGCAGTGTTCGCAGTTATCATTTATGTAAGATAATTTACTAGTTTACCGACGTCCAAATTTGTCAGTCGTTTTAAGAATGTTACTGTTGTTTGTAACCTCATGGATAACGTGGTTGTGTACTTCTAACGAAGTCATTAAACTTTTATCTCAGTCTTCGTTTAGAGATATCTTAGTGATGTTTGTGATCATACGTCGTTCTGACTGGTATGTTTAGGGACTTTGGGCGCTAAAATCCGTGGTTCGATTCCATTCCTCCGCAGCGGACGCAGCAGATAGTTCGATGAAGCTTTGCAGAAAAGTAATCAGACAAACAGAATTCTTCCCAAAAACATCATAAGCGTATCGCTTTTTTTTTTCGTAATTCTTCTGATATTTCACAATTTACACAGTATCTAATCGGGTACCTGTCACACCGAGTTTGATAAGAGCACGTTTTAAGTGAGTCAAATACTACTGCTGTATTGTACTATAATCAACTGCACCTCATATGAAACTTTAAAATAAATACTTATAGGGAATAGAAAAAACGTTTCAAAAGAAGTTGTTTTTCTCCCTTTTTTTTTAAACACGTTCTTACCAATACAACGGAGTCCTAATCGATTCTTGGAATTCATCTACATAATATCATCAAATAACGTTTCGTATTATTCACTACATTTTTTTTATTATTATCTTCTCTGATTGATCGTTTGGTGTCTTGGAAAAAATGCTAATGCTACGGTTTTCTTAATATGATACGAAATTTCTAAAATTCCTTCTCTTTCTTAACTTAGGAGTTTTCAGCTCTAACTTTTTATCCATTCCGTACATGTAAATATCATTTTTTATAATGGGCTTCTGGAATTTCACATTTTAGTTCGGTATTTCCTTTTATGGAAACAGACACGAATGCCAGTTATATTCATTTTAGGTCAGTTTTAATTATTCGGAGTTGACCTGAAAACATTACACAAAAATAAATAAATAAACCATTTAGAAGTAGTGCATAGCAAAAACGTTTAGAATAATATAAACTACGGAGAGAAGAAATGAAATACAAAAATACTTGCAGCCACACAAGTCTTCTATCTCTTAGTGAGTTTTAAAATTTCATTTAGAGATATTTTTTGCTCATTTGGTTTTAGATTTGCGACTTCAGCTCATAAACATGATTTTCTAAGCTAGTTAATACTCAAAATGAGTTTAGAAAAATACAACAGACAACAGGCCTACGTATTGTGTTAGCCATTCTATAATTTTGCTCGTTATGCCGCGCCCGCGTCGCGCTAAACATGCTCGCCCTTCCAGCCGTGGGGGTGTATAATGTGACGGTCAATCCCACTATTCGTTGGTAAGAGAGTAGCCCAAGAGTTGGCGGTGGGTGGTGATGACTAGCTGCCTTCCCTCTAGTCTTACACTGCTAAATTAGGGACGGCTAGCACAGATAGCCCTCGAGTAGCTTTGTGCGAAATTCCAAAACAAAAATTGCTCGTTATGCAAAAAAACCGACAAAATTTGGTGAAACTCTTAATGTAATTTGCATGTCATTACGAACAAACAAAGATCTAAAAGATCTATGCTTAAATAGCTTAGAACAACGTGATTAAAAACCAACTTGATCCATAGGACACCATTGGTGATTTTATTGTTATGATCTCAACGATCATCGGTGTTTAGCCAGAATATTGGCAAAGTTTTTTTGAGAGGAGGAATGTAAATGAAGTTTATGTTCATTATGCCTGCGTTTGTGGTTTAACTAGTAAGTGAGGTGTTCGTTAAAATGACGATAAAGTATTGATATCAAACTATTAGAGTAAAAAAAAAAACGGATTAAACCAGGTGCGAAACATTATATAAACGTACGTGAGAAAAGGTGTGGGAAGCACGTAGTTCACTGTTTTCAAACTGCTGCGTTTAATCGCTAGGGCTGTCGCGAGAGTTTCACTAAATATAGAATAATAAAGAACTAAAACTACGATAAACATTGCATGTGGCAGCAGAGATGTCGCGTAAATCAAATTAAACGGGTTAAGGTGTTGTCGGTGGAAAAATTTGGAGCACTGACTTGATAATTCACAGACAATCTTTTAAACGTAATGTGTTGTCGCTTTATGGTTAAGTATCAATATTTCTTGAACTTCTGTGTTTTTCTAGCATCATAAAGGTCATTCCTTGTTTGATCATTGACTTCAATTTAACGAGGAAAGACTTTGAGTTGGCAACATGACTGACTCAGAGTTTAACAAGGCCTGAATGACACCAACACCAGAAGTATAAAATAATTGTTAAAGTAACTTTGTAATGTATTTGTGAGTTACTTGTAATAATTGTGATTAACTTAAGTATTCATACTTCAGTAAGTTCATAATCTTTTCTTCAGTATTTGATTCGGCGATTGATAACACTAGGTAACAAAAATGATTATTGCTTCTAGAATAGTAAAACCGTTTCTGAGTAGACTGATTACGCTTATTCCACAAGTGATGTCTAAAATTACTGATGGCCTCCAATTTTTGAGTTGTGATAGATTTACTTAAAATGTTATTATATATCGTGAATATAACTTAAACGTTATTTATTTGTTCAAATTTTTATTTAAATATATATATATAATCGGTATGCTTTGATAAGTTTCATGTTCATAGCATGAACAACACGAACGATGGCTTTGTGTTCGAATTGTGCAAAACTACAGCTTTCAGACGAACTTTATGAGTTGTTAAAAATTCTCCATTCTTGAGGACAATATTTAGTACCTAATTTTCCCATTAGTATTTGTAAAGAAACACAAAGTATCTTGTAAGCTGTAGTGAGAAGCAAGACTTTGATGGTGGCTTTAGTAGATTGTAACTCTTGTTCCTAGAGTTAATAAATTTTATTGCTGTAAACGAGAGCCAAGACGTTCTCCATGTTGTTTTGATAAAGGTAAGTCACGAATCAGATCATTTAGCTCTTCTTGTGTAATCAGATGAGGTAGTTTATGTTTAGATGTCACAGAAATAGGATTATTAGATGAAGAGAATGAAGATAATTCAGTGGCGGATGTGGCACGGGAAAAATATCCATAAAATGTACTGGTGTCATTCCAGATGCAATATCCGGAAGCCTAATGCATTGCTTCGCTTTGCCTAACTATCCAGAAACATTAGACATGCAAAAATAAATAATAGTCAGACTACCTTTGATGATTTCAGGCCATATCATGGGAACTGCAGATGGCATACTTACTTTCTTCTTATCGGGGTAGTGTGTCGAGCAAGGTGTACAAACTGTAGAACACATGTGTGGAGCTCAATGTTTTTCTTGATAACTAATTTTACACCCAAACTAGTGGCATTAAACTATCGTTACCGTGTATGTGATGTTTTTCATTTGTGAAACTGAAATATATATTCCACAAATATAGCGGAAACTGTTGGAGAGATTTTAGGACTTTACTTGAATTGGAGGCAGCTAGCATTTGAAGTGATTTTCTAAAAAATATATAAAATAATTTCTGTTTACAGAACTAGATTTTATTCTTCAAAAAAAGAAACGCAAAAGGAATATTTTTATTTATTTTAAAGAGAAATATATGTAATGTTACAAGCTCAGAGTATGTGATGTTACACGTGTTAAGGCACTGATTGTCAGACCAAAATCACAATAAAAGTTGTGCACTTTGAAAACGGAGGAAAATAACGGATTTTTCGCCAAAATGCATTTGTGTCCAATATATTTATTTGAGAGGTCTGCATATTCTGCAAGTGCAACATGTGCAAAATCCCTATAAAAGTGACGGGTTCTCGATTTCCATAGCTCAGTGTTAAGCCACCGACACGCAATACAGTTACGCTACGACTGACTGAAACATAAAGCAACAACGCCATTGGTGGTTTTGTAAGCAGGCGAATCTCGATCAGATGTTGCCAGAGCTGTGAATATCCACCCAAGCACCATCACAAGGTTATGGAATCGTCACCAATAACATAGATCAACTTGTGACCGCCCACGATCTGTAGACCTCGTGTGACCACGCCCGCACAAGATCGCTACATCCGGTTACGCCACCTTCGGGATAGGTCTATCACTGCGACGTCTACTGCCTCAGCCATACAAGGGCTGCGTAGAATTTCCGATCAGACCGTACGCAACCATCGACGTGCAACCCATCATGGTGAACGTCAACGACGTTTTTTAACATGACAACGCCCGTCCTCACACAGCCCGACTCACCACTGTCTTCTTGAGACACCACAACATCAACATTCTTCCCTGACCCTCCAGATCACCAGATTTAAACCCCATCGAACATCTTTGGGACGAGTTGGACCGACGTCTGCGATGGCGACAACCTCAACAGACTCTACCTCAGCTTGCAGCAGCTTTGCGGGCTGAGTGGACAGCCATTCCACAGGATGTGATTGGTCATCTCATCGCTTCCATGAGCAGGAGCTGCCAAGCACTTATTGATGCTCACGGGGGGCATACTCGTTATTGACGTTAAGTGACGTTAAACTTCAACTAGTGAGCGAGTACTTCGCCTTTGAAGACTTAAATTGTTCAGCAGTGAATGTGCAAAGTTTCACACATGTCATACAGAACTACTCGGAATAAACTTGTTAACAATTTGTCTCAAATTTTGCCTTTTGCGTTTCCTTTTTTGAAGAGTATATTTTAAAAGTAAAGTTTTACAGAATATTATTATATCGTGAGCATGATAACAGGAAGAAGATTGGACTTTTGTTTTACCTGTATGTGTGGAGTGAGGCAAAGTGACCAATTGAGTAAGAAAGAGAGAGAGGCATTTGACTCTGCCCCTTTTATGCTCAGTCGAGAGACTTTTCGAATTCTTAATGACGAAAAACCCACTTGAAATAAAAATTATTTCAAAACGGCTTGTATGGGTATTAACACTTTTATTGATAAGCAGATAAGAACGCTAACATGAAGATGATCTAGGAAGATCGAAAAGTTATTCACTGCTTATTAATAAAAGTGTTAATACCCATACCAGCAGTTCTGAGATGCAGACTTCTCGAATGCTCTAGCAATCTGATGGAGCAGGTGAGCGTGGTTATAAGTAAAAGTAGTTCAATTTGCTACGATCAGATTGTGAGGAAGTAGTTTATATGAACAATATATTTGGAATTTTACACCAATGCAATACAGTCAGTTTCTAAACTTAAACGTTTATGCCATAAATCTATTGCATGGTATTTCACATAGTACTGATAAAATATTGAAATATTAAAGTAATTCTAAACTTAGAGCGCTAAACAAATTGAAGTCAACAAGATCAAATAGCTCTAAACCACTTAATTTTTTTCTCAGTAGCAATTTTTTGTTGTCCAGTGCAATCATACATTTTTGCTTCCCAGTAGTGTGAATACCTTTTATTCACATTTATTTTGTAATTTGTATTCGTTTTCATGACGCAGATGTAAATTAATCATTACATCCATCTATCTAAACACCCATCTAAAATTTCTTTGTTTTCAGAAGAAAATAAAGATAATTATGTACTTTTTACTCAGGGTATTGTAAAGAAGTTATTGTTAAAAAAATTGCGTTCATGTAGAGGGTATTTTATGCCAAAATCTATATCTTTGTTGATATTATCTTTCGGCAGAAACTTGTCCTCCGATGGGTCGCCGATAAGTTAATGGACTTAGGATGCTAAAAAAATCGGGGACATAGCGCACTTAGGTTTTTGTGTGGCTTTTCAGAAGGAACAAACTGTGAGAAATATCATCGGCCCTGCATGGCCAGGTGGTTAGAGTGTTCGACTCTTAATTTGAGGGTCGCGGGTTCGAATTTCCAGTCATATCAAACATCTTCGCCCTTTCAGCCGTAGGAAAGTTATAAAGTTACGGTCAATTCTACTATTCGTTGGTAAAAGAGTAGCTCAATAGTTGGCGGTGAGTGGTGATGACTAGCTGCCTTCCATCTACTCTTACACTGCTAAATTGTGGAGTGCCAACTCAGATAACTCTCTTGTAGCTTTTTGCGAAATCGAAAAAAACAAAAGCAAACGAATATTTTCATGGGGTGTTTTTCTGCAGGATTTATCTTCATTAAAAACTCCTTTCTTAAAACTTTGTATTGAGAGCATCACCATTATCTCAAATATATTCTGTTTTCATTGAGAATATTAATATTCGCCCTTTAATAACATGCACATATTTGTGAACAATTAGATTTACAAAATTTAAGATATTCCTCTTTTTCCTGTGGAAACGCCATTATTGAAAGAGATTTCAAATGAGAAATGTTAAAGGATAATAAATTTATGGGTGCAGTATTTATCTTTCTTTTGCACAAATATCTGTATGGATAGTGAAGTGTAAATAGGTGTAATAAGCAGCATATAAAATCATCGTACATGATATTCAGCCAACTGATCTTAAGGTTTTCAAAAGTATGATATAAATCAAATTAAAGTACTTCGGCAATGTTTTTGCGATTGTACATCAGTCGTTAACTAGATTTCAATGAAGACTCCTGATCGAAAGAGGTGGTCGTATTGGTCAACGTTTCTTAACCTTTTTGATACCAGGAGCTGGGTTGCTGTCTCTTTATAAAATTATCGCAGACTACTAAAATGTAAGTACAATGAAGAATCGTTACGATTTACAAAAGAATATTCTCAGTTTTTGGTGGGTTTTTTTTTTCGTTAAATCCTACTGATTTCAACGTGGTTGAGAAATAGTGGTATATGATACTAACCATAACAGTGAATTAATAATTCTAAAAGTTGATTGGTCTTTTAAGATCAACAAGAACTCTGGGTGTTTTTTTTTAGTCTCATTAATTACCCTAGGCCTAAGGGATTTATACTGAACACACCTTTAAGTTTATTTTTGGACTTGTCCATATGGTTTCTGGGATGGAACCAGAGACCTTATTACTCTCTTTGATTTTTTTCCTTTTCTTTTAATGAGCTTTCCATTTGTTAATAGAATTGGTATTTAGCTTCGTATTTCCACTGTTGTACGTGGAAGTAATGTAGAGGCGATCCAAAATTGTATGTCCTATTTTATATTCTAATAATAGAATTGCCAAGCAGTTTTCAACATCTTGTAACAAATTAAAATAGTTTTTACTCTCGTGTTTTTGGTGTATTTTTTTCTTTCACTTCAGTGTATAGTGTTACCACATAAAATTGCAACTATGCAAGAAACGGTTTAATGTGTTATTTAGCTTGGAAAAACTTAAGTTAATGGATGTGGTGCAGCGTAAATATGGACGGCCAGTAGAAAAAAGAAGTTTGGAGGTATGTTAAGGATATATCTTGTATCGCTCACTTATAGCAAACACCACAGAGCTAACTAGCAGAATAATAGATGCCATTGCCACAGTAACTGTGGAGGTGTTGCAGCGAACATGGACTGACAACTCTTATCGGTTAGATGTGCTGAGAGCCATTAATGGTGCACATGTACAAATATACTGACATTTCTGTAAAAATTTAATTTTTATAGAAGCTACACATTGATTATTAGTGACGCTGAGAAGTTCAGTTTTGCAATTATTTCGGTTAATCTTATACATATATCAAATTCTTTTAATAACACCCCCAGTGGCTCAGCGGTATGTCTGAGGACTTACACGCTAAAATCCGGGTTTCGATACCCGTGGTGGGCAGATCACAGATAGCTCATTGTGTAGCTTTGTGCTTAATTCAAAACAACAACAACAACAACTGTTAATAACCCTCAGTGGCTCAGCGGTAAGTCAAGGTATGCAACACTAAATCCCGGGTTTTGATACATGTGGTGGGCATAAATTACCATTGGGTTGGTCGTGAGATATATTAATTATTCTTTGCATATTATTTAGTTTTGGAATAGAGAATAGGTGTAATTATCAGATAATTTTTCCTGTAGTGTTGAGACAAAAATGAGGGATGAAAACTGTGCGTTAAGAATTATCATTACATTTTCCACAAATATGTGTCTGAAATACAACTTTATAAATATGTTTTTGATTAACAAGGAGGTTCTATATATGTGTATCGTATACCCGAATAAACTGCTGGCCAAAATCGTAAAGCCGATGAACATAAAGAAAAAAATATGTATTTTGCGTTGTTAGACTTAGCCACTTATTTGAGTAGAGCTTCGAAAGATGCAAATAACAAAAGGGAAAATAACAATAAAAACTTTTTAGCATATAATATGTAAAATGTGAACACTATGAAATTAGCCTAAATACTAGCTGGTCAAAAGTTTAAGACCATACCAAAAAGAAGTCCTAAACAGGGTACGAGTTGCACGACTCTCATTGCGAATAATTTCAAACATTCGCTTTGGCATGGACGATATAAGCATTTGTAAAAGGCTGGTTGGAATTTTGTTGTGTATTTTATTCACACTAATTCATGATTTTATCAATTGAAGGAACAAAAAATGATGAAACGTTATGTTAGAGAGACCTTTTGATACAAAAGTTTTATCTGTGGAAGTTTTAATATTCGTTGTAGATTTACTTTTTTTTTTTTTTTGTAATGTAGGGAGACCCGACGTTAGTGTAAGATCTGTTCAATGATGACGTAATATTTACTCCATTGTGGAAAATGGCAGTATTAGCAGGAATAACAAATTTTCTTCGCAACTTTTCAAGGCGAAAAATTGTCCTGAATTGACTTGTGTTTTTTCGAAAAGGTTTTCAGGAATGTTTTCGTTTCTGTTTGAAACATTTCTGTTTTTTGTGAATTTTTGAGTCTTTGGAAAAGTTTTCAAAGACCCGGCTTTAAAATAGTGCAAAAGTGAGTTTTTCAAGGATGTTTTTAAATACAAAGCAAACATTTTGCTTCTCTGCTAATACTTATTTTAAATAAATTTTCGTAACTTTAATTTAGAACTTACAAAATTCAAATATTACTAAACATCACTCAGTTCTTAAGATTAATTATCACTTGTTGATCTATCAGAAACAGTCTCCCAGAAAAAAAAAATCTTAGTTTCGTGTAACTTCACATTTATGTTATTGTGCATTATGTTTGGAATGCTTGTGTAACTTAACTATATATATTAATATTTCATTCTTATTTGTTGTAAAATAAAGACAGAAGAGCCGATTATCGGTTAGCAGAATATGGACAATTTTAAGAAATTGCCAAATACTCTTTAGTTACGTAATCATAATTATTATTTTAGTGATGTAAATAATTTGAAGGATAAGATGCTTACTACATTTGTTTTTAGTAAAGGTATAGTTTACTGCTGGATCAGTGGAAAGTTTATTGACTTAAAATGCTAAATTCCTGGATTCGATTTGTCGTGGTGAACAAGACACCATTTACGCTTTCTTAAGTGAACAAGAAGTTATAAACGAATTACAGTAATTTTATTTCAGGACCTTAAGTCTTCATTATTTGTCTTTCATGTACACAAGGGTATTTGTGGGAAAATATTTTGGGACAATACTGTAAATTTAAAACAGTAACAGGTATTTAGATGTGTGAAAGTTCACACTGTGAGAATTTGTTTTTTAAAAAAGTATATACTTTTAATTATCTTGCAGTTTTTGCTAAAATGTTTACATACTCTTCTCTATTGGTGCTATTGCTCACATGCATGGAGTATTAACAGAGATGGTAGCGCATGAACAGAGTTGTTATTCTGGATACACAAGTGTTTAAGTATCTGTGTTACAAGACATCTATACACATTTGTTTTTGTTTTATAAGAAGATGTGCCTTTAATTTAAAAAAAATCGGAACAGATCAACGCTGTGTTAAGACAGTTTCTCTGTGCTTAATGTACTCGTACAGTCGTGCCTCATCACGTGCTAGAACTTATAGGCGTCAAATTTTTCGACTGTTGGAAAATTCTTTGAAGCAAACGAACATTGTCAGAACAAAAGTGTACTACAGTAAACTGTATCCAGAATCTTCAAACGTTGTTGGACAATGGGAAATATTGTGTTAGGAAAGGCTATCGGTAGCTCCCAAAAAACTAATACCTCGAAAGATGACCATTTTTTGATCATTGTAACACATGAAGATCCAAAGAAGTCTTGCAACATCTTACGACAGGAATGGAATGAACACATTTATTCTGTGGTATCCAGGAAAACAGTGAATAAGAGACTGGCCAAACAAGGTTATTAACTAAAATTCATTGTCATCGTGTTACTAGGGAAAGACAGCATAGTACCTTACAGCTGCGATATTCGAAACGTCATGTTTTCAGATGAGTCCTGCTTTTTGCTGGTAGTAGAATCTGTATTCATAATTTACCTAGAGAACAGATGAAGGAAGGCTGTTTCCCTCAAGGAATACACAGGATGTTGTGCAATACATGTTTGGACACATATTCGCCATGATGAAAAAACTTCTCTTCATACTCTTCAGGTAAAAGTAAATGGCACCTCCTACAGGCATCACATGGAAACGTTATTTCTGCCATATGCTAAATATAACTTTCTTTTCCAAGACGACAGTGCTTCGCTGCATATATTTTACAGTATTATTTCGACCAGGAGGACTTTATGAGATAACCACAGTCACTAAACTTAGCAGATTGTAATTCCATTTAGAACTGTTGAACAGAACTGGTCCGGAAAATTTCTAAGCGCGACCCTAAACTAGCTACTGTAACTGAGTTACATCACCTTTTAGTGACAAATTGGGATAAAATCACAAATGATTACATCAGCAATATCATTGACAACATGCCATGTTGCCCTGAGGAGATTATTAGAGTATGAAGAGGATCAATCAAGTACTGAATGTTTAGTATGAACTGATATAAGGTTACAGACGCTGTTTATAATAATTTCGTGTTATATTTTATTATTTACCTTTTGGTAAGGTTTTGTTGTGATAGATGAAATGTTGAATTGCATACCTTTCCAAAAACGTCTGAAAAAAAAAAGATTTTCTGTTGTAATAAATCGTTCATGATGTCTGTAGAACGTGTCATAATATAAATTACATGTGTGGATTTTTAATATAATATACATTTATCAGTTTGACAGCACTAAGTGTATTTGTATTTTATTTTAATAATAGTAATCTTGTTACAAAATACGCAAATGTTTTGGCCAAGATTGTATTTGCAAGTAAAGCGAAGAAAATATGCATGTATGTGTTCATATTTGCATATTCAGTCATTATACAGTGTTCCCTCGCCACTTCGCGGATCCTCTTTCGCGGCTTTACCACTTCGCGGGCTCAGCCGACCCCCACATATATATATGCATATATATAAAATAATAAACATTAAATCTAAAATATAGCATTAAATACCATTAAAATATTAAAAATAAATATAATTAATAATGTAAAGAAAAAACAGGTATATTTTGAGATATAAACATATATTTGAGTTAAAAACAGCGTAAAAATGGAAACAACCAACTGAAAAGGCTATAGATGTAGCATTGTGCGTCTGCGAAGGCTACGCGAGATCAGCTTCATGGCGTAGCGATGTGCAAGACGAACTATGATTGGTGCAGAAATGAAAGACGGCCAATGACAGCTACCCATTTTGATTGTCTTTCACCATTGCTACATGTCTTCAAAATGTTCATAAGGCATTGCAAGAGATGAAGCCCTGCACCGTTAATGCAAGCTGGAAGAAGTTGTGGCCTGAGGTTGTGCACGACGAGAAGGGATTCACGCCTGAAGAAATCCAACACTCGGCTGTTCAAAAAGCTGTGCAATTAGCTTCGTTAATCAAAGGTGAAGGATTTGCCAATATGATGAAGGAAAACGTAGATGAACTGATTGACTTAGGATCCGAACCACTCGCCGACCAAGACTTAGAAGCACTGACGAAGTCTGATGCCCAGGAAGACGACGAAGAGGAAACACCGAAAGAAGCCGAGGAAACAATCGAGCAAAGTGGATGGTCGTTAGAGCGGTTAGGTAAACTAATGAAACTAATTAACGAAGTGAAGGAGTGCTCACAGGAATGGGACAACGATATGGTTCGATCAGTACAATTTTGCAATAAAATAGAAGAACTGATGACTCCTTATCAAATGATTTTCGATAGGCTAAAGAGGCTGAGAAAACAACTGCCAATAACAATGTTTTTCCAGCCGAGCAAGAAAGAAAGGGTACCGGTGGCAAGTACTGTTCCTGAAGTTGTAACGACCGACGAAGAAATTGTCGATTCACCTTCCACAGAAGAGGAAGTGGTGTCCCCGAAAAGACACCACCTGCTGAAGATATGTAATTTTTAATTTTAAGGCTTAATATCTTAATAATTGTTCTTATTATTTCAGCAATAATGAACAGTATTGTAATGGGAGGGTTAAATGGTTGTACAGGGAGGGTTTTAAAAGTCTAATTGCACATAAATATATCCGTAAAAATCGGCGATCCCACTTCGCGGAAAATCTTTCGCGGGGGTTTTTGGAACGCATTTACCGCGATACACGAGGTAACACTGTACGTAGGTATCTCTTTACACTTTCCTACAAAGCAGAATACTCAAAGATATTATATACCCACGAGAATATTCGTTCACGTGCTTAACATTCTTTGTTCTTACACTTAATCGACTCGCAATTCGAGGGTCTCTAGTTCGAATCCCCCTCGCACCAAACATACTCGCCCTTTCAGCCGTGGAGGCGTTATAAATTAACGGTCAATCGCACTATTCGTTAGTAAAAGAGTAGATGGCGGTGGGTGTTGATGATTAATTGCCTTCCCTCTAGTCTTACAATGATGAATTAGGGACGTCTAACGCAGATAGCCCTCGAGTAGTTTTGCGCGAAATGAAAAAAAACAACTTTCACTGAGTAATTAAACTACACTTGCCTTTTAAGCTAAAACTGTAGAGAGATTGAACATGATGAAAAACTTCTCTTCATACTCTCCAGGTAAAAGTAAATGGCACCTCCTACAGGCATCACATGGAAACGTTATTTCTGCCATATGCGGGTAAAGCTTATGACGTACACCTAAGGCTGTGTTGACAACATGTCATGTTAAATACATAGATTTTGTAGCTTTATTTGATGTCACGTTAAATTATTTATTTTTGAACAAGTTTTCTTGTGTGTATAAGGCTGCATGAATCTCGTACTTTATGGCAATATACATATATATTGGTGAGTGTTAAAATACTAGATGTTGGTCTTTTATACACGTATAATGTGAATGTGCTACAGATAATGTTTAAATGTTATAGCTCCAGTTTTGTAGCTGATGTGTAATGATTGTGCCTATTTTAGTCGATAAATCTTGACGTGAAGTGATTTAGTATTAAAAAAAAGTGTAATGAATTTCGATTGACGCATAAAGGTATTGGAAGCTAACTTATTTTAATAAAACTCCTTCGAATGACCGTATATACCACGATCGTCGAATGTTTTTTTTAATTAAAACGCACAAGTTAGCTATATTGGTGATGTTTGTGTTTTTGTGGCCAAGGTGTCGGATTCGTTACTTCTGTTATTTCATGAAGTTGCGTAATTGAAATATACTACAATAATTACAACAATGTTGCTCTTTTTGATATGTATAGTAAGGTAATATTTTCAGCAATACAGTTGTTACTTCGCAGTTACTGTTTCACTTATACTACACTACAAAACTGGTGTTAAAGTGTGTTACTAGCGTTTCGAAACGTCTGTGTGGCTACTCTTTATTTCTTGAATAAAATATGTTCATGCTAATTGTTGAAAAAACGCTGATTAACTTGAATCGTAAAAATGGTGTAATATATTGAATTAAGCGAAATATTTTTTTTTACAAAAACTCGTATTTACATGTTTTGAGCCCCCCGAGTGCCACAGCGATTGGTCTGCGGACTCGCACCCGTAGAAAGCGGGTTTCGATAACCGTAGGTGGCAGACCATTGTGTAGTTTTGTGCTTGATTCTGAATAAACAAACAAACTTGTTTTTGGCCAACCCTTTGTGGTATTTTTATACAGAATGTGTGAGAATAAAAACGTGTAGGAATTTGTATTGAACTTCAGGATAAGTAGCTACACCACTGATGTAAATCGTTATATTTTTGAATTAACAGGTTAAAAAGAGAATTTACGAAACTTTAAAACAGTAGTAAGGTTCTTCTGGAGCTCTTTTGTTTGTTTGATATTTCGCCCAAGACTAGAGGAAAGTTATCTAGCTGGTCATCACCAACAACCGCTAACTTTTGGGCTATTCTTTTACTAACGAATAGTGGGATTGAACGAACATATACCGTCTCCACGGCTGAAAGGGTGAGCATGGTTGGGGTGGACAAGAAATCGAATCATCACCCTCAGATTGCGATTTAGGCGCCCTAACTACCTAGCCATGCCGGGCCTCTTCCTGGAACTGTATGCTTCCAATAGGATGTAAATCTCATAAACGGATTAGATTTGAGCGAATCACGTGAGTTTGAGATTTCGAAGTGTGCGCTTCTAGTAAAATCGTGTTTACTTGATGGGAAGGTGTGACTGACTATCACACTCTTTAAGAAGTTCTCGTGAAATGGTAGATTTCAACCAAATTGTCTGAAACAGCATCACCTTCAAAATAATATTTCGCTGGAAATTCCAGTCTTTATTATATTGTTCGAATCTTTTGCCCTTCTGTAACGAAATTACACAACGTTTGCAGAAAAGTTTTATTTACTTTGTTCGAGTGCTCCATAATTATATATAGTCTTGTGAAAAAGTTAGGACACCCTATGAAAGCCTTGTATTTTTGTAACATTTTTGGATATATAGATATTTAATCTTAATTTTAACAATACTGAGAGGTCATAGGAATGTAACTAAACAATTAAAACTGAAGAAAAGACTTTTCAAGATCTTCTGTAGATGTAATTCTACAAAAATGCATATTCTAACTGAGGAAAAGGTTAGGATATCCCCACATAACCCATTTAAAACAGCTCAACTCACACACAGGTGTATCACATCAGGTGCACATGATTAGAAGATCGTTACTCCGCGTTTTGAATGAGGCTTGCCCTATTTAAACCTCAGCTGTCTGAGGCGTTCAGAAAGGAAATTGTAGCAGTTTATGAGGCCGGTAAGGGATTTAAAAAAATCCCAAAATATTTTGAAATCAGCCATTCCACTGTCCGGTAAATAGTCAACAAGTGGAGGGCTCTCAAAACAACTGTCAACATGCCCAGGTCTTGTCGTCCAAGCAAATTCACCCCGAGAGCAGACCGCAAAATGCTAAAATAGGTCTCCAAACACCCTAACATGTCTTCACGGGACCTACAGCAGGCTCTGGCTACTGTTGATGTGAAAGCGCATGCCTCTACAATCAGAAAGAGACTGCACAAGTTTAACTTGTATGGGAGGTATACAAGGAGAAAACCTTTGCTCTCTAAAAGAAACATCAAGGCTAGACTGAAGTTTGCCAGAGAGACTATAGACAAAGACCAGGACTTCTGGAATAATGTTCTTTGGACAGATGAGTCCAAAGTTGAATTATTTGGACACCAGAATAGAGGACATGTTTGGCGTAAACCAAATACAGCATTCCAGGAAAAGAACTTCATACCAACTGTGAAGCATGGAGGTGGAAGTATCATGGTTTGGGACTGCTTTGCTGCAGCAGGACCTGGACAGCTCAAAATCATAGAATCCACCATGAATTCTACTGTGTATCAGAGGGTGCTTGAGGATCATGTGAGACCGTCTTTACGAAAATTAAAGCTGAAGTGGACCCTGCAACACGATAATAACCCAAAACATACCAGTAAATCCATCAAGGACTGGCTGAAAACTAAGAAATGAAGAGTCCTGGAATGGCCGAATCAAAGCCCAGATCTTAATCCCATTGAGATGCTGTAGGGTGACTTGAAACGGACTTACATGCAAGAAACCCCTCAAACATCTTACAGCTGAAAGAATTCTGCTTTGAGGAGTGGGGCAAACTTTCTTCAGACCGATGTCAGAGACTGGTAGATGGCTACAAGTGTCTCACTGCAGTTATTTCAGCCACAGGGGGTAACACTAGCTATTAGGGGGTAGGGTGTCCTAACTTTTTCCTCAGTTAGAATCTGCATTTTTGTAGAATTACATTTACAAAAGATCTTAAAGTCTTTCAGTTTTAATTATTTGGTTATATTCCTATAATCTCTCAGTATTGTTGAAATTAAGATTAAATGTCTATATATCCAAAAATGTTACAAAAATACACAGGCTTTCATAGGGTGTCCTACTTTTTTTCACATGACTGTATTTTATCTAGATGCTACGTTTAATAAATCTTAGTGGCAGGAGATTCCAAATCATCTCAGAAGGGAAACAGGTGTAGAAATAAAATGTTCATTCAGGGATTTTCTCGTAAACCTTAAAATTCCATTTTTGTTTAAAGTTAGTAATTCTGTACCAAGCTCAAAGGCCATTAATTGATTATCAGATTGTATCGAAGATAATTCAGTGGTGATTGTTTCGTAATGTAGTGTATCTGTTCTTCATTGCGTATTTTGCTAATTGTACATGTTTGATATGTATTTTAGTGACCCTTCCACTGCGTGTCACTGTTCTTAAATGTTTGCCTTTAATTTACCGTGTAAGAGTAGAGGTTTGTGCTTTCCTGTGTTATTATAAGTGAGTGTTGATTAATGAACAACTTCACGAACCACTTTCAAATGTACAAAAATCCCCATACATTACCAGTCTTACACTTGGAAGCCCCTCGACTTGTATCGATGCATTATTTTTGTTGAGAAATCTTCCTATACTCAGTCCAATAAACTCGTTTTTCAGGTTTCATATATTAGTAATTGCAGTGTGTTAACATAAAGTTACGGAAAGCGCTTTTATGTTCGTATCTTAACTCAGATTTCAGAAGATATAGAGGTGCTCGCATTATATACATCTTATTTCTCCTTTTTGTTTTTTCTTTCCATCTACAGCAACAAAATTCAATCAAGTCTTATACAGGTAGTTAAGTAGCTCATCACGTATTGAGTTGCTTCGTCCAGAGGTTTCTTGTTCAAAATAGAATGGGAACAATAACACGTGTAGGTTAGGCAAGGCCTTTGCGTACAATAATAACGTGTATTAGATTTGAAATTAGCATGACGCGTTGTTTATATTTTTAGGACTAGTACTTTTTAAAACACTGTATTTTTTGTCGTTTCTTTTATTACATTCATATCTTGCGGAATTAATTTTCACTCGTTTTGTCATTCCATAGTGAACATTTTTTTAATTGTTCTTAGTTAGGTATAACCTATGATGTAACTCATCATATAACAATCATAATCAAGTTGTAAAGTAGTTTTTGTTGTATCCCCGATGGTGAGTAGCATTGCATTGTAATACCTCCCCCCTCCCAATGATAAAGGTTAGTTTTTATGTTGTATAATCTTTTCTGCAGTACCCCATGTAGTGAGAGCTCATATTTAAATTGTGTTATAGTATTCACAGTCATATGAGCTAATATTTGTGCAATACTGCATTATAGCATCCTGATAATGAGAGCTGATAACATTTGAAATGTTGAGTCTTTGTTAAAAACATTTTAATTTCAGGGCTGCATTAAATATTTTATGATTTTTATCACAACCAACTGTAAAAATGTACATTTAGACTCTAAGTATCAACTTCAATATGTTTTGGTAACAGGTTTAAAGTATCATTAGGATTATGTTGTGTATTATAAGTTAAATTTACAAGTAAACTTTTTTCATCAAGTCCTAAGAATTGCTTTATTGAAATTAGTTACTATATAAAACAAGAGAGAATCTTCGATAGCTGCAGCATTTGAACTTTTTATGGCAGATTAAAGTAAATTAATTTGAAAGACCTTTTTTCTCTTTTTATTAGTTATATTTTTGTGCACCAGTAATACTCAGTGTGAGGCATGGGCATACCCAATTTGACTATCTTTGCCAGCTTAGCCTCAAATTGAGATTCTTTCGGAAGAATTAGAGAAAATTAATCTATGAGACCTTGGGTGTAGTCAACTACATCATCCGAAAGGGTTTGGCTTCTTGAGTACAAAACTAATTAGATCTCAAATCAGTCAAGAAATAAAACTATGAATTAAAAGTTTGTTCTTGAAAAAACAAACACAGAAATTCAGAGCAGTTCTGTGAGCTGCTGCTCAAAGTGTTCAAATTCAAACCCTGCTTTTTTGAGTTTGAACATAATGTGTTTTGCTAAAATATTTACAAATAGTAATAAAAATAAATATACAAATCAAAACCAAATTTTTAGTCAGTAGAAATTATTATAACAATTATTATTATTTTTGAGCCGTGGCATAGTTTTAAAATTTTACCTTCTTATCTGCATGATTAAAATATTTATTTAACAATAATTTGTTTAGTGAAATGTATATTATTATGTAAACAAGTAAATTATGTAAGTGATAACTGTATTTGTTGAGAAACTTGCAAGGAAAACATGATTTTTTTTTATAATGTTATAGTATAAAGTCAACATGTAGCCATAATCACAATGTTTTAGTAAATTTACATTTTTTATCCAATGCTTTTCTCATTTGTCTTCTTGTAAGACAATTGCAATATTCTGATAAAAGTAATTTAATTATGTAATATTGTACCAAGGTAAAAATAAATAGCTACAACTGTTTATTTACTAATCTTCATAATATAATATTATCACTTAAGAATTTAAAACTGTGTTTCTTCTGCATGTTTATGCCCTTGTTCTTCTGCAGTTTGGAAGTTAGTTATAAACCCTATGTTAAAATATTTTCTAACACTTATCAAAACATGTTTTTCTGTTATATACATCATTTCCAAAATGTGTATGTAGACATTTTATACATTTTTCTAGTTTTGTGTAACTACTTGTTAATAGCTTGAAACATTTATTTTTGAGAAAATGTGGAAGAACAATAACTTTTCTCTTTCTTCATAAAATATAGTATTAAAATGATAGAAATTTCAAAGGAATATATTTTTAATTCTTTGGAATTATTATCAAAAGCAGTCAGTAAATCTTCATAGTTTGTAATATAGGGACATTACCCAATATTTAGTTTATTATTTTCAAATGCTTTTCCTATAAACACGAAGTTTTAAGTCATTCATATCAGAAAATGTAAGAACTTTTGAATATTTTTTGTAGTTGTATTCATTCTAGTGTTCTCAAAAACATTTCCTTTCTTATGAAGTGATAATGATCTTGGTGATGTGTATATTTAAATCAGTATTTTAAAATTAATCAGATTCTCATATCCTTGTTGCTTAATATGGTACACTAAATAAAACTGAAAAATATATTTATTGTCATCAGTTTTTAAATATTTTGAATAATTTAGTAATAATAAAAAAATAAAACAAACTGAAAGATTTTTCACCATTTTCCACACATATTCAAGTAATGCCACGATTTCAACCTTGTTTTCTTTCATTGTTGCATAGTTGAAACAATCCAATATATCCAGATAATAAGGTACACAACAGCTATTTCTACATTTCACTAGACTGTTACAGTTATATCTGTTAAATTATAAACATGCAACGCTTAAGATAAAATAGAAATGATTAATTTACTGTTGTAGCAATTGAAATATTGCTGTATTAAACGCTTATTAATATAAACTTAAGTTAGAGGTATTTTGGAAATGTTGGAACATAAAATGTTCGTAGCTAGCCCTAATAAACACCAAAAATATCACAAAAAATACGTAATCAAATAGAAAAAAAAAGATTACGCAAGGAAAATTAACCGGGTTTTTTAAATATTTGTTTTGAGATTACGTCAAGTCTTGATATACAGAAAAAAATGTAAAATAGTAGAGGTTATAAAAATAATTGCTTTTAGTTTTTCTTATTTTATATACATACCATTTTTAAGCTTTTAGTCTGAGCAAGGGTTGGCTAGTTGATATTTATTTAAGTGTCCATCATTACAATATATTTCCATTTGTTATCAAAACAAATAAATGACAACACCGCTACTAGTGATTGGTGAGTCAACATGTTTGCTGTTAAGCACAAAGCCTCATAATGGACAACTATGTGTGATGTGTCCACAGATATCCAAACCAGATTCTTAGTGTTACGTCAATTCATCACAAAGTCTACCTAATTTAGAAAGTTTTTTTTTAATTATGTAATTGTAATTGCATCTCGAGGGCTATCTGCGCTAGTCGTCCCCAATTTAGCAGTATAAGACTAGAGGGAAGGCAACTGGTCATTACCATTCACCACCAACTCTTGGGCTACTTTTTTACCAACGAATAGTGGGATTGACTGCCATATTATAACATCCCCACGGCTGAAAGAGCGAGCACGTTTGGTGTGACGGGGATTCGAACCCGTGACCCTTGGATTGTGAGTCGAGTACCTTAACCACTTGGTCATGCCAGGCCTAAGTAACAAAGTTTTTCTGTTGTAGTGAGCAAATCTTTTCAGTCGACGCAAGTAAAACAACACATCGAGCAAAAAATTATTTTATTCATTATTCAATACCACGGAAGCGGTTTCACAGCTTTAATTTTATCTTGTGGATTGAACCATATAGAGTTTTACTTCCAGTATGGACACTTCTTCAATTTTTTGTACAAAATATCTCCCCAGCTTTTCGAGTCCAGTTTTATTGAAGCATCTTTCATAGGTTTTTCAAGAAAAAAAAAAGTATTTTTAGCAACTGTTAAGGTCTTTCTGAAAGTACCAATGCTATGGAATGATTATTTTGTATTAAATCTTTACAATCAGCTTGTAATTACAACATAATATTAATAATGACTTCCGTGGAGATTTATATGTACATTTATGGAAATATAAATAATAATTAATATTCAGGATATAGAAGACTTTATTATTTTTCCATGAAAACAAAAAGATGTTTTTCTTCACATTAATTTTCCTTCTTAATCGTTCATCACTACTGTTCATCATCCTGTATGTTGTATGGGTATTCTTTGTAAGACATTCAGTTAACAATATTCAGTACAAGATAAATTATTGATGTTACAGTGCGAGCTAAATTTCACACAGGTAAAAAGCTTAATAAACAATGGCATCTAAACCCCACGTCATCATGCTTCCTTACTTTGTAGCCAAGCTACTACAAAGATATTGGAAGCCTTCTTCCTGAATCATGGAGATTTGGACAGTGTGATGTTGGTAACCAGGTGCATTTTTAAACATTTGATCCGATTGGCAGAGTATGCATTTCCTTGCACACTGAATCTTTTCATGCTCCAGTTATTTGGTCTGTGATATTTAGCAATATATAGAACATATAGAAAGTTTTGTTTGTTTTTCGCCAGAAAACTACTCTATTGGAAAAAAAACAGAATGTTGCAGTCTGAAAATAGTTCACCTTGCTTTCTCTGAGCAGCAACTAAAGACTTTATAATTAATTTCTCAGTTGTCTTCCAAATGGATTATCTTGATCGTTTCAGGAACCTGTTACATTTTTCACAGTTTGTTGTGCTCCTTTTCATTGTAACTGTTTCTACACTAACCTATTTCATTCTTCTGAACATATGTGTACTTCCAAGGTGGCGTTTATTGTAAAAATGAAATGAAAATTCATTTGTACGTATTTTGTTGTTTTCTCTGTTTTCAAAGTTTTATATGTCTTGTTTTATACATGGAATGTCTTGGCACTAACTTATTCTGGAATAAGAAGGAATGTGTGTGAATTTGGGCTTAAAATAAAACACTCCTAAGATCTTTACTGATGGAATTATAATTTCCCAAATAACGGAAAAGCTATATAAATGTCACTTCATTCTTCCTACAAATAATACATTTGACAATCTGAATTCAAGAAAAACGTTTTTGTAATTTGAAAAAACAACAGCTGAAACGGATACCCCAGTTTTGTTTATAATAGCTTTAAGTCTTTAGCATATTTTCAGAACCGTTATATTTTGATATTTTGTTTTCGAAGCTCAAATAAACTCTATGCCATTGTTCATTTTTACATCTGGGTATCCTTCTTCTCTGTTTATTAGTATTTTTTTATATCATGTGAAATAATAAACAGTCATAACAATACATTTAATGGTGAAAATTTGCAATTTCAGGTAAAATAAAGGGTTAGTACAAGTTACATTTCAAGGATGCAATAATAAAAAAGCATATGTATTAATAATCGAATATTTATTCTTTCTATGAAATATATTTTAAAAACTGTGTGTAAGTATAAGCTCTCCAAAGGGTGCTTCTGTACTGTGGGTTGATGTTTCCATGGTAATGTGGGGAACACTATACACATTCATGTCAAAAACGAACATTTTGGACACCGAACTAAGACATAATGGTGAGATATAGATTAAATCTATCTGGTAAAACACTGAGGGATCTTCTAAACCTTCTTAAAACTTACAGCTCAGGGAAAACACATTTTTCAGCGATCTAAAGTCAAAAGATGATGAAACAGCTCAAACATGACTTTTTATATCTCTGATAACGTGTAATGATCGTATTATCACCATACTGATATCTCCACACCTGATGTTTTAAAATATGAAGTTAATGAAAAATGGTTTGTAGTTTGTTTTGTTTTTGTTACCACATTGTCAGCGAGTTACATAGACTAAAAGGATGTACGACATAATCTCTTTCAAAAATACAAGGAAAAATTATGTCATCTGGATGTTATGTTCGTTTGTAGTTAAGCGAAAATTTACACAATGAGCTATCTGTATTGTGCCTACCACGGGTATTGAACCCTTGTTTCCAGCATTATAAGTCTGAACACATACTGCTGTTCCAACAGGGGAGGGGCTGGAGTTCATCACTAGGTTTGCTAGGTTTTATTATTGTAAAAAGAAGTACATTAGTTTCGTTACTGACACACCACCTGGAATTATATTAATTTTTAATGCAGCCGCTACTGTTTCTGCTTATTTACTATACGACAACTTTTCACTAGAAAAGTATAACTTTTAAACAGTCATTTATTCGAACGTTCGAATTTAATAGTACTAATGTTCAAACAAGAGGGAACCCTCGATAGCCGCGTCATTTGAAATTATTTTGGAAATAATTAGAGTAAGTTAATCTCTGAGGTCTTTTATTTTTATTTTCAATTATTTTTGTGCGCTAGCAATAATCAAGCGAATGGCGCGCGTATACCCGATTTTATTTTATTACTCTTAAGAATCTCCACCAGCCTAACATCAAAATGAAATTAGGTAGAATAACTTAATCTATGAATCCTTGCATGTTGTCAAATGCATCAGTGGAAATCTGTCAAAAAATAAGTAAACTATGAGCTAAAAGTAGTATTTGATAAAAAACAAAAAACATTCTGTCAGCCGTTGTGTACAGCAGCTAAAAATCCATAAGATGTACATCAATATTATAATAAATATTTCAATCGTATCTATAAAAAAATATATATTTGACGATTTTTAAATGGTTTAAGCTCAGAGTTAGGATCTTGAAGAAAATGTTGAGGGTAATTTGAAGACGAAATAAAACACCAAAATTCTTTTCAAAGTTTCTGTTCAAGACAAACAACAGTGCAGATGAAATACCGCGTTTCCCCGAAAGTAGGGGAGACTGTGGGCTGTAACACTGGGTAATTTTTAGTGTAAAATTGTGAGCACACATCTAAACAGTATTAGTTATAACTAAGAATTTTGTATGACTTTGAAATTAATTAATTTTGAAGCATTTACGTTCTAATAGTTTCATGTACAAGTTTCGTAATATAGTATACAAGTTGATATACTCGTCAACTTGCAGAAAATGTTGATAGTTAATTAAAACAATGTAAGTCTAACAGCAACAATGTATTTCAAAGAAATAACATAGGTCTATCTTAAAACTTTAGAATCACAGCAAAGTTTCTTCATAAACAGAATTTGCAGCTTGCTTGCTACAAAATGGCGCATACAACGTTAGAAACCTGTTTCGATAACAGTGGTGGGCAGAGCATAGATAGCCCTTTATGTAGCTTTGTACTTAGCTTCAAGTAAACAAAAAGCTTTTCATCTACCAACAAATACATATATTTTTTTCATTCCGTACATCTTGTTGACCTTTGGCTTGGTTTGTTTTGAATTTCGCGCGAAGCTGCACAAGGACTATCTCCGCTAGCCGTCCGTAATTTAGCAGTGTAAGACTAGAGGGAAGGCAGCTAGTTATCACTACCCACCGCCAACTCTTGGGCTACTCTTTTTCCCAACGAATAGTGGGTTTAATCGTGACATTATAACGCCCCCACGGCTGAAAGGGCGAGCATGTTTGGTGTGACGGGGATTCGAACCCGCGACCCTCAGAATACGACTTGAACGCCTTAATCCACCAGGCCATGTCGGGCCTTGACCTTTGAAAACGCATGATTGTTGAAGAAACAATCCAGCAACTTTTATACGTTGACCTTGAATCGATTTTTGGGAGACATTAGTAATCGCATCTTATTTGGTTCATAGACTGCAGCTTCTACCATTGGTATTAATTAATTCAACAATATTATTGCAATAAACCAGTGAACCCTCTTCCAAAAAGTATGGTATAAGTTTTTCTAACAATTTCTGTAACAGTAAAATGATGTCACTGGAGAAAATAAGTTCTTAGCCTGGAGTTTGGGTCCGAAAATCTCTGAAGAATGCTTTAGAAGACACAAACCTCTCACCAAATCCAGAAATGGCACGTCATGCGACACGTTAACCGCTTATATACTTGCATTGTGTTTCCTGTGGGTTCTAGAACAATCGAGAAAACTCTCATGTCGCGATTTGTTTAGAGAAATCTATAGCCAGCGGTTGTCTACAGTTTAAGCCCAACAAAATGTGACTCGGTTTCAATGAAAACGATTCACTTGTGTAAAAATACATATTACATGTTTTGAGAAGTCTGTACGTGATGGAGACGAATGGATATAATTTTCTGATTCAGCGTGCAGGAATTACTGTAAAGCATGGAAAAATTAAGACAGTAAAACCATTGTAGGCCTGTGTAATTTGTAATTATATTTTATGTAATCTGAAGGGACATAAATTTGTTTTAAGCATCAAAATAAATATTTCTTCATTAATCCTCTCCACCAAAAGCTTAGTTGTAATACTAGAAACCAGATTTTGATACCCGGTTGTTATTTTATATATATAGCTACCAGGCTTTGTGCTTGCTCAGAGGAAAATTAATTAATTTAGAATAGAAACGAAGGTATATATTCAACTGTATCTTTCGTGCATTGTTTATTCCATTGTGTGTGTGTGTGTGTGTAAGGAAACATGGAAAAAGTACTTTAAAGATGTAATGTGTTTTATAAAGAACTCCGAATGTATTTGTCAGAATTTTTCTTAATCCATGTAAATGTCCAATAGTCACCCTTTTCAAAAGTAATCTTTTTTCTTTTCTTTTAAGTCTATGAGAAATGTTTTCTCCCACGTGCTTTCGATGCCACAACTTTTTATGTCTTTCAATCTCCATATCATATCTAGTATTGTTGAGAGAAGACATTTAGTTGAACTTGTGTTGTATACAAATAACATGCAAAATATGCGGCTTAGGACAAAAGTTTATAAATCTGCATTAGAAAATCCCGGAGAAAAATTGGTCGCTTCAATTTCGTCATGTCATTCACGTGCTACAAGAAAGGACGATATTGTAAAATGGTATAACGTTCTTTATTCCAAAGCTGCTATACACTGTGGGTTTGTTTGTACATAATTCATATACTGCACTCGAAAAGGTCGGTGTTGCTTGTATGGTTCGGGAAGCAGAGTTGGAAGCTTACTAGTTTATATATGTGTAGCTGAAAATATACTTCCATTTGAGACAGAACAGTAGTTTTGTGGCCAAGATAAAAAGAAGAAAGAAAGAAACGGAGAAACAAAACTGCTGTAGCATAGGTTGCTCATTATGCTTGAAATGTACGTTTGTTATTCTTCTCAGGAATTAAAAATGACAAATGTTTTGCTCTATCCAGAAACTTGCGCATTTCTAGAACAGATCTATAAAGTTTTGTTCACCAACTTTGGGTGCTTTTGACGACAAAACGATGTCAATTTTTGATTAATTTTACATTTTTCAGTTTTTATTTAACAAATAAAAAGTGGTGTAACTATTCATTATCTTATTAGTATGAATGTAAAGAGTGGTGCTCATTGTGCACACTTTTGCAAAGTTTAATTATCAAAAACGTAAAATCTAATTTAAAATAGTTTTAGAATAACCAGTGCTTCACCATTGTTCGCCGCTCAGGGAAGAAACGCAAAGTGCGGTTTCCATTAAGGCGCGCTCGATTGCGCGCTTACAACGCGAGCTGCTAGAGACAAAGGCTAGCTACAGCTAATCTTTATTTCTTGTAAATTGTACGACGTATTAATCCTAGCGGTATAAGGCAGTAATCTACTTCTACTTAACTAAGTTGTAAGTGAATATGTATTCTTGAAAGTCTACTACGCCGGCAACGAGTATAAAAATAGATTAATTAAGAAATGAAAAAAATACTCTCCTCCTATCATTTGGCCACTCACGTTCACACTGTTCATTTCGCATAGTTCAGCTCAAAAAGAGAGGCCATCCACTGTTACTGCTACTTCCTGACTCTCATGTTGTCATTTTCAAAAATAACACATCTTGCAACCGCATATAATCCGCTTCATAACGTGTGTAACTTTAACAGTATTCTGATCTGTGTATTGTACCTCTGTATTGAGTTGCTTCCCTTTAAAGTTCGAGTTAAACATTAATGAGTGTAGTCTATGTGGCTAGGGTTGATGTAACACGTGAAAGTAGGAACTAAGTTGAATGTACGTTCCGTTTTATGTATGACACATAAATAAAGTGATGCAATGTTAGTAATACCAAGTTGCTTTAGGTTGGTTGTGCTCATACCTGTTTGAGCTAAAACATTGTTGTGGAGATTGTGTTCTGTATTGTTAATGCTTTTCTTTTTGATGGTCTTGGTTTCATACGGGTTAGCGTTATAGTTGTTGGCTTCGTGATACTATTTTATTTAGCGTATGATATGGTATACTCAGTACATATTAATACAAGTATAACAAAAAGTAAGGATCTATATTATATATATACGTAACACAGTCAGCCAAAGTAATATAGAAAAATTTAATGCTACCAAAAGTGTTAAAACAATAAAGTCAAACGTACAAAAACTGAGTTACTAAAAAAATTAAAATCTATTATACCTACGTTTGCAAATTACTGTTATTATGTTAGTGTGAGCCAAAGTAAGGATATAAAACTGTTCCACTTGTCTTTACAAAATTAAAAAAACAATTGTTATTATACTTGTTTGTTTTCTTTGTTTTTACTATAAATTGAAATACTCGTCAAATGACGGGAATTGATTAAACGTAATTAAAACAACGTAAGTTTAACAGTAATAATATATTTCAAAGTGAGAACACTTGAACACAGACGTTATCTCAACATTTTAAAATATTAACAAAGTTTCTTCATAAACACCATTTGCAGTTTGTCTTCTACCAACGTTTACACTTTATTGACCATGAGAGAAACGTTGTTTGAGAAACAATACGACAACATTCTTGCTTTGACCTTGAAGCTCTTTAGAATATTCAACATTGTCTAAAGCGTGAACCTGATAAGAATGTTCAAACATGATTCAATAGGTTGACAGTAATTAACCAACGAGTTTTACAAAATCTATTGTTTAAGTTCAATTTTGACTCACCTAGAACATTCACCATAATCCATATTGCTTACATACAAATTTCGGTTTAGACTAGCCCGATAAATACGTATATATATATATACATTTATGCGCCAGCAATACCAAGCATCGGACGTCCCGATCCGATTTTTATTAATTACAAGAATCTCTACCAACCTACCCTCAAATTTAATTATATGACCAAAGTAGGACATAGTCCATTTTATATTATTAGTTACAGAATCACTTTCTACTAGAAATGATGTTGGAACAAAATGACGGCCATAGGAATCGTCTGCTTAAAATCACCTTTAAAATGTCAGAATATTAACAATGACTATTTCACACTATTGGCTGAACAAAACCAAATTTTATTCTACTTGTAAAGTTGCCTAAATTGTTATATATTTGGTTGTGGATTTAATCAAAATTTCGTAGCTTCAATATTTCGTTTAAGTAAGTCTCTCAGACATACGTACAGAAAGAATATGATGAACTTTATCGCTCAAACTCTTTACAGACTCTTCCGTCAGGGGTCCTAATGACTTTTTACTTGTACTGAAAAGAATACTATTGTGTGAATATGTATATCTCTATATATAAAACAGACTTTCTTCTTCTTTCAACATATAATTAGATTTAACACGTAATGACATACAGAAACTGGTAAGGGAAACTGGGGTTGAAGTAAGCACCTCTGCAGTTACGAATATGTTACGCTCTTCTGGGTTCCAAGCATGCCGTCCTACTAGAACTCCATATTTAAAGCCTGTTCATTCAGAAGCACGATTGAGATATGCAAGAAAGCATGTAATTAAACCCTTTACCTATTGGAAGAGTATTCTTTGGTCAGACGAGACTAAAATCGAGATTTTCGGCCACAGTGATGTTCGCTATATTTTCCGTAAGAAGGGGAAACGAAATCTTCCAAAGAACACCGTCCCTACAGTTAAACATGGAGGCGATTCGATCATGCTATGGGGTTCCTTCAGCTATTTTGGTGTAGGCAGCCTTCACCGCGTCAACAGAATCATGAAAACGAAGAGCACGTTGGTATATTAGGCACTTATATCAAGAATGATGCTCGGAACTTGCGGCTCGGGCGTCGTTGTATCTTCCAGCACGACAATGACCCTAAACACACATCGAAATATGTGGAATCCCGGTTGCAGAGAAACCATATAAGCGTTCTGGAGTGGCCATCGCAGTCACCCGACCTCAACCCAAATGAAAACGTTTGGAATGAGTTGAAGACCAGGATTCATCAGCGTCATCCGAAAAACTTGCAAGAGTTGGAGGCCTTCTGTAAAGAAAAATGGAAGAAAATACCAATCCATAATGTCAAATGATCATGGAGGGCTATGAGAAGAGATTGCGCCAAGCAATTCACTTTGAAAGGCTACACAACTGACCATTAAAGTAAACACACGAACACTTTCTGCCCCTCTCATGTTTGGTTATTTGTTTATAAACAGTTTATTTGTTGTTCAATATGCATATAAATTTGTGTAGACGTGTGTCAGTATAATATTTATAATACACTATACTTCTATGAGCCTAATCTTGATACTTTTTGAGTTATGAGCAAAAAACCACTCGGGATGCAGTCGTAACTGTATATACGTAACTCAGCTGGTTGAAGTAATATGAAAAGATTTAATGCTGTAAAATATACTGAATTATAATACTCAGTTATTTTTTTAAAAAATTACTTTGTTCCAGAGTAACATAATCAGGATGATTTATCAAAATCGGGATGATTAAAAAAAAAGAAATTTAGGAACTTTATGAAATTTTGATTTTTTTTTGTTTCAATACATTTTGTAACGTTAAAACTTTCTATATTGCCATAACCAGCTAGGTTAGGTGTGTGTGTAAGATTTAAATTGTTTCTCATTATAATTGTTTATATGCTAATATCATTTTCGAAAGAAGAAAGAAATTGTTAATATTGCAGATGGAAGAGTTCTCTGAAAACATTAGATCGATAAGGTTCGTCATTTTTTCTTTACGCTTGTCTGGTGATGTCACGCACTCGTTTATTTATATGAAAACTCGTTAAAACACTTTACTTTTTATTGACTCTATAAACACGTAAATAGCGATTTGGCGACTTTATAAGTACGGTAAGCCTTAGTTTAGTTCAACCAATATTGCGAAACAAACATTGTTACTATTCAGACATTTTAAAGGTAGTTTTAAATACGCGATGTTTATGACCGCCGTTTTGTTTCACCACGATCCTTGCTGCTGAGTATTGCTGTACTTTAATATTAGTTTAAAGAGTTCCATTTCCGTCTTGTGGATAGATTTGTATTCGGCCGCTGCTTGATCTGCTTTTTCTTTCCTTGTGTTGTAAATGTAAAACATTTCTTAGCTAACTTCAGATATACAGCTATTCGTGTGAAACATTCACTTTTTACTAGTTCATGGTGAAGTTTACTCTAGTCCGGTTCAATGTATGACGTTAAATCGAGTAACCTTACGCATAATAATAACGCAAATTTATATATATATCTACATATAAAAAGGAACATCCCCCATCTTATTCGAACTCTTGTTTGTGTATAGAACAGATAGCCCTTTGTGGCTTTGCTATACGAAAAACAAACACACTGTTTGTGTCTAATAATCTCTACCATTATTGGCTGTTACGCTTGGGAAAGAATAAAAGTAATTATTAAAGAGAATAATTAATCGATTCCGAAAACTTGCAGCTGGCACTAAAACTGTTTTGGTTAGTCTAATTTATCTGTATTAGTGAATATGTGTTGTTTTACAAAATAACAGTAAACGTTGTTCTTGAAACTTCCTGTACCTTACTGGACCATGAATTAAATATGTTGATTATATGTTTCATTCAGCAATAACTTTTATTTTTTTTCGAAACAAAACATTTAGGAATATACATCATGGTTGTGTTATTTAAAATTTTGAATAGTTTGGGTCAAACTTTACAGGTTTGCTACGACCAAAGTAGTCCAGTCTTACGTTACTCTGTTGTCCGACTATCAAAAGAACACGCCGCACACGAATCACTGCATAGTTAAGATGTTACACAGGATTGCATGGGATTGCAGAATGTACGGATTATTATTTCAGGCTTCGGCGTTCCGGATCTTCCAGAATATTCTGCACGATCCTCAGAGACACGAGGCAAGTTCAGTTAAGGTAATGTTTTGGATTCATTTTATACCTAATTAAACTCGGGAAAGGTTTAAGCCTGAACTAAGAAATATTGACAAGAACTTCTTAATAGTATAAGTATGGTAGATTTATATAGTTGTCAATTCCATGTTTGTTTTCTTATACGGAACCATTTTCTTCCTTAGACTGTATTGTGCTATTTTCTCCTGTGTCATAAATACAGAGAAAGGTTGCGTAATAAGATTAAAATACACACACAAAAAAGTTAAAATCGCTCGAGAGACATGTCGCCATTTTGGTCTAACGAATTTTATCAAAAAAATTTTTCAGCTTCCTCTCATCGAGGCACGGCATAGCCAGGTGGTTCAGGCGTGCGACTCGTAATCTGAGGGTCGTGGGTTCGCATCCCTGTCGTACCAAACATGCTCGCTTTTTCAATCGTGGGGCGTTATAATGTGAGGGTCAATCCCACTATTCGATGGTAAAAGAGTAGCCCAAGAGTTGTCGGTGGGTGGTGATGACTGGTTGCTTACCCTCTTGTCTTGCTCTGCAAAATTAGGGAGGGCTAGGGCAGATAGTCCTCTTGTAGCTTTGCGCGAAATTCAAAAACAAACAAAGAAATACAATTTAATGATAACAAAACAATCACCTGTTTTTAGCCAAATTTCACTTCAGGGTACAGCAGTCCAACATATTTAAGAGTGTTTCTTAAGTTTCTCAATAAAAGTTCTTGTATTGGGCATACTAAGATTGTGAATGTGAAGGTGCACGGTTCACGAATAATTTCCGCAAAAATGTGCTCTTTACTTTGAGTCCCGCTCAATAGTTCAGCGATAAGCCTGTGGACTTAACACGCTAAAATCCGCGGTTCGATTATTTACAGTAAGCTGAATACAGATAGCCTCACATGAGTAAGCAACAAGAACAGTAGTTTGGTGCGCTATAAGAGTGATAGTCAATTCTCACTGTTTGGTCACATAGGAGCAGTCTAGGAGCTGACGATACACGCTTTTTACAAGATGTTTTCCTCCTAGTCAAAATTATAAATGGCAATGTGCAAATAGCTCTTTGTATAGTGTTATGCGTAAGTGATGAAATAAACTTATTTTTTGGGGTTTATTTTTTCTTTAGCTATTTGTGCTAAGTCTTGTTGCTCTGAACTGATTGTAGTTTTTATGTGCATTGTACCAAGTGTTTAAATATTAAGATATAAGCTGATTTTAGACACCGATCGTAATGTACGCTTAAGATTTTTCATCAGTTCTTTTTCAAGAAACTTTTATGAATAGTTTTTCACAATAATTGCGCATAATGTTCAATTTTGTACCCACTATAAACTGCACAGAATATCAAAAACATGAATTTTTTTCTCATACGTTTTAATTTCTTTCAAATGCAAGTAAACTACTTTCATTAACAACAGTAGCTCCTGTGGCTGCTTGTCGGTAAGTCTGAATGCTTATAATACCTGTGGTAGATGTAGCACTAATATCTCATTGTATAGCATTGTATTTAATAATTGATAAAAAAAAAAAAATTTCCCTAAAGTGCTTTGCTAACTGTTTTTGATACTCTAAAAATTTAAATCATACAACATTTGGCATTTTAGAATGTGTATTTGTAATTTTTAGGGAACCGTGAAAAATTGAGAGTGATATTTCTTGTATTACTATGTTTATAAAGCAGTTCTGTGATGCCCCACTAGGTGACGAATGCTATTTTTGTTTATTTGCCCTCTTTTGTTTTGTTTGTTTTTGAAATTCGCACAAAGCTACTCGAGGGCTATCTGTGCTAGCCGTCCCTAATTTAGCAGTGTAAGTCTAGTTGGAAGGCAACTAGTCATCACCACCCACCGCCAACTCTTGGGCTACTCTTTTACCAACAAAAAGTGGGATTGACCGTAACATTATAACGCCCCCACGGCTGTGAGGGCGAGCATGTTTAGCGCGACTCGGATGCGAACCCGCGACCCTCAGATTACGAGCGCATGCCTTATCGCGCTCGGCCATGCCAGGCCCCCTCTTTTGTACACATTATCGTTAACTGCTGGTTTATGTTGGACATTTTGTTACGCTGGTTTTCTTGAAGTACGGAGGTCACACAGCCTTCGTTTATCAGTTTGTAAAAAATATATACTATTGGCAATGGCGTCAATAAATATATCCTTTAAACAGGCCATGTGAAGAGTGAGTACTGACATTCCTGGACGATGTCTTTGTATTGTTTGTGACAGCTGTGGTAGAAAACGTGCTTTGCAATCACCATTCGAATGAGGTACGGTATTTAAAATTATTCTCAACCGAAGTGCCAAGCCAGAGCGCCTATAATTCCATTGAAATAGTTTGACTAAGAAAAAACAAAGTAGGGAGACGAACATTCAGACAGTCATATCAAAATCAAGATTCCAAACAAACAGAACACTGATGAAAATCTTCAAGCAACTCTTCAGGAAAAAGAGTTGTACTGAATCTGATTATGAAGCCCAGAAAAATAGTAACAGAACTATACAACAAAAATATTTTAGCAGAGGAATTTACTGACAGTTGTCACATACTGTTACAACATAAGGTTACAAAAGAGAGGAGGTTATTTAACCCATGTTGTTTATTTAGTTTTCAATCCAACAACCTCATTAAGTTCCTGCTTGAAGGATTCATCTTCAACAGTTAAGCTGAGCAGCTTGTTTCAGACACGACTATTTTTAGTTTTGGTTTTGAGGCAGTAAGAGAAAAGGAATATTACATGTATCATTTTTTCTTTGGTAATCTCTTAACCCCTTTTTTCTCTTTTTTTATACAGTTAATAACTTTTTGTTTCTATTACTGTGCAAAGTTTGTTTCTATATGTCTTATATCCATGAGTGTTTATACTGAGCTGTTAAAATAGAAATAGCTAAATATTTTCTGTTAATTAACGTTATCATTCTTGGCTACTTTAATATCCTACCACCTCTTGTTAATCAATTGGTTCAAGCTTGGCGCTAATCCATTCTAATGCATATCAGTGTCAGTATTTTACCATACAATTTTATAACCAACTAAATGTATACCACCTACTATAATAGTTTATTGACATTACACTGCAAATATGTGCTAATATCAGTTTCATCCATTTTGCAACTGTGTTATTAATATATGATAATATTCTAGTTTTATACTTCATATAATAATTAATTCTATCTTGATGCCCCTAGTGGTATATCAGTGTGTCTGCGGACTCATACCACTAAAAACCAGGTTTCGATACACGCGTTGGGCAGAGCACAGAGAGCCCATTGTGTAGCTTTGTGTTTAATTGTAAACAAGCAAACAAACCCATCTTGATTTTATGGTAATATTGAAGTTTTATCCAGTTTGATGTCTCATCATCATTTTTTGACCATAAATCTCTGAACAAAATCAAAACCCCTTTATGTGATAGGAATCTCGTTCTTGTTAGTGTATGGACTTTATGGTAGCACTGTAGTTCGAATCTAGCTAGACATTGTATAGACTGGATTGTGAAATCAAACTTTACGTTACATTTTCAATTTATGAAAATAACCTAAAGCTAGTTTAATTTCATATCCTAACGCACATTTTGTATTTAGGAATGAAAAGTATGAAGATGTTTAGATTTTTTGCATAATTTTTATTCAAATAAGGTGAAGAATCGCAGTGTTTCAGTAACACCTGCATTACTTGTCAGGCTGTTAGGAACCTCGACTCCCAGTCTGAGGGTCGCGGCCTCAAATAACCATCACAACGAACGTGTTCGTCCTTTCAGCCGTGGGTGCGATATAATGTTACGGTCAATCCCACTATTCGTTGGTAAAAGATAGCCCATGAGTTGACGGTGCGTGGTGATGACTAGCTGCCTTCCCTCCAGTCTTACACTGCTAAATTAGAGACAGCTAATGTAGCTTTGCGCGTAATTCCAAACAAACGTTTCTACATGTGTTGTCAAAAATGACCTTAGTCGTGAAATTCAAATCAAACCATAACTAAAGTGACAGAGAGTAAAAAGTTACCTGTGGAGTCCAAGTACCCCAATCGGCTTTCTAAACTATTTATCGGCAGACTTTTTTAGGTTTATGACTTTGTTGACTGTTGAAATTTTAATAACATACTAATCGCAGAAACAAAAACCCAAATTGGCATCAGTATTCCAGTTAATCTCACTAACTAGTACTAGTTTTGCTGTACATTTTACATAAAGTATGAGTGATCTCACCCAATTATTTGGATAAGTTCTATACACTAAATGTTATAACTGAAAAGAGTATAAAGTTACTCAATATGTGGACCACACCGATAATGAAAGGTATAAACCAGGTCGATCATTTGAGAATTGAAGCGTGTGTTTTAAACAGATGATGATTTGGTGAAATTGTCAGTTGTAGGTTATGAGTTGTTGTTGTTGATTTGAGTTAAGCACAAAGCTACACAATGGGCTATCTGTGCTTTGTCCATCTCGGGTATCGAAACCCGGATTTTAGCGTGTAAGTCCGCAGACATACCGCTGAACCACTAAGGGGCTTGTGAGTAAAAAACAGCGATGATCAAGGAACTAATGTATTATTACACACACACATTAATTTATAACAGCACTATGGCAGTTCGACAGTATGCCGAGAGCCTTATTTGGCCTAGTAAGGCAACTAACGTTGTATTTATTGAAAGATAAACCGCATAAAGTTGTTTTCGAGTTTTAGCCAAAGCATAGTGGCTCGTAGAATAGGTCTTAACTTTTCAAGTACAAACATTTTGCTCATAGCTCCGTCATATCTTGACAGGTTTGAGATCTAATTACAGTTTTGAAGTCATGAGGTCATTCCCTTTTGATTGATGCATTTGACCCAAGCTCTGTGCCTTATACATCAATTTACGTTAATCCTGCGTAAACGAATGTCAATTCGAGGTTAGGCTAGTAGAAATCTTTATGAGTAGTAAAATTTAATTAGGTATACTCGTGCCCCACATTTGGTAATTACAAATAAAAACATAGCAAATAAAAAGTATGTAAAAAAAGCATTTTAAGTTAGTTTACACTAATCCTGCTTCAAATAATTTTAAGCGCCACGGCTATTGAGGATTTTTCTTGTTTAAATAACGATATTATATGAATAGTGTAAAAAAGGACATTTTATATTAAATACATTGAAAATGGATAAAGCTGACAATGTTTATATCAGAAGAGATAACGAAAAGCAAATTCTTTATACACATTTGAATGCTTATCAGGAGTTGGCGAGATTTGCGAAGTTCGTCGTTGAGAAGTTCTTCGAGTGTGCCCAGAAGAACAAGAAGGTTTTTATGGAAATGTTGTTCTGGAAAAGTTCACGTGAAGTTTACGAAATTCAAGAAGGTTACGGAAGTTTTGACAAGTAAGCGGAACGTTCTTATTACATTTTGTAATATTAACTTGAGGTAAACTTAATTTGTCATTTTGTTACAATAGGATCATGTTTTTCAATGATCATAAGAATCATAGATTGTCATTTTGTGTAATGTATCAGAAACTGTTTATATTACTGAACGTAATCCTTTGAGATCAAATATTAAAAAAAAAAGTTTTTTTTTCTTTCGTGTGTTTGAAACACTTATATCACATATGGCTTAGCATTGGTGTCCGAATTAAATCTCTTATGATGGAGCTTTAAAGTTAAAATTCCATAGATATTTACAGCCTGTTCTGTTTATTTGTGTCTTCATTGTTAAAGTACATTGTAAAAAGGCATCATAAATACGCCGTGAAAAGAATTCAAACGTATGGTACATTTTCATTTTTAGGAATATGTGCTTTTTAAGTCTAACCACTGCCTTCCATATTTATACTGTTAGTCATTTTTTCAGTGGAAATGACTTTAGAATTTAATTCATGATAGTGAAACCATGCATCACGAATTGTGATATGTTTACGTCGGTAATATTGTAAGTGTGGAGATGCGGAATGTTGGTTTAGGAGAAATTGAATTAAGAAACTGCCTTAAATCCTTTACTAATTACATGGTGTGGTTTATCTTTAAACAACGTTTAGGAAACAGTCTGCTAGAGTACTCTGGACTGAGGAGCAGGAAGACGAACTACGAGGGTTGTACGAACAGTACAAAGATGTCAGGGAAGGAGGTAATTGTTTAATCTTTAGAAATTGATATAAAATAATTCACAAACCTTTCTTATTTCGTAATAATTTACAGAAGGTGTTTTGTGTATATTTGCAGCTGATAAAACTTTGCGTTTAACTTTGCTGTAAGTGGCTTTTCTCCATTTTGGCTCAGCTGTATCGTGCTGTGTTCATGTTAAGATATGTCATCTCAGTTGAACAGTTTGGTTTCCTTAACATTTGAATTGATATTTATTATTTTCAAATAAATAAATAATTCTCTAGATGAAATATTATCCGAATAAAATGCGTTTTTAGTTATGTGATTGTATGATGTTTATAGCAAACACGAGGAGCATGCTTTTGTAGAATTTGTTATTATAAATAATACTCAGCGTTCTCTGCCCTGAAACATTCAATTGAGGTTTAACTATTCCGTCAGTTGATCAGTCATGAAGATACTGTTGTATTACGTAAATAATCGTGTTATTTAGCTATACTAGTGTAAATTGAACTTGTATTCTTTGGATGATTTCATGATGAATATTAGTGCTTATTCGCAGATAAAGACGTAGCAGACTTGATCGTGGACAACTTAATTGATGATACCAAGACAAGGCGACAGGTTATTCGTCATCTGAAACACCTGGAACTTATCACAGATATGAAGGAGCTTTGCCATAAGTCTACAAGGTGGCTTTTTAAATTAAATTATTATGTTTTCAGTTATGAAAATGTTTTTTTTTCTACGCTTAATTTACTGTAATATGGTATTAAAATATCATTCAGAAAGCAGCATTGGTAATTTATATATTCGCAAGTACGCGCGCTATAACCTTCGGTAAAAGACTTAATGCGAAAATTATGAATAATTTATTCCAATCAACGAAAATGATAAATGTTTTACAATAATATTTAAACGTGAAAGTGGCTGATTTACCAAGTTTTTTATGAAACATTTCAAAGGCATATCTTACAGTCTGGTAATCTAATTAATAGTGTTCATGCATAACTTTGAAGTGCATAGTTCGGATTATTGTGAACTAGCCACGATATACATTTCATGACATTTCTACAGAATTATGTAACTAGAAATCGCGTTTCGATACTCGTAGTGAGTAGAGCATAGATAGACCTTTGTGTAGCTTTGTGGTTAATAACAAACAATAATTACGTAACACCATATATTGCAAGTCCACTTGTGACAAACCTATATTACATTATTAAATATATCAGAAATCTACGTATCTGTAATAAATCTTAGAGAGATTTGTATGAATATATTGGATAAGTTATAAACCCAGTTATTTGTACCAGATTCAACAGAAACATGTTTATAGATATACAATAAGTTCACTGACGCACTTCAAACTATATATATGATAGTTTTATTTTACTTGTTTAAATATTTCTCCAGATATCTTTTATTTTTAGTTATAAAATATTTTTGCCCTCATGATTTTTATTTAAGTTATTATATTTTGATACAATTTCAGTTGAAGATCTTATATGCTTGAAAGAAGTATTTTATGTTTAGGACCCGGGTTCTTATCGACTGGCGAGAAGAAGAAGAGGCTGAGCTACGACAGTTATACAGTCAGTTTAGAGATGCAACAGGTCAGTGTTGTTGTTGGTCTTTATAACAAAGATTGACTAGTCTTATGATCAGTTTAGAGATTCAACAGATCAGTGTTGTTGTTGGTCTTTATAACAAAGATTGACTAGTTTTATGATCAGTTTAGAGATTCAACAGGTCAGTGTTGTTGTTGGTCTTTATAACCAAGATTGACTAGTTTTATGATCAGTTTAGAGATTCAACAGGTCAGTGTTGTTGTTGGTCTTTATAACAAAGATTGACTAGTCTTATGATCAGTTTAGAGATTCAACAGGTCAGTGTTGTTGGTCTTTATAACAAAGATTGACTAGTTTTATGATCAGTTTAGAGATTCAACAGGTCAGTGTTGTTGTTGGTCTTTATAACCAAGATTGACTAGTCTTATGATCAGTTTAGAGATGCAACAGGTCAGTGTTGTTGTTGGTCTTTATAACAAAGATTGACTAGTCTTATGATCAGTTTAGAGATTCAACAGGTCAGTGTTGTTGTTGGTCTTTATAACCAAGATTGACTAGTTTTATGATCAGTTTAGAGATTCAACAGGTCAGTGTTGTTGTTGGTCTTTATAACAAAGATTGACTAGTCTTATGATCAGTTTAGAGATTCAACAGGTCAGTGTTGTTGGTCTTTATAACAAAGATTGACTAGTTTTATGATCAGTTTAGAGATTCAACAGGTCAGTGTTGTTGTTGGTCTTTATAACCAAGATTGACTAGTCTTATGATCAGTTTAGAGATGCAACAGGTCAGTGTTGTTGTTGGTCTTTATAACAAAGATTGACTAGTCTTATGATCAGTTTAGAGATTCAACAGGTCAGTGTTGTTGTTGGTCTTTATAACAAAGATTGACTAGTTTTATGATCAGTTTAGAGATTCAACAGGTCAGTGTTGTTGTTGGTCTTTATAACAAAGATTGACTAGTCTTATGATCAGTTTAGAGATTCAACAGGTCAGTGTTGTTGTTGGTCTTTATAACAAAGATTGACTAGTTTTATGATCAGTTTAGAGATTCAACAGGTCAGTGTTGTTGTTGGTCTTTATAACAAAGATTGACTAGTCTTATTATCAGTTTAGAGATTCAACAGATCAGTGTTGTTGTTGGTTTTTATGATCGAAAAATTATCTAGATTGTATTTTTATTTGTTTTTCTGTACAGACTATTGTTTACTCATTATATATTGCAAATATTTTACACTAGCTGCTAAATTCTATTTCAAGAACATTCATTATATGGTATCTGTCCATTGGTGTGTGGTAGTATTTATTATATTAAATACCTTGCTATAGTTTTATACAGTTTGACAACATATCTTACATTAATTTTCATCATGTTGTACCTATTAATTAGTTTGTACTAATATTTGTAATATTAAATATATTAGTACTAGGTTTATAAAATCTGTTTATTTATATTACAAGACCTTCCATTATACATTGTGTATTTATTAGTCTGTATCGATATATATGGTAGTAAATAACTTGCCACAGTTTTATAGTGAATACTCTACAAAGTAGGTTTGGTTAGTCAGTTTGCACCACTTATTCTATGGTAGGAATAAAGCACACACTGTCTTGTATCTAAACACGAACTAATTTGTGTGGAATCTACACTGTGACTAACTCCGTACAGTCTGGTTATAAAGTCAGTGTACCTTTGTGTAGTATACTTAAGTGTTTGGTAATAGTTTACAGTTTCCTAGCTTTAGCACCTGGTTATTTCACTTCTTGATAGCCACATCTGAATATATTAGTGTTGGTTAATATAGCTTTTAGCTGTAATAAATAATTCGAAGTCCTGATACATTGAATTACAGAAACTATAACTTGTCTCATGCTTTATGCACGTGCCCATCTTTATTATTTTAATATATGTACATTTATATGTATTACAGTTTGTAAGATATTTTATTTCATAACTTACCAGTTGTTTTCAAGAATAATTAATTGTTTGAGTTGTGACATGCTGTTGAACACACTTTGCACTTTCAGCTATAAGGGGATTCGTTATAAGTGGAACACTCAGTACCGTTGTTAGGCCTAGCGATATATACAGCAAGTTGTTGCTAACTGGTTGTTCTCTCTCGTATCAGTAGTTACCTAAGGTGTAGTTGGGGTTTACATTATTTAGTACTATTCCTAAAGCCTGACATGACCAAGTAAGTGGTTAAGGCATTCGACTCATAATCTGAGGGTCGCGGATTCGAATCCCCGTTACACCAAACATGCTCGCCCTTTTAGTCGTGGGGGCTTTATAATGTGACGGTCAATCCCACTATTCGTTGGTAAAAGAGTATCTCAAGAGTTGGCGATAAGTGATATTGACTAGTTGCCTTCCCTCTAGTCTTACACTGCTAAATTAGGGACGGGTAGCGCAGATAGCCCTCGTGTAGCTTTGAGCAAAATTATTCCCAATAGTCCTTAAATTACCTTTGAACTTAATCTATAAATACGGAGATTTTTAAATTATTTTAAGGACAGATGAGAGTATTCAATCACTGAGAAATTCTAGTAATACATGAATATTTTATACTTAAGTCTAATTATGAAATTTATCTGAAGTTCTCTAATTTCTTCCAGACATTCTTGGTCGTATTCTAGAGAACTTGACAGTTAAACGACCCCGGCATCGTGTGGTGGAGAAAATGTTACAAATGGGCTTGGTTAACGACCGTCAACAGCTACGGAAGAAGCGAGTGAGAAAAACAGGGGACAAAAAACAGCGGAAGTCAAAATCTAAATCGGAAGCAAATGATAGCGACAACGACGAAAAAGAGGTTGAAGGTTGGTTGAAACAGTGATTTCAATGAACAGCTGCGAGGGAAGAGACCTACTTAAGTTATGTGTCTCTTCTCCCACGTTTGACACACCGTTTTTTAACATAAACTAATACTAAATATTCATGCCCAATTAACTGCCAATAAAACCAATATTTCTAAAGAAATAGTGTATTTTACTTTTATTATATATTTTTTCTTTTCATGTGCTTTTAACACGAACCACCAGTGGGCTCTAAACCTAAGAACCACTGGTCTACATCACCCCATCAAATTTCAAATATTTACGGCAGGTTGTATGTTTTACATTTAAAATGTAGTTATATTTTATTTACAAAAATATACTTTCAATTATATTTTTTATTCTGAAATCATCTAGAAACAACAAGACGTGTTTCAGATTAATCTTCAGAGTACATAATAATTGCAGCATGAAATATTTCAGTCCTGAATTAAACGTTACTTATAGGTAAATTAAGCATGCATATACATACATATATGTATTTCGCATAAACTGAAATATGCTATTGGTAAAACGTATTGAATATATAGATTTAACTTTTGCCCATCATCTGCCTTATCATGAAGATTACATTTTATTCCTAACCAGTGTTAAATTCGAACTGTATATTTGATGGTATTATTGATCGAGAAGTTAAATTAGCTTGTTTCAAAGTCTTTTATGTCTTAGTATAGCATTTTTTTTTAGTTCAGTGTGCAATTTACATATTGGAATGTAGTCACGTTATATTTATGTTAAGTATATGTTTACACTTGTTTTCTTTATTGAGACTAACTAATATTTACGTAACATAATAATATTTATATTTATTCTTATCATATTGAAGTCAAATAAATACTGATGTTAATCCTTCGTATTAATGTTATCGTTATTAAGTTGATTTTATAACAGAGCACTGCAATGAAAGACGGTTTGTTATAGTGCAATTCTCACTAGTAAAATTAAAAGAACAAAGAAACAACCAGTGATGTCGAGAAAACCCACTTGTAGAGAAATATATATCCAAAAACGGCTCGTTTTCGGTCCGAAGAAGGTCGAAACGTTGTTCGCTCTTCTACGTAAAATATTTTCTCAACCCAGACGAGCCGTTTTTTCATATATAAAGAGACAACCAGGTTACATTTGTAATAACACATTTATGGTTATTCGTTAATGTAGTTGCGAAATAAAAGTCCTAAAAACTTTTTATATGTGTTTTATGTGTAGTTTTATTGTTCATGATAATTTTTATTGCATCTGCAGAAGAATTCTTTCAAGACAAGGTAGAATCTGAAAGTGAGATTGAATCACAAGATGTAGTCGGTTCTTACGAAACAGTTGATTCTTCCAACTTCAAAGACCTGTTGCTGAAAGTTTTGGAATCAGGTTGGTTCCATTGTAAATGATACTTTACAACTAGAACTTTATAGAAAGGTGTTCGTATAAAAAAATGAGTTTCTGCAATGATACAGTTATTTTGGAGAAGGGACATGATAAAACTGACTTGGTGAGCTTTGCATTTTAAATTTTTAAAAACGAATTAGACTAAAATTATTTTCTTTCGCATGGATATTAAAGCTGAGCTATCAGGTTTTTATTCACTTGAAACACTTTTCCGTGGTTTACTAATCTAGTATTGTTTAGCATTATTGTATTATTATATAGTTGCAATTGTGTGGAACGTTTTTTATACAGAATGCATTGTTTTGAAGTATGACAATATTAAGTACCCTTAAGACTCGTGGCTCTTTCATATTTATCCACGATTACCTTGAGAACAAATGGTTTGCCTTTTTTGTAAGTGTAACGAAGAGTGTTCGAAGTTATTTAATGCTGAAACAAATAATGTCACACCGACCTCTTCAAAGTTAATATTCCTTTCAACATTAAAACTTTTACGAATTTCGGTGCTCTCATTCTTTTTCAATGGAACTGTAGTTTATTGCTATGGTATAACTAGCACTAAAATTGGTGAGGATTAAATTGGGATCCAGGTTTGACTCGAAATGTCGATCGTTTAAGGCCTAAGTATTGCTTTATTGGCTCCATCGTCGTTTGAACTTGAAGTTATGTTTAAACCATTGTACCTCCTGGTGACGTTCTCTGACTCACCAGATAATAAAATAGAACGACCTTTCATCTCAATGTTTTTTAATCATTTTTCACTAACTGTTTTTTTGTAATGATTTTGTCAAAATGTTTTCCTCTTGTTTTTTTAAAACTTTTAACAGGATTGGAACCAGGACTTCAGTGGTTAAAATTGTCTCTGGAAAGCGCAATAGAGGATCGAGAAGATGAATATGATGGTAAGAAGCTATTTTAGTAAAGGCAAGATAAATCGAAGATGTAAAAAAAACGTTTTAACAATATTTTTCAAAATACATTCTTATTGAATATCTTTAAAAAGGATTATTTTAGTTATAAGTATATGTCAAAGAATTTATATTGGCTGAGTAATAGGATGTTGGTATATATTCTTATAACCACTGACCCCTAAACTTACGTTAATTTCCGACCATAATATGATTACCGTTTGATTAAAGAAATTGAATGATTTAGAGAAAACCTTATTCAGTGTTTTACTTAAGGGCTAAGGAAGCCTAGTTAAATATAACACTGCATATTTCAACGTCATAATATAGTTGTTTGTATTTTTTATGATGTTATAATCACGTGTCAGAATGTTTACATGCACATAATATAGAATTTTAGCGAATTTTGCAGAACGATGTCAAATGATAACCAGAATTTACGAATTCGAAACGTATAATGTTGAATTTAGTAATTAAATAAAGTATAAAGTACCGTTTTTAGACATTCCTGATTTTTCATAACCACAACTCTAAAGATGTTTCTTCAGTTACTTGACCTTTGTCGTTAAGATGATGGTAACTCCTGGTTGTTTTGAAACTATGATGCAACTAACTTGGCTCATTAGATGGTGAACTGAGGGCTTGTAGAGGATGATGACCTTTTTAGCCCATCAGACGGTCAGAAAGAAATAATCCACAGTTAGTCATTCTCCAGTTGTCCGACAGTTTTTAACTGTGAAGTCATGCTAACATCTTAAGACCCATTTCTCGTGAGTTGTCATTTAGCATGTCGTTTTATACAGTAGCCCAAAGATTTTCAGGTAGCCAGTTTTACTGAAGAAAGGGAAGAAACTGAATTTATATGTCGATATACGAACGTATCGCTATCCATCATATAGCGTGTGGATCCCATGTCTTTTATTGTGTTATAATGCCCGGATAAGATTATATTAAGCAACTGTAATTTATGAGATATATAGTTTTAAATACAACTTATTAGTTGCATACTATAATGATCGATATTTTGTAATGCATGTTTAACAGTACTGTGATGGGACAGCAGTAAGTCTACAGATTTACAGTGTTACAATCCGATGTTCAGTTCTCTGTTGTGCATACAGCAGATAGCTGAATGTGGCTTTGCTATTATACAGTTATTATAAACTAATGTGTTAAATAATGTTATCTACCCTGTAGTGCATAAGCTATAAAATTATCTATACTACGGACAAGAAAATAAGGACTATAACGGAGCAGTTTTGAAATTAACATTGATACTGAAATGAACAGATTGTTTGAATTTGATCTTTGATGACAAATATAGGGAAACTTATCATTCAAGTGAAAGAATATTCAATGATATAGCTACAATAATTCCGTTAGAGTGCTTGTACATATAAAGGAAATACAATTTTACGTCCAATGTAGAAAGACTGTAAATGTTATGGTGTATATTGTAGAGTTACAGAGAAGAACTGAATGATGTTTATATTTTAAGGGTAATAGATCTTTCGAATATTTTACATCAGTTTAGAAGGTACCTATGGCAAATTGAAGACATATTCAATTTGTGACTTACCGTAGGACAAATTAACGTTCAATCTGACTTATCGTAAGGCCAGTTAACCATCTGTGTCAACTAATGACCGATTGTGTGACAAACAAGCAAAAGAACCCGTTCCCAGTGACGCGAAAAGTTTAAACTTTGTTGTTTTTCTTTAATTTCGCGCAGTTACACGAGGACTATCAGCGCTAACCGCTCATAATTTTGCACTGTAAGACTAGAGGGAAGGCAGCTAGTTGTTATCACCCTCCGCCAACTCTTGGGCTACTCTTTTACGAACGAATAGTGTGGATTGACCGTAACATTATAACGTCTTCACGGCTGAAAGAGCGAGCGTGTTTGGTGCGACGGGGATTTGAATTCGCGACCCTCAGACTACGAGCTGAACGCTTTAACCCACCTGGCCATGCTGGACCTGTGAGGAACAGAAACAACTACAACTTTTTTCTTGTTTTAGAAATCTAATGCTTATAAGTAATAGAATAAAACACTTTATCATGAGGGAACAAAAACTTCTAACAATGGGTCATTTCTCTGACACAAAACGGTTTTTATACTAAAAAAATCATGAGATTTTAGCATAAACGTGCCAAGTTTAAGCTAATTTTTAAATTTAAATTATTTTATAACATTTTAAAAAGTTTATTGTGTTGCTCTCTTTGTTCCACTCAGAAACAAAGTTCTTAGCTATCATTCCTTTCAACATTAAAAGTAATTATTGAGTATTTCAGTTATGCTAAAAGCCGCTCAACAATAACATACAGTATATCAACATTTTTTTAAGTTACGTCACATTTTGAAATTTAATTTATAGTGTAATTAATTTAGTGTAGAATGCTCTGCTTGCAAATTAAAATTTGGCATCAATTTTATTCATATCTGTTCTCCTGTCATTTAAAAAGTGAATGTTGAGCTTTGTCTGCGTTCCCAACTTTCCAAACGGAAGACAGACATCACAGTTCGTAATATTTACAATATTAACAATATATTGAACCATTTACCTATCGTATAACAAATTAACGATCTGTTAAACAATTGACATCTCATATAACAAATGAAGGATCTGTTAAACCAGTGACTCATCACATGACAAGTTAACAATCTGTTAAACCAGTGATTCGTCGCATGACAAGTTAACAATCTGTTTAACGTCAACCCGTGACTAATCTTTCATGATTTTTCATTCACGGACATGGAACAGATTGATTTTGCCAATGGTATTGTAATTTCAAAACTTAAAGTCAAGAGTGATATTTAATGGCATTTGAATATTTTGATCTTTTCTTCAAACAAAAAAATTTGTAAGTTCTTTGTGTTTATAATTTTCTGTAATAGTAATCACAGAAAATAATAGACTGTAAATCGACAGTTTTTCTTTTAAATATAAGTTGTGATCATAGTATACGCATTATGGGTAACCCGTCATCGATTTTATAGCATTGATTATTAACTTGTTTGTTTTTTGTTTTTCATTAGTTTCTGTTAATACTGCCTTGATATATTAATGAGTGGACTTTCTGTCATTCTGTTTATTATATATGTCTTAATACTAATCTGTTAGAGAGTTTACGTTAATATAGTAACTTCGGCCCCGTACTGTTTCGTTAAAAGTTTGTATCAAATGCTGTCCTGATCTATTAATGAGTGGACGTTCTGTCAGTCTGTTTATTATATGTCTTAATACCAATCTGTCAGAGAGCTTACATACACATATATATAATAACTTCAGTCCTGTAGGGTTTCGTTAAAAGTTTATGTTTGAAACATCTTGGTCTGTAAACGTGTTGACCTTTCGCATTGAATCTTATATCTTATGTGATTTATATTTACAGACGAGCTACAAGCAGTACCTGTTGTTCCCCTCACTGAAGACCACCACCAAGCATTGACCAGTAAAGACTTCTGTAAGTTAATGAAATCTGTGGGGATTTGCTCGCCTGCAAATGAACAGGTTCGTATACATATTTGTATTTGTATAAATGCAACAGGAATTTGTTCTGGAAGTCCACATTACTTGAGCACATTCCTGAAAATGTCATTTATGCTAATACGTCGCCAACTTGGTGTACATACTAGTTTGATATAGCTTCAGTTAGCAAGTTTTGCCATACTTATGAATATTTGAATTCATAAGCGTTGTATGTGAAGATAATGTGTTACATATGGCTTCGTTAGACAGCCATACATTTACTTAAGGTCTGTAATGCCTTCCGCTGTTTCCTGTTCATAGTTCTGTTATTATTATTATTGCCTCTTTTGAGCGATAAAAGTGTGGTTTAATTTATCGATAAATTTTACACTGTACGTATTATATCATAATATAACAGCTATATATACTTTTTGTAACTGAACTGAATAAATATTTCAGATTTAAAAGAATATGCATTCTAATTTCGTATTGTGTTGTTAGTTAAACATATGAATTATTATCACATCTACTACTGAAGGTCAGTGAACTTATTTCTTATTTTTTTGTTCTTTATTTTCAGTTTTAGCTTAAACTGTGAATAAGCAAGTATTAATTATGTGCTTCATTAACATGTGCGTTTTAAAAATCTTTGAATTTGTATTATATTAAAATTACCATAAAGTTCAATCAAATTCAGGAGTTGTTTATAAGGGTGAAAATATACTGTTTGTAATATAAGGCCTGGCATAATATTCTGGTTAGGGTGTTCGACTCGCAGTCTGAATGTCGCGAGCTCGAATCCTCGTTACACCAAACATGCTCGTCCTTTCAGTCGTTACTGATGTTACTGTCAATCGCACTATTTGTTGGTGAAAGGGTAATCCAAGAGTTGGCGGTGGGTGGTATTGGCCAGCTGCCTTCTTTGTAGTTTATCACTGCTAAATTCGGGACGTTTAGCGCAGATAGTCGTCATGTAGCCTTGCGCAAAGTACAAAACAAACAAATAAATCGTAATACGTATTTTATATTTGCTAATTATAAGTACCAGGTGTTATCAGCTTCTCATAATTGTCGTTCACAGTTTATGATATAGATAACGTGCGCCGTAACGAACGAAAATTTAGCATTGTGCTTATTTGGATTGTTTGTTTCAGCCGTTATGTTTGACAGTATAATTTGTTTACATCCACACACACACACTGCTTGTGTGTGATCGTTAAATCATTTAGTTTATGCAAAGTGTTTTTACAATTCCTTGATGTCTGTTTTTGTTACATATGTTGTTTAAAACTCTCAAACTTATTTGTTTTTCTGAAATTAACTTATAACCTACTAGTTGCTGTATTTCTCTTAGGATTTGGTAAAAAAAAATGGGTTAGATCACCATTCCCGTAACGCTTTTCGGAAAAACTATGATATTAGATAGTTGTGTTCTCTTATAATGACATCGTATCTTTGTACTGAAGTATATGGGATACTCTCTGGAGACTCTAAAACGTATGTCATTTTATTCGAACTCTATTCTCAAAGGAAGGCAAATCTAGTGATCTAATCTTTTTATCTCTTCTCTTCATCATAAAAAAAAATTACTGTCGTGAACAATTTTTATTTTATTTTATGATATGTTTTCATTTGTAGGAAACTTTTTGGCGAATTCCAATAAATTTGAACGTCAGAATGCTGAGAACGAGAGTAAATGTTTTGAACAACGCGATCTCTGGAGATTTCACATCTTCAGACTCTTTGGGCAGCACAAAGAAATTAAATCCTCGCTACCAGATGTTGTCTGATCTGGCCAAAAGCAAGGAAGCTTCAAGGGAAGTTCGTGCCGATAACGTAGCAGGGTAAGCTTGTTTATGGCTTTTAAAGAATTTATTTTGTTTTATTATCTTGGATATTAGCGGAATAAATAGCGTGTATGTAACCTATGCGTGCATTAACCAGCTGTTATAACCTTTACAGATGCTTTGTAATTGACGTCTTTTCTTCAGGAAAACAAGGCTTAACCTTTTACCCCCTCGAGACTAGTGTTTTATTAGTAGTTTGTTTAAAACAAATTCTTTAATAGTGTTGTATTTAATTAAGTGAAAATTAAAGCAGTACCTGATGTGATGAATGACCGGAGTCTCATGGTATTCCATATTAATGATCCACAGTAATGCCATCTAAGTTTACACTTTCATCACTTATAGTTAGCTAATTACTTATTTATTTAGTTTTCTTTAGCTAATTAACTTCTCTGGGGAAGTAAATACGATTATTATTAGCTTTAAGCTTTATTGATAATAGGAGACATGAAATGAACTTGTGAATCTAATACCATTGTAAATAACATAAAGTCAGGAACATTGTTAAGTTCTTAAGTATTAAACCCATATATATTATAAATTAGTTCGTATCAAAGACTACTTCCATAGAAATAGAGAAAAATTTGTCTCAGTAGATCAATAAATCTTCAGCGAAAAGTATTCCAAAGTCAGCGATAAGTTTGCCGACATAAACGATTTAATTCAGGGTTCTATTGCCCCCAGTGGACAGAGCGTATAAAATACCTACCGCTTATCTTTGCTCTGAAACAAACAAACATTATTCCCAACGAGATTGTTTTAATGTTATTATCCACTGGGTTGGTCTTATTTGCTAGTAAAGACAAATTGTTCATTTGATCTCTCAAACGACAGTTTTATAACAGTGGTGTGGGATGGGCCCGGGCTTGTCCACTTTTCAATGTGCCCCGTGAAGATGCATTAAAATTACGAAATTATTTTCGGCAAAAGCAGGAGAAAATGGATAAAATTTAATCCAGAACTCAAGAGCTTCCATAGCCCTAAGGCGAGCTTTGACGAATGCTTACCGTGATGCTTGCACCTGTGGTGAACATTCTCTCGTCTTGATCGATGAAATAAACCTTGAACTTTTCACTTTTAACATGTTTGCCTCCTACACCTCTTGACCAGGTGGATAAGGCAATCGACTCGTAATCCGAGAGTAGCGAGTTCGAATCGCAATTGCACCATGTTCGCCCTTTCAGCCGTAGGTGCGTTATAATGTAATGCTCAATATCACTATTTGTTGGTAAAAGAGTAGCCCAAGAGTGGTGGTGATGACTATCTGCCTTCCCTCTGGTCTTGCACTGCTAAATTAGGGACGGCTATCAGAGATAGCCTCGTGTAGCTTTACGTGAAATTAAAAAACAAACAAACAAATCAATTTTATGCAGCCAATAGCTACAATGTTTTAAACTTGTATTGTGACTTCACAAGAATGGCATGTTATTAAAATGTATAATGAGTAATATCTACGGTACACAATTTCTAAACGGCGGTGCTGTATGCAGCCCTGTTGTCAGAAGGCTAGAGACAAACTGTAAACTGGTGCTTTATTTTGGTGTAATTAACATTAAGTAAAACTGTTTATTTATTAACGAAAATAATAATAATAACAAATAAAATACTTGACCAAATTTGACGGTATTCGACCGATCAATTGATCGATTTGTTTTCACCAGTCAAATGTCCAAACTCACGGAAATGTAATACACCTTGAGTTATGTACGTTAATGGAATCAACATGATATTTTGTTTTAGCGGAAAGGTACATAACATGTTAACTGTGATCTTACCATTACGAAGACTCCTGTCCACAATCTTAGAGTTTTAAGCCCGTAAGTTTACTGTTGATTTGTGGTGTAAAAAAAACAACAAACAAAAAAACTTTTAACTGTTCGTGTGCGTGATACATCTACTCATTGTTCGGTATACATAAATATACTTCACATTTTCTTTAATTAATTACCTAACAGTACTCACCTTTTAAAAAAAGGAATATATTCGAATTTTCCCCACGTGCTCATCACACATGATAACACAGATTCATACACTACTGTCATATGTTCTTTTCTTAAAATTTGTAACTTACATTGAATTGGTGTGATCTAACTGGCTGTAAATTGACACGTGGTGATAGACTGGAGGCAGAGTGGCATATTTCAAACAAGAATTTGAAAACTGATTAATTACTATAAGTTTTAACTTTGTGAACGCTTCCCTCAACCAAACATTATCCAACAGTCTGATTCGTTACAAACAACCTTAAAATTTAACCAATTGTTGGGAAAGCAGTTCCGACCTGGCCACTTAATAATTTTGAATTTGTGTAGAGGTGTAGGATTGGTTTGGTTTGTTTTGAATCTCAAAATCAAGACTCGCCGCTCAGACTCAAAATCAAGACATTTTAAGACTCGCCGCTAATTAAAGGGGGAATTTGGAGCGTAACATTATTCAACTAACCTCGGTTAATGAGCGTGTGTTTACGGTGTTAAATACAGGTATTGCATAGTCTCATTAGTTTTTGACCAGTCGAAAAGTAAGCTGCCAGTTGACTAGTCATGTAACATTATCAACTGAGCAACCTGTCATCTCTGATTTTTCATGGATTTTCTTCGAGCATTTATGCATTATTATTAATCTTATCATTATAGGCTACAGGACGAACGTAAATGTACCAAAACGTCCAGTAAGGAAATTAGTAGTGACGGAAGGAATAAGTTAAAAAGGTCGTTGGAAGAATCGTCTGATGAAGAAACCACATGGTTAGTTAACAGTTGTGTTCATTGTGTAATTAGTTACTGGCAAACATGAAGAAACCACAGGGCTAATTAACAGTTGTGTTCATTATGTTATTAGTTACTGACACACATGAAGAAGCCACAGGGCTAATTAACAGTTGTGTTCATTATGTTATTAGTTACTGACACACATGAAGAAGCCACAGGGCTAATTAACAGTTGTGTTCATTATGTTATTAATTACTTGCAAACATGAAGAAACTATAGTATCAGTTGACAAATGCGTTCGTTGTGTTGTTACTTATTAACTAACTAATCACTAAGTAAGCTACAAGATATTAAGTCACTGGCTTATTGGTTATAACATATCAGTAATATATATATATATATACTGTCAGTAATTTTGTAATGTTTTCCCCAAACATGAATGATTTATTTGTGCTTATTGATTACTCTGTATTTAAAACGCCCTTGAAGAATTTATTTTATTGTGAAAAGTTAATTAAATCTAAGAAAACTTCTGGTAATATTTCCTGTTTATTAGTGTATGATGTAATGTAGCGAGTTTGAGAGACTGTGTTCAACTGAAAATTGTACAAACTGAGAGATTTTTCAGATAGTTTTGTTCATTTCGCTTTCTAGATAGTTATCTGTAATGTAGGAAGTTTTGGGTAAATACTCAGACTGGAGCGTGATGTAAATGACTACTTTACTGGTCTGATCTAAAAACTGCTGTTTTAAACGCTGTTATCTCGGGAAATTACTTTTACTTTATTTTTCAGGCTCGTGATCACGGTTTAGTTTAGCTAAGTTAAACAGCAGAAATCGACTCTTGGGGGAGCACGTGTGATATTTGATGTTCTTCTTTTTTTGATATAGCAGCGAAAGTGTAGAGCCGTTTAAAGGAAGCGATCGCCTTACCAGCAGCAGGTCGAGTTTTAATGACAGCAGAACAAACGAATCTAATCTTAGAAGTGGCCTGCAGGAACGACCCAGTAAGAAGAGGAGGGTAGTTCGTTTGGAGGAAGAAAGCGACGACGACGACGTTCCTTTATTATACGTTTCTCAAGTACGGAGAGAAGACGAAGAAAAACACGTGGCCAATGGTGAGTCTTTACATCTTCAACGAGATAATGAAGATACTCGACCACCAAGTGGTGAAAAAGAGAAGTGGAATAGCAGGGGTACAGAACAAATAATAACACTTTTTTCTTTCATTTAATGTTTGTTTTACATTGATAAGTAAATATACAGTCAGATAGTTGACTTCGTATTTTGTTAATTTTACTCAAGTCTACAGTTACGTAACTTATTTTAATATTATAAACTCTTCAAGCAATAGTGAAGTCAGCTCACTGACTTCGGATGTATATGTTTAAATAAGGCTTTAATTACGTGACTAACTTCTAATTTTAACAATTGTTTAAGCAATGGTTCAATCAGCTGGTTAACTAAATTTTTAAACCGTAAGTAATAGTGTAGCCAGCTCGCTAACTTCGGATGTAAACGTGTAAGTAAGGATGCAGTCAGCTGGCTAACTTTGAATTGTATTAACTGTTCAAGGGTGCAATGAACTGGTTGACCTCAGATTTTAAGTCGGCCCGACATGGCCAGGTGGTTAAGGCACTCGACTAGTAATCTGAGGGTCGTGGGTTCAAATCTCCGTCAAACCAAACATGCTCGCCCTTTCAGCCGTGTGGGTGTTATAATGTGACGGTCAATCTCACTGTTAGTTGGTAAAAGAGTAACTCAAGAGTTGGCGGTAGGTGGTGATGACTAGCTGCCTTCCCTCTAGTCTTACACTGCTAAATTAAGGACGACTAGCCGCAGATAGCCCTCGTGTAGCTACAAACCAAATTATAGGTGTAGTAAACTGATAAGACATCATGCAGTTAACTGACTTGCGTATAATGTTTGTTTGATAGGTAATTCAAGTAAGCTAACATCGAATGTTGGCTGTGATTTTTGTAACTGTAACATATCCGTTACTGCAATTAGTTATATTGAGCGATCTTAGATTATTTCTGGAAGTAAATATTTTATACGAATTTTAGTTTTTCCGGGAATAGCATCGTTTCATTAAACGATATTAAAACCGTTATATAAGTATCCAAGTTTTCGATACGATATTTTTTTCACTTTTGTATTTTATTGTCCGTAAGAAGGAAAGGCAGAAAGAGACCATATTGTCACTCTAACATGCTGTATATGAGAGAAAGATCAATACATTACTTTGTCTGCTGTACACGTCTGTTCTAGCTTCCAACTGAACAGTATTCACTCTATACACTACTGTAAAGCCGCAAGGCGAAATGTTGTATGGTAATAATAAATGAAAACAAAAATGATATGAGTGTATGAAGTCGTCTTTTGTTTTTCGTTTAGTGTTTGTAAGTTCCTCTACACATGTTCATTTCTCTGTGTAACCTTCGAACATAGGGGAAAAGTCAAATAGCGGTTTTAGTTGTTTATTTTATTGTAACCGTTACTTCGTTTCTATGACGTGCCTCTTTCCTCTTTCCCTTTGAGCATGTTTTTCTGTTACTGTGCGTCATGTGGTTTGTTCAGATAGTTCTTTAAAATATCAGGTTTTGCCTCAAGCATTAAAAAAAACAAAACTCGACAGATGATTGGTTCTTAAATTATACCCTCAGTTGAACTGACTCTCAGTACAAATAAGTTTACAAACTTAATATTTATACAGCTAGTTTCTGTTACATATTTACCTTTTGTCAGTTTCTTTTTCACCAGTTATTAAACATTGAACCTGCTTGGAACTAATATCGTGAAATGTTTTAATATTAACAAAAATAATTGTATTTGTATTGTTGTTTTAACGCGAAGCAGAAATTGATAAAAATTACTTAAGTCTTACTTTTAAATTCCTTAACAAAGTCAATTAAGACGTGGAGAGGCTATAGGTTAGACACAAGATAGAAAAATCTAACGATATTGTTTAAAACAGTGAAGACGACATTCTCATGATTATTCTAATTCTTTCTCAGATGGAGATTAGTCGTAAGTGAAAAATATTAAGTATTTAATTACAAGTGCTGTTTCCTTTTTGTGTTGTTGTTGTTTTAATTTAACGCTGAGTGCACGTCTTTCATTCCAATGAGACAGTAATTGACGTTTATTTTTCCCTCACTTGCTTTGTATTTCTTCAGTTTCCAATAGTTCACGTGTTAACTTGGAGTGTAACAGTGCTGCTGACGTTGTTTGTTTTTTCTTTTGTTATTTATTGCAGTATTTTACTGCATCGATTTCCATCACATTTCCTGTACCATGTATTTGGTAGAGAAAAACGTGTAATATAAGAATGTTTGTGTGTGTGTGTGTGTGATAATAACGTATATTTAGTAGGTAGCTTCACTTCTGTTTTACAATGATCTTGAAATATCGGCAATTTGTTTTGTAACGAAAAAGTTTCATTTAAGTGAATTTCAAGCTTAATTCTCTTGTAGTTTTATGTTGTTAAATTCATCAACTAATACAGAAAAATTTCAATAACATTTTATTTTTCAAATCTTTCATTTCAGAGCTGATTAATGCAAGTATCACGAACGTGTTAAATTCTGATTCACACGAGGATTCTGACTCTGACATTGGAAAGATTGCTTCTCACAAAAAATTGAAGAAGCACCTTATTGAAAGTGACGATGACGAATAAGCTTATATCGTAAAAGATAAAGGGCGAAATCTATAGTCAAATGATTTATAGTTTTTCAAGCTTTTATTAAAAATATTGAATACCATATATGGAATTTTGTAATCGTTTCAGAAATAAATATTTTACAACTGACTGAACTCATCTTTCAATTTGTATATACATAACCTTTTGTCTTTCTTATTTATAAATGTATCCTCTATTAGCTGTACCATTTTAACAGTAGCTTTTTACTTAAGTTGTGAAATATTATTCATTGACATATTTAATAATTAATAGTGATGAACCTGTAGAATCAGAACTTTTACATATTATATTTGCTAGAAAATTAACTGGATTTCAGTGGAAAAAGAAATTTCAAGGTTTCATGCAACACTAACCAACAGGTTAGTTTATTTGCTATTAGAACATGTATGCAAAATATAATGTTTGGAAAAATTACTGTTGATTATTATTCCACAATGAATAAAAAAGTTAATAGATTAAATAATCGAGTCTTTTAATTGAGTATATGAAGTAAAATCCGCAGGCTGTGATGAAATTCGATACTTTAAACTGTAAAGTTTGATTTAAAACCGGTAATGCGCGCATTCGTGTAGAGTATGAAATATAAATTACGTTTAAAATATTACAAAATATTTTGTGATGTTTAAAATGAAAGACATTTCCTTTAAATTATCAATCGAAGAAGAAGAAATGTAGTTAATTCCACTCCTATTTTGATAACTCTACTTTTATCTACCTTGTCATGTTATTCTTTTTAGATGACAAGCAGAAATAAAGGTTAAGATATAATCCCTTATCTCACCTACCATTTTGTTATAAAACATATTTCGTTTTTCTCCAGAATCAAGCAATCTGGTAAAATCTCATAAACCGTGAAAAATACTGGAGTAGATTATAACGTTTAAACCATAAAAGTCTTGGTATCAAAATAATGACATTGCCTACTTCATATCACGACCTTTATTATGCAAAATATTTTTCTGAACTCTTATTTTTCATTGTTGGAAATATCTTTGTGGGCCACTTTTACCTGAGCTTACATAGAAATCAAGATACTGAGCATTTGAAACATTTTTCTTTGATGATACAAATAAATATAAAAAGGAAAACAAATATTCGTGATCAACTTGTTCATAAAGCAGGAGCTTTAGTGTTGTTTAATAATATTTTTATCTAGGATTGTTTGACGACAATTCACGGGATTTTAAAACAAAATATGGCTTCTGAGTTAGCTAAAAATTCCGGCTCTTCGTTTCTCCGATATTTTCTGTATTTTGAAATGACCCTTTTTGCCTTTCCTTAATGAACCGTTTCGTGTTTTATCATTCGTGGATTTCTATCTGGGAAAGAAATTTCGATACAGTTAGCCGTTCAGTATTTCAGTCCCATACGTATTTTACAAAGTGTAAGACATGTATACATTATGCACTTTAGTATCTCTGTCGTAGTGATGATTTTTGAACGTATTTTTTACATAGAAAACGTTTTTAAGTGGATTGAGATAATATACAATTTTTTTAAAACTTCAAGTCCTGTGTTTTTAACTTTGTCGGTGAAAGGTCTAGCAGTCAGTTTCGTGTGAAAAATAAGAAAAAAAAGTAGTTTAAACGATTTTGTGAGGTAATATTTAAAAAAATAGTTAAAAGCAGGATATTTGTAAAATTTGCGTTACTGCTCTCGGTTGTTAGTACGTTCATAATATATTAAATCGGAGTTTCAGGTTTCTGCAAGATGAAGAATGCATATTTAACGAAAGAATAAAAAAAATTCACGATACTTATAATTTTGAGATACGATCTTTTCAGGCTATGTGCAGCTAAACAGGATCACGTGATCTTGAACTGGGGTTCCACATTGAAGCCTACCGTTAGACTGGGTGTGTCTAGGGTATTAGTACTGAGGGAAACATTTGAATCCCCCAATATATTCCCCTTACTATAAAGCTGAAGTGCTTTTGTAAGAGATAATCTCTTTCTTAACTTGAAGATGACCTTGGAAGGTCGAAACATTGTTCTCTCCTTATCAATAAAAGTGTTAATATCTATATCAGGCGCTCTGAGATACATTTTTATTTCAAGTGGGTTCTCCTCATGAAGAATCTTTCAACGTGCTGCTGAGTATACCTACCACCTAGTCACTATAGTTCAAAATTAGGGACGACAGCAGATAGATAACCTTAGTGTATTTATTATAAGTACAAAATACAGTTGTGTGGATCAGCACTAAATAAAGCGAAGAAAGAGGGAAGTGCAATTTTAATGAGGGAATTTCTGGTGCATTGTTTATAAAGAAAATTATTTTTCTTTGGCAAACAAACACATATTGTAAGTTATTTCCAGAGCCATTATCTAAAACTATTACCATCCAATAGTTAAAGGATAAGTCTGATGGCTGATGACGCTTAAAAATCGGGTTTCGATACCTGTGGTGGACAGAGTGCAGGTACCCCGTGGTATAGCATTGCACATAAAAACATTCTAAAAATCTTACGATTGAGGGCCTGGCATGGCCTAGCGCGTTAAGGCGTGCGCTTTGTGATCTGAGGGTCGCGGGTTCGCGCCAAACATGCTCGCCCTCCCAGCCGTGGGGGTGTATAATGTAACGGTCAATCCCACTTTTCGTTGTTAAAGAGTAGCCCAAGAGTTGGCGGTGGGTGGTGATGACTAGCTGCCTTCCCTCTAGTCTTACACTACTAAATTAGGGACGGCTAGCACAGATAGCCCTCGAGTAGCTTTGTGCGAAATTCCAAAAAAACAAACATCTTACGATTGGGTAATAATATTGCTCAAGACGCACATGTTCTCTTAAGGCCTCCCGTGGCTCAGTTGTAAACTTGAGGGTATAACACTTAACATTCTGATTAGGACTTAGCAGTAAGCACATCGTGTAACTATTGGGCTTAACAACTAACGAAACTCTCCCCCTGGTGCCAAACAAAGTTAATTACATCAAATTCTTAGCTGGAAATGTAGTAAGTAATAGGAAGTATAAATTATGTTGTTCTATAGTCCAGCAACTTCAAAATATTCACGTGCTTTCTCTAATAATTCTGCGTAACACATGCTATTAATCAGGACACGAGACCTGACTTGCAGTTACGTACAAAACATGCAACTGGTTAAGTAATTTTGACAGTTGGAAAGCAAGGCTTGTGGAGTATAATTAAATTAAAAATAATTTTGGTGTAAAATAAATACCACTTTTTGTTTTTAAACCAAGTCAAGCTTACTATCATTTGTTTTGTGACAGAAAGTAATTTCCTGCCTGTGTTACTGAAGCTTTCTTATTATACTTATCACCTAGTGGCGAGCTATTAAAGTTATACCCTAGTTTAGCAGTTGACAGTTTTAGGAGCACAGTAACCGCACGCTCTACTGATCTCCACGTGTTTGATGGGTTTTGCTAGCGTGATAAAATCTGAGCGGCAAACAATATGATATATTTAAATATTTTATTAATTTATTATTAGGTTATAGTGTATGCGGAAGGGACAGCTTTGATTAGATACCCACCGAGTCCTTAATAGTACCAACAGTGCAGAGCACAGGTGTACTCAGGACGAAATCTAGACAGTTTGAGCTACAGGCGTGCGAGAAAAGTAATATTAAGTAAGACTGAGTAGCTTTTATTTAAATAAAAAGTGGCGTCATATATGATCATAAAGTGTTTTATAAAACTAATTATCCGTGTTCACTGCTTGCCTGTAACACAAAGGTGCAAAGTAATAAGCTTATTAAAACTAGTGTTGATGTACGTAATAGGTAAATGAAACAATTTCTAGGTCCGAGATAAATTTAGATAAGATTTTAAGGCAATACCAGTAACCGCTCATTCGTATCTGGGATCACCCAAAATTAACATATAAGACATTTCATCACACCATCTGAGAATGGTGATCAATTAAGTAATAACACTTGTAAACAAATAAAAAAGGAGTTGAATGAACATCTGTATTTTTGTTATTTGGAATACAGCAACTAAGGCGTTCTCTAAGTTAATTTACGAGGCTGAAATAACGTATGTTTTGAAGTATAATGTCTAAGCTATGCTACACAATTTTGCACTGAATTTTGCTATTCGTGTCATCGAAGAGCAAAACAAACATAAAGGAGTAACGTTATAGTTGTATTTTCCTAATGCTTTTCTCTCTTGTATTTGTTTCTTCATGTTCGTGTTTTGTTACAACAAAGCCACATCTAGCTCTCTGCTGGGTTCACAGGAGGGAATTGAGCCCCTAATTTTGGCGTTGTAAATCCGTAGACTTACCGGTGTACCAGCAGAAGACGCTTTCGCTTCATGATAAAAATATTTTATTGATAAATACAGCATAAAAGTAACCAACGGATTAATACAGAAGTTTCACGTATTTCTAAAACATGACGAGGTAGTGAGGGCGCTGCACTCGTAATCTGAGAGTCGCGGATTCGAATCCTCGTCGCACCAAACATGATCGCCATTTCAGCCGTGGGGCGTTATAATGTGACGGTCAATCCCGCTAATCGTTGGTAAAAGAGTAGCCCAAAAGTTGGTGGTGGGTGGTAATTACTAGCTGTCTTCCCTCTAGCTTTACATTACTGAATTAGGAACGGCTAGCGCAGATAGTCCTCGTGAAGCTTTGTGCAAAATTGAAAAACGAACAAACAAATACTAAAACTTACCAAAGCCGTAAAAGTTTTCACTCAATTAAAACCTAAACTCAGGTTGAACAATAAGGTTTGAAACTTTTTTATTTCAGGAATAATAGCATTTCCTGGTTAATAAAGGTGTTTCTTGTATAAAAAGTGTAAACGCCATTAGATAGTTGAAGGAAAATTAGCTATCAAGTATGTAATGTAATAATTTGATATTACGTAATATAGCAATTGTGGGATGTTAATTCACAACTCTGAAGTAATCAAATCATTATAACAGTGAAGTTGTGTATGCACTATTTCTTTGGGTAAACCCAAGAATGATTTATACTTCTCAGGAAAGTGATAGGAGTAAGTGAAAAAAATATTGGAAATAGAAAATATGTTCAATTTTGTATTTGAATTCAAAGAGAGGGTGACCAGAGGCATGATTGAAATGAGAAACGGGACCCAAATTTAATTTTGTATTGAATTTAAATACAAAATCGAATAGTTTTATTTTCTAATTATAGTGTTTTTGTTGGGTTTTTTATGTGTTTCAAAATTTCAGTTTGAAATTCTAATGCTACTGCAAACATGATTTTTGAGTATTAAATTTCTGGTAAGGATTCTTAAAGAGTTAAAAATATACAAAAAAAATGTTTCAATCCCAAAAATTAAAAAAAAACTAGTAAATTAATCCAATTAAAAAGGAAAAGTTCGGTTCCATCCAAAACCGACTTAAAACATGTAATTAAGCGAACTGCAGCGCTTCAAGTGGCATATTTGATAGCAAGTATGGTGCTACTCAAGCATACGACAATATAATGAGAAACTTAATATATTCACATATATAATACGCTCGATAATTTACACGCATAAAGGATAGCAGATGAGAGGCATCATTCTCAGTTGTGATTATGCATAGTATTTATCGATTGCAATAAAAATTCTTAATTTTAAACATCAGTATTACTTTGTTCTTTCACAACATTTCTTACATCTCCCGATTTTTCCCACCTACTTTACTTTCTCATACTTAGTATACGAAAACATTATGATTCAATTTAATATAATAATATTATAGATTTACCAACAAATAGAGGGAATACAAATTTCACAGTAATATTACTTGTGATATACTCGGTGTTAGGGGCGGTCTCTTCATTTCTGGTGAGGATGTCGAGGTGGGGTAGACAAAAAGAAATTTGGGCGTTGCATCTTGCGGGTACACACAATGGCGTTTATAAAATACAAAATATTTCCGAAGTTTTCTTTGTGTGAGGGGGAGGCTAAGGTACATTTTGCGGTAGCTTCAAGCTTAGCAACCCCTTCTCCACGCACATAGTTACACGAGGGCTATGTGCGTTAGCCGTCCCAAACTTAGCAGTGTAAGACTAGAGGGAAGGCAGCTAGTCATCGCCATCCACCGCCAACTTTTGAACTGCTCTTTTACCAACGAATAGTGGGATTAACCGTCATGTTATAATGCCCCCAGGGCTGAAATGGCGAGCATGTTTTGTGTGGCTGGGATTTGAACCCGCGACCCTCGAATTACGAGTCGAGTACCTTAGCCACCTGGCTTCACAGGTTCTTTTCACGTTTCTAAAAGCTATTCCAGTAAGAAACGGAATCGTAAGAATTTGAAATTAAATTATGAAAAACATCGTAATTTTTAAGATATACTACTTTTTTAAATGGATGAAAGGGAGAACGTATAGTTTGGTGTGTTTTTTTAATTTCGCTCAAAGCTACACGAGGGATATACGATAAATTAATCAGCTTTATTTTAAATACTTTATTGTGCAGTCATTCCCTTGTATCAACGAGTTCTCCATTGAGTCACTTGTTTGTATTAACAAATTTTAAAGATGTCTTTTATGAGTAACGAATAAATATATGTAATTTTAAAAAATATATATAATCTTCTATAGAATAATATTTAATATTTTACTTCGTTTAATTACTGCAAACAATTTCAACTGCCCAGATATAACACGTTTTTCTGTATTATGCTCAATTATGATAATAACACAGGATTAATATATTATAGCTCTCTTCCTACTTCAAACACTATAACACCACTGCGAGCCTGATTTTTAACTATTAAAGTATCGTGGAGTAATTCTCAAAAAGTTACCAATATTAGTTTTTTTCACCCGTCTATATTAATTAGCCACCAGGTAGAGCGGTTTAAATTTCATAAAGCTTGCGACTTTAATATCATCAGGGAATACCAGGAGAGCATTTGTCCTGCTAATAATAAACGGTTCTGGAACCTCAATATTTAAGACGTATTCTCCTTTGTTTAGTGACTGATAGATCATGAGAAAAGTTTCAAGGTTTTCTTGTTTGTTTTTCTTATAACAAAGCCACACCAAGCTATCTGCTGTGTTCATCTGTAGACTTAACGCTGTCTTAGTGAGGGGCATGACAAGGTACAAACCCACACACAAAATAATATTTAATTACAGTTGACAATACAGAATAATGAACAATACAATAAACAATATGGTAAGTGATCAGTGTTTGTAAGTATAGTGCGGATAAAAGTTATGGAGTCAAATACCACAAAATAAACTGTTATTGTCTCTTACTGTGTTTCCCTTTTATGATTAAAAACAACAACAAAAAACGAAGACGAAGCCAAATTGAAAATAACTCAGAAGTTAGTTACACTGTAACAAAGCCGAGGTAATTAAATTAGGTTTTACCCGCAACCACTTTATTTTTAAGTACTTTACAATATGAGGAACCTCTAATCTCGCGTCACTGTGTACGTGAAACAACCTCTATACTATTCACGTACGGTGAATGTAAACAAACTACTGAGGTGCATTCATTCAGTAGCCGATACAGCTGTAGGGCTTTTCTCTAAATAAACGTTAAAAGTAAATGCGTTTCAGAAGTTCTGGTTAAGTAAAAAAAAAATTATACGAGTCTTACCGGTTCTTAAGTAAAGTTAAGAAATTCGTTCATCATCTAAGTTCTCAAACACAAGTTACTCACGACAGCTTGACCTTCTTATAACACAAAATCTTATGATTTGAATTAGTTATCTCGCTTCAGCAGTGAGAGGAACAGACCGAAGCCTTGATGCCCTGCAGTTACTGTGTGAACCAACAAAAAGAATAGGTCAGCACGTTAATTTACTGCTTTGTTATTTCTATAAAATAATCAAATAACTTTGCTACTTAGAGATAATTAAAATTGGTAGCTTCCTTCAGTGCCTCACTGTGATCGAAAAAAGAAACTATGAAAAACATCGTAATTTTACAAATGCTAATTTTTTAAATAAGGAGAAATGGAGAATGTGTAGTTTTTATTAAATTTCACGCGAAGTTATACGAGGGCTACCTGCGCTAATCGTCCCTAATTTAGCAGTGCCAACTCTTAGGCTATTATTTTACCAACGAAGAGGTGGGTTGACCGTCACATAACGCACCCAGGGCTGAAAAGGCGAACATGTTTTGTGCGATTGGGATTCGAACCCGCGACTCTCAGATTACAAGTCGAGTGCCTTATCCATCTGGCCATACCGAGCTAGAACGTGTACTACTCCACCAATTTACTGAAATAGTCGCCAGGTATGGTGAATTTTTAAACACAGAAACACTTTATAAATCTAATTGCTTCATTTAGCTAAATTAGCTTCTCTAAATAAAACTGAGTGATTTTACAAATAGTGTGTATACTCTTCAGAAAAAGAAACGCAAAAGGCAAAATTTGAGACACATTGTCAACAAGTTTATTCCGGGTAGTTTTGTATGACATGTTTGAAACTTTGCACATTCGCTTCTGAACATCCAAAGTCTGCAAAGGCGAAATCCACGCTCACTAGTTGACGTTTAACGTCACTCAACGTCAATAACGAGTATGCCCCCCGTGAGCATCAATAACTACTTGGCATCTCCTGCTCATGGAAGCGATGAGATGACGAATCACATCCTGTGGAATGGCTGTCCACTCAGCCTGCCAAGCTGCTGCAAGCTGAGGTAGAGTCTTTGGTTAAAGTTGTCGCCGTCGCAGACGTTGGTCCAACTCGTCCCAAAGATGTTCGATGAATTTTAATTTCGTGGTCTGGAGGGCCATGGAAGAGCCTTGATTTTGTGGTGTATCACGAAGACAGTGGTGAGTCGGGCTGTGTGAGGACGGGCGTTGCCATGATGAAAAACGTCGTTGACGTTCACCATGATGGGTTGCACATGGGGCCTAAAAATCTCGTCAACGGTTGCGTACGGTCTGATCGGAAATCCTACGCAGCCCTGGTATGGTTGAGGCAATAGACGTCGCAGTGGTGGTCCTATCCCGAAGGTGAAGTAACCGGATGTAGTGATCTTGTGCGGGCGTAGTCACACGAGGTTTGCAAGATCGTGGACAGTCACAAGTTGATCCATGTTATTGGTGACGATTCCATAGCCTTGTGATGGTGCTTGGGTAGACATTTACAGCTCTGGCAACATCTGATCGAGATTCGCCTGCTTCCAAGGCCAATGACGTTGTTGCGTTGTGCTTCAGTCAGTCTTAGCGTAACTATATTGCATGTCGGTGGCTTAACACTGAGCTATGGAAATCGAGCAACTGTCACTTTTATAGAGATTTTGCACATGTTGCATTTGCAGAACATGCAGATCTCTCAAACAAATTTATTGGACACAAATGCGTTTTGGAGAAAAATCCGTTGTTTTCCTCCGTTTTCAAAGTGCACAACTTTTATTGTGATTTTGGTCTGACAATCAGTGCCTTAACACGTGTAACCTCACATACTCTGAGCTTGTAACGTTATTACATATATTTCTCTTTAAAATAAAAATAATATTCTTTTCGCGTTTCTTTTTTTGAAGAGTATATATTGGTACTTAGTAGTTAACATTAAGACCTGTCGTACCAATCATTGATAGCGACCCTGTGCGAGATGTAATTCTTGCGTCATCAAAGATATCACAGAACGTGCAGATGTATTGTTTTCAAAGAAGCGAGCTTGTGTCCCCTACAGGGCATCTCTCCATGCTGAAGTGCAACTCGCTCTACCCTTGGTACGGTTTTGCTGTTTCTATAGGGTCTGTTTGTTTGTTTTTGAATTTCGCGAAAAGCTACTCAAGGGCTATTTGCACTAGCCGTCCCTAATTAAGCAATGTGAGACTAGAGGAAAGGCAGCTTTCATCACCACCTACTGCCAACTTTTGAGCTACTATTTTACCAACGAATAGTGGGATTGTACGTTAAATTATAACGCCCTCACGGCTGAAAGAGCGAACATGTTTGGTACAACGGGGATTCGAACCCGTGATTCTCAGATTACGAGTCGAACTCCTTAACTCACCTAGCAATGCCGGGCCGCTTCTGTAGAGACGTCCGTTTCGGTGTTCGGATGCTTCGGTCGTGTTTCGCGTTGCTTAACGTTTTAATATCTGGCAAAAAGACGCAAAAAAATACAGAAAACTCAACCATAAATCATAAGCGATATTTCATAGACGTTAAATTAGAAAAAGTAGAATAATTTTCCAAATTTGTTGAAGATTGGTTCTGAGAATGCAAGCAAAAATTGTTTGTTTGCAGAGCAATATAATGGGCTATTTGTATCCTGCCCACAAGGAGTATGGAAATCTGGTTTAAAGCGACGTAAGTCCGCAAATAGAACAAAGATGACTGCAAGTTTTGTAAAACATGACTAAAGCTGAAATAGTTGTTTTATGGTAACGTGATATTGAAACGTTTTTCTCTTGCTAAAAACTTTAGATCTTAATATATCACTCACTATTATTTCACAATACACCATTTACTAAAGCTATAAACATATTCCAAAGGAGACTGTTTTTAACTGTAAATAGATTGTTTCATTCCTCTCTAGGGCCCGGCATGGCCAGGTTGTTAAGGCATTTGATTCGTAATCCGAGGGACACGGATTCGAATTCCTGTTACATCATACATGCTCGCTCTTTCAGCCTTGGGGATGTTGTAATGTGACGGTGAGTCCCACTATTCGTTGGTAAAAGAGTAGCCCAAGAGTTGGCGGTGGGTGGTGATGACTAGCTGCCTTCCCTCTGGTCTTACATTGCTAAATTAGCGATGACTAGCGCTGATAGCCCTCGTGTAGATTTACGCGAAATTCAAAATAAACCAAACCATTCCTCACTATGCAGTCTAATAATAATAATAATGGCAAGGTCATGATACTAAAATGCATGCTTCCTTTGTGTCCCGGTCAAAACAAAGTTCATTATGACGTAATCAGAGATTGAGACGCGTTGGTGTCGTGCTACACGGTACAATTTGAAATTTATGTTTAGATGAGTTTAACAGCACACTCTGGTGAGACACTAGGGAACCAAATACCAAAACATTTGCCTGCGCCCTATAGTTGATGTCTTAGCTCCTACTAACACACTTTGGAACTATAATACTGTGACATCACTTTATCTTCCCTCTTCCTTTAACACCCTTAGGCACGGAAATCTTTTAAAATCACTGTAGGCGAGTTAATTGCTAGGAATCTTGCTGAAATGAGAATAAAATAATAAGATAGTACAGTTTAAGAGTTCCCGTAAAGTTTCTGAATATAAGATTAAGATAGGTAAAGTTCAGTAACGGAATTTTAAAAAACCAGCAGAAAAACGTATTTCTTTTAAATCACAGAGAACATGTGAAAGTAGAGAATTAAATCGTTTATTGTGTTAAGTCTGGTTCGCACAGTTCTGCGAGAAATAGGGAAACTCATCTTTGACGCTTAAAAATGGTTTAGCCTTCTGATTAAATTGGAACTGGAATACAGAATCATCCCCAAAATGTATTTGTTTCTTTACTTGAACAATACTCTACGGGCTGTGTGTGCTTTTTATGCCACTTAACGATTTCTTAAGTTTCAACTGAAAAGCTTTTCTGTATTAATGGAATTTCACTGAACTATTTTATTCATCTAACAAACAAAAAGCCAGACAATTGCCAGTTTCTTTACAATTTAATCTACTAACTTCTTGTACAGAAACAAAAAATAGATGGTGTCAATTTTTTTCCCAAAAAGAATAAGCATCAACATTTTCAGTTTTCTGTTGAAACTTTATCTTTGTGATGAATGGTCGTTCTAGCTATAGACGGTTTCGATAACCAAATGGTTTGCCATACTTTGGAGACGGTGAGTGACAACACACCAGCATACAGAACCGTTTCATGATTAAAACCGACACTGTGTTTGCCAGAGCAATGCGATCGTGTAACGTTAACAACATAATCTCCGTACAAAACTAAATTACATGTGAGTTTCTTTTCGTCCCAAAAGATTATTTTAAAAGAGGTGTGTTTGTAGGTAAAGATTATTTATTTTCGTTATACTCAAGTCTGCATTGTATCGACACACTTGCTTGTCGATAACATCTTCTAAGTTGTTGCAAAGATTGACAGCCGACCCCTGATTGCTCGCTAAATATTTTAAGAAAAAACCTTATCTTTTAAGTAAACTTTCACGAGCAGTTTTTATTCTGATGTTGAACAAGAAAAACCTAGGAAAACGTTAAGTTTCGATAGCAACTATGTACTTGTAACATCACAAAGAATGTGATTTAATTAAACCACCGGTTTAGTCTTCCAGTAAATAAAATGGAAGTGTTGTCTCCTGTAAAACAACTTATCAATTGAAGTGTTTTCCTGATGATTACTCTCCGTTCGTGGAACTGAACCTACAATATTGGGAACTTATCTTTTATTAACTTGTAGTTTCAAATCGAGACAAGGTAAACTTGACTGAAATGATTTACCCATCATAAGTTAAACAACATCTTTTTTGCCATAATACTGCAATCACTAAAATGTCAATTAAGAAAACTACCACCAGTGTTAGATTGTATTGTAACACATCAGTAATTTTTACGAATATAATCATAGATCCTGTTCATTTCTTCGAAAGATGTTTCATCAAAACTTAGAACGAAACTGCAATTAGATACAGTTTTATTTTCACTTATAAATGTGAAGCATACGAATTGATGTGGTTTGAAATTCGTACAAAGCTCTATAAGGACTATCTGTGCTAGCCGTCAATAATTAACAGTAAAAGGTTAAATAAAATGAAATTAATCATCATCAGCAACCGCAAACTCTTGGGCTACTCTTATAACAACGATAGTTGGATTCACCGTCACATTATAACACACCTACAGCTAAAAAGGACGAGCATGTTTTTTGTAACGGAGAATTGAACCCGTGACCCTCGGACTGCGAGTCAAGCATCCTAACCACCTGGTGATGCCGGGCTGATGCATATGAAGAAGTGCGGTAGAAGCAAGAACAAGCATTCATGGACGTAAAGATTTTAACACAACAGAAAATTTTACTATTAATTCCACACATTATAGAAACCAAATATTACTGCCTACTTTACTGTTATACTTGGTGTAATAGCCATTACTGCAGTGTAATAAATAGTATCAGCCATTCGCATCTCATCAAGAAATTTCTGGAAGAAGAAAGTACAAACCAATCATGTGATCTGCTCGTTCACCATATTTCAATCCAATCGAGTAGAGCTGGCATGATCTAGTGGTTAACAATTTGAGCTGAGAACTGAATAACTTAGGGGTCGATATGTGGCTTTACTTAACTCGTTCCATACTTTCATCTGTTGGTGAATTACAAAAATGACAGTCAGTCTCATGATCCGTGTCAAAGAGCCCAGCAAAACTCTTGTGACAGTGGCTACTAATGTCTGACTGGTTGTATTCCCTCTAGTCAGTAGTTCAAAATTAGAAACAGCTAAAACTGAACTCTAGGGACCACAGGCCTAGGCATTTAGCTAATGAGTACATAAGGTACTATTAAGATGAAAACAAATTAAGACTGAGCATGTATGAAATATTATTATGAGACGTGTTGCATTTTGCTAAATGTGTTTAAACACTAAAAATATTCTGCAAAAATCTGAAGATGACCTAAGAAGGTGGAAATATTGTTTTCTATTTTATTGTAATAAAAGTTTTAATATCCACACCAGCCATCTTGAGATACATTGATTTTAAAAGAATAAGTTTTATTGAGTATAGATGGTAGTGCTAGAATTCATTCCAATTTTATATATATATGTGTGTGTGTGAAATAATATTTCTTATAAAATTCATCATTCTTTTCATATTCTAGCCTACTAATACGTAAATATACACATATTTCATAAAGAACATTGCTTTATTAAATAAACAAACATTAAACGGAGTATAAGTGGTTACCAATATTATTTAGTGGTATTTCATTTGCAGAATTTGTGGTAGAAATTGTTACAAGGTCTGAAATTGAGGCTTGAGAAATATGGATGATATTTGGTGAATAATGGCCACGAAAGATTGTCAGTAGCATGGTCTTCAAGCTTTTGTGTTGTGGTTCAGACTGAATCAGCAGAAGTCTCATCTGGCAAGATGACACTGTTTTAAGTGGTATGCCATTGGCTGACGTAAACAAATAGAAGATGTTCCTGAAATTGCATTCTGCCAAGCAAGAATGGCTTCTCCTTGTCATTTAACCAGCTGGCTGTTCAACTGACTCTCACCGTAAAAGAGACATAGCTGTATTCTGTCAGGAGTTGTCGGTGGTTTAACAAAAGTAGTTTGTTCATTATTCGATAACTGTTTAAACCTGGACTTATCAGGGGGGAAAGAAATGAATTTCTCAAAAGGTAGGAGGGTGCAATAGAATCTGTGTGGCCTACTGCTGTCGATGTAACATATCGTCTGGGGTTGAAGATTGTTTTTCATCTAGTCACTCTGGTATAACTGAAAACTAATTATTTGACGTTTGTACTTCGCCGTATGCAAGATAGTTTTATATTTATAAATTTGATGAAAAGAGGCAGCAGTAAACATAAGGCTATACAGTGGGTTATCTGGGCTCTGCCCACCGCGGGTATCGTAACCCGAATTTTGGTGTTGCAAGTTTTGAGTCTTATTACATAAATTGAAAAAAAATGTTACTGATAATTTGGAATAATAAACTATCAGAATAGCAAAAATTAATAAGTTCCTAATAAGTAAACACGTGAAAAGTTTACAAACATTATTTGTAGTTACAGAAAAAAAAAAGAAGAAGAGAACTCTTGACCAAGTTTTGCGCAACGTCAAAACGATCGATTTGAACTTTTCTAAAGAAGTGAAGTGAAAAATAAAACGTTAGTACTGATATGAAATAAAACGTCAACACTAGCTTTCACCGTTTTTGTTTTTTTTTCAAAGTGTTATTAGATTTTGATTTGTCAGTTTGTTTCACATCATCGCGCTCTACACAAGGGTTTTCCTCGGACTGACAGTCCGGGCACGCTAACACTAGGCCACGCCTACTTCTCAATACTTTAATTTGTTACTGTTCACCATAGAGAAAACTTAGTGTTTTAAAAAAATGGTATTCAAATGGTGTGTGTTTTTTATAGCAAAGCCGCATCATGGTATTTGCTATGTCTACTGAAAGGAATCGAACCACTGGTTTTAGCGTTGGGGGACACAAAATTGATAGTGCTATCATCACCGGAAAATATTTGAATATGTTTAAATTATCGTATGTCGTGTTTTATCAAGACGCGTATGTTATTGAAACATATTCTATAAAAGTTTAAACACCGAATTCCTGTTAAATTCCATATTTAACACACCATAACACATGGTCGAGTTGTTCATGCTGTTAAATAGACAATATCAGATACATATTGAAGTTTATTTTAATTTACCAGCTAAACATTTTTTTTATGTAACTAAGATATGAGTAACCAGTTAACATGTAATGCAGTAAAGATTACCAAATATAACGGTGACTATGAGGTATTATGTTTATGTTGCTACAGATCAGCACCATGCATTAAGTTTATTAATCGATTCTACGTTTTATACGAAGAAAAGGTAGAAATCCACAAAGCCAATTCTACAAACACGCGCGGGTACTCTTTATCAAATGTATCCTACGTCAAGTTGGCCGTACCTACTCAGCCACTTTAGAAACGCGGTAACACAAAGATAGACCTCTGCAAAACTGTAGGTTTATAAATATAGTATTCAGAAGAATCAAATAATGAAAAAGCAATGTTCAAAATAAGTTAAAAACATTCATATTTGATTTTTAAGAACTTTACATCTTAAACCGTGTTACATAGAAAAAAAGCTTAGATAGAATCATTTGTATCCAGATGGATTGAGCAACTTGTCACAGGTAGATTGAAAGAAATTAGAAATAAAAATCAAGTTATTGTCTGAAGAAATGAAGATCAAAGTATTACGGTATGGGGAAAAGAGCTAATACGTTGTGAAGCAGATGAAATAACAAAGATAGTACGTCAAGAGAACCAACTATAGTTATATAACGACTATAGAACGAACTTTTCCTGGTAAATAAGCAGATTTATTTGGACAAATACACACAGCTAGCAGCAATAAGAGCAGTATATGAAGAAATCTCACTAACTAGTCTTGGTCCTTTCAGACATGAGTCTTCTCTCCTTAAAAATCAAAAAAATATCTTCCAGATCACGAAAATTGCATTCTTCTCTCGGTAGCTGACCAATAATGAAACAGGCATTGGAATGTGGAAGTGTACATCCTTCATGTGGCAACCGCAAAGCTGTGTTACAAGTACGACTTGGTGCAACTATTCCATGAAACTGTGGTTAGGTACTTTGATTGCACCTGCTACAGAAAATAATATCTCAAGGGAGGTAAAACGTAATAATGTTTTTTTTGTGGACTGATTCACTAAAAACATGATTTTTTTTCTGGGGGGTGGGGAAAACTTTCGAATATTTTATTCATTTGTTTGTTTCATAAAATATTTAGTTATAAATTATTGTTTGTTTGTTCTTTTGTTCAGTTTTGCATAACGATAATGGGGGCTATCTGCGTTATTTGTTCTAATTTAGAAATAGATGAGAAGGAGGGCAGCCGCTCAACGCGAGCTTTTAACATTATAACTCCCCTATGAATTGTAGAGCAGAGAATATACTAAATTTATGTTCGCGAAATTTTACAGTGGTTTCGTATATGAAGTTTTTGTAAAAGAAAATTAAACTTTCTATTCTATATTCGTACTACCTTTGATTGTCAATTTTAGAAATTTTACACAATCAAACGAGCTGAAGGTGATTTTTAAACTGCTGATTTTTGTATTTTGTTAAGCGAAAAACTACACAGTGAATTATGTGTCCTCTGACCATCATGGATATCGTATTCCAAGTTTTAGCGTTATAGCTACGCAGACTTAAGACTTAGTGCTGAACCGTTAAGAATGGAAGCAGCTGAAAATAAAAATATACTTTTTCAACTTAAAGTTTTTATATTGAACTCGTAAAATACCTCGAATCTTTCAAATAAATAACAAAAATTTATTAAGAAACATATATGTAACAAGAAATTTGAAGAGATATATCTAACCTATATAAAAGCTACTGTGTTTCACTCCTTGTCATGCTTTATTTCTCCAAATAGGAAGCCATTATTACTGAAATGTATTTGTCCAAATAATGTAGTCTATTACTGTATTCCTATTATGTTTTTTATTGACATGGACTCTAGGGTATGTGTAACATGAAACGTCCAAATAATGTAGTCTATTACTGTATTCCTATTATGTTTTTTATTGACATGGACTCTAGGGTATGTGTAACATGAAACCTCATAAGTGTAGTGAGTGTTGGTATAACAAGCCTAAAGTAAATGTGACGATCAATCAAAGAGTAGCCCAAGGGTTGGCGGTGGGTGGTGATGACTACCTGCTTTCCCTCTTGTTTTACACTGCTAAATTAGGAACGGCTAAAGCAGATATCCATTGTGTAGCTTTGTGTGAAGTTCAAACCAAACCAAACTAATCTAAAGTAAATATGTAGTTTGTGATCACTTACCCTTGAGTTGAGTGCATAAAATGTACTATGAAAGTAAAATATCAATCCAGTGTTTTTATGTGAAACAAGTCACTTTAATCAATGGAAATTATAAATTAAATACGTGTTTGTGTGCTTTTCTTATAGCAAAGCCATATCGGACTATCCGCTGAGCCCAGCGAGGAGAATCGAACCCCTGATTTTAACATTGTAATTCCGTTGTAAAGCAAAAAACAAAACAAATATATTTTCGTATTTTACGATGAGCTTTGTGCTGTTACAGTCTAATAGTTAGGAATCTGTTATTTCCCCAACGCAACATTCGTTCCAATCAAACACACAAAATCTCTGAACCATATTTAAGAGAGGGATTTTGTAATATTTCATGACTGAAAATGCGGATCATCAGTTGAGGTTTCTAATTGATATCATAAATGTTTTTTGAGTTCTGTTTGATCTAATAAATCTTGCGTTTTGCTAAAGGAAACGTTGTGTGGTTACGAGGAACACCTTCATTCGATCTTTGTTTGTTTGTTGTTGAATTTTGCGCGAAGGTACTCTAGGGCTATCTACGCTAGTCGCCCCTAATTTAGTAGTGGAAGGCAGCTAGTCATCACCATCCACCGCCAACTCTTGGGCTACTATTTTACCAACGAATAGTGGGACTGACTGTAACATTATAACGCCCTCACAGCTGAAAGGGCGAGCATATTTGGCGTGACGGGAATGCGAACCCGCGCCCCTCAGATTACGAGACGCATGCCTTGACACGCTTGGCCATGCCGGGCCGGTGGAAAGAACACTAGAATAAAATAAAACAAAATATATATTAAAGATAGAAATACGTATGATACAATATTTCTCCATATAAGAAATCGTAGGGACTAGAAATCACCCAAAGTGATGTGTCAAATTGAAAATTAGGAAAAAGGGAAGAGTGTTGGAAGCTGTATTATTAAAAAATACCAATATTTGACATCTTTGAAGGACACTTAAAGATGAACTCTTTCCTAACCACTTTCTCTCTCTCAAGATAATTTAAAAATCTTTAAGCTATGTGGGTAAAATTTTCCTTAGCAGACTTTGTAGAAATGCAATATTATAAATGCGATGAAAAGTTCGCAACCTTTAAGAGAGAGAGAGAAAAAAAGTTGACAAAATGGTTTCCTAGAAACTTTTTATTCAACATTTTCTCCGATTCCATAGTAGCGCCATTGATGTGATGATAAATTCTACGTTCTAGTTGTGTGGGAAGAGTATGTTCAGCGGCTGGTGAAGATGGATCCACAGAGGATGATTGATAAGATATCGGCAGTGGAAGCCATCTGTTCAGTCTCTATGGGTATTACTTTGAAATTCGTGACCACTTGCGTTCTTATTTCTTCTAAAGTAGCTATTACCTCTCACTCCCTCCGCAAATTACGTTTTAAATATGTATATATATATATATATAACGTATAAATATTTCGTTTTAATGACATTGTGTGTTCTGTGTGCACATACTGTCTAACCCCTATCTTGAACTCGTTCTTTGTTCTCTGAAGAAATACATAAATATTGACTACTATTATTTTCACAAATCTCGTAACAAACTAACACACCATCTAAGAAAAAAAACCATTTAGAGCACATATAACCAACTCCCGGAAGAGTAATGTACTTTATTATAGTCCTTGCTGACATCTCACTGTAGAGACATAGATAAAAAGGCACATATAACATTATTTTACAGGCTTAAGCTTCATAAGTTTAAAACCGAAGATATAAAACACTATTTAAGACGTTCAATGAATAACATGTGCCTGTATTTGTTTAACTTAATAAGAATGAAGTTCAAATATATTGTTTATAGTCTACAGAATAAACTATAATTAAGCATTAAGTATTTATGTCTTTAATGATAACATAAAAGAAATTACATAGAAAATAAAAGCACCTTTTTAATTCATATTTCCGTATTTGCTGTTAACTACTTCTGTACTGTTGTAATTAAGCTAGCTAAAGTCTGCCACTGTATGTAAGTACAAATCACTTCACCCTTCTCGCTATAGATGTAAATTTGTCTTACATATATAAAAAGATAGCAATCGATAGCTCAATGAATAGAAGCATGCAGATGAAAACCCACTTTCTTATACTAAATGCCTCTCTATTCAATCTCTGATGTACTTCCATCATTCAAGAAATTTAGATAGTGGAGCCTAAAAAAGCTTAAATAAAAATAAAATATTCATCCGATGATCTACATCGATGTTCTTGAAGCTTCTGACATATTATAATGTTTCCTGGCAACACAGAGATATGTCTGCGTATTTATATCATTAAGGTGTAGATTTGTGATTAACTTGAAACATACACCAGTAATTGAACTAACTACTTGATTTATCCTTATTAAATTATATTATTACAGAATATTGAAAAAGAAGTAAGTGAAGTGCACTTACATTTTCTATATACAGTGTTCCCTCGCCACTTCGCGGGCTCGGCCGACCCCCACATATATATATATAAAATAATAAACATTAAATCTAAAATATAGCATTAAATACCATTAAAATATTAAAAATAAATATAATTAATAATGTAAAGAAAAAACAGGTATATTTTGAGATATAAACATATATTTGAGTTAAAAACAGCGTAAAAATGGAAACAACCAACTGAAAAGGCTATAGATGTAGCATTGTGCGTCTGCGAAGGCTACGCGAGATCAGCTTCATGGCGTAATGATGTGCAAGACGGGCTATGATTGGTGCAGAAATGAAAGACGGCCAATGACAGCTACCCATTTTGATTGTCTTTCACCATTGCTACATGTCTTCAAATGTTCATAAGGCATTGCAAGAGATGAAGCCCTGCACCGTTAATGCAAGCTGGAAGAAGTTGTGGCCTGAGGTTGTGCACGACGACAAGGGATTCACGCCTGAAGAAATCCAACACTCGGCTGTTCAAAAAGCGGTGCAATTAGCTTCGTTAATCAAAGGTGAAGGATTTGCCAATATGATTAAGGAAAACGTAGATGAACTGATTGACTTAGGATCCGAACCACTCGCCGACCAAGACTTAGAAGCACTGACGAAGTCTGATGCCCAGGAAGACGACGAAGAGGAAACACCGAAAGAAGCCGAGGAAACAATCGAGCAAAGTGGATGGTCGTTAGAGCAGTTAGGTAAACTAATGAAACTAATTAACGAAGTGAAGGAGTGCTCACAGGAATGGGACAACGATATGGTTCGATCAGCACAATTTTGCAATAAAATAGAAGAACTGATGACTCCTTATCAAATGATTTTCGATAGGCTAAAGAGGCAGAGAAAACAACTGCCAATAACAATGTTTTTCCAGCCGAGCAAGAAAGAAAGGGTACCGGTGGCAAGTACTGTTCCTGAAGTTGTAACGACCGACGAAGAAATTGCCGACTCACCTTCCACAGAAGAGGAAGTGGTGTCCCCTGAAAAGAAACCACCTGCTGAAGATATGTAATTTTTAATTTTAAGGCTTAATATCTTAATAATTGTTTTTATTATTGCAGCAGTAATGAACAGTATTGTAATGGGAGGGTGAAATAGTTGTACAGGGAGGGTTTTAAAAGTCTAAATGCACATAAATATATACGTAAAAATCGGCGATCCCACTTCGCGAAAAATCTCCTTTCGCGGGGGGTTTTGGAACGCATTTACCGCGTTACACGAGGGAACACTGTAAGCCCATAATATTAATGCTGGAACTTTGTGCAAGCTAAACCGTATGTATATTTACTCTATAGGTCTCTTTAATCTCCAGATTCGCTACATTCATTGTATATTTGAGATCTTTGTTTTGCTGAGAATAAATCTTCATCACATAATTATTTCTGCAGGAACATAATGATGGATAAGATTAATTCAATAATCAAGATGTCAACGTTTATGGATAAAATACCCACACTTGTACTGGTTTCCAAGCGTGCTTCACTATATGTGTTGTATTTCATCTCTCTGCTATTGAACAAGCTATTGTCGATTGTTGTCAAACGCTTTAAATTTGTATCTTTCTGTTAAGAACACTTTTATTCACACAGTATTCAGAGACTGATGCCATTTCAGTTTGGTTATCGATCTAAGCAGCAGCTTCCGATTAGCTGAACGTCCAATGAGGCAGGTTAACGTTAATATGGATCTTCCCGATCTCAAGGTTACACCGACGCCATTATTAAGATTTCTAATGGGTTTTAAATAATTTGGATATTCTATTTCTGTCGCTCCTATTATAAACAGCATTAATTTTACGCGGATTCTTCAAAATTTCCATACAGTTTCTACGGAAACAATGAAACGTCCCTTCAATGTTTTACATGGAGTAGCCTTTACACCACGACACAACCTTTATTTTTACAGTTTTTTATGTGCCATTTGTGTTCTTAGAGCCATGAATGCATTCACCATACTACAATTGGAAATACCATGAACGACTGCATTTTCATAGTCACTATGCATTGTCTGATTGGTTGGATGACCACCACTGTATATTTATTTTAATATCGATGTTTGTTTTACTTAAATATATGTTTAGAAACACGTGTAACTAATACTGTTAAATGTTTATAGATTTCAAACATTATAAGCTGTTTAAGTTCAGCGGATTACCGTTGCACGTTAGAATTTCTACGAGAACATTAGATAATTTCAGAGGTAAAAAACTCACTTCTGATCAGTGAAGAACTAGCAAGCGAATCATTAAGTAAACTGTACTAATATCAACAAGAACTTAATTCGCTCATCGTGAATAGTCGATAAAAAACACAGCAGACTTAGTGTTGTTTGTATATTTGTAAAACGTTTGTATATAAACCATTATTTGTAATAACTATTTGCAATAATTTGTTTTTGTTTTTTTGGAATTAAGCACAAAGCTGCACAATGGGCTTTCTGTGCTCTGCCCACCACGGGTATCGAAACCCGGATGTTAGCGTGTAAGTCCGCAAACATACAGCTGAGCCACTGGAGGGCGTTTGAAATAACTGTTATTATAAATTATATTACTGATCTATATTAAAATGTATTTGTATTAAGAAAGAAAGGTGTGTGTATCAGTGTTAATTTTCAACATCTCAACACTTAATTAACTTCTAAATTTAAATCACAGTTTAACTCAATTTCAGGCTACTTGAAATTGTCCCAGGTAAATTATAATTCGTAACATAATGTATTATGTTGCAGTTGATTTTTATTTAACAGACATCAAATAGTCGAATAATATTTGACTTTCATGTTCATTTTATTAATTGTTTCTAATATTATTTCTCACATGTCATCTCACATTGTGAGGTTGTAATTTGATAAACAAGTCTGATAAGCCAATCCATCAGAAAATGGTCTCTCTGCAGAAATTAATCTAGAATATAGGAAAACCGTATGAAACAAAAAACACAACAGTCTAACATATGGTTTCACATTAATTACGTGTATATATTTTATTTAATGATACTGTTTGTTTTGGAATTTCGCACAAAGCTACTCGAGGCCTATCTGTGCTAGCCGTCCCTAATTTAGCAGTGTAAGACTAGAGGGAAATCAGCTAGTCATCACCACCCACCGCCAACTCTTGGGCTACTCTTTTACCAACGAATAGTGGGATTGATCGTCACATTATACGCTCTTACGGCTGGGAGGGCGAGCATGTTTAGCGCGACGCGGCCGCGAACCCGCAACCCTCGGACTACGAGTCACACGCCTTACGCGCTTGGCCATGCCAAGCCATTTAGTGATACAAAACTTTGTTAAATATTTTATTAACTGGCCAATGATATGTTAATTTTGATATTTTTTGTTGTTGATCTGAACTCTCAGCATATCGCAGTGTTCTTGAACTTCACCTAATATTCTTTAATATTCTACTCGTCCCCTAGCCTCACAACGGTATGTCTGCGGACTGACAACACTAGAAACCTGATTCAAAGCATTCTCCTGATTCTCTTTAGGTGTACGAGCTACTTTATTGTTTATCGTCACTTTTCTTGCAGAAACAATACGTGTTATACGGCCATATCCCAGAATATCTTGCACAATTGTTTTATGGTTTTAGAAGACACAAATATTATTATACATTTTTTGACTTGTAAAACATAATATTGTTAGGTTTATGTGTATGTACTACAGTTATAATTCCGAGCTATATTCACAGCTTGTGTGGAAAAGCTAGCAAGTGATTTATAAAGCAATAACAATAACCAATTTAAAATAAGCCAGAAACAACTTGTCGACTCAGAATAGCACAATCATTAAATCAAACCGTAGTATAATTATTAAAGTTCATACGCGTGGACAAAATGAGTAATGGCTGAAATATACGTTTCGTTCAGTGAAAAGTAAAATAATACAATAATTATAGTAAGACATAAACGGTAAAAAAGCGCATTTATTAAGAAACAATGAAGATTATATGAAGACACTAGAACTCGTCATTTCAAATATACATGGCCATAAAACAAAGACAACCGACCAAATAGGAATTACTTTATTAAAACACGGCTTTATGCTAATTAGCACATTAAACAATAGGACCCATCCAGCCTATTGTCGGAGACATCATAGGATCTATTCTTTCAGAGGTTATGAAACATGGAAAGTACCATTCGAAAACTGCCAATGTCAGGAATAATACATTAAAGCAAATATTGGGCCCAACAGAAGGATGGTTGTTGAAATGATAAAATAAAATATATTTTAGTTTTCGACGGTCATTCTTGGAACTATTTATTGTAGGATACTGCAAACGGAACATTTCTCAGTTCTTTCGAATAATTTTCATTGCTTTTACATCATCAGCTAGCAGAATGGATATTTTGTAACCCTTTGTCAATATCTTTTTTATCTTTCCCACAACAGATAGATGTGTAAAATTAAAATGTAAGAGTAACAAGATAACGAATACAAGTTGTATTGGCAGAATCAATGGAAATCTGAGAAATACAGAAGATAATGCAATCTGTTCTTATAGTGTATCATGAACAGCTAGGATCATGTTCAAGTATATATCGCTCCTCAGTGGCTCAGCGGCGACTTAAGTGTCTGCGGACTTAAATGCTGAAATCCGGGTTTCGATACCCATGGTGGGCAGAGCACAGATAGCCCATTGTGTAGCTTTGTGCTTAATTCCAAAACAGCAACGAGTATATATTTTTAGTAGCTGGATGTAACGGGCTTGTATAAATAAATCTAGTCAACAAGAAAATGTAAAGCATAACCACGATAATTACTATTGCTAATAACTTAAAGTATGGGCTATGAAAAGCCTTTCTTTGGTACATTGTAAGAAATATATCAGTTATTCCAGAATTATCAGAGATTTGTATCCGATGAATCAAGTATCTTGCTAGTTATGAATTTGAAGATGATTGAATGATTGCTGCAGAACTATACCTCAGAACATGATTTTTGTACAGAGTACTAGATTAAAGATACATTCAAAGCTGCTCGGTGGTCATGGAACAATATTTTGGTTCCTTTGTAATATCAAAGCAATTCGAAATGTGGAACATAACGGCTTAATAAAGTCGTGAATGGGTTGTCTTGCTGTTCAGTGCTTATAGAGCTTTAAATGTTGAAGTAACTTGACGTAATTGTTAAACTTTGAAAGCTAGTTACAATTCTTTCGATATGGCCAGGTGGGTTAAGGCGTTCGACTCGTAATTTGAGGGTCGCGGGTTCGAAACCAGATCGCACCAAACATGCTCGCTCTTTCATCCGTGGGGGCGATATAATGTGACGGTCATTCCACACTATTCGTTGGTAAAAGAGTAGCCCAAGAGTTGGTGATGGGTGATGACGATTAGCTGCCTTCCCTCTAGTCATATACTGCAAAATTATGGACGGCTAGCGCAGATAGTCCTCGTGTAACTTTGCGCGAAATTCCAAAACAAACAAACAGTGTGATATGTTTACATTTATAATAAAGACCTCTCATTGTGATTTATTTATTTTTACATTTATAACAAAGAACTCTCACTTTACTATGTTTATTTTTATATTTATTAGAAAACAAACTCTCACCGTGTTATGTTTATTTTTGCATTTAAGTTCAAAAAAGAAAGAAGAGAAAACGGTAAAATTTATTTGATATTCGGAACTAACAGCTGATAAACGTGAAGAAAGTTGAAAATTTCCACCTCTCATGAAGCTAATGTCACATTTTTTTATATTAAAGGAGCGTTTCTATAGTGTGATCAATATACGTGATCATGGCAGTAAAAAAAGTTGTTGATACCATTATTCCCTGAAATTTTTATCATATACAAATGGTTTTAGACAATAAGATATAAACAAATTAACCAATCATATTCATAGCATTTAGACAGATAAAAGAAATTACGTTGTAAGAAAATTAAATATGTTTTCCTTTTTGTTTTTAAGTTCAAAGCTATACAATGGGCTGTCTGAATATTGAACTGGATTATTACTGTTATAAGCTGGTTAGGATCTGGTAGGCAGTTATGACTTTCACCTTACAGTGGAATTCCCTATCAATTTTGTTTTCTTCAAGGCTTCTTTAATATTTTTACTGTGTGATAACTAATGTAAAGGTTCCTTGCTAGTACAGCAGTAAGTCTGCGGATTTACAATGCTAAGATCAGGGGTTCGATTCCCCCCGGTGGGCTCAGCAGAAATCCCCGAGGTGGCTTTGCTTTAAGAAAAACGAACACTGATTTCTCCAAGCCAGTTCCCTTGGTTATGGTTTTACACGATTTGTGTATCAAAGGACTTTCTCTTACTACCTCCTTCCAGTGTTTAATTTTTATTTTCCTCCCCTGAACTAGACAAGAGCAAGATAAATTCATAGTTTATTTGTGTGACTTTTAAATCATAACGAAAAATTTGACTTCGTTTAATGATAACAATAATTATTATAAGTTTCTAGAAGTAAATTTGTTTACATTTAATAATAACGCATTACTGTTTAATGTTAAAAGTTAGGGTTTAATATATAGCGCAACTAATCTACTTTTGTACTTAAGATCTTATACTAAAAACGAAGTATGAATGTAAGCTCAGCTTGATACTATATAATAAAAAAATTGCTTTAATGTCTTAGTTAAGTTAATTCTCATCTAATGAGATGCTAAAAGTTTCTATTTATTTACTAGTCCTGTCAATATAAAACAATGTAATAACCATTTATTTATTCGATTTATTAACCAATTTATTAACAAAAATACGGCAATAATAATAATAGTCTTAAGATTTAATCATAGTTTCTAGAGTTTTTAGATGAGTTTGTGTTAGCGTTCTTTTATCGACTATATGTTATTTTCAATTTCAACATAATGCTTTATACGACATAGCAAGTGTCACTTACGTAACGTTCTCTCAATTGAAAATGTGGAATGTCTTCATTGTCATTTCGAGACTTTAATCTTGAATCTTTTTTCTGTTTCGTTGTCTCACATGCTAACACCTAGCCAGATCCATTTCATTCACAAACGAGACAATCTTAGTTGTTTGTGTCAAATGTTAAAACAAACTTAACTTCCTACCGTTTTTATTCTATTACTTCTCACATTCAACGCTCAGTTTTTACAGTTTTGAAATTTCTCTTGTGATTATTGTTTTATGATGTCATGCGTATTTTGCTTATTTAATTCAACTATTTTTGGTTATTCTCTAAGCAATAAAATATGTGGCATGAAAAATTACTTTTTTAAGGAGCTGAAATATTTTGTTGTTCAAATTCTGTTATTTAAGATTTAATTTTAGAATTTTAGCCGTGAATACGTAATTGGATGAGTGTTACAGGAGCGTGCTCTATTTAATATGAATTTCGTACTTCACTTGTTACCATTGTTCCTGGTATTAAGTCGTTCTGGTTAAAAAAAGGAAGAGTAATCAGTTGTCACTCAAACTATTGTTGAATGGGATCTGTTTTTTTAATACTATGCGTCATAAAACCTATTAATAAAATTAAACATACTGATGTTAAAATGAAAAGATTGCTAACGGATTTAGTTTTTAAAAGTTTTAGGTGGAGTATCTTGGTGGTTGAATGCAAGTGTTTTGATGTTATAAAAGTCGAATATTTAGAGTTGAAATTGGGGAATCTGATTTAAAATTCAGCAGCAAGTTTACTGACTTAAAACGTTTAAATTCAAGGTAGTCTTTTCTACACAATACACAACAAAAACAACAACTGATTCAAAATCCGTTTCAGAGCATTTTCAGATTGTGCAAAATCTTAATTATAGTGTAAAAAATAAGTTATCTAAAAATATAAATTGGACTTCCGTACATCTGTGATACAATAAATAATTTTTACAACTAAACCATTTAAATGTTATATTAAGGTTATAAGAGTTACTAAATCATCACAAAGGTTACATGTGTATAATTAAGATCAAATTATTCAAATTATATTCTTTATTTTTAAAATTAAAATTCAGTCATTCTGACTCTATACCTTTTATTTTAAACGTAATAAAAACCAAATTGGTTTGGTTCCATCTTTACAAGTTAACTTCAGGCACTGTTATGATAGTCATCTAAATTATTTTATCTGATCACCTACAATTTAACACTAAATTACTCAAGCAGTCCATATACATTTTTGTTATGTATTTTTTAATCATATTTAACATAAACATTATGACAAATATTGTATATGAATAAAATTCAGTACATTTAAATTTAACAAAATTATTAACTATGATTTTTTTATAAAATTATGTTGCTTTTTTCTCAAGTGATAATGTTAGACAAATAATAAGACTCCTTTCTTGAAATACAAGTATATTTTAGGGAGGTCGGTATATTCAAGAATACATCAGGAGAACTATTTAATTTCCGTCTTCTTCGTAAAAGATTTGAGTAATGTAAATATTATTTTATCATCGAGTGTTTGTGCTTATTACGTCTTTTCTGTGAGGGTTTGTTTTTGATGAAAATTAAAAAAAGATAAAACTGCTCTACTTTTGATGCTCGTTTTCGTTTAATACTCTCAGAATGGTATTTAATTGCTATTTACAGAGGCTCTTAAGCGAAGTATTTCTAGTTTTTTTTACATTGTTGCAGTTGCGAGTTGGTCCCATTTAACTGAATCTAATTAAATGTATTTCAAGAGCCTCCAGATCCTCTCTTTTTCTTTCCTAGCTTAATAAATTTCAGTCCTTTGTAATGATTGATTGCATAAAATATTAGAATTTAACAGAGAAAGTTTATTACTGACTCGTTATTAAAACCAGAGTAAGGATATGCTTCTTAAAGTTCTAATCAAAGAACTGTTGTAAGTTTAAATAGTGACTGTGTCAATTTCTATGTAATATTTTTTATAAGTAGTGCGTTTATAAGAAAGATTCTTATATAATTCTACTTATTCGTGTTCAAAAATCTGTAATTATGCTCTTGGGTAAGAGACACAATAGTACCCTCGATACTTCACCAATAGCACTGAAAACTAAATTCTTCAGATTTGTAGTTGCAACATTTCGATGAAAACTGATATGAATTCAACCAGATCACGTTTAATTTCTACACGTCTTTGGTAATGTATAGAGGTGGTTTACATTTTGATGACAGGTTTCATATTTACATTTTTAGAATGAATGGTAATCAAAGTCGGCTGCTGAAATGTTATCACGGAAAAAGGCAGCAGAAGGGAAAACATTCTTACTATTCGGTTGCTTTTTACATTTTTATTCTAGGTACAATATAATTTGGTGAAGTAGAACACGTGTAAAAAACAGTAGTCATCCTCATGAAGGTGGAAATAATACGACAGTATGTAGCCTGAGTACCAGATTTTAAGCACAAGGTTTTTCAGTAGTCATATTTTCAAGAACTATATAAATCATACTTATAGAAGATTTGTTTTTAACATTTCTCAGTTGAGAAATGGATACTTCAGAAAGTCTGGGTCTTAAATATTTTCAGTCCATGTCTTCATTAAATTTGCTGCGACAAAATACTGTAAATGTTTTTGTCGTATGCATTTCTTAGTATTGATCAAATATACCGGGTTAAATATCAAGTGAGGAATAATGAGAATATCACTGACCACAACTTATTTACTTTATTGTGAAGAACTAATCGTACAATACATTCTTACATTGGTTCTGATTAGAGTTAATGAAACTAACTGTAACATTTTTCAATATCAATAAATCGAAATTCATGAAGGTAGACCTAATCATTTGTAACTTTTAGTTTGTAGTTATACTCATTTTCTAGCTGTAATGTATCCTGGAGGAAATGATATGTTAGAAAACGCATTGTTATCTCCTTCATTGTCTTTAATCTAAATTTAAATGCGATACAACTAAAGACATTATTTTAGTTGCACAAACAGGACATGGCCCGGCATGGCCAAGTGCGTAAGGCGTGCGAATCGTAATCCGAGGGTCGCGGGTTCGCGTCCGCGTCGCGCTAAACATGCTCGCCCTCCCAGTCGTGGGGGCGTATAATGTGACGGTCAATCCCACTATTCGTTGGTAAAAGAGTAGCCCAAGAGTTGGCGGTGGGTGGTGTTGACTAGCTGTCTTCCCTCTAGTCTTACACTGCTAAGTTAGGGACGGCTAGCACAGATAGCCCTCGAGTAGCTTTGTGCGAAATTCCAAAACAAACAGGATATATTTGACCATGCATAGTCACACATATGTATTTGTGAAATATTTTATTTATTTGCGTCTGCAAAACAGATTTAAAATGTGTCAGGTGAAGATGATTGTTTAAGCCCTATAAATATTGAAATGCAGTCTTATCGTGATTGTTTTGTTATAGTGGTTTTTGTATAATAGGAGTATGTTGTCCAAGATGACCAGAGTTTATCAACAGTGGCAATAAAGAAAAATTATTAGTCAAGAATACAAACTGAAGCCTCATAAGCCTCCTTGTTATTGATAAAGAAGGATGATTGGAGAGGTTGTAGAATTATTTTACAGGATTGTAAAGTGGTTAGATATGCTTTACAGGTGCAACATATTATATCTAAATTTATCGATCCTTCCACCAGATGTCCATATTAGATTATCTCCACCTGTATCATGTTATTATAAGGCAGTCAACAACCAATAAGGTAACCTTTATTTCACGTGCACAAATTGTAAACAATGAATTACTCGAAGGATATGATGTGACCTGATGACTTTGGTTTCACTATTTTCTGTATTGACAGTAGAGTAAAAGTGAGTAAAAAGTAGTTGAAAAATAAGTACATGATATTCTTTGTGAAGTGGTGGAAGAGACTGTTTCTTTGGTTCCTTTAAAAAGCTCGTTAATTTCTACCCTACGATAGTACATTTATTCTCTTAGGACAAAGGTTTTCCAAAAAAGATGGTAAAATAATCCACTGCGCTCATGTTTTTCCGAAATCGGTTCGAAGATTTCAGTCATTTCCTTTGGTCACCTTAATAATCAGATATGAATCTAATTGAACATATTTGGGATAAACTTAAACATCACATTCAACTTTTTAGTCTTACGCCATACTTGTAAGCCTATAACAAATTATATTATAAACAAATATGAGTTTAATCAAACCGACATCTCTAAACATGTTGTGTCCATATCACAACGAATCCAGGCTATTATTATAATAAAAGTTGATTCAATCCTATATGAGTGGAAAATTAATAAAGTCGTCAGTCAAATTCACGTATAGCTCTTAAATATAAATAATAAAAAAATAAATTTATATTTTACTTCCAGACCAGAGAAATTTGTAATTTATAATTGTGAAAAAGCTTCCAACTTTTCTTATGTCTAGCAAGATGTGTTCTTATGTACTGTTTAGAAAAGTACTGTTTATTTAAATGTTAAACTTTGTGAATCAAATCACTAGAATTGAAAAAGTTAACCTTCTATTGAAAATCATTTTACCTTAATACCGTAACCTTGTGAGTTAAATTACTATTCTATTTCATCGTTTGTCAAAAATACATTCACTTGTAAAATCACAAAAAACCTTTCTCAAATTTGCAACCAGGATTGCCCCCCAGTGGCTCAGCGGTATGTCTGCGGACTTACACGCTAAAATCCGGGTTTCGATACCCGTGGTGGGCAGAGCACAGATAGCCCATTGTGTAGTTTTGTGCTTAATTTAAAAAAACAACAACAGCAACCAGGATTATCTCCACCTGTATTTCACGTGCACAAATTGTAAACAATGAATTACTCGAAGGATATGATGTGACCTGATGACTTTGGTTTCACTATTTTCTGTATTGACAGTAGAGTAAAAGTGAGTAAAAATTAGTTGAAAAATACACCATCACATTATAGAACAAGATAGTCAGTAGTCAGTGTAAGCTGCATTGTGGAGGGTGACTATACAGTGTTTACACAGAAAATGAACGGATACATATTGTCGGTCGAAAAAAGATATAATAATTTCCCATATGAAAACTTTACTTCTTCTAGTCTTACTTTTAATGACTTTCAGTTTAACCAATAGAATATGTTAAATGTGATGATCCACTAATTAAGAAAGCTTAAACAAAAGAAAGATACATATAGTAAATCTTCACAGTTAGGGTTAATAATCTTTCTTTAATAACTGATTCAGTTAAAAGAGAAGGTGATAATTTTCAAAACCGTAATTTTTTTAAAAATTAATCTTTATTTTTCTCAACTTCACGGTGAAACAAGAAACAAAAAAAAACATGGAACTAATATCAATACATAAGACACTACTATGATTAATTGAGGTATTGCTGATATAAATATATGAAGTAAAACCTCTTCGTTCGCTTTATATTGTACTACGAGGTCTTGAAGCAAAAAAAAAGGTAATTCAAACAAATATGGTTTAAGTTCCGCAAATTTAAATTTGTCACATGTTACTTTTCAGCAGTTTTCCAAATAAATCCGAAACATATCATAAATATAAAATATTCTTTGCTGTTCGATTCATTGACCAATGTGTACAAGTTAATATTTTAGGATATCTTATTTAGGACAAGTACTTACAGCAAGTTATTACATGTATCCTGCAACATTATATTTCGAGAAATAAGATACACCTTATAAAAAGCAACCGGAAACATAATTATTAATTATAAAGGAGTTTTAGATAATATTAGTAACGACAAACCGACTTTCCTTACATTATGATTGCATTACTTCACCGTACTTCCACACTCCCAGTGGTTCAGCAGTAACTCTACACGTTACAAAATGGGTTATGATAGTCGTAGTGGGAAGAGCAAAAACAGCCCATTGTATAGCTTTGTGTTTAAGAACAATCAGTCAGACAGTTGTTAATTAACACATCCACTCAAGATGTTATTAATTATGATGAGTAAAGGGCCTGAATTTGCTACGAAAATTAACTGGAAAAGTAGTAAAAACGTTTTGATACAATCACTTAAACGTACACTACCAAATCTGAGTAAATAATAAAAATAAATCCTGTTCAGTTTTCATAATGGTTTCAATATGTAGAAAAATAACACTATATATATAACAACATTTTTACCTTTTCTTGTTCCTGAGCAAAAAGTGTTATTTCCCAATTGCTTATGCCTAAAGTGAATGGAAAAGACCTATTTTTCTCTTCAAGCTTTACTTTTGTGACCTGGTTAATGAAATTTTCAAATTTACCTATTTTCAAAATGGTTCTACTTCTGCCACAATATATCCGGTCTGTGGGAGGCAACTGTAATTACCTGTAACTCGAACGAGTGGCGCCTCTTCATTGATTGCTCATCCAGAGCATCAAAGCTTTACTGCTCCATAACAGGAATAAGTATCCGTCTCTTCCCACGGCTCATTCGGTGCACCTCAAAGAGCAAGGCAAGCGCTTCCAACACGATATACTGGACTTTGAACGCCGCTACCAAGGAGCATATAACAAAAACATGATGGGAGACTCTATTTGAGGGCTGATACGTGAAAGTGATTTACATTACAGTCGCAAATCTCAAAAAACTACTCATTTCTAAACATTTTTGTATAACTTTTGTATAAATACGTGTAAATCTTGATTCATATGTGTTCTATTCAGACCTTATGTAAATGAAAATGTGCAAATTTGCCTGTTTTTACATAGAAAATATATTAATTTCTAAATTTCATTATCCAGGTCACAAAAGCAAAGTTTGAAGAGAGTAAAGACCATTTTCTGTACTTTTACAACATAAACAATTAAGAAATAACACATATTATCTAGGAACAAAATTTGTGATACATAGTTTAATCAACAATATAAGTTTTGTTGAAAATATTATGATAAGTGCTTTCAACTAAAGAATGACAAAGAATCTACGAATTCTTTACGTAAGAAAATATGTCTTAAAGTCAGCTGATACAACAGCCTATAACTCTGTTGTTATTGATAAAAAATCTACTTTATTGCACTTTATAAGGAACTCAGTACAATCTTCAAACTGAGTAACTTTCAGGTAAATCTCTTACATCAGTTGAATTAAAAGCAATCCGAACAACGTTATCTAACAAATATGATAAAAAATTACCAGAATTTTCAGTTTAAATAGATATTAATAATAATGCAATTTCAAGTTATTCTGGATTCCCGAACTCCATTAATTGACATAGCTGGTGTTTAAAAAGTCACTACAAAAGATTTATCCATTTTAATAGGTGAAGGTCTTAAGTATATCAAAGAACATTTAAAGAAATATTGCAGCATTATAAACAAAAAGGACAGGTATTAATCTACATATAATGCAAAAAAAATCAAAGTTAAATTGGATTAACTCGTATAAGCCGTAGATTATGTACTTTGTACGGTTCAGCTCTCACGAATTTAAACAGAAAAACAAAGCATGCCTGTAGGTGGTGCTTCAGTCTTCGAACAGCGGATACTTTTCTTCTTGAACGTGAATATCGACACATCCCACAATTACTCCTCAGTGGCACAGCGACATATCTGTAGACTCACACAGTTTAAAACTTAGTTTCGATACCTGTTGTGGGCAGAGCACAGATAGCCCATAGTATAGCTTTATGCTTAATTCTAAACAAACTAAACCAAACATCATACAGTTTATCACAAATGACTGCTATAAGCCCCCCAGTGGCTCAGCGGTATATCTGCGGACTTACACGCTAAAATCTGGGTTTCGATACCCGTGGTGGGCAGAGCACAGATAGCCCATTGTATAGCTTTATGCTTAATTCAAAACAACAATGACTGCTATAAAACTTTACAAATGAACAGAGCATGAAAACTATAACAATTTCATGACATAACTGCATATCTACCTGACAGATCTCGTATTTGAAAAACGTTCAATCAATACAAATGAAGCACACAGCCTCAATTTAGACATTGATTTTATCACTAAAATATTTTCCTTAAAGGTCTGCAATAAAAAATAGTTCAAAAGTTATAAATTTCTCATTTTAAACATAAATATTTCAAAGAAAAGGTGCTATAAAGTTCGCCTCTCATAACTCATTAGATTTGGTAGAATTTGATATGATTTGGAATATGTTATAGAGAGAGTTCGAATATTAACACATAATATTTTATTAGAGGTTTTTATTTCCACAAATTACACACATCATTCATTTTACTTAAAATTATAATATTGACGATTTTACCATATATTATACAATTGCTAATAGTGATATTGTGAATGTGGGTTCTTATAAATTAACATAATAGACACTGGTTACGCATAATTTTTACATTCCTACCTTACACAAATCTAACCTTTCAAAGTTATCAGCATATTCAACTTTATCATAACGTGTTACCCAGTGGAACAGCGTTATGTCTGCGGATTCACCCCATTAGAAACCGGGTTTCGATACTTGTGGTGGGTAGAAAACAGATGACATACTGTATAGCTTCGTACTTAATTCTAAGCAAAAACATTAAACTTTATCCACAGTTTGATCTTTGACTGATGTAACTCGTATTATTAGCGTGGTAAGAAGAGAATAAAAAATACTTTCTTCATTATAGACGAATATACTCCGATAAAAATCTAAGCATTTAATCTTTCACGATTATCATTTTATTCAGCTCCACTAATAGTCATGTTGGTGTCAGAAGTTATATGTAATTAACAAAATCTATACATAGTACATATGACTTTCTTTATTCTGGTTTGTTGTTTGATAATATCACTAAGCAGGCCAAACCTCTTCAGGTGTTCTTGGGTTAATGGCCGAAAACATCACTAAAAGTAAAAGGTACCCAAATGATGACTTAAGGAAAAGTGATCATAGACGCTTTTTGAAGTATTCCTGTCTGTTAGAAGATCATACTTCATGATACATGTACACACTGACTCGGGATTGTTTCTTTATACATATATATAAATATATATATTTTTGGTGATGGTGAAGACTTAGTGCACATAGTCCCTTTACTCTTACAGCAGTGACCCTGTTTATAAAAGTCCCTGGCATGGCCTGATGGTTAGGGAACTCAACAAGTGATCTTTGGGTCGCAGGTTCAAATCATATCACCGGACATGCGCGTCCTTTAAGCCATAAAGGCGCGATTATGTGTCTATCATTCCCACTATTTGTTTATAAAGAATATCAGAAGAGTTGGTGGTGGGATCTGTTGACTATCTGCTGTCTGTATAGACTATTACTTCAAAATTAGGAACGGCTAGCGCAGGTAACCATTAAATAGTTTTGACGAAATTGAACAAACAAACAAACATTTATAATAGTAACTTAAAATTTGTGTTTATACGACTTATCCTGGCTTATATTTCATTTGACGGAAAGCTATATGTAGTTCTTGCCCGAAATGCCAAATATTTTTTTCAAAAATGTGTTGTTGTTTTTTGTTTTTCTGCTGATTGAATTAAGGTGTGGTCATTCGAAGTGGTCGCTATGCGTTTGTTTTTAAACTCAAAATTTCTCAAAAGGCTACCTGTGCTGTGCACACCATGGATATCTGAACCTAGTTTTATTTTAGCATTATAGCCCCGTTGACGTATAACCGAAACAGGAAAAGAAGAATACAGTGAAATACATGACGTTTCGCTTGTGTAGCCTCTCTTGCCGTTTACGTTTTGGCGTTGAATTAACCTCTATGTTTGCAGCTAGCACGTATGTATCTGTGTATATATAGTGTACGCTTAATTTTCACTTGTTAAACGTTAGTGTTTCTATGTTACTTAATGGTAGCAAAAGCATTTTTATTTTTAAATTTGTATTTTCAACAATAATTTTTATGCTTGTACTTGTTCTACTGTTATTAATTTCAAAAGATAATATCTATCTTCTTGCGAAACGTAACATTTAACTTTGGTAACCATTACCAAGAACTCGTAAGAAAACCGTACAAAAACGTCTGCAGTGAGCCTTAATATCGTTTAAACACGGTTTATTTTTCCCGTACACTACTTGAAATATTTTTCTAATATTTCCGGTTGCCTTAATTGAGACTTGACACATCTTTATCTTTTTCCCCTTGTTATATTGTTACCTGAGACCAAATAGGAATGTTTCATACTTTGTTGTACTTAAACAAGATTGTTGTTGCACATGCGCATTCATTTGGTCGACTGACCGCTTTATGAAAGGAAGTAAGAGGTGATTTTGCATATGTTCGTAAAATGCTTCCACTGTCATTTCATTTAATCCAAGAACGTGCGAAAATTAATTAAAACTTCAATCAGTTAATTTTTCTAACAATTTAACACAATATTTTTACTCTGTAAACCCGGCGAGTACACGTTACACAATATAATACACTTGTATTTAGCAAGCTTTATAAGACTACCCACGGTATTTGTTGATATTGTTCTTAATAACAGCACCCTTTGTCCATTAACGCAATTTCTCCCTTATATCTGCTCTACCAATAAGATAGTTTCTGACCAACATTTACAAAACTTAATAAGTGGAAGTTCTATTCAGCGTGTTCTTTGAAGCTGGAAGATTTTTCTATTTGATTTTACTTTGATGGAGTTACTTACGCTGTAATTCAGGGAGATTTCCTTTATTTTGTTGCTTAGTAACCAACACGTCAGAATTTCTCATCATACGGATTTTTGCTCCTTTAGATATGCTGATCTCAGTATAATTGATGTGGAAATTCAATTTTCCAGGCTGTCCGGTGTTCTTTTGAAGACCTTAAATGAGTGGAATGGAATTTCCGTGATATTTAATTAAATACACGGTTTGCGATTGGTTCATTAATTCGACTTGCTGAACCATGACGTTCAAAGCCATCTATTGTCTCTTGTCAGTTTAAGTACTTAGTGGTTAAGCATCAACTGATATGCGAGACATGGAATACAATTTTATACAGATATTTCAAACTGTGCTTCAGCTGTTATAATTCTGTATCTCATAGTAAGCGCGCGAAGTCGTCATGTAATCAGCATTTTGGATTTTAATATCGTTATTTGTGTAATACACAAATTTCTGTTGGTAAAGGACTAATATGGTGCCTTTCGTGTCTTGATTTTTAATTACACGTTTCATAACTGTGTATAGGTTTTGTTAAGCTAGATGTGACATTTATTAAAAAACTACAATATGACATCTAAGAATTTTGATGTGACATCTTGAAAAGCAATGTATAACGTTGTTTTTGAAATGGTTTACAAATAAATGCATGTAAAAGGTTATAAACCGGAACATCCCTATTTCATTTCAAGCGTAGTTGTTGAATAATCTTCAACAGGAACTCCAGTAGATCAGTGAGGGTTTTTTGTGAAAGGGTAGCATCAGATTCTTACTCAATATGTGAGGTATGTAGGGTAGCATCAGATACTTACTCAATATGTGAGGTATGTAGGGTAGTATCAGATACATACTCAATATGTGAGGTATGTAGGGTAGCATCAGATACTTACTCAATATGTGAGGTATGTAGGGTAGCATCAGATACTTACTCAATATGTGAGGTATGTAGGGTAGCATCAGATACTTACTCAATATGTGAGGTATGTAGGGTAGCATCAGATACTTATTCAATATGTGTGGTATGTAGGGTAGCATCAGATACTTACTCAATATGTGAGGTATGTAGGGTAGCATCAGATACATACTCAATATGTGTGGTATGTGGATAGCTTTATAATTTTTTTTCAAGAGATAAAAGCACTTTATGAAATTTTACGACTCTAGAATGTCGAGAGCGGGCATGTTTTAAATCCTAAAAGATATCGTAACTTAAAAGTTATTTTCGTGTTATACATGTAGCTATCAACAGAGCGAGTTAAAATATCATTTTTTGTCTCGGAAAATTTAAACGTGAAAAAACTTTTTGAACGATAGATCAGGAAGTTTACTTTCTATCCGTTACATTTCTTTTTCCCGAAATTAACGCAGTTACACAAAGCTAGTTGATCTAGCTGTTCATAATTTGGAACTTATGAACAATAGCACTCAGTGCCATCTCTTGAGCTACTTTAATCACATACTGTAATTTATCGTCACTGTAAAAAGAACACAGTCTCAATAAACGAAACGAGTTTTTTCAGAAAACGGACTAGAACCATGAACGCCCAGATGAACTCACAGTTCGGGTACACTTTCTAATAGGCATTAAAATTATACATTAGCTTATAGCTATTATAGTACAAGATAGCTAATGTAAGTAGTCGCCACAGACATAATCTCAGTTTATTCATTTGTCATTCTTGGAATATGCTGCGGTAGGAAATCTTACATTTACCTATTTATCAGATTCTGAAATGAAATATTAACAAATGGAAACTTAAAGGTTTGTCTCGATATTTATAAAAATGGAAACAGAGAACAACACAAGCTTACAATTATGAATCTTAAACATCGGTGTGAATTCCTGTACTTGGTGAAGGGATCTTCCAGAGAAGGTTCTGTTCTTTCAGTTTACTTTCTCTGGAATCTAAAATTTTATCCACATGTTTGCCATGCATGGCAATCTGTGAAGGGGAGGAGAAGATCATGGTGGTTGAGGGGTCTAACCCTTACATACCACATTGGCCTTAAATTCCTGTGGACGGGTACTCCCCAGAGTCAATCAGCTGATCCAATTGGGCTAGAATCAGTCAACTGCCACTGTTGAACGTTCTCAACGGGTGCTGTGAACATTGTGTCTGATGTTGGTGTTTGGGTATAGCGTTCAGAAAACCTTGGCGTCGCTGCAGTATCCTTGTTTGGCATTGTAGTGCGTCCCATCGTAGGACTCTATGGTGGGTGGGGTCAGTGGGCACCAAAATATTCTTTCTTTTTTCTGGATTCCCCCCAAAAAAAATAAAATAGTAAAAACACTTCATAGGTAAACGACCACGTCTTGAAGATTCTGAGCAGCAATTTTCAGTCTCTTCAATACCTGTACCTCATTTTCTGATATTACATTCTCTTTCAGAGAAATCTTTATGGCAAATGTCACCCTTTTTTATTCAGAAGGGACAAGAGGGGCTTGCTGGCTCTCCTAAGTCTGTCAGAAAACTTCGTTCTGGTGACATACCGGTGGAAACGTCCACTCCTAAACATAGTGAACTCTTCTTATATTCGAAGGACCTTAGGTATATATCCATTGAGGTTACTCCCCATGCTACTTTTAAATCATCACGAGGAGTTTTTGTTGAGAGAGATTTAAAGAATATCCCCAAGTTGGAAATTCTCGCTGATTTCTCCACTCAGGAAGTTTCTGCAGTGAGGTGTATCTCCGCTCGCAAGGATGGAATTATGATGCCGACCAATGTCCTAATTTTAACATTTCAATCAACACATTCACCTGCCACCATCAGGCCAGGTTATTTAAATTGCAAAGTACGGTCGTATATTCAAAGCCTTCTCATATGTTTACAATATCAGTGGTTTGGCTACTCAAAGACGCCATGTTATGATTCCTCGTTGCGATGACTAAACCCACGATGCCTATGAGTATAAAATAGACCCTCATTACGTTAATTGTAGTGACTTTCACTCATCTTACTTTTGTTCATGTCCTAGATGGGTTGAAGAAATAGAGGTACAGCGTTTTAAGACGGTTCATAACATTTCTTATCTTGAGGCTCGAAATTTACTGTGCATCATTCCATCTTAAAAGTATGCTGCTGCCCTTCATTACACTGCTGCAGTGGAAGTGCAGACAGATCTCTCCGTGCCTTCGAAAGAATCCTTCTCAAACCATATGAAGAGTCTTTTGCCCTTCATGGTTAAGAAACTTGATGAATCAATGTCAACAGCCATCTTTGAACCTACCATTCCTTCCAGCAGATCCCCGGATCCACTTCTTTTGGTTCCAGGTTTGGGTGTTTACTAGGGTCTATCTTCTTCTCCAGCCCTGAGATGCAGAGAGATCATTTGTTAACGCCCTCAGTCGCTGGAGTCTTCTTTCAGCAACAGAAACCTGCCCAATCTACCCAGATCAGGATCCATGGAGGTCGATAGATCTTCTTTCGAATAAAGAAAATAAAGAAAAAGAAGTGGTCGAAAAGAGAAGGTCTCTACACCCAATTCCCCTATACATAAGTATAATGGCCACTTTGATGCGGTGGAATTGTCAAGGTTTACATTCTAATCTGGATGGCATCAAAATACGGATTGCTTCCTATCGTCCTATATGTCTTTTCTTATAGGAAACATTTCCGAAACCTGCCGATACAGTCACCTTTCGGCAGTGTTTTTTTGTACAGAAATGACAGGTTGTGTGATGGAATAGTGCATGGAGGGGTGACACTGCTGGCCGATCAGTATTTACCCACCCTGTTTTTACCACTTGACACACCTTTGGAGGCCGTAGCCATCTGTATTTCCTTGGGTCATACCATCACCAGTTGTTCTCTCTACCTTCTCCTGGAGAAACATATGATCAACCAAACCTTGATGCTCTCGTTGAACAGTTTTCGTCTACCTTTTTACTCCTGAGAGGACTTTAATGGACATAATTTATTCTGAAAAGGTACTGATATTGATGGATGGGTTTTCTCTGTAGAGTGTATGCTCTCAGATCACATATTTTCTCTTTTCAATACTGGTTCTTATACCTATTTTCATGCACCTGGTCAGATTTTTACTACTATTGATTTTTTAGCCTGCTACCCTTCACTATTCTCCCACTTTTTGTGAAGAGTTGGCAGTAACCAAAGGAGCAGTGATAATTTTCCTATCATTGTGAGAGAGAATGGCCGTGATTGAAGCCGCCCAACCCACATACCCAGGTGAAAACCGGACCAGGCCAACAGGCTTTCTTTCACTGTTCTCGCGGAACTTGATCCTGCCTTCGTCTGTAAGCCGTCAATAGACAACTGCGTAACGACAGTGACTGATTGTATTATCTAGGCAGCTGCTCAATGTATTCCTAAAACCTCTACATGTTTTTTACGATGTCATCATCCGTGGTGGAATCCTGCCTGCCTCGTGGCATGGGAGACTCAAAAACGCGCCTGGAATACCTTTCGTAGGTATCACATACTTATGAACCATATCGCTTTTACGCGAGCCCGTGCACATGCGCGGTAGATAAGACGTCAAAGCCAGAAGGAATCTTGGATTAAACTCACAACCAGTATCTCTTCTACCACCAGTTTCAAAGTCATATGGGAAAAAATTCGGAAGATCAGTGAGTAGCACAATTCTGTCACACTTTCGATTTGTTTTCTGATGGCCAGGGAGTTCCTGACGCTCAGAGTAAAAGCGATACTCTCTGAGAAAGCTCTTCTCGTGTATTTAGCATTTCTGCTCTATTTTCAACCTTCTTAACCGTCAAAACTTGGGCAGAGAGATCGCCTCTTCCCTTTCAGGCTGATCGTCTCTACGACTATAATCTCCCCTTTACACTGGTTGAACTTAAGCTGACTCTTCATTGGTCTAGCGGTACATTGTTCAGACCTGATTATATACACTGCGCTGTGCCATCTTTCTCATGCTTCTCTTACTATTCTTCTGATTGTTCTTAACCGGATCTGGTAGGATAATATTTTTCTTGATGCATGGCGCCAGGCTATAGTCCTATTTTTCTCTAAGCCTGGGAAGGATTTCAAGATTCCTTCAAACGACCGTCTAATTGCTTTGACAAGCTATCTCTGTAAGACCTTAGAAAGGATGGTTAGTGCTTGTCTTGTTTGGTTCCTTGAATCAAACAACCTCCTCTCGCCCACCCAGTGTGGGTTCCAACGACAGTGCTCCACCGAGGACCACCCGATTCGACTTGAAACGTCAATTAGAAAAGCTTTTCTCAAACGACAACATCTTCTATCAATATTCTTTGACATTGAGAAAATTTATGATACATCATGGAGATATGACATTTTGGAAGATTTTTACATATGTGCGTTACGTGGCTATTTGCCCATACTTTATTAAAAATTGTTTAATGGACAGGCGATTTCAAGTTTGTGTGGGTTCGACACTTCCTCGTTTTTTTCTATGGAAACTTAGAGTTCCTCAGGGCTGTGTTTTGAGTGCCACACTTTTCAGTATAAAGATTAATGCCATCACTGAAGAACTCCATCTTACTGTTGCAAACGGGCTCTATATTGACGACTTTCACATCTCATGTCAGTCGTCGAACATGACGTATATTGAGCGGCAGCTACAGACTACCCTCAATCGTTTACTGAAGGGGACCACAGCAAAAGGCTTTAACTTTTCTCTCTTTAAAACCGTTTGCATGCATTTTTGCCGCCAACGGGATATTCACCCTGATTCTGAACTCCGTATTGGTAAAGTTGTGACGGATGTGGTCCCTGAGACAAAGTTCTTGTGGCTTATCTTTGACCGTAAGCTGACCTTTATATCTCACATCAACCAGCTACGGGTCAAATGTTCAAGAGCACTAAGAATCCTCCATCTCCTGCTTTCACCACTTGGGGAGCGGATCTATGTTCTATGCTACAGATATATCGTGCTGTTATACAATCAAAACTAGACTATGGATCACTGGTCTATGGCTCTGCCAGGACCTCGGCTTTAAAGATGCTGGACCATATTCATCATCATAGACTTCGGCTCTCTACTGGGGCTTTCCACACTTTCCAAGTTCAGAGCTTATACAGAGAGTCTTATGAACCTTCTTTACACCTCCGCCGTTTGCAACTGTCTTTACTATATGCCTCGAAACTCAGTTCCTTACCAAAGCATCCCACTTGGGGATGCGTTTTCTTTTCTCTGTGGGTCATACTTTTTCAGAACAAATGATCTTCCATTGCTGCTTTTGGCCTTCCTATTTAAGCGCAGTTGGATGAATAAGGTCTGTCCTTGGGTAACATTGCTGTATCCACTGATCAGCTCATCCCACCATGGCTTATTACAGTCCCGAAATATAACCTATCTTTGCACAGATGACTTAGACAATACGGATTTGAAATACTGTCTGTTATTTGCTAAACATCTTTCGAACCGTCCTTCTATTTCTATTTAGATAGTTCGAAATCAGATGACTGTGTGAGCTCTGTCATGGTTTGTTGTGGTTCGGTGGTTGCATGCAGAATAACCTTTACTGCTTCTTGTGTTTACTGCTGAACTGCACACCATTTCTCTTGCTTTGGATCACACATAAACAGTACTCAAATTGCACTATATATACTGACTCGTTTAGTTCTCAACTGGCCCTGGAATCGCTTCGCGTCAGTTTATACTCTGTTTTCACAGATATTCGAAACCGACTGACCCATTTCTTCTTCTTCTGTCCAGTTTTTCTGCATACCAGGCCATGTTGATATTCATGGGAACGAGCTAGCCGACACCGCAGCTAAATCTATCTGCTTTGGCACTATCACTGCTGTGCCAGTTCCATACATGGACTGTGGTCTAGTATTCAAGGCTCGACTACATGCCAGATGGCAGTGGACTTGGAGTAAGCAACATACAAACAAGTTTTTTCAAATAAAGGCCTCTGTTTGGCTCTGGCCACCTTGTTTCCACATGGATAGGAAAGAAATTATCCTAACTGAACTACACATTGGTCACAGATTTTTAACTCATCGTTTTCTTTCATCTGTAACTGCTGCACCAATGTGTGTTCTACGTGACACTCAGGTCACAACAGTTCACATTTTACCGTCATGCCGTCGTTACGAATCTCAACAACAGCACAATTTTAGACATATTTTGTCCCAAGATTTACCCCTGACGCTGACAATGTCATTGGCAATGGTAGCACTGTCAACTTTACAAATATATTTAGTTTTTAAAGGATCCTTGGCCTTTTTTAAATTTTAATTTAAAAATTGAAAATTGGACTGTTTTATTTTAACATGATCCCTTATTACTAATTTTATTTTACTTTTTATTTTTACCAGTGCTTTATGGTTCTTTGCGCCATAAAACACCAAACAAACAACCAAACAGGCAAATTCTGAATGTTTAAACTTTTTCATCAGTTTTCTAATAATTTAAATTGGTTTGTTGTTTTTTTTTGGAATTTCGCACAAAGCTACTCGAGGGCTATCTGTGCTAGCCGTCCCTAATTTAGCAGTGTAAGACTAGAGGGAAATCAGCTAGTCATCACCACCCACCGCTAACTTTTGGGCTACTCTTTTACCAACGAATAGTGGGATTGACCGTCACATTATACGCTCCCACGGCTGGGAGGGCGAGCATGTTTAGCGCGACGCGGGCGCGAACCCGCAACCCTCGGATTACGAGTCACACGCCTTATGCGCTTGGCCATGCCAGGTCTAATTTGGTTTCATTGGATGTCTTAGGGCCGAAACTTCTAAAGCTCTCAAATGTATTATTATGTGAATTAGCAGTAGTTAATATCTTATGATATAAACTGAAAGTTTGAAAGCTCTTCTGAATTTACCCTTGATAAACTTCTAAGTTTTTGAATTTGTATGGGTCGGAATCTATATCGTAGATATTACTGAAAGTTCTAAATCAATCGGATAAAAGTTTACTCTCGTCTTGCCGATTTATAATTTGGATAGTTTTCAAAATAATTCATTACTGATTTTCAAATTTCGCCTAAGCGTGTATGTTTTTCTTATAGCAAAGCTACATCGGGCTATCTGCTCAGCTCACCGAGGGGAATCGAACCGCTGATTTTAGCGTTGTAAATCTGGAGACATACTGCTGTACTAGCGGGGGGCTCGCCTAAGTGATTTTATATGAAATCTTTTTTTTCTTCTATTTATGTTTAACTTCATTGTAACATTATTCTTATACTTGATAGTATAAATATTCTATTTTGGATTACAAATAATCTTTTATATATTATGTATTCTCATTCAACTCACCCAAACATGCTTGCCCTTTCAGCCGTAGGCGTTATAATGTAACGGTCAATCCCACTATTCGTTAGTAAAAGAGTAGCCCAAGAGTTGGCAGTGGGTGGTGATAACTAGCTGCCTTCCCTCTAGTCTTACACTGCTAAATTAGGGACGGCTAGCGTATATAGCCCTCGTGTAGCTTTGCGCGAAATTCAAAAACAAACATTCAACTCAAAAATGTCTTTCGTATTAGACACGTAGCTCTAACCTATATCTGTCTGTCTGTTTGCATTTGTAAACTGTCATAATCACTGAACGTTTCTAAAAAATCAATGTTTCCGAACACTTACACATATTCATACCAACTTTTTAGATCAGAAGAATTTCATGCTCTCTTTTTCTCAAAAGAGCATACATTTATACATATATATATATATATTTCTTGAGAGATAGTTAAATGTATGCGTTTGTCTAACTATTTAATTGCCTATATATCTGTCTCTTTCTAGCTCAAGACAACACAAGTGTTAAATCGCATTCTTCAGCATTAGCAAAGGATGGTGAACTGTTTTACTTCCCGTACGTACGATCTAGTATTTTATTTCCAAGTAATTAACCAAGTCAAGAGACCTAATGCTCAAACCGTGCATACCTCTGGAGAGGGCCTACCACGTATATGCTACATGCTTTGGAGTTGTTGCTCGCTTCGTTTAGGAAGAGATATTTTTCACCAATTTTGTAAACTTTCGTTTCCTGAATGACAAAACGTCGAGTTAACTCCAGTAAACAGGCGTAATGGACTGAAACGTTCATTATGGCAAACATGTTAGAATATTTTATTAACTTAGCTGCTCACTGAACAAAAGAAAATTTTTAAAAGTGTCCATATAAATCTTTCCGAGAGTGAATGTTTGACTATTTAGTTCAACTAGAGTCAAACGCCAACGACCAAAATTAAACTCATGAAAAAAGCACCATGACTAATAATATGCAGAAAATATAATTGTTTTAAACATTTGGCAGAAGTTCTTAAAACATAATATTTATACATATGATTAAAGCTTCTTAGGAACTACTGAGTAAAGATATTCACAAACTTTTCTGGTGAAATAAACTTCTCTTTGATTTTCAAATCGTTTTCTTCTGCGGATTATTTTTAATCACCGAGTTGCGCGAAATTACTTAAAATTTAGCTTTATTCTTAAATGGAAGCTTTCCTTCGTTATATAAACTACATGTAGGGCTCGTTATCAAGTGCAAAGATAACATTAAATTAGATCTGCCTCCATTGTTGGCCAAGATATCGATTTGAGGTCTAAATAATTTTAAAATTTAGGGTTCAGTTTTTGTAGTGCGCACAACTGATAGCCACTGTGTTGATTTGCTCATAGCAACAGTTAAAACTAAACGTAAATTAAATTGAGTTATTATTCTGCTTAAGCTTCATATGATGGAGTAAAGTTATTTCTGACAAGAAGTGTTGTTTGACTTTGTGTATAAGTGAGTTTTATTTTCACACAACAGGGAACCTCTATGATGTAGGTTTTATATTTGGAAGGTTCAGTTTTCCGAGTTGCTCAGTCAAGTTCTTTTGACAAGTGATGATTGATGATTAACATTATTGTTAATTGGTGACAGCAATCGTCATACCAGGTTTGCATAGCTTCATTTAGACAAAAAATGTAATTTGAACAACCCCGTATTAGGGTATGGGCTTACCGGGCTGAAGCCCAGGGCCTTACACTCATTAGGAGGTCTCAAGCTATGGCTGTAAATGTATTGCACATCGAGGTTTTGTCTCGAGGGGACCTCTATAAGTTGAAAAGCTTAGGGCCAATAAAACCCTTAATCTGGGCTTGAATCTGAACCGTTAATAATGAAACGAGGGAAATTTGGGATTAAATACCAGAGACACGATTGTTTAGTTTTCTGAAACGATATCGTAAACAGCAACACTGCGGAATTATATCTCGCCGTATCTCGGACTTTAATTCTTCAAAACATTTTGTAAGCTTACTTTTTAGTTACGAAATAATAACTTGGAGATTTAAAAAAAGTTAAGATAACATTCTGGTGGCCAAAATTTCAACTGTTATTTTATTACCAATAAACTCTAAAAACAAAATGTTTTCTGATCATTGATGGTGACTGCCAACTGATAAAATAAATGTATAAAATTAATAAACGCATAACATATCGCTGATAAAGTTTCTTTCTTTTTTGTTTATGGGAAGAAACAGTGCAATGTTTCACTACTTTGCACTATTATTAGTACTTGTTAAACTGGCCGGGGATCTGTAAGCGTTGTTGACATTACGGACAAAACAACAGAGCTATTCATTAGTCGCGGCACTTGAAATTTTTTTAAGGCAGAATTAGAGTAAATTAAGATATAAGACCTAAGACCTTCCCCCATTTTAACTACCTTTCGTTTTATGCACCCTAGTAAGGGTGCGCATATACGATATCTTATCTTATTTCTCATCAGGATCTCTCCCAGCCTCAAATTGAAATAATTTTAGACACAATCAGAGTAAATTAATATATAGATCTTGGGCGTGGTCAAATACATCAACTAAAAGGATTTGACCTCCTAAATCCTAAACTGTAATCAAGTGTCAAATCGGTCAAGAGATAACGGAGCTATGAGATAAAAGTTTATGCTTAAAAACACAGTAAAAGAACTCGGAGCCATTCTATAAGCCCCTATATTGTGCTAGAAAAAATATGGATAACTGTAAAGTTGCAAACTGGGAATGACTGAAATCTGTGTATTAAACCTGTTATCCTGAGACTGCCATATCATCGCTGTTCTTCATAATTGAGATTCAAGTGACTTGTACAAATTGAACATTATACTAGAACTTGAACTTTATATAGATGTAAATCATTTGTCTCCAATATTTGACGTCGTTTTTTTGTTATCAGGTTTAAAATTACGGGATATTTATTTTATATACTTGCCAGTCTCTAGTTATTGAAGTAATAAATTATGATCATATTTCAGTCATTAAAAAAATGCTACCTATCAGTCTACATAAATATGATTTTACGACTGAAAGGAGCCTCTTACGAGGTGTTAGTTTACTACAATACAACAGTGTAGAAAAAGTAAGGTGATTAATTAACTGTGTTCTTCTAAGCAGTTTATTTCATTATTTAATTAATACTATTCAAGGCAGTTCCGTTACGCTACGTCAGTTGTCAGCTGTGGTTGATAAGCCACTCCCCTTCTTATTGTAGCTACTGTTGGTACATATTTTCGATGTTTCTGTGCAAAGTTCCCTCTACATCGATCTTACGTATATATATATTGTCTAAATTCGTCACACTAACACTTACAAATTATCTTAAGTTTTGTTTGGTGGCTGTAACTTAAACTGGTCAATGAGTATTCACGTATAACATTGATACATAAAATAACATGCATATTTTAGTAAAGAAATACATCATTCTTTCATAATTATGATCCACGAACTAGCTTAATATTAATATGTAACATTTGAAGTAGTTTCCAATATAAATAAAAGTCAAATGCGAAACTTAATTTTAGTTACTTTTACAGGCTTGGAAGTAGGTGTGGAAACACAAATGTGATACATATACAGGGGTTATAAACAATTGGTATCTGTAACTAAACTGACAGTTTTTCAACAGTACAATACATTTTTCAAGAAAATACAAACGGAATTGAACTGAATATATAACAGACTAGTATTTTCCATTCGCTTTAACTAAATCAGTACAACCTGATTTATGATACCATAAGTTTATCAATGTGTGACTGTGAAATGTGTCACCAACTGTATCGTATTACACTCCACAATTCAGACAAATTTTTTTTTATTGTTGTTTGACATTCTCAGTTTTCATTTAAGCCCACACAGCTTTAATAGTATTCATAACAGAAAGTTATAAAGGCTAAGTGAACTGAAAATGTAAATTTAACTTTACGAGTAGGGCGAAGAGAAGGTCTCTTCTGAGCGCCCTCGATTGCTTTGCATCTCTTTTTGAGATGCTAAGTGTTAAATCGTAATACCTGCCACGATTTTTAATTTAATTTAGTTCAGTGTTTCACAAGCCTCCTATCATTTCACCAGACTAGATACCAATTTGCTGAAAGATGAATCCATGTCCAACGATATTTTTGGGGATAATTGATATAAAGGAACAAGAACCTGCTTGTACTTATCAGAAACCAGCGAACCATAAATTTTGTGTAAATTTCCAATACCGTTGGTGTATTGGCCATCTTACTATGTTTCCCTGTATACGTGAGTATGTTGATTGTAATGCAGTTCTCATTATTGTTTGATTATTGATAAACAGTTTGAATTTTAATAACACATTTTAATAACATATTTTACCACTGAAATTCCAATTGTTTCAATTTTAAACTTCTTTTAAACATGGGTTAGGGCATTTAAAGATATACTGAGATCACTTAATGCAAATGTGTATCTGTACTTTTAACTAGGCTTCTGGCAAAGTATCTGTTTGGTCGTTATCTATCATTTAAAGAGCATACTCTATTAAAAGTCTATTTAATATCACTTGTACAGAATTTGGTCTTTCTACGATAACCGCCTGGCATGGCCAAGCGCGTAAGGCGTGCGACTCGTAATCCGAGGGCCGTGGGTTCGCGCCCGCATCGCGCTAAATATGCTCCCCCTGCCAGACGTGGGAGCGTATAATGTTACGGTCAATCCCACTATTCGTTGGTAAAAGAGCAGCCCAAGAGTTGGCGGTGGGTGGTGATGTCTTACACTGCTAAATTAGGGACGGCTAGCACAGATAGCCCTTGAGTAGCTTTGTGCGAAATTCCAAGAAAACAAACAAATAAACAATTCTACGATAACCACTTTTATTATCAACAATATTAATTTTATGTACTCGATTCAATTTCTATATCGCTTCCACTGAAATATGAAAATTCTCTTTGATCTGTAACATGAAGTTGATTTTATTAAACACAACTTCGATTTCTAAATGTTTTTCATGTGACGCATTTAACATGGGAATAAATAGCGTATTAGCCAGATTAGTGCTGGAAATAGTATGTTTGTCTGGAGTTTTATATAGATTATGATAGGCTGGACTGTCTAGTTGATTACATGACAGCCAATCACAGTATAAATCATTAATATTTTCACACAATAGAAAGGAAAAAAACTTATATTTGAACTTCTTACTCATATCATTTACTGTTTTCAGAACTACTTCCAGTACTCATTATATTTCTGGTTGTGTGTGTATGTGCATGACAAATTGAATAATCCGTCTGTAGCAGGCAGTCTAAAATAATTTGTGAAGCAAATTCTCTAGAACTGGCTTAATCCATTTAAAATTTTTGCCTATGAGCTGAAGCTTCCGTCTTGGTAATTATACGAAAACGATAATGTCTCTGGCATTAATTATTGCTAGACATGTAGAAGTATCTCCGCATTCAAATTTCGTCTTCTTTTAGGAGTTCTGAAGTAGCAGTTGTAGAATAAAGAGATTATCTTATCTCCTAGTGATGGAGCTGTTCACAGTATTCTAGTCAATTTTTTCTACGATTAATATTCTGAAGTGAAGGCTTAAAATATAAACATAAACTATAAAGAATAAATATTCATGTTGTATAATAATAAAAATTTATCGATTCAGTTCTTTCCATTTTTTTAGATTGTCTTTGAATCTTCTGGGTATTTCGAACCATTATTTACGAATACTATTCTCCAGCTATAGGCCTGCAATATTTTTATGCATTTTCACTAAGAAAGTTTTCTTTTGGTCCCAAGGCTCTTGACAAAATGAGCTGTCTTTAGACAGGCCTGAAAATAGCACTTACCTTTACTGTATTTGTGGATAGTTTTAATATACATCCAAGATAGAAGCAAAGTTTGGTGAGACTTGTTGTATAGTATACGCCTCATGTGTGGTATTGTTTCCACTTCATGCTGTCAACAAGCATTGTTACTGAAATCAAGAAAATGGATGAGGTAGTTTAATATAATACATAAAAGAATATACTCGTCTGGTATGCATTACAGATGAATAGATAATATTCCTTGAAACGCAGCATTTCTAAGTCGTTCGAACTTAATGGTCCAGACAAAATCCTTAAATGGTTTTCAACTGAGAGAGGTTCTATTATCTCCCTCCAGACCAACTTTACATAGAAGATAATAAAACTTATATAAGTTTATTTATTACTTCCGTTACTAAAAGTACGGCAGTTTTGGTTATTGGCCTGTATTGTTCATTGCTAGATAGTTCTGTATATTATCGATACTAGCTCACCATTCCTGGGTAAGATCGCTACTTTTATTAGAAATAATAAATTTTGCCTGGCCTAATATTATAAACTGTAAGACAGGCAGTAGCACTCCTATAAAGGGATGGTTCGAACTGTTAATCAAAATGGTACTTTAAATATCTCCTCAATAGGTTATCACAGCTTTACAATAGTATACAGCGTAATTTTAATGTAATAAATGGATCACAAGTTCTGGGAACATTTAGATATGTCACAGAAAAAGGTTTTTAAACTTCTTCTTATTTTTTCATCTTTTTTATTACATGATCACTCAAAAATCAAAACTGTGGAGTTATCAAATGTAACTGGAGTGACACAAGTTCAACGGAGTATCCGCTAGTAGTAATTTTAAAAAATCCTAATTCTAGTGTAAACAGAGTTATCATTACCTCTTGAGTCAATTTTTCTTACGTAAATTTGTTGTTTCTTTAAAAGGTTTCAATAAAGGGTGAAAAAGGTATTACTAATCATTGTATTTATGATTTGGTTATAAACACAACCTTTTTATGTCTATTGAAACACTGCATTAAAACAAGTGAAAAAACTTTTCACAAAGAGAAGTAAATGTAGCGATGGCTAATATCAATCCTACAAAAATAATACAAACAAGATGTAGGGATGGCATTTACATCATCCTAACATAATAGAACAGGCAAGAATTAACGTATAGTAATTGTATGTGACTGTTCAGTCACAACTGAGTTTAGTTCATCACATTTTTTGTCTGTCAACATCCTACTGTACTGTGTATCTGTGCTGTCACGTAGAGATGTAGCAAATACTATCCCTAATATCTTGTTTGCATCGTTTTTGAAGGACTGATATTAGCCATATCTACATTTACTTCTTTTTTTATTGTTTTTTTCTTTACCTGTTTATTATTTCATTCATAACTTATTGGCAAAAATGTACTTATATAGATCATTGAGTATTAGTAGCTTAATCAAAGGACAATATGATAATTATAAATTTCTTAATGTTTATTTTCCTCGTGTAACACTTTTTTAGAATCATTAAGGAAAATTGAAGATTTAACCTTTTCATAAAGTACATAACCTTAGAATTGTATTTCCATTATTATGTTCTATTTCAAAGCAAATATCTCTACACAATCACAGTTAACATCTAAATATATAATCCATGCCACCAGGAGCGTCATTCAAGAAAAGTTAAAAAGGTTTGAAACAGATAAATTAAAATGAAATTGATCATTATAATTATTTTTAGTATTTTTAATATTTAAGAGAAAATAAAATAACAACTTATTTTGAGTTAATCACAAAGCTATACAATGAACTAGCTGCGCTATCCCCATCACTGTATCGAAACCCGATTTCTAGCATTGTAATCCCGCTATTTTACTGGGAACTGGGAAGGAGGGTTGAAAACTACCAAAGTAAAACTTTTCTCTAGCTTAAGATTAGTTTGTTTTACCCCATATAAAAAGTGAAGGGTTGTGAAAATGAAATGGTGAGATGAGTAACCATAATCGCAAGTGTTATTATCAATTATATTATTTCTAAACTTTAAATCTTAAATTGTATTTGTAGACATTATGCGAGAAACAGTTATTTTTTTACATAACTTACTTAAACATGCAATAAAAATGTATCGACACAAATAAGGTGTATTTGACTTAATTTCATACGTGTCAACTTACCCCAGTACTTCTACTCAAAATAGGATGATACAAAGCGCACACTTTTCAATCATGTTAATTTCTGAGAATATTAGCAAAGAGGAAAATTATTCGTTTATGCTATGTAATATAAATGGATGACTAATTTATTTTAGTATCGAAATTCTGATACTACATTCCACAAACAATTTCGACTAAAAATTACGAAAGTGAGTCAACCCTCCCAGATCTCCCCCTGTATTCAAAGATAGGAATAGGAAAGCTAGAGTACAAGAGAAACAAAAAATCATGAGGGTGATTTTATGTCACTTTGGGATAGCATCTCGTCTAACGACGTTGGAAACGTATTGCAAATTGATACATTGACAGCAAAGAATATAGCTGGATCTAATTACACCCTGATATTTTACTAAGAATGCGCCCAATTAGTCAAGGGTTTGTGTTTCAGGAGAATAATGATCACGAACATGTAGCAAATGTAATAAAACATATCAACGGAGGAAGGAGACAGTTAGAACACGAGAACTGCTCCTTGTACGGACCTGAACGTTAGTGAGGGAATTTAGAACTAAATGAATAAAAAACGCAACGAATTGAATTGTGTGACGTGATACAGGATATTTGATGGAGTATTCTATGCACTTCCACCAGTCATTTCTAGGTGGGTATATTGATCAATGATCATGCTCTAAAAGAGATCAAAGAACTTACAAACCATATACTAATTTATATAGTTATATACGTATATGTTGCGTCATTATAGTTCAGCCTGGTTTAATTCTACAATATTAATTAATCTCCTATGTGCTTTTATGAAACGAACCTTTCTCCTACGATACATTTTATTTTACCAATGTTTCCATATTTATTTCCATTATTATGTATTTGAAAAACGCAGTGTATCTTTTCCTTTTATTTCACAAGATGAATCAGTTTTAGAAACCTGCAAGTTAAATGTTTTTACGAATTGCGAAACAAAGAGGTTTTGTTAAGAAAGAATGATCAAAAACAATAAAACAATTCATCAGTGTGAGCTATATAAGATAATTTTCATGTATGAGTGAGCCTTTTAACAATCTATCAGTGTGAGTCATATAAGATACCTTTCACGTATCATGGGCCTTCCGACATGAGACTGTTTAGAAATAGAAGTAAAAACTAGGTGAATTAACTACTTTTATGATGTTAAAACCAATTTGCAATGCTTGCAAGATACTTTAACTGGCTATTATGGATAATATAAACATTTAAAATAGTTATATATAATATCTTTAAGACTAGTTATCTCTGCTGATAAAAAAAAAGAAAATAACATGTAACTACTAAAAAAAGCAAACATAGACAACTAATGTTGACCAGTTATTAACAAGGGAAGTCCGATAATTGTTACTTTGTACAAAAATAAGTGAGTTATTTTAACTTTTGTGAGAGGAAGTTACCAGACAGAACACGTGTATCAAAATATTTGTTTGTAGTTTTCGTTATTCACAAAAATACGAAAGATTATTTCTAAAGTTACCGTACTTTTCTATAGGCTTGGTTGTTACTCGACTGCTACTGTAATGTTCTGTAATATACCACCGTATGAAAGATGGAAAGTAAATACGATTCACAATATCCTGTTTATATTACTGTTCTAAGCTGGGTTTGTGAGTATCAGCAGTAAGATTCTTAGCTCTGTTTTTTAAAGCGTTGTATAGCAAGTGTTCGTTTTGTTCGCTTTATTTGTAATACAATTTTATGTGTGTTACGGTTTTTCTAGTATTTATATGATGACATAAAGAGACTTACTAATTCTAGTACCATTCATTATTATGTAAAGATTCACCTGACTACGTATAATTTTGTAAAATCCATGATTACGGGTAATATCTTTACATTTATCGGAAGCTTTAGGAAGAATCATGTGTGGATTTACTACAATACTATGGATAGGGTGATTATTTTTCCTTTGGAAGTAAAATGACTGAAATACATACGCTATGAATAAGAACGTGAAATACTATTTACAAAAACAGAGACGACAGGTGAGGGCGTTTCACGTTGTTTTGAGTGTCTTTGTCATGACTAGTACTTGCGCCATAATGGAACAAGTTTATCTATAATTACAAGTGTAGAAGTACTAGCACTATATCAAGCTACTACACTATTCTAACGTTTTTATATTAACTTATACTGGCTCTAGGCCAAGCTAATAGTCTAATTATATTAACATGTACCAGCTCTAGGCCATGATAGCAGTCGAGGTACGTTAGCCTATACTTGATCTAGGCGAAATTACTACCTAGTTATATTAACTTAATATCTGCTCTAATTGAAGCTACTACTTTAGGTACATTAACTCATACCAGCTTTAGGTGAAGTTATTGGCCTAGTTACATTAACTTAACATTAGCTATAGGCCAAGCTATTATTGTAATTGCATTAACATGTACCACCTCTAGGTCAAACTACTAGTCTTGTTACATTAGCTTATATCAGCTCTAGGTAAAGTATATAATATATAGTTACATTAACTTATATCAGCTCTAGATGAAGTTACTAGCCTAGTTACATTAACTTAACATTAGCTCTAGGTCTAGTTACTAATCTAATTGCATTAAATTGTAATACTTCTAGGCCGAGCTATCAGTCTAGTTATATGTACTTAACATGCTCGCTCTTTCAGCCGTGGGTGCATTATAATGGGACGGTAAGTCCCACTATTCATTGGTAAAAGAGTAGCTCAATAGTAGGCGGTGGGCGGTGATGACTAGCTGCTTTCCCTCTAGTCTTACACTGCAAAATTACAGACGGCTAGCGCAGATAGCCCTCGTGTAGCTTTGCGCGAAATTCAAAAACAAATAAATTCATATTTAAAATAGTAATATGCAATGTACGTAATACGAGATAATAATAGATCAGAAACTCGTCCGAAATAAATTATAATACGTGACAGGTGAAACAATGATCATATCCCTTTGTAAAAAGATACTCTTCTTGTTAAGCAAGAGAGTCGTTCGTCAACTCTTCATCGTTTGCAGTAAATTATTCGGTAGTTTTGTTATTTAGTAAGTTACGTTATTGTTAAGTGCAAAACTAGACAACTGACAATATTAACTGTGACCATCACGAGCATCGAAATCAAATTTTTAGCGTGATAAGCTCTCACATACTGCTGAGATTAGAATACCTTTGGGGTAACTTGTACATTTTTATGTGCTTTCTTATTCCATGATAACTTGTGTAGCATTGAGAATTAGTGATAATGTTCAACACCGATGTTACATATCGTTTAAACAATTAAATCTATATTCGTATTTATGACGCAAGAATACAATCTGTTGGTCTTCCAATAAGATATTTTTATTATGGAATTAAGATGTTTATTTTTATCAAGAAAATATAGGCAGTTATTTGAAAAAAACTTGAGCAAAAAATCAGATCTTCTGTCACATGCAAGCCTCACTTTCAATAGAATTATTTTGTTCTTCATTCATCTCACATACTGCTTGTTACTATTTCAAACGATGGACCAATGCTTCATCACTATCTAGAACAACAAACAGCTGAGAACATGACTAACTCACGTCATCCATATAAAAACTAATAAATGAACCAACAACAGCTTTGTTTCTCATAGTCTTATAAAATTAAACAATGAACTATTTCTTATCAGATTTTTAATCTAGCTAGCCAAAAGTTCCGTTTGTTCTCATCTTTCACATTCCAAATAATCAATAAACTACTTTCATTTTTTTCCTATATTCTAAGCACATTTTTCAAATAACAATTAAACATAACCTCTTTCATCTTGCAGAATCCTTGCAAATATTGACCAGTAAATCATCATCATTGAAACTATTTGACGTTTCAGACTTTTGTCTACATTTTATTTATTTTTTCATATCATACAGAACATTTAGAACACGACAACAGAGCGGAAATAAAGTATTGATAGAAAGACATGAATCAGAACTACATTTTAACACTTTGGCGTTGGTATGTATTATGATTCCACAGAACATTGATCGCTTTTGGCAATGATGTGGAACAGCCTTTTATAACGTAAAATATTCACACATTCAGATCATAAAACACTGTTCAGACTAGTTTCCAATATAAAGTGATCCTTTGTCCTTACTAACATTGGAAAACAAAGGAATATTGTTCATTTTGACGCATAATGACCATCCATAAAGAGATTCTAACAAACTGTGCCCAAGCCAAGGTAAGCAAAATCTGGCGTATTGTATCAGCTGAAAATTCACAACATAAAAGATATTTTATGTGTTACAGGCAATAGCAAGTAACTTAATCAAGAAGGATCTTTGTCTAGAGAAGCTACACCAGCTGCTTCCACGACATATCTATTCAAGTGTCGCATATCTTTAGTAATAGAAGAACCGTTTTATTCATTTAAACACTGTTTAAGTTCGTCAATTACTTTCCTTTACACTTAGCTACAGTTCATTGCCAACTATGATCAATGTTTTAACAATACAACTGTATAGTATTTGCTTGAATATGTCGTGGATATCAATTTTGTACGATGTTTAAATTCTAAAAATCTATTATATGGTTGTAATGATACTATAACTTAACTATAGCAAGCATAGCCTCGACAGGTCGTAGACCTATGATCATATGTTTTTTATAGATAAATTATTAATCTTGACTTAATCACGTTTTACATGCATTTATATGAATACTCTTTATAAACTGATTTCATATAAATCTTTACAGTAACTGTAAAGATGGATATCTTTTTTTCTTGTATACCATACTTTATGTCATAAGTGTGTGTGCTTTTTATTACGGCAGAGCCACATTGGTCTATCCGCTGTGCCTAAAGAGGTAAATCGAACCCATAATATTAGCATTGTCAGTTCAAGACTTACCACTGTTTCACCAATGGATCTTTTTGTTATGAAATCACAAAATTTACAAGTATATAACCGTATTAAAAATATCCATTATAGTATTCATGATATTTATTGTCGCAATAATAAATTGGTGTAGTGAAACTATATTTAACGCAAGGAGAAATTGTGTACGCTTATGAACATAAACAAATCACAATTAAAAGTTGTCTTTAAGATGAAAATACTATGAAAGTACACGCCATTCATTGGAGAAGAAAACTAATTTTGGCGCAGCCTACCAATATTAATGGTAGTAATATCCGTGAATCTATTGAAGTATAATATAATATAATAAAAACTATTTTAAAGCTTTAAATTGTGATAAAGGATTAGAGGGACAGATTATCAATACATTGTGGAAAAATTCATTAAGTTAAATTCGTATGTGTATGTTATATCTTGATTTTTAAACATATATATCTTACAAAATATCGCATTCCTCACGATGACATCAAAAGAGGTAATGTATGAGACTGTGCCCAATCTCAAGTGAATTACCTTCAAGCAGTAAATTACTGAAAAAAAATGTGTTTTTTTATAGTGAGAACGGGGGCCAGTCTCATTATTAAACATTATTATATATAATTGACTTTCTTTAATATCTATTTTATTTGATATTTGTAAAAAATTGTTTTAATAATAAGATGTTTCATTTTTCAAATCTGTTGGAATTCCCAATTTTCATTTTCAGCAGAGACTGTTCACTATTTTAACCGTATAGAATAGCAAAACCGACTTTGAAAAAACTACAGTAAATTACTTCCATGTCTAAATATGCCGACAGTTTGTGTCTTCTTATAGCAAAGTCACATTGGGCTAATTGCTGAGTCAATCGTTAGTCTGTGTCCCTTGGCTAAACTTGTAGCTGATTTTGCTAATAATTTCACACAAAGCTACACGAAGGTTATCTGCTTTAGCCGACTTTAATTTAGTAGTGTAAGAATAGAGAGAAGACAGCTAATCATCACCATCCAACACCAACTTTTGGGTTACTCTTTTACCAAATAATAGTGGGATTGACCGTTACAATATATAACGCTCTCATGGCTGAAAGGGCGAACACGTTTAGTGTGACGGGGATACGAATCCGTGACCTTCGGATTACGAGTCGAACACCTGAACCTACCTGGCCAGTGTCGGACCCAACTCGATAACTCACGATTTCACCTCCTTTTTTTTAAAAAAAAAGTACATTAAACTTTTGTTACTCTGCTACTAGTTTTAAGGCTGGCGTAATTCCGAAACTCTTGGAGCTATGACTTGAATTAATAGCTGGGCACTGCAGTAGATATTTAGTCAAACTGCCTGCTATCAGAAGCTGGAAACAATAGAACAAGTTCACAGCTCTCAACTTCTGTATAGAAACTTTAGAAACGTAATTTCGTTTTTAACATTATCATGCATCACGCGCAAAAACCATTTTACTTCAGTTTACTATGAGAATAGCAAAATCATAAATTTAACTCTCATAATTTTCTTCAAAACCTTTAAGATGTTTTCACTAAAAATGAAAGATACTGATGAGAACATTTATTACATTGTTATCAGGTGTAACGTATAAAAGATAAAATTATAGCAAATTCAGTGATTCAGTAATTCGTTCATCATAACTCCTGTACTTTCATTTAAAGAAATGTGTATTTATGAATTTTTTTAAAAGCAATAACAGCTAACGTTGTCAATTTACCAGATACCATAGCTGTAAAAATATACACATATATATATAATTTCAAAGAATGTTGTTTGTTTGTTTTGTCCAGTTTGTGAGTCATTGTATTAGGTATTCTAATGTTCGTTAATAATGATAAATGTAATAAATAAAAAATGCAACTGAAATTTTTATATATTTTAATTTCGCAATCCAAGCTATGATGCAGCTGAAAGAACATTAGCTGGAGTAATCTTACATGCAGTTTTAAACGCAGTGTCCCTGTTTGTCTTTCAATTATGTATTAATTATTGTACTTCTAGCCCTGGTTAAACTGCATTGACAAAACGTTGCTGAAGTAGAGTTTTATTATTAATTGGAGAGAAACGTTTTTTTTTAAGTTTATTGAGGAGATAATAGAAAAAATGACAAACTGTAGAGAGCGGAGAAGTTGAAAATGAAATATTAGAAACAAAAATGGTTGTTTTTGATAAAAAAAAAAAAGAAAGAAGCAAATCACAAAATCAATATAATATGCGCGGAAACTTTGTCTTCCGATATTAAGACGAATTACGGAGGCATTAAGAGATAATTAACATATTTTAATCACATCTGTTACAATGTTCTCTCATTGACCTTATTGTTGCGTTAAGGATAAGGACAAGATAGTATAACTATTTAATATGAATAGTCTTTGTGTAGCTTTAAACAAACATTCATAACAAATACACCATTCATTTTCTAATAATGTTCTCACTAGCATCCTTCTATCCCTGTCAGGAAGTATTCGACTCCAAATGTCTTTGATTTGGTCTAATAATTCCGTAAGATGACATTTATTGCTTTAGTTTGTTTCTAAATTTCGAGCAACGCTGCAAGACTGCTATTTGCGTTAGCCGTTCTTAATATAGTAGTGTAAGACTACAGGGAAGGCAGCTAATCATCACCACCCACCGCCAACCCTTGAGCTAGTCTTTTACTAACGAATAGTTGGACTGACCTTAATTTATAACGCCTCCACGGCTGAAAGGGTTAGTATACTTTTGTATACCCGCGATTCGCGATTCGAACCCGCGACTCTCAGATAACGAATCGAGCGTCTTAACCACCTTGCCATGCTGAGCCTGATGCTAGTTATAACAATTATTGTTATGAAATGGTTTGTTTCTGTGTATCGTTCCATACTACAACTTCTGTGTATCGTTCCATACTACAACTTCTGTGTATCGTTCCATACTACAACTTCTGAATTTCCGATTGCCAAGAAGCATTTTGTGTTGTTTTTTATGTTTTGGATATGCCTTATTTTATTCATTTTTAATTGTTCGGTAGCATTTTTACATTTTTCCTAAGACTTTTATAAAATAAAAACACTGTAAATTATTTTTTCGGAATGCTAAAAATTACAGAATAAAAGAAAATATTCAAAAATGTAAAAACAAAACAAAGACGTACATTTCTTGAATAACTGCATTCACTCAAAGTGAAACTAGTTTTCGTATAGTTTTGCCCCCCAGTGGCTCAGCGGTATGTCTGCGGACTTACACGCTAAAATCCGGGTTTCGATACCATTGGTGGGCAGAGCACAGAGAGCCCATTGTGTAGCTTTGTGCTTAATTCAAAACAACAAAACAACAACAACAATCGTATAGTTTTAAGAGCCAAAGAAAGTAACATTTAATTCTGCATACAGCCTGGATACCTTTGCTAATAAACAATACTATTAGGCACATTAAATTGTGGAACAATAAAATTCTTGAATGAACAATGCATTATGATAATATATTTGAGGTAATTTTTAATACTGTAAAAAGGTTGTTTGTATGAATATTAATAGCGAAACTTGAGAAATGATTTATAAACTAAATACGTTTCCAGTAAATTTACACCACGAATATCTTAATATAGATGTCAACAATATTTCAAAGTATTGGTACATGTTTAGTCTCAAATTCCTATACCACAACTCAAATCATCACATAGTCGAAATAAAAGAAACTAGTAATTATACGCGATTTTTAAATAGTACTTCGACAGCGCACTTTATTTTAAAATATAGTAGGGAAACAAGTTAAACGTAAGAAGAAAATAGATTCACTTTATATTTAAATAAGTTATATTTAAGTTTTAATAATCTTCTCGTACTCGTTAAAACTTGCGTAAGTGAGTAGGTGCATGTATTATTTTTTAGTCGGAAAAATACTTTCAGAACTGTTGTGATGATATGTATTCGCACGTTGAATTCGATAGCAGATAAGTCCTAACGAATAGAATATTTAACTCAAAACCAAAACGAGAATAAGAGATTGTCATAGTCAACAAAAATCAAATGTTACAGAAGTTTTATAGATTTGTGAAGTAATATCTGCTATTAAAGAAGATATCACAACCTTAGGGTTATTGATTCAGTATTTTATTTAGTGTAAAAAAGATGTTTCATTGTATTTCAAAAATATTATGAAAACCGGTTTTATCTTACCTTATAGAAGCTAAATGATCAATCTGCATAGAAATTCCATTATCTGTTTACACTTAACAACGATAATTAACATTGAAGCTTTGATTTTATTTATCTAATTGTTCCTTTTAAACTATGTAATTGACCATTTTAATTATATAATTGTCCATTTTAACCATCTAATCGTCCATTTTAAATATCTAATTGATCATCTTGAATTATTTTGAGTCACATAATATTATAAGTCACATAACTTTTTCAAGTTACCATTTTCTGGTTATTAATTATTTTATTACACTTCATATAAGCTAGACAAGGTTCTATTTTAAAACCTTTTTTGAAGTTAAATGTCTAACGACATGAAACTCTCATGATCGGTTAGTTCTAGTTTGTAGTAATCTTTAAGCTATTGAGTTTAAATATAAGCCAGAATTATATCGTGTGCTCAGTGATTTTGTAAATTTTCCACGATAAAATTGCGTTAAGTTCAAACAGATGTTTTAATGGAAGATTTCAGAGAACTGATAAAAATAATGTTAAACTTTATTTATTTGTGAGAGGATCTGGGAAGTTAGGATAAAAGTTCGTCTTCTTTTAAAACCCCGTAATAAAACAAATACAAGCGTATAAAGGCAATGATATCCAGTGTTAATAAATGTTTTTAAAGTGTTCTATATCTCTTCATAACATTGCTTATCATACTAAATTTTAAGGATTATTTTGTCCAGGGCTTAGCATAGAATAGAATTTAGGGCACTAGACTTAAAATATGTTCTTCTCAAATATGTTGTTCGTCTATCAGCCGTAAAAGCTGTTATTATGTGACTGTTCGTTCTTAGAATAGCTAAAAGAGTTAGTGGTAAATTTATGTTGACTAGCTGCGTTTCCTCTAGTCTATTTTTCCTAGACCAGGGACGGCTAGAGTAGGTAGCTCTCGAGTAGATTTGCGCGGAGTTTAACAAACAGTCGCGGAAATTTTATTAGAAAAGTAATGAGAAAAAGCTCTCATAAATAAGTAATCATAAAAGATAGTAAAAGAAATAGGGACCGTGAGCTGCTATGTTCCTCCAAGTTATGGTGCACTGAACCCTATAAATTTAGAAAGAATAGTTTTGTTCCTGCATGATAAATTAAAGGTTGTTCAATTTTAAAACACGATACTAAATAAGTATAATATTTTTAGGTAAGAGAAAATAGGAATAGTTCTAAAAGGTATAGAAGAATAGTAGAGATAAAATTCAGTATGATATAGCAGTGATGAACATGCTATAAAAACATTAAACGTGATCACCTCAGTAATTTCGATAGAAGAGAAACGAAGAAATGGCATCGCTTCACACGTCTGTTTAACAATAACGATATAGTTTCATAAAATGACTCTAAAATAACGTAAAAAAACAATGTGCATTTGAAAATACATACACATAAAAATGTTAATCCATAATAAACTGTATTTTCTGAAGGTATATAAAGAATGAGCACATTATATTAAAGCAATTTTGAAACTACACCACGTCGTTACAGTTCATGTCACCACATCTGGTCATGCTCTATTCGACAACGTGCATTTTGGTTGTGGCTCTGTAACGTAGTTTCCATTGCTAAAAGCTCTGTTATAACGACGTTATCTTCAAAGCACACCCATTCTCTCTGAGGCTTTCAATAATCCATCTAATGTAGAAGGGCGACAATTTTCCAGTGTCTGTTTGAGCAGTCTGGTGCACAGAAATCAATAAGAGTTGCGTCCAAAGATTTTACTGATATCTTAGTATGAGGAAAACATGAATGAATACTCGTTCTATCCTCCAGTCGTAAAAATAATTCGTATACATGTGACTTGTTTTACTTTTAGAAGAAATCCTTTTCATTAAGTTGACTGGGGTATATGAACGGCTTTTGTGTTCGTACATGTTACAAGATGCCATATTTTCCTTACCACCGTTAGTTCTGTTTCTAATAGTTCTGGTTCTTCAAGTTGATTCATATTATTTTGTTTTTCAGTGTTAAGTGCAAGAAATATTCCCCCCTTGGAAATTTTAAATCGTCAGTCTAAACATATCCGTGTTATCTGAATGTATAAATATTTTGAATTGGAAACGACTGTTAGATGTCATTCCTAAAAGCGATCAATGTTCGATTAAATAACAAGAAATTTCATTATGTGGTTCTAATATATTCTGTTCCAAAGTTAAGTTATATTGGCTGTGGTTGTTACGTGACTTTCTGATTTGCATATTTAAGGTCACATAGTTTTAAGTATTTAAATCTCGTATCTTATGGAAAAGTCTAGCACTTTGTAATCAGAATTGGTTCGTTTAAAATGATAGATATACCCAATGAATTCATCGTGTTAGATGAATCGCAACAAGAAGTTAAGATTGATCATGTTAGATGGGATCTAGTAACAAATCAGAAACTAAACTGAAATAATTGTTATAAAAGGCAAACATTAAGTCAAACTAAATAAAGTGAAGAATAACAATACATATATTAACATACAGTGAGTGTTCACTATCTATGTAGTATTTATATTACACATACAAAATTATGTATAAATATATTATATATGGATATAGGATCTGCACTAGCACCCACAAATAACCCTAATTTGAAATGAAAAAGACAATTTAAGTACATAATTTCTGTACAGTAAGTCTCAAGTCGTTCGATATTTTGATATATATCCGTGAATAATCAAATTATTAATTTAGCTTATTCATTTTTCAGGCCTAGGAATGATAGAAAGATTATTAAAGGTAATTGCCTTTCTTGCACATTTATGTGCATGTACATGTGTAGGTGTGTAAACATGTGTGATGTTAACCAAACAAGTATCTATCTTCTTTTTTGATTGATGTTGGTTGTGCTATTTTAAAAAGTGTAATGTTCAGTATTTTGAATTAACACATACATTGTGAAATATTTTATAGTGCAGTAAGAAAATACGTTAAGTATTTTTTAACAAATAGTTTCAGAAAATGTTATTACAATTTAGCTTAACAAATCATTTAAGATTTGGATTTTTAATTTAGCATGCTTAATATTTTAAAAACTTCTATACTGGAAGCACCCAGTGTACTGTCAAGTTCCTTGAAAGAATTGTTTGTGTTGTTCCAGTTTACCGCGTTTTTTCTCTTGGATACTGAGCAGAAAACACATAGTTTTATTGTTAGAGGTAAGTAACACCTGTAGACTGTGTTTTTATGCTAACTATTAAATTACAGACAATTATAATACCAAAGCTGTGTATGAATTTATTGTAATAACATTATATACAACACTTTATAAATGCAAACATGCGAGTTTAGTGTATGTATTTAATGATCAAGTAAAGAGACGTTGATTTTAGTACATTATAAATGTTATAGGAGTAGCCTTCCACATTTAAAAAAATATATTAGGCACATGGAAAAACACACATGCGTTTTTGTGATATTCTGCTTTTAACTATAGAGTGTTGTTTGGCAATCTAGAATGTTTGTTATTCTATAGCAGACATGTTGTGCGAGTGTTTGAACTTACATGGTGAGATATCGTTCAAGATTTAGCCTTTCCATTCAAGATCTTGGTCTAACAATATTATCTTATCTGTTTCTTATGATAGCTTTTGTTTTGGTTTATTTCTATATTACGCACAGAAAAAGAAATTATTTTATAGAACATATACATGAAAACTATCTCAGGAAAACCAGTTTTTCTACTCACTGTTTACTTAAAGTTGATTACATATTAGAATATAGACTGCCATTACATGATTGGTCTATTAGTTTCCTAAATGCACTGTTCAACTTCTTAGTACTTGTCACGAAATTACGCAATGATACATAAAACTAGCAAATAATGTAAAGTAAACTTGCAAAAGCGCAGATAGCCTTTGTGTAGCTTTGCGCGAAATTCAAATCAAACAAACAAATTTCCGAAAGTTTATCGACTTTAACTAAAACGTTTATAACTAAAGCTGGTGATTGAATTAATATTTATATGTATTTTCAATCTAAATGGTATTTTGTGCTCATAAGAATTAAACGGCTAGGTTTTCGTTTGAATTTCACTTAAAACTACACGAGGCTTTTTAGCTTTAGCCGTCACTAATTTAGCAATGAAAGGCTAAACGTAAGGCAGCTACTCATCATTACCAACAGCCAACTCTTGTGCCACTCTTTTACAATCTATATTGCCCGTCGCATGATTAAAAGGGTGAAAATATTTGGTGGAAAGATATTCTAACCCACGACCCTCGGATTACAAGTCAAATGTTCGAACCACCTGGCCATGCCTGGCCGAAATGATCAGGTAAGAAGTTATTAATAATCGAATATAGCCATTATAAATTTTAAACCACTGATCACTAGAAAGATACGTGTTAGTATCACTTGCTGCCACCAGAGCTTACCCGATATCGAACAAAATAAAGGGACTGATACTTGCAGCTCGAAGCGCGCAGCATGTTCAGCGGCATCATAGAGAAAATCTCAGACCTAATGATCATTGATCTGATACGATGATTACTTGACCACTCACAAGTCAAAATCAATCACACTGCCGATGAATAAAGCCTGATCACAAATTATATATATTTGTCTATATAACAGTTATTAAGTTGTATGAATGAGTCAGTAGTAATACTTTAGTTATGCAACATATGTTTTTTTATCTGTGAAATAAAATTTATTGATAATATAGCTACCATTATCAAAATGAAGATTTTAAAAATAAGTTTTAACTCCTTGAGAAATAAATTTTTTACTCCTTCCATTTGTTTTACGTCTTTATTTTGTTTCTTTCTCTAGCTTGAAGGAAACATACACAAAATAAAACATAAGTGCTAAGGCTGGCTGTACACCCGTATTTTACATACAAAAACTACATGAAACAAACAGTCCGGCAAGGCCAGGTGGTTAAGGTGCTCGATTCGTACCCTCAGGGTCGCGGATTCGAATCCCCGTTGCACCAAACTTGCTCGCCCTTTCGGCCGTGGGGGCATTGTAATGTAATGATCAATCACTATTCATTGGTAAAAAAGTAGCCCAAGAGTTGGCGGTGGGTGGTGATGACTAGCTGCCTTCCCTCTAATCTTACACTGGTAAATTAGGGACGGCTAGCGCAGATATCCCTTGTGTAGCTTTGCGCGAAATTAAAAAAAAACAAACAAACTCAATTCTGACGGCTGTCCAATGACAGGTTAGCAGAAAAGGCTGTACCGTGTGATTTGTCTTAGTTAGATGATTCCCCAAAGTAAAATGCAAAGAAGCCATATATAATGACAAACCATACATGTGAAACACCCTCGTACTGAAAAAATGTAATATTTTTACTGCTGTTGTTTTTTTGAGACAGAAACAAAAGAGTGGAATATAGGATGATCTTTAGCTAGAGCTTTCTGGTTATTCTAACTATGAATATACAAACTACAACTTTAGAAAATATCGTTTTTGAACTAATCTTGGTGATGCATACAAAATAATTTGCATGGATGTTAAAATTTTCTTTTGCAAAAAAGACTATTTAAATATAATTTGTTCTTTAAATATTTATATCGTAAATAGGTAGCAGCATATTTCTATATAAATATATATATATTCTGTATTTGCGCACAACCACTTCCTGTTTCTCAAAATGAGCAGTAATAGTTCTTTACAGTTAAAATTTAAAATTTTGTTAGATTTATTTAAAGCTACAATGAACCAGTATCTAAAAATTATTGTCGAGAAGAAAGTGTCCCGTCATGTTTCCATTTTGCATTATTTCAACGCAAAAATTTTGTTTCTGTTTAGTAAAATTCAAGTTTCCTGTAATGTAATAAAAAAATATTTTACTTTTTAAACAGATTTACAAAAATTTATGAAACGGTTTAATTAGTAGTTACGTAAGCTCCGTTGTTAAGCGTTTGTTCTTCACTCAAATATACTCTTCAAAAAAAGAAACGCAAAAGGGATATTTTTGTTATTTTAAAGAGAAATATATGTACTAACATTACAAGCTTAGAGTATTGATGTTACACGTGTTAAGGCACTGATTGTCAGACCAAAATTACAATAAAAAATGTGCACATTGAAAACGGAGGAAAACATCGGATTTTTCACCAAAACGCATTCGTGTCCAATAAATTTGTTTGAGAGATCTGCATGTTCTGCAAGTGCAACATATGCAAAATCCCTATAAAAGTGACAGGTTCTCGGTTTCCATAGCTCAGTGTTAAGCCACCGACACGCAATACAATTACGCTAAGACTGACTGAAGCACAACGCAACAACGCCATTGGCCTTGGAAGCAGGCGAATCTCGATCAGATGTTGCCAGAGCTGTAAATGTCTACCCAAGCACCATCACAAGGCTATGGAATCGTCACCAATAACATGGATCAACTTGTGACTGTCCACGATCTTGCAAACCTCGTGTGACTACGCCCGCACAAGATCACTACATCCGGTTACTTCACCTTCGGGATAGGACCACAACTGCGACGTCTATTGCCTCAACCATACCAGGGCTGCGTAGGATTTCCGATCAGACCGTACGCAACCGTTGACGAGATTTTTAGGCCCCATGTGCAACCCATCATGGTGAACGTCAACGACGTTTTTCATTATGGCAACGCCCGTCCGCACACAGCCCGACTCACTACTGTCTTCTTGATACACCACAAAATCAACGCTCTTCCCTGTCCCTCCAGACCACGAAATTAAAATTCATCGAACATCTTTGGGACGAGTTGGACCGACGTTTGCGACGGCGACAACATCAATTGCAGACTCTACCTCAGCTTGCAGCAACTTTGCCATTCCACAGGATGTGATTCGTCATCTCATCGCTTCCATGGGCAGGAGATACCAAGCAGTTATTGATGCTCACAGAGAACATACTCGTTTTTGACATTGAGTGACGTTAAACGTCAACTAGTGAGCGTGGACTTCGCCTTTGCAGACTTTGTTTTTGGATGTTCAGCAATGAATGTGCAAAGTTTCACACGTGTCATACAGAACTACCCGGAATAAACTTATTAACAATATGTCTCAAATTTTGCCTTTTGCGTTTCTTTTTTTGGAGAGTATATTGAATGCGGCAGTAATTTGGAGTATGATAATTGACTCTATTTCTGAACGCCCCTGGTGTTAGAATCCGGAAATTCATCTCCTGCGGCGACATTGTGTGGCCCGACACAAAGAAAAAAATACGTATTTCTGAATAAATTAATTTCAGTTAGTTAAACTATCTAATTTCCATGGCGTTTGTAATTACTTGTAGAATTTCTGTTAAGCCTTAATTTTGAGAAATTGTTGCTTTACTATAGAATGATTGTTCAAGGATACACGTAGCGACATAAAGAAGAAGGTGTGTCTGCTGTCACAATTAACCTTTAGCTTTAGACTGCGTCAATTAAGCAGCCGTAGTAAAGGCTCTATACTCTTATATTATGTGTATATCTTACAACGATAGTAGCTAGATAAATGTAAATTTTGATACATTAGTGAGAACCATGCTTTAAATAAACATTTAAACCCTTATAGTTTGCTTACAACGGTTTTATGGTATCAAACGCAACTATGGACTAAATAGTCGTGTGGTTAATCAAAAACTTTTAATTAACTTGAAACCGATACATAGAATTAGTTTTTATTTTGAAACGTATGTCATTACTAACTCAATGATGCTATTTTAGTTTTTAATATTTAAAAGTGTCAAGAACTTATTTATTCACAGTTGCAATTACTGTAATGAAGGAATAAAGAATTAAGTCTGCGTATTACTTCATATTTGTTACTATAATTAGTGGAAAAATCTAAAAATAGCATGAATTACATTAAAAATTCATGTGTTTTGTTGAATAAGAAATTATTTCCCTAACGATAATTGTGCGTGTGCACGTTAATATCAAGAAACTTTGAAAATGTTCATGCTTAAATAATGTATCAGTTGTTATTTAATGAGAAGGCCCGGCATGGCCAAGCGCGTTAAGGCGTGTGCTTCGTAATCCGAGGGTTGCGGGTTCGCGCCCGAATCATACCAAACATGCTCGCCCTCCCAGCCGTAGGGGCATTATAATGTGACGGTCAATTTCATTATTAGTTGGTAAAATAGTAGCCCAAGAGTTGGCGGTGGGTGGTGATGACTAGCTGCCTTTCTTTTAGTTTTACACTGCTAAATTAGGGATAGCTAGCGCGAAATTAAAAAAAACACAAGCAAACAATCCTTCATCACATGCTGTGCATGCACTCGCAATTTTTTCATAATTGTAAATAACTTTATTTGTGTAACAATGTATTTAATGGAATAAATTTTTTGAAAGGAATTTCATTTCACAAATAACTCGGAAATATAAAATAATGTTCTTTGTCACTTGTTTTTATTATTTGTATTTTTATATATGTTTTCATTCTGGATTATAGCCTGTTGTTCATTGTTAACTTGTTTTATTTCTATAATACATACAAATATTACTTTACTACGCTATTTAGTGAAAAGTCAAACATATCTTACAGAAGCAAAAAGAACCAACACTACTCTAAATATACAATTTTTTCGATACTCATGAACAATCCTACTTTCAACATATTTATCAAAAATCTTTGTTCCTATTCACACTATGAACAGCAGTAGGTAATGTAGTGAATTCAAAATGGAGTGAGTCAATTGTAAAAGTTCACAGTTCTTTTAGTAGCACACTAAATGGAAGTTTAGATTTCCTGCCAAAACCAGAAACCTCACGATCCTATTTAGAATGGACTTTTAAGTGTTCACTCATCGATGAAATGAATAAACTGACTTTCGTTATTTTTTTGTTTTGTGTCTATCCAGTGCAAGTGCCATTTAAATCTCGTACTGCTATTGGCAGGGTTTCATTTTGGCCGGCAATATATTTGAACCTGCTTTATAAATTTTTTTTATAAAACCACATTCTTTTCGTCTTTTTATCTGTTATGAAACGTCACGTAAATGGTATGTGTTTAAATATATTCGCATATGATATAAATCATATTGTTTTGTTGGTTGTTAAATCTTATAACACACCTGTTGGGAGGAGCCCTTATGAAACCCATCAGGATTTTAATATTTTATGAAATATTTGTTAGCAAAATCTCTTATGAGCTCATTCCATGATTTTGTTGATGGCAAGATCCCCAATAAAATTTTGATCTTTGACTCATATATTAGCAGATAGACCATAAATATTGACAATAATCCCATATATTACTAAAAACATGAAATATTTCAATATAATATAATATGGTTTTTACTTTTCACTGAAAATAAACTGCGTTCAAATATTGCGTTAATACAAAACGTTACAAGAGGAAATTATAAATACAAATATTTGCCTACGAACGCAATGATCTAACAAATCGCTATCAGGAATGTCACGTTACATTCATCCTAACTACGGAGATAAAGAAAAGCAAAGAAAAGCTGCTTTATTAAGGCCTATCTATCGTCTGGTCGTACGTTAAGAAAAGCCCTTGTAAAATTATTACGGGTCATATCCCTCGTGTTATTCGAAGAATTGAGTCTATAATTAGCTCAAAAGTAAATAATTAGGTGAATACCTAGTCTATCTCAAAGCAGTTACAGTTACGACAGAAAGTGTTCGTACCCCTGCATTGTGAGTAGTTTTTTCCCTATAACTTGAAAAGTATCAAGATTAGGATAATGAAAGTACGGTGTGTTATAAATATTATACTAACACACGTCTACATAAATTTTTATGTAAATTGAATGACTAATAAACTGTTTATAAACAAATAACCCAACATAGGAGGGGCAGAAAGTGTTCGTGTGTCTCTTTAATGGTCAGTTGTGTAACCTTTCAGGTAAATTACTTGGTGCAACCTCTCTTTATAGCCCTCCATGATCGTTATATGTTGTCCTACTTTTTCAGCCTATAATATGTGACCGCAATTGTGTTTAATATTTAAAACAATGATCATCTGTATTTAATAATAATCCACCAATTGCTGATCCGATGTAAAATCTTGTACATCTCTGGCACGTATGTAAGGAAACATGAGTGAGTTGTTGTACAAGTTTTGTCTGTAAAGGTGAGCAGTGTTTAATTCGAAAGTTAACTTTAAAAAGGAAACTAATCTTAATTTAGGTAAAAATCAGAAATTTACTTTTATTGTCGTATCTTAAAACTATATAATAGGCTGTTTGCACTCTGTCCATCTTTTTTAATCAAACCCCACATTTTAGTGTTTATAAAAGCCAGAAACCTGTTACTGACTCACTGGGAGAAAAATTATTCTTGCTAGGAGGTTATGAGTTATTGAATTACGAGGTATAAGACAGAAAGGATTGGCGTCTATTTATATATATTTAAAGTACACGCAAATATGTGTGTATATAAATGTATCTGTTCCTTTTACGTTTCCACAACTCTTGATTAATTAGTACTAAACTTGACAGGATCACATGAAGGTCACTGGATGGAAGAGATTTGACCCCTCTCTAATTTATTATCTAATTTCAGAAAAAAAAACTACCAATATTGTATATTCTTAAACATTAAAATGAACCACGTGATCACTGTTGTTAGAATTAATGAAAACAGTGTAGCTTTCTTTTCAGTATTGGTACCTTTACTGCAATTTTAATGTTTATTATGTTAAGAAAGAATAGAATAATAATATCCTTTGTTACAAGCAAATTTTTATATCATCTGTCCAACGAATGAATACTCCAGCTAGTTAATACGTAAATATGTTTAAGATTTCTTTTTTCCAATAAAAACTTCAAACTGAAAAGTAAATTTGTGAAGTAATGACAACGCATCCCTTGATTGGTCGTACCCTCTACTGTGGACTGTGTTTCTGTGGTTTGCTTACTTAAGCTGTGGTGATGAGCCTTGAAAAGGGGTAACTGCAGCCATAACAAAGGGTACAAGGAACGCATTAGACTCGTAGATTCTCTTTGCAATTCCACCTTTGATGGAAAAGAAAGGAAATCTTTAGCACATTTTGTACATACAGCAATGCCTACTTCACAATAACTTACTCAAAAAAGGAAGCCTAGTACATTATAAGAGTTAATATTTTGAATGATGTTAACTTTAAAAACAAACTTAGTTCTTAATTATTCAATAGAATGTTTAGAAAGTCGAGTGGATTGAAATTTTTATGACTTAAATTTAACTTTTAGTGTGATCTTACAGTTAGAAATTTTGTAAACTTTCGTCAATTACATTATCAAATTTCTTGCTAAACAGTCAGACAGAAAGTTACTAAAATTTGTATTGGATACACTAATTTAAGATACACTTATACTTTAAACTTCTGTGCCAGATTATGTACACAGACAGAGTTACAATTTCCATTTTGTTGATTTGGAAACATATGAAATTCTTTCATCTTAGTAGGTTATTTAAGAACTTTGTATGAATTTGGATACCTTTTAAACTAGTTTCCATGGTAACATAAAGTTTAATTTGGTATTAATGATGGTCCTATATTGACACTGAAAGTCTTGCAGAAAACAGTTCCATTTAGTTGAAGATGTGTTTCTATAGATACGAATATCAAAAGCTAAAGAACTGTATTATGTGAGATAAGCTGAAATTTGTTCAGATAGCATCTGTTACTTTATTTAATGGTATATTACTGTGGCAAAATTTGGTTACTGTTATGTATATGTGTAAATATTTTGTAAACGACAACATGTCGTGTTGTGTTTGAATTTTCATTTGTTTTATTCATTTTTCCATATTGATATTATTGTTTCGAAGTTTAAACTAATATTTTGTTATTCATTTAGGGTAACATTTAGAACTTTCTTGAATTAAGTAGACCAATCATATGTTTGTTAATGAGTGCTGGTGACTTCGTGTCTAGACGTGCAGTCTCGTGCAAGAACGGAGACGCGCGGATTGCTCTCGAGTTGTATGGAACTTGCAAGATTGTTCGAGAAATAGGCCTACCGGTATAAAAGACGGTGACGGGAGAGAGATTCAGTCATCAGTTTTTATTCGAAAAAAGAAGATAGATTCAGTCATTAGTTTTATTCGAAGAATAAGAGTGAGATTCAGGCATCAGTTTTAGTTATTTGAGAAAGATTAAGTGTTTGCTGTGAATATTCAACTTGGATTTGTGATTGAAGTTAGATCTACGGAAGTTGTGATTTTATTTCGTCAATCTCTACGATACATCTCAATTACTGCTTGAGCTGAGAGACGGCAATTTCATTGAACTGTGAACTGTTTCGGAATTTCTTCGTGGGACCAAATTCACACCCAAGACTGGAATTTGAGACTTTAATTTTAGATCATTACATTAGATACAGGCCAGTACCGTTTTGTATTGTGATTTATTTTGAAGTTTGAAACTAATATTATTTTGTTTTGTAATTAATTTCGAATGTTGTAACTTAATATCTGACACTGTTATCATATAATTTATATTATATCTGTTATATTTGTTAATAGTTTAGTGTAATAAATTATACAAGCTGTTATCTGCGTTTTTCTGTTGCGTTTAGTCTACCAAGAACATAAAACAAAAAAGATACGTAACAGTTACAAATTAGCAGTAATTGCTATAAAACAAGACAGAGCTGGACTCTTTCTACGTACTTAACACCTGATGGCGTATATGACTTTATATGGCACCATGCCACAACGTTGTGACGTCTATTGCATTCAGTCTCTGGGCTACCATTTCATCCAATCGTCGCTTCTGCTCTTTGTTAAAAAAGTTCTTCCAGTCTCCAACTTCTCCCTTTCTAAAGTAATTTAATGACATTTCTTTCTTTTCTGACTCCCCACTCAGTAAAAACCTGGATATATTGACTTTATGAGCAGACTTCAAATTAGAAAATTCCGTATTTTCTACAATTTTTCTCACCAGGTTTTCATCATGTTTAACAGGTGTTTCAAGGAAGTCAGCAACTTTACAGACAACAGTCTTGTGATTAATTTTCATATCTTCATAACTTACAAAAAACACATTTGGATCGCATCGATGTTCAAACCACGAAAGAAAATGGTCAAAATAATTGCCATAGGGAACATTTCCTCTGTAAAAGTTTTCAAAGAAATCGTCAAAGCTGCCGTCAAATTGGTAAATTGGCTTCAAATTCTGAGCAAAGTGATAAAAAGAAACACAACAGTCATAAGGATTTCTAGTCACGTAGATGTATTTGGCTTCTAGACTGACTGGGGTAAGATGATAAGGTAAATGTATTCTCATTACACGAGGAGATTCCAGGTATTCAACTCCTTCAGCACCTACAATGTCTAAAAATGGCGCAAGGCGATGAATCATGTCATCAGCAGGTGGAAGAGGCTCTCCACTGTGGAGTATTTCCCAAACAATATATGACATCCAAGTTGTACCGCTGCGTGGGTAGGATACAACAAAGATGTCTTTTACTCTTGGTGTCATGGTTAATACGGATTTCACATTTTCTAATAGCATGTTTGGAAGCATGGGTAATCCAAGACAATCAACAGTTTCAATTTTCTCGTATTCATCTTCTCTTTCCGTCATCACTGAAAGAAAAGTGCTGAAACTAGGAAAAGAAATCAAGAATTCTTAAAAAGACAATATAATCTTAAATTCGAAAATATAGACTAAGTTCTTGGCCAAAAGTAAGTATTGTAAAGATAGAATCAAAATAGGAGTTTTTTGCTTATGAAAATAATATAGACACTACATCCAGCCTAGTTTGTTTACTTTTTTTAAGTCTCTAGTTGAAAGCTTAAAAATATAATCTTCCATTGTTTCTACACTTTTTGACGATATCTTTTCTCCTTTTTAAATTAACAAAATTTAATTACCTTGTTATTAGTATGCATTGGGTGAGATTTAATTTTAAGATAAAACATTTATAATTAATAAACGACCATTGTTTGTCGAGTGAAAATTGTTACGTTCTTCGAAAGTTTTCAAACTGTACATTCTAGAGTTCACTATAACAATGAAACATAAAACGTAACTGCATGTATAGAAGATTCCTTCTGAACGTTTTCACCTTTAACTGGCGGTTTGGCAGCGAGTACATTAGGTATGATGAATATCAGGGACAGTGAATGCGCAAGACAAACTTATATGACTTTCTATTTTTATTTTAACCTCTGGTTTATTTTCGAATTTTTATATTTTGCTATCAAGATCATTTTACGGTAATTTATTTATATTGACTCGTTATTTTAAACTACAAATTTAGTTTAATAGGATCACTCAAAAAGCCACCAAAAGTAATTTAGTGATGGTGGTGGGGAAGAAGGAAGTGTTGTTCCTACTGTTTTGAAGATAGATCTCAGTGTCCAAACACGTGTGATAGAAAGCACTTCTGTGTATTTTGTTTGTTTTAATACTATGTACAACTCACATTTTTAAGAAAGCACTACTAGAAGCCAACTTTATGTGTGTGAAAATGAATCCAAAGTGGGTAAGAGAAAAACTGCAAGATATTTGAGCTCTTCATACAGATGAAGTAGCAGTAACGACATGATATCACGGAGCTGCATACTTCACAAACTCGACTATTTTTATATATAACTATTTAGAATGTTAATTACTAGGCTTTCTTAGTGCTTTTTCTATTGCATGTTCTTCTCACCCGAACAGCACCTAGTGGCACAAGGGCATATCTGCGGATTTACAACACTAGACAGCCCACTGTTTAGCTGCCTACTCAGCTACAAACACACAAATAACCTAACAAATAATTCTAGTAAATATTTAGATCATCTAAACAATTCATCTGTGTCATACAAATAGTATTTAGAGTTCCGTTTTCGTTTATTTATATAAATATAATAGTTTATTTTATTTGCCTGTTTTATTATTAAGCACAAAGCTACACAAAGGATTTCCTGTATTCTGCTCACTATGGGTATCAAAACCCGGTTTCTAGCAGTATAATTCCGCAGATACACCATTATGATACAGGGGAGAAAGATAATAGTACTGTCTGTGGTATGTTTATGTCACTGTTTCGCAGGGTGTATATGGTCTTCAACAAAATTTGTATGGAAGTTCATTAAAGTCCATGTTGTGAGAGCAAGTACCAATTTTCAATTTAGCGGTTTTTATGAGCTTTTTGCGTTTGTTTTACTATTTCACTCCCTGTAAATAGATATTTATCAAATTTGGTATGGAGGCTCATTGGATTTATGGGAATACATGTACAAATTTCCAGTTTTGCAAGTTACATTTTTATTGGGCGTTTTCTACCTCATACTTTGCCCCTGTTGATGGATCTTCATCAAATTTGACATGCAGGTTTGTTGGTTCATTGCTGAGATACATGCAAACCTGAGCGTTTTACATTTTGTGTTTTGCAATTTCTATGGACCCATTTTTTCAATTATGTATATTTATATGTGTGTGTTTTCTTACAGGAAAGCCGCATCGGGCTATCTGCCAAGTCCACAGAGAGGAATCGAACCTTTGTTGATTTTAGCACTGTAAATCCGTAAACTTACCATCACAGGGGGACAATATAAATGGGAAGCAGCTTTTCATGTCTTAAGATAACCTTTCGTTAATCGTGAAATTACATAAACGTAGTTGGAGCAAATAAAAAAAGTACAGCTTCGGTTTTTCAAAAACTTCATTATGAACTGTGATATTTATCTAAACAAAATAGATTTATCACTTAACTTAAAATATCGACCAACTCGTTTAACGTCAACTAAAGTTTAGATTAGTGAAAGAAATATATATTTTCATTGGATGAATTGATTGTAGAGAACAGAGTATCTTTTATCGTTTTATCCATATAAACAAAGCTTCATCCGGACCCCTGAGCTGCAAAATTACTTAACTTATAACACATAATTAAGTATTTAAATATACAGGGATGGAGAAAATGTGGCCCTCTCTTGAAAATGTTAATTTTTATATATTTTACTGTGTAATATAAAAAGATATATAAAACTATATGTTTTCAGAACGTACTTGAAGAGATCTGTTGTGTATGACCTCAAATCCTAATTTTAACACCTTCTTTTGTAAACACCTGAACTTTTCATAATTTTAGTTACATGTTTTCATAAAAAAGTGTTGCGCACCTGCTGTAGTTTCTCATTCTTATTCCAATTATCCTAAAAACAATGAAGCAAGTTTCACCTGTGGAGTGGTTCCTAAAAAATATTTTAGAATAAGAACTGACACGATGGAATAGACAAGTCAATCACCTGATATCAGTCTAACAGAAAATTTATTTGCTGAGTTAAACCGACTAATGAAAGATCGCAAGCCAAACACGAAAGATGAATTTCCTAAGCTACTCAAATCAGGATGGCAGTCACTCACTCAGGAATATTTGCACAAACTCATTAAAATCACGCCCCGTTGATGTGAAGCTGTGCTGAAATCAAAGGGAATATCGACTAAATATTAACTTGTGAAAATGGTTTGTCTTATTTTGAGAGTCATTTTTACGTTAGACTTTTGTAAATAAAATTTGTTTGATCATTTTTAAGCTAACTGGAAAAAGAAGATCTGAGAAACTACAGCAGGTGCACAATATTTTGTAACATAAAATTTAAAATCACGAAAAGTTCAGGTATTTACAAAATCTGGAGTTTAAAGTAGGATTTGAGATCATACGTGAACAGATCTCGTCAAGTACGTTTTAAAAATATAGTTTTATATGTCTTTTTTATGTTACAGAGTAAAATATATGAAAAATAACATTTTCAAGAGGGGGCCACTTTTCGTCCACCCCCTGTATATTAGTATGATTCTTAAACACACCTACATATGAAACACTAAATGACAAATAACATGATATGCGAGTAACTAATCTAAGAAACGAAAAGGCTGTCACGTAGACTTGCAGAGCCAAAATATATATTACTTTCTGATTTTACAATTTTCTTATATATTCTTAAAAAGGTAATGCTAATTTATTATAAAAGTTTTCGCGTGTCGCCCATTAGAACTAAATTTATAAGAATTTAAGATTCTACTACACAGTTCTGAAGTTCAAACAAGTTGAGGTTTGTCTATTTTGAAGATCTCAAAATTCAATCTTAGGTTGTAAACCCGTCTTTATATAGAGGATGCTGGAAAAACACTATCACATTGTAATAAGTGCTGAGTGTCTTGCGTTTTGATTTTTTTTTTTATTTCACGCAAAGCTACACGACGGCTATCTGCGCTAACCTTCCCTAATTTAGTAGCGCAAGACCAGAGGGAAGACAGCTAGTCATCACCACCCACCTCCAACTCTTGGGCTATTCTTTCACCAACGAATAGTGAGACTGACTGTCACATAATAATACCACCCACTGCTGTGGGGTGAGCATGTTTGATGTGACGGGGATTAGAACTTGCGACCCTCAGAATACGAGTCAAGCACCCTAGCCACCTGGCGATGATGGGCCTTTATGGTTAACATCTCTACGTAAAATTCTATCTTATTTTATTTTTTCTTTTTAAAATTTTTTGAAGAGGCTTAGAGAGAATAGCGGTGATTTTTTAAAACGTTTCATTTTCTTTTTGGACCTGTACGTATGACGTTATTTTGGACGCAAACAAGAGACGTGCTAATTTTAATATACTTCAACAGCACTTCTAATAACTTACAGAACGTTGCTGCTACAAATGATGTATGCCAGTTTACTGAATACAAAAGTTGATAAACCTCTAGATCTTTCGTTTCTGATAATTTACATATCAATTCGTTAGTTCTTAGCGTGATTTACAAATATAATCATTTTATTAAAGAAAAAATAATGGGTGAGGAAGGTGTGGGCTAAACCGTTAAGAAATGTTTCTAAACAGACAGATTAGTTTACTACTTGACAACGAAGGTTGATTAAACGACTTCCTCCGCTGGGGCAGTGGAAAGTTTACGGATTTACAATACTAAAAATAGCGGTTCGATTCTCCTCGGTTGACTCAGCAGATTGCCTGATGCGGTTTTGCTAAAAAATATAATAATGAATTAACTTTTTTACACTTGTAAGTAAACTATTCTCACTTTCGAAGGGATAAGAAAACTTATTATAATTGGTAACAAACACTAATTAATAGTAAAATATTAAATCTTTGTAAAATGTTAGGTTTATGTTTTCGAATGACAGATATATAAAAAATAATTTTCTGTCTGAGGGTAACATCTGAATACACGTCTACTCCACTTTCTTTATATAACGGCAAAAAATATATACAAAACGTTTATTATATAAAACTTCTGTCAGATTGGTTAAAATCGGCGATACGTTTCTGTTAGCGCTCAATAAATTTTTTTTCATATTTTTTTACTGTACTGATACAAATACTTCCCATAATTAACACACTCTTTCACAGATTAGAAATGTGTACACCGTTTACTGCTACTGTCACACACAGGGTAATGTATCAAACATCAACATTTCGTTGTAAAATGACTAGGAATAATTTGGGTTTGGTTTTTAAAACTATGGCGAATTTCGTGAGTGTAATCTTTAGATATTCAATATTAATGTTTACGATATTTACAGGAATAATTATTACTGGTAATTTTATTTTAGCCCATGCCCTGGTCACAGCAGCATTCTTTTTGTTTCCTATTTCGAAATACGTATTTCATGCTATAGCTGCAACAGCTGCGAAGAAATGACCAGACGAACTTGTTTCGTAATGATGGAATGTATCTTCGTGAGCTGGACAACAGAAAAGTGCCTTATGGGCACACAAAAGTGGGATAAATGTGATATTTATTTCACTGAGGAATCCAACTACAGACAAATCTGGTAAAGTAATAAAACCAAGCAGTAGAAACAAAACGTGTAACTAAAAGAATCTAAGAAAGAAAAAAGACAAGAGATTATCCTTCTGTGCAACCATGAATTTTGTCCCCCTCTCTTCCCCCCTTCCCAAATTGATCGAGAAATATAGCAAACGTTTTGGTTGCGCATTTGCAATTTCAACCTGGCACTACAATCAAGTATTTGTGTTATAGTAAGAGATTAGTGTCTAATTTAATTAACCGAAACAGCAGGAAGATCTATATACGGTTCTTTTTATTAAATCGGTTATTGCAAGAAAAAAAAAGTTAATACTTCATATAATGAAGGCCAATCACCTTCAGTCATAAAGGTTCTCTACAATTTTTTGTCAAGAAAAAACAAATTATACAGATGGTAATGCAGTTGTTTAGATCCCCAAAAACAATTAAAATCACGTTTTAGTGAGTTAGTTTGTCATGAACATGTATGTGTGTAGATGTACATATGTTTGGTGATCTAAGCCTTATGGGTGGTATAAATTACAATACAAAAATAGCCTTGGTTCTTAAACTAATTGTAGAGACGTTTCTATATATAGCAGACCCGAAAATATTCAAATTCGAGGACATGCCAAGAATAATATGTACCATGATTCGTTTTCGAACAAATAAGCAAAGAATCTGCAGGCTGAACAATGCTGGTGTGAGTGTGATTATGGAAATTACAGTACTGTGTATTGTGTGTACACCTAACTATTTCGCAGGGTGTAGATGGATATTCACCAACGTTGGTATGCGGGTTCATAGGTCCATGCAGGGACACATATAGTTTTTCAGTTTTGCATTTTACGTCTTTCGGTTTTTTATGATTATCTTCGAGTGTGTTTTTCTTACCATAACTTCTCCTCTCTGTTGTTGGATCTTCATCAAACGTGTCATGAAGATTTATTGAATCTACTCGTAGATACATGCTTGTTTGTTTGTTTTTCTTATAGCAAAGCCACATCGGGCTATCTGCTCAGCCCACCGAGGGGAATCGAACCCCTGATTTTAGCGTTGTAAATCCAAAGACATACCGCTGCACTAGCGAGGGGCCATAGATACATCCAAACTTGCGGTTTCGTATTTTGTCTTTATGAGCCCTAATGCATTTTTACACTTACGTATAAGGGAAATAACTTTTCATTTCTAATGATAACCTTTAATCAATTTAGATAGCTTCTATTCAAAAGACGGGTTCTCCAGCTACTACCGAAATATATTGTTTAAAGTTATTTTGAGACTAGTCTAGTAGGGAACAGTATGTTGCATTAGTTACGTACAATATTATAATGATCCATTTAAAATATATTATTTTAAAAACGCAAATTGTTTGTTCTGAATTTTGCATAAAGCTATAGGAAGGATATCTGTGCTAGTAGTTCTTAATTTAACAGTGAAAGACTAAAGGAAAGGAAGCTAGTTATCACCACCCTCCGCCAGCTCTGGGGCTATTATTTTATCAACGAATAGAGGGATTGACTGTGACATTTTAATGCTCCCACGTCTTAAAGGGCGAGTATGTTTAGTGTGATGAAGATTCGAGCCAGGGACCCTCAAATTGCGAATTAAGCGCCCTAACCATCTAGTCATGCCAGTAAAAATCGAACCTGTCTTTTGTTATAACATTGCAATTACAGTGAAATAAAAATTAAAAACTTAACTGAACATTACAATAGTTAAATATCAGTTTTTCAAAAAGAAATAAATATTTGGGTATAAAATAATATTTGTAGATGAGAATGCTAGTGTTTCGAACAGAAAAAGTTTTATACTATTCGATAGAAATATTGTAAGCTACATACAATTAAACGTTGAAATCTTGCAAGTGAGAGTAGATACGTCTTTGTAATATAAAAATATGACTAAATTACTTTAAATTTACCAGAGTAAATTATACATGTTGCTGAAGATCTGTGTTTTTACATCTGCTTCTTACCCTTCACGATGGTAATAATACTGTTCTCACATTTCTCTTTACATATTTGGCCCCCCAGTGGCTCAGCGGTATGTCTGCGGACTTACACGCTAAAATCCGGGTTTCGATACCCGTGGTGGGCAGAGCACAGATAGCCCATTGTGTAGCTTTGTGCTTAATTTAAAACAACAACAACAACAACTTTACATATTTGTGCGCGTTCGTGAAGATAGTATAAATTCAAAGTTTCCGATTTTGATTACCATGTTAACTGCCTTCTTAGAACTAATTGGTTACATTTCAGTACATGAAGGTTAACCATTTTCATAATAATAATATTAAATTTGTATTTTTAGAAACGGTAAAAACTCGGGCGCAAACTGAGATAAAATTATATTGGCACTTACTTCAGTATTTATATAAATGTTTTGTTGTGCATTTTGGGTAAAAAACATTTGGTGGGGGGTACATTCTATGAATGTGTGTGTATGTGGCTATTGGCACACATTCTATAATTTGTTTACTTGTTTGTTGTATAACCACACGGATCCGCAGTCTATAAATCGAATATTCTAGCCTTATGTTCTAGAAATAATCCTATTTGTTACGAGGAATATAATTCGCACATTTCTTTCTATGCTCCAATGAGTACGCAAGAATTGCAAAGAGATAATTCAGTATAAATATCTAATTTTGCTATGCTAAATTAATTATCAAGACATGTTTGTATAACAGTAGGTATTTCTTCTAGTAAAGTAATTTAAACAAAAGTAGTACAGAAAGAAATTTAACAAGTTTTTTTTTTCAGAACAACGCAAACATGCCACTTTATTTTTCAAAGTATTTTGTGTTTAAACATAAAATAAAACGAGTCTGAGATGTATTAAAATCAAGTATTAGGAAAATTTTACAATTTTAATGTGTTTCGTAAACAATGAACTTATTGGCGAAATGTATTATTTTTTATGTTTAAAACATATTATCTCGTGGTCCCCAAGAGATTTCCTAACGCTAAGCCTCGTATTAGATTACTTCTCTCTTCAACAATGTTAACACATTTTTTTTCTGTATCGGCAAATGTATTAACTGGAAAATGACACACAATGAAATTTAGTATGAAATTCTCCTAAATATTATGCTAGTGGCACAGTTGTACGTCTTCGAACTTGAAATCGGGTTTCAATACCCGTGATGGGCTTTGTGCATAAAAACAAAACAACACAATATTTTGTTGTCGATTATTTTTGAAGTGAGGGCATATAAAACTTTTCAATTACCGACGCACTGATCGTCTTGGCTATTGCAGTAAGTATTTTCTCTTGTGTATTTTTTACATAAAAAATTATGTTGTGTATACTCAAAGTCATGGTGAACGTTAACATTGCACAAAACCTTTTGGCTGAACACAGATTGAAACGAGCCTGCATTTATTGTGGTAAACTATACACATGTGAAGGACGTCGTCAAGTCCACACAAGAAAGCTGTTGAGAGATGAAAGTTAAACAACTGTGCACTTTAATAAAATACTAAAATCCAAAGTCCGTTAATAATACGAGAAAGAAGTTAGCTCCTAAAAAGGTCACAACGGTTCACCGACCTCGCACATGTAATGTTTCGAAACCACATGTAAACACACAAGTCACGTAGATAGACTTGCTGGTTGATTTTTCTACGCATCTATTAAGAGAAAATCGTGGTAAACTCAGATTGTTTGATTCTTTTTTGTATAATTTAAAAGACGAAACATTAAATCAAGCTAATTTAATTTTAAGGTATTTCAACACAACAATTTTCTTGGTAAAAATTTGTTACTGCACTTTAAAGAAAGTCGAGAAATCCTCACTGAAGAAATCTAATAATTAGAACATGCGGAAGGTCATACAAAATTTACTTTAATGAAGAAAACTGGCAGTAGCTAAATTATGTCGTTCGTTTCACGAATATAACGTTAGGTTTTCCTTGTTTTAATATAAAAAAACTGATATTTATTTCATACAAGTAATAGTTCAAAAGAAATTCAACTGTTTCTATGATAATGTTGATCGATAGGATATGTTTTTGTAGAAATTCACCCCCTCTGGAAAAGTTACTACAATAAACTACATTTAAGAGAGAGCAAAAAAGTGTTAGATTTCCTTCTGCATAAAGTGTAATAACAGTTCCTGATGGCATCAACACAAACTGCGTCGGAGAATGTCAGTTCAATCTATCTAAACTATCATACATTAGTCGGTATGAGAACATTTAAGGCACAACTTGTTCTTACGAAGCAAGCTTCTACGTTTAAGGCACAATTCAGTCTTTACAAAAAAAACAACTGGTGTGATAACATTTAATGCACATAAAACTCTAAAGTCTAGCTGATTTTTTTCACTTTATTTGGGAAAAAATAGTTATGTACTCGCAGTTTTTACTTTTAAATGAATTAGAACGAAATAATATGAACTTACTTTTGGATAACCAACGACAGCACCACTCGAATGACTAATCGGGTCTGACGAGTTTATTTCATCCTGATAAAACAGATGTGCTTAGATCATGTGATAACATTGCAATTTGGAGTTCGTTAACCTTTACCATAAAATTTTACTTGGAAAAGTGTTTTCTTTTCACCACCCTGGGACTCGAATACTATCTGAGAAATGCTTGATTTTAGTAATTCGATAAACACCTCTTCATTTCATTCTAGTAAACATTCCAGAGTGTTGTTTGCAATGCTCATTACCTATGCATGGTATATCCCGCCTTAATGGCGACTGTTATGATTTTGTTTTTGTTTTGGTTTTGAATTTCGCGCAGAATCAGACGAATTCTATCTGCTTGTTTGTTTGTTTATTTTTAAATTTCGCACAAAGCTACTCGAGGGCTATCTGTGCTAGCCGTCCCTAATTTAGCAGTGTAAGGCTAGAGGGAAAGCAGCTAGTCATCACCACCCACCGCCAACTCTTGGGCTACTCTTTTACCAACGAATAGTGGGATTGACCGTCACATTATAACGCCTCCACGGCTGGGAGGGCGAGCATGTTTGGCGTGATTCGGGCGCGAACACGCGACCCTCGGATTACGAGTCACACGCCTTACGCGCTCGACCATGCCAGGCCATTCTACTGCACTAGGCGTTTATAATTTAACAATGAAAGACTAGAGGGAAGACACAGTCATCACCACCATCCTCAATTCTCGGCTACTCTTTTACCAGTTAATGGTGGGATTGATAGTCCGTTTATAAAACCTAGCACGGCTGAAAGGACGTACATATTTTGGCGTAACGGGGATTTTAACCCGCAACTCTCAGATTGCGAGTCGAGCGCTATAACCACTTGGTCTTGACTGTCATGAACAGTTCCTTTCATTATGGATTTAAAACAGCTACGTCTTATAAGTACCGAATCCAAACAAAACGTTAAGATCACGGGCTAACATTTTTAAAAACAAGGAAGTGTGTGGTAGAGATAAGCAAATTACTAATAAATGGGTTCAGAATACGATCTTGAGACCTCTCGCTGCTGTACGTTTTACAAGATTCATGTTAGCGCAAATTTATGTAGTGGGAATCGAACCCTAACTTATAGCGTTGTAATTCGTTAAACTTTCTACTAAACCACTGTGGAACGAATTTTGATGAAAAGATAAAGTGAAAGTGACAGCCAAGAGCATTCCATTGGATCTATTTAGATGCATTATTCCAGTAGCATAGCGCTATGTCTGCAGATTCAAAATACTAGAAACCGTGTTTCGATACCTGTAGTGGGCAGAGTACAGATAGCCTTTTGTGTAGCTTTATGCCTAACAACAACAGTATACATTATCTAAGTTAAAAATCAATATCAAATCTGTTACTTGTTGATGAAGAAAATATTTCATAATTTATTCGTAAAGCAGTTGATAAAATATTAAAATATAAAGTTTGTCAATTGTTTTACCTTAATTATTCGTAATTTCAGAAAGCAATAAGGTGGAATCTCAATAGCCGCGGCATTTTGAAATGATTTTAGCCAGAATTAGAACAAATTAATCAATGGTTCTTTCTTCCATCCCATTTTATTAACAATATATTTTGCACACCAGCAATACCAAGTTTGGGGCAAAGGTAATGTCTGATTCGATTTTATTACTCATCAGAACGCCCCCCCAGTGGCTCAGCGGTATGTCTGCGGACTTGCACGCTAAAATCCGGGTTTCGATACACATGGTGGGCAGAGCAAAGATAGCCCATTGTGTAGCTTTATCCTTAATTCAAAACAACAACTACTCATCAAACTCTCTACCAGCCTACCGTTAAACTGAAATAATTTTAGACAGGAGTGGAATAAATTAATTTATAAAACTTTGGGCGTGATCATATATTGTTATGTATTGTATGAATCAGATTGAGTAACATATAGTCCTTTTAAGTTTGTTTTTTTAATTAAGCACAAAGCTACACAATGGGCTATCTGTGCTCTGCCCACCACGAGTATCGAAACCCGGATTTTAGAGTGCAAGTTCGCAGACATATCGCTGAGCCTCTGGGGGGCTCTTTTTAAGACACGAAATGTAATAATTTATTACTACAAATTTTCTATCACTTTGTCGAGTAGAATTTAAATATCACTTGCAGAACTAATTAATGATAAAGAAATGTGATGTTCGTTATTAGGGCTCTGCCTTTGAAAAGCATGAGACAAAGCAACGTGTGTAAATTATTTATTGTATAAAGTCGAACTGGTAAAAGTGTTATTGTATAATAAACGTTTTATTCACGAGATAAAAGTCAAATTAGTACATGTTTTAATTATTGTATTATACTGTCCTTTTCATGATGAATTAAATCTATAGTTATGAGTGGCAAAAATGTATATATCATGTTACGTTAAATTGCGTATCATCTCATTGAAAAACACTTGACTGATAGCACTATACAACAGAATTTTTAAGAACTTTCTTGAATGTTGTAGAACGTAACGAGAATTTTGTAGAACTTTCCATAGTAATATATAATAAAGAGGCTCACCACTCACCACTTCAGTTTAGTTCTAGTTGTTTAAGTGTACACATAGACGTATCTGATTTTACCAGAGGTGGCATCGAGAAGCTGCTAGCATTCTGCTATTAATATAGCCAATTTATCAAGATAAGTACTCTGTGACACAATCTGCTGAAATATGTGAAGCCTACAAGGCATATTTTGGTATGCTTGCTAGCATTGAAAAAAAAAAAACTGTAGAAGGTAAGACGGACAATTTTTGCGTGAACAGTAAGATTTTATATTATACAAATTTTAGACCTTTTAAAATTTAAATATCGTTTAATTTATTATTTTTTTAAATTTCCAATAGTATAAAAAACATTTAAATATTTTGCATGAACCTCTTACACATTAGCTGTGGATGAAATAAATTTATAGGCCCGGTATGACCAAGTGCGTTAAAGCGTGCGACTCGTAATCTGAGGGTCGCGGGTTCGCATCCCCGTCGCGCCCAACATGCTCGCCCTTTCAGCCCTTGGAAGTTACAATGTTACGGTCAATCCCACTTTTCATTGGTAAAAGAATAGCCCAAGAGTTGGCGGTAAATGGTGATGACTAGCTGCCTTCCCTCTAGTCTTACACTGCAAAATTAGGAACAGCTAGCACAGATAGTCCTCGAGTAGCTTTGTGCGAAATTCAAAAATAAACAAACGAAATAAATTTATTCTTCATAAAAACAATTTTATTTTGCTTTTTTGCAAGATGGTACAAAGGGGAAAACAGAGCCATGAATTTCGTTATTCAAAGAATTTAGCGTGAACCCACTGACCACTCAAGCAATCGCTACTTCTGCTTGGTGGACTCTTCCAAACGTCGGGCTGGAAAGAATACATCTGCTATCATGTTTCTGGAACATGTGCCACATTGTCTTGATTTGCTTGTACCCACTCTGCTCAGAAGAGAGCAGCAAATCAGAAAAGGAGGTTGACATTGAAGATCCAGATTACAATTTCAAAGGTGCAACTGGTGAGAGAAACCATACAACCCCAACCAAAGAAACCTCAATGACTTGATCAGAGATCTTGGTCTAACAAATTTTGAACTTTTGACATTTAGGCTCAAGGAGTGGGACTTGTTAGATGAAAGTGTGCAAGTCCCAAGTGATGTAAATACATGTAAATCTTGATACATATTTTGTTTTATTCAGACCTTATGTTAATGAAAATGTACAATTTTGCCCGTTTTTACATAGAAAATAGGTTAATTTCTAAATTTCATTATCCAAGCTACAAAAGGAAAGTTTGTAGGGAATTATGGCCATTTTCTGTACTTTTACAACATAAGCAATTAAGAAATAATACATTTTATCCAGGAACAAAATTTGTGTTAGATAGTGTAGCTAAATGTATAAGTTTTAGTTAAGATATTGTCCTTTTAGGACAGAAATGTAATTAACTAATAAATTATTGTTAAGTGTCATTTTTAAGACGAATTAATTATAACTGATTTAATGTATATATGTATTTCCTAATAGCAAAACCACATCGGGCTAGCTGCAGAGTCCAGCGAGAGGAATCAAACCCCTGGTTTTAGAGTTGTAAATTTGTAGATTTACCGCTGTACCAGCGGGAGACATAATTCAATGCATTAATTGTAATTGATTTCATGAAATGATTGTTAAGCATCTTTTAAAGAATTATATAATTAATTATTAATTATCGACATGATGAGACATGTACTGCATGAGTCATGACCGCCTAGAAACATGCTTATGACTTTGTGATAGGATTGTTTACTTATTAATTAATTAACTAATGAATTTACATTCACTCTATTTTTCAGGATTAGCTAATTAATTAGTGTTAATCGACATTTTTATGATGATTTAATTAATTGTATTATTAATAAGACATGCACTGTTTGAGTTATGGCCGCCAATTATGGCGACCTAAGAACACGTTCTGTATTGTTTGTTTTGTATTTTTGAATTTCGCACAAAGCTACTCAAGGGCTATCTGCGCTAGCTGTCCCTAATTTAGCAGTGTAAGACTAGAAGGAAGGCAGCTAGTCATCACCACCCACCGCCAACTCTTGAGCTACTCTTTTACCAACGAATAGTGAGATTGACCGTCGTTTTTTTGCCCGTTTTTACATAGAAAATAGGTTAATTACGAGTTTACGCGGTTTACGAGTCAAACGCCTTAACACGCTTGGCCATGCCAGGTTCAAGTTCTGTAGTTTGTAATACTATTACGTAATCATCCATCATGACCACCTGTCTGATATCGAGCTACAATTTCAGCCCTCCATAAGTTTTATCCCTCTGGTGACACTTTGTCGAACTGTGGCATAATGATCGCATGTCATGGCGTCCTAGCAACGGGAACCAAACATTTTAACAACATTTAGAACTATGACCTTTTTATTTTTAATGACATCCCCCTCTCCCTCTCTCCAAGACAGTCAATCAGCGTGAGGCGGTATCTTTTGGGCAGTAAAGTACAAGGCTTATTAATAATAAGCCTGTTTAATATATATATATATCTATGTTAAGAAGCATTCATAAATGATTTTTTTATGTACCTGGTAAACTTAATATAAAATAAAATAAAAATGCTTGTGTAGGTAAATATTTATTAATTAGATGTTAGTTATTAAAATTTCGGATTTTATCTACATAAGCCGATAGAAAGTTATTACTTTTACTTCCACCCAAGTTACAGTTCTTCTATATAAATAAAGATAACTCAGGAAAATCTGTTATTTCTTCAAGGGAAGAAACGAACAGATAAAGAACGTCTACGCTTAAGCATCTGGACACATTCATCTTAGAGTATGTTTTTAATACTTCAGTGAGAATTATTTCTAAGTCTAATTGTCGTATAAAATCACAGGAAATTATCGTAGCATGACAGGACTCTATTTGGTGATGATACGAGATCTAAATATCCATTAGCAATCCAAGAATAGGTGGAAAGCATTTTTTTTCTCAGTATATCTTGATTTTCTCTGCGCTAAGATGCTGATTTATCATGCTGATGTAACACAAAGATTTTCTCCACAGGGGATTTTATCAAAGTATATATTTTTCTCGAATACGAATGATAAGGGGTCGAAATCCCCAAGAATATCCGTTCTGTGGTAGGTCTTCGAAAGAACAAAAGTATAGAAACTCTTTAGGTGATCTATGATGCTGTTTTTCAGAAGGGTATTCGATATTTTATTCTAGTAATTTCAAATTGAGCCTAAGGAAGACAGTAGTGGCTATGGATAGTGCAACTTAGCAGCATCGTGCAGCTGCGTTCCACATCGCTAATACTTAATAAAAACGATCTGCAATATGCGCAGTGAAAACATACAAGTCATAGACAAAATCAAGTAAGGCTTACAATATTGTACATCTCCAATCATGGTTGGAAGTAAAAACAAACTTGACCTCAGGGATAAAATTTTGTTTTCGTTGTAAAGCAAATGCTATACAATAAGCTCTTTGTTCTCTGCTCACTGCGGTTGTCAAAACCCGATGTTCAGCATAATAGTGAAATACCAGTTAATATGCTAGGGTATTTATTCACGTTTAGGCTCATCTATAGTTGGTGTTCTTAAATTTATTACATATAATAGGTAACATTATATTGCTTTTAACATGGAAGGTAAATAGATGGATAAATAACTGTGGAGTATAACAGATAAAAATTAGACCCAATAACATTTTACACTGAATCAATGTTAACTCAATATTGTTCCTAGGCATCAGTGTTTGTACCCTTTACACCAAATTAATAGAGTCAGTGTTATTTCTAGTCGATGACTGTTTGAACCTTTTACGTCAAATCAGTAATGACTAAGTATTATCCTCAGTCATTTACTGTTTAAACCTTCTATGTGAAATCAGTAATGACGTAAAATATAGCCAGGTGGGTTAAGCCATTCGACTCGTATTTTGAGGGTCGCGGGTTCGAATCCCCGTCACACCAAATATGTTCGTTCTTTTAGCTGTGGGAGCATTAGAATGTTTCGACCAATCCCACTATTCTTTGATAAAAGAATAGTCCAAGAGTTGGCGGTGGGTGGTGATGACTAGCTGCCTTTCCTTTAGTTTTGCACTGCTAAATTAGGGACGGCTAGCGCAGATAGCCCTCATAAAGCTTTGCACGAAATTCAGAAACAAACAAAAAAACACAAACTATTCCTAGCCGCTCACTGTTTTCCCTTAAAACATAACATAAGCTCGAAACATGTGAAATACGTAACACCATTCTTGTTGCTACAGAAAAAAAAAGCAGATGCTACAAAGATACAAATAAAGAATCTGTAGAAGCATAGTGTAAAATATAACATCATATTTTACACTATTCAGGGAACATTATTTATTAGAGGGTTTTCATTTCACGATGCAAATGAAATAACACCTCCCAATTTTGTCAATCATTGATTGATGTTCTTAATCACACAGTTTCAACTCTTATGACCTTCTTTAGTGATGAACATGTTAGATTTCATTTTCAAATGACACCTACGGTAAGCTGTTTTTGTTATTTTATCATAACAAAATACAAAAAAAATGTTTATTTTATATGAAACCTAAGATGAAGGACAATGGGATAGAAAGTAATAAAAAATGTTGGGCAGTAAAAAACATGTAGCTTTATTGGATGCCTTAGTTGAATACATAGAATCATTTATCTTAAGAATTTGGCTCCATTCATTGATGCCAAGTTATCGATAAATCTGCAGGTGTGTATTAAAATGTTCATAAAATGGTTGTTATAAATTCAAGAACAAACGTGATTAATAACTTATTAGTTCTATATGATTACCTAAGTTTTAATTACTGATTAGTTAATAATTTCTTATAGATACGAATAGTTAGTTGTAATTTAATAATTATGCTGCGGTATTTAAGGGAGTTCTGATGAGGGCTAATGAGAACCATAGTTAGTTCTAATTCGTTTAAATCAACAGAAATTATTGGTTTGGTTATGATATATTTTAAATTGATAAGTTCGTGTTTTTGATTTGGTGTATCCCAGATGTCCCACTGTGTAGCTTGATGCTTAATTACAAACACAATTTTGATTTGAGGAATAAATTATTTTATACAAGAATTATTGCATCTGCTAATAAAATCAGTAAAGAAGAGAGCTATCTGCTTTCACGTATACATATGATATTCTATAATTTCTAACAATTTAGAAATCATGAACTAATTATATAAGTCTAAGTTTAATAAAGAAGATAAAATACCATGTTGAACAAACCGATTAGAGTTTTTAAAATCCTATCCAAATCAACCGTGGTGAGAAACTACAGTACTATTCTGTATTATCTTATTTCTAAAATCCTTGGAGTAAACTACAAGTAGTTTTTATTTATGCTTCACATAAAGGTTTTATATCAAATAATAGTATAAATAAAATTCTAAGCATGATTTAATTAAAAACCTAGCCGCATTGCTGTGAAAACGTAGTTATACCATATGAATAATAGTGTAGATCTATCTAGAGTAAAAAATAAATGATAATGCCAAGAAAAGTTAAACTGGTACATCTTTTCTAATACAACACTGACAAGTCGTTTTTCGTAGTATAAGCTTACTTGGAAAGTAACAACGTACAGCTTTATGGAGATAATAGTAAACCTTAGGTATCAACTTAGTTAATATTCAACAGATGTCTTCTAGGGTTGCTAAGAAGCAGTTATATTACCATAACCCATGTTTTCTAATGCATATTTATGACACGTCATAAAAGGAACACTTTCGGCTTCAGCATACGCAGTATTGCTTTTAACTTAAGTGTATTGTGAAGTTATAGTAAAAATAAGTTATTGATACACGTACAAATGACTTACTATCTGTGATTTGCTTACATAAGCTTATATAAAAAGCCTATTCATGAAGGAAAAGAATCAAATAAGTACAAACATTAAAGAACTGGGCTGTTTTTACCCGCCTTTACGAAGATTACGGTTTTATTAGTACAGTATTTTATCGTGTTATGCATGTAGCAGTAAAAGTGCATTTTTACAATAATATTAGGTTGTTGTTTTTGTCTTTTTTCTATAGGAGCTTTGCCAAGTGAATTCATATAAACGTCACTACAGTGTTTTGCTCTTTATATAACTTAGCAAAATGCGACCTACATCATTATCTCATCTTCAGGTACTTGCAGAATGTGAAAAGCTCACAAGGGTTCCGACGCTTCATTGGAGCTGTCTAATCTGTACAGAATAACGTATGTCAAGGATTAGCTTATGATATAATACATTTCTGTTGGCCACCAACTCTTGTCCCCCAGTGGCTCAACGGTATGTCTGTGGACTTACACGCTAAAATCCGGGTTTCAATACCCGTGGTTGGCAGAGCACAGATAGCCCATTGTATAGCTTTGTGCTTAATTCAAAACAACAGCCAACAACTCAGTCCTGAGAGTTATTGTACCACCGTATGTCTGGATGTCTTTTGGATGAGACAAAAGTGATCAAAATCTATTTCTTGCAGTTACTTTCACATTCTGTTTTGTTGAAAAGAATTGTCCTAGCCCATGGTTGACGTCATCTGTTAATTAGCGTGCCTTTGAATGTCTAGTAGTCTTTGCTAACCGATTATCTATCCTTGTCTTAAAAACTTTTTTTTCATCTACAACTTTTTCTACTTCCTGATTTTTATTGAAATTTCTGTCTCGTTGTATAGATTGTGAGCTTACAGCCTTTAATTTCTCAATAAATGTTATTCAGCTGCAGCTGATCGGGCCCCATTCAAAAACAGACACAATCTTTACCTTATTTATCTTAATGAATAGTGAAGCACACAAACCATGCATACTCTGTTTATACTGGTGTAATTGTTACACGGGACACATTTCACTGCACGTTTACTTATTGACTTCTGAGTAAGTTCAACAAACAAATAAATTACAAGGTTTCTAATTTCCGGCCAGACAATAAAGTTCACGTTCCTATGTCTGACTCCTCGTGCATTAGTTTGGAGGGTGTGATACGATCATTTAGAGAGAGAATCTAGTCTGTAGTATAAATACGAAATTGATTTGAAAAAAAAGTATTGCCAGAAACCAAGGTATATAAATCAAAGTTATAAAAAGAAAATTATAAAATTTAATCTATAAATACTGATTCGCAAGCTAAAATGTCATGCGTATTACTTATTTCGTTGATACATTATGTAAGTGTAGTATAAACTCGAGCCTACGTTCTTTTTAATACCATGAACTTTAATGAAACGATTTAAATTTTTATTTTCAATATATTTAAATCTGAAAATTGTAATTCGTGATAGAAATGTCCACTACTGTAGAAATGAGTTACATTTCTCTTGTGCTACTCTTTTACCAACGATTAGTGGGATTGACCGCACATTATAATGCCCCCACGGCTGGGAGGGCGAGCATGTTTGGCGCGACCGGGATTAAGTTAATCTAATTCTGCTTAAAAGAATTTCAAATGCTACGGCCATTGAGAATTCCATCATGTGTTTTGTGAAATTTACCAATCACAAAAACAATAACAGTAAAACAATCCCTCCAAACCTTTTAACCTTGATGATGACCCTATACAACAAAAGTTGTAAATTGTGTACTCACTTCCTCAGAGACCCGATATAACCAGGTGGGTTTAGGCGTTCGACTCGTAATCTGAGGGTCACGGGTTCGAATCTCCGTTGCACCAAACATGCTCACCCTTTCAGCCGTGGTAGTCATTATAATGTGACGGTCAATCTCACTATTCTTTGGTAAAAAAATAGCCCAAGAGTTGGCGGTGGGTGGAGATGATTAGCTACCTTCCAACTAGTCTTACACTGCTAAATTATGGACGGCAAACGCAGATAGCCCTTGTGTAGCTTTGCGCGAAATTCAAAAAACAAATAAACACATCCTCAAATGTTGGGTCTAAGTGGGTACATGCGGAGCTATCCTATCATTCTTAAACATGTGTTATTTTATCAGAGTCGTACAAAGGAATAACAGCTTCCCAAGTTTCTTTCATGTTTATGTAATATAATATGATAAATACAGTTTAACTACCATAAAGATTGTCTCAGAATATGATTGCCTCGTTCAACATATGATAGAATGGCTCAGCATGTGCTCACGTGACATCAAAGATTTGAGGAAATAAGTACAAGAAACATGCCATTTAGAACTTTTGATTTACGGAACCATCATTAACACAGAATATTTTAAATTTATTATTTTCCAATTGGTGATGCACTTGAGTGAGAAATATTTGCACAGCCTAAAGTGAAACTTCATAACTTGTTAGCAGATGAGTAGTTACTAATTATTATTTTTATATTATTAGAGTTCTATGATCGTAACGTATCACTTGTAAAGGAATTCATTTGTGAGGATGGTTTAAACAAAACAGGTTATTTATTGTTGTTCATTTCCCTAACTCAAAATCGATTGTAACTTTGTATCTGTTGGTTTGGATTTGTGCAATCAATATGTATTGATATATGTATACATATATTCACCGTCAGTAAATCAGAAATTCTAATAAAGTTGCTTGACAGTAACTTTGAAAACGACTAAAACGTAAAACAAATTTAATGAACTATAAATATTCTGCCGTTGTTGCGGTGCAGCTAAGTAAAGAACAACCAACACACCATGATTTAATAAAATCCAGTCGCGACGTGGATTTGCCACGGTAGTAATTAAAGTCCCATTTTTCATTCTGTATTTAATTAACATAGACACTAAGCCTAACGCAAAGCTCTTGTTAGCATCCACTTTTCGTATACATCTACTGCTACGTTGTTTTCCAAGGTGACAGTTTCAGCGTCTAATCTTGATTATTTTAGTACAATCGATGAGCTACAATGAAGAACCATTAAGAGTTGATTTCACCCTGGGTTCCACAAGCTTTAACTAGATGCACAATAACAGAAGAACAGTAGAAGTTATTGATTTTCCTGACAATATTTTTTCTCATCCGTGTTGATGTTGTTTTAGCTTTGTGTTTTAGTAAAATAATATTATGTTACAATATTTCAAAATTATAATTATATATTTGAAAATGGAAGAAAATGTTTAAACCAGCTGCATGTAACGTGGCTCTTCACTGCGTAGAAAAATGAAAAATATATACGTGCATCAATAATAACTCACTAGTTTATTTTATATATAGTACAGCTTATGTACAGCATCATTAAAATAAAGGTCATATAACTGAAAGACCACTTTGGAGATTTTGAAATAATGATATATTTTACACCTACATATTCGTGCTCTTCTTTACTCAATAGTTTGAATTCCCGTCACATAAAACATGGTCGCCATGTCACCTGTGGGGGCGTTATAATGTGACGATCAACCCCACTATTCCTTGGTAAAAGAGTAGCCCAAAAGTTAGCGATGGGTGGTGATGACTAGTTTCCTTCCCTCTAGTCTTACACTACTAAATTAGGGACGGTGAGCACAGATAGCCCTCGAGTAGCTTTGTGCGAAATTCCAAAGCAAACAAACAAACAAAAGAATAATGAATCATAAAAGATATTTTTTTATCTTGTCACAGCTTATTATAATGGTGAGCAATAAATTTAGTTCATGATATTATTTAACATAACGACTAAATAGTGTAGATTTGTTGATTATGCTTCTATTTCTTATTCGTAAATTAATCGAGTGATTCTGCTTTTTGTTGTTTATCGTCAACTACACAACAATATTAGATTAATAGCTTTCTCTATTCTAACAACAAAACTTCGTCTAGCTCATTTCATTTCAGAATACACCAACCTCTATAATATTCAAAAATAATCGAAGGAGAAGCGGAAATGTTGAAGTCCGCGAGCTTCAGTTGACACACGCCAATCGTCAAATCCTCAGATTACCACAGTTAACAGTTGCGATAATAAAATTTTGTGTTTTTTTCAAATCATATTCAAAGTTTGACAAATTCCTCGGTTTTTTAGTATATTCACGAGTAGACAGTCACCTATAGCATTACGTCTACTCATTCCTAAGAACAGTTGGGACACGCTAGTTTATATCAGATAACAACTGATTAGATTTTAAGCATTAAATTTTTAGGGTAAAAATAAACGTTTACTTCCGAACGTAATTTAAACACACATCTGATTATGATCACTGTCTTATTTATTGTAACATTTCTATAGCTGTTTCTTATACACATCTAATTTATGACTCTATATGTTTTTGTTTGTTCTGTGTTTCAGTGCAAAACTACACAATGAGTTACCTGCAAATAGTCCACCATGAGTTTTGGCATTTAACCTTGTTTTAAAATAAATAGGACATTTTAGCTAGGCTTAATACAAACGAGACATTTAGCCTAGGTTGAAAATAAATGGGACATTTAACATATATCTAAAGCAAACAGAACATTTAACGTAGGTTAAAAACAAACAAAACAGCGCATTTTTTATCTCTATTTTTCGTAACAGCTTAAGAACAAACTACTCCTGAGAGGTGAGAATTTTAATCCCAAAATATGAATAAATATTAGCATGTATTTATTTTTTATACAGTTTGACTGCATTAAAAATTAGAATATATTATAGATAAATATTCTTATATACTTGTATTCTTTCAAATTTCATGATGATCAAAAGTGTGTTTATTTTAGATATTCGCGAGAAGCTACACAGGAACAATGTACGCGTAGCCATCTCTAATTTCAAATTAACAAACTAGAGAGAAGGAAATTTGTGAAAAACACCCACAGTTATTCTTTGGCCTACGTTTGTCTGATCGAACAGTGGAATTTTATCGTCGCTCATGTCGTTCATTGAAGTCCACAAAGAGGAAAAAGCATTTTTGCGACAAGGGCCACAAGCCACGAGTGCCTGTTTTCACAATTAAACAGGCAGTTCAATTAGTTTAATTGCTACTAATGAAATCATTTTCGAAATAACCTGCTTTGATAACTTACTAACCAGATATTCAGACGAAATAATGTTAAAAATTACATGTTTCAGTAGCTAACTAACAGAACTTCAAACGAAATAATGTTTGAAACTACATTTAATGTAGAATTACATTTACAGAAGATCTTGAAAAGTCTTTTCATCAGTTTTAATTGTTTAGTTATTCCAATAATATTTCAGTATTGTTAAAATTGAGATTAAATATCTATATATCCACAAATGTTACAAAAATACATAGGCTTTCATTGAGTGTCTAACTTTTTCACATGACTGTATGAACAGTAAACAAGTGAACGTCGTTAAAAGTAAACTCATTCTCAAACATAAAAAGGTTTTATGTTTTGGACTGTTTTCAAATTAGAGCATTTTCTCGAAATTTAGGCAAAATATGAAGTTTCTTTTTCAAATTACTACCATGTTTATTACTAAGGGAAACATTAGCCACCTGACATTTTCAACTTTTCACTCAGCACGCTTTTTGTTTGTTACTTTAATTATTTAGTTGAAACAAAATATGAATAAATATTAGCATGTATTTATTTTTATGCAGTTTGACTGCATTAAAAATTAGAATATATTATTGATAAATATTCTTATATACTTATATTCTTTTAAATTTCATGATGGAAAACAACATTGCAATATGATGGACCTTTCGATGAAAAGTCTTAGAATAAGAAAGTGCCAGCGTTGAAACTATTGTAAACCATGAACATGCTAAATAAAATTATGAAATGTTGTCTGTAAAGTCTAATTTGTTCCATAATTTAAGGTCATGGTGTCAAAAACTGGAATGACAAATCTGTTTAATTTAAGGAAAAGGTGGATAATTTCAGTGATGTCGAGAAACCCACTTGTTGAGAATTTTATATGCAAAAACGGCTCGTTTGGGTTCAGAAAATATTTTAAATAGAAGAGCAAACAACGTTTCGACCTTCTTCGGTCATCGTAAGGTTCACAAAGAAAGAGGTAACTGACCGAAAGCTGACCACATGTTTGGAAGGGGTTGTGTAACTGAGTGTCGCAATGTAGAGGGCGGGGTTAAATGTTTGAATATATAATTTTATCTATAATATTAATATAGGTATAATGGCGTTCCTTTATATTGGTTGATTTTGGGTTTGAGTTGTTGTATAAGTAAGGCTTCTTTAATTTTGCGTTTGTTTATGTTTGTTTCTTTATTAAGTATTTTAGTGTTTTCTATGGTTATGTTGTGTCCATTTGACTTGCAGCGTTTGAAAACGTGTGAAGGTGACTTTTTATGTTCTTTGAATCTGGTTTCCATTTTTCTACTTGTTTCTCCAATATAGAAGTCGTGGCAGTTATCACATTGTATTTTATAAATAATGTTGGTGTGGTGTTTGTCAGTGTAGTTCTTACATAGTATAGACCTTAGTTTTGTGCCTGGTTTTTGAATAAATTTAGTTTTAACTGGGATGTTATATTTTGTTACTAGTTTTTGCCAAATGTTGGTTATTTGTTTGTAGAAAACATAATACGCACACACCTAGACAGAAAGCAAAATCAACCAACAAAAGTAAATATATCTCACGAATCAAAAAATCACGAAACCATATACTGCTGTATACCATATATTCCTGACATCAGCAAACAAATAACCAACATTTGGCAAAAACTAGTAACAAAATATAACATCCCAGTTAAAACTAAATTTATTCAAAAACCAGGCACAAAACTAAGGTCTATACTATGTAAGAACTACACTGACAAACACCACACCAACATTATTTATAAAATACAATGTGATAACTGCCACGACTTCTATATTGGAGAAACAAGTAGAAAAATGGAAACCAGATTCAAAGAACATAAAAAGTCACCTTCACACGTTTTCGAACACTGCAAGTCAAATGGACACAACATAACCATAGAAAACACTAAAATACTAAATAAAGAAACAAACATAAACAAACGCAAAATTAAAGAAGCCTTACTTATACAACAACTTAAACCCAAAATCAACCAATATAAAGGAACGCCATTATACCTATATTAATATTATAGATAAAATTATATATTCAAACATTTAACCCCGCCCTCTACATTGCGACAGTCAGTTACACAACCCCTTCCAAACATGTGGTCAGCTTTCGGTCAGTTACCTCTTTCTTTGTGAACCTTACGATGACCGAGGAAGGTCGAAACGTTGTTTGCTCTTCTATTTAAAATATTTTCTGAACCCAAACGAGCCGTTTTTGCATATAAGGTGGATAATTTGCTTATTTTTTCAAATTTATAATTTTAACAGACTTACATCACTAAAGTCAGAAAGGTTCGACTCCCCGTAGTAGACATAAAGTTATCCCAATGTGGCTTTGCTAAAAAAAAATCAACCAGTCTTTTTCAAACAGCAAAGATACATTTCATATGTAAATAATGCAGTGTATTAAAATGTGGAAATATGCTGAGCGGAATGTACGATATACAAAGAAAACTACTTTCTTTCTTGTTTTGATATTTGATTAAAATTTAAAAATGCTTTTTACAGAACCGTAATTAAATCACCATACATATTTTGATATGACGTTACCTTAGTATTTTGAAAACATAAAAGGAAAGTAGATTTTCCTTTTTATTACAGAAACAAAACGGGAAACTACTGAAATCCACATTTAATACATTCAAAAAAAAGTACCGACTTTTAGAAGGATAACTGTAGGATTGCATACATGATTATGTAAATCTTAAATTTTATGTTTTTTCAACCTAAATGTCATAACATAGCACATTCCTATGTAAGTAAGCATGAAAAAGTTTTTTAAATTATAATTATAATAAGCAGTAATATTTGTTTGTTTTAAAGTTCGCACTACTCATTTACCAACGAATAGTGGAATTGACCGCCATATATAATGCCCCCACGACTGAAAGGGCGAGCATGTTTGGTGTGACAAGGATTCGAACCCACGACTTTTGGATTACGAATCGAGTGCCTTAACCTCCTGGCTATGCTGGGCCAAGCAGTAATAAAATGTTCAGAAAAAATAGAAAGGATTCAAACGCTTTTAATGTTATTTAATCAATAATGTATGTTTCATTATTATTAATTACTTCCAGCTAATTATTCACAAGCTTCTGAATGCCATTTGTATAAAATTATTGGAGTTTGTAGGAAAATAACGTAGATAGAGTAGTTTTGACATCTTCATGTGTTTCAAGTCCTTTTACTTCAAGATGGTTCTGCAAACTTCGAAATAGATGATAATCAGACACGGACAAGGTCTGGAGAATAAGGTGGATGTGGAAGTTTTTTCTCGTCTAACTCTTCTTTCTTTACAGATGTGATCCCTGCTGTATGAGGTCATGCATTATCCTGGTGTAACACAACACCTTTACAATTGATCAAAGCAGGCCTCTTTTCTTTCAGTGCAACAATCAAGCGCAATAACTGTTGACAGAAGAAGTCTGATGTAATCGTTACACTGAGTGGCAGCAACTCAAAGTGGATCACACCAACAATATCCCACCAAACGCTTAACAAGACTTTCCTAGGGTTGAGGTCCATTTTGGACTATACTTTAGCCAGTTTATCTGCACTGAGCCATTGTCTGCAGTGCTTAACATTTTTATAACATATCCATTTTTCATCTCCAGTCACTAACCTGTTCAAAAAAGGTGAGTTACGTTTACGAGAGTGCAGAGAAGTGCAAATGTCCACTCTTGCTCTAAGGTTGGCTTCTGTAAATCATGGGGGACCAGATTCCAAGTTTTGACACCTTCCCTAGCAGTTGCAGATAACGATAAACTGTTGAATGGGTTGAATTAAACTTTTGTGTTAGTTCTTCAACTGTTACTGCACAATTTTCATCAAGTGTAGCTAGCAACAAAGCAACAAGTCATCATTAAACTCAGCAGGACGACCTGAACGTGGCGCATCACTGAAGCTGCAGCCACCCGATTTAAAGTTCTGAAACTACCTTCGATATTTTTTTCACTGAGAGACTCCGCACCATAAACACCTTAAATGTTTCATGTAGTTTCTGCTGTAATATTGCCTTTTTTAAATTCATAAAGCATATGTCTAACGTGCTCCTCAAACACATCCATCTTCATAAGGATTTATTTGATTAATGATGTGAAAAAGTGGAGTTGGGTTAGTTTCTTTTATTTGTCTGAACATTTTTATACACTGTCCTACTACATATTTTAGTCATTAAAGTCTTCTACAAAGACAGAAATGATGATGCACTTTCTGTATTACATTTTCGGACATTACTTATGGGATGACCTGATACATTTATTTTTCTTTCCTTAATGTAACTTTAGACACGACTAACAAATATTCTGTTACCATAGGTAAATTCCTTCGTTGATTATAGAACTATTTTTTTAATATCTAGTTTCTATAACTGTTTCGGCTGTTTACTATATAAGATAATTTTACAGTCGATATTTTCAGACTTTGAGATTTAAACTCTTCAAGTTGCTCTTTTATTTTCAGTTTTAGATGCTTTAGTCTTTCCTCAGAAATTATAAAACCTCCAGTAATTACGTTTTCAGGGTGAGAAAATTTATTCAAGTAATATGTTACATATTTTCACTTTTCGGCATAGAATAAAAGAGCATAAAAGTTTAAAAGTTTGTGCGAAATTTTAGATTTGTAATAATCAACAGTGTTTAGATATCTTTCGTCAGATACCTTAATCAAAACATTCATTAGCGTGACTAGATTATTATTTACTTCTCAGACTTTTATGAACATCCAAAACAAAAGTGTTACTGAAAGGTTCAACAACCTTATTATTTCATATCAGTTGCGCGTCTTGATGGTCGAAACAAAGATCATTATGATATCCTTTATTCAACATTTCTCGTAAATTTTAATTTTGGAAAAACGCAGAGATGTTCAATTTCTTTATTATATAAAACGTATTTTAATCTTGACTACTAAGATTATCTGTAAAGTCAATGAGCTTTTCCACCACTTTACCAAATATCATATCTTTCTGTTTCTGTTCTTAAAATTTCTTCCTCATCTAAACGGTCACAGTAGCTCTGCGATACGTTTAAGGGTTTACGACGCTGCCCTCCCAGCGTGTCTGAGGGTGCCCTTTGTGTAGCTTCGTATTTAAATTTAAACAAACAAACATACGACTCAAAAACCAGTCTTAGACACAGTACATATAGTCCATTGTGTATCTTTGAGCTTAACAACAAACAAACCTAACAAAACCAATTTTCTTATAATATTAATTGCCCATAAAAAAGTGTAACATTTTAAAGTATCACAATGACATAAATGATTCTTGTTTTTGTTTGTTTTTGAATTTCGTGCAAAGCTACACGAGAGCTCTCTGCGTAAGCCGTCCCTAATTTAATACTGTAAGACTGAAATTAGATTTTGGTGTTATAATACGTTCGTCCGTTAAATCCTTCTCTTGAACTGGACGTAACCAATTAGTCAGTGTGAAATGGTGTAAGCCTTAGGGCCTAGGAAAAGATAAAAATAAACCAAATCAACCTCAGAAAGTCATCCCTAAACCTCACGTTTCTGCTAAGTTCATTAAGGTTATACTTAAGTTTCTTTTTATTAATGTTATTATTTGAATAAAAGTTAAAATTATTTTCAAATTATGTATGTCACATGAATTAAGCTAAATGCTATTTTGTTGTTGTTGTTTTGAATTAAGCACAAAGCTACACAATGGGCGATCTGTGCTCTGCCCACCACGGGTATCGAAACCCAGATTTTTGCATGTGAGTCCGCAGACATACCGCTGAGCCACTGGGGGGCTAAATGCTATTTAGCCTTAACATTCTAGATTTTTCGTTGATATCCAAACTGTTTATATTATCTTTCTTTGTAATGTTTCTTTATTGATAGTGCTTTTCATTCAATGATTTTTGAAATCGATTTGCGTCTAAACGATGATATTTCAAGAAAGAAATCCCTTGAAGTTTCACTCAGTTTGCTAGTTTCCTTCCCTCTAGTCTTACACTGCTAAATTAGGGATGGATAACGCAGATAGTTCTCGTATAGCTTTGCGCGAAATTCAAAAACAAGTAAAACACACAGACATTTACCCAATAACACGATGGTCTGTTAAGGCTCGAGACAAATCGGACGTTTTTTGTCTGGCTCTTGTTGAAGGCGATTTAGGCTTAAAAAAAATTTAACTGAAAATATAAGAAGAGGCACTTAAATTTAATTTATATCTCATCAGGACAGCACATCACTTAAAGAACTCACTGAGGACTGCTGAAATCGGCGACAGAAGAGCGGGAAACCGCAAAGATATCAACAACGGGTCCAATAAGACCAACAAAAGAAATGGCGGGAAAATCCGTTACGGCTGAACAAAAGACGAATACAGGTAAGGCAAGCGAAACTGGTGGCAATAGCATTAATAATTCCCCATTGCTAGTTCTTTGTAGTTTGGCAAAAAGGGAATTAAATACCGTTAAAAAAACAAAAAAATGTAAATTAAAAAAAAGTAAAGTTAAGCGAAAGTTAATTAAAGAAATTAATTCCTCGGAAAACTCCGAATGTGAAGAAGAAGCAGTGATGGCTAATAATACTGAGGTAGAGGTAGCTACCCCTGCAATTAAAATAGGGTTAAGTCCCGATAATGTAACGGTAAAAAACAGCAACACCGAGGATGTGGATATACCTAAAAATAATAATGAAGAAAAAAATGACAGTGATCAAGAATTGGAGGACCAAGACTTTATCACTGTCGTATCAAAAAGAAATGTTGAAAAAACAAACTAACAACCAACAACAATACAGTAGCAAAAACAAGACCACCACAATACGCAGTTATAATAGAAGGCATTCCGGGTCAATATAATCAACCCCTGCTTGCCACAGAGGTAAAAAGATGCAAACCTAATGTTAATATAGTTAACATTAAGCGTTTGCCAAGAGGCGGAGTACTTGTGCAAGGGCAAGATGTGGTCGATCTTAACCGACTACTTAAATAATGGCCAACAGATGCCTTTAAACCTGGAAATATTAAAATCCACCTTCCAGGAAGTAAGCCGCAACCAAAAGCAATTGTGGTAAGAGGGGTTCATCAGACGATTGACCTGGACCTAGTTAAACAGGCACTTGACGAAAAAAACATACCACACACTAAGACTGAAAGAATTATTTCTAAAAAACACAAACACCTACAAACCTCATTAGAATAGACATTGATGACAGCTACAACATTCAAAATTTAATTAACAATGGAATATTGCTCTGGTATCAAAAATACCAAGTTGAGCAATTGAAAACTCCGGCAATTGTTGTAACACAGTGTTACAACTGCCAAAGATATGGACATGTTTCAGCAGCCTGCTTAGCATCACCGAGGTGCTGCGGATGTGGCGGGGAACACCATATCAACCAATGTAAAAAAGAAAAAGAAACGCCTAAATGTTGTAACTGTGGTCAAACCCACACAGCAAATTACAAAGGCTGCGAAAAATATAAACAAATAAAGCAACGTATTTATCAGATCAGAACACCAACAGAACAGAATCAACCAAAAACAAACAGTTTACCTAAAACAGACACACCAACAGAACAGAATCAACCGAAAACAAGCAGCTTACCTAAAACAAGCACATCAACAGAACACAATAAAACAACAAAAACCACATATGCAGAAATGTTAAAAGGAAAAGAACCACATAAACAACAAGTACAGAAGACTAATACACAGAACAAGAACACGTTAACACAAAAACCAAAAGAAAACAACATCACCATACAAGAAACGAATATTAACACTACAGACAAAACAAGCCTGTTTTCAACAGTTTTCAAAAATGTAATAACTGATTTTATAACAGAATATACCAAACAAAACCAGACAACTAACTTTCTAGAACTACTGATCACTATCACCATAAAACACATCACACCTCATATACCCTACATTATAACTACACTAACAGGTTACATGCTCACAGCACAATGTTCACAGTAGTGTATATTAACATCCAAGGTGCAATAGCTTTCAAGAAACATGAGATCGAAGATCTAATAGAAGAATTAAACCCCCAGATTATAATAATAAGTGAAACTCTAACATACAATAATAATAGACTTAAAATACCATATTACTCAACTATTAGAAAAGACAGGAAAAATAAAAATGATGAAAACAGAGGCATTATGCTGCTCCACAAAGTAGACTTATCTGTAGTAAAAATCAAATTAAACAGTAGCAATGAACGTGTTACTGTAGATATCCTCCAATCGAATAAAACTAAAATAACCGTAGCACGAATTTACTGCTTACCCAATAAAGAATTAGATACAACTTTACTTAATAACATCTTTTCCCACAATCAAAACACCATAGTCATGGGAGACTTAAACAGTAAAAATGTTTCCTTTGGATGCCGAAGTTTTAATTCAAATGGTAGAAAATTAATACAATTTATTGATGATAATAACATAGCTTTATTGAATGATACCACCCCAACACATACATCCTATTCCACTAACACTAGTGACATACTAGATCTGTGTATGTGTACATATAATTTAAGCCAAAAATTAGTAAAATTTGAAGTGGGAAAAGATGTAGATAGTGATCATCTCCCAATTTTTTGCGTCTTCGATCTCACCCCTATAAAAATATAACATATAGGAAAGAAAAATTTAATTACAGTAAAGCAGATTGGCAATGCTATAAACAAGAATTAGATAATCTGTTACCTAATAAAACTATTAAAGAAGTTAAAACGCATGTCGAAATGGACAACTATTGTCAAACAATCACGGATTGCCTTCAGAAAGCAGCCAAGTTAACAATACCAAAACAACACCATAAAACAACAAACAACACATGGAAACCCACCACAGAAATAATCAACCTAATAAAAAAGCGCAGACAACTGAGAAGACAGTACATGATTACAAGAAACAGAGAAACTAAAACACAAATAAACAACATTAGAAATCACATCAGAACTCAAATAAAACAACAAAAACAAAATAAATGGGACAATTACTGTAATAAACTAAACGACATAACTGACCCGAAAAAATTCTGGTCACATCTTAAAAGATTCACAAATGAAAACACAAACACAAAGAAATATCCTCCACTTGAACATAATATCACACAAATAAAGAAATAGCCGAAGCTTTCAAGGATCAACTCCAAAATACATTTAAAACTCACACAGATCCAGATATGAATACAAACTTCTTCAATAAAGTTACTAATCACATAGCAAACAATAAACATCAATATGAACCAATATTTAATGTAAACATAACTGATACAAATACAAATTCTAACACTGATTATGAAAGCACATTACTAACAAAGGAAATATCCCTACATGAAATACTAGAAGCAATAAAAAACACCAAAAACAAAGCACCAGGAGAAGATGAAATACAAGCTATTCTCCTAAAAAAGGGCACTCCGAAATTGTTTGACCATCTAAATTCACTATTTAACTTATCGTTATCCTCAGGATATATCCCAGTTTCTTGGAAGCTAGCAAATATATTAATGTTCCATAAGGAAGGAAAACCAGCGAATAAACCAAGTAGCTACCGACCAATCAGCCTGACCAGCTGTGTTGGCAAAATTCTCGAAAGAATAATAAGTAATAGACTCTCCACATTCTTGGAGATAACATCAAAATTACCAGAAGAGCAGAATGGATTCAGAAAATTTAGACAAACGACAGACCATTTAATAAGATTAACCGAAACCATAATAGATAGTTTCAACAAAAAAAAATGTACAGTCGCTTGCTTCCTCGATATCGAGAAAGCATTCGACACCGTTTGGCACGACGGTCTAAGGTTCCGAATGAATGAAATGGAACTACCGCGAGGAATTATTCGCTGGTTATCTAACTTTCTGGAAAACAGAAAATGTAGAGTAAACGTAGAAGGAACTTTTTCCGAATACTTTACTCCACTAGCTGGTGTCCCACAGGGAGGGGTGGTTAGCCCTATACTCTTCATCATGTATGTAAACAATATGCCATTGAAGGATCCAAATCATGGATTGTCATCACAGTTCGCAGATGATGTGGCAATCTGGAAAAGTGCTGCAACACCCACGATAGCAGCTACAAACATACAACCACAGTTAAATAGAATTAGTGAATACTGTGAAAAATATAGAATTAAAATAAAAACAGCAAAAACTCAGCTCGTACTCTTTACGAAATCGACAAAACACAGAAAACAACAGCCAGAAATATATATGAATGGCACTCTACTCCAGATTGCCCAATCAGCAAAATTTTTAGGTCTGACTTATGATTCAAAATTAACTTGGATCAATCATGTCAACGAAATTAAAAATAAAATTTGGCGAAGAACCAACTATGTAAGGAGTCTAACTCGTAAACACAGTGGAGCATCTACAGATAACATTTTGAAAATATACAAAACATATATTAGACCAGTAATATGCAGCTCCAGCATGGGTAACTGTAAGTAATAAAACAATCAAAACTAAACTACAAACAATACAAAACACACTTCTCACAACAGCATACAGAGTCCCGAGATCAACATCATCTAAATTCATTTATAATTACTCGAACATACCAACCATATCAGATAGACTCCTAAATATTACAATTAGATATTTTAACAAAAATTGGATAAAAAATGATTTATTATGCGAACTAGACAGGTACCTCATACATGATGAAGAAAATCCTAAATACCTCTCCCCAATTAACATATATTTTAAACATAAAGAAAAATAAATTAAAGTAAAATATGTATGTATATAAACTTTAAATCTTATATTTATAGTTTACATATTTATGTATTTTAAAATAATAATAAGATAAAATAAATAAATTGCCACCAGCTAACTTGACCTACTGTGAATAATAGACTATAAATGGACATTTTCCTGAGAAAGACCTAACATACAAACAGTTAGGGAAAACAAGTTCAGGAAGGAGGAAGAGGTCAAAGTGAACCTGACCCTCCAGGGCAAAATACCCAGATACCATTGATCCATCCATTTACCCAATAAACATATTTTTCCTTATGCGAAAATCAGATCTAACTCTAAGCTTGTCTAATGAAGGAAAGCCTTAACTTGTCTGCAGCAGCTGTCGTTATACAAGAGATGGTAAAAACAAACGGACACGAAACTTCATTAAAATAAATTGCATTTTCTGTTACTTCTCACAGTTTAAAAAAAAAATTAAAATAACGACAAGAATAATACCAAGGAAAACATAATTTCTCCCACGCTTGACGTTAGAAACACTGTCGAATGGAGAGCATCTTTCGTATTTGATAGCAGAGACAAGCCACTTTCCACAACTCATGTCAAAAGAAAATAGAATACTTCTCACGTTTGATTACAAAAATTTCAAGCAAAGCTAAACAAAGGGACCCGTGTTTTGACGTTTTTAATTGAATACCGAAAATACAGAAAAGACAATTAGTCAACAATATTGACTGCTACAGGACGCAAACTCTCAGTTCCCAATTTCGCAGTCCGGATACACAAACCATTTAAAATAACAGTCACATCTACAAAAATATTTTATATTACATTGAATAATAAGTTTATCGTGGTCTATACAAATCCTAATACAGTGGCAATTCAAAAAATGTTTTAAAAACAACTCTTAACATATCTTATATCAAAGCTTGAAAACAAAATGTCCTGAATATAACTAGGCCCGGCATGGCCAAACGTGTTAAGGCGTGCGACTCGTAATCTGAGAGTCGCGGGTTCGCATCCCCGTCGCGCCAAACATGTTCGCCCTTTCAGCCGTGGGGGCGTTATAAAGTGACAGTTAATCCCACTATTAGTTGGTATAAGAGTAGCCCAAGAGTTGGCGGTGGGTGGTCATCACTAGCTGCTTTCCCTCTAGTCTTACACTGCTAAATTAGGGACGGCTAGTACAGATAGCTCTCGAGTAGCTTTGTACAAAATTCAAACAAACAAACAATATAACTATGTTCCCAGTGAAGGAAGTTTCGGCTTTAAGAGCGCAGTTTAAACAGCATTGCGTTTAAACATACATAATATCAGGAAACAAAAAGTATTGTTGGGATGTACAATGACTACCATAATATAATTTTTTTTATTTACTTTCAATATAACATTCTTATAAATTAAAATAAATTATGCTCGTAAAGAGAAGAGAAAAATATATCTGAGAAAAGTTTGTGTTTTTTAAATCAAAGCTACACAACGCTATATTACCGTTTTGTCCAACCGGGTATTGAGCCTCCAGATTTTAGCGTCGTGACTCAGTAAACTTAAAGGTAGCCCATCGGGAAACTAATTAAAAGGAAAGTTTTCTAATACATTGTAATCCATGGTAGCAGAGGTTTGAAATCTGATTGTTTGGGTTCTGAAATCAGAAGCATAAAATTGTTTGTGAGTGACGGTCTCTGTTTTTTACCAAATCGTGATACTTTTGCAGAGTTGTATAAGTGAATGCACTAGCACGCAAATCATGATATAAAATCAATATTCAACAGGAGTTGGAAGTTTTCTGTAACATAGAAAGCAACGAAGAAGTTGGACGAAATCATTTTAACTGTTAATTAACTAACGAATCAGTTAAAAGCAAACTTTTAAAGGAATTTCCTAGCAAATGTCGAATGAATATTAGTAACCAATAAGGCATGAAGGCTCACGCATAGGTATAATTTTAGAGAAACGGGTATCTGGAAAAGTCATTCTAAAATTTATAAATCGCTTAGGCTTAGAGATCTTTTCTTTCAGAATCCTAAGAATGGTTTATCTCAGTCAACACAGTTATAATTATTTTACATTTCATTGCACAAATACAATGGACATAGACAAAATAATACTATTTGACTTCTACATGTTTAAAAATAAAAAACTCTTGGTGAAAGATTTTCATTTGCAAATTAATTATATTTTCTTATTTCATTAGGATATCGAATTTTTATGAAATCTCACTCTGCAATAATATATACTCTAAAATAAACAGTTAAATAATTAAGAGCTTGAAATTTTTTAAAGCACACGTAAAAACAAATATTTATACATTAATAATGGTAGAAGTTTTGCTTTTTAAAACAGTAATACAAAGAAACATTTGTAAAACAGTAACTTATGACTCAAATAAACTTATGGAAAGCAGTAGATGAAAGAGCAGTAAGTTGGAACAATCAAGTCCCTTAGCAATTCCAGAGATGATTTGTAATAATTTCAAGCACTGGCGAGAGATGGCTACAGAATTATTACTTAAAAACGAAGGTAAGATAACTATCAAACGTAATCCCTAAATAATGATCGCAAGAGTGGCGAACCTAAAAGTAGTCTTGTGGGAGGTAATTTGAAAATTTGTAAAAAAAAATATTTGCATTTCAGAGGGAAGAGGGGAAATCTGGAAAATCCCAGTTAGAGACCGAAGCAACTAAACTAATCAGATAGCAACATCATTAGCTCGAATATCAAAGAAGTAATTTCATGTCAAAGTTTATGCTATTCATACAATATAATATTAAATATATTTTACTAAATCTAGGTTCACTATTGACTGTCTTTTATTGTGACAGAAAATACTTCCACATGAAAAACAGCAACAAATGAAACCTATATAATCATTATAAAACATACCCTTTCAAAGACAAAAAATGCTTATAGCGATCCACAACTCCGGTGCCAATACCAGATTAAATATCTAAGAAAACAGCAACTACAAAAGTTTTATTTGCAATAGTGATATAAGTTAATTGTTCAAGTTTAAATAAGCAGCTTAAGGTACTCAAAGACAAGTTTGACTTGGAAAAAGATAAGAAAAAGTATTCAAAGGATCACTTAAGATATTTACTGACCACAAAATTAAGAGTGTTAGTTATACTAGATAAATAATAGTCTAGACGATGACATGTTAAATGGTGAAAATCATTGGAATTCGGAACAGGAATGAAATTCACATGTTTTCATGAAGGTTAACAAAAGCCAGTAACTTGGCTGTCATTGAACATATTGAAGATGATATTGCAAGAGAGACCGTTTAAGCGGAGGGAAAAGGACTAAGTAAGAGAATAATTGCCAGTTGTCAAATATCTTTGGTGAATGACAACGTTAAGTTAAGGCGTGTTAAAAGGGTTACTTAGTGGAAGATTAGCCAGATCGTCATGAGGTAGTGGTGTAACATGTATGAAGAAGAATATTCAGTACAGGTACTTATCTTTGCGATGACGAGAAACTAACTTGAAGAAAAAATGTATCTCAGGACGGCTGGTATGGGTATTAACACGTTTACTAATAAAGCAGAGAACAACGTTTCGACCTTCTTAGATCCTTAGCTTGAAGATGACCTAAAAAGGTAGAAACATTGTTCTATGCTTTATTAGTAAAAGTGTTAATACCCATACCAGCCGCGTCCTGACATGCAAGCACTTACTTGGTTCGATAAGGATATTGAAAAATCTGAAAGAACTTTAATTTTTTATTTTAGTAATTATCAAATTTTATGAAGCCAAGGTATGTTTAAAAGTTGGAGGCAAACATAGTGGTAACACCAAAACACATTCCAAGCTTATGAAACGGAAGTGTATTTTATAAGAATAAAGCAGAATGAACTCCAGCTTGCCAGTTTTTGAGAATGAATGTAATATTTAATTTTAGTATAGGATATCCTGTAGCTATAAATATTTCTTATTAAAGCGTTGTGTTAGGTGACAGTAAACAATGTAACTTAAGGTAATGAGATTCCTGTATTTAAGATTCCACCGAGATACTCGTATAAGAAGTTATTGGGGAAGCCAGGTGATGAGAAGACAGTTAAGCAGACTGAGCCAGCATCTCACTAAAACTATAAAACAAAGCAATCTCATTATTATTCAAAAAAGAAGAAAATTTCGGCTCAGAGGAATACTTTTCCAATATGAGTTTTGAGAATTTCAAAGTGAGAGTTGAGAATATAGAAAGAACTAGATGAAAGCTATACAATGGGTTATCTAAAGGGATAGGTGTCACAGGTATCAAAACCAGGTTTCTGGTATTAAGTGCGAATACATACCGTTGTGCCACTGGGGAGCTAGTGAAATAAAACATGTACCAACCACATATTTCTGAACTGATATACAATACTGTTTAGTATCATTCAAAATAAACTTCTTGTACCATCATGGAACTAGACAAACTTTTAGCATACGTTAAAAGTATATTATACACATGAAATCAAGTTTTTAACAGAGTATTTACACAAAACACTTATCCATAAGTTTTCGAAACATTTCCTGGATTATCTCAATAATGTGTGATTTTTTCACTAAGAATGAAGATAGTTCTTTTCACTTAAAGTTTTCATATTTTTCTCACATAACTTTTAGAATCTTTTAAATGTATATCAAAATGTTTTTATGTAAATATTTATATTTTATATCCTATTCTCTCTACTTAATACTAACTGTAACGTAATAATCAACGTATGGTGAAATAAAAAGTTTTAAAATATTTTTTCTTTGACTGCGAAATTTATTTCACTTTTTCAGATTAATCATTTCCATCTGTTAACCGTTTCATGCTTCCTTGTACTGATTTTCAATAGCTTCTTTTTTCATATGATTATTATGTTTATTAACTTCTAAGAGTTACGTAAAACTATGCATACTCATGAAACTCCTTCGTATAATTTAACACACCATTTTGATGTTTTTAGTTTGTTTATTTGGAGTAACGCACAAAGTTACACTATGGGCTCTTTGCTGTGCCCATAATGAGCATTAAAACCTGATTTTTATCTTTATAAACCTTCAGACTTATCACTGTGCCATTAGGGATTTCCGTTTCAAAAACATTATTTAAGTTATATAGGGTAGCTTGGAAACTATGTATATGTACATTTAGATTATTCTTTTGTAATTTGTAATGATGTTTCTTGAAATGTAAGATTGCATATAAATTCACACAAATATCAGTTCTTAAAAATATGCATACAGGTCATGTTCTCAACTTCATGTGTACTGGTCAGTCCTCAACAGTGTCCATTCAGACTAGTTTCAATAGAATGCATAAAATTCAGTTCTCAATAGTATGTATACAAGTCAGTTCTCAACAGTATGATTGTCAATCAAATACTTTTGAAGAATTATAATAGCTGCTATTCACATATAACTGATTCGGTCGTGTACAGAATAGGTTCATATCTGAACTTTATTTCATAGGTCATTATAATGCTTCTCTGAACGGATGATCAGTAACAGCCATTGATCTTTTATTTTGAGCTATTGATCCATCTGTTGTTAATAATTTAATCAATCCATTTATAACCCTCCTTGTCCGATTATTGGTTTTCTGCTGTGTTTACGAATGGAAATCGAATCCCCGATTTCAGTGTATAAATCCGCAGACGTACCGCTCTATCCAACGGAGGACCCGAGTAGTGGATTCATCATTACACCAGTTAGCAGTAGTTCTTTTTTTTTCTCCTAGTTAAGTCTAACTTTTAGATTATATTTCGCATAATTTTTATTAACTGAATGACCACTAGTAAGTTTAAGGGCTTACATCACAAAAATCCTAGACTTGATTGCCCGGGGGGCGACAGGTCATGGATAGCCCGTAAATTAAATTTGCGCTAAAACAAAAAACTACTTGGATTATCTTATTTATTGTTTAGAATTCATTTATTTTTCACCAATTACGATAAATTTTGTGAGCGGACGCCTTGTCCAGACGCACAGTAGTGTGTCATATAGTCGAAACAATTTGTTGAAGTGTGTTATTAACAAAAGTGATTTGGATTTTTGAACTTCGAGCAAAGCTACACGAGGGCTATCTGTTCCAGCCGTTCCTAATTCAGCACTGTAAGACTAGATGGAAGGTAGCTAGTCATCACCACCCACCGCCAACGATTGGGCTACTCTTCTACCAACGAATAGTGGGATTGATCGTCACATTATAACGCTCCCACATCTGAAATGGCGAGCATGTTTGGTGCGACCGGGATGCGAACCCGCAACCCTCAGATTACGAGTCGCACGCCTCAACACATCTGGCCATGCCGGGCCTACACAAGGAACACAAAAAAGGCATTTATTCCTCACACATCAGGCCTAATAAAAAACTTCGTAGGATAATGAATAAAGTTTACATCACCGTAGGTTTATTAAGTCCTCCGACACTATGCAACTGTCATACGAAGGTAAAATCCCTAATTCCCAGTCCTCTCACAAAGAACGTATTTTACAGCACTAGGCGTGAGTGTAATAAATAATACACTGGGGAAACACGACGCCCATTACAGGTAAGGTTCAAAGAACTCCAAAGAGATATTAGGAATTATGCAATAAACACAAAAGCTATTATTTTTTTTTACGTTCAGCGAAACGACCATATAACAGACCAAAGAAATGACAAAATAGCAGAGGGTGAGAAAACCTGTAACATAGAAAAGTTAAGAAAGCTATTGCCATCCAAGTGCAAGACAGTGGACAACTAGTCGGTATTAACCAAACAACTATAAATACTGCATGGACACTACTAATAAAATATTCAAAACATATTACTTATCTTGTGTTTATAATATCGAAACAGTCGATTTATATTCCATATTCATAACTATATATTTGGTAGCTGTAATATCAGATACCTGTTTTAAATCAGTGTTCCGCATTTTAAAGAATTTTTTCACTCAGTACATTGTTGAAAGACTCCAGTAAATAAGACGAAAGCTCGCAAATAAAAGTATTTTAATACAAAGGAAAATCCGTCTATAATTCTAAATATTAATTTGTCTACGTTATGAGTCTTACACAACATGTCATAAGTGCTGACAGTGACATGTACGTCACAAGAATACTGACTCCAAACTTATACATACAGTTTAGATAGAAAGTGTTTGTACCCCTGCTTTGTGAGTAGTTTTTCCTCACAGCGTAAAAAGTATCATGATTAGGAAAAGGAAAGTACACATCTACATAAATATTTATGTAAATTGAACGACAAATAAACTGTTTATAAACAAATAACCAAACATAAGAGAGGCAGAAAGTGTTTGTGCGTCTACTTTAATGGTCAGTTGTGTAGCCTTTCAGATGAATTGGCGCAATCTCTCCTCATAGCCCTCCATGATCGTTTGACAGTACTCGACTGATATTTTCTTCCATTCTTCTTTACAAAAGGCCTTCAACTCTTGCACGTTTTTCGGATGACGCTGGTGAACCATGGTCTTTAACTCATGCCAAACGTTTTCAATTGGGTTGAGATCGGGTGACTGCGATGACCACTCCAGAACGCTTATATGGTTCCTCTACAACCAGGATTGCACATATTTCAATGTGTGCTCAGGGTCATTGTCGTGCTGGAAGACGCACAAGCCGCAAGTTCCGAGCATCATTCTTGATATAAGTGCCTAATATATCAACGTACTTTTCTTTTTTCACGATTCCGTTGACTCGGTGAAGGCTGCCTACACCAGAAAGCTGAAGGAGCCCCATAGCACGATCGAGCCATCTCCATGTTTAACTGTAGGGACGGTGTTCTTTGAAAGATTTTGTTTCCCCTTCTTACGGAAAATATAGCGAACATCATTGTGGCCGAAAAGCTCGATTTTAGTCTCGTCTAATCAAAGAATACTCTTCCAATAGGTAAAGGGTTTATCTACATGCTTTCTTGCATACCTCAATTGTGCGTCTAAATGTACAGGCTTTGAAAATGAAGTTCTACGAGGACAGCATGCTTTGAACTCAGAAGAGCGTAATATGTTCGTAACTGTAGATATGCTTATTTCAAGCCCAGTTTCCCTTACCAGTTTCTGTATGTCATTATGTGTTAAACGAGGGTTCCTACTAAGTTCTCTGAGAAATTTCCTCTTGGTTCTCTCTGGAATTTTGGTAGGGCGTCCGGAACGAGGGAGGTCAGCAGTTGACCCTGTAAGCTTAAACTTGGCAATTTTGCTTTGAACAGTAGATTTCGGCACATTAAGTGGTGTAACAGTACCGGAAAGAGACACGCGAGACTTGTATTTTACAATAATTCGGTTTATTAAATCGCTGGACAGTTGTTTCCTGTTCGCCATGATGACCAAGCAGATAATGACAGAGACGGCGCTAAATTGCCGGAAGTACATTTTTTTGCTGGCTAAATTCCAAACATTATGAACTCAGTGTCTAGTTCTGGAATGGTATAATGTAGTTTATTCGCGAAACTAAACAAAATTGTTACTGAAATATCAGTTTTTTTACACGTTCTGAACTGTACGAACACTTTCTGCTCCTCCTATTTTTGGTTATTTGTTTATAAACAGTTTATATGTTGTTTAATTTACATACAAATTAATGTAGATGTGTGTTAGTATAATATTTATAATACTCCATACTTCTATTAGCCTAATCATGATACTTTTTAAGTTATGAGCAAAACATCACTCGGGACGCATGGGTACAAACACTTTCTGTCGTAAGTTTAACTGTATAAAATCTCCCGTCACATCTTCATTGGCAAATGTAACGCTGATCTTATATACCTTTTCTTGTTTTTACACAAATAGTTTTAGGTATTCCATCTTTGACTCTTTATAATTGAAATCGCACAGTTTTCTGGTATGCATGGGCCTACTAGCCTTACATACACCGAAAGGAAAGAATGAGAAGGTCTTAGTTTTTCTTTTATTGACAAGTGAAACAAAGACTACAAATTTAATAAGTTTATTTTGGTGGTAACTATGAACCTATTTGTAATCTGAAAAGTTTATTCATATATTTTATCCTTTTGTTTTATAAATGTTTCATTACTGTTATTAACCCACTCTTCGAGCATATATATATATTACAGATATATTGTAAACCATAAAAAAACAGTAGAATGAATAATAGCTTTGTACTTAAAATTCTAAAATTACAAATAAAAAATATATTGATAATTTAACAAACACCTGTGTGCAATGGCAGAAAAAATGACAATTTTGTGAGGTAGTGGTGTATTCTGTCAGACCCGAAAGTCTTGTGACCAAAGAGGGTGCGTGTTTGTTTGCTTTCTTGTAGCAAAGCCACATCGAACTACCGTGTTTCTCCGATAATAAGACCTACCCATAAAATAAGACCTAGTGTGATTTTTGGGGATAGTTTTAATATAAACCCTACCCTTAAAATAAGCCCTAGTTAAGAGTGGCAGGAAGAGAAAAGAAATAAAAAAAATTAATTTATTAATTAGTTTAATAGTTAGTTAATTTGTTTGTTTAAGTATTAATCAGTTAGTTTAACAGTTTAAAAATAGTTTATTTTAAATGGTTAGTTTAATAATTTTTTTATAATTTTTACTTTGTAACTTCATTTTTTTAATATATCAAAATAAGACATCCCCCAAAAATAAGTCCTAGTGTCATATTTTAGAGTAAAAATTAATATAAGCCCTGTCTTATTTTCGGAGAAACACGGTATGTGATAAATCCACCCAGGGAAATCGAACCACTGATTTTAGTAGAGTAAATCCGCAGACTTACCGCTGTATCAGTGGGGAACGCCTAAGAGGGAGGTACATGGATGTGTAGAGGATGATCTAGGGATCCTAAAAAAAAGGACAATCCGCACGTTATGGTCATGCTATTTCATCATTTTTGTAATACACTTCGTATTCCTGTAGCATGTTTGCACTTCAATCAGAAAAAAATCTTCATTTCTTATTGATCTCAAATGGTTCCTCTCCTTTGTATTGTGAGGATTCTCACTACGCCGAATCGCCTTCGTTCTGATGGGAAGTTGTTGAATACATCCATAAGTTTATGATTCCTATACTAAGAAGCACTTTGCTTTGGGTGCTTGACAGCACTTTCTCCGCTGAAGCTTCTCTAGCATTACTTTTTGCTAATTTTTAAACTTCTGGTGTGCCATCGTGATCATATTTACACCTGTTACTTTACATTTACAGGTTAACTTTGAATCCAGTCTCGTCTTCATTTCAATAGGAACAAACATTCAGAAATTCTAACTCGTAGCTTTAGCAGTTTTTTATAGGATTCACAAAATGTTTGGAAATGGTAAGCGTTTCAAAGATAATGCACAACAACAAAGTATTGATTTTAGTTCCAGTTATGATAAAAACAATTATCCAACTCTACTAACAAAAGTCAATCACTATTTCTTTGGATGTATTCAATTATAATGCATACTGGTGTAGAATGTACAGAAGAAAAACAACAACATCAGATATAGTTTTAACTAAGTGCCTTACTGTTGCTGCTTCCTTTAAGTAGATTTTATTATAAATAACTGGAAAAAAAGGTGATGAGAATAAAGTTATGATTGAAAACATTTGATAAATACTGTTTTAGTTCTATAACTAAAACCACTGTAGCATCAGTTTTTAACACGAAGTTTTCGTGTTATTAACTTATAACACGTTAATATTTAAAAAATACACAGTTATTGGGTATTGTAAATGTGTGCTAACAGTGTTCCTTTATGTGAGAAATTTTGCTCCAGGATGTTTAACATCAGGCATTTGAAGATTATAAAATAAAACTTCTCTTTTGTTGATCATTTTTTAGAAATTTTTGCACATGTTTACTGTTTAAATAAAAGCAATTTATAATATCAAACATTCGCAGTTTGAATAAAAGCTACAACCATCACACAATCAAGTATTGAACACATTTTGAAGAAAGTAACTAACGACTATAATTTAAAAATACTCATTTGCACAACATTTACAATTTAGTACTTAATACTATCCATTAAACGAACGAGGAATATAAAATACCCACTTTTTGTTGTTGTCGGATAAAACATTTTGAATAAAAATTCATTATTGTTATTAGATTAAAACATTTAAAACTACTTGGTTTTATAAGTTGTTTTCAAAATAAACATAGAACAGGACAGAAGATAAAAGTTTTAACTTGGATCTCAGCAAATCATTTATCAATCTTGTAAAACTCAGCAGGAGCAAGCTAGATAGTGACATTAAGTATGTAATGTTACTCCTAAATTTTTCCATGGTATCTTTTATAACAACAGCGGAACGGAACCTAGCATTCCAAAAGGAAGATCGGCTGTAAAGTTAAGGTGATTTAAGAAAAATCAATATTTTCTTCGGTCATTATATCACAATATAACAATTTTCTTAAATGCTCTGAGCTGCCTTTTTACTTTAACCATAGGATTTGAAGTGGTAATTATGTTGGCATTAGGATATCGAGAAATAATCTAAAAAAAACTACTTTCGTATATGAAGAATATTAGTGAAAGTTTTCTTGTCTGTATAATATCTTTATTGTTGTTTTTTCTACTCTGACCAAGTGTTTACTATTATTTCGTAGAGTAATGTTCGCCACAAAAATAAATTCTAGGGAAAAAATATTTAACAGCTATGGTCTGGTATTGATACAGGAAAATAAACATGTTTCGAGGGGTCAGACTGCTAAGTGTTTTTACACAATCGACAGTTCCATCCATCTTGATTAACTTTCCTGTCAGGTGAGGGTAGAGAATAACATTCTTAACAGTATATCATTAATTTTTTCTTACCTTGTCCACAAAAATGATATTTTTTTTCATCAAAACAATTACATAAATTTAAAATCAAATACGAAATAAAACGACACAAATCGTAAAAAGTACTTTTCTCGCTTTAGAACTTGCTGCAACTCATCTTAAAGGCAGTTATTTATTACAGAAACCAAATAAACCCATCATCAGACAGATATTTTCATATTAAAGTGGAAATGAAGAAGTATGTAATGAATAGCGTCGTGGACACCGTGTTGTTTATAAGATGGACATAAAGTAATTAACAGGCTTTCCATGGAAATAAACTTACATTATGTTTTGGTAGTTTGTACTTTTTCTAAGTTTGTTGAAACGTCTATGTCTACTTTTTTTTTATCTATTTTTCTTGTGGACCAGTATTGTCATTTGGTGGATCAGCAGTAAGTTTGTACACTTGCAACGTTAAAATTGAGAAAGCTCATTGTATAGCTATGTACACAAAAAAACAGCAATAAAATTAATTTTCATGTTAGTGTTGTAAAAGTAAACATCTCAAGTACAATAAGCTAGTAATCAATTTGTACTTCATATCTTGTTGAAATGTAGCTGTTTTCTAGGAGTTTATAATTGTCATTGGCGATATAGAATTATATAAATTTCAATGGCACAAGACCTAAAATAATATGCATATCTCACTCACTGCAGATTTTTTTCGATGAGTTAATTATATTTTCGAAACATCGTTGTTTTGCTCTTTTCGTTTTTGTTTTATTTTAACTGTGGTTTCTAATGACTCTTGAAAAGCTTTAGTACTATGCAAGAGTTTATATTATAACTTACACAGATGGCCAATCAACATCAAGTCAATGTAAGGCTAATGCACAAAATAAAAGAACGCGTGGTAGTGGGATGCCCATTTGACAATCTGAAGATCATCAAATGTTTCCATAAACGAAGAGAAATAACTGATCTGGCAGGTTTGTAGATGAAAAGTTGTTCCTGCATGTAAGTCGATAAGCAAATGCCCCGACATTATTAAACACAAAGCTGTAAAATGGAGTACCTTTACTCTGTATACCATTGGTATCGAAACCCGGTTTTTAGAAAGCATAAACACTAATAGTTAATCCACTGGGCGGCGCTGGCATGGTGAGCTCTTGCATCAGTATATGTCCTGGAAGGAATGTTACTCAATAATTATTTTGTTCAGTCCTCGGATCTCTATTTATCCTGATAGCTGGAAAGACAAATAATTATTTTGGAAGTATTTGAATACGTGTGTGTTCCAAAGTGTCCATGAATCAATAACACACTTCTTCGGTGTATTCTGTAGAAAAAGAACTGTTTTGGGTTAAATGTAGGTTACTATCCCCTCTAGAAAATTGGTATATAAGTAAAAATACAACAAAACCGTTCTTATTTACCAAATTCTAAGAACCTATGAGCGTAAACAAAATACAGTACTTTATTGTATGTCACACTATATCTACCGTATCAGTTGCTTAATATCAGAGATTACCGGACCAACTGGGATACGGTAAACATATTAGTGATCTAGGCGTTATATATACATCATCAATCTTCATAATCAATTGCTAAGCGTGAAATAGATTAAGCAGATTGACTGTAATTATTACTAGTTCTAATTTACGTTATTTAGAAATCACATTTTAGGATAAGAATGAATAACAAAGTACTTATACAATATTATTTCTATTTCTATCATTTACAAGAACTGGCGACAATGTATACATTATAATACATGAAACTTTAATTGAAGTTCATCATACAGAGCCGGCAATGTTCTACATCTTTGTGCTGTTACTTTTCTGGCATGAGCGGACTTCATTTATTTTCCTTTTGTTGTTTGTAGACCGAAAGAGACAATTGAGCAGCACTGGATCTTGAAAGTTGAACTTGATATGCAGTCGTTGATGGATGATTTCACGAGAAGGCTATTAAGGATGTTTTTCATTCAAACCAAAAGTACCAGAGATGCTTTTAAAGAATGATGTATTTGAGCAATACCATCCAGATGAAAAGCAACAACAGTGCTCTTCAACCCATTCTTATCGTATTTATACAGTATCTTTTTCACAGAGTCTATATAAGTTCTCGGATTTCCTCTGGATCCCTGTCGTAAATATCAAAGCATGTACGATGTAATTTGTTGCCTGTTATTTATGAAGTAATCCAGGCAGCTTCTGAATTTTGCAGTGCACAAAGAAACTATTCCGTTTCTTTTCCTTGAAAATTTTAGAAATAAAATATAAAGCAGCTTATAAGAAGGTATACTGAACGTTCTTTTCATACAAAAGATATTACTTAAGTTGCTCCAGTTGGACAACAAACGCATAATCATCTTCATACCACGATCTTAGAGAGCACGTGATATTATGTTTTTCATAACTCTCAACACAATAGATCTAACTTAATAATTAAACTAACCAAGTGCTTAATTCAGAACCATTTCTTGCTTATTGAGTGTACGTTTCCTTCACATTTCTATTTGTCAGTTTAAAAGACTGAATGCGTGAGAACAAGTTGCTATATTTAAGCAGAACATGAGCTTATTAGAGTTTAACAAGCTAACGTGTCAGAGCCGAGCCAATACTCACTGTGTTATAATTTTGTGATTTAAGAAAAGAAACTTATTTAAATATGGAATATAAAATTAAATTACTGTTTGTTCATATTAGTACTGTTATAACATAATACTGATTTGACTGGGTAGGCGCTTTAATATTAAGAGAATCCCAGGGCTTTTTTTCATCTAAGTATTGGTTTCTTTTAAATTTCGCGCAAAGCAACAAGAGGACTTTCTGCGCTAGTCGTCCCTAATTTATCAGTATAAAACTAGATTGAACTCTTGGACTATTCATTTACTAACGAACAGTGGGATTAACCGTGACATTATAAAGCCCCCCATGGCTGAAAGGGAGAGCACGTTTGGTATGACGGGCATTCGAACTCGCGACCCTCGGATTACGAGTCGATTGCCTTAACCGCCTATGTGATTACTCAAAACCAGTTTGGTGATTTAAACGTTTCTGATTTAACAGAGCTTGCGTTTCTGTCAAGATACTTTGTTGGTTTAATTTAAATTGTGCTCATATCTAAAAGCATTAGTGGGTTGAACTTATCAGATGTTACGATTATTTTAGCAGAAGTTGCTAATGTAGCTAAGTATAGGCTTGCTTCTGTATAAGTTTGTTTCTGTTACTTTGTATTCATATTTACGTTAACACTGATGGTTCAGCTGAGTAAATGTAATACCGTGTTTAGATTCTGTTACCCTATTTTTCGTATGTTCATTTTTATAATCAACAATTTTTTTCAATGATATATCCTGCTTCTTATGCCCATATACACAAAATGATGCATAAAACGTCATCTTCCATAGTTAATAAACAATAAAGTAGCTCTTGACCATTAATCATACCAATATTTCCAAACAAAGATATTGTAATAATAAAATCAATAGTCAATTTTTGATGAATAAAACAAAATCTTTCTTCGTTCACTTACTTTCCATACACTATCTAATCATCAAATCGTTTTGGCGGTTTAGTTTTCTATGATTAAAAGCGCAAAAATGTGTTCACCTACTACCCTTTATTGCTGTATTATTACTGGGGAAGTTCTCTGTAGGTAGATGGTGGAAGAAATTAACTGGTGGCTCTATGCTTGACAAAATTCTGGAGATTGTCCTTGTTTGTTGATTTGCTTTTCAAACATCTTTGATGTTATCTAGATTGTTTTCTCCAGCCAAGATACTTCCAGAAATACCAACAATCCTTAGCTTAGACCACCTCTGCCTTTCTTAACACTATAAATCAACCCATTGATTTTTGTCACTACAACAAAGAGTCTGTTCCAACATACAGTAACGATACAAAGTGTTCGTACCCGTGCGTCCCGAGTGGTTTTCTGCTCATAACTTAAAAAGTATCATGATTAGGCTAATAGGAGTATGGAGTATTATAAATATTATACTAACACACATCTACATTAATTTGTATGTAAATTAAACAACATATAAACTGTTTATAAACAAATAACCAAAAATAGGAGGAGCAGAAAGTGTTCGTACAGTTCAGAACGTGTAAAAAAACTAATATTTCAGTAACAATTTTGTTTAGTTTCGTGAATAAACTACATTATACCATTCCAAAGCTAGACACTTGGTTCATAATGTTTGGAATTTAGCCAGCAAAAAAATGTACTTCCGGCAATTTAGCGTCGTCTCTGTCATTATCTGCTTGGTCATCATGGCGAACAGGAAACAACTGTCCAGCGATTTAAAAAACCGAATTATTGTAAAATACAAGTCTCGCGTGTCTCTTTCCGGTACTGTTACACCACTTAATGTGCCGAAATCTACTGTTCAAAGCAAAATTGCCAAGTTGAAGTTTCTAGGATCAACTGCTGACCTCTCTCGTTCCGGACGCCCTACCAAAATTCCAAAAAAGAACCAAGAGGAAATTTCTCAAAGAACTTAGTAGGAACCCTCGTTTAACACGTAATGACATGCAGAAACTGGTAAGGGAAACTGGGCTTGAAGTAAGCATATCTACAGTTACGAACATATTACGCTCTTCTGAGTTCAAAGCATGCTGTCCTCGTAGAACTTCATTTTCAAAGCCTGTACATTTAGACGCACAATTGAGGTATGCAAGAAAGCATGTAGATAAACCCTTTACCTATTGGAAGAGTATTCTTTGATTAGACGAGACTAAAATCGAGCTTTTCGGCCACAATGATGTTCGCTATATTTTCCGTAAGAAGGGGAAACAAAATCTTTCAAAGAACACCGTCCCTACAGTTAAACATGGAAATGGCTCGATCGTGCTATGAGGCTCCTTCAGCTTTCTGGTGTAGGCAGCCTTCACCGAGTCAAAGGAATCGTGAAAAAAGAAAAGTACGTTGATATATTAGGCACTTATATCAAGAATGATGCTCGGAACTTGCGACTTGTGCGTAGTTGTATCTTTCAGCACGACAATGACCCTGAGCACACATTGAAATATGTGCAATCCTGGTTGTAGAGGAACCATATAAGCGTTCTGGAGTGGTCATCGCAGTCACCCAATCTCAACCCAATTGAAAACGTTTGGCATGAGTTAAAGACCATGGTTCACCAGCGTCATCCGAAAAACGTGCAAGAGTTGAAGGCCTTTTGTAAAGAAGAATGGAAGAAAATATTAGTCGAGTACTGTCAAACGATCATGGAGGGCTATGAGGAGAGATTGCGCCAGTTCACCTGAAAGGCTACACAACTGACCGTTAAAGTAGACGCACAAACACGCACTTTCTGCTTCTCCCATGTTTGGTTATTTGTTTATAAACAGTTTATTTGTCGTTCAATTTACATAAATATTTATGTAGATGTGTGTTAGTAAAATATTTATAATATATTGTACTTTCCTTTTCCTAATCATGATACTTTTTACGCTGTGAGGAAAAACTACTCACAAAGCAGGGGTACAAACACTTTCTATCTAAACTGTATGTATAAGTTTGGAGTCAGTATTCTTGTGACGTACATGTCACTATCAGCACTTATGACATGTTGTGTAAGACTCATAACGTAGACAAATTAATATTTAGAATTATAAACGGATTTTCCTCTGTATTAAAATACTTTTATTTGCGAGCTTTCGTCTTATTTACTGGAGTCTTTCAACAATGTACTGAGTGAAAAAATTCTTTAAAATGCGGAACACTGATTTAAAACAGGTATCTGATATTACAGCTACCAAATATATAAAGTTATGAAGAATATGGAATATAAATCGACTGTTTCGATATTATAAACACAAGATAAGTAATATGTTTTGAATATTTTATTAGTAGTGTCCATGCAGTATTGATAGTTGTTTGGTTAATACCGACTAGTTGTCCACTGTCTTGCACTTGGATGGCAATAGCTTTCTTAACTTTTCTATGTTACAGGTTTTCTCACCCTCTGCTATTTTGTCATTTCTTTGGTCTGTTATATGGTCGTTTCGCTGAACGTAAAAAAAAATAATAGCTTTTGTGTTTATTGCATAATTCCTAATATCTCTTTGGAGTTCTTTGAACCTTACCTGTAATGGGCGTCGTGTTTCCCCAGTGTATTATTTATTACACTCACGCCTAGTGCTGTAAAATACGTTCTTTGTGAGAGGACTGGGAATTAGGGATTTTACCTTCGTATGACAGTTGCATAGTGTCGGAGGACTTAATAAACCTACGGTGATGTAAACTTCATTCATCATCCTACGAAGTTTTTTATTAGGCCTGATGTGTGAGGAATAAATGCCTTTTTTGTGTTCCTTGTGTAGGCCCGGCATGGCCAGATGTGTTGAGGCGTGCGACTCGTAATCTGAGGGTTGCGGGTTCGCATCCCGGTCGCACCAAACATGCTCGCCATTTCAGATGTGGGAGCGTTATAATGTGACGATCAATCCCACTATTCGTTGGTGAAAGAGTAGCCCAATCGTTGGCGGTGGGCGGTGATGACTAGCTACCTTCCATCTAGTCTTACAGTGCTGAATTAGGAACGGCTGGAACAGATAGCCCTCGTGTAGCTTTGCTCGAAGTTCAAAAATCCAAATCACTCTTGTTAATAACACACTTCAACAAATTGTTTCGACTACATGACACACTACTGTGCGTCTGGACAAGGCGTCCGCTCACAAAATTTATCGTAATTGGTGAAAAATAAATGAATTTTAAACAATAAATAAGATAATCCAAGTAGTTTCTTGTTTTAGCGCAAATTTAGCCCAAGCGTTGGCGGTGGGTGGTGATGACTAGCTGCCTTCCTTCTACCCGTCCAACATTTCGAAAGAAGTAATTGGTATCGATACAGATATCCAGCAAGTTCATGGTGCTTAGGATGATGATGTATGCTCTTGGAGAAAATGAAATTTGAAACACTTAATCGTTTAAGTATTATTTCCATATAACTTAGTGAAAAGTGAAACTATGTTGAGGCTATTTTTATAATCATTTTTAGATATTATTTGGTCAAAAATGTGATCAGGGCACTTGACTCGTAATCCAAGCGTCGCGGATTCAAATCCCCGTCACACCAAACATATTCGTCCTTTCATTCATGTAAGCGTTATAATGTAATGGTCTATCCTATTATTCGTTGGTAAAAGAGTAGCCCGATTTGGCGGTGGGTGGTGATGACTAGCTGCCTTCCTTCTAGTCTTACACTGCTAAATTAGGTACGGCGAGCGCAGATAGCCCTGCTGTAGCTTTGCACGAAATTCAAAACCAAACCATACTAATAGCTATTACAAATGACGATTTGTATACAATAGTGATTAAAAAGATAGTTAATGTCCTGTCCTCGTAGATATACTAACGTTTGTGATTCATTCAATGAAATTGAACGATTTGTAATGTTTGAAATCTATCGCGTTTCTGCTCAAATTCTATAATTTTTCAATTAACAGGACATTATCTAAATTATAGCTTCCTAGACTAATAGCATACTAACTGTAGATGACCAACAAGGTTTTACTTTCGTCTTTCGGCTAGCCACACGAACCACCCAAGATTGTAGAAATTTCAACAATGTTCTAGCTCGTTTTCATAAAACTAGTATTGTTGCTTCTTACTACTAAGAATAGAATCTTCTTCAAATTTTGAGGACAGGCGGGACTTGTGCAATACACAGTCAACCATATACGTCATATGCAAGAAAGAAAACTATAATGAAACAAACGTAGGTGCTAAAATAAAATTATAACGGTAAATCGGTAACAGTTGGATTATACAATCACTTTGACAGCAACTACATTTATTCATGTTACTGAGCTATAGCATCTGGAAGCTACAACTTATGATCTGTCTGTCATATACAGGTTAACATTCAGGAAGCTTGAAGAAATGAAATGCCATAACCAGCAGTCTACCCATAAATCTACCATAAATGTGTGCCTATGTTCAAAGTAATCAGTAAAGCAGAAAACAAGACTATCCTAAGGGTGAAAGAGAATCTTATTATTATTAAAATTACGACAGAATTAAACAATCAACAAAGCACTACGGAATTTTACCTCGCAACTTAGGTAATTAAATGTTTTTACCATTTTGTTTTTATGAAACAACTAATACACAAAGTTTTCAATAATTTAAACCCAAAACTATTCTCGTAATTCTTTATTTATTTTTTGAGAAGGCATATTATATTTTAATAAATATTTCAACAATTGTTTGCATATATTAAATGTAGATAAGCAGAAATATAACATAGAGTTATTTAACATTTCATATTATTCAACATTATTTTAAATTGTTTATTACATCTATAGGCAGAAACATTTTAAATTGCATAAATTCTTAAAATGAATTGTTATCGAAATATCATCTGAAAGGTAAAATTAACTTTACATCAAACAAAAATGGGGTGTATCACTAATTAATAAAATAATTATTGTCTCTGAACATAGCTGCAAGGAACATTTCTTGTATTAAATATTTCATCGTAACATTTGTTATGAACATAAACTATTGATATTGCATGTTTCTAGATACTTTTCCAATCAAAAATATGTATGTTATTTCTTATTTCAACATATGGTCTATATAACTTTAAGAATAGTTGATGTTTTACACTATAAGATATTTGACATTTGACCAGGAACGTTTATAGATTTCAAGCATTACATACTTCGGTGAATTAACTTCGGACGTTACTATTTTTACGAGGACATTAAACATCTTTGTCGGCAAGAAGTCAGATTTTAAGCGGTGTGAGACCAGCCTAGGAAAAAAAAAACAGCGAGCTATGTAGTTTAAGTGAGGTGTAACATTATCAACTCAGAAATAAATTGCTCTTCTTGGACTTGGACCATCGATAAAATATTTGATTCTATAACACATATAAGACTTGGTATAGTTTGTAAGTTTGTAAATTTTTTGTACATAAACCAATATTTTAATAACTATTTGAAATGACCGTCATTGTAAATTGTATTGTTGTGTGTATATTAAAATATATTTGTGTTGAGAAAGAAAATTGGGTGTATTAATCTTGTTGGCAAATGTCATAAGTTTAGTACATATCGACATATTAACTTTTAATCAAATTCAAATTTTAGGCAATTTTAAATCATAATACGTAAAGTACGTAACATAATAAATCGAAGACTCGTTCGAAACGAATTGTAATACGTAACAACACAATTAAAGATAAGCCTAACAACACACATATGATAAATTTCCTTTCCTCCATATTATTTAGTAGATTTGCTCTTACGAATTCCGTAATGATATTCAGGCAGTAAATCGAAACTTACTAACAAATCCGAAAGCGTATTGTAAATTCAATTTTGTATCATTTTAGTATAATTGCTGATCTGTCTTATATCTTTCAAAATATTATTACTGATTTTCTCTTTTTTGAGATACTATAAACAGCTATTGTTTTTTACTACACTCCAGTAAAATATATAATATAATGCAGAAACAATACACTCAATGATTATTTTTAAACTATTTTTGGATTATCATTATTCATTACTATTGTTATATTGTGTTAACGAAAAAAACCTTCAAGACATTTGCTTTGATTATTAAGTATGTTATGATCACATTGTCTACAATTACACCATCATACAATTTCATCATCAATATATTCTCTTATTGATGATTTATTCAATGATAAATTGTTACTGAAGTTCCACTTTTATATGATTATAAGAAGTAAAATTTCATCATAATATATCTTTATAATTTGTCTCACACGATCTGATAATTTACTTCTGAACACAGTATAATTAGTCTACTATAAATATTACTAAATCATTCAACTTTAGAAGCTAATTCAATTTTGTTATTATTTTATTTTTGGAAGGTTGTTTATCCAAGGTTTAATTTGATCAATTTTAGTACTTCTTTTGTTGAGCATGTATCTGTTGTAATGTCTCTAGAAAAGTTGCAAAAATATTCATAAGTTTCATTTTATTCAAGCATACCATATAGAGTATACCAGTATATTATAGCCAATTCATTATGTAATTTATTTTTGTCTATCTCATTCACTTTTCTACGATATATTTTTTCTTCTGTAAATTTACTAGAATTAATTACATAACAAATAGGCTAATGATTAGCAATAAATTATCACATTTTCTCTATATTACTGAGTTAAGAATAAGATACAATATAATCGAGTTACGTATAGATTTTACTATCATTCTTGTCGATAAATTAAGATTATGTATAATTTTAGCTCGATTACTATGAATTAAATAAAATATATCACTTGCTTACTTCTGGTGGTTATTTTACATGGTAATTGTTCCTTATTTAACACACCTAAAATATTTTATATTCATTTTCAGGTAACTTATAGAGACAATCTAAATTAGTTAAATTAATCATTTTAAATTTTGTATCTTCAACGTTTTCATTCAGAATCATAATTTAAAAACATTGACGAAGAAATTCATTTGTTAGAAAAAAAATATTTTTGATGATTGTTAAATAGTTTAAGACTTGCCTAGGTAATTTGTTATTGTTAAAATTGTTATAGAGAACGAAGACAAGAGAAAAAGTAGAGTATTGTGCTATTATACGCAAAGTAAGTGAATTGTTTTTGGTTCTTACAATAAAAGTAAACAAATACTATATCTAAGGTGTTATGATAACTTTCCTCAATCCCACAGTACTTACACAATATTTTTGTTATCTACACCTAAAACGATTTCTACGATTTCTATTAGGAGTGAAAATAGTGACCATTACGTGTAACCAATAGCTATCAATGAAACGTTCATCAATAGGACAGAACATAATTATGCTATGTAAACATCTGAAGGCTCGTCTAAATGGAACATATAATAATAAAGAAAACTAATATAAAACTAGCATTATAAACTTTATTTTTGTTACATTTTGTAAGATTCGAGCTCATAGTTTCTAGAAAATCTTTGAAAAACTCTTTTCTGTGTGTACTTTCTTGTCCCAACCCACATCGTACGATGAATGATTTGGTTAATGTGATAGTAACCATTTATTACCTTGTAAGCAGATGAAACAAACTTGCTTTTTGGAAGATGTCGGACTAATAGCGTTCCTTATTGTTAGAAAAAGAAAGGTTATCCTTTTAGAACATCGTATGGCTAAAAATCTCATTTTAGATTTTAGCTACGTTTAATTAGGTTAAATTGAGTCATGCTAGATTGCTTTAGGTTAATAAAAAATTCTAGAAGAGGCATCAGATACGAACGTGGCTCATGATTCGTATGTATGTTTACATTGAATACAGTATATTGTTTGCCATAAAATTATCTATAGCCGTAAGATCAATTAATATGCTTAAGTTTTTCAATAAATTAGCAGCTAAAACTCCGCTAATCGTCATCAGATTCAGTAATAGTTTCAATTAATTACATACTTACATTATAATTTACCGGCCTATCTTAGTTTAGTGTTTAGTAATAAAGCTTGCCATCATTGATAGGCTTAAAAAGTAATGCTATTAAAGAAGGTGTGGGTTGCTTCTTTCCACTATTTTAAACCAAAATTAAAAACCAATTTCTTTCAGTATCAGTAACTCTGGCGAATTTAATCGAGCTTTGTTCAATAAGCTCCTCCAATGAACATACGTCATCAAGATCTCAGATATAAACAATTCTATTTTGTGTATATAGAAAGTGTTTCCTTACGAATAAATTATTATTACAGGTAAATAAGGTGGTTATGTAATTGAAATCATCATATGGACATCTAACAGTTGAATTGTTTTCGTATGTTTTTAGTTGTCTTCATATAGTATATTAAGAAGGTAGGCGTAAATATATTTGGATCTACTTGCCTCTGAAGTGCAAGAGATGTTGAAACATGGTGCAACAGTGTTCAGTTTCTCTAAGTGGTACTGTATTGTCTAGTACAATTATTAACTTATAGGAAAATGAAGTCGTAAATAACAGGAGAAGAGGTTGAAAATGTATCATAGGTTCAATTTTGATTTCTAGCTTTGAATGAATTGAAAAACAGAAGCCCAAAACACAAAGTAAATAAAACGTAATGGTTCTTTAAAAACAAGTACAAAATAAAGTAGACGCGTTCACAAGATGATTTAACAGAAGAGAGCGTGACAACTAAATACGAAGAAAAAGCTAGGGTGAACTCCCTCGCCACTAAAGTCACAAATCATCCATTAGTGAGGACAGAAGACAAAGTTTTTAGGTACTATCAAACTATGTAGCTTACTCAAGTATAGTACTGCCTGATGTTAAGCCACATAGCTATCCAGTGGTATGTTCTGTGAGAAGGGATTGAACAACTTTCTAAGGGGATTGACTCGTGACAATGAGTGTCTACTGCATTAGCGAGTTAGCCATATATCTTAACCATTTTCTACACTATAAAACATGTACCTTCACCCGTAAGTGTACCTCTATAAACCAAAAGGAAAAGTAATACCTGGTATGCTTGACACGCTATATCTTTACCAGTAGATATAACTGTTTTAGGGAATTCAGACGATAGATCAAGCCAGTATCATATCTTAACATTAACGATAATACGCCAAAGAAAATAAGTATACATCGGAGGAAAAAGTGAACGTATAAATTTCATAGAAGATTTAAAATTGTGTCACTTTATCTGAGTTCATACAATTATATACATGTTCTGTAGTTTTTTGGTTTTTTTGGACCTAACCAAACTATTTACACGTCTTAAAGGATAACGTATACTTATATGTTCATTGAACACTGATAGACATTATGTGACGATTACATATCCACCACACTCGGATATCTTTAACTATGTTCATTAAACCTTATTTCTAAATGTTGAACTTATTTTTACATTCTTTGTCTTGCACCTTAAATTTTCTTTTACGTTCTCAGGACGTTAAATAACAGCGTACATATCCTGGTAATTCATGATACCTTTGATAACAATGTACATTTCCTGCTGCTTCATGATGCCTTACCTAACAATACACATATCCTGTTTTTTTATCACACCTTAGCTAACAACGTACATCTCTTACTGTTTACGATACCTTAGCTAGCAACGTACAATATCAGCTGTTTCATGATACATTAGCTAACGACGTACACATACCGCTGTTTCCTGAGATCTTAGCTAACAACGTACATATCTTGCTGGTTTATTTGATCTTACAGTATTTCATATAGCACCATAAGTTTATATTTAAGAGGTTGCATACCGGTTTAATCCCTGTCTTGAATATATGTGGAAAGAACATGCACAAATTTTAAAAAGTGTTGTCTCAACTGTGTAAGACATTATTAGCAACCATCAGCTGATGGTTATTACTGCTAGATAAAGTTTTAATATATGAGGACATGGTTTCTAAGTAAACTATTCTTCAGTCACTGGTTAAATCTTGGTTACAGTACCTGATCAGATAATCGTTGATTACAGAACCTGATCAGATAATCGTTTGTTACAGTACCTGATCAGATAATCGGTCTTAAATAAACTGTTTTTCTTTCCTACTTTGAATTTATTCTTTTACTTACTGTGCAGTTGAAAGTAACTTCCAATGATGACGAAGGACACTTGTAGTGCAACTGAGTAATGAAGTCTGAAAATACTTTTATATGTATCTACAAATTACTATATCCCAGAACAACGTATTAAATTTTCATTAGTAGAAAAGAAAAGAAACTGGATGGAATATATTCATTAAAAAGGAATATCTACGACTATAAGACAATGTTTTTTTCGAAGTACAATATGTGTGTGTACGAGGGCTGTTCAAAAAATACGCGGACTGACGTCATAAAACAAAATGTACTTTATTTAGAAGTTACAGGTCTGAGATCCCTTCAAAGTACTCTCCTCCCCAACGCACACACTTATCCCAACGGTGTTTTCACTTGTTGAAACAGTCTTGGTACACTTCTTTTGTAATGTTCTTCAGCTCCTTCGTCGCATTTGCCTTAATCTCGGGAATCATCTCAAATCTTCTTCCTTTCAAGGGTCTTTTGAGTTTGGAGAACAAGAAAAATTCGCAAGGAACAAGGTCAGGTGAGTATGAGGGGTGGGGAAGAACAATGATCGAGTGTTTGGCAAAAAACTCACGAGTTCTGAGACACAAATATCGCATCAATGCGGTGCATCTTCAATTTTTCAGTCAAAATCTCGTAACAAGATCCAATTGATATTCCACACTCTTCAGCAAACTCCCTGACAGTCAGACGTCGCACCAGGATATTGATTTTGTCGACGTGGAAGAACGTCCAGGACACTCATCATCTTCAATGGACTGTTGGCCATCCTTTAAACGTTCATGCCACTTGAAATATACCGTACGCTTCATAACAACATCACAGTAAGCCGTGTTAGGCATAGCAAAAGTTTCAGTCGCAGATTTTCCAAGTTTAACATAAAATTTCACAGCAAGTCGTCGCTCCTTCAGGTCATTCATTCTGAAATCCGCCAAACGAAAAATTCGCACTTCACTTAAAACCGCGTAGCTAATACACAAATGAAGATATCTGCAATCGAGAAATGGCATCGTAATCAGCTGATCTATGCAAACCTAGTGACATCAAGCGGATTTCCTTGGAACTAATTGAAGCCGCGCAGTTCAAACAGTTCGCGTATTTTTCTAACAGACCTCGTATGTGGTAAGATGGTATCTTTTGGCAGTTCAATTCGAATATCAGAGGAGGGGACTAACATGCAACTTGATACTCTATACATTTTGAGGCCAGGTTTAATCTATGTCTTTAAGACTGTCTGTAATTGTTAATTACAGTTCGTCACTTCTCTTGAAAAGCTGATAAAAATGGTTAAAGTTTCTAAACAACACTCAAGCGGAAAATTTTTGCTTTAATCTAGACTCTATATTGTTTTGGTACATTTAAAATATACCACTAAGGTCTTTAATAAAATTTCGATTGTTTGTCTAATATTTTGTTCGGTATTTTTTATTATAACTTAGGTTCTCAAAATAAAAGCATTACAAGGGACTATTCAACATAAATCTATCTTTTGGGAGCAATTTATCGAGTTGCAGTCATTCACATTTTTGTGTGGGAAAACTATTCGAAAACACTCATGTAAAATGAACCCGTTATCATTCGTTTTTAATATTGCTGTATTCACAAAATTATGTTTAACAAATAAGATACATGAGTAATTAGATTTATATTTTTTTCTTTTTGCCTTGGCGCTTACGACACTAAAAACTGAGTTTCGATATTCTTGGGGAAAACAGCACTTGTATCACGTTGTATAGCTTTTTGATTAATATACATGTATTATCAGTAAAAAGAAGCCAGCCACAACGTTTAGTCACATTCTGTTGCATGAATTTAAAATGTTCGTACGTTCTACAATGTATTTTAGATTGGTGGATATAGTAAGAATGTAATTGTAACTGTGTGTCTGTGGACACGGCTAAAAACTGAGTTTCGATACCCCTGGTGGGCAAAGCAGAGCTAACCTATTGTGTAGTTTTGTGCTTAATTCTAACCAAACAAATAACAATAACCAAAATTAACTAATAATTAGAAGTAACTAAACGTGTTACATAATATAATTCATCTCTGACGAGCCTCCAATTTATAATATTAAATGTTGAATTATATCAAATTTATAATATTTGCCAACAAAAATACACAGTTTTCTCTTTTTAACAGAAATATATTTTAATATACAAACAAAAATACAGTTTATAATAACGGTTCTTACAAATGATTTGTATACAAAAGTTTTAAAACTTATAAACAATATCGAGTATTCCACCTGGTCTGCAACTGAATATTTTACAGATGGTTCACGATGAGGGAATCAATTCTGAATTGATATAGGTACACCTCAATTAACGAGAAGCTAGCTAGCTCTTCGCTGATCACATGTGAGTTTTACACAGCCGCAGTTATATAATGTGTCCGTAAAAATAATAACATCCAAAGCTAATCCACTGGAGTTAAACGGTTTGTAGTGTTTGATTGTTTTTGAATCACGCGCAAAGTTACACGAGGGCTATCTGTGCTCACCGTCCCTAATTTAGTAGTGTAAGACTACAAGGAAGGCAGTTAGTCATCACCACCCACCACTAACTCTTGGGCTACTCTTTTAGCAACGAATAGTGAGATTGACCGTAACATTAAAACGCGCCCACAGCTGAAAGGGCAAGCGTGTTTGGTACGACCGGGATTCGAACCCACGACCCTCGGACTACGAGGGCCATGCCGGTTCCGGTAGTGTTTGAAATATATAAATGTTGAGGCCCGGCAATCCGAGTGTTGCAAATTCGAATACCCGTCACACCAAATATTCTTACCATTTCAGTCGTGGGAGCGTTATAATGTGACGGTCAATCCTGCTATTCATTTGTAAAAGAGTGGCCAAAGAGTTGGCGGTGGATTTTGATGACTACCCGCCTTTCCTCTAGTCTTAAACTGCTAAATTAAGAACTGCCAACCCTCTTATCTTTGTGCGAAATTCTAAATCAAAACTGTAGATGTTTCTAATCAAATATATCTAGTTTCAGATCAATAAGCATTAATGACAGTTACAGCTTCCGAAGTTTATAGTATACCAATTGCAGGAAATCGACAATATATACATATTTTCTTTTTTGCGTTGTGTGGGGTACATTTTATAAGCTTAAGAGTTTTTAAAAATGTCAGCTGAGACAATAAAATTGGCAATCACTAACACTCACATAAACACATAACGAACTGTTGATTTTTACACTTGAGAATTTTCTACATCTTCACAGTTCACAGTATAAGTTACCTGTTTTCGTAATATATGTTTAACCGTGTTATGTTTTTTATGTATGTTGACTGTAGACTGAACGCAACAGAAAGACACAGATAACAGCTTGTATAATTTATTACAATAAGCTATTATATATATGACAGATATAACATAAATTATATAATAACAATGACAGATATTCAGTTTAAACCTTCAAAATTAATTACAATACAAAATAGTACTGGCCTGTGTCCAATATAATGATTTAGAGTGAAAGTACAAAAGTTCAGATCAGAAATCCAAAATTCTGGTCTAGGAGGTGAATTTGGTCCCACGAAGAAATACCGAAGTTTGAATGGAGAATGACGAAGTTGTTTTTACGGTGCTTCTTGATAAACGTCACAAACTTGCCGCCTTCCAATTTTCCCAGTCTTCCCTAAACAGTCCGTATATGTCGACTCTCAGCACAACCAGTAATTCGAATGAATCGTAAAGATTGACGAGACAAAATCACAGCTTCTGTAGATCTAGCTTCAGTCACAAATTCAAGTTGAATAAACTCACAGCAAACACTTTAACTTTCTCAAACGAATGACTGACTCTTCTTATTCTTTTCTTCGAATAAAAACTAATGACTCTTCTTCTTTCTCACGTCTTCTGTTTATATATTGGTAGGCCTCTTCTCGAACAATCGCGTAACTTCTACAGAACTCCAGAGCAATCCGCGCATGTCCGTTCTTGCACGAGACTCAACGTCTAGACACTAGGCCGCCATACATTTCCGTTTATAGTCATATATTTGATCTACCTAATTCTAGAAATTTCTAAATGTTATTTTAAATGAATAACAACATATTTTATTGGTTTAAGCTTCGAAACAATAATATAAATATGGAAATATAAATAATAGAAATGAAAATTTAAACACAACACGACATGTTGTCGTTTACAAAACATTTACATGACATTTACATAACAAACTGAAACAAACATCGATACCAACATAAATATATAATAGTAAATCTAGCACAAAGGTAAAAATCTTTAATTATAAGTTTAACTACAACAAGAAAAACACTGCTCTTTGTGTTACTTTAGATTTGGCTTCAAACTAACATAAGCGGATACCATCATTCCACTCATAAATACTGTATTTACATTTTCAATAACTAATACTTTCATGTTTTTCTCAGATCTAGCTGAGCAGTAAAATAAAATTTTATAGCCAAATGATAATTCAAATACATTGTGAAACTACATTACTATAAATTAAAAACAAATGATCAAGATACCTTAACAATGTATCCGATACACTTTATACACAATGCATAACCTGAACATTAAAATAATAGGCCCAGCGTGGCCAGGCAGTTAAGGCACTCGACTACTACTCTGAGGGTCGAGGGTTCGAATCCCCATTACACCAAAACATGTACGTCCTTTCATCCGTGGTGGCGTTATAAATTAACGATAAATCCCACTATTCGTTGGTAAAAGAGTAGCCCAATAGTTAGCGGTAGGTGGAGATGACTAGCTGCCTTCCTTCTAGTCTTACGCCGCTAAAGTAGGGAAGGCTAGCGATGATATCCTTCGTGTAGCTTTGTGCGAAATTCCACACAAACAAACGTTAAAATAATATATACGAAAAACAGAAAGAGAATAGTATAACGAGTTCCTTAATGTTCGAGATACCAAGTTGTGAACTTGAGGGTTCGTGGTTTGCGGCCCGTTGCAGTAAAAATGTGTTTTGCACGCGTGAGTCGTGAATAGAGCACAAGAGTAAAGGTCAAATCTGTGTATTCTGCTTGATAAGACTAGCTTAAGAGTTGCCAGAGAACGCTATTGCTTTCTCTTCAGGTTTAGTTGATTAGTTATTTTCTCCCTAGCTTGTCAATTTAAAATTAGGCACGACTGTGCACTGATAGACCTTTTGGATAACCTTATTCAAACCGATAAAACCTTCTGTTCAATATCTATATTATAAGATTATAAGTTAAGAAAAAGCATTTTTGGTCACTGACTATCATAATTGAGGGAAATAAAACGGATATAGTTCGTTTTAGTATATATACTGAACAAAACCTACAAATAAAACATGTATTACCTATAACAGCTGGTTCAAAGTTGTATCTCATCTATAGCAAATATATTTAGACACCTAGTGTTTCAATTTTAATTTGCATTTTTGAGGAGAAATTTCTTTAGAATGACAATGAGTTTCTAGTTTTAATTTGATCAGAAAAAGAACAACATTTAATTGATCTTACTTTAATTGTTCGTTGAGTCTCAAGGGAGACCAAGCGGCTGTGTAATTACTGTGGAAAATTGGTTTCCTTAATTCAAAGACGTCTAAATGATAGCACGTTTTAAGCTGTAGGGTATAAACAAAACAAAAGTAGAAAACAATAGTTAATTGTTCCTTATTTGTTTAACTGCACAAGGTTTGTGTTCTAGACTAGATTTTTCCAATGCAATGCCAAAATTAATTCGCAACAAACAACAACTGCAACATATGAACGATTATGAAAAGCGATTAGTTTTCTTTCTTTATTTTTCTCTCTCTCATAAGGTAAACTAGTGCGCACTATTTCTATAATTTCTAACAGCTTCCAACTGCGTATTGTTTAAAATATGCTTGAGCATTACAAATTCAGCATACGTGTGTGTTAAAAACAGTTCTACAGTTTTCTATGAATTCTATACAACCCTTCATAACTGCAAATCGCAATTAACCAAGGTAATTTGTATATTTTATTTTTATAGATACAGTAGAGTTCGTAGAGCGTGTGTACTTTTTTTTACTGGAAACGATTAACTTGAAGTAATTTATCTTCGACGTTTTGAAATATAGATCAAAGGTATTAAGGCTTTTACAGCTGTGAAAGCAATGATAAAATGTTAAAAGAAAGAGGTAAACTTCTGAACTTGACATATCAACACCTAACAAAAGGAACATTAATGCTTTGATGCACATTTTTAAGTACGTCTTCATTTCTCTCGCGGCACTACCGATTCTATGACAATATACTTTGTTTTATGGATTTTTCTTTAATTTTTAGATATTGAGATTTTTTATATATAAAAAATATTTAATATACATAAAGTCGCTTTTTGTTAAGCTATATAACTTATATATTTTGTATGAATTATCAAAAACATTAAGAATGTGATTGCATCGATATTCGACAAGGCATGGCCATATGGTTAAAGCGATCGACTCCTAACCTGAGGATCGCGAGTTCAAATCTCCATCATTCCAACCCTGCTCGACCTTTCAGCCTTGAGAAAAGAGTTGGCGATGGATGGTGATGACTAGCTGCCTCTCCTCTAATCTTACACTGCTAAAGTAGGGACGGCTAGCACATAGCCCTGGTGTAGCTTTGCGCGAAATTCAAAAACAAACAAACAATTTTAAATAGCCTAAAATTGAGTTAAATTGTAATTTAGAAGCTAAATAAATGTTGATATGTATCCAATTTATGATAATTTACAACAAAATTTATACACACAGTTTCTTTTTTTTAACACAAGAATATTTTTATATACATATAATAATACAATTTACAATAACACTTATTACAAATAATGATATATGTGGTCCTCGTGTAGCTTTGCACGAAATTCAAAAACAAAAAACAATGATCTTCTGTACATTTCTAAAAATGTAACAAATACGTTAAATGACAGCTCATAAATTTATTCCTACAAAGAATACTCGAGTAGAAATGTTTCATTAATTTATCCCCCGACGTGCCAGTGGTAACTTTACAGACTTAAAATATTAAATTCTGGGATTCAATCCTCCCCTGTTCCTTGATGACAGATTGCACACACCCCTTTCTGTTACTTTGTAATAAGAAGAGAACAACATGCTGAATTGCTCATAAAATCTTAGTATTAATTATTTATTGTGTTTTTACTAATACCGTGATACGTTGGTCAACTGAACATGTTAACCTAGTCTAGTTTAAGATGTCGTTATTTATGTATGGCGTTGCAACAGAATTTTGCGGAAGACAATTTTCTACAGCATAGTGAAAACGTACGAACCCATTTAGGCCTAATTTATAAACAGCATTATATGTGAGTTTTATGCTGGAATTAGAGAAGTGCTACGTTATACATTTGTTGGAATATTCACATAATAACGTGCTCTTATTTTTGAAAATTAACCAAAACTGCCACTCAGTAATTGTTTTATTATATACAGTTCGTTTGTTTGTTTGTTTTTAATTTCACGCAGAGCTACGCGAGGGCTGTGTGTACTAACTGTCCCTAATTGACCTGTTACAGACCAATAGGAAGTCGGGTAGTCATCACCAACCACCGCCAACTCTTGAGCTACGCTTTTATTAATGAGAAACGAAATTGACCGTCACATTGTAATCCCCCACGGCTGATAGGACGAGCATATCTAGTTGTACGCGGGTTTGAACGCGCGACCCTCTGTTTACGATCCGAATATTCTAACCACTAGGTCATGACGGGCCTGTCGTATACAGAAAATATTCACATATGTGTGCATTGTGCACGCTTAAAATGTTAATCAAAACAATATTTAATTAGATTAAACTGACACCAGGGAATATTTTAACTTAATAACAAAGCCCCATACCAGGGTAAGAGCTTATAGCATAACTTTGAAAAAATGCTGGTGATAAGAAATAAAGAAAAGTATATTCTATCAGAAATATTCACAAATGTTCGGCTAATTATAACACCATTGAAAGGAGAGTTTAACGTATATTACAATGTCTTTTTAAGTAATGCTTTATAAATATATATATTCAGTAGTTGGTGCCTCCCGCTAGTATAGGGGTAAGTCTACGGATCTACAACGCTAAAATTAGGTGTTTGACTCCCCTCGGTGAGCTCAGCAAATAGCCCGATGTGGCTTTGCTATAAGAAAAAAACACACACCCGTTAGTTGTAATAATTATAATTCACGAATGTTGTGAGAATTATTTCTCAGTGAGGCAGAGTAAAACCAGCTACGCTTCTCCCGGCAACAGATTTCAATACAAGCATTTCTTGCCATAGAAATTTATAAATCAGTATTTTGGCTAATAAAGGCTACTCTATGCGAAATATTTAGGTGAGATTTATTGTTTCTGTAGGAACTGTATGGAAATTCCGAAGGCACGTGAAACTAGTACTGTTCACAATAGAAGCTGTCGTGATAGAAACACATCAAAAGTGGTGCACATAAACCCGAATAATTCTGGAATGGAAATCTTGTAAATAATCCACTGATGTGAATATTACCACTAGATCAGTAAGATGCACATTAGCAAGAAATGGTTTCTTGTGTAGCTGTCCATAAAACCACTATTTAGGAGAAATGATCAAACCAATAGGATGTAAGAGCAACTCTTTCCAGTGCCCCTGGTGCAAGTCTATTAATGGAAGAGTGTTGTTCTAATTATAACTAAACGACCTACAATTACTCATTGTTTGTGATTCATATAAGTGTCTCACGCATGCGTTTTCATAATTATTTCCAATGCACTATATATATATCGTCAGGATGAGTAGATTCTGCTGTTCTACGCTTTCTTCTGTTTGATCCCTGATTAAATCATATAGGTGGTTTCATAAATTTGTTATTGAAATCACATGTTAAGGTTTGTGAAATGCTTTAGCAGCCACTCAAACAGCTCTATATTACCTCAAAACATTTGATAATCATTTTAATGATAATTTTTTATTTAAAATGGTTATTTTGCAAATGAAAACATAAAGTTGTATATAAATTATTATGTCCTATTCTACACTATATTTACAGTGAAACCGAGACCTGAGTCTATCAGCGTTAATAAAGGTTTTCGTTGCAGAAAAAGTGGGAACTGTTTAAATATATATGTTTTGTTTACTGTATAACGAAGTTATGAGTTATAGAAGATGTTTCAATGCTGTTTTTTTATTGTACGTTATAATTTCCAACAAAAACTCGTCATACAACGAAAAAAAAGAACATCGAATTTTTGTCAATGGAAAAACAAAATAAACATATAAATAACATTCTCCACGATGAAATTGAAAATACTAATTTGAAATTTAGACACGCAACAAAAATGCTGCCCTCTATTGGTAAGCATTTCGATGGTAGCAAGGTATTCAACAAAAATACTAGCGATCGAGGTTTTCAAACAATGTAATAGCTCTTACGCAAGCCGTATGTAGCATTGAAAATACTTTTATTTGTCTAGAATTAATCACAAAGCTACACAACGGTCTATCTGAGCTCTACCAACTATGGGTATCGAAACCTAGCTCTTAGGGGTGAGAGTTCGCAGACATTTCGCTGTGCCACTGTGTGAAGACATTGAAAATGTTTCGGTGAACTTAAGATTTGATGGTCTTGAATTTCGCGCAAATCTACACAAGGGTTATCTGCGCTAATTGTCCCTAATTTAGCAGTATAAGACTAGGTGGAAGGCAGCTGGTCATCACCACAAACCTCGAACTCTTGCGCTACTCTTTTACCAACGAATAGCAAGATTGACTGATTGTCCTCACAGATGAAAAGATGGGCATGTTTCGTGTGATGTCGATTCGAACCCGCGACCCTCAGATTACGAGTCAAGAGCCCCACCCATACGGACATGGCAGACCGAGTGAACTTAGGAACTACTATACCAAGTCTTAATATATATACATATTTTCATTCATTTCTAGAATGTATCCATGAAAAATATTTATTTTCGAGAGTTTTAAAATCAATTTTATAAAAAAGAAAGTTTCGAGAGCAAATTACCAGTTCCTGAACCTTGTATGTCGAATATATCATGAGAATTGCAAATCATTCAACATTATATTGTTCTAACCTGCATTCGTGTATCTTATACTATCTGTTAAGTCTTTTGATCAGTCAATTCGTATTATTATTTTAGAAATCCTCCTCGGAGTTTCCCAGTAACACACTATTAGTAGTAAAACAACACGAATGAAGCAATATGAATGGTTATGGCATCATAACAACATAATCATCCTCTCATATGTGTGTTTTTTCTTTTTTCGTTGATTTGTTTTGTTATTATACCAGACAGGTTAACTTCATATTTATTTTCTATACATTTTGCAGTTTTCAAATGTTGAATTCATACGATAACTTGCTTTTGCATTGAAAATCAAACTTTCAGATTAAGTTTTTGTTGTATCCGGTAAAGTTCTGAGAAAATTCTGATAATAATAATAATGTAAATCCTCTACAATAACAGGATATTTTCAAAACTATTAAAGTGGATTTTCTTATTCTCTAAATTTATATTTATCAGAGACCACCCCAGTGGTGAAATGCTATACTTAGGGACTTCACACCGCTACAAACCCTGCTTCGATACCCACACTGGGTAGAGCCGGATAGCCCATTGTGCAGCTTTATGCTTAATTCTAAACAAACAAAATTATCATATATATATCTATTTATGAAACGATATAAAAATATTTGAACTATTTTAAAACTATTATTATTAATTTAGTAAAAATAAATATAAATACAGTTACGAAACCGGTATTGATGTTTTTACAAATCTTTTAAGTTAATTTTCAGTTTATAAATCAAGAGTTTGTGATAAGACCGAATTAACAATGAAAAATGTTCTTGCGTTTTTTAACTTAAAACTGTTTGACCACTTTCAAAGCCCACCAGTGGCTCAGCGGTATGTCTGCGGATTTACACGCTAAAATCCGGGTTTCGATACCCGTGGTGGGCAGAGCACAGATAGCCCATTGTGTAGCATTGTGCTTAATTCAAAACAACAACAACCAGTTTCAAACTCCCTCTGTCTATTAAACTATGTAACATTTAATGTGGATTTAAATTCACTAATAAAACAATCTTTCCATAATGCACTTATCAATACATTCAGGCTCGGCATGACCAGGTCGTTACCATGATCGACTCGTAATTCAATGGTAGCTCACCTTTTCTGTCGTGGGGTGTTATAATGTAACGGTCAATCCCACTATTCGTTGGTAAAAAAAATAGCCCAAAACAAGCTGCCTTCCCTATAGTCTCACACTGCAAAATTAGGAACGACTAGCGCAGATAGCCCTGGAGTGGCGCGAAACAAACAAGAATTGATTTAAAATAACATGATATATGTATTTTCAGTATGTAAAACTGTTTTAAAAATACGAAGACTGTGACTTTTTAACAGTGCGATATAAATAAAACAGTACCTTTCTATAAAATGTAATAATTATTTCAGAACTCCTGAAACACGTAGCACAGATAAATCTCTCCATTTATCTATCTGTCTATAATAGTGAGTAGAAATTTCTGGTACATTTGCTTTGCACGAAATAGAAAGTGACTCCTTAATTCCGGGTTATGGCATTCTGCTGTAGTCCATAATTTCAAATTTAGGATAAAATCCCTCAGCTTTTATAGCTACACATGTGCGGTAGAATTCGTATATAAGAGCGAGTGAAGCTACAGTTTTAGAATTATAATCCCCTTTTTGAATCTCATATCAGTGGTTCTTACTGGTTTCCAGTACTTCTTATTTTGCAATAAACTTTGTTTCAGTTCTCGCGTAAGTGGGTTCAGCCATGAATTACTAGACTTACATCGTTTCGTAATTACTGATGTTTAGAACATTTCATCCTTCATACTTTTACCGATTTTTGTGCTATAGAAGTAAGAAATCTTGAGTTATTGGTTAGTTCCTCTTAGATGATGGTTTTGTGTGATATTCTTCTGTACTGGAAAAATCGTAAGTGGTATTCTTTGGCAGTAGTATGAATGTACACAGTGCCTTTCCAATATTCGTCGACAATCACGAGCTCTAGTACGGTATGTTCAATGTGGTTATTCAATCTACAATATCTCCAAGTACACAGAGACGAAGGATTAAATAAAAATGAAAAACTTATGGCTTCTTATATTCTTACATGTGAAATAACTTTCGTAAATTTAGATAAAATTTCATATCGAATTCTAAAATGTGATTATTTTATAACTTTGGTGTACAGTGCTATCTTCACGGGGTTGAGAATCTATAATTGTCATAAAAACATTCTTCACAAATTTTTTTTATATATATAAATACATGCAGGAAGAATGTAGGTTTGTTATAGCTCTTGGTCATGTGTTTAGAGAAAAGAACAGTTGTCTCCACAAGGTGGCAACGTATACTATTAGCCTAGCTTGGCTGATTTAGCTTTAAGCCCAGAAGTTTTCTTTGGTCATAAAATAAGTTACTTTGTTTGATTTGAGTTGGTATAATGTTTATTTGTAAAAAACTAAACTTTAATAGACCCTTATTCTTTGAACTAACTGAAAACGATGGATATCTAAAGAATTTTGACTTGAGATGAAGAACAAAATATACACAAATTTAATTTCCCACTCTAAAAGTATTTCAAGGCAACTGGACAATATATTCAGTTATTGATCACACTAAATAGTGTTTTCTGAAGTCCATAAATGGTTGTAACATATAGGGGGCTGAATACGTTATATTAAAATACTTTAGATACTCCCAACATCGTTACAGTTCTTCATCACGTGTTCGATGTTCTAACTGCCTATTCCGAATTTTGCGAATAGGCTGCACTGTAGTTTCCTTTAAAAAATGTTAAGTCGTTTGGCCATCATGTCTAAAGCACCCTCCCTCTTTCCAAATGGCTTTAAATTATTTGTCTAGTAGTCTAGGAAGGACGGTTTATCAGCCTCTTTTTAAATATAAACGTTGCTTACAACGAATTGATCGATATGTTTCTGTGGGAATTAGCATAAAAACCTTTACACAGCTGACTTCGTTACCACACGGCGATCATTTTTGGCAATGTTCCGCATTGTTGCCTGGAACATGTGAACGGATTTTGCCATTGATCTTAATGTTCTTAGGTTCGTTCCTGTTACATGACGCCTAACTTTGTTTACTATAAATAGGGTACGGCTTGTCACAGGTCTCTCTATAGATGTTTTTGGGTACACAAGTTCATACAAATTTCTTGTTTTCCAATTCCATAAAATAAAAGGATATTCCTGTATTGTAAATTCGAACTCCCCAACCTGAACACAACAATGTGGTCGTAAAGTGTGAAAGCGTCGGGTAAGATTATTGCATGCCCTTCCCAAAAGCGATGCATTTTAGATGCCATTACAATATAAACGAAATTCCAAATGATGATAAATGTAGACTTGACACCTATAGGTTTTCTTTGGCTGTATATGAACTTCGTTTGTCACGTTAGCTACTCTTTTACCAACGAATAGTGGGATTGACCGTAATACTATAATGTACCCACGGGTGAAAGAGCAAGCATATTTGGTTTGACGGAGATTAAGATCCGTGACCCTCGGATTACGAATTAAGTATCCCGACGTGGCCCGGCATGGTCGTTAAAAGAGCAGCCCAAGAGTTGAGGGTAGATGGTTATTACTAGCAGCCTTCCCTCTAGTCTTACACTGCAAAATTAGGGACGGCTAGCGCAGATAGCCTTCGTGTAGCTTTGAGTGAAATTAAAAAAGAAAAAGTGCTTTAATCACATGGCCATGTCGGTTATATATATGTAGTAGGTAACCGTTTGTTTGTTTGTTTTTAAATTTCGCACAAAGCTACTCGAGGGCTATCTGTACTAGCCATCCCTAATTTAGCAGTGTAAGACTAGAGGGAAGGCAGCTAATCATTATCACCCACCGCCAATTCTTGGGCTACTCTTTTACCAACGAATAGTGGGATTTACCGTAACATTATAATGCCACTACGGCTGAAAGGGCGAGCATGTTTGGTGTGACGGAGATTCAAACCCGTGACTCTCGAATTACGAATTGAGTGCCCTAAGCTGGCCCGGCCTAACTAAATTTATTTAGTTTGATGTACTAAATTAGGGACAGGTGGCGCAGCTATCCCTCGTGTAGCTTTACCCGAAACTCAAAAATAAACAGTTATGTTCAGGAGAAGAAAAATATAAAACATGTCATTGCTATGATATAAACGTTATAGTCTGAGTAATTACATTATTACGCTCTCTTTTAAATATTTCTATTAACATATATATATAGTGGCCATTTTATCCACCAGATGGTAGCAGAAGAGTTCACCCTAAGGCTCATATCAAGGTATAAAGATAGGTAATAGGCCCGGCATGGCCAAGCGCGTTAAGGCGTGTGCTTCGTACTCCGAGGGTCGTGGGTTCGTGCCCGAGTCGCGCCAAACATGCTCGCCTTCCAAACCGAGGAGACGTTATAATGTGACGGTCAATCCCATTATTCGTTGGTAAAAGAGTAGCCCAAGAGTTGGCGGTGGGTGGTGATGTCTAGCTGCCTTCCCTCTAGTCTTACACTGCTAAAACCTCCAACAATTACACAAAACAGCTCCAGTAAATACGTTAAATTCATTGAATACCTCAAGTTAATACAGAAAAATCTTCCACCAATTACACAAAAACATCTAACACATATACCAAACACATCGAGGGAATAAGCGAAAACCTACAATAAAAGTACACATGAAACTCCTAATAACTGCACAAAACAACTCAAATAAATACACAAAAACCTTGAGTGAATAAGAAACTCAAGTAACTGCTCAAAAAATACTCTATTAAGCACAAAAAACAACTTAAGTGAATAAACGTAACACCTTTATCAAATGCAGAGAAATAACTTACAATGCACATAAAAAACACTAGTAAATGTGTAAATAATATTTCACAACCACAAAACGATATTTTTGGCATAAACAAAACTCCTCAGAAATATATAAATATCTGTAAGTCAAAAGTGGCATACATCATTAGTTAGAGCACTATGAAAACTGAGATGTTTGGATAGACAATAGTAATTCATCAGCCACTTTTTTGTTTGGCCTTAATACTGCTACAAGTCCAGTTCATTACGTTTTTTCAGGTTTACAAATGTTGTTTTTGTGGAATAACATATAAGTTTTATCACATGGTGCGCCATGTTTGTCGATTTATTGTATTTTATAGCGTGTAAAGGTTGCTGAAAAGAAGAGCGACATTTTTGTTTAAATACAATTAGCTTAGTAGTTAGTCATTCAAACCCTTATAACTAGCAGTATAACTAAGTAGTTTGATTATCACAATGTATAAGCTCGCAGTCAGGAAATAAGACATCTAATTTCAAAAGCTCTAAAAAAAATGAACTAAAATCACAGTTACGAAAAACATCAACAGGTAACTCACCACCGATGACAAGAATAAAAGGAATGATGTAGTGATTTGAGCTAATCTAGCTGCCTTACTTCTAGTCTTACCACTGATACATTAGAGACGGCCATTGCAGATGGCTATCATATAGCTTTGCACGAAATTCAACAACAACAAAAATTAATCTAGCCAGTTTCATACACTACGTAAATCAACATCCAATTAAGATTATGTTCTTTGTTTTCTAACCATTTGTTTAATTGTGTTTTTTTTTACAAAATACTGACTAAATAGTTTTGTTTTTCCATTTATTTGTGTGTATGCCAACAGCTCGTAATAGTTTGAGCATGAAAATAATTTAGAAGACTGAGTGACACTTATGCCTCGTGTTATTTTGCAATTGTAAACAGCTAAAAATATTTTGCATTGAATGTAAGTGTTTTAATAGACCTTTTTGAAAGCACGAATAAAGAGTAATTTTATATGATTCGTAAAACGTCTTTTGAATCTTTCCATCCATTTATAAGTTTTTTAATTCGTTTTTTTCCAAACAAACGCACGTCACTGTGGAGCCTATTACTTTATTAGATAAGCAATTATGTAAGACGCAAGTTAAGAAGTTTCGGACTACAAGATGTTTATTGTGACATGATTCAACTAAATACGGTGCTGATAGTCATTTGAAATGACCAAAATACAATGTTTCTTGGGGGAATTAGTGAACTATATGGCTTACAACTAAATTAACATAAACATAGAAAAATACCCTTGAAATGATAGCACTGACACTTTAAAACAGTTTAATGTCTGTTGAAATCTGCACAAAAATGTGGAGAGTATATAATGCGTTATTTCATGTGCAGGAAAACTGTATTCCTATGAGTTATATTTAACTGGTCTACAGTAGTTGTGTAGTTGTTATGTGTTGTGATTACAGAACGAAAAACAGGAAAAATATCACACATTGGATGAATTAACTCATGCCGTAAGTTTTTCAAGCAATCATGTTTGATTTTAATGTACTAATATTCCCAATATATGTTTTTTTCCAACTTGATAATAAAAAGAAAATTTCACGAAATTATTTTTACTAAGTGAGCTGTCTTTAATTTAGAAACCTTAGAACAATTACATGAAATTCTTTGCGACAGTTTCTTGTATTTTTATAAGTATTATGCTTTTAATGTTTAATGGCATGCAAGTTATAGAAACTATGTGCTTGTATTCTCTTATCCTGTGTCATCTGCTGTGTCCATCGAGGGAAATCGAACCCCTGATTTTAAGTGTTGTAAACCAGTAGACTTACCGCTCTTCCAGCGGGGAACTCCTACAGAAAGTGACAAAGATATTTTCTCTAGAGTTGTATAAAATCGAAAGGAACAGTCTGCAATTCTACATTAGTTTCCAAGAGATGCTAATCAGGTTTTCATAGTCAAATGACATCACCATCCGATATTTATATTCGCCTCTGATACCCTATTTCCACAAAAGAAGCCCTTCTGTTATACTTTAAGACATATATGTTAGGGTTGATCAGAATTTTTATAGTCTAAAAATTACAAATAAAGTAAATTTCTCAAAGGTGTCTTCAGATCTCTTCTTTAAAATTCCACGCTAGAAAAGCGGCAAGTATACGGATTTACAACGCTAAAATCAGGAGCTCGATTCCCTTAGGTGAACACAGCAGATATTCCAATGTAGCTTTACCATAAGAAAAACATACTTTCTCCTTTGAAGGTTTGATTATAAACTCATCTGTATAATGTAAAACAAGCTCTGCATTTCTACCTGTCTTGAATGCGTTTCATAATGTTACCTAAAGACAAACAACGTTCCTCGATCTCCCCCTTTACTAACTGTCTTCTATCTACTAATTATAATATGTCAAGAAAATCTAGAGCGTTTTTCCACAAACATAATTTTCTTTTATTTATACCACATTTCCTCTTTCAATAGTAACATCTTGCTCGTTAAAGGTTTCTGGAAGAGAGATGAAAGCTTAAAGAAATAAAATAATGGTCCTGGTGAAACGTCCTAGAGTTTCGTAATATAGACTTAAGACCACGAAATGATTCTAAAATCATATTTAATAACTATATGTTACATGGGAATTTATTTTGACCGCTAATCGAGAGTGACGACTTCAGAGATCCGCTTCTTACTGTAACATATATACCCTAAACACCATACTTTGTTATTTGATTTTGAGAAAGAGAAGTTTTATATTGCAAAAAAAAAAGAGGTGTGAGACTGGTTTGGCAGCTGAGGTCAGAATTGTATGATTACGATTTATTCTTCAATCGCCTCAATATTTGATGATAAAAAAATATTTCAATTCAAACTTTGTAACCACCTTTCAGTTTAACGACAACTGTATCAAGTTATTGAATTGGTCAATAGATGTTATGGATTTTTTCGAAAACTAACAAATCACTAAATCGATGGGATTCTATTAGGGTTTTGACGTTAAAATATCACCAGGCTAGCAGAATTTGATGGAGCAGGCCATAAAATATAAAGACGCCCTATAGGATCAAAGTCACACAGAATAGTTTCCAACACACAAACTGTCATTTCTCATGGTTGTCAGGACACGCCAGCTTACCAAGAACTATTCTCATCAGTCCCTACTTCTTTAAGTAAGTAGAATGAGCTGAACTTACAATCTTGTATTCGATATTTCATTCTGAAAGTTTAAAAACTTCATACTTAAAATAACTTTACCAGTTTCAAAAATTCCGAAAGAAAAGAAAATATATTTTCAGCATTTGGAATGCATATGAACCTATATACGGTATGACTTCATTTTGAATAAATGAAAACTTAACGTTTTTGAAAACAAATCACCGTTTTACAAATTAATACATAACCTTGTAATCATCTTAACAAACAGAGATACAAATTCAAAAACATCTTCTAGCAACCAGACTGTAAACTATCGTAACGTGATGAAGTCCACTGTGTTTGATAAACAGAGTGTCGTTCTGAAGTAATCAAATTTATTGTTTTGTAATTCGAGTAGTTACAGTTAAAAGTTAGATTATTTATTCTGTAAAATAAAAAATACAAAAAAAGATCACGCCTCTTATTTTTGGAAAAAAATACTGTAAAATATAAAAGACTCCTCAATTAACTTAAGAATACACGATCTTGTGGTAATAAAATAAGTTGTTTTATTAAACTTTCCAATATCTCCTCAGTGGCACAGCAGCATGTCTGTAGACTCCCCCACCAGGAACCGGGTTTCGATACCCGTGGTGGGTAAAACATAGATTGCCCATTGTGTAGCTTTGTGCTTAATTGAAAACAAACTTTCAAGCATTTTTTCGATTTTGAAACTCGGAAAATTAGCTGTTGATTATCAAATAGGATTTCTCAATAATCTTAATTCTGGTTAATACTGGATAATTTGAAGTTTTAATCCAAACAACAAAACGACAACGATAATTGGACAAGTTGACGAAGAGCTGTGAATCAATCATTAGACTTTGTCGATTAAATCAGAAGTAAAAATCCTTAGGTTACAACTAGTGCCAGATAATTTAAGCAGATTAGTAAATCTTGTGGTAATTAAGGCACTAATTATAGGTCTCTTACTTTGAAAACTGACGCACTTTTTAATACAAGGCCTAAACGTAAAAAGAAGAAATAATTCTTTCACAAAATGAATTTTAAATATCATTGGAAGATAAAGTCTAGAAAATAAATACTTATTTAGATGTCACGCTGAAAGACCGAAATCATGCAATGTACCAACGGTATTTTGTTTTAATTTGTTATTTTTCTTGGTATGTTAAGTTCACAGCAATGTATAACGGCTGCCATTTCTTAAGTCACCAGTTTATTAATTTACGAGGTTTATTTGATATCTACAGTTTTTACAGCCCAAAAGATGCATTCATCGACCATTTTTATATGAAATAAAATATATTTGTTCGATATTCTTCAGATAGTATAGGCAAGTTTATAAAACTCAGGCAAAATGATAGAATAGCATAATAATGTTTTGTTTAAATATGTTTATGCTTATATGGGGCTAATTCTTCTCCCTGCTAGAACAGCGGTAAGACTACGGATTTACAATGCTAATGTCAGCGGTTCGATTCTATTCGGTGGACACAGCAGATAGCTCAGAGTGGCATTGCTATAAAACACACGCACACACCTTGGTTAATTCTTGTCTCTCTGTTGCAAATAATAAAATGTTGGTCAAGGAAATATTAATCATTTAATTAAATGAAAAAATAACAATACATAGATGTCTCTTTGTGAGACAGATACACTGAATGCTGAAATAACAAAACCAAAACCCATTGTGAGTAGTCAAGCTCAAATAGTGAATTGGGATTGACGTATCAGACTGTCGATACGATTACTAGGGAAGTCAGTACTAGTGCTGGACGTTTTGCTCTATAAGTGTTAAATGATACAAACAAACTGAATTTCGTATTTTTCAAGATGTCAAATATTGTTTTTTAAAGGCTGCATCATTCTGTCCTACTTCGTGCTGAAAATATTTCTGGAGTACACCAAACGTCTAAAGGAATTGAGAGATATTTACTTGAAGACATTGGAGCGGCTCTTTCAAGCCTAGGTGATGTATTAAGTTTCGGCGTTGAAGAAGTAAGGTATATTTCATCCGTCTCTCAAAGTCTGTGAAACAATACGTTAACAGGTACACAGTCCTCTTTTCTTGTTGTATGCATGTTCTCAATAAAAACGTCCGCATGGTTGACAAACAAAAAATTAGAAAAGATAGAGTGATAGCGACAAATCCATTTTCAGACCGATATAATAATAAGTCCATCCACCCAAATTCCCCTAATAACTCATATTCGTAATAAAGTAGAGAAATCTACAAGTAAAACAACTTGCAGTAGTTAATAGGTAGATAGTATCAGAAACAATACATAATGTTTCCTTGTTTCTTATATTCTTAAACGAGATGGACACACTTGCTCATATATATGTACATGAAACATACATCACTATAAATAATACATTACCACAACTACCTCGAACAACAACATGCTCGCTCTTTAAGCTGCAGAGGCGTTATAAGATGACAGACAATCCCAATATTCGTTGTTAAAACAGTAGCTTAAGTATTGGCGGTGGGTGGTGTTGAGTTGTTGTCTTCCCTCTAATCCAGCGTATCCCAAACTTTCTTGGTTCACGACGCCCTTAGTGTCTCAGAAATTTTTTTTCACGGCGCCCCAAAGCAAAAATAAAAACCTAACAGTTCCGTTTATTAAGTAGTTAGGTCCAAACAACTTAATACTTAATAAGTATTTATGTCCTAACAACTTAGTAGGCGATTGAAAATCGTAAACTGAAAGTAAAAACAACATTTTTATTCAATTTTTAAATAACCACAGTTAATAATGGGATGTGTGCGCCTGTTTGACACTGCACAGCTTTTCAAACCTTGGAATCAGATTGGACACTGCCACCCTCATTCCCTTTTCAACATTGATTTTCGCGCGGCACTTGCTTTTTATCGCAGCAACCGCCGAAAACACAGCTTTGCAGAAATATGACGTTACAAATGGAATGAGGATTCGCTGAACTTCAGCACTTAGCAGTGGATATCCATCTTTTACTGATATCCAAAACTCAGTTAGTTCCATGCTGCCAATTTTTTTAAGTCTTGTCACAAGAGAGCTCAATAAGATTTTCTTCTTCTGTAGAGTAAGATTCAGATGGGGTTAAGACCTTGAATCGGTCTTTGATCCATGCAAACTTCTCCATATCTTCTGAAAAGCAATTTTCAAACCAGTCACTAAGCTGTGTTAGGTGGTCCTCAAAAACAGATCTTTAGTTCGTGAGTCAAATCGACTTCATTGGATGTAATAAACTGCTGCAAGAAGGGAAACAATCTTTGTTACCATCTTTATTTAATTTTCTTCTCCATAGTAGTAACTTTTTGAAGACTGAAACCTTTTGTGCAGAGAGAGATTCAACGGATTCGGTTGTTGAAAAAAATCGCACAGATATGTAATTTTGACAAAGAATCAGTATCCCAGAAGTTTTAGTACATTCCTGTTCTTTTTCCTCGAGATAAGAGTAGAGTTCCTGTCGTAATTTGAACTGGAGAGCCATTGTAGCTACAGTAGTACAACAAAGATGTGTACTCAGATCCCATATCCTCACACAGTTTCTTAAAACCTCACCTTTGTGGCTGAGTTTTTATAAAATTCACCACTTTTAAAACACTTCCTAGGACTAGGTTCAGTGGAAGACTCAGGTGCTTTGGTGCAAGGGCTTCCCTGTGGATTATGCAGTGGGTCCACAGTGCATTAAGAGCTTTGCTTTGTGTATTAGTTCCTGCAATCCTCAATAACAACCAGACATAAAACAACCACCATTGGTACCGACACCACTGCACTTAGTCCACTCTAAGCTGTTTTCACCCATAAAAGTGTCAAGGATCTCAAAGAAGTCTTGAGCCTTTGTACCTGCAGTGATGCTTTTACAAAAGAGAAGGTCTTCCACAATTTTGTCACTATCTATGAACCGTGTGTAGCAAATCAAATGAGCATCTAGCTGAAACTCGAATTCATTCTCTTTCCATTTTCAATTAGCTGATCGTTGAGGTCTTTGGTCATGTGTTAAATTCTACGACTGATAGTACTGTTGGATAAACGCACCTTTGAAAGCAGTCATACTGCAGATTCACCAATCATAATGCTCACCACATCCACTGCAGCCAGTAAAATCAGTTATTCTGCGATGGTTTGGGGCTTTTTACATTCCGCGACACTATATGCCACCTTGTAGGATGCTAGCAAAGCATTACTCGGTATTCATGCTTGTTTCAAAATTTACCTTTTTGTTCTTTCAATTTTTTTAACTTTCTGGTAAAATAATCATAAGATTTACTAGCCATGTTAGGATTATTTGTTTCTAAGTGGCGTTTTAGTTTACTTGGAAGCATGCACTCTGGAGCCAAAACTTTTAGACCTAATACACACTGTGGATACTAGTTATGATTGAAATCTACCACCAAAGTAAAATTAAAATCCAGAAAACTATCGTTATATTTCCGATATTCTAGTTTCTTTACAACTTTGCTACTGGTCTGCAGTTCGCCATCCTTTTCTTCACTCCCACTTCTTATTAACATTAAAATATGTTTTCATTTTTATGCACAAGAACTAAAAGTCAATAAAATAATTCACTGAACTTCGAAAAACCTCGCAGACACTTAATCACATCATCCTTCAGTTATTTCGACTACTGTCGGACCCGGAGAGTCAACAGGTATTTATATACAAAATCTAAGAAACGAGAAAGTTCGAGAAGTTACCCGTGTAACCGAAAGTACGAGTAAACAAAAACATATGTCAAACATTCGAGAACGTCATCGAATAGAATGTAGTGCGATCTAATGCATTATATAGGACTAAATAATGTTCACAGTTTAAAACTGTGAACTATCTCGAGCTAGTAGTTCGCGCGATGTCCAACAGATGTTTAGATCACTGTTTTTCCCTCAAAAATTTGAAATATCATGCGACGCACAGTTTGGGAACTATTGCTTTACTCTATTAGTATTAAACTGTGGACGACTGGCACAAATAATCTCGAAAAGCTTTGAGCGAAATTGAAAAACAAAAATAAAAGAGCGACAACATTCACAGGGGAGGAAGTGATAGAACGTGTATGTGACTTTTCTAGTTGTAAAAATATCCTAATACAGCAAATAACAGCAAGCACAAAACACAACCAGTTGCATTTATGAAGCATAAACCACTTAATTATACTCTAGAGTGAGCCAGTTGATCTTATCAATTCGTGAAAAACTATCATTTGACCTATGCTGTTGTTGTATATACATATTATGAAAGTTCGAAACATTTAAATCACTTTCCATAAGTAAAGGATTGGACACACAAAATATATAAATTTATATACGTGCGGAAGTCTGTTTGTTATATATAACTTAAGCCACCTGGTGATGAAACAAAGCATAGCATATTAACCCATAAAGGCTAATCATCAAAAAGTTGCAAAACTTGAACTTGTTTGAAAAAGATTTATAAAGATAATATTTTTGTTTCTTTTAGAAAGAGTTTGGATTCATTATAAATCATAAATAAAAAGAACACTTTTTAGCCATTTTAGAATGTACAGCAGGAAACAAAAAACACCTTTTTCTTAATTATATCTTGAGTTCATCAATTGTCTGAAAAAATAATTAATTCGTCCTGTACTTAATTAGGTCTTGTATCCATCAATCTTTTGATAATTCATGCACTTCTTATGGCGCAAACCTTTCTACTTGAAGCCATGTCAATTTTGAAAAAAAAAATGTGTTTGTCTGTGTTTTCTCATACCAAAGCCACCTCAGGCTATCTGCTGAGTCCACAGAGGGAAATCTAATCTCAGATTTTAGCGTTATAAATCCGTAGTCTTACCGCTCTACGAGTGAGGAACAAAACGAAAAGATATTTACATTATTTAAAGGGATTTTTCGTAGACAATAACACGTTTTTTTTATTTAGTGAGAACTCAAATAAACAAGGTGACCAAGAGAAGTAAGTTGTGTTTAGTCAGCACCAAATAAAATACTAAAGTTTTTTGACCAAAAAATTGCGCTCAGGAACTCATAGACACCCGTTTCATTTTTAATAGTTAAGAGATAAGAAAGTGTTGCATATTGCACGTATTTGACATTAAAAAATATATTGTGGTTTATATAACCCAAGCAGTACGTTAGTTATGTGTTTTGAATATTTCATGGTGTGAGATAACTGCAAAAAAGTAACTAAAATTAAATTTTAAACAGTTTTCTTTTGGCCGAAACGAGTGCTTGTTTAGGTCTTTTTCTTTCTTTTTTGTTAATATTTTCTTGTATTCGAATAAATTAAACAAGAAACTAACACAAACTTAATAATAAAGTGGTCATTCAGAGTAACCTTTATAACCCTAAAACTATTCCTAGATGAAATTCAATTCGTGTATCACAAGAGTCATATGTATCGCACTTTTTAAATAGTTGGCGTAGTAGTGCTTTAATTAATTCTGATATAAATTTGGGTTCAATATTTTAAATAAATACACCAAAGAAAGCTGAATGCGTTAAAGTAAAACAGTTTTGACGGTTCGCCTCGTCATTACATTCCATGTTACCACGAATGGTTATGTTCTGTCTGAAGACTTTATTTTCCCAATAGCCCTTCAGCAAATATATATGCAAAAACGGCTCATTTTGGTTGAGAAAATTTTTTATGTAGAGGAGTGAACAACGTTTCAACCTTCTTCAGTCATCGTCAGGTTCACGAAGAAAGAGAGAGGTAACTGACTGGAAGCTGACCACATGTTTGAAAGGGGGTTGTGTAACTGAGTGTCGGAATGCAGAGGGAGGGCTTAGATGTTTGAATATATAATTTTATATTATTTATTTTTATTTATTTATTATTATTTATTATATTATATTTTAATATAGATACAAAGGTGTTCCTTTGCATTGGTTTATTTTGGGCTTAAGTTGTTGTATAAGTAAGGATTCTTTAATTTTGTTTATGTTTGTTTCTTTATTTAGTATTTGAGTGTTTTCTATGGTTATGTTGTGTGTATTTAACTTGCAGTGTTCGAAAACGTGTGAAGGTGACTTTTTATGTTCTTTAAATCTGGTTTCCATTTTTCTATTTGTTTCTCCAATATAGAAGTCCTGGCAGTTATCACATTGTATTTTATAAATAATGTTGGTGTGGTGTTTGTCAGTGTAGTTTTTTACATAGTATAGACCTCAGTTTTGTGCCTGGTTTTTGAATAAATTTGGTATTAACCGGAATGTCATATTTTGTAACTGTTTTTTGCCAAATGTTGGTTATTTTTCTGCTGATGTTGGGAATATATGGTGTGCAGCAGTGTATGGTTTCGCGATTTTTTGATTTGTGAGATATATTTACTTTTGTTGGTTGATTTTGCTTTCTGTCTAGGTGCATGCGTATAATGTTTTCTACGGTTTGTGGAGGAAAGTTATTGATGTTGATGAAGTATTGTTTTATTTTGTCTAATTCATCGTCAGATTTATCTGGTGAGCATAGTTTTATGGCTGTGTTTATTTGGTTTCTTAGTATGTTGAGTTTTTGTTTTGTTTCATGTGCTGAGTCCCAAGGAATGTATAGTCCGGTATGGGTGATTTTTTGGTGGATTTCTGTTTTAAATTGTGTATCGGTTCTCGCAATTTTAAGGTTAAGAAATGATATTTGATTGCTTCCTTCTTGTTCACATGTAAAGTTGATGTTGGAATGTAAAGGGTTAATGTGATTGAAAAAAATTAAGTGTGAGTCCTGTAGATGTGAATCCGCAATCGTGTCATCTACATATCTGTACCATTATAGTGGTGGATGTAATGCTGTGTTAGTTGCTTGTGTTTCATCTTGTGTCATAAAAATATTGGCTAGAACTGGTGATACTGGGTTGCCCATGTTTAGGCTGTTTGTATATAGTTGTGGTTTGTGAACGTGAAGTTTGTATTCATCGTGGTGAATTCTATGAGGGTTGCTAATTGGTTACTGGGAATGTCTATAGATGAGTTAGAGTCTCGGATATAGAGTTTTAAGGCTATCTATACATAAATTATGTATTCAAACATCTAAGTCCGCCCTCTACATTCCGACACTCGGTTACACAGCCCCCTTTAAACATGTGGTCAGCTTCCAGTCAGTTACCTCTCTCTTTCTTTGTGAACCTGACGATGACCGAAGAAGGTCGAAACGTTGTTTACTCCTCTAGGTAAAAAAATTTCGTTACCCAAACGAGCCGTTTTTACATATATATTTCTCTACAAGTGGATTTTCTCGACATCACTAAACCCTTCAGCAAAGTTTCATTACAAAATACTCTGTCGTAAGTCTGTCATGTCCAAATAATCCCACTATTCCCCGTGCTTTTCATAATCCACTTTGTTTACGAAAACGATAATTTATTAGAATATCCTTCAACAGGCTGATTGCGGATAAATCCGTAATTTATTGATCACTGATAAAGTGACAGGAATTGGACGAATACCAGCTTCATTCTCAAGCTATTTGAGGTATGCGTCGGTTGAACGGGAAATATGAATGGAAGACTTATCTTTCTGACCCGATACTCTGCTGTTTTCGTTTTCAAAAGAAGAATTTTTTTAATTTTTTGTGCATTTTTGCCTGGGACACGTAAATGAATTTTGGCACTGATCTGTGTTTTCGTGTATGCTCACTTTTTACTAAATGTCAGTTTGCTTGCCACCATTTGCGTAAAACTTGCTAGAAGTTTCTTTTTAGATGGTTCTGAAATCCATATTGATCTATATTTCTCTTTATCAATGACATTAAGGGCAAGAAATATCTCTATTACATTAACTATTTATTTGAGTATCCAAAATCGTTTTAATACAACGTACTCAATACTCTGTATAATTCAAGTTGTTCTTCGCTTACAGGTTTATGATTGCAATTGTATACTGTTGATATATAAAAGAAAAAAAAACATTTATTGATACATTTGAATATATAATATTAGAATTCGGTATTGAATTCTCATAGAGGGTAGAGCGCAAGTAGCTCATTATTCAAATTTATTCTAGAAACAAAGTAAACAAAACATGCAATACCAATATGCAAAACAACACATTTTGACAGGAAACATTTGTCTGTGCTGAAGATATGCTAATTACTTACTAGTTTTAATAAGTTAAAAATATGTCACTGACATGAAGATATTATGGTAATACATAAAGTCATTTATATACTTTCTAATGAAGTAAAAATACATTTCATTATAGTGTCATGATCAGTTTTAAGATGATTGAAACTTTTTAGAGAAAGCTAGTTGGAACAGGAGTACCATGCTATTATAAATTTCAATGTGATTTGCACAACATATTGATAAAGTCGTTGCTAGATAAAAAAGGAAAAACAACATAAATAGATTGCTAAATGGTATGAGTACAAAAATTTGAATAAGATTTCTTTAAAACGTAAATAAGAAATTTTAAATAATTAAGGATGCTCCTATCTTAATTTAATTTTCTTTGGTACAGAGTAAATTCATGCTTAAGATGAAATAAGATTGGATTTAACGTATTTTCTTACACAAATTGAATACATATATTAAAAGAAAAACAATTATATTTCCCAGATCTTGTTTGTTGAAAGAGTTTAAAAATAAAAATAAATTTTTTAGTCTTTAGTGATCAATAAATTGTTATTTCTATGAAATATATAATTCTAGAACGTAAAATTATTTTGTTTTATTTTTTGTATTAATATTAAGCTCTAATTCTGATACACAATAAGCGCAATTGGTATCTCAGTACATCTGATGCTGTTTTCACGTGTTTGTGGATCATTCATTCAAATGATGTTTATATGGAAATTAAATAACCGAGGATATGCTTCACACACAAACACGACTTATAAGTGAAAGCTTTTTCCTTTTCAGAATTATTTTTATACTTAATTTCCGTACTTCAATGGGGCCCGGCATGGCCAAGCGCGTAAGGCGCGTGACTCGTAATCTGAGGGTTCGCGTCCGTGGGGGCGTTACAATGTTACGATCAATCTCACTATTCGTTGGTAAAAGAGCAACCCAAGAGTTGGCGGTGGGTGGCGATGACTAGCTCCTTTTCCTCTAGTCTTATACTAATAAATTAGGGACGGTTAGCACACATAGCCCTCGAGTAGCTTTGTGCGAAATAAAAAAAAAACTTTCGGCGATTGAGGTAATGGGATAGGCATTATGGGTTAAATATCTTCCAATCAATAAAAATTGACCTTTTCCCACAGCAAATTAGGTTTAAATACCCAATTACCACACAACACATGTAACTTTTGTGCAGCTCTTTGTTTTACAGCAAAGTGGTGACTGGCAAGTGAATTCTGTAATACTTTGATTTTTTATTAATTGTATGTTTGTTTTTGGAATTTCGCACAAAGCTACTCGAGGGCTATCTGTGCTAGCCGTCCCTAATTTAGCAGTGTAAGACTAGAGGTAAGGCAGCTAGTCATCACCACCCACCGCCAACTCTTGGGCTACTCTTTTACCAACGAATAGTGGGATTGACCGTCACATTATACACCCCCACGGCTGGGAGGGCGAGCATGTTTAGCGCGAACCCGCGACCCTCGGATTACGAGTGCACGCCTTAACGCGCTCAGCCATGCCAGGCCCGTTATTAATTGTATCTCCAGTGTTTGATACATCAGCCACAAGCATTCGAGTGTGGCTTGAATTTACTTTTAATAATATTTAACGAATCCTTATTTTATAACATGTTTCCATGCCTTGTTTCCCTGTTAGAATGGTACAAAATATTTTTAAATATGCTATCGTATCTCAAATTATTATCAAAAATGTAAAACAATAACAAGGAAATAATTTTATCTCCCCTAATAACAAAATGGTGAGTAAATATACAAGATATTTTTAATGGGTGCCTTTACAAAACTGAATAGTTTTAACAAGTTAGAAAACATTTCTCTATGACTTCTTGTTGCACAGAATGGTTTTGTTAATTCAATTTGAAAAGATAAATATTGGTTAAGTTCTAAAAACATTAATTATTCCACTAGAAACTATATCAGTTAGACAATTATGTAATATTTCTTATTTTTGCGGCTTTTTTTTAACCAGAAATTATATCAATTGTTCCATTTTGTTATTTTCTGTTTGTTTGTTTGTTTTTGGAAATTCGCACAAAGCTACTCGAGGGCTATCTGTGCTAGCCGTCCCTAATTTTGCAGTGTAAGACTAGAGGGAAGGCAGCTAGTCATCACCATCCACCGCCAACTCTTGGGCTACTCTTTTACCAACGAATAGTGGGATTGACCGTGACATTATACACCCCCACGGCTGGGAGGGCGAGCATATTTAGCGCGATGCGGGCGCGAACCCGCGACCCCCGGATTACTTGTTATTTTCATGTTTTTGCGAATTATCCGGGCCTTTAGGAATTTAAATCGGCTTAGGAAGCCACTATTTCATAATCAATACAAAGCTTTTATTAAACTAAATTATATTAATAATTTTATTAATATTTAAGTGTTAATAATTTTAAACAGAATTGTTTAAGTTTTTTTTGTTTCGTTACAGTACATTATTAACTTAAAGCCTGCGATCAATATGTTTATGCGAAAAGTAAAATCGTGTCATAGTGCACGTGCTGAAAGTTTCTCTTGTGCAGATACACCTTTACTATAAATTAATTTATTAGAAATTATATGTAGCCACTTAGGCCTTAAACCCTAATACATGCAAATTAGAATGTTAATTTTATTTGTTTCGCTACAACTTAGATGAACTAATTATTTTAACGGCTCCGGGGGAATACTAATAACATAACGTTTCATGATATGTACGGTAAAAAGAAATATTTTCCATTTCAACGGTTAATATTTAGGCAGTTCAGTTAATTAGCACTAAAAAGTTAACGATGCATAGAATATCGTGTGACATTCCACCCTAATATTTGCATACACATTAGCATTTAGCGTCATCCTGGTGAAATTCAGACTCGACTTCAACAGCGTTACATCTTTTTAGTGCTGACATCAATGAAATATTCCCACTTCCTCCATAAATCTTATTAATCGCATCTTTAGTGAAACTGGATGAACGTTCACAAATGCTTACACATTCTGTTTACAATCAAGCACAGTTCCCCTAATTACCTTGACTCTTACTAATTTTTCTTTCTTGTCATAGAAAAAATCTAAGAATAGTAAATCAAACTTTTGTGCGCTCTTTTAAACATTTAGTACTTCAAGATGAACGTTTTCGTTTCCCAATTTATTACTTTATTAATACGTGCAAGAGGAAGCTTCATGCTCTCGAGCGATCTCTCTGAAATGATTGTATGAAAATTCCTCGAGCTTGTGAATATTTATATATAATTTATAATTATATAAATAATTTGAAACTATATTTAAATGTCAGTTAATTATCACCTGTAAGGTTCTGATTGATTTACCGTCAAGAAAACAAATAGAAAATTCATGAATCATACACTGGGGAAACATACTTACATGTTTCAGCCAAAGGTGACAAAGCAGCTTTAGCACTTTTGCTTTCAAAAAACAGAACGTTGAAAGAAAATAATGAAAACTAGATAGGGATTGTGTGGATATTTCTAATGGTTTTTACGTGTACTTTCAGCTTAAGCCTAACACCATTTACTTTTTACATATCTAACTTCACACAACTGACAAGTTCACAGTTAACGTAAAAAAGCACTTTTAAAATTCATATCTATCTAAATTCCACATACATTTTTAAATTTGCAGTTTATAAATACCCCGATCAAATGTTTTTTTATATTTATATCACTTTTTATTTTATATTAGCTCTTATCTAACACAATGTATCCTCGCCCTTAAACGGTATTCTTAATTTCTCTCTGGCCCGGCACGACTAGGTTAGTTAATACGTTTGATTCGTAATCCGAGAGTCGCAGGTTCGAATATCTGTCATACCAAACATACTCGCCCTTTCAGCTGTGGGGGAGTTATAAAGTGACGGCCAGTCCCACTATTCGTTGATAAAAGAGTAGTCCAAGAATTGTTGGTGGCTGGTGATGACTAGCTGCCTTCCTTCTAGTCTTACACTGCTAAATTTGGGACGGCTAGCGCACATAGCCCTCGTGTAGCTTTGCGCGAAATTCAAAAACAAACATAATTTCTCTCTATTAAATATCTCTTCTTCTAGTGACTCAATAATATAGTACTACGAATTTTATAAAAAATGACCCCTTACGAGTATATCTTTGCCTAATTTTCGTTTAATGTTGTTGTTGTTTTGAATTAAGCACAAAGCTACACAATGGGCTATCTGTGCTCTGCCCACCACGTGTATCGAAACCCGGATTTTAGCGTGTAAGTCCGCAGACATACCGCTGAGCCACTGGGGGGCTTTTCGTTTAATTAGATACAGTTTCTAAATTGTTCCTAAATAATGAAAAATTCATTATTTTCTCGCCTGGTGTTTTTTTCTCATATTTTTAGTATTTGTATTTTCCTCGAATATTCATAGAATGAAATATGTAAGGGCTATTCAACAATCTTACTAAAGTTTCTAGAGCCTCATGTAAAATTTGTTTTCTTCATCCACTTGAATTTGCCAATTTTTTAAAGTTTGTGACTTATAGCAGTAGGCATGAGTATCTTTTATTCATCTTCTTCATACGTACAATTTCTAATTCATTAAAGTAACCAAATGATACTCAAGCTATTAACTTGATTATTCTGAGATATTATTCAAATATCATTTCCTGGTTACAGAAGATACGCAGTCCAAGCTTTATGGTTACAGGCTTAAACCTAACTGAAATAGAAGTAATAAAACCTAGCTTCAAATTCATAGTCGCCTGCTGTCGTCAACATCATCTAATGAAGAATAATTTAATATGTTTTTGTTGTTGTTTTAGACAAATTGTATTTTTGTATCATAGTAAAATAGATCAGTTTACCAAATTTAAAGTGTACATATTTCTGAACTTTGCTACACTGTCACCATCTAGTGATAATTCTAGATTAATTCTAAAAGAATTATAACTACAGTTTATATTTTATGAGCTTTTCAAAACAATATTATTGGTAAAATATAAAAAAGACTCAAGGAGAATAAATATAAGATTTAGTTTATTAATATTTTGTTACAAATATCATTTGATACCGTGAGGAATGTAATTGCTTTTATTCCACTCTTACAAAGTATTTAACTAACAAAAACAATTTTATCTCAAATAAATAGTAAAGAAAAATAAATGTTAAGAAATAGTACATTTCTCCCCAAGCCCTAACCTTCGATAAGTTTGTTTCTTTTTTTAACTACACATCTATTTTGTTGTGGAAATATTTTTATTTATTTGTTTTAGTATAAAGACCCGCAATAGGACATATGAGCAATGTTCATCACGAGGATTTGTTGTTTTCTTTGTTTTTTGAATTTCGCACAAAGCTACTCGAGGTCTATCTGTGCTGGCCGTCCCTAATTTAACAGTATAAGACTAGAGGGAAGGCAGCTATTCATTACCACCCACCGCCAACTCTTGGGCTACTCTTTCACCAACGAATAGTGGGATTGGCCGATGTTATAACGCCCCCACGGCTGAAAGGGCGAGCATGTTTGGCGCGACGGGAATGCGAACCCGCGACCCTCAGATTACGAGTCGCACGCCTCAACGCGCTTGGCCATGCCGGGCCCTCATCACGAGAAACTAAACACCAGATGATAGTGTTGTAAGTTTATAAGCTTGCATCTGACCTACTATAAAGAGAGATAAAACGTACGATCATTTGAGATTTATTTAACGAACATATAAACCTTGTATAGAGAAAACAGCTGATTACGCATTGTAGGGCCCAGCATGGCCAAGTGTGTTAAGGCGTTTGACTCGTAATTCGAGGGTCGCGGGTTCGAATCCCCATCACACCAAACATGTTCGCCCTTTTAGCCGTGGGAGCGTTATAATGTGACGGTCAAACCCACTATTCGTTGGTAAAACAGTAGCCCAAGAGTTGGCAGTGAGTGGTGATAACTAGCTGCCTTCCCTCTAGTCTTACACTGCTAAATTAGGGACGGCTAGCGCAGATAGCCCTCGAGTACCTTTGTGAAAAATTCAAAACAAATACACTATATAACAAAATTTTTGCTTTCTCTCATCCCTGGGCAGAAAGTGTTACTTCCCAATCGCTTATGCTTAAAGTAAATGAAAAAGACCTATTTTTCTCTTGAAACTTTGCTTTTGTGACCCAGGAGCGTATAACGAAAACATAATGGGAGACTATATTTTGGGGCTGATAAGTGAAAGTGATTTACATTACATTACAGTCACAAATCTCGAAAAAAACTACTCACTTCTAAACATTTTTGTGAAATTTTAGTGTAAATATATGTAAATCTTGATTCATATGTTGTTTTATTCAGTCCTTATCTAAATGAAAATGTGCAAATTTGCTTGTTTTTACATAGAAAATAAGTTAATTTATAAATTTCATTTTCCAGGTCACAAAAGCAAAGATTGTAGGGAATAATGGCCAATTTCTGTACTTTTATAACATAAGCAATTAAGAAATAACACATACTATCCAGGAACAAAATTTGTGTTACATAGTGTTATCAGGCAAGAAATTAAAGTAAAGAGCACACTTTCTTTATAAACGCAAATATATTCGAGAGCAAATGAACTTGCTTCAATCTGTAATTTTTTTACATTAAATATTTCAGATCAGATGTGACTTTTTTTTTTAATGTATTAAGTCATGAATCATTTGGTTCATGTGCCAAGATTATTTCAAGGAGTGAAATCGTAATAGTCTTTGAAAGACATATAATTCCAATAATCAGTGTCCCTCGCTGAAACACATTTAGGCAATTAAAATATTACTTTGCTCTTAGTTTTCATTTCCAGCTTAATGATAAACAAAAATATATTCAGCATACAAAATAAGAATTTTCTTCCACTAAGCCAAAAGTAAACTATTCGTATGAAAAATATTCCCTTAAAGAAATGATATTTTAGTCAGTTGTTCGTTTATCATTTTCCTCTTTGTTTTTGTTTTTAAATTGAAATGGCTTTCTGCTTACACAATCAGATTTAGTTGGTGAAACAAAAAATCTAATAATCAAAGTTATCCCAATACTTTAATCTTTTGAAGCATTTGGTACTTTGAGACAGCCGATTAGTGTGCCACGCTTTGTGTTGCCATCCGAGGTTCGAGACTTATGTTGCAGCACATATTCTACGCTTTCAAATGTGGGGGAACTGTCAATCTTACCAGTTGATTAAGAGGATTTCAAAGCAAGCTTTCCCTCTGTACAACCAGCTCTCTTGATTGTTTAGTTTCGTGTGTTGTTCAATTGGAAAATACCAAACTGTCTTGTAAGTATATGAGGTTTAAGTGTCCAGTTTTGTAGCTTGACTATGGATGTACTCCAGCAGGGCTATATCGTGTTAATTCTGAATCTACAGATATGCTTTTTTTCCTAATAATTATAAGTGTCTACCAGTTTTAAAAGGCTTTTCACACTTATATAAGTTCAATAAAAGTGAAGAATTTCCATTATAACGCAGTATAAATCAAGAATATGAAAAAATGGCAACCTGAAACTGGAGGGCTAACGAAATGTTCAGTTAACACAAAGACCTCTTGAGGACGATATTTACATACTGTATTCAAAGTTATCAAACCATGAGAACCTCGCAAAATTAAATAATTAATAATGATAAATTAAACATTTTTTGCCACACTACAATTTGTTTCCTATCTGGCAAATCTAACACATTTTCTAAGCTCATGTCGGAATAACATTAGTTTCCTCCAAAATGTATCTTCATACTGATTGATTTTTAAAATAACCTTAAAATAATCGACAAAAAATTGTTCAATTTTCCTTTACCTTCGTACAGTTTTCAAATACATATAGCCATGTTTCAAGTAAATAGAAACATAAAATGATAAGTTAGCCCAATCAAAATAGAAATGATTTCTTCTACGTTAAAAATATACATATGAAAAATTTTACTTCTTTACCAAAAAGAAGGGGTTTATACCCATAAACTATCAACTAGAAACATAATTTCTTTTTGTTAAACCTTTTTGCGATTAGTTTAACAGGATATGTAACTGTGAAAGTACAGTGATAATGAAAAAAAGATCTGCTGAACGTATGAGGAACTGGTTGATTTGAAAAATGTGTATAAAATTTTGTAGATTACCAGAAACGCCGCCTTACGAATGGTTATTTGTGCTAACAGTTGCAAAACATGGTATTTATACCTTGTTGGAAAACTTATAAAAAACTAACATTTTTTTTAAAAAAGATTATTTTTCTGGAAAGTACTGCTCGAGAAAAATGTTCGGATTGTGCTCTTTATTCATACAAAATTCGTTGCATCATAATTATTCAATGTGCAGAGCTCAAAATGTTCAAAAGTTTTACTGATATAAATTGTAATGTTTTTTAAATATTAAAAGTCTTACAATTTATAGAAAACTGATAGTTATAAGAATTCAAGTTTTCAGTATTATATTTAAAAATTACATCAATAAAGATATAATAAATCCCTCACGTACAGTCCCAATGAAAATAAGTCGTGTTCTTGTTGCGAGAAGAGTACTTTTGTTTAAAATTGTGTTCTGTTATAAGAAATGGTTATTGCACATACCTTGGTTATTTTTCTAATTGTCTGATACTTTAAAACCCCAAGTGTGAATATTTTATCAATGTTTGTTTGTGGTGCCTTTCAACAGATAACGCTACATTTCATAATCCTCGATTACCGCTTTAGCACAGAGATCCTGTATTTCAGCAAAACAGATGGTATCACTGTATTATTATTTGTTTGTTTTTCTTAGACCAAAGCCACATCGGGCTATCTGCTGAGCCCACAGAGGGGAATCGAACCCCTGATTTTAGTGTTGTAAATACGGAGACTTACCGCTGGACTAGCGGGGGGGCATATTATTATTTATTCGATCACATAGGTAGATGGTGGCGACATTGCTTCATTATAGCAAGATTTAAAAGTTGGAGGTTTTGTTTGGTCTCTTTGAATTTCGCGCAAAGCTACTTGTCCATAATTTATCAAAGAACTACACTGAAAAGAGCTAGTCATCAGAGGACATTTTGTAAATCCCTGATTTAGAATAATTTCAGTAGATTTTGATAAATGAAGTTCAGTACAACTTCTAAAAATATAAGCGCGAAATATTAATGAAAATATAACATTATTAATTTTATCTGTATTATAGAATGGTGGTACCATATTGGACATTTTATCATCATTATATTTACTCTTCTTTGTAATAACTGCATTTATACGATAATTACTAGGAACAAACATCATCTCGAAATACATCATGCATCTACTTCAACACTACCTTTTGGAAGTTATTATACCGTTAGTTCTATAATTAATTATTTCTTATGTATGATGCTGTTTCCCCTTTTCAAACATGACAATACTATTGTGTCAATTTGTTTTTGTTTCGTTATCAATGGGGCCTGGCATGGCCGAGCGCGTTAAGGCGTGCTCTCGTAATCCGAGGGTCGCGGGTTCGCGCCCGAGTCGCGCTAAACATGCTCGCCCTCCCAGCCGTGGGGGTGTATAATATGACGGTCAATCCCACTATTCGTTGGTAAAAGAGTAGCCCAAGAGTTGGCGGTGGGTGGTGATGACTAGCTGCCTTCCCTCTAGTCTTACACTGCTAAATTAGGGACGGCTAGCACAGATAGCCCTCGAGTAGCTTTGTGCGAAATTCCAAAACAAACAAACAAACAAACAAACAAACAAACAAACGTTATCAATGTAGTAATCAACTGACAAATCTCCGCACCAGTAGCTTTAGCTGGTATCAATCGATATCTTCGAGTATGTTCTTCCTTCCTCCAACCTGGATCCACGGTTTTGCTTAGTGGCAACACTTAAAGCACATTTCATTGCTGTATTGGTTTAGTTTACATTTACAAGTTTACTTCTTCAATGTTGGCTCTTATGATTTCGGGTTTGGTCCAGTGGTCTAAACTTCGAAAATAGTGCCAAACGTCTTTATTTTTTCTTCTGTATAATTCAAATTACTCGAATATTTGCGGAATGTTTCCTCATTTTCTAGCTGCGGCTCAAGAAATGATTCCGAGGTTTTGGTTCAAGTACAAACTTTTAGCTCATAGCTCCGTGATCTCGTGACAAATTTGAGTTTTAATCATAGTTTTGGACTCAGGAGGTCAAGCCCTTTTGTTTTTATATTTTAACAGGCCCAAGGTTTCATAGATTAATTTACTCTAATTCTGCCTAAAAGAATTTCATGTGCCACGGATGAGAATTTCCTCATTTCTCTTATCAACATCAACATGTTGGCTGGTTCCTGTAGCAGGTATTAGTGTAAAAAAAACCCATAAACCAACGTGCATTTCTTAGCGCCAAAATCTTAATGATTCTGTGTCAAGGTTGGTCTTGTAACCCTCATTTACACTTTTCTGATTGTTATTTACGGTTTTCGACTAGTTTGAAATATCTTGTAAATATTTGGACATGAAAGAGGTCTAGAGCTCAATGTATCGGATTATGATGTTTCATAGATGATGTCTCACACTTTTCAGATTGATAGCTTATCGCACTGTTCTTTACGAGTATTTGATTATCGTGGCAAGTGCTTTTGAAACGTTGCCTTACGTAAAATTTGCTAATCAAAATTAAAGAACTGTGTTGCCCTATGTATCTTTGAAATGACTAATTTTGTTTAAGTTAAGCTATTGTTGAAACTTTGATTTGGTATTTGATTAATTGTTCATGTTGTATTTAGTACTCTCGATACGTTTAAATTTATAAAAATATGCATGCACGCGCGCGCACGCACGCACGCACGCACACACACACACACACAGCATGACACTGATTTTCTGTTTAACAGTTTTTCTTTTTCTTTGCTACTGCCTGCTACCTTTTGTAATTTCTCTGATGTTGTCAAAAATTTTCTTTTCATGTAAGGCTACAATAATAATACTGTTCTTGACACCCACCCCCAACACAGTTTCACGAAAGTTAGTGACTTGTATAACCATCACATCAAGTATTTAAAACTATTTCCCAAATACTTGTAAATCCAGACATTGACATTACAAGATGGGGTTGTACTTTTTTCCCTTAACAAGGCCTCAACGCTGCAGCTTAACTATAATTATATTCTTTAGGCAGTTTTCCAACTCACCTCTTCAACACATTTTATCTGAGACAGCAGTTTATTGTCTTTTTTGTAATTTCAGATTACATTAAGAATACCTGATCTGCATTCTTAACATTTATATAGGGTAACTTACAAAATAAATTGCTTTAAAAAATAGTTTTAAAAATATTATTACACAAAACCATATAGAAGTATAACCCATTACATTCAATGACATACATATTAGCATACACAGGTTACTCAATGTTTTTAAGATAGGAACTTTTAACAATTTTAATTATCATTCAGAAATACAGTGGTACCTCGGTTCTCGAACAATATGGTTTTCGAACATGTTGTTTCACCAAGAAATGTCTTGGTTGTCGAACATAAACTCGGTTCCCAAACCCTCGAAATAACCCGACTGATGACCCGAACTACCCTTCGATTATTTTCGGCCATGCTAAGATTGCTCAAAACATTTTACTCGCACCTGCCGATCAGTCCACACTCCCGCTAAAGTCTGCTGTGAACGTTCTCGTTTTATTTGTTGTTGTTTTTCTAGATATTTTTATTAAATAAGCTACCATGGGGTCAAAGATGGATAATGAAAGCAGCAAACCAAAAAAAAAAGTTGTTAGAGCCACAATAGAGGTGTAGAAAGATCTCATAGCGAAGTATGAGAGTGGTGTTTGTGTGTCTGACCTTGCTACACAGTTTGGTATGGCGAAGTCTACAGTCTGCACCATACTGAAAAATAAGAGGTAATCAAATGAGCTGATGTTTCAAAAGGAGTGACAGTGCTTACGAAACAAAGATCACAAACAATGGAAGAGATAGAAAAACTGTTGTTGATTTGGGAAAACGAAACATAGTTAGCTGATGATAGCATTTCTGAGACCATTTGTGAGAAAGCAAAGCAATTGCATGCTGACCTCCTGAAAAACACCCCTGGAATGAGTGCTGATGCAAGTGATGCCTTTAAGGCTAGTAGGGGGTGATTTGAAAACTTTAGGAAGAGAAGTGGCAAACGTAGTGTGGTGAGACATGGAGAGAGTGCCAGTTCTAACAAAGATGCTGCTGATAAATTTGTTAGGGAATTTAAGAGCTATTTAGAAGCTGAGGGTTTTATTCCTCAACAAGTGTTCAACTGTAATGAGACAGGCCTCTTTTGGAAAAAAAATGCCAAAAAGGACCGACATCACCAAGAAGAAGTCACTGCGAGTATACAAGCCAATGAAGGACAGGATAACTCTTGTTATGTAGTATTGCAAGTGGGGACTTAGAAGTTAAGATTTTGATTGTGTACTATTCTGAAAACCTGAGGGTTTTAAGAAAAATAATGTCCTGAAAAGTAAACTAAATGTCATGTGGAGGACTAATAGTAAAGCACGGGTAACCAGGCAATTTTTTTATGGAGTAGGTCCATGAAGTGTTTGTCCTAAGTGTAAAGAATTACCTCATGGAAAAATAGTTGTCACTCAAGGCTCTTCTTGTGATGGACAATGCACCTGTTCACCCACCAGGGCTTGGAGGACAGGTTGGTGGAGGAGTACAGTTTCATTTTGGTGAAGCTCTTGCCCCCTAACATGACTCCTTTCATTCAGCCCATGGACCAGCAGGTCATATCGAACTTTAATAAACTCTTCACCAAAGCACTGTTTCAGAGGTGCTTTGAAGTGACCTCTGACACAAAGTTAACCCTCAGAGAGTTCTGGAAAAATCACTTTAATATCCTCCATTGCTTGAAGATCATAGACAAAGCCTGGAAGGAAGTCTGAGGACCATGAACTCAGCCTGGAAGAAATTGTGGTCAGACTTAGTTGCAGATAGAAACTTTGAAGCTGAGCCTGTTGTCAAGGATATTGTCTCACTAGGCAAGTGTATGGGCTTGAATGTGAGTGGTGATGACGGGGAGGAGTTGGTGGAAGACCACAACACTGCGCTCCCCACGAAAGAACTCCAAGACCTTCAGAAGGAGCAGCAACAGAAGGCAACTGAGGAAGTGTCTTCAGATGAGGAGGAGGGAAGGAAGGATGCTCCCAGTTCACTAATCAAGGAAATGTGTGGAAATATTTCACCCTGACAAAGCTGTAGGAAACTCCAGCATAAACCTTTTCAATGACAATGCCATGTCTTACTTTAAAAACATTTTAAAATGCAGGCAGAAACAAGTTTTTAGTGAGAAATAGGTCCAGTGAGTCTCAAGCATATCGTAGCAGTGCAAAGAGACAGAAAAGAGAAAGAACCCTAGAAGGAGAGTTATATGACATTTTTTATGGAAGGTGACTCCCTTTCCAAACAATAAAAACCCTCCTACTCTCCATGTTTCTCACCACCTTTCACTTACACCATCAGCTCTCCTCAGCACAGGTAAAATACAGTTAAATTTTCATTTATTTTTTTTTTATCGTGTTTATAGTTTTTGTGGTTGACTTTATGCATGCAAGTATTATTATACAGGTATAAATAAACAATATTTTTACTTTAAATGCTTCATAATGCACAATTTTTGGAGGTCTGTAACAAATTAATTTAATTTACAATACTTCTTAAGGGAAAAATTGATTCGGTTTTCAAACAGCCTTCGGGAACAGATTAAGTTCGAGAACCAAGGTACCATTGTAATTACAATTATACTTTATATTTGTGGTATGTGTGAAAGTATATGTATAAAACTGTTAGTATATGAAAATTTATCTGGTAAAACTTTAAATATGTCATATTCAACTATAAAATGAAATAAAGCATTACATTTTTGTATTATTTCCCAGACCTTATTGTTTGCACATCATGTGATATTTACAAGCTTTCATAGCAACAGTTTATTGATGTCAAAAACTAGTTTATTAACGATTACTAACTTATTCCAGTCAGAGAAAGTGCGTCAAAATGATAAACACAGTGGTGAAGATAAAGACTTGTTTAAGAGTACTAAATATTTACATATTAAACTGCCTACTTATCTTGACAGTTTTTAACATTGTTTCGTATTCTAGTATATTAGAGAAATCTGTTTGTACATGCTTGATATTTGGTTTTAAAAAACACCTGTAATATTGAGTCATGCACTGAGTGTATCAGTAAAAGTAAACAGAATATCACTGTTTAAGGCTTTTATCTTCTGCCTGTGTGGAAAAAACAGACAAAGTCCTTGACCTAGCTTTAAGTTTGGCTATATTCTACATTAATTACGTTTCAGGGAACACCACTTCTTACCAGCATCCAAGGCCAACCTACAACAGTAATTCAAAATACTAATCAAAGTTAGGAGTGTGTTTAAAAAAACAGAAAATTTTAGTATTTTTTTATTCCCTGAAATTAAATGATGTAAAAACAAAATATTGACAAATTTTGAATATTGTACTACTCTGTGAAACAATCAACACAGCAGTGTACCTAGCAGTTTGAAATAAACCCTACAAAACATTACTTTACAACTTACATTAAATACTTCAAACACAGATGGAATTGAATCTTTTTGCTTTGGTATAGTCTAAAGATGTGAACAAGGTGTAAATCCCTCAAAGTAATCTAACTCTAAACATGCCTTGACAAGAACAATCCTAATTCTGCTAAAGTACTAAGAAGATTTATGTCATGTTATATTCCTTAACAGAAGAGGATGTCAAAACCTCTACACCAGTTTTCGTAACAAGAATTGTATGTTCATACTGAGCACAACGACTATTATCTAACGTAACTGCTGTCCATCCATCTTCAAGAATCACTATTTTGGGTTCTCCTTCTGATATTACTGGTTCTAAAGAAATAAAAATCAAAGGCTAAGGTTTAGCAAGAACTTAAAATTATACTTAAGTTTCTTTTTAACAGGCCTCTCACAAGCCAATGGGTGACATTTTCATTGAAAAAAAAACGAAACTACCCAATCTAGTTTTTCTTAATTTGAACTGAAATTATTTGGAGATTTTTAAAGGCTAAAAAAATGACATTTCCCACTCTTTTAGCAATAAAACTACAAAAAGTGATTTGGAGGGGAAGTTGACTAAAATCTATCAGCTCATCCACAAGCTTAATAGCAAAACACAAGAAACATGCAAGTCTCCAAATGGCACACAAAGGAAAGCAGGTTCAGAACCACCTTGGTAGATATTGTACATCAAGCAGAATACAATATTGATAGTATGCCTGTAACTCGTTCAAAGTGTTACTATCTGCTCATCTACTGTTGACTGTCATAACCTTTCTGATCAAATTACAGGTGAAATTGTTTGAATCTTCTCATTTGAAAACTAAACATAAAAAGGTGATAGTAGAAGCATAAAAGGGTGGCAATTACTTAATTAATGATGCTGAGGATGTGGCTTTATTGATATATAATGAATTTACTAAATACAAACCAAAACTTGTCTAGAAAAGATCTATCCAAAACCACCACCTTTGGGAATTTCTGGATTGAACTTACTATTAATATTCAATAAAGTGTAGTGTAAAGACAGCCCTTGGCTCTTGAAGAACATGTTAAAATTAATATTAATTAAAACAAATAAAAATGAGAAATATGATATTGTAAAATTGATCTTAAGGTAAATTTTTTAAACAATTATCATGCAAAATAAAAAAATTAATATATAGCATGGGCATTCTCCAAATATGTAACATCAGCCAACTCATTCAAAGACTTTAAATTCAAGTCTAATTTTAATTAACATAATCATAAAGCCTTAACAGCCAGTTTTGATGTTATATCCCTCTTTACAGAAGTTCCAACCACTGAAGCCTGCAAGATAGCCTCAGAACTCTAATCCAAGACCTTAACCCAACTATAGACATTCCCAGCAAACAATTAGCAACCCTCATAGAATTCACCAAGATGAAGACAAACTTCATGTTCAACAACCACAACTATATACAAACAAATGGTCTAAGCATGGGCAACCCAGTATCACCAGGTCTAGCCAATATTTTTATGACACAAGATGAAACACAAGCAACTAAACACAGTATTACATCCACCACTATACTGGTACAAATATGTAGACGACACAATTGTGGGATTAACATCTAAAGAGCACACACTTAATTTTTTCAATCACATTAACCCTATACATTCCAACATCAACTATACATGTGAACAAGAAGGAAGCAATCAAATATCATTTCTTAACCTTAAAATTGCAAGAACCGATACACAATTTAAAACAGAAATCCACCAAAAAATCACCCATACCAGACTATACATTCCTTGGGACTCAGCACATGAAACAAAACAAAAACTCAACATACTAAGAAACCAAATAAACACAGCCATAAAACTATGCTCACCAGATAAATTTGACGATGAATTAGACAAAATAAAACAATACTTCATCAACATCAATAACTTTCCTCCACAAACCGTAGAAAACATACGCATGCACCTAGACAGAAAGCAAAATCAACCAACAAAAGTAAATATATCTCACAAATCAAAAAATCACAAAACTATATACTGCTGCATACCATATATTTCTGACATCAGCAGAAAAATAACCAACATTTGGCAAAAACTTGTATCAAAATATGGCATTCCAGTTAATACCAAATTTATTCAAAAACCAGATACAAAACTGAGGTTTATACTATGCAAAAACTACACTGACAAACATTACACCAACATTATTTATAAAATACAATTTGGTAACAGCCAGGACTTCTATATTGGAGAAACAAGTATAAAAATGGAAACCAGATTTAAAGAACATAAAAAGTCACCTTCACACATTTTTGAACGCTGTAAGTCAAATAAACACAACCATAGAAAACACTAAAATACTAAATAAAGAAAAAATATAAACAAAATTAAAGAATCCTCACTTATACAACAGCTTTAGCCCAAAATAAACCAATGCAAAGGAAGACCTTTGTATCTATATTAAAATATAATATAATAAATAATAATAAATAAATAAAAATAAATATAAAATTATATATTCAAACATCTAAGCCCTCCCTCTGCATTCCGACACTCAGTTACACAACCCCCTTTCAAACATGTGGTCAGCTTCCAGTCAGTTACGTCTCTCTTTCTTAGTGAACCTGACGATGACTGAAGAAGGTTGAAATGTTGTTCACTCCTCTACATAAAAAATTTTCTCAACCAAAATGAGCCGTTTTTGCATATAAAATAAGAAATTATTTATATTCACAAATAATAGATGATACATTTTACTTCATGTTTATCTTTGAAAAGTTTTTATCCAAGAAGAGTAATCTTAATTAAACACTCTCTTGAATGTTGATAGTTTTTGAACCGTTAAATGACCAAAAATAAACCATTTCTTTTCTGGTATAGCAAAAGTGTAACTGGTAGTTTAGAGAATAATATAAGTCATTAGTAATAATATTAGGCATACAAGTTATATTTTATTATAGCCGAAGTTTTGGAATTTAGTTAAAAATAATTGTTCAAAGTAAACAATGAAATAACTGCTGCTGGTATTAAGTGACATTAAATATTCCCTATTCCTTCAAACTGTGTCTCAAAAAGCAGCTGTATCTAAGATGTGTAAACAGAGGTTAAGTTGGTAAGTCAAATAGCATAACAACTTTAATAGTTTTAAAAATAAGTGAGAGATTTAAAGATAAACATAGTAGATTCAAGAATAAGCTCAGTTGTAACAATTCTAATATTAGGAGTCTTAGAACAAAACAGAAAAATTATAGAATCTGGCTGAAATAGAAGACTGATGTTATGGGAATCACTGAAATTTATTGTTAGGTTTGGTTAATATTGAAAATCGGAATTATCTTAAAATTTGAGGTTATAAGTAATTAAACAGTAATAAACTATTTGACAAAGAGGTGCAGTAAATATTTATATAAAGACTGAACTACAACTTGGTGGGACTAAAGACAAAAGTATCCAACATAAAACTGAACCAATTAGGCAAACAAGAATAGAAAGTTTTTAACTGGGAACTGTGGCAAGCCATCTGATCAGACAGATAAGATAAAATGAAAAACTGAAAAGCTGTATAATTAGATCAGAATTGCTATTAATAAGTAAACTCAAGTAATAATTATGGAAGACTATTTTTAGTTACATTAACTCGGATTATATAGGGTCAAATATCGAGTGATTCAGGAGTTTTCTACAGATCAAATAAACTGGGGGAATGTGGTGGTGGTAGGGAGTGTTAAGAAATTTACTGGAGAAAAAAAGTAACATGATTGATTGATTGATTGATTTAGTGTTTTATGGCACAAAGCAACAAGGCTATCTGCACCAGACATCTGGTAAAAAAGTAAAATAAAAAAAAAAAATCTAGTAAAAGACATAAATGGAAATGAAGGTAAAACAAAAAAGTATAAAACCAATGTTGACACCTAGTCTACAATGTTAAGATAGAAGGCAGAGTATAAGAAGTTGTAAGGTATTTACTCTAGCAAAAAGGCAATGATCATAACCTGCCAGGAAGACTAACAGGTAAGTTCAAGACTCACTGTCAGTCACCTGAAGTTGCTCTTTCCAGTCCTGGTTCCAGGTTATGTGTCATAGCAACCAGTATCAAAATGTAAAAAAATAGAAGTTTTAAAAGACACATGGCAAAATCGCAACAATGAGTAGCCAAATGTCTAGTAAAAAGATGAAAGTCAAGTAAATGGATTAAAATTTGTAAAAGTAAATGAAGGTAAAAACAAAACAGAAATTGAAACAGAAAATGGTGTAAAAACCAATGGTGACATCCAGTCTTCAAAGTTATAACCTATTTACTCTGGCAAAATGGTAATGATCATAACCCGCCAGAAACACTAACAGGTAAGTTCAAGAACCTCTGTCAATCACCTGAAGTTGGCCTTCCAGTCCTGGTTCCAGGTTATGTGTCATAGCAGCTGTTATCAAAATGTAAAAGAATAAAAGTTTTAAAAGACACTCGGCAAAATTGTAATAATGAGTAGCCAAATGTTCAGTAAAAAGATAAAAGTCAAGTAAATGGAGTAAAATTTCTAAAAGTAATTGAAGATAAAAGCAAAATGGCAATTAAAACAGAAAATGGCACAAAAACCAATGTTTACATCCAGTCAACAAAGATGTAAAAAAACTACCTGTAGCAGAATGGTAATGATCATAACTCGCCAGAAAGACTATCAGGTAAGAATAAAAACCACTGTCAGTCACCTGAAGTTGGTCTTTCCAGTCCTGGTTCCGGGTCATGAGTCAATATGGCCAGTACTAAAAAGTAAAGTTGTAAAAGTGTGAAATGATGTGCAGCAAAAGTATAATAACAACTCGCCAGGACGACTAACGAGTAGTTCCAACAGTAGCGTTAGTCACCTGAAGTTGGCTTTTGCAGTCCTGGTGTCGAGTTATTTACTGTTCTGGTCATTGTCCAATGTCAAATTGAATGAGAGAGATTAAAACTGTAAAAAAGGAGCCACAATTAAAAAGGTGTAATTAATAAATATGCAACACTTAAATGAGATTAAAAAGATTAATGGCCATTAAAAAATTAAAAAGTTATCAAGGCAGACAGAGTCACCATCACCATCAGACTGACCCTGGGAAAAAATATGTTTAAAATATTGCCGTCATTGAGAATTGTAACGATAGCAAGAAAGTAAAACGTGGCTGATAGTGATTTGAGTGCTACACAAACTACACATTGGTGCATCAGTTCCAGATAAAAGAAAATGATGAGTTAAAAAACTGTGACCAATGCGTAGCCTAGTGAGAACAACTTCCTCCTTCCAAACTTTACGGAAGCTAGATGGCCAAACTCCAATTTTGGGTTTGATTTGAAAAAGTTTGTTGTTGCGTTGCTCACTCCAAGTGGACTGCCAGCTGGCACAGAGCCGAGCCTTGAAGACAACACCATAGTCCATGTACGGAATAGGCATAGGGGTGACAGTGCTGAAGCAGACATATTTAGCTCCCATGTCTGCAAGCTCGTTCCCGCGAATACCAACATGGTCTGGTATCCAGAAAAACTGGATTGAAGTAGCTGCTAATGAGAAATGGGCCAGTCAGTTTCGAATATCAGCGAGAATAGGATGTGAGCTAATGTGTAGCAATTCCAAGGCAAGTATAGAACTAAGCAAATCAGTATAAATAGTGCAGTTGGAGTACTGCTCAGCTGCAATATGATCCAGGGCAAGAGATATGACATACAGTTCAGCAGTGAACACAGAAGCTGTAGAGGGGATTCTGCACGCAACTACTGACCCATAGCAAACCAAAGCAGAGCCCACTGAATTACCTGATTTGGAACCATCTGTATAAATGGGAACTGAATGATTATTTGAAAGATATTCTTTGAATAAAAGACAGTACTTCCAATCTGGAGTATCTGCCTTTTTTAGGTGACTGAAAGAAAGGTCACATTTGGGGGCTGTAATAAGCCATGGTGGGATGGGCCAACCTGTGGAATCTGCAATGTTATCCAAGGACAGACCCAATTCATCCAATTGCACCCGGATGCGAAGGCCAAACAGAGCAATGACAGATTGTCTGTTCTGAAAAAGTACTGCCCACTGAGGAAGGAAAACACATTTCCAAGTGGGATGCTTTGGTAAGGAACGAAGTTTCAAAGTATATTGTAAAGATAATTGCAAACGACGAAGGTGCAGAGAAGGTTCATGAGATTCAATGTATATGCTTTGAACTGGAGAGGTATGGAAAGCCCCAGTGCAGAGTCGAAGTCCTTGGTGATGTATGGGATCCAGCATCTTTAAGGTCAAGGGTCTTGGCAGAGCCATAGACCATTGATCCATAGTCGAGTTTCGATCTAATAAGAGCACGATATATCTTCAACATTGAACAGCAATCTGCCCCCCAACTAGTAGAAGAGAGGACACGAAGGATGTTCAGTGCTCTTGTGCATTTGACCCGAAGTTGCTTTAAGTGTGGTATAAAGGTCAGTTTACGATCAAAGATAAGCCTCATGAACTTTGTATCCAGGACCTCTGACAGCAAAACTTCACCAATATGAAATTCAGGATCAGGATGAATACCTCGTCGACGGGAAAAGTGCATGCATACAGTTTTGGAGAGAAAGAAATTAAAGCCGTTTGCCAGAGTCCACTTCCGTACACGATTGAAGGCAGTTTGTAGTTGCCGCTCAATATATCTCATGTTTGACGACTGACATGAGATGTGAAAGTCGTCAACATACAGCCCATTAGCAACAGTGAGAGAGAGTTGTTCAGTGATGGCATTTATCTTTATACTGAAAAGTGTGACACTCAATACACAGCCTTGAGGGACTCCAAGTTCCTGTACAAAAGAACGGGAAAGTGTCGAACTCACACAAATTTTTAATAAACATGGGAAGATAGCTATGTAACCCATATGTATGGAGGTCTCGCAAAACGCCATACCTCCATGTTGTGTCGTAAGCCTTCTCTATGTCAAAGAATATTGATACAAGATGTTGGCGATTGAGAAAGGCTTCTCTGATAGATGTTTCAAGACGAATTAGGTGGTCTGTGGTGAAGTGCTGTCGACGGAACCCACACTGGGTGGGCGAGAGGAGGTTATTCGATTTAAGGAACCAAACAAGACGAGCATTAACCATCCTTTCTAAGGTCTTACAGAGACAGCTCGTCAAAGCAATTGGACGATAGTTTGAAGGAATCTTCGTATCTTTCCCTGGCTTAGAGAAAGGTAAAATAATAGCCTTGCACCAGGCATCAGGAAAAGCATTCTCCTGCCAAATCCGGTTGAAGACAATCAGAAGGACATCAAAAGAAGCAGGAGATAGATGGTGCAGCATGTCATAATGAATATCATCAGGTCCAATAGAGGTACTGGCAGACTGTTGAAGGGCCATTTTTAGTTCCACCAGGGTAAAGGGACAATTATAGTCAAAGAAACAGTCAGTTTGAAAGGAAAGAGGTGATCGCTCTGCCCGAGTCTTGATGGCCAGGAAGGTGGAGGAACAAGTAGAATTGCTAGATACCTGGCAAAAGCTTTCACCTAGAGTGTTAGAGATGTTCCGAACATCAGTCACCTCCTGACCATCAGAGAGTAAGATTGAGAGGGGGACAGAATTGTAGTACCCATTAACCTTTCGAATCCTGTCCCATATGATCTTGGAACTGGTGGTAAAAGATATGCTGGCTGTGAACTTAATCTAAGATTCCTTCTGGCTTTGACGTCTTACCCACATCGCATGTGCATGGGCTCGTTGGAAAACAACCCGGTTTGAAAGTGTGGGATATCTACAAAAAGTATCCCAGGCCCATTTTTGAGTCTTCCATGCTAAGTGGCAAGCAGGATTCCACCATGGACGAGGATATCATGGAAAACGTGTCGAGGTTTTAGGAATACACTAAGCAGCTGCATGTATAATACAGTCAGTTACCACTGTTACACAGTCACCTACTGATGGATGATTTACGATGACAGGATTAAGTTCTGTGAGAGCAGTGAAAGTGGACCAGTTTGCCTGATCCGGCTTCCACTGAGACACGTGGGTAGGATGGCATCGACCACGGCCAGTCTCTCTCAAAATGATCGGAAAATGATCACTGCCTAGTGGATTACTGTCAACCCTCCATGAAAAATGGGAGAATAATGAAGAGGAGCAAACTGAGAGATCAATAGCGGTAAAGGACTGACTAGGTGCATGAAAGTAAGTGGAAGAACCAGCATTGAAAAGAGAAGGATTGTGATCAGAGAGCATCTGCTCTACAGATCGACCCCTCCCATCAATAATAGCACTTCCCCAGAGGGGATGGTGTCCATTAAAATCCCCCAGGATTAGAAATGGAGATGGCAACTGTTCAACGAGAGCATCAAGTTCTGATTGATCATATGTTTCTCCAGGGGACAGGTACAGAGAACAAACAGTGATGGTATGACCCAAGGAAACACGGATGGCTATGGCCTCCAAGGGTGTGTTGAGTGACAAAGACAGGGTGGGCACATGTTGATCAATCAACAGTGCCACCCCTCCATGTACTCGACCATCACACAACCTGTCATTTCTGTACAGAGAAAACTGCCAAATGGAGACTGTATCAGCAGATTTGAGAAATGTTTCTTGTAAAGAAAGATAAACAGGATGGTAGGAAGCAATCAGCGTTTTGATATCATGAAGAATCTTGTATCAAGGTGGCCATTTTTAAGAACTTTGGTGAAGTGGCTGGAGAACCCTGCAGTTTACAACCACGTCTTTCTTCTTTACTGTCTTTAATCGGATGAGGTCTATCAACCTCCATGGATCCTGTTCTGTGTCAAGTGGGCAGGTTTTTGTTATTGGAAGAGGAATCCAGTGACTGAGGACGCGAACGAATAATTGTTTTGTCTCTTGTGGTTGGAGAAAACGATGTATCAGAAGAAATGCCTGTATTTGAAACTGAAGGACGTGGATCTTGAGGTTTATTGGAAGGTATAGGAGGAACAGAGATGGGAGTGGAAGTCGATTTATCAACTTTTTTAACCGCGGAGATCAAAAGGCTTTTCATTTGTTTTGAAAACGATTCTCTTAGAGGCACAGAGAGATCTGTCTGCACTCCCACTGTAGTTGTGGAATGAAGTGCAGCAGCATATGTCCGAGATGGAGTTGTGGACAGCAATTTCCGAGCCTCAAGATAACTAATGTTATGTGTCGTTTTCAAACGCTGCACCTCTTTTTCCTCCAACCATTTTGGACAAGAATGAAAGTAAGAGGGGTAAGAACCATTGCAGTTTACACAATGCGGGTTCATGTCACAGTCATAGGCATCGTGGTCCTTGCCTCCACAACGAGCACATGTCAGGGAACCACGACAAGAAGTCTTTGAGTGGCCAAATCTCTGACATTGGAAATATCGAAGAGGGTTTGGAATGTATGGCCAAACCCTGCAAATGAGATAACCTGCCTTGATGGTGGCAGGTGCACGTGGTGAAGTAAATGTTAAAACGAGGGTATTTGTTGGCAGTGTAGCTCTATCTTTGCAAGTGGAGATGCGCCTCACTGCAGAAACTCCTTGAGTGGAGAGACCAGCGAGAATCTCTGACTCGGGAACGTTCTTCAAATCCCTTTCAACAATAACTCCTCATGAAGAATTCAAAGTGGCATGGGGTGTAACCTCAATAGGTGTATCCCCAATTGCCTTTGAATTCAAGAGGAGTTCACTGTGTTGGGATGTGGATGTTTCAATCAATATGTCACCAGATCGAAGCTTCTTTACTGACTTTGGAGAGCCAGCAAGTCCCTCTAGTCCCTTTTGAATAAAAAAAGGGGACATTTTCTGTAAGAGAATGCAATATAAGAAAATGAGGTACGTGTTTTCCTGATGTTGTAGATTGCTGTTCTGATTATTCAAGACGTGGTCACTTACCCATTGACTGTTTTTTTTACAATTGTATTTAAACTTTGTGGATGATCCATAGGAAAGAGGAAATGTTTCGGTACCCACTGACCCTACCCACTATGGAGCCCTACAAGAGGATGCACTACAAAGTCATGCAAGGACAATGCAGCAACGCCAGGGTTTCGTGAATACTATAACCAAACACCAGCATCAGGCACAATGTCCACAACACCCGTTGAGAACTTCCAACACTGGTACTTGGTTGGCTCTAGCCCAAGTGGACCAGCTGATTGACCCAAGGGGGGCGACCCATAGGCTGCCCGTCTACAGGAATTCGAGGCCAAAGTGGTGTGTTAGGGTTGGACCCCTCAACCACCAGGATCCTCTCCTCCCCTTCACGGGTCGCCACGCACACCAAACACGTGGGTGGATGTTTAGATCCCAGAGAAGGTAACCAGACAGAACAGAACCTTCCCTGGGAGGTCCCCTCACCACGTACAGGAATCCTCACCGAGTGGAAAAAGTAACATGAAAAATAAAAGTTACTGATTGGTTTATGAAAAAAAAAGGGGGGGGGCAGGGAGAAATGCCAAAGTTTAAGATGATTAACTTGAGAAATAGGTTGGAAATGTGCATAACTATAGGAAGCTTTAGGATCTAGCTAAAAAAAACTTAGTGAATCCAAATGGACAAATGAGAACAGCTGGCTGATGATATTAAAACTAACAGCAAGGATGTATACAAGTATGTTAAAGGTAAGCAAAATGTTAATATGGGGACTGGGTGCTTAAAGAATTGTATAATGTAATGAGTTCACTGAGCTTTTTAGTATTGGACACAATCAACTGTTAGTTATATGTCTAGTGTAATTAACTTCAAGCCATAAGAGCAAGTACATGTAAATAGTAAAAGACAAAAAAAGTTACTGTTGTTTAATAACCTCTTTATTTTATTGTTTATAAACTTCTACTTTTATATCATTGTTTATAAGCCTCTATGTTCATATCATCATATAAACAGAAGTTCTTAAAAACAAACATTTCTTGAATACTTTAGATCAGAGAGCATTGAGTTGTGTACATGTATATCATTGTTTATAATGAAAAAGTAAACAGATTTAAACTTACTGATACTGTGTTTAAATCATGAATATATTTGTAACCAGTAAAAACTGCAACTGTAATATGTTAAATCTTGTATACATATATATTTTTACAATACAACACATAAACTGTGATTTGAGAGATTGCTTTTGTTGGTGTTGAATTTTGGGTAAAGCTACATGAGAACTACTTGAGCTAGTTATTCCTAATTTTAAAGTGATAGACTACGATGAAGGTAGTTGGTAAACACCACCCAATTGTTGGGCTACTCTTGTCAGATTGATAAAGTAGGATTTGACTGTCACTCTTATAATGCATTCATAGCCTCAAAGTTAGTATTGCAATCAATTTGTTTACAGTAATGGGACATGAATCTTGGAACTTTATATCCATAGTCTGACACATTAACTTCTGAGTCCAGGGTGATACAGAACTGACTTCTTTGCAAGTTTTAGTTAAGTCGATTTAATTACACCAGTGTTGTTTCTTTTTATTGTTAACTTACCTTACTTTATTTTTAACTCACATTAGGTATCAATATTTATTCATTTCAGTTTGTTGAAAGGAAAAACTTTGCTTTATTTATTTACTTTTAAACATTTACATTATTACAATTTAACCTAATGTTTGACATAATCCAATGAACATGTCTCTTAGTCTGATGAAAACAAAAAGCTACACACCTATTGTGAAAGTCATTCCTTCCTGCATAATTCCATGTTCATCATTGACTAGAATACAAGAATTTATACACTTATGAAACTAATTTCATTCATATCCATTCCTATACAATGTTTGATAAATATGAACAATAATTACACTAAGCATTGTTAAATGGAAGCATAGAATTCAGGTGTACACCACATTATCAAACAATAACATGCAAGTGTAAGTACATAAACATGAAGTACATAGGTGGTGGTTGTTTTTTTACAATTTCATTTCACTGTCTAAACTAAAGAATTAAAACTAAATATTCATTTTGGTGAAAGCAAGAAGTTCCATCTACCCGTGTTAGTTTACTAATAGAATGAAACAAAGATTTATACTTACTGTGAGGAAATGAACCTTGTTAAATTACTTAAAATTAATCATTTCTAACACCTGACACATCTATTACACACCAAAGAGTATTTATCATACCTTATTTTTCACTCAGGTAAAAAAAAAAATTAAACCAATCTGACTCTTAAACAGTATTAAAACATGGTACAAAAACACCAAACTCAAACTCTTGCATTTTAGGGTATTAGTAATAGTTTTATTTACAAATCTTTATATTAAAACGATGTTGAAAGTTGTAGATGGATTGATTGGTTGGTTTGGTGTTTTATGGCACAAAGCAACAAGGCTATTTGTGCCTAACATCTGGTAAAATTATTGAAATTCATGAAACAAAACAAGGTTTAAAAAATATATATGTAGCATTAAAACCAATTTTTTCATCTAGTCTACAATGGTAAGAGAAAAACTTAAGTAATACAAGTTGTACAGGACTTTATGTAGCATAATTGTAATTATCATAACTCACCAGGAAGATTAACATGTAAGTTTAAAAACCACTGCTAGTCACCTGAAGTCCTGATGTTGAGTTATTTGATGTTGCTGTCATTTTTTAATTTCAAATTGAACTAGATGTACTTTGATTCTTAAAAGGAAATCACATTTAAAAAGTCTAATGTATAAATTAAAAAACTCAAATAACATCAAAAAGTTTAATGGCCTTTAAAAACCTAAAAACATTTCCAAAGTGGACAGTGTCACCATCACCAATAACACTGTCTAATGGGCCACTCGATTTTGAATATTGGTGAGAACAGGGTGTGAACTGAAGCAAAGCAATTCCAGGGCCAGTAGAGAACTAAACGAATCTGTATAAATAGTGCAATTTGAGTACTATTTATCTTCTACGTGATCTAGAGTAAGAGAAATGGTGTACAGTTCAGCAGTGAACACAGAAGCTGTGGAGGGAATTCTGCATGCAACCACTGAACCATAACAAACCATGAAAGTCCTCACAGTCACCAGATTTCAAACCATCTATATAAATAAAAATGAAAAGATGGTTGGAAAGATGTTCAGCAAATAACAGATGGTATTTCCTGTCAGGAGTGTCTGCTTTACATAGATATGTCTGGGGACTGTAATAAGCCACGATGGGATGGGCTGACCATAGCCAAGTTTTAATCGAATGAGAACACGATATATCTTTAGTATAGAACATTGATCCACTCCACAAGAGGTGTAAGAGAGAATACAGATGATGTTCAGTGCTCTCGTGCATTTGACTCATAGCTGCTTGATGTGTAGTATAAAGGTCAGCCTATGATCAAAGATAAGCCCCAAAAACTTTGTCTCAGGGACTACAGGCAGCACAGTTTCACTGATGCAGAGTTCAGGATTACAGTGAATACTCCAATGGTGGCAAAAGTGCATGCAAATGGTTTTAGAGAGAGAAGTTATAGCCATTTGCTGTGGTCCACTTCAGTAAACAACTGAGGGCAGTCTGTAGCTGCTGCTCAATGTACCTCATGTTCAACAACTGACATGAGATATGAAAGTCGTCAACATAGAGCCTGTTTGCAACAGTAAGACGGAGTTGCTCAGTGATGGGATTAATCAAAACACAACCCTAAGAGACTCCAAGTTCCTGTATAAAAGAATGGGAAAATGTCAAATCCACACGAACTTGAATTGCTTGTCCATTAAAAACAATTTAATAAAATGGTCAAATGGCTGCATAATCCATAGAGGTCTCCCAAAATGCCATACCTCCATGATGTATCATAAACCTTCTCAATGTCAAAAAACATTGATACAAGATGTCATTTGAGAAAGGTTTCTCCATACTGAAGCACTGAGTCTGAACCTACACTGGGTGGGTGAGAGGAGGTTGTTTGATTTGAGGAACCAAAGAAGAGGAGTATTAATCATACTCTAAATTCTTACAGATACAGCTCTTCAAAGCAACTGGATGGTAGTTTAAAGGAATCTTTCCAGGCTTAAAGAAAAGTAGGACAATAGCCTGGCATCAGAGAGTATATGCTCTTCGAAGCAACCCATCCCATCAATATCAGCACTTCTCCAGAGGAGATGATGTCCGTTAAATTCCCCCAGGATTAAAAAGGGAGATGGCAACTGTTCAATGAGAGCATCAAGGTCTCATTAATCATAGATCTCTCCAGGTGACAGGTAGAGAAAACAAACAGTGATAGGACAACTCAAGGACACCTGAATGGTTACAGCCTCCAAAAGTTTATTGAGTGGCAAAGACAGGGTGGGCACATACTGATCAACCAACAGTGCCACCCCTCCATGCACTCATCCATCATACAACCTGTCATTTCTATACAAAGGAAACTACAGGAAGGTTTCTTGTAAGGAAAAACATACAGGATGGTAGGAAGCAATCAATATTTTGATATCAACCAGATTAGAATGTAAACCTCCACAGTTCCATTGTATAAGGGTGGCCATTTTTATTTATGTATAAGCAAATTGGGTAGAAAACCCTTCTGTTTATAACCACACCTTTTTTCTTTACTGTCTTTATTCAAAGGAGGACCATTGACCTCCATGGAGCCTGCCCTGGGCCAATTGGGCAGGTCTTTGCTGTAGCAAGAGGATTCTAATGACTGAGCACATGAATAAATGATCGTTTTACATATTGGGTTGGGAGAAGATGTACCCAAGGAAATGCCTGTACCCAAAACCAAAGGAAGTAGATCTTGGGATTTGGTGGAATGTATGTTAGGGATGGAGATGGGTGTTGACATTGATTCATCAACTTTTTTTTAACAATAGAGATCAAAAGACTTTTCATTTGATTTAAAAATGATTCTTTTCAAGGCACAGAGAGATCCATCTGCACTCCCACTGCAGTGGTGTAACAAAGTGCAGCAGCATGTGTCTGAGATGAAGTGGTAGACAGCAATTTTTAAGCCTCAGGGTAGGTAATATTTTTAATTGTTTTCAAATGCTGCACCTCTTTTACTTCCAACCATTTAGGGCAAGAAAGAACAAAAGTAGGACAAATGAAAGCCACTGCAATTGATGTAATGAAAGTCCATTTCACACTCATAAGCATCGTGGTCCTTGCCACTGCAACGAGCACACGTCAAAGAACCATGACATGACGTCTTTAAGTGATAGAATCGTTGATGCTTTTCACGTTAAAGAACCATGACACGACGTCTTTGAGTGACAGAATCGTTGATGCTTTTCACGTTAAAGAACCATGACACGACGTCTTTGAGTGATAAAATTGTTGACGCTAGAAACAGCTGAGAGGCTTTAGATAACCTGCCTTGATGGTACTAGGTGGACACGGTGATGTAAATGCGAGAATGAAGACATTGGTCAGCATCATAATTCCATTTTTGCAAGTAGAGATACAACTCACTGCAGAAACTCCTTGGGTAGAGAAACCAGTGAGAATCTTGGACTCAGGGATGTTCTTCAAATCCTTCTCAACAATAACTCCTCATGAGTTGTAACCTTAATAGTTATATCACCAATCACCTTTGAATGTAAGAGGAGTTTATTGTGCTGAGATGTGAATGTCTCCACCAATATGTCACCACAGCAAATCGTCATTACTGACTTTGGAGAGCCACCAAGTCCCTCTAGTCGCTTCTGAACAAAAAAGGGAAACATTTGCCCTAAAGGTTTGTCTGAAAGAGAATGTAGAATAAGATAATGAGGTACAACAGGTGTTACAGATGTTGAAGTTTGCCACTCAGAATATTCAAGACATGGTTGTTTACCTATGGACTGTTTTTTCACTACTTAAATTTTTATTTGGAGGATTCACAATAAAAAAGGAATATTTTGGTGCCCAATGACCTCAACCACAATGAAGCCCTACAAGAGGACACACTATAATTACAAACAAGGAGACTGCAGCAATGCCAGGGTTTCATGAGCACTATACCCAAAACCCAGCATAAGATACAATGTCCACAACACCTCTTGAGAACATCCAACAATAGTTATTGGTTGATCCTAGCCCTAGTGGTCCAGCAACTGACCCAAGGGAGGCCACCCCAAAGTTGCCCATCTACAGGAATTCAAGGACAAAATGGTGTATTAGAGTTGGACCCTTCAACCACCAGGATCCTCTTTTCCCCTTTACAGATCACCTCACATGGCAAACACGTGAGTGGATCACAGAGGAGGTATACTGAAAGAACAGAACCTTCTCTGGGAAGTTCCCTCACCATGTACAGGAATCCATACCGAGGGATTGCAAATGGAATAAAAAGAATTTAATAATGCAGGGCAAAATTTTTAATATTTATTATCATCACTATTGATCAATGAGCACATGATGCACTGTAGTGTATGTAAAATGACTATCTTGAACATTTCAAGTTGAACATGTTAACACTGAAATAAAAGCAAAAAAGTGTACAAAGTAAAGGTCATAGCCATGATATTTTAGTAAGCAAATCTTGGTCAAGCTTTCAAATTAGTTAAAGCTTTTAATAATTACCTTTAACTATACAATGTCACTGGTTAACACAGCCATACCAAAAGATATAACACTGCCATTAATAATGTTGAAAGCAGAAAACTATGAATAAGTAAATAATATTCAAACATTTGAGTTTACCATACTATACACTGCGATTCCATTAAAAGGTTTAATTTTTATTATGAATTCATTAACAGAACAGTTTTGTTATTCTTTTATGGTGCTGGAAGAAAGAAAATTTTGCTCCAAAAATATAAAAGATACGTTAAGTTTCTGCATAAATAATAATTATATATTTTTCAATAACCAGATATTTAAATAAGTAATATGAGTTCCAATGGTAGATAGCTATTCATATTATTTTTATGAGATTACATTTGTTGAAAATTACATAAACCCATTTTTTATTTAACTTCGATATATAGATGATTTAATTAGTATAAATAATCCTGAGATAAATAATGTTATTGACACCATTTATTCAGCAGAATTGGAAACTAAAAATACTCCAGTTACCAATGTGGAAGCACATTATTCAGATATAGAAATTAAAATAACTGATAATATCAGTTGAAATATTTTATATTTTCAATATATGGTTTACCCTCTTTTAATAATAATGTACTATACTTTTATAGCTTCACAAATATTCCAACTTTATAATAAATTTTGAAATATTATTAATATTAAAATATTGGTGCAAAAATTAATATTTAATGGATTTAATACAGAAACTTCAAATAAAATTAAAATATTCTGTGATAAATATAAGAATGCATTAAATAAATAAGATTAAAGATATTTTACTGATATTATTTACATGTATTTTTAGTTGTTAATAAGGTCATTTAAACAACTTGGCACTATTTTATGCAGATGAACACCTTATCATATAAAGGCTTGTTTAAGAGTCTGAAAACTGGTAGTTACAGTAAACATAATGGGTGGTGGTCAGGAGTTAGTTTAGATACCTACTTGGGACCCATTATGCTGGTATAATTTGTCTACTAATTAGTGTCTTTCCACCATAATGGGAGCTGGAATGTCAACTTCAGGAGGTAGGTTTATCCTACTTACCCCCAAGCAGTAGTACAATATTATTATTATTACTTCTTTTTCTTCTTTATTTGGAAAGTAGTAACTTTTCCACAACTGTCAGCAGGCAGTGAAAAGTTATATGGATGTTGTGAGTTTGAGTATCCACATCTCATTGTCCTAACTTATAATTATTTGATTATTATCATTCGTGAATTTCTTAATGTTATATTGATGAATCAAGGTTAACAGTGATAGACAATGTATCCCCACTGCAATGCAAGTCCTACTTCTGCAGTCATATCGAAAATCTAGGATACATTTTATATCCCACATTACAGCTTGCCCTTTGAGAATCCTTTTAATTTATGCATTTTATTTTTGATGGTTTGTATTTGCTTATTAGAAATGATGTACATACACACACCCTCATATACTCACTCACATTACCTCAAACCTGTATGATTCAAAGCAATTTGATTTAAAAAACTGATACCCATAACTTTAACAATGGGTAAGCAAACTACAATTTATAAACATAAGTAATGTACTTTATAATTCATTATTTTCCTATTGCCTATATACCTAGAGACGTGTTCCACCATCACTAAAACTCTTCTTAGTTCTCATAAATTTTGTTTTCCTACCAATTAAGTTAGCATAAAGTGCTACCTTACTCAAGTATTTGTATTCATAAGTTTAATAATAATGACATTTCTTTTGAAATCTTTCATTTGTGAAAGATTTTAAATGTATTAATATTAATATTTTTACATAGATCATATTTAGAGTCCAGGTCCAATCATCCTAAATAATTATGGTAGTTTGGAATTTAAATATTTGCTTATTTTTATCACTAATGCTTCACCATTATAATTTATATTAATAAATAAAGAATTATGGTAAATATTAAATGTTCAAATTGTATACAACAAAATGAAAACAGAGCAAAAAAAAGGAAAAAAAAACATGATAGTATTCATCACACTTATCTTTAACAGAAAGAATATTTTGCCACATGATCCTTACCAAAATGAAACACATCTGGTGGTCCATGAAAAAATTTCCCAATCCCATGGCCACAAAATTCAGGAACAACTGTGCACCTTCCTACTTCTGCTGTTTCACTGTAAATGAAAATAAGAAACAATATGTATGGAATAAAATGGACTCGTGTAAAAAACAAAATTTAAACATTAGCTCACATACATATATTAGGTTCTAGTTATTGATTAAAATATCTTTTCAGGTAAAAACACTGGTTTATAACTCAGAGTTTAAGATAAATACAGTCTAGAACATGCCTCATCTTAAACATCTGACAGATGGAAACGAGACCAAACAGCATTAGAATTACAATAATTCTGAGCTTGTTCTGAGTTATTCTTCATTACAAGAAATGTGATAAAATAAATTTATCCCAGTAATTATAGGTTCATTAGTCCTATATCAGTGGTGGGAAAAGTTTTTGAAAGTCTGATAAAAGATTCTTTGTCATTTCAACAAAGCTTAACACTTTACTGAATAGCTAACAATTTAATTAGGGTAAAATCTTGCCTTAATAATCTTGGAAGAAAAGATTGTGGCATTCTGTAATTTATCAGTCTCTTAAAACATCCAAGAAATGTGTTGTTACTATTGGCAAGGCAAAAAGGATCTTTGATTGTATTTTCAGAAATAACAAATATAAAACTAAAAAGGTTATAATTTTGTTGAAGGTAATTTGGTTAGATTACATTTGGAGTAATGTGTTCAGTCTTGGATGCCTTACCTTTCAAAGGATATTGAATTGTAACAAAGATTTTGGAGGAGGGCTACATGGATGATACCTGTGATGGAAGGAATGTCATAACACAACAGTTTAGGATACTTAAAATTATTTTCTGTTAAAACATTAGAGAAATCTAGTTGAGATATTTAAGATTGTTAAGGGAGTTTGTGGTAATGAGGCATCATCTCTTTTCATACTTTGGGGATGTTTGGGAATTTATGGCATGAAGCAGCTATGCTATCTGCACCAAACATCTGCTAAAAAGTTTAAATTAAAATAAAATTTATGATGAGGAATCAAGGTAAAACAAAATAAAATTTAATCTTTTAATGAAAAAATTAAATAGCATTAAATCCAATTTTTACATTTAGTCTACAGCAGTAAGAGAAAAACTAGAGTAATACAAGTTTCAAAGGACTTTCTGTAGCATAACTTTAATTATCATAACTCACCAGGACGACTAACACACAAGTCCAAACATCAGCATTAGTCACCTGAAGTTGGCCTTTACAGACCTGATTTTGAGTTGTTTGATTCACAGCTGTTTTATAATTTCATATCAAACCAATTGTACTTTAATTCTTAAAAAGGAATCACTTTAAAAATGGTCTAGTTTATGAATTAAAAACTTAAATAGAATCTAAAAAGTCAATGATCTTTAAAAACTGAAAACATTTGTGAGGTGGACAGTGTCATTGGCAACACTGTCCAATGTTATGGATAAACCTTTGTACAAAACTCATCTAAAATGGTACTGACATAGAGAGCCATAATGATGGCAAGACAGTAAAATGTGGCTTATTGTGACCTGAGTGTCACATTGACAACACATTGGTGCATCAGAACCAGAAAAAAGAAAATGATGAATCATAAAACTATGACCAATGCATAGTCTAGTTAAGACAACTTCCTCTTTCCAATCCTTTCAGAAGTAAAACAGCCAAAGTGCAATAAAAAGTTTCATTTGGAAAAGCTTGTTTTCATGTCGCTCACTCCAAGTTGGCTGCCAACTGGCACAGAGCCAAGCCTTGAATACAGGATCATAAAACATGTATGGAACAGGCACAGTAATGATAGCACCAGAGCAGAGAGATTAAGCTGTGGTATTGGTGAGCTTGTTCCCACGAATACCAGCATAGCCTGGTATCCAGAAAAACTGAATAGAAGTAGATTGGCCAGAGAAATGGGCCAGTCTATTTTGAATATCAGCGAAAACAGGGTTGAACTAACGTACAACAATTCCAGGACCAGTAAAAAAACTAAGCAAGTTAGTATCAATAGTTCAATTTGAGCACTGCTTAGCTTCTATATGATCCAGGGCAAGAGAAATGGCATACAGTTCAGCAGTAAATACAGAAACTATAGATGGAATTCTGTGTGCAACCACCAAACCACTGCAGAGCCCACAGAGTCACCTGATTTTGAACCATCTGTACAAATGGGAGTGGAAGGATGGTTCAAAAGATGTTCAACAAAAAAAAGATGGTACTTCTAATTAGGAGTATTTGCTTTTCTCAGATGACTTAAAAAAAGGTCACATATGGGGATTGTATAAAGTCATGTTGGGATGGGCTGACCAGTGGATAGAGCAAAGCTTTCTGAGGACAGACCCAATTCATCCAACTGCACCCAGACAGGAAGGCCAAAAGGAACAATGGCAGATCATCTGTTCTCAAAAAGCATGGCCCACTTAGATGATATGCTATGGTGAGGATCAAAGTTTTGAAGCAAACATTGAGGACAGTTCAAACAGCAGAGGTGAAGAGAAGGTTCATAAGACTCTGGGTACAAGCTCTGGACTGGGGAAGTGCAGAAAGCCCTGGTGTAAAACTGAAGTTCCTGATGATGAATGGGGCCCAGCATCTTCAAGGCCAAGGTCCTGACAGAGCCATAGATCAGTGACCCATAGTCCAACTTTAATTGAATAAGAGTGCAATACATCTTTAGCACAGAACACTGATCCTTCAGTTCCCCAAGTAGTGGAAGAGACAACTCAGGATGTACAGTGATGTTGTACATTGAACTCATAGCTGCTTGATATGTGGTATAAAGGTCAGCTTACAGTCAAAGATAAGTCCCAAGAATTTTGTCTCAGGGATTAAAGGCAGCACAACTTCACTAACATGGAGTTCAAGACTATGGTGAATATCCCACTGGTGACAAAAGTGCATGCAAACAGTTTTAGAGAGAGAAAAGTTAAAACTGTTTGCTCTGGTCCACTTCAGTAAATGAATGAGGGCAGTCTCAAGCTGCTGCTCAATATATCTCATGTTTGATGACTGATGAGAAGTGTAAAAGTCATTGATGTATAACCCATTTGCAGAAGTATGAGGGAGTTGTTCAGTGATAGCATTAATTTTTATACTGACCAGTGTGACACTCAAAACATAACCTTGAGGAACTACAAGTTCCTGTAGAAAAGAATGGGAAAGTATCAGACCCACATGTCCAATAAACAATATTTAATAAAAATGGGCAAATGACCCATATCAGTGGAGGTCTTACAAAATACCCTACCTCCATGTAGTATCACAAGCCTTCTCAAGATTGAAGAATATTGATATAAGATATTGTCATTTAAGAAAGGTTCCTATGATTGATGTTTCAGGACAAATCAGGTGGTCCATGATGAAGCTCTGTTATTGAAACCCATACTAGATGAGCAAGAGGAGATTGTTTCAATCAAGGAATCAAACAAAACATGCATTAACCATCCTCTCTAAGGTCTTAAAGAAACAGCTTGTAAAAGCAGTTGGATGGTAGTTTGAAGGAATCTTGGGATCCATCCCAAGCTGAGAGAAAAGTAGGACAATATCCTGGCACCAGGCATCAGGACAAAAATTTGCCTGCTAGATCTAGTTAAAAACACTCAGAAGAATACCAAAAGAAGTAGGAGATATATGAAGCATCTCGTAGGCCCAAACAATGTACTGCCAGACCAACAAAGAGCCAGTCTGAGATCCACCAGTGTAAAGGGGCAATCATGATCATTGAGACAATCAGCTCAAAAGGAAAGAGGTGATCACTCTGCCAGTCTCAATGGCTAAGGAGGAGGATGAAGCAGAGGTGCTAGATACCTGGCAAAAACTTTCACCAAGAATACTGATGATACTTTAAATATCAGTTATTTCCTGGCCATTAGAGAAAAAGATCAAGAGGGGGAGAGAATTATTCTGCCATTAACCTTTCAACTTTTGTCCCACATGACTTTGGAGCTAGTGGTAGATAAGATGTGAACTTAATCCAAGATTCCTTCTGGCTTTGATGTCTTACCTGCCAAGCAGTGCAGTTGGAAAGTGTGGAATACCTATGAAAAGTATCCCAAGCCCTGTTTTGAACCTTCCATGGCATGAGGCAGACACGATTCCATCACGGACAAGAATATCGTGGTAAATGTGTTGATTTTTTTAGGAATATATTGAGCAGCTGCCTGTATAATACAGTTTGTCACTACTGCCATACAGCTGTCTACTGATGGCTTACAGACAATGGCAGAATTAAGTTCTGCAAAAGCAGTGAAACAGCCACTGGGTTGATCCAGCTTCTACCAGGGCACTTGGGTCAGGTGCCACTGACCACGGCTAGTCTCTCTCAAACTTATAGGAACATAATCACTGCCTCATGAGTTACTATCAACCCTCCATGAAAAGTGGGAGAATACTGAAGAGGAGCATACTGAGAGATCAATAGCAGTAAAAGACTGATTAGGTGCATAAAAATAAGTATAAGAACCAGTATTGTAAAAGAAAGATTGTAATCTGAGAGCATACGCTCTACAGAGCAACCCCTCCAATCAATATCAGTACCTTCCCAAAGGGGATTATGCCCATTAAAGTCTCCCAGGATTATAAAGGGAGATGGGAATTGTTCAACAACATTATCAACGTTTGATCGATCATAGGTGTTTTCAGGAGACAGGTAGAGAAAACAAACAGTGATGGTACGACCCAAGGAAACACAGATGGCTGTGGCATTTGAGGGTGTGTTGAGTAGCAAAGACAGGGTGGGCACATACTGATCAACCAACAGCATCACCCCTCCATGCAGTCATCCATTACACAACCTGTCATTTCTGTACAAAGAAATCTGCCAAAAGGTAACTGCATCAGTAGGTTGCAGAAATGTTTCCTGGTAGGAAGCAATCAGTGTTTTGATGTCATTCAGATCAAAACATAAACCTCAACAGTTCCATAGTATCAAAGTGGCCATTTTTATTTATGTATAGGTGAATTAGGTGGAGAGCCCTTCTCTTTTCAACCATGTCTTTTTCTTCATTATTTTTATTTCAGGGAGGTCTGTCGATCTCCACAGATCCTGCCCTGGGTCAATTGGTGAGGGATCTGTTGTTGGAAGAGGATTTCAGTAAGTGAAATTGTTAGTGAATGATCATTTTGCATCTTGAGGTGGGAGAAGATATACCTGAGGAACTGTTTGTATCAGGAACCAAAGAAAGTGGATCTTAGGGTTTGCTAGAAATGAATGTTAGGGACAGAAATGGGTGTTAACATTTATTTATCAACTTTTTTAACCATGAAGATGAAAAGACTTTTCATTTGGTTTGAGATCTTTCTGCACTCCTGCTGTAGTAGTGGAACTAAGTACAGCAGCATTCATCCAAGATGAAGTGGTGGACAGTATCTTTTGAGCCTCAATATAAGAAATGTTACAAATCATCTTCAAATGCTGCACCTCTTTTTCTTCTAATCACTTAATGCAAGAACTAAAGTAGGATGAGTGAAAACCATAGCAATTAATGTAATGGTCTGTTTCACACTCATAAACATCGTGGTCCTTGCCACAGCAACGAGCACATGTCAAGGGACCATACGATGTTTTTGAGTTACCGAGCTGCTGACACTGAAAACATCTCACAGGATTCGAAATATATGGCCATATCTTGCAATTATAATAACCTGCCTTGATGGTAGCAGGTGCTTGAGGTGACGTAAATGTTAAAATGAGGACATTTGTCAGCATCATAATTCCATCTTTGTTAGTGAAGATATGCTTCACTAAAAAAAACCCTTGGGTGGAGAAACCAGTGAACATCTCTAACTTGGAGATGTTCTTTAAATCCCTCTCAACAATAACTCATTACGAAGTAGCATGGGAAGTAACCTCAATGGGTATATCCCCAATCGCCTTTGAATGTAAAAGGAGTTCACTGTGTTTAGATGTGGATGTTTCCACCAATATATCATCATAATGAAACTTTTTGACTGACTTTGGAGATGCAGCAAGCCCCTCTAGTCCTTTATGAATAAAAAAGGGAGAATCTGCCCTTAAGATTTGTCTGAAAGAGAATATAAGTAAATGAGGTGCAGGTGTTACAGATGTTGAAGAATGCTGGTTAGAATCTTCAATATGTGGTTGTTTACCGATGAACTGTTTTTTCACTATTTTATTTAAGTTTTTACTTGGAAGATCCATAATAAAGAATGTTTCAGTACCCAGTGACCCCACCCACCATGAAGCCCTACAAGGTGATGCACTACAATGCCAAACAAGGACACTGCAGCAAAGCCAGAGTTTCGTCAGCATTATACCCAAACACTAGCATCAAATACAATGTCTACAACACCTACTGAGAACATCCAACACTGGTACTTGACTGACCCAAAGTGGACCAGCCTACCGAACCTAAAGGGACAGCCACCCCAAGGCTGCTTATCTACAAGAATTCAAGACCAAATAGTGTATTAGGATTGGACCCTCAACCACCAGGATACTCTCCTTCACAGGTCACCATGCATGGCAAACACATGGGTGGATGTTTAAATCCAAGAAGAGGTAAACTGAAAGAACAGAACCTTCTCTGGGAGGTCCCCTCACCATATACAGGAATCCACACCAAGGAGAGGATGTTTGGACTGTTGAATGATTTGCCTACACATGTAGTAGATACAATTAAATTAAGGAAAGGCTTGAAAAATACTTGAAAGATAAATGCTAGCTCTGTGTATTTAGAGTTGAGTTTAGTATATCGAATGACCTACATAAGCAAACAATCTTATTATCTATAAATTAGATGCAGAGAAATAAAAATACAACAGGGATTACATAGGAGTAGAGACTGTGCAGCAGACTGATATTTTACAACAGCTCCACAGTTTTATATGGCCTCAGTTACTGATACAGATATTTACAAGACAAATTTGACACAAAAGTAGCAATGTAAATAATTAGTCTGCTTTGTTTTCCATCCAGCTGTGTATCTATCGCTACAAACAGTACAATCTCATCATGTGCTATTTACCATGCCATAAGAAATATAACCACAAAGACTATCAACAGGCTTTTGCACAAGTTGTACACAATTTATAATGAATTATTGTGCTTTACATGGCACTTCTTTGTTGTGTATCAGGGTGTCTTCCTTAATTCCTGTTATTCTTATGTATTAAATTTAACATATATAATATTGTGTACAATCACTGAACATTTCAGGGACTTTTGTTGAGTTATTGCCAAAATATCATGCTTTTAGTACTGATACCGTAATTAGTCGAAGTATCAAACATATATATTCAGCGCCATGCCAAACATTACAATTTTTTATTCAGCACCAAAAGAGTTAACATATGACAATGAATTATGCAAGACAATTCATAAATACTAAAAAAGTAACATTCACATTACACAGTGAACATAATCATATTAAAACACACATGGTGATGCTTGCAGAAGTGATAGTAATGAAGTTACTACTTCTAACTTCTCTCCTAACTTGACAGTACGGTATTGATATACTGCAGCTTAGCATATGCCATACATGTACTATTATTAACAAGCCAATCAACATGTGACCATTGAGTTACATTATAAGCTGTAGTTTAAGCTTAATTATTGCACAAAATGAAGGTATCAAGCCATTCAAGATGCCTGGTACTTTCTAAGAGGTTGCCAATATGAAAACTGGCTGAGTACTGACTGGTTTCCAATCAGCCAACATTTATTTTTAGTTTATTTAATATTATTTAAACCCTCTATCAACAGTTTTTCAGATGATTTATGAAGAAACTAAAACAGGTATAACAGCTACAAAAAAAACAGAGATGATATTCAGTATGTTCAGCAGTGTCAGCACTTTCCTTTTTAAGATATGAATGAGATATCAGTCAACTCAGGTTTTAAATATTATGAAACTTAAGTATATTTGAGAATGTTTTGACTGTTGTAATTTCAAACTTTAAATCCTAAGCCCTTTAAGTAATATGAAATACATTTAGCTTACTTTCATAAATATTATTAAATTATTAGAATAAGAAAAAGGACTTCTGCACCTAAACAATTTGAGTAAGAACGGGAACCTTTATTTATTGTGTATAATAAGAAAGTTTCTCAGGATAAAGAAATATAAAATGGTGGATGAGATGGGAAAAAATAATAAAATAAAAAGTAAAAGATAAAATCTGTCATGTTTAAAAAAAACACATTTATGAGCATTGCTGAAAGAACAGCTACCCAACAGAGAGATCATGTGCAAAACACACTAAGTTGCGCAAGATAATACAAATAGCTCAATCAAATAGAGTTTCCAGGTATCTTGACATGGTCAAGATAGTCCAGCATGTAAACTTAGAAGCTAAGTGTCACTTTTTAGAAAAGTATGGATTTTTGTTTTCTCATGATTTGTGGCAGATTACTCTGTGGAAATAATGAAAGTAGCAAATTGTTGATATAAATTTTTGAAAAGGTACCTAATGTTATTTTTACTTAAATATATAGCCTTTTTATGATCTCTGACCAGTCTTCAATGTTGGGTATTTATTAACACATGAACGCTTGTAAGTATAATCTAATTTTTGCGCACTGGTAAACTGTGTTGGTCTTAACAGTAAAAAACTGTTCATTTTATTTTTTTTTTTATAAATACTGATATAGCAAATGTTTCTTTAGAGTTTGTTTCATTAATGTTTGATTATGTTGTTTAAGACAAGATTAAATATTATCATCATTAATTTTTACACTTGAATATTTTCTTATATTTTTAGCTTAATATTTAGTTTTAGAAATAACCTTAATCTTCTCAGCTAGTCAGAAATAAGATATTACTGAAATTATGTTCTAAAATAGTTAATAAACAAGTGCCCCAACAGATTATTGGATGTATTTTTACATGTTGTAGCTTTCACTCACTAACATTTAAAAGTTATAATTTTCTTGTACTGAAAATATATTTCTGATAGATACTCCCCTTCACTCACAAGATTAACTATTCTTGTTTAGTGTTGCCTTCCATGTACAAACTTTTTTCCTTATGTATACCACAAACGTTCTGCTCCATCCTATTGGAATCAATAAGTAAGGTAGGATGAAATTCATACTGTCTTCACCTAATGTTTAAGAGAGTGGGGAGGAATCTAGAACCATTCCAACTCCTGAACGTAACGTGATATTTCTGATTTAATGAATTGGGAACGTGATATCCTGTATGAAAAATATATCTATATAATAGAAATAAACTCCCAGAACAGTAAAACTGATTAGAACCCATTTGCAAAACAATAATACCAATGGTATAAGAAACAAAGGATTTCAAAAAGGACAGAACCAGAACAATTACTCTTACCTTCACTGTGGACCACAACACAGAAGGAGTATGATCAAAGGAGGAATACAAACAACCATAAACATGTATGAAGACTTGTGCTGATTGGTTATTTTCTAAATCAAAAACTCAGTTCTGGGGTACTGACATTCACAGAGGGGTTGGATGAGGGCTTTCAAGTAATAAGGTGATCTACATTTTGATGTTCATTCTTTTGAGATTGTATAATACATTATTATGGAGTGTATCATGTCACCTACATCAGCAGAATTCCACTACCCTATGCTTCAATGAATGGTTATATCCATTTTTCTATGAAATATTTAATTGAATGTCTCCATAGTTGACCACCCTAGTAGCTTGGAACTGGAAAGTGGTAAGGATTCCTGTATTCCACTTCAAGAAAGCAGGGGTGAGAACATGTTGGAGAATCTGAAGGAATGTCATCACTTGAGACTGTACAAGCAGTGACCACAAAACTCCATCTTGAAAGGTAGACAACACTAATATATTCAATACAAGGCATGGCAATGATGGGCAGTTATCTCATTTTCTGCTTTACCCACACAGTATATGGGTAGTAGTGTAAAAAAATTATTCACATAAGGTTATTCACATAAAAGCAGTCTCGTGTATCACATCTCAACAATGAGCACTGGAAAGCCATGGAAAATAAAGTGCAAGTCAACATGGCTGTACAGTGCAGATTTCAAATTGAAAAATACCTGGTCAAACATCACTTAAAACAAAGTGGGATCCATATAATGTATAAATGAAGCTAAAAGACCTGAAAGGGAAAGAGAGAATGGATATAAACTTACCCAAAGTATTATTGAAGCTTGAAGAACAGTCAATGATGTCTGGTGAAAATCCAACAAAGAAGAAATCATGAGACAATAAAAATAATGGAGATGAGAGGAAAAGGTGAGGTGTTGAATCTGATAAGTAGACTCTGAACAAATTCCAAGAAAAAGAATATGCCAACTGAATCCAAATTGTGAATGGGAAAGAACATGAACAGAGAAAGACCACAAAGGAATAAAGAGTCAGGTGTGAGCGAAGGAAACTATGGTGTTAATATAGCAACCAAGGGTATTTACTACACATAAAAGTCTATCTTGCTTGGGCCAAGGAAAGGCAGGTAGGTATTTCATGTTTATTGACACAAAGCTACTAGGCTATCTGTTCCAAACAAGATGTAGTACACTATAATGATATATGAAAATGAAGATAAAAATACATAAAATATGTAAAATTAAGACCTGCCAGGAAGACTGGCACATTAAGTTCAAACTTGCTGTCGGTCACTTGAAGTTGGCCTTTCCAGTCCTGGGTTCAGGTAAAAAAAAAAAATTAAAATGTGTAAAAGAAATATACTAAATATTAGTCCAATTAATCCAATGTTAGTCCAATAAAAACCTTAAGTAAAAAAGACCAATGGCTCTTAAAAATGTAAAAACATGAGTGAGGCAGCCAGTATCACCTATGATATTTGCTAATGTCAAGGGCAAACCTACCTTAAAAATATGTTTAAAATGGCATCGTTGTTCTTGGTTGTAATGGCAGTATGAAAATAAAATATGTACAATTGTGACCTGAGTGCCACACAGACCACACATTGGTGCATCAGTACCAGATAAAAGAAAGTGATGAGTTAAAAAACTGTGACCAATGCATAGCCTAGCCAAAACAAATTCCTCCTTTTGATCTTTACAGAAACAAGAGGGCCAAAAAGCTAAAGAAGGCTTGATTAGAAAAAGCTTATTATTTCATTGCTCACTCTAGGTCAACTGCCAACTGGTATATAGTCGGGTTTTGATAACTGTACCATAGTCCATGTATGGAACACAGCCAATGGTGATAGCCATAGCAGATGGACTTTTCTGCTCTGTCAGCTAGCTCATTCCCACAAATACCAACATGACCTAGTATAAAAAAAAAAAACAGACAGAGATTGATGATAGAGATGGGCCAGCTTGTTTTGGATATTGATAAGAATAGGATGGTAACTAACATGGAATGATGTCAGGGCCAACAGACAGCTGAGTGAATCAGTATAGATCGTACAGTTTGTAAATTGCATAGTTAAAATGGCAGGATCAAATTCTGCAAGAGCAGTGAAAGGGAGCAAGTTTGCCTGATACAGCTTCCACCAGAGCATGCAGGTTGAGTGGCATCAGCCACAGCCAATCTCTCTCAAAATTATAGGAAAATGATCACTGCCTCATGGATTATTGTCAATCCACCATAAAAAAATGAGAGAATAATGAAGGGGAGCAAATTGAGGGATCAATAGCAGTAAAGGACTGACTAGATGTATGGAAATAAGTAGAAGAACGAGCATTGAAAAAAGAGAGGTTGTGATCAGAGAGCATACACTCTACAGAGACCCCTCCTATCAATATCAGCACTTCCCCAGAGGGGATAATGTTTATTAAAGTCCTCCAGGATTAAAGAGGGAGATGGAAACTGTTCAATGAGAGCATCAAGGTCTGATTGATTATGTGTCTCTACAGGTGACAGGTAGAGAAAACAAACAGTGATGGTATGACACTCTAAGGGTGTGTCGAGTGGCAAAGACAAGGTGGACACATGCTGATCAACCAATAATGTTACCCCTCCATGCACTCGTCTATCACACAACCTGTCATTTATATACAAGAAAACTGCCGAAAGGTGACTGTATCGACAGGATTCAGAAATGTTTCCTGTAAGGAAAGAAATACAGAATGGTAGGAAACAGTGTTTTGATGTCATCCAGATTAGAATGTAAACCTCGACAGTTCCATTATATCAGGGTAGCCATTTTTATTTACTTGTATGCAAATTGGTTGATGAACTCTACTGTTTACAACCATGTCTTTTTTAACTTACTGTCCTTATTTGAAAGGTCTATAAACCTCAATGTATCCCGCCCTGGATCGCTTGGGCAGGTCTTTACTGTTGGAAGGGGATTCCAGTGACTGAGGAAGTGAATGAATGATTGTTTTGCATCTTGGGTTGGGAAAAGATGTATTTGAGAAAATGCCTGCACTTGGAACCATGATTGATTGATTTAGTGTTTTATGGCACAAAGCAACGAGGCTATCTGCGCCAAACAACCGGTAAAAATGTAGTAAAAGACATAAATGGAAATGAAGGTAAAACAAAAAAAAGTATAAAACCAGTGTTGACACCTAGTCTACAAGGTTAAGATAGAAGGCAAAGTGTAAAAAGTTGTAAGGTAGGTATTCTATCAAAAAGGTATAATCATAACCCGCCAGGAAGACTAACAGGCAGGTACAAGACCCACCGTCAGTCACCTGAAGTTGGTCTTTCCAGTCCTGGTTCTGGGTTATGTGTCATAGCAACTACTATCAAAATGTAAAAGAATAGAAGTATTAAAAAACACACAGCAAAAGCGCAACAATGAGTAACCAAATGTTCAGTAAAAAGAGAAAAGTCACGTAAATGGAATAAAATTTGTAAAGGAAAATGAAGGTAAAAACAAAACAGCAATTAAAACAGAAAATGGGGTAAAAACCAATGGTGACACCCAGTCTTCAAAGTTATAAACTATTTGCTCTAGCATAATAATAATGATCATAACCCGCCAGGAAGACTAACGAACAAGTTCAAGAACCACCGTCAGTCACCTGAAGTTGGCCTTTCCAGTCCTGGTTCTGGGTTATGTGTCATAGTAGCTATTATCAAAATGTAATGGAATAAAAGTTTAAAAAGATACTCAGCAAAATCATAATAAAGAGTAGCCAAATGTCCAGTAAAAAGATAAAAGTCAAGTAAATGGAGTAAAATGTGGAAAGGTAATTGAAGATAAAAACAAAATGGCAATTAAAACAGGAAATGGTGCAAAAACCAATGACGACATCCAGTCAACAAAGTTGTAAAGGCCAACCTGTAGCAGAATGGGAATGATCATAACCTGCCAGGAAGACTAACAGGTAGTATATAAACCACCGTCAGCCACCTGAAGTTGGTCTTTCCGTCCTGGTTCCGGGTTATGAGTCAATATGGCCAGTACAAAAAGGTTGTAAAAGTACGAAATGATATGCAGCGAAAGTATAACAGTAACTCGCCAGGAAGACTAACGAGTAGTTCAAACAGACAGTTCAAACAGAAGCGTTAGTCACCTGAAGTTGGCCTTTCCAGTCCTGGTGTCGAGTTATTTAATGTTCTGGCCATTGTTTAATGTCGCATTGAATGAGGGAGAATAAAACTTTAAAAAGGAGCCACAATTAAAAAGGTGTAATAAATAAATATACCACACTTAAATAAGATTAAAAAGATTAATGGCCATTAAAAAATTAAAAACGTTATTAAGGTGGACATAGTCACCATCACCAATAACTCTGTCCAATGTTACAGATTGATGCTGGGAAAAATATGTTTAAAGTATTGCCGTCGTTGAGAATTGTAACGATGGCAAGAAAGTAAAACATGGCTGATAGTGATTTGAGTGTTACACAAACTACACATTGGTGCATCAGTTCCAGATAAAAGAAAATGATGAGTTAAAAAACTGTGACCAATGCGTAGCCTAGTGAGAACAACTTCTTCCCTCCGAACTTTACGGAAGCTAGATGGCCAAACTCCAATTTTGGGTTTAATTTGAAAAAGTTTATTGTCGCGTTGTTCACTCCAAGTGGAATGCCAACTGGCACAGAGCCGAGCTTTGAAGACAACACCATAGTCCATGTACGGAATAGGCATAGGGGTGATGGAGCTGAGGCATACATATTTAGCTGCCATGTCTGCAAGCTCGTTCCCATGAATACCAACATGGCCTGGTATCCAGAAAAACTGAATTGAAGTAGCTGCTAATGAGAAATGGGCCAGTCGGTTTCGAATATCAGCGAGAATAGGATGTGAACTAATGTGAAGTGATTCCAAGGCAAGAATAGAACTAAGCGAGTCAGTATAAATAGTGCAGTTGGAGTACTGCTCAGCTGCAATATGATCAAGGGCAAGAGATATTGCATACAGTTCAGCAGTGAACACAGAAGCTGTAGAAGGGATTCTGTGTGCAACTACTGACCCACAGCAAACCATAGCAGAGCTGACTGAATTTCCTGGTTTGGAACCATCTGTATAAATGGGAACTGAATGATTGTTTGAAAGATATTCATTGAATAAAAGACGGTACTTCCAGTCTGGAGTATCCGCCTTTTTTAGGTGATTGAAAGAAAGGTCACACTTGGGGGCTGTAATAAGCCATGGTGGGATGCGTCGACATGTGGAATCTGCAATATTATCCAAGGACAGACCAAATTCATCCAATTGCGCCCGGATGCAAAGGCCAAACGGAGCAATGACAGATCGTCTGTTCTGAAAAAGTACTGCCCACCGAGGAAGGAAAACACATTCCCAGGTGGGATGCTTTGGTAAGGAACGAAGTTTCGAAGTATATTGTAAAGACAGTTGCAAACGGCGAAGGTGTAGAGGAGGTTCATGAGATTCAATGTATATGCTTTGAACTGGAGAGGTACGGAAAGCTCCGGTGCAGAGTCGAAGACCTTGGTGATGAATGGGGTCCAGTATCTTTAAGGCCGAGGGTCTGGCAGAGCCATAGACCATTGATCCATAGTCAAGTTTCGATCTAATAAGAGCACGATATATCTTTAACATTGAACGGCGATCTGCCCCCCAACTGGTAGAAGAGAAGACACGAAGGATGTTCAGTGTTCTGGTGCATTTGACCCGAAGCTGCTTTAAGTGTGGTATAAAGGTCAGTTTACGATCAAAGATAAGCCTCATGAACTTTGTATCCAGGACCTCTGACAGCAAAACTTCACCGATATGAAGTTCAGGATCAGGGTGAATACCTCGTCGGCAGCAAAAGTGCATGCATACAGTTTTGGAAAGAGAGAAATTAAAGCCATTCGCAAGAGTCCACTTCTGTACACGATTGAGGGCAGTTTGTAGTTGCCGCTCAATATATCTCATGTTTGATGACTGACATGAGATGTGAAAGTCGTCAACATATAGCCCATTCATAACGGTGAGAGGGAGTTGTTCAGTGATGGCATTTATCTTTATACTGAAAAGTGTGACACTCAATATACAGCCTTGAGGGACTCCAAGTTCCTGTACAAAAGAACGTGAAAGTGCCGAACCTACACGAACTTGGAATCTCCTGTCCATTAAAAAATTTTTAATAAACATGGGTAGATGGCCACGTAACCCATATGTATGGAGGTCTCGCAAAACGCCATACCTCCATGTTGTGTCGTAAGCCTTCTCTATGTCAAAGAATAACGATACAAGGTGTTGGCGGTTGAGAAAGGCCTCTCTGATAGATGTTTCAAGACGAATTAGGTGGTCTATGGTGGAGTGCTGTCGACGGAACCCACACTGGGTGGGTGAGAGGAGGTTATTTGATTCAAGGAACCAAACAAGACGAGCATTAACCATCCTTTCTAAGGTCTTACAGAGACAGCTCGTCAGAGCAATTGGACGATAGTTTGAAGGAATCTTCGGATCTTTCCCTGGCTTAGAGAAAGGTAAAATAATAGCCTGGCGCCAGGCATCAGGAAAAACATTCTCCTGCCAAATCCGGTTGAAGATAGTCAGAAGGACATCAAGAGAATCAGGAGAGAGATGGTGTAGCATGTCATAATGAATATCATCAGGTCCAACAGATGTACTGGCAGACTGATGAAGGGACATTTTTAGTTCCACCAGGGTAAAGGGACTATTATAGTCAAAGAAACAGTCAGTTTGAAAGGAAAGAGGTGATCGCTCTGCCCGAGTCTTGATGGCCAGGAAGGTGGAGGAACAAGCAGAAGTGCTAGATACCCGGCAAAAGCTTTCACCTAGAGTGTTAGCGATGTTTTGGACATCAGTCACCTCCTGACCATCAGAGAGTAAGATCGAGAGGGGAACAGAAGTGTAGTGCCCATTAACCTTTCGAATCTTGTCCCATACGATCTTGGAACTGGTGGTAGAAGATATGCTGGTTGTGAACTTAATCCAAGATTCCTTCTGGCTTTGACGTCTTACCCACCTAGCATGTGCTCGGGCCCGCTGGAAAGCAACCCGATTTGAAAGTGTGGGATATCTGCGAAAAGTGTCCCAGGCCCGTTTTTGAGCCTTCCGTGCTAAGTTGCAAGCAGAATTCCACCATGGACGAGGATATCGTGGGAAACGTGTCGAGGTTTTAGGAATACACTGAGCAGCTGCATGTATAATACAATCAGTTACCGCTGCAACAGTTGTCTATTGATGGCTGATTTACGATGACAGGATCAAGTTCTGCGAGAGCAGTGAAAGTGGACCAGTCTGCCCGATCCAGCTTCCACCGGGGCACGCGAGTAGGGTGGCATCGACCACGGCCAGTCTCTCTCAAAATGATCGGAAAATGATCACTGCCTAGTGGATTACTGTCAACCCTCCATGAAAAATGGGAGAATAATGAAGAGGAGCAAACTGAGAGATCAATGGCAGTGAATGACTGACTTGGTGCATGAAAGTAAGTGGAAGAACCAGTATTGAAAAGAGAAAGATCGTGATCAGAGAGCATCTGCTCTACAGATCGACCCCTCCCATCAATAACAGCACTTCCCCAGAGGGGATGGTGTCCATTAAAATCCCCCAGGATTAGAAATGGAGATGGTAACTGTTCAACGAGAGCATCCAGGTCTGATTGATCATATGTCTCTCCAGGGGACAGGTACAGAGAACAAACAGTGATGGTACGACCCAAGGAAATACGGATGACTACGGCCTCCAAGGGTGTATTGAGTGACAAAGACAGGGTGGGCACATGTTGATCAACCAAAAGTGCCACCCCTCCATGAACTCGACCATCACACAACTTGTCATTTCTGTACAGAGAAAACTGCCGAATGGAGACTGTATCAGCAGATTTGAGAAATGTTTCTTGTAGAGAAAGACAAACAGGATGGTAGGAAGCAATCAGCGTTTTGATATCATCCAGATTAGAACGTAAAACTCGACAGTTCCATTGTATCAAGGTGGCCATTTTTAAGGACGGGCAGGTGAAGTGGTTGGAGAACCCTTTGGTTTACGACCACGTCTTTTGTCTTTACTGTCTTTCTTCAGAGGAGGTCTATCAACCTCCATGGATCCTGCTCTGGGTTGAGTGGGCAGGTTTTTGTTATTGGAAGAGGAATCAAGTGACTGAGGACGCGGACGAGTAATTGTTTTGTTTATTGTGGTGGGAGAAAATGATGTATCAGAAGAAATGCCTGTATTTGAAACTGAAGGACATGGATCTTGAGGTTTGTTGGAAGTTATGGGAGGAACAGAGATGGGTGTGGAAGTCGATTCATCTACTGTTTTAACCACGGAGGTCAAAAGGCTTTTCATTTGTTTTGAAAACGATTCTTTTGGAGGCACAGAGAGATCTGTCTGCACTTCCACTGTAGTTGTGGAATGGAGTGCAGCAGCATATGTCCGAGATGGGATTGTGGACATCAATTTCCGAGCCTCAGGATAACTAATGTTATGTGTCGTTTTCAAACGCTGCACCTCTTTTTCCTCCAACCATTTTGGACAAGAATGAAAGTAAGAGGGGTGAGAACCATTGCAGTTGACACAATGTGGGTTTATGTCACAATCATAGGCATCGTGGTCCTTGCCTCCACAATGAGCACATGTCAGGGAACCATGACAAGATGTCTTTGAGTGGCCGAATCTCTGACATTGAAAACATTGAAGAGGGTTTGGAATGTATGGCCGAACCCTGCAAATGAGATAACCTGCTTTGATGGTGGTGGGTGCTCGTGGTGAAGTGAATGTTAAAACAAGGGTATTTGTTGGCAGTGTAACTCCATCTTTGCGAGTGGAGATGCGCCTCACTGCAGAAACTCCTTGAGTGGAAAGACCGGCGAGAATCTCCGATTCAGGAACATTCTTCAAATCCCTTTCAACAATAACTCCTTGTGAAGTATTCAAAGTAGCATGGGGTGTAACCTCAATAGGTATATCGCCAATTACCTTTGATTTCAAGAGGAGTTCACTGTGTTGGGATGTGGATGTTTCAATCAATATGTCACCAGATCGAAGCTTCTTTACTGACTTTGGAGAGCCAGCAAGTCCCTCTAGCCCCTTTTGAATAAAAAAAGGGGACATTTGCCCTAAAGGTTTTTCTGAAAGAGAATGCAATATCAGAAAATGAGGTACGTGTGTTACTGATGTTGGAGATTGCTGTTCTGAGTATTCAAGATGTGGTCGCTTACCCATTGACTGTTTTTTTACAATTTTATTTAGATTTTTTGAAGGATCCATAGGAAAGAGAAAAGTTTCGGTACTCACTGACCCCACCCACCATGGAGCCCTACAAGGGGACGCACTACAAAGTCATGCAAGGACAATGCAGCAACGCCAGGGTTTCGTGAGCACTATACCCAAACACCAGCATCAGGCACAATGTCCACAACACCCATTGAGAACTTCCAACACTGGTACTTGGTTGGCTCTAGCCCAGGTGGACCAGCCGATTGACCCAAGGGGGGCCACCCAAGGGCCGCCCGTCTACAGGAATTCGAGGCCCAAGTGGTGTGTTAGGGTTGGACCCCTCAACCACCAGGATCCTCTCCTCCCCTTCACGGGTCGCCACGCATGGCAAACACGTGGGTGGATGTTTAGATCCCAGAGAAGGTAACCAGACAGAACAGAACCTTCCCTGGGAGGTCCCCTCACCACGTACAGGAATCCACTCCGAGGGGCACTTGGAACCAAAGGATGTAGATTTTGGGGTTTGTTGGAATGTACATAAGGGAACAGAAATGGGTGTTCAAGTTGATTCATCAACGTTTTTAACCATGGAAGTCAAAAGCCTTTTTTTGTTTTGAGAATGATTCTTCTGGAGGCACAGAGAGATTTTCTGTACTCCCACTGTTGTTGTGGAACAAAGTGCAGCAGCATATGTCCAAGATGAGGTAGTGGACAGCAATTTTTGAGCTTCAGAATAAGTAATGTTATGAATTGTTTTCGAATTCTGCACCTCTTTTTCTTCCAACCCTTTATGGCAAGAACGAAAGAAGGATGGGTGAGAGCCATTGCAATTGATGCAATGAGGGTCTGTCTTCAAGCGACTGAACCACTGACACTGGAAGTATCAGAGAAGGTTTGAAATGTATGGCTGTACTTTGCAATTAAGAAAACACTGCATAACAATTTTTTTGAAAAGGTTTGCTGACTGTGACAGGTACCTGGTGGGCATTCACAAATATAGTTTTGGTTTTACTTCATCACCTAGGAACTCTGAGAAATAGACAGTTAACTGTTTACAGGCAATAACATATTTAATTGCATTTATGTTTCTAATATGTTATTAAGTTCAACATAAGTGTTTTGCTCCTATGTTCACTGTGTTTAGATGTGGATGTTTCCACCAATATGTCCCTCTAGTCCCTTCTGAACAAAAAAGGGAGACATTTGCCCTAAAGGTTTGTCTGAAAGAGAATGTCGAATAAGAAAATGAGGTACAACAGGTGTTACAGATGTTAAAGATTGCCACTCAGAATATTCAAGACATGGTCGTTTACCTATGGACTGTTTTTCCACTATTTAAGTTTTTATTCGAAGGATCCACAATAAGAAAAGGAATATTTTGGTGCCCACTGTCCTCAACCACAATGAAGCCCAACAAGAGGACACACTACAATGACAAACAAGGACACTGCAGCAATGATAGGGTTTCATGAGCACTAGACCCAAACACCAGCATCAAATACAATGTCCACAACACCTCTTGAGAACATCCAACACTAGTTATTGGTTGATCCTAGCCCTAGTGGTCCAGTGACCGACCCAAGGGGGACCATCTACAGGAATTCAAGGTCAAAGTAGTGTGTTAAGGTTGGACTCCTCAACCACCAGGATCCTCTCTTCCCCTTCATGGGTTGCCACACACAGAAAACATGGGTGAACGTTTAGATCCCAGAGGAGGTAAACTGAAAGAACAGAACCTTCCCTGCTTTGGATACCCCCTCACTACATACTGAAATCCACACTAAGAGGCTAACAAAATGCTAAATTTTTGAATTCTTACAGATAATTGTATTCATTATGCAGGTTATTTATAGAATACCAACAAGCAAATTTATTCTGTTTTAAGCTTAGCATAAAATCTATTTATGATATACTGTGCATGAAATACCACACACATATGATTGTGTAATATTAACAAAAACATTTTATATGGCAAAGTAGGGCAGGTTGATTCTCTAGCCTCATTTAAAAGAGCTGCACAGTCATAACTGATTATTTTATTTATGAGTGCTTCTTCTGCTGTTTACTTTTCCAATACCTCTTTTTCAAAACCATGGATTCTCCAATGTCATGAAACTTAATAGTAAACTCACCTAATAGTTCTACCAATTTCACAGAACTTTTGCCCAGGACCACAAACAGTTACTGCTGAATTCAAGCAGTTCTGTGCTACACGCATTAAGTTCCTTCCTTTTTCATCCACATCTCCTACTCCAAATGTACTTGCACAATCCCCATGGTAGCCATTGTAAAACACCTGAAAATAAAATTAAAATAAATGAAAAAATACTGTAATAGGAGATATCGTTTCAGACATCATCTTCATGTAACAAAGTTTTTCTATGCTGAGGCATAATTATAAACAGTTTCACAAATTCTGATATATACATAACAAACTGACAGACAAAATATTCCTTTTTATAAACACACACTGATTAGTTAAAAATCACAGTTGTATAAAAAACAACTTTGGTTTTGTAAAGGTAAGATCTTAAATTTTGCTATTTGTAAAAAAAGGACCACACTTATGATCAAGCTGACTTTCTAAATTTGATGACTTTATTAAAATATTAGTTCATTTACCAAAAACTTTATTTTTTTCTCTTAGAATGTCAACAACATTCAGTATCATTACCAAACAAAGAGTAGAAAAAGATCACTGAAATCTGGTTGAGTAATAAAAGTAATACATTTCAGGAGGTTAATTTTCTATTTAAGCTTTCAATGTTAGCTGTTTTACTGTCAGAAACATACATACACTGACATCAATGCTAATTATATCACCATCTTCCAGTGGTCTATCATCAGGAATTCCATGACAAGCAACATTATTTACAGATGTACACACAGATTTAGGAAATCCATGGTAGTTGAGTGGTGAAGGATAAGCTTTGTGAGCTATGACTGTAGTATGTACAATCTGGTCCACTTCCTCTGTTGTCATGCCTATCTTTGAAATGAGAAAGTATAATCACTAAACCACTACAACAGACAGACTTAATAAAAATGCCAGAATGCTTGCATAACCAAATAATGTTTACAAATTATGATAGGTGAGAGTGATGTGACTACAATGAAATATTTCATATATTTTAGTAATTTGTGTACAAAACAGTGCATTAAGCTGTACATTCAAACCTTAATAAAGTAAAACATATGATTTTGGTAGTTTAGTGAAATATATCTATGTATATACTAATAACAATATCCTACAGCATATTTGTATTAATGTATTCACTGATATATTTAATTTATAGAATTAGCCATCTAGGGATAAATGAATGGTTGGCAAAAGGTTACTATTGAAAGTTAACATTTTCCTACATTAAAATGTATTTCTGGCAGACACCAACTAGCTCTGTCCTCAATCTACAAATATTTAATGCATACCACTAGCCTTTCACCTCTAACTTCTGCATATCCATATTCAAATGATCATACAGCAGTTTTTCATTAATAATAGCACGACACCACTTCTTTTGCAATCAGCATCCCCTTTGTGCTTTCACTCATTAATCACTTCAAGACTAGTCAGAAAATCTACATCATATATCATTGTAGATGGGGAGGAAATGTAAGAGAAGGTGGGTATCCATAAGAAACACATTTTCAGAACATGGAAATGCAAACCTCCAAAATAGCATTGTAGTTCCACTCACAAAATAGGCAGAGTACAACACTGATTGGTGTAGGGTCATTAAAAAAATATCCCTCTAGAAAGTGCCCAAAGAGAAACTAGGAGGTGTGAAACCAAAACAGAAAACATCACACCTGAGTGGGAGGCGTCACATCTGATACAGATGTACTCTTCTTTCTTTTATGACTATTTTGAACATAAAAGACAAAAACAAAGGAATACCAAGATATACACAACCAATGAATGGACTCCCTGGTTTCAAGTGGCTAAGGTGAAACAGGCTGTAATGGTAGTTCAGCTTCATCCAACACCAGGCAGTATCTGAAATGGTACCTTTGATCTGCAATAGCTTCCATACTAAAATCCAGCTCCACCTGAATATATTTTCAACACAGCCCACACTAGATCCACCAAGAAAAGACATCCAACAAATGGAAAGAAAATGAAAAGCCCCAGTAGAATGACATATCTGATCAAAAACCTAATAGCAGTGGGTATGCTTCTTCCAGTCCATTTTAGGACATATTGAACATAGCAGGAAAATATGTACTGCATCCAGCTATATCCAACACAAGTTATGTCTGAAATCCACATCCAACAGATTGTAGGAAGAGGAAATACAAACATGGTATGCACCTCCAGTCCAAAACTTGACAGCAGTGGGCATTTGTAATTAAATCCACAATAGAAGGAGAGATACTGCCCAGTACACATGTAAGGACTTGCTTAGCTGGACTACCTCTAACCAACATTGGACCCACTGGGAATGTACATGTGAAGAATGTTAAGGTGGAGGAAGATTCCCACTTCAAGAGACAAACAAACTGCAATAACATATATTTGTGACATGGCAGAATACTTCAACCAAAACCTGGCAATATCTGGAACTGTATGGTCAGCAGTAGAAAGTCTCAACACCAAAGCACATCAGAAATAGGTAGCAATTTCTGTCTGTTTTACTCATGTTAGTCCATGAAGAACATATTTATCAATAAAAAAAAAACCATTAAAGAGAACAAATAGCAGTTCTAGAAAACACACCATCCATACATTTTGCATAACCCAAACTAATGTCATAATAGTTTATTATTAAATAAGAATACAATGGAGACATACAACCAATACCTGGCAGCACTGGAATTGTATACCAGGTCCTAGATAGGAAGGACTACAATGTAGCTGACATCAAACACAGTCACAGGATGGACAGTGTGGATTTTCAAAGAGTAAACTTGCATACTTGGTCAGGCTTCACTTGCAACAAAGTATCCACAATACACTAGCAAAAAAAGGCCCCTAAAAAAGCAGGAATAATTTTAAGAAAAGCAAGCTTTCACAAGTCCAAAATGTAAAAATTTAAATAAGGAGTAAAAAAACAAACAAACCTAAGTCGACAGTAAAACAGAAAACAATGATAAATCCATGAGCAAAAACTAACATGTCTGTACAGTTCTTCTACAAACTAAGAAGTGATTAAAGAATGCAGATGTGAAGAGGGTGTTGATTTTGATAGAAGTTGTATCCCACCCCATTGATGAAGAGCTGCTACATTTGCATGTAGATATGCAGAAGTAAAGATGGAAAGTTAGTTTTTTGTGTGGAAACTTTGCACTGATAAAGTGCAGTGTTAGTCGAGAAAATCTATTTTGTGAGTGTAGGTGAATTATTTGTTGGAAATTACTGTTAATATACTACAGATTAGGCCTGAAACTTCATGTACTATTAGTTCAAATAAATTTAAACAGTGTGTATTTGTTTCTGAGAATTGTTTTAAAAATATTCAGGAAAATACCACAGACATTGATAAATGAATGTAACAAAAACAAAATACATCCAAAACATAGGAAATACGCATTCACATAGCATGTAAGGGGAAAAAAGTTAATTCATGCTTATGTCTATGCTTTCCTTCCAGAGGGGTAACTGAACATTAAGTTTTGCATTAACATTGTAATTAGATCTACTACCAAGTATATCATAGTAACTTGTATGTTGTACAAAGATTCTGTAAAACCATATAGAGCCCATTATAATATTTACAGTTAACACTGATTAGTGACTATTTTCCAAAGTCATGCAAGCTATAAAATGTTTTCTATAAACATAGGTTGCAAATATGAATACCAATTATTAAATTAAAACCAATTATTAGTTATTTTTGTGTTATTTATGAATTTTATTTAACTTGTACTAAAAATTTCCCATATGTGGCAACTACTATTTTAACACAAGAATTCTTTGTGTTATAAATAAAGGAAATAATTTTAAAATAAAATAATGATATGTTATAAATTCATACCTAAAACTTAAATTGATAATTACAATTAACATGATTAATCTGATTCACACACTAACAGCTAATGTTCCTATAAATATTGCCCAAACCATTAATATGCCATATCCCTGACCTTATCACTAAGCCGTTATTGGGCAAAAAAGTTTCAGGATCACTCAGCATAACAGGTGTAATATTATTTACGTAATATATTTATTTTTGCATTTAATCAAGGTTCTTAGATTTCAAATGAAAGACAGTTTCAATTTTTGTAATTGGGAACTAAGATACTTATTAAAGTTAGTTTGTAGAAAAAATAAACTGAATTATTACTTTTGATAAAAAGCCTTACATTCATAACAGCAGAAAGCCAGTTTACTACTGCTAAATCATGTAGCATGGTTATGAAAAAACATACTTTAAGCTACCCTTCATAACTTTTGTTTTTATTAAATACAAGATAAAAACTTACCCATTATACCCATTTTTGTAATAATGAGTAAGTTAATTATTATTAAAACTTTGCTCTAGCAACATAACACTTTTACTAACGTCTTCCTACACATGAAGATGCTCACCTTAAGAAAGCTTCCCACGTGGTCTAGAACATTTCTGGCAAGTGCACACGAGTCTTTAATTTTCTGAATAGCTTCAAGATCTTTTATTTCTATGCCAGGTGAAGCTAGTTCAACTATTCCAGAGTATGCATATTCTGGACAAACTATATCTGGAGGAATTTCTCTTGCTTCACTTACAAATCCAGGTTGAACTAATGCATACTGACCATATTTTTTCCTAGGTCTTTTCCAGAAATCAATGAGAAATTTAATGTTTTTGACTGAAGAACTACAATTTAAATTCCTCTTGAAATGTATATTGTGACCACTTTTAAGTTGAAGAGGAGAGGAAAATATTTTCTGATTTTCACATACCAATGATCTTACAGACAAGTCAGTATACTTTCTAACAGCCCAATTCATCCTCTGAAGCAGTGGTATAAAACAGGACTTAACTGGTTGACCAACACAAAAGAAAAAACATGCATGTTTTGGCATAGTGTAACAGACTGTTTTTATCATGCCTGAGTATCTGCTTAATGAAGCTTAAAATCAACAACTGTCGTACGGTGACAAAGTCTAGAATAAAAAACAATTATGGTATTTATCAAGTTCTATTAATCAGTATCAAATAATTACTTTCTGTTTGACTCCTAAATAAATATATCAGTTATAAAAGTTATGTTTTACCTTATATCTTAGTAGCTATCAAAGGAAATGCTAATTAGATTAAAAAAAAAGATATGAAAATGAGCATATTGATATCAGAGTGAGTAATTTCATAAACAAATCAAGAACTTGACAAGTTTTTTACTTTTACTCTAACTAACAAGTCCAAATACACAATATATTTTGGTTTGACATTAATATTAATTTATCACAAATGAATTTGCCTTCAAAGGAAGTAGAAATTACAAAACTGAATGGGTTAAAAGAAAACAGAACAATCATTTTGGAAATCGGGATACTATTTGGAGAAGGTTGGTAGCAAAAAATGGAATAGCATAGATAGGTATTAAGCTTCTTGTTAAAAAGACCAGGTTTCCACCAATGTGTTTACCACAAGACCACTATACTTGATATCTGAGCTATAAATGCACTTAGTGATAACAACGTTTTTGTTTTTGAATTTTGCATAAAACTACACAAGGGCTATCTGTGCTAGCCATCCTTAATTTAGCAGCACAAGACAAGAGGGAAGGCAGCTAGTCATCATCATCCACTGCCAACTCTTTTACCAAGGAATAGTAGGATTGACTGTAACATCAAAATACACCCATGCCTGAACATGTTTGATGTGACAGGGATTCAAACTTCCAACCCTTAAATTACAAGTAATTTCAATTACAAGCACTTTAACCACCTGGGCAATAACCACATGATAATCCAATAAAAGTAATTATGGTTATAACTTCTTATTTTCTTTTTCTCATGTTAAATACAAACCCAAAAATAAAACCTTAAACACCTTTATTATTACAACTATAACCAGTTTCACTCATTCAGGTTATTCATAATGCCACAAAACCCCATCCCAGCATAAAATGGCTTAAGTCACACAAGATAACAAAAACCTTTTAAACATTTACTACTTTTGAAAAATATGTACAAGTTCACACTGTGGAAAAGATTTGTCTCTTCTTTTTTCTTTGAAAAATATAGCGAAAATATTATATTTTTAAAACAGTTAATGTTTTTATTGTACAATTAATTAGAAGTAATTTAGTTTTTATTACTAAACTTGAAGTTGTACGAAAAATAAGCACTACACTAAAACTAATACCAATAACCTATGACAAAATTACATAACAAACAACAATATTTTATTATAATTAGTTAGGTAAAAATTAAACTACTGAACTCAAACTCAAAGCAAAAAATTAAAACGATTAAAATTAAAAATGAGATATTTATAGTAACGCATCCATAATATTAATAATAAAGCTACAGATTATAATTACTTCCAAATCTGTTAAAATTATTAGTACTGATTACCATTAAGCGCTTTCTTTACCCATACCAGCCGTTTTTACATATATAATTAACTAATTACTTATTAGACACAATTATAAAACAATAGCTCATCACTAACTAAACAATCAACATTATTGATCTTACTCTCACATAATAATACTCTCACATAGCCCTCTCACCGGCTAAAGATACAGTATTACGCCCTCTCACGTTATATTTTATTTATGGTGTAAAGAATATAATTGCATTATATGGTTTGAAATTTTTAAGCGTGTGATAAGCATAAAAATATTTTGCGATTTTAAGTTAACGTAACGATATTGTAGGAACTTGACAAATTTGAATAGGCTTTCAACTTACAGTTTCATACATTATAAGTTAATCGGAAAAGATAAGTTATAATAATAAAAAAATAAAATTTGTGGTTTGATATAATAGGTAATATGCATTGTGAGAAAGCTTGTTTTTTTTTATTTCGCAAAAGCTACATGAGGGCTATCTGCGCTAGCCATCCCTAATTTAGCAGTGTAAGACTAGAAGGAAGATAGTTAGTTATCACCACCCACCTCCAACTCTTGGGCTACTCTTTCACAAACGAACAGTGGGATTGACCGTAACATTATAACGCCCCCACGACTGAAAGAGCAAGCATGTTTGGCGCGACCGGGAAGCGAACCCGCCACCCTCAGATTACGATTCGTACGCCTTAACACGCTTGGTCATGCCGGGCTACGTCATGGCTACGTAGGCGAAGAATTGAAAAGTTTTTGTACGTTAAATAAATTAAATAGGTCATGTTTAGAATGTTTTTAGTTTTCTTCTGCTACAAGAAAAGTGAAAGTATATCTTGGTTAAACCATATCTGAGTAATTGTTTATAACATCAGGGGACTAGCTCAGAGTTTAGTTTTAAGACTAGTCATAACTGTGATGCTTTCTGGTGAAACTGATTTCCCGACAAGATTCAGATAAGCAAATCCACAAATAACAGCAGATTCGATCGAGAATTGAGGAAAACGTTCTGTAGTAGTTAATTTGATCATATTATTTAAGTATAAAATAATGGGTCTAAACAACTACAAACAAGAAGAAAACATAGTGTGAAAGTCTATGCAGATAGAATAACAGTAACTTATATAATACTGTGTTTAGTTAAACAGCCTTCTCTTTCTGAGGAGTCCCCACTGGCTCAGTGTCATGTGTGCAGAAGAAAACATGGTATGCCTGTATATCACATAAAAACCAGTTTTCTACAATCTTGACAGAATATGGAGCGAAGCATGGAAGCAGTTCTAGTTATATTATTAATTTAGATATGTCATCAACAGAATAGCTAAATACTGTTTGTATGATTTTGATACCTATTGTGTTAAGAGAAGAAATAGCCTTTTGTGTAGCTTTGCTCTTGACACCAGACAAACAAACTACTCTTGAACTTAACTCCTGCTTAGCCTCTTCTTTGTAAGAACTATTACAACTTATGCATTTAAATAAATTAATAAACAAAACAATTTATCAAATTTTTAAAGAAATAAATAATATTTCAATCCAACAATTTTTTGTTTATATGATTAGATTGACATTTTGTATATTTATCTGTAAGGACTAAATTTTATAAATTTGTGATTGTGGTTCTAATTCTTGTTTTAGTATCTTTTATAAAAGGATCCTTATACGATTTTAAAATTTATTATTTTTAATACTCTTGTTTCATTACTTTTTAGTAGGATCCATATTTCATTTTAAAATTTATAACTATTTAACTCCATCAATGCTTATTTTTCCCAAGCCATGTTTTTATCATCACCATAGCCGACACATTTATATATAAAAACAGGGTTAGACCTGGTTTCAGATTTTCTTTAAGTGTACGCTAATTAGTTGTCTTACAGAAAAACGAAGCCATATTTAAAAATAATATTGCTCTACATGTAGTTGGTCAGTCTGCGTGCACTTGACACAATTCCACGTGAATTGTTTTATACTTTTGAATGTATCTTCGTGGTTTGAAATATAGTTATAGTTCAAGAACAATCTGAAGTACTTTAAAGTCAGTGATTCACTTTCAAGTGGCAACAGAAAAAAGACTGTGTAAGAATACTATATATGTATATAGCAGAGACTGAATACCTAATCGTTTTCATTGTGAATCATACCACTGATTCAAATAACAAATACTTGCATAAACATTACCAAGAGAAAGAGTGGTGGAAATTATGTTGTAATTGTGGTTTGGTTTAATCATATCATGAATTCCAGTTATTATTTAATTATTTTTCTCAGTGTTTCAAAACAAGAAGGTCAAAAATTATTTTATGTGCTAGCGGGCACAACATTGAAATGGCGTGTATCTATAAGACTTTTTATTTTACGGCTATTCAGCCTGTAATATGAAGACTACAATGGCGACAAATGATTTTAATATTGAAAATTTTGCGATTCTTAGGAATGTGGATCAGGACGTTTAACCCAAATATGTATAAGGTGATGTTTAAATTTATGTTAATATCCAATTTCAAAATTCCTCAGCAGATAGCCCGAAGTGGCTTTGCTGTAAAAAAAAAAAATACACACCCAAAATTCCTCCCTATACCCTCCTTGTATAATGTATATGTAAAGATTCGATACAGATAAAATATAGCATATCACTTCCAATACCCTCTGTAAATGAGGTACAGTTAAAGATTTGATATAAATATAACTTAATACGTTTTTTCCTGGTTTTTCAAGAAGATTTTTCTGTATACAGGCGCAATTTTTGAAGCTTCTTCTAGAATCTAGATGATTAAATACAGTCTTCTGATTTATGTCTCCTGTTTCTTCTAGTATAAGGAGGTTAGACTTCCACATCTACTTAATTACACTGTCCACTCATTCTTCCTGTTTATAATGAGGTTATATTTTCACATCAGTTTTATCAGTCTCACAGTTGTTTTTCATGTTTCTTTTTGGTATACTTATCTCAGGTTAACACATAAACTATCAGCCTGTTCCCTGATTCTTCCCGTTTTCTGTATTATACTGAGCCAACACGTGTAAGTCAACTTCATTTATCTGGTGAGTTATTTTTCTATTTTCTTAAGTGGTATGTGTAAAAATTACATAACTTATAACGGTATTCTTAATTTTCTAGGATATGAACTTCAAGTCTGTATGGTATAGCATTGTTTTTCATGCATATTTATTTGAGCCATGGAAACAGCATCTCAAATGTACAATTTTGTTTATTCATAATTGGAAATTGAACAAATACTGTGTCATTCATTTTTATTACTTCTGTCTCTATATTACTGAATGTTAATCCTGTAATACGCAATCCACATAAACTGTACATATTGCGTCTTAATCCCTTTCTCTCAACATTGCTTGATGAAGAAGTCTTCAAAAAAGTGTTTTTCAGATTGTGTGTTTACTCATATTATGATTTTTGGAGCTACAAATTGAGGTATACGTTTCATTTAACATCTATAAAAAAAAAGACAAACTTGACTAATTTTGGCGGAAAGCCAGATCTGTCAATGAGTGGTTCCTCATCTTCACCGTACACATGAGTTGAAAAACACTATAAATGAGGATGAAAAAAAAAAAGATAGGGAAGACTATACGTATGTGTGTGAGTGTTTACAAACACGATGGAAAACGGTATAACTCTGAAAAAGAAGATAAGAGTGGGCACGTCCCTAAGGGTCAGACGAAGACCTTTGACCTATAAGTCATGTCTCTTATTAATGTTTAGTTGATATTTATCATAGCGTGTGGTGACATGTTGATTATTTCTTGAAAAATGCTCTTGGTTGAAAAATCATTTTCTAGATGATTAAAAAAAGAAAATTGTTTTCAAATGTAACCTGAAGATGACCTAAGAAGGTAAGGCCTGGCGTGGCCTAGCGCGTTAAGGCGTGTGCTTTGTAATCTGAGAGTTGTGGGTTCGCGCCCGAGTCGCGCCAAACATGCTCGTCCTCCCAGCCGTGGATACGTTATAATGTGACGGTCAGTCCCACTATTCGTTGGTAAAAGAGTAGCCCAAGAGTTGGCGGTAGGTGGTGATGACTAGCTGCCTTCCCTCTAGTCTTATACTACTAAATTAGGGACGGCTAGCACAGATAGCCCTCGAGTAACTTTGTGCGAAATTCCAAAACAAACAAACCTAAGAAGGTCGAAATGTTGTTCTCTACTTTATCCTAATAAAAGTTTTAATACCAATACCAGCCGTCTTGGGTGTTTATTGGTTTAGAATTAAGTACAAAGCTACGGAATGGGTTATTTGTACTCTGCCCACCAGGGGTATCGAAATTTAGTTTTTAGAAGTGGGAGTCCGCATAGCGCTGTGCCATCGGAGAAGTGGGTAGTTGTATAAGAAAACAAAAAATGCTTTCACAGAAGGACGGGCTCTCATATGAGGGTTTTCTGAATGTTTGTTTGTATTTTTTTTTGTTTGACATGGAGATGGCAGCCATGTAACGCTTCTAAACTAAAGGTGAAATAAATATTAAGAATATTGTGTATATGTTGTAGATATTTTCTAACGTTGAATTTTGTTTGGATGTGACTTGAAAGTGAAACCCAAAAGTATGATTACTGAATGGCCCGGCATGGCCATATGGGTTAAGGCGTTCGACTCGGTATCTGAGGATCGTGGGTTCAAATCTCCGTCGCACCAAACATACTCGCCCTTTCAGCCGTGAGGGCGTTATAATGTTTCGGTCAATCCCACTGTTCGTTGGTAAAAGAGTAGCCCAAGAGTTGGCGGTGGGTGGTGATGACTAGTTGCCTTCCATCTAGTTTTACACAGCTAAATTAGGGACGGCTAGCGCAGATAGCCCTTGAGTAGCTTTGCGCGAAATTAAAAACAAACAAACAAATTAATACTGAAGTAATACTAATTTGACGTCCACAATCTTACTATCACTGTTTAAATAAAAGTGAGTTAGCTCACTAAAAACAAGCTTAAAACTTTGCACTAACATAATGAATTGTTATGAACAAAGCAAACCAAATGAGTGATTTTTGAAAACAGTATTGTACGTACTTTCTTTCATTTTGTATTCTCATTGAATCTAATTATTAGTAACAACAAATCAAATTGTATAATGATAAAAGTTGATCAGTTTCCTTTTAACCCGATTAATTCAGGCGATCAGAAAAGGGAACTGTGTCACGGCATGAAAGTTTTGAACACTCCACACATTCTTTTGCACATTAGCAACAGTAATAAATAAGAAAACCGTTAAACATAAAAATCCTGATATTTAATTTCTTACATATATATATACATATATACACACACATGCACATACCTATTTTGAGCCTTCTTATGTTAGCTGCAATCATTAGTTTGAGCATTTTCTTTACTTATAACATGTTTTATTGTAATCTTAAAGTCCGCCAACCTAAAACGAATATAACACGTAACAGAAACGTTTAAAACTGAGGAGGGTTCAGAACTTTCCAGCTCAGAAGGAAAATACTCAAAATATTTAAAGGAAAAAAATGTTGGATAAAGATATATAATGTTTAGGTTTTATGATTAACAAATAAAACTTCAGGATGTATTTTCACGAACCTGATTTGTTCATTTGAACCTAACTTGCGGTTGAAGGTAACGACTTTGTAAACAAATTTTTCAAAACTATTTAAAAACGACATTTCTTGTGGATCCTGATTTTGTTGGTTGTAGAATCTCTATCAACACTGGATCGCACACCAAAATGTCAAATAAAATAAAAACATTTTATTTAGGCCTGGCATGGCCGAGCGCGTTAAAGCGTGCACTCGTAATCCGAGGGTCGCGGGTTCGCGCCCGCGTCGCGCTAAACATGCTCACCCTCCCAGCCGTGGGGGTGTATAATGTGACGGTCAATCCCACTATTCGTTGGTAAAAGAGTAGCCCAATAGTTGGCGGTGGGTGGTGATGACTAGCTGCCTTCCCTCTAGTCTTACACTGCTAAATTAGGGACGGCTAGCACAGATAGCCCTCGAGTAGCTTTGTGCGAAATTCCAAAACAAACAAACAAACATTTTATTTAATTCCACCATTGTTGTTGCAGTCTCCTTTGTATTTTGCATTTGAAATGAATTATTATACGTAAATATGTCGTCAATTTGTGGGTTAGGCTAGTAATTCATTTTTCGATTATCTAAGTGTAGAGAAACCATAAGTCTAATTCTTTTCCTTGTAACCTATTAGTTCACTTTATAATGTGACGGTCAATACCACTATTCGTTGGTAAAAGAGTAGCTCAAGAGTTGGCAGTGGGTGGTGATGACTAGCTGCCTTCTTTCTTGTCTTACACTACTAAATTAGGGATGGCTGGCGCAAATAGCCCTCGTTTAGCTTTACGCTAAACTAAGAAAACCAAAACCAAAAGAACCTTTCACCGAATACCAAATCTCTTTAGACCCGCTGGGACAGATAGACTTAGTAACGTTTCAGAAGAAACTATATTCGAAATAGCTTAATAACATTTGTTACGATGTGATATGAATTATGTTGGTGAAGTGTAGTTATTTCTTGTTTATGCTTTTTTGTTCTTAAGCACGAACCTGCAGAATTGCTTATCGTGCTGTGCCCATCAAAAATATCAAAATCCGCAGAGCCACTAGGGGGCTTTTATTTATGTCACAATATATCAGAATTAGGAAATGAATTTTAAAAACAATATATTGAATTATTTTTTTATTTTAACGTCATATATTATACATTGCTATTTTTTGGTCCCGTAGTGAATGAACTGACCAGAGTGTCTATGAGAGAAGACTATATTAGTAATTATTAATAATAATGTTTTAAAGAAAGTGAAGAAAAATACATAATAAAATATGCCATCAGTATATTTGCTATATCCAGTTCCAAAAAGACTTGTTTTCAGGTTCAAATGTGGTTTCACGGTACCGTGTCAATAAATAAACACAATTTTAAACACGTATAATAATTTTTCATACAGGCTGGTGTTTACTGTTCATGGTAACGATGAACAATTAATATTTAGGCCTTACTGCCCCTTCCTCTACTATTTGTAGAGGTCATAGCTGTCAATCATATTTCTCCGATACAGTGTCCAGAATAGGAGGTTTTTGTGACATACTCTAATGTCATTCTAGGAAATGTGCGCGGACGATGACTTCTTAGGGCGCATTTGAGTAGTCCAGTTCCAGAAAATTCCATAGGAGATTACTATGAATGGTACAGTATGATTGTTTGTTTTCAGAAGCGTCTTTTAATAACTTTTAATGAATGTTACTTTTAATGTTTATTATTATCTGACATTAATAAATTATTAGAGGGGAGTAACTTTGCAAGGAGTGAAATGCATGGGAAATGAAATTATTTGGAGTCAAATTACAGGTCACTCCTTTGCACACACTTAAGTAGTAGTAGGTTTTGCCCAGTGTGACAGCTAACTTCGTCTCCTACGTGTTATATGTTTCCCGTATAGTTAATTAAAGTTATAATTACAGATGGGTTTTTTGTTAGGCTGTTCTTAGGTGGTGAAAAAAGCTTTTATGTCGTTTTGTAATCTTCAATTATTGTAAATTATCTTTTTTGGAATTCTAAGAAAGGTTACTTCTTTAGGCAGATTGTATTGTCATGTATTTAAGTTGCTTCTGATGATAAACTGTTTATTTTTTCCCACCACTACTGCGGTACGATAACAACAGGACCTGATTTTATCCTGTCGTAATCATTTTAAAAACGTTAAAATTTCCTATCAATTTGTACACTTTTAAAATCGCGAAATAAAATAACTCTGATTCTGAAAATTATGTAATATATATCACTCCAAAAAGGTAACTTTTAATTTGAAATCTTCAACTTAACTGAATTGCATCAAAAATGCCAGTGTTTTATGTATATATTTAATTAAAAGTCATAGGAATTACTGAAGGAAAACTTGTTACGTATATAAATTTTATCATAAATCGTAAACAACTTCGGTTCTTTAAGTTGATTATCATTTTTGCAGGATATGGCCGAAAAAAAATACCGAAATTACTTAAATTACATATCTAAAATAGTCGTTTCTGGTGCATGCCGGAAGACACTTCTCTGAATGAAAACTTTTAAATAAACATTTGTTTCTAGGAGATCCTCTAGAGGGGCACATAATCGCTGTTAGAAACAGTAAATCAACGCGAGTAGCTGTGTTATTCTCTGTCTTCATGTTTTGATTGAAAAAAAAATATTTTAGTTAATAATCTTCTGGATTTTTTTACATTACATAATACTGCCTGATAAGTAAATACATGTGCGTCTGCAATGGGGGTATTTGCCCCCTGAATTAAAACTTTTGCGTTTTTCAAATTATAACTTTGATATCATTTTTCATCTTAGTCCTCTACGTAAAGTATCCTGCGAAAGTTCATACTGAGTGCACTTAATTGAACTAATCGAATAAAATCTTTCTATAACATAATTTTAATATTCACTGTTGTTTCATTTTTTCATAATCTGGTTGATTGTCTGGTGTCAGCGCAAATAAATTCATAATTTAAAATCTTTGTTTTTTATTTTGTTCTTGTGAAACTCGAAGCTTACACAATAGGTTACATGTACTGTACCTATCACTGATATCGAAATCCGGTTTTTAACGTTATAATTATAATTAGACCCGACATGATCAGGTGGTTAGGGCGTTTGACTCGTAATGTAGGGGTCGCGGGCTCAAATCCTTGTCAAGCTAAATATGCTTCTCCTTTTCAGCCGTGAGGGCGTTATAATGTGCGGACAATCTCACTATTTATTGGTAAAGATTAACCCAAGAGTTGGCGGTAGGTGATGGTGCTTAGTTTTCACTGCTAAATTAGGAACAGCTAGCGTAGATAGACCTTGTGTGGCTTTACGAGAAATTTAAAAAACGGAAAATTATATTTAACCTCAATTTGGTACAGCTTCACTGCTGTTGTACTTCTTATATTATCTTAATTTCGATATTTGTACTTTTAACTTTAATTATTGTAATTATACTCGTATTTTAAAGGTTTTAATATATGTTCCATATGCAAAAATGAACACTTAATGCATTTTTTACTATACCGAGGCATTGCTTTAAAAAAAATCTAAAACGATTTACACCACTACTTATTTTTGAACTCAACCACTCACATGTTTGGATCAAGTGTTTGCTCTTTTGATAACTACTGTAACTGGGTGTACATTTATCGGTTGGTTTTCCACTTTAAGTCTGAGTAGAACTTAACAGGAGATAATTAAGTGATTAGCTATAGTGTTTACATTAGAACAACCACTTAAAGAGTTTGAAACCTACAGTGCCGGAATTTTTGTAGGTCATTCACTTGAGTTTGAGAGCAGAATTCTCACCTATTTGTAAGTTCGTTATCTTTTTATAAGACAGAAATGATTTAATAAAAACACTAAGTAATCTCTTTCTAAAAGAAGACATTCTATTCAAAATAAATAGCTATTTTTGATTAAAAGTAAAGTCTCCTAAACTGAAGTACAGGTACTCACCTTTGTAAGGACTTGGCCTCACAGTGTATGGAGTACTAACTTTTCAGTAGGTTGATCTTTTTATGCATTATGCAAATTATGAAATATCATGATATATAAAATAATAATAACAATGGAGATCGATATCAGATTCTAAAAAAGAAACAATACTGTACTTATCATTCTGAAAAGAACCTTTACTGAGTTTCGACGGATACCGACAGAATTTCTCTTCTACCCCCTTGCCCTTCAAATACCCGTCTTTAACAGGTTAATCGTGAAATCTCAACTGATCTAAAAACGCAAAAAAATCACAATTTCAAAATACGTTATACATAATAGAAACACAATTTCAGCTTGAACAAAATTAATCCTTCTCAAAATCTTCATACAAAGTATTGGATAAATGTTCTTTATTGGTTGCTGTCATTTTTAACTTTCTCAAGTAAACTTTAAAATTAGTCTAAAAAGTTAATAAATTTTTAATAACGTATGTTTAAAATTTCATGTTTAAATAAATATATACTTATCAGAAAAATGTGAGCATAAAACAAATACCATGTATGTCTTTAAGCCATCTTACTAGCACAAGCTAACATTACAACTTTGGAACATATCAACTAAGTTTCACTAAAGTTTAGTGATTAAACGTCTCTTTACAATTAAAAGACTTTCCTTTTTAGATGTGTGAAGATAAACGTCTAAAATAGCCGAAGAGACGATGTTCATTATTGTATTCTCTGACGCACAAGAAGGGAGAAACCAATCAGTAGAAAGGTGTCTCGAGATGTCTATTCTTTACGAAATTGCCTTTCTTGACCAGAAATCAATAACTTAAGGACATAATGCTGAGAGGGAATATCTCAACTTATTCAGCTGAAGACAGACAGAAACTAGTGAACAATGATATATCCTTACAAATAATTGTAGTTCTTTATTAAAAGTCTGAATTTTCTCTGATTACAAGCACCATACATAAACAATGCAGATTGCATTTTAGAACTAATGCAACGTCATTCGTGTGTTTTGTAATTTATGAGCTGTGTAGTTCAAATCATTTTATGTTTTGAAGTTCAGCTTGCACACCTTGTTTTCATCACACTTATTCATCACCTTATCTTTGAGACTGTTCAATATAGACTACCGTTAAGTAGTTCCCATTACAGGTTAACATATACTTTCGCTGACGACTTTCTGACGATGAGGTTAACGGTAACTGGGATTTCCTGTTTTAATTTTATTAACCTCATTGACGTGAATTGAGATTTGGTTTGGTTTGACGTAGGCCAAAAATGGCTAACATTAAGTGAGTAATCACTTTATAAAATGGGAAGTAGTTCAGTTTTTGTTTCACTTGGGAAATTTAAAGTGTCTCATCTCGAGTGAGTACCAAATATTATACAGTCTGAGCCAACATTTTGTTCAGATGGGTCTGGGAAGTACCTTCCGTTTTTGTACTGATTATCCTTTGACATTCCTTGATTTTTTCTCTTATTCTGGAAAAGAAAGGCGGTTAGTTACTCTAACCAGACATCTTATATCAACAACTGTATTACAAAAAGTGACGTGAACTCTTGGTTTTAAAAGAACAAATACCTGTCTCATCAAAAGTGACGTGTAGTTTGAGTTGATTTGGTTTAGGTTCAAACTACCTCAAATTAAACGACTACCTATCTTATTAATCGGAACATAGGCTGAAATTATGTTTGGTTTAAGTCCAAAATGTTTCTTATTGGATACCCTTTCACTAGGGCTCTGTTTTATTTCATTTAACTGACCATTTGCTATTTTCAACCTAAATGGTATCGTAACTGATACATGGTCCTCTTTGGTGTAAAATTGTAATAAAGATGGAGAACAAACAGTCTATAGCAACAATTATTACCCAAATGTATACTCTTAGCCGAATATCAGGATGTTTTTCACTTTGACCTTAGACATTCTGATCTGCAATCTAGCATGCTAATCATTTAGCCACACTCATAACATTTAACTTCAACGAGATTGCAGTTGTAAGTCTATCTAGTAGCTCAAGAGGAAAATATATTTCTGATTAGCTTATTTTAAGTGTTAATAATTTTTATGTGGAGAGTACGTGGAAAATGTTAGTCTGAATTTAGTTTGTTTCTTTTCCTTTTAAATACTAGTTTTATAAAGAATGTGAACTGAAACATGTGTGCCTGTTTTCATGTAGCAAAGCCACATCGGGCTATCTGCGGAGTTCATCGAGGGAAATCGAACCCCATATTCTAGCGTTCTAAGTATGTAGACTTACCGCGGTACTTGCGGGGGACGTGAACTGAAACAAGCTCACAGAATTTAACATGTTTGACGAGGGGACACGAGTATTTCTCTTAATTTTTTTCAAAATCTTAGTAAGTGTTTAATAACTTAAGTTATTAATTATTTTTTCTTGCCACTTGAAATTTTCACCTGTCAGTTTTTCCTAACCTATGGTTATGTGAGAATCTTTGAAAAACATTAAAATTAACAGAAGTCCTAAGCCTTAAAATTAGAAGAAATACTTTGTTAGCCACAGTTATTTGCCTTCATAGTTGAAAATGTAGAGCATATTCATCAGTGTATCGCGGCTCGAACCTTAGACCTTTTCATATCCAACTTAACTGTTATGTCACGTCTAGTGTCATCCTTCCAAAATATTATTTTAATGTATCAATCATATTTAAAAACAACATAGATAATGATAAGATATAGCTTACATATGAAATTTGTACAAGTTTAAACTCAGACAACAACTTAAGATTTAGTAGAAACGAAAACAACAACTTTGAACTAACATTAGAAACAAAAGCTTGTTTGTTAGACGACTTCAGAACTATTATAATATTTCTGATTTTAATTCTAAAGGTGAATACTTGTGTTACATTTCATTTTGTGTGCGTGTGTATGTGTGAAAATACGCCTCAGTTGATGAATACAACAGAAATATTTGTGTCGGTACGGTTGTTTTAGTTGCATCCCAACTATCATTGTAAAGGACCTAGATTATATAAGAAATAAGTGTTTTGTAACAAGGTTCTTATTTACCATGTTATTTTTATACCATTTGATTAGCGTCACAGTACACAGCCAAGGGTGCGTGTTATGTTTTTTGTTTCTTTAGGTTGTTTACACGTTATCTGATCTCATGGTGACAGTTAAAAACTTCTATGTTTGTTCTCTCCTATCTATCTCTCGTATTCTAACGTACAATATTTATTTCTGTATACGTTTTTTTAATTAAATAGCAAATTGTCAAATTACTGACTCAGCGATAATTTTTTTTTTTTTTTTTACTCACGATACTAAGATATACCAGCTGGCTTAAAGATTAGCTGGATTGACGTATTAAGATATATATCTCTGGGAAATATGATTCGGCTGCATTTAACACGTCAGTTGTTAAATCTGTGAATGATAATATGCGTAAACAATTGACCACATGGAAGTGTATCATGACGTTTTGTCTAAAATAGCCTGCATTCAATTACATCTAATTATTTAATGAGTTTGATTCTTTTAATATTATCATAATTCGTCTTCTTGTTGCCATTGTTCATGATTCTTGTATATTTATCACTTGTACGTTTGTATGAATACTCTATATTACCGTATCAGGATCAGGGTATGACAGGTTATGGTTATTTTTTAAAATAGAGTAACTTTTTTTTTTGCCTATTTATCAAGCAAGCACACGGCACTAACAGGGTATATAGATTTGTATGAACATATCAGTAAACAAAAATATTAAATTAACTTAGGTGATCTATTTCAGGCGCGAAATTTCTGAAAATAGTAATTTTTGGTGTTTTTATTATTTCCCTATAGTGTGTATTTAAATTAAATTAAATTAAAGTTAGAAAATGTTGTGGAGTTTTCATTGAACACATAGGGTTGCACTGCCCCACCTGCAATTCGTAGGAATTGCACAAATAGCCTGATTTAGTTTTGCACCTAACGACAACGACATCGGACTGCTTTTACACTAAATCTTTGTTGAGCGTTTAGAAGCTTTTAGGCAATTTCTTGCTTTGCCAACAGAAAGATTGGTTGTTTGGTCTCATGTTTTACGGCGCAAAGCAACTAGGCCAGGAAAAAGAGACAGGGTACTAAAATTAGGTATATAATGATGTTTTTGTTCGTGGCTTACGTTTGTGGATTCATTTCGTATTTAAAGTCACATTGGTGTAGGTTTGTAGGTGAATAGGTATTTTTGCTTGCTGTCTATACTAATCAGAACAAGAGAACAGTAGATAAATACCCTGTTTTCTCCATTTAATTATTGCCCTGACAAAGGGATAACTGTCCTTTAATAGTTGTAAAGATGGCTTGCAGTAGCTTTACCCTAATTGTTGTTTGCAGAGACTCAGAAAATGATTATATTAATGTGCTATGTTGCCAGTGAGCAGGTCATTAGCATGGAAATAATAGAAAATTTGAATTTTATGACAGGTTTATATTCGTATTAGAGAATAGTATAGGCCACGCTACAGGATGGTAATGCACTATTTTTGCTACTTTATATTTATAATTATTAATAATTAAATATCATATTGTAATTTATTTTTATTAATTATATATTTCAGAGAAACAATACATTTTTACGAAACTATTTCAGTCATGATTAAACTTGAAGTGCACGAGAATATCTCATTTAATAAATACTAATACGTGATAAGAATAAACGTTCTAAGGTGAAATTATTTTATTAATAATCATAAGGATTTTTGTTTCCACTGTTAAACTTGTATGTTAATTATATAATAAATATTCAACTATAGTGTCTGCATAAAGTATGCAATAATTTTCATCAATAAATAAATTATTTTTAATGTCATAATATTTAATGTTTAATTTTAGGAAGGTTGAACTGGTATTAATTGTTTTTTGTTTGAATTTCACGCAACGTTACTCAAGGGCTATCTGTACTAGTCGCCTTTAATTTTAAACTGATAGACTATATTGAGAAGGTAGTTTGTTAAAAGCACTCTATGCAAACTCTAGACCTAATTTAATCAAATAGTGAGATTTCACTTTCATCCTTTTAATGCACTCAAGGCCTCAAAGTGCGGAGCACGATTTAATATTTTATTCTGCTGCTAGAGGGCGCGAACACAAGACCCTCTGATCCATTATTTGGCATTAAACACTAGGCTTATCAGTTGATTGTTTTGGAATTAAGCTCAAAGCTACACAAAGGGCTATCTGTACTGAGCTTATCAGTTTGGTTTGTTTTACATTTTGCGCAAAGCTACACGAGGGTTATCTGCGCTAGCCATCCCTAATTTAGCTGCGTAAAATTAGAGAGAATACAGATCTGAGGCTACTCTACCAACGAATAGTAAGATTGACCGTAACATTATAACGCCCCCACGGCTGATAGGACGAGCATATATGAGGGGGATTCGAACCCACGATGCTCGGAGTAGGAGTTGAGTGCCTTAACTACCTCGCCATAGCAGGTCGTGGTTTATCACTCCTTGATCTTATCATCATCATTACCACTCGATTCCTTAAGGAACATAAGGCCGCAATCACTGCGGTTTCCGCAACAGGTTTTTAAGTGCGTAGGTTGTTAGCCCACTGCACCTGGCCGTCCCTAATTTAGTAGTTTAAGACTAAAGGGAAGGCAGCTAGTCATCACCACCCACCGCCAACTCTTGGGCTACTCTTTTACCAACGAATAGTGAGATTGACCGTCACATTATATCGCCTTCACGGCTGGGAGGACAAGCATGTTTGGCGCGACGCGGATGCGAACCCACGACCCTCAGATTACAAGTTGCATGCCTTAACGCGCTTGGCCATGTCGGGGACCCTTGATCTTATATTGACCAATAATTAAACAGTGGTGTTCAGTAATAGTATTTACATTAATTTTATAAGTCCGCAAAAAGATTCTTTACAGTTTCTACTCCTTACACCAGGCTTTTATTTGATCCTGGTAAAACTGTGTTGTGGTTTAAGATATCGATTTGTTGGGTTCTGAGTCACTGAATAAACTTTTCTGTAAAATTATGAGCTAACTACTATAAAAATGTAGCTAGGTTTTATTAGATGTTTTCATAAAAACAATAAATTAATCTATCATAAAACCTATTAATTGGAATATGGTTATTATTTTAAAAAATAAAACGATATTGCAAATTTTACAGAATTGATAAAACTAGCATGTCAAACAATAACGAGAAATTCATATAACACACAAAATTATGTTGGTGCAAGTTAAACTTCATTTTCTAAAAATAGTCACTAGTACTTCTAAGATTATTTGGTGTGTTTTTTTTTATCTTATCAACATTCCTAAAATGTTAAATCTAAGTTTGGACCGATGTCTTCCCACGTCGAACAAGGCCTTAGTATTCAGGCTGCAGAGACCGATATGATATGTTGGTATGAATCACATTACTAACACAAATGTTGTAAGGCAGGGACAGCCCATCAGCTCGAGGTCTGCCGCTACCTCACTTGTCTGTCTTCCCTTTCGTCCCTGCGATACAGAATATAGTGCATAATTAAACGTTGTTTGCGTAAAAACTAGTAGTATCACAGATAATACCTGTATTGTTCTTTTGAACAATAAATTGTGGATCATAAGGCATTATTTCCATTCAAGGAAGCTTATTATTATCATAGTGACATGTTATTACTGTCGTTTCATTTCTCCATGGTCCGAAATGGCCAGGTGGGTTAAGGTGTGCGACTCTTAATCTGAGGATCGCAAGTTTCCATCCCTGTCGCACCAAATATGCTCACCTTGTCAGCTGTGGGGGCATTATAATGGTGCGATCAATCCCACTATTTGTTGGTAAAAGAGTAGCCCATGAGTTGGCAGTGGGTGGTGATGAGTAGCTGCCTTCCCTCTATTCTTACACTGCTAAATTAGGGAAGGCTATTGCAGATAGCCCTCGAGTAGCTTTGCGCAAAATTTAAAAAAACAACAACAATAAAAAACAAGCCTTTCGCAATAATTACACCTATATTTCATGTTGAATCATCAGTCTGTTAGGGTTAAAGATTCGCATAATGGGTTGTCATACATCGTAAGTTGTATCAAAGCAAAGGAATTAGAATAACAATAATCAATAAAATCATTATGGGAAGCTGCGTTTAATGTCAATCTCTGGATAATTCGTCAAAATCTGTAAATATGTCTAAAACTTACGGAAGTTCCTTTACTTACTTAATCCTATTCACGTTAAATAATGCATACGATCTTCACAAGGTTTTCGTCGGCGCACTCTATGTCAGGCTATAACTCCAACTTGTCCTTAGGCCAGCTTTACCTTAGTTTTCATTCCAGCTTCGGTCGACCTTTTTCATGCTGTTTTATGTTTCTTCTCTTTTATTCCCCTCAGGAGTCCAGAAAATTGTTGTTTTTTGGAAGAGTGTCCTGTTCCTTTCCTAGCACACGGCCTTTCCAATCCATTTCATTCTAGTGAGCTCCATTATGATGATTGCTATTTATTGATATTATTAGTTAACGTCGTACAAGGAACTTGCATATATATATGTAACTCAACGCACTCTGACTGTACACACACAGTTAAATATACAAATCACACAAACCGAGGACAAGAGGATTTTTTCAGAGCACTGATATCATAAACCAAGTCATCAATGTTTTATTCGGGTTAACTCTTATCGATCACCTAAGTTTAAAAGTATTCTTAAAATGCAGATTTCGCAAATGTTATGCAGAGATTAAATGTAAATAGAACAACAAAAGTGGAAATTAAGCTCAGAAGTACAAGTGAACAGATAAACAAAATTTTATTGATGATTACTGTGTATTATGTCTTTTTTTTAGCCCCCCGTTAGTACAGCAGGAAGTCTACGGATTTATAACGCTAAAATCATGGGTCAATTCTCCTTGATGGGCTCAGGAGATAGCCCGATGTGGCTTTGCTCTAAGAAAACACACATATACACTACACTATTTATCAGGCTGTCCAGTTTCTTTTCCTGCAATGTAGATAATGGTAACTAAGATTAAGGGTTCTAAAACTTCTGCATAGGTCAAGGGCAAAAAGAACCCTGATTTACCTTTCAAATTTATATTAAAAAAAGGTTTAAAATACTAATATATAAGAATAGAAGCCGTGTGGTACTTTCGGACAAGTCTCTTCCCACTCACAACAACAAGACAGAAAGATTCGACAAGATATCTTACTACGAAATAATTCTATCCTCTCTACTTACTGAAGCTGTGACTAATAAAAACAAAATGAACACGAATGTATAATCACAGTGTAGAAAATCTATTTAAGACAAAGAATGATCACAACGGACAGTTACTTTTGTTGAATGTTTAGTAATAACTCGACAATCTCAAGTGCCAAACTGAATCTCTCACGATTGAATTCCAGACTAAATTTCTATATGATCTTGTTTCAGACTACTCTGATAAGCTCATTTTCCAGAAGAAATCTGGTGAATCTTTGTCTTAGAGTGAATAATTCTCACATTATCCAACTTAATTGTTAATGTAAGGCATATTCAGAGAAGCTTGCACCACACTCGAGACTAGCCGTTTCCCAATGAACATTGGTTACTTCAACATGTTACCTGAATGCCAATGTAAAAGATACCTGTCTCGCGTCACACTACGTGGCCTTGCGAGTATCTTTCCTACAACAAGATAACATGTGTTACTCTGAGTGAATGACATCGTACAATGGTCAGTTAAAGTGAAAGGAATATAACGAAATTCTTGAACAATAAATTTTGAAATTTTCTACATTAATATGGGGAAGTGAAAAGCAGGTAGTGTGTTAAAATAAGATAGCTGCATATGTAATTGACTAAATAAAATTCATGTCTATTTCGATATTACATTAAAAACTGGATTGGTTGATAACCGAAGCGTATTTCGAAACCTGAAATATTTCATTCTGATAATTTTCTTTCCTCGGAACATGAGGCGACTCTGTCATAGCGAACAAAATGTTTTAAGGTTATCATTTTGTGCGAATCATCGTCAAAATAACTAAACTAATAAACACTCTTTGTAGAATGGAGTTTGCGTTGTGAAAATCGGAAGATAATAAAATTGCGATCACTTTTGCCCTCGAAAACTACTGGTTTGTGCAAGTCAAGAAATGGATCAACTGTCTGAAAGTATGTCAAAATCTACAATTTCGTCATCTTCTGAAGATAATTGGAAGTATGTAACGTGGAATCAATAACCGCTTACGCACCAAGTCCACTGGCTGAAGAAAGAATGTTAAACACTTATGAAGCTTTCCCGTCTTCTCTAATATCGTGTAATTCAGCTTTAGTAAACGCCATATAGAAAAAAGTTCTGACCATAGGAATAACTGGATTTGATTTATAGTCCAGGAGACTTTAGTTGATATAAACTACTACTGCTAATGTTGACATTTTAAGCATATTGGCTAATAAGAAAGGCACGTTACTGAACGCAAGAGAGAAGAAACAAAAGGTTTTCATCCTCTATTCGCCAGATATTATTATCATATAAGGTTTTCGTTGAATTTAGAAAAATAAATTTAATCGAAACACGTAATATGTGCTTTATTTTTTCTCTTCGTGGAAAGAAACATCGATAAAACACGTTTTGCCATTACAAATATAGCTATTATTCGAACATCATTTAAAAAAGTAGAATTGCGTCAGTCTTCCGGAAAGGTTAAGCTCTGTTAAAAAATATTGTTCAAATGATTTATTAGAATAAAGAACCTTAGTTTTAAAATCTAAGTATTCTTAAACTAAAAATTAAAAAAAAATGTTTTGAAACTTATAGACACTCTCAAGCGTTTGGTAACTAAACTTAGAACGCAAGAAGATATATAAATAAAGTGTTACTTTTGATTATAGATGGAATGAAGATGTGAAAAAGATAATATAACTTATCAGATAATTGGAGCGTTAATTATGAACATTTACAATGTAAATGGTAATTTGATGACGATTATTAGACGAAAATATCAGTCACTGATTGAACATACACTGACATGAGATTCAGAGACAATGTAGAGCAGAGATAAAATAGAGTAGTCGTATGATGAAGTAAGAACTAGGGATAGCATACAGTAGTTAACTCATGTTAATGATGTTGTGATTCGATGAAGTGAAAGTCGGGGACAGTATAAAACAGTTAGCTGATGACATGCACGTCAATGACAATATAGATTAGTCAGCTGAGGATACGTGAGTCTGAGACATTACAGAGCTGTAATCTGATGATGTAAGAGTCAGTCACAGTGTACAACAGCCAGCTTACAACATTCACGTTATGGACAGTGCAAAACAGTTAGAGATTAAATAAAGTATAGTAGTCAGAGAAAGAGAAAGTCTGAAATGATGAAATAGGCTAATTATTGTGTGAGTCAGTGCATGGATCTGTTATCTGAAGGAGTAATCAGATGGTAAAATGCGAGCCAGTAACAGCATTGAAGAATCAGTTGAAGACACGCCAATTAAGACAATGTAGAACAACCAGCTGACGACATACGAGTCAGGAACAATATAGAGCAGTCAGCTCATGTCAAGCTATTCAGGAAAAACATAGATTAATCATAAGAGAAAGTGAGATTAAGAGATAACATCATAAGTTGATATCATAACAATCAGGAATATAAGACTCTTATTCACTTGTATTATGTTAAATAGTTTTGATAGAATGTGTCTCAATTCCCAGTACATTCTTATAATAAGAACAAATATGTACGATTTTTGAATGTGTATGTCGAATAAAGCAGAACGTATGTCCCAGTAGCTATTTATTATGGAAACTTGTTTGTTTGTTTTAATGCAAAGACAGGTTGGGCTATCTGCTGTAATGGGTTCCATCAGTCCTGCACAAACATTAGTGTGTAAAATAAAATCTAACAGCACTAAAAGGGCTAAGCACTTGTATACTCTATAGCTGATATTCCACTATGAATTTTAAAGTATTTATCATAGGAAGGTTCACATAAATAATTTCTTTTTAGTGCTACGAAATAACGACAATTGAATACACTGAAGTTAAAGAAGAAACTTGAATCGAGATATATCATATTTCATTACAAACATATTAAATCAAGACTTAAAACAATAGGTGTACGTTCAGATTGGCAATGAACTAAAGTAGAGGTCAGTTTTAGATACGCTAAATTCAAAATATTTAAAAAACTATTTCACAGTCTTTTTGTGTTAAAGATTTGAAATTTTAACTTTACAGGTATAAGTTTTTCGCGATTTTATTGTTTTTATGTTAGAAAGTTATTTATTTTGTCACGTCCTGACATCTAGTGTTTAAATCCAAAGCTAAAATTTTTAGACACTTTACTTGCTGGGCGACATTCTCTACGTTTAACAATCAGTGATGTCGCATATAAAATTCTCTACGTTTACGTAAATATCTCGAAGTGTTGTTTAGCATTTAAAATAATAACATAGAAAATAATTAACCAATAAAAACTACATAATACAGAATTTAGACGTAAGGTGTTTCAGATATATTAAACAATGTCTGGAAAAGCTTCTTTATATGTTGATTTGCACCGTGTGCCGAGTTGAAACGTGCATTTTTTTTAAGAATCAACACTTCGAATTTGTGTGAGGACAATTTATTTCATAACTGTAAATTATTTATTTGAAAAAAATAGATATAATTTCAATATCTTATCACTGTGATGAGAAGCGAATATACATGTAGCTTTAGGAACATTCAAGATCACACAATCGAGGCATTAAGATAATACTTAAATGACAAAACACAATTTTTGATTTATGTACATAAATAAGCACGACAAATCTCATGTTCAGTTTCTATATAACTTTTATATTTTGGTAGGTATACCATAAACAACAATATCATTATAATAAAAAAATGGTTCGCTGTTTGCTCTTTTTAAGTCTTATTTAGCACTCTACCTATTACACTTGTTTGTGCTATGTATGTAGCATACTCGGACTGTAAATCTGATGGTTCATAGTTCGCGGCCCATCGTCTCAAAAAATGCTCTATAAATATTCCACAAAAATTATGGACTAATTATATTATTTAGTTAAACAAGGGTAGTACAAAATTTTGCAATGGCTACTTACCACTAACTGCTTTCCCTTGCGGTCTATCTGTTCAAAAATCAGAGATGATTATACGTAGATGTCTTTTTGTGTAGGTTTGAGCGAATATTCCGAATGAAACAAACAAACAAATAAATACATCCGCTTTCGCGTGTTTACTTGGGGAGATATCTCATCATATCTTTCTGGTTTAACTTTGAATTTTTACTCTGTCAATTTGTTTAGTTATTCAGTCCAATAAGGTTTATATCAAAAGAAGCAACATGCCGTGCGCCCTTTTACATATATCCTCATTAGCCAAGTTTTAACAGTATTTTGAAATATTTATTTTGGTTTTATAAATAAAAGATAAAAATGAATGAAAGCAGACTCAAAACAAAATTTGATGTTGTAAAGTACAAAACTACCTTCCAGGTATTGAAACAGTTTTAGGACAAAAGCTTACTAACGTTATGGTTAATCCCATTCTATATCGGAGAAAGAGGTCAACAGCACCTGACCCTCTCAGGTCCTCAAAAACCAAATACCAACAATAGACAGACAGGCTGTTTACATACCGCTAAGATATCAGAATGGGATTGGGGTAAGTTAATAAGTTAATTAAGAAAATAATTCAGCATAAACATTACTTACAGGAACTTGTCTAGTATAAAACATCGTAAGCAAACTTTCTGAAAGTTCATGCGGAAAATAAAATATGATCGTGCACATTCTCAAAATACTGAGTTCTTGAGACGATTTGTTGGTTTTGTTTTGAATTTCGCGCAAAATTACACAAGGGCTATCTGCGCTAGCCGTTCCTAATTTAACAGTGTAAGACTACAGGGAAGGCAGCTAGTCATCATCACCTACCGCCAACTCTTGAGCTACTTTTTTATCAAAGAATAGTGAGATTAATCGTAACATTATGATACCTCCACGGCTGAAAGGACGAGCATGTTTGATGTGACGGAATTTCGAACTCGCGACCCTCGCATTACGAGCCGAGTGCCTTAACCACCCGGACATGCCGGTGGTTTTTAGACGATGTCTATGTCGTGGAGAGAAAAACTTAAAACATAGAAAATTTTGTGCACTCACAAATAATTTTCCAGATAACTTTTTTGACCAAATACTATGTTTCTAGCAATTTCTGACATGTTTATACACTTTTGAAAATTCAATATTTTACGTAGTTTAAAAACAATTCATTATAGTGTAATGGGCAGTTTATGCTGTGTTTTATATTTCTTTTTTTTAATCTATAAGCATGAACTTTTATTTACGTGTCTAAGCAAAAATCTATATTTAGTGAGGCATTAATTATACAGTAACGCACCGTTTGTTTTTGTTTTTCTTTTTATAAACAACTTTTAGATATTACGTTATCTAGCACGTGGTTTAATTCTCATTTTTGGGAGATATATGACACCAAATTAAAGAAACTCAGGCCTTGCTTAGCTTATTAAATTTCAGATTTCACACATTACATATGACTTGGAATGAACGCAGTCCATTTCTGGCCCTTCCCAATTCACCGAAAGTTCGACAAACAGTAAAAAAAGAAAGAACACAACACTAAGAAATAGAAAGATAGTTCTTAAATACAGATAGTGAAAGCGAGATTAATCTGTGGTAACGTCTACAGATACTTTTGAGAAACTCCACCTACTTGCCCGAATGACCTAGATCCCCCAGCTTGAAAGATTATCCTGCAGGGTCTAAACATATTTTAGTTTCATAACAGTTTGACATGCGCAAATCACGTGAACATTCATGACATGAGTGCGGGTTTCAAGATTTGACAGTTTGCAGAACAAAGTGTTACTGTTCAACACAACGTAATGATACTACGGTTAACCAAGATGTGTGATATGGCTCTGGTGATCATAATAATATGATTCGTTGTCTAGAAACTTTCTTCTTGCAAATCTCTTGTTAATTGTTAAACTCTTGTCCATTTCTTTTAGTTCAAAATATAACAATCAACTTGTAAATCTTATAATACATTCCTTTAAAATTATTTAACTATTGTTTCAATTTTCCTTAATCGTTACAGTTTGGATAGATATGGCTTTTAAAAGACGATTCCCCCAGAAGGACAGCGGGGAGTCTACGGACCTTACAGTTTTAAAATACTTGGTTCGATTCCCTTGGTTTTAGGAAAAAGGGCGAAAAGAAACGATTACAAGGAAAAAATTATTTGTTGTTATCTTGAACTTTCGTCAAGCTCCTTGAGGGTTATCTACGTTAAGCTTTTTCAATTTCGAGATTATAGATTAAAAGAAATATGAAAGGCTGAAAGGGCGAGCATGTTTAGTGCGACCAGAATTCAAACCCGCGACGCGCGGTTTACGAGTCGAACGCCTTAACACGCTTGGCGATGCCGGGTCCAGATTAATATCACTTCACGTGAATATAATATTTAGATTAAGATCACTTCTTGCTACCAAGAAAAAAGATTTTTTTTTCTAGTAGAGGAAACTTCTGCTGAACAAAATGTGCTAGTTTTAAACTTATGAAGTTCATAGAAAGTTTTATTTTTCGAAATATTAAAGCAACAAGGCAAATAATTAAATTATATTAGTTTTAGTTTTAAGAAAAACAAGCTTTGAAGTTTTCTAATTCAGACACGACAATATCAAGTTTTCAGGTTACGAACATTTATTGTTTCCGTGCTATGTTAACATTAGTAATAACTCCCAAAAAATCGAACAAAAATTACATATATTTTTCAGATGAATTATCGAAAGTTAAGTATTTACCATTGTTTTTTTCCTAATTTAAATTAGTTAGAACACTATCGATAACGTAATCGTAACACCAGAACAAGCCATAAACAAAATTTTCAGTTAAAGAATGTCCAAATCATAGCTGCGCTCTTGATAAAAACGATAATAGTACACAAAACTTGTCTCTTCCTTAAGTCTCTGGTTTGTTTTGAATTTCGCGCAACGCTACATGTGGAATAACCGTATTAGTCGTCCCAGTTTAACAGTGAAGACAAGAAGGAAGCTAGTCATCACAAGACACCACCACCTCGTGGGCTATTCTTTTACTAACGAATAGTGAGATTGGCCGTCACATAATAATACCATCACTGTTAAAAGGGAGAGCTCGTTTGGTGGGATAGCGATTCGAAACCGCGACCTGCAAATTGCAAGTTGTACTGGCCATACCAGGCTATTCTTTGAGCCCGCAGTAACAGTTTTGTATGAACACTCATATCATTGTAACTTAATATTTATTTTTACTCACCAAAATTACTTGAAAATAAATAGAAAATAAATATTCAGGAAAAAGAATATTTACCTTCTGTAACAGCTAAATTGAATGTTGATTTTCTGAATAATATTTCATAAGCAATAGGCTAATGGTTTCAATACTATCTGTTACGTTTTGTTAATTTAGTTTCACTGTTCTCTAAATCATTTCTCTCTCTCTCACTCTGAGGTCATTTTCTTATTTTTGACTTACTTAATTTGTATATATTTTTCACTCGTGCATGCGTGAAGCCTTAGGGTCGGGCGTGGCCTAGTGGTTAGACTACCTGGTCTATAAATAAATTCAAGGATTCACGACACGTTTCCCGTTGCCGCAAAAAAACTTGCTCAGTTTGTTTTGTTTTTTTCGGGCAGTCGATTCTCTACTACAGTAACAAACCTTTCTGTTCGGTCAAATAAGAAAGTAAACTGAAACTTAATGACAAGTGTTCTCGATTGAATGCACTCTCCCTAACTGTCTGTCAAGAATTAGGAATATCTATATGCATATATTTCTTTATGTAGCTTTTTGTGAATATTCTGAAACAAACAATTACAAAACATTTTTATAAATTACTTAATACATGTATATAGAATCTATGTAATATAAATGTATTCGAAGCTGTGATACCTTTCAAGCTAAATAATTATAGTTGTGAATCAACTTACAAATATATACTTCATACTGAGCTTATGTCCAAACTTTAAGTAACGGTCGTGATAAAAACTGTTGTCCGAAAATTACTTAATATTGAACTGATTATTAATATTTAAACGGCAAAAGCTGACGAATTACTAGGAACCAATGGGTTTAAAATTTGTGATAAAACCACTTAAGTCTTGCATGTTTGTTTGTTTTTTCACAATCCTCTTAATTTGTCATTTTCGTTCAGCTCAAATAACGATTTTTTGTAGGTAAGAAAGGCTACTTGGTTTATAACTTGTAGAAGATGAAATAGATTTGAGTTGAAGTGCTATTTTAATACACATTTGATTTTGAATCCCCAGATAATCAAATTAAGAAGAATACAGAAAAAAATAGTAGTTTACATTATTCTTATTCCAAATTTTAGGCTTAATTAGTGATTAATTTAAAAAAAAAAACAATATTACTTATTCAAATAAACGTTTTTAAATGTGAGGGCATTCGTTTTCGAAAGTTAAAAAAACTATTTTTAAAACTAAGTTAAAGAGCCTTGAATTGTTTTGACGATTATAGCTAGTTCATAAAATCCAAACTACCGTGTACACCGTACCGTAATTCCTCAAAGCCTAGTGAGACAAAAAAGTAACTGCATTCCAACGAGTACATCTCAATTATCAACTGTAACTTACCAATTTTAAAAGAGGATTTTTATGACTGTTCGATGAACACTAAGAAATTAAGGCTTCTAAAAAATTTGGGCTTGAATATTTGCAAGGTAGAAATTAGTCATTTTTTATTGAAAGTTACTCTGCTGAAATGGTATTTTTTCGTATCTGCTCCTTGTCTGAAATGTTAAGAAAATAACTAGAAGTTTTAAATGTCATTAACCAGATCATTTACTTACGTTTTAACGTTTGGATTGCAAAACGAGTTGTCAGTTTTTGACTCGTGTCTGTGTATCCAGTCTAAATTTCATTTTGTTAGCGTGCCCTAATAATTCTTAATGGTTAATTTATAATTGGAAATTCGAACCATATTCATTATGATGTAGTTGCTTACTCAAAAACATTACAATTCCTACAAGAAGAAAAGAGGTAAAATGAGTCAAAATATACGTATTTTAAATGATTACGTGCATGAAAATCCATTGTTTTGTTTTTTTAGAGATCCTATCTTTGAAAGTATAGAACAAAAATTGTATACGACTTATTAATTTTAAGAATTAGTTACGGTATTCCTGCAAGCAAAATAAAGACTCTATTGAAGCATTTAACTCAACTAAAATATATTTACAAAAGTGTGAACTCTTATTTCCTTTAAAGTATGTCGCTTAACTAATATTTATTGTATTTTCCTGCCACCAAGTTCTTTCCTATAAGGAGAAAGTTACATTAACACCAACGTACTGGAAATGCTAAAGCTGTTAATGGATAAAGAGCAAATTGTTTACATTTCTTTTTGCACGTGTATAGAATGTATATTTATATGGCAATAATGGGAGACATTTCAAGGAGCAAGTGGAAATACAAAAAATGTTATTTTGGCGTGCTAATCTTCTAGTGAGTTATTTTCTTGCTGAAGCTCTTAGTTTTATACTGTAAGACTGAGTATTGACAAAAACAAACACAACAATGTGTGAACCAATGATATAAACTGGAATAGAAACAAAACGACTGAAGGTTAGGTTTTAGTCGTCAAACAGGTTCTGCTAGACTCTGGAACATAAGTCAAACGTACTTTTAATAAAGAAAATAAAGGGCCTTTGTTCCGCTACAACGGCTTTTCACGGGGACTTAATACTATCAAGAAATCAAACAGCCCATATTAATTATTATCAAATTGGATGTATATTTATCTATACGGGTCGTAGCATTGTCTTTTCAGCCCATCACTTTTCCATTCAGTGTTTATACTACACTGGATAGCTGTCTTATGAAAGACGACATATGTAAATTGAAGTGTGTATTGTATAAAACAATGTTAGAATAACTTAATTTTTTATGCATATTAGAATACAAAAAGGAATGTAAAAGTAAGAGTTTTTCATTCAAATAAAAGACATTTCCTAAATAAGGAGAAAATTAATTGCTGACCTCTAGAAATTTATACAGGACATCACAGTTCATAAACTAAATATTAAACTTACCCAAACTTTGGAGACTCAACGTTGCTACAAACAAATTCAATTATATTTAATATATAATGCAGACAATAGATGGTGCTAGTAAAAAACATATATATATATATATTTTTTTTTTATTGTGATCTTTTGAATTAAAATTTTGTTTTCGAATTTCGGGCAAAGACACTTAAGGGATGTACGCTAGCCATCCCTACCAGTGACTAGACTAGAGAAGAAGCAGCTAGTCCACACAATCCACCGCCAAATTCTGGGATACTCTTTTATCAACGAATAATAAGGTTAACTGGAACATAATAAGGAATGTTTCAGGACTGAAAAAGCGAGTATGTCCGGCGAAAGGGATCCAAACACGAGATCGACAGATTGCAGTGTCTAGTGTTCTGACCACAGGGCTATTCCAGGCCCAATTTATTAGTAAAATAATTCAGTAACAACCGACTGTTTTGCTGCTATTACACTTCAGTAATGACTGTCACGTCTATCATGTCCATTCATTTTAATCAAATTTCACAATAAAAGTGTATTCCCTGTTCCTTATAAGTATCACAACGAAACAGCACTAGACATGAAAGTACTCGCACCTTTCAACATCGAAAGTTTTCTCCTAGCAGTTTTGATACCTACTGTACGCCAAGTTATCGATTGTTTAATTTTCTGAAAGTTTTGTTTTGTTTTGTTTTTTGTGGCTCAGTTTAAGCCAGAATTGTGAAAGATTAAGTTTTATTAATCTCGGTCTTTATTCACAAAACTAAGTGGGATTTATATTTTACAACTGGCTTTCAAGGTTCAGCAGTAATTCTCAAGATACATAACAGTAAAAACAATGTTTCGATATTCGTAGGTAGCCCATTGTGTAGCTTTGTGCTTAACGGCAAATAAACAAAAACTTTTATTCTTTGAAACTAAAAATGTAAGGATAAAAGTTAACAGTTGTTTATTTATATTAAAAGTGTTGTAAACCTTCAAAGTTTGCGTTCGTACTGGTTTTCTTGTGATAGAAAATTACTAGCTATTTTCAACCGGAACAAAACCTTCTTCATACAATAAATACATGGGTCAATTGCTCTGTTCAGAAACCCTAGAGTTTAGGCTTATGTGTCCATCCATAATTTTTAAATGCTTATCCGAGGAAGAACAACTAGTCAGCAGTATGTGGCTACTCTCAGCCCAGTACCAATACTGACTGCTACACTTATAATATCCACGAAACTGAAAGTAGGGGGCATACTACGGCATGAACCTCCGATCACTTGACTTGCAGCTCTTTACGCTAACCATTATGCTATCTATGCCTAGCTAAATAAAATATAAATGGGTATAATAACTATAACATAATTTTGTAACCACTTGAAACTTAAGATCTTAATTTGTTAGTGATTCCACACACACACACAAAGATAAATTAACAGTTTTACCTTGCGAGAATACTTTTAATCAACAGTCGGTTTTTCACGCATTAGTTATCAATACGAGTACATATTATGTCCATAGTTTTTCTTTTGAATTAGGTCAGATTTTTAATTACGTGAGTATGTTTCTATCAACGTCTTATGCTAATTATTTGTAAGTTAATTATTAGGTAATTTCCCCAGATATATATAAGTTAAAACAAAAAAAAAGAAGAAGACGTAATTAACCGTGTTAGCCACTGATGTTTGGTTCTTTGGTAATGGGAAAGTTGATTTTATTCGTTGCCACCAGCATCAGAACCAATTTTTAATGTTATAAGCCTTCACACTGAGCCACCATCAGGAAATGTGGTTGTTATCATTTCAGTTTGTCTACTACTGAAGTACATAGTGAGTACTTGAATTAAATGAAGCTCGTTGTTTTTTTACAAACTCTTTCTTTGATGGAACCCATTCTTCACACATATACGCTCATTCCGTTACTAAGACAGCGTCAAGACAAACAGTCAAAGTGTAAAGTTAACTTCTGTTCACGAACACAATAAAAGTGTGAAAAATGTAAGACACCAGCTTCAGATCAACGAATTGTTACAACAGAACTTTTCAAATGACAGATATGGTGTCCACATTTTAACAGTGGCTGTCCACTGGGCCGCTCGGATTTGTTTCTGATTGCACTATATAGTAATTGACTGACGACGTTAGAACACTACTTTGATATCTTTAATGCATTGTTTTATAAAGGAGTTCACATAGGGGAGAAAAAAAATAAACTTCTGGATATTTGTAGCAGGCTATTTAATTGTCTGAAAGTAACTTATTAAAAATGTTTGGTTATACTCAGTGAACTAAAAAAATAATTTATTCATTGTAACAGTTGCAGAAGATTAGGGTAAACGCTTCCTAGCGCCTGTCTAACACGCACTGTATTTACTTCCGCGTTCAAAAATTCTGAAATTCTGTATGACCTCGCTAACATATGGCGAGTGCGCACGCGTCACCTGTTGCTAGGAGACTACTGCGTCCTTCTGTAGCCTCGTGGTGATGCGAGCACGTTTGCTACATTAAAGGGCGTTCAACAGGGCAGACGCACGACTTCGTTACGAAGTTCGTGCCTGGCCCGGTGCCCGCTTTACCTAGGTACCGTTATGTTGACTCTTGCCTTGCAGAAAACTGACAAAAAAAGGCCTCTCCTGCAACTGTGGTAAATCTTCGCACTTAGTGAAGGCTTTAGTCTACAGTGAGAGCGTGGTGTAATGATGCTGTCGTCCCAAGGACAGTTAGGCCCATACTTGGCCTCGGTACCAAGATTTCTTCTACATGACGTGGTGCGGGTATATCGCTGTTCAGCTAGGGCACTTATTTATGAGAAAGCGTGACACTTCACTCCAAGGTTGTTTTGAGTTATAAATGACAGTTTATCCCATATGGCTTGCGTGAAATTGGACGTTTCGCAAGCATATAGGGAAGTTAATTAGATAATTGCAGAAAGTAGTTGCCGTAATAAATAAGTCAAATTGAAAATGTCAGTTCTTACCTGATATAATTTTGTTTGTAAAATACGAAAGCAACTCAAAAAAACATTATTAGTTTTCCTTGAATATGAAACTGTGATGTAACAGATTAATCCTTGCGAAAAGTAAATTATGTTTGATATAAGCACACGTATACATATCAACACGAGAATCGGATTTAGAGATAAAATAAGTATTTGAAAGAGCTTTACCTTAAGATGCTGCCAAATAACTACAGAAATGACAAATATACTCTGTATATACAAGCTACTCAAGAAATTTACGTAAGTGAGCTGTTGCTTCTGGTTCTAAATTTTAATTGTTTTCATGAGTACACCGTATTTGATCTTTTTTTTATTTCCGGTTCAATAAATCAAAAGGCTTTGTAAGAGAAAATATTTTCAAAAAAGTGTCAGACATCAAATGGATCCACCAAACAGTTGTTATTTGTCATGTGACAAAACAATAAACTAAAACATCTTAAATTAGATGGAACTGAAGAAATGATATATATAGTCATATTTACGCTAATTATTGAAGTTTTTTGGCTGGCAAAAGTACAGTGGTGTCGAGGAGTCTTAGGTACCCTTCCTCTTAATATGTTCCAGTAAAAATGCATTACAATTAGGAAAATTTCTCTCAGGATAAACAGAAGATAGTATAAAGTTTAATCGAAAACCATAGGACTCCTATATATGTTTTAATACAAAATTATTGACCTATTCGTATGACAATTTCAATATTCTCTGCATATTTTTTCTATGGCTGTTTTTTTTTTCATTATATTTAAATTGACGAAGAAGTACTACAATCTTTATTCAAAATATTTTTTCAACATGAGGTTATAAGTATTTTAAGAAATTGATCTCAATGTTTATTTGACAGTTCTTTGCGCAAAAACATCCAATGGAGCTTTAAAACAATAAGTAAAAACAGGCATTTCAACATACTCTCAAAAGTATTGGTAAGACTATTAAATAAAATCAATACTTTAAAAGTTTTGGTTTAAATTTCAAAAGCTGGCAAACTATTGGAAGCCGATAGGCCTAACATTTGCGATACAAATCATGCAAACTGCATACGGTTATTCACATTCCTTATTTCATTTTTATCTGAAAAAAGAAAATGTAAAGAAAAATATGAAAAAAAAAACCCAAAACTTCTGCCCTTTACTTGATTTCTATTATAAATGTTAAGCCTATTAAAAATAAATATATTTCAGGAAGTGATAGAGATAGGCTTTAACAACCAATGCGCTACGAAAATAATACGTTATTTTTTAACTTGGTTTTTGATAATTTGATGCAGTAGATGTTTTTGTTTTGAATGAAGCACAGAACTACACAATGGGCTATCTGTGCTCTGCTCATCATGGGTATCGAAACCTGGTTTTTAGCGTTGTAAGTCCTCAGGCCACTGGGGGATTGATGGAGTACAAAGAGCATTAAGTTATGTCGCAAAAAATAATGCACTATAGCATTAAATTGAGTTTAAACTTCTAATTCACTAAATACTTGATGTTGAACTGTGCATTCCCGTGTGAAGCGGCGTGTAGAGAAAGGATTATTCAATGTCGGTTTCAATCGAGGTGTTTGACAAGAGAGTGGAAATAGACGGTTATCAAAGGTAAATACAGTCTTGTATGAACAACTTCATTTTGCCCTCTGGGAACGACTGAACAGTAGTTAATGAAAGTACAGGGTACGTAGGAGAGAGAGAGAGAGAATGATAACGTTTTTCTAGACATACAACAGTTATCTAGTCTCAAAATCTGAGGCTTAGTACAGAGCTAGGCTTAACTGTATCTGATTTTTCAGCTGTTTCGTATGAAAGTATGAAGAATGTCAATATATTTTTGTTAGGCCATTTTTTACGTTAGTCATTCGATTATTTTTTCAGTTCAGCGTTGAGAACATAAATATTCAGGAGTTTTAATTCTCTCCTTGTGTATTTGCTTTTTGCGAATGAAGTTTTTTTCAAGCTTGAATCTCCGGACATCTTATTAACAAAGCAACACCGAGGTCAAATCCCACGTACCTAATATGACATAGTATTATGACGCCACGTCACGAAGTTATCGCTATAAATCGTTATATAGGCGCACGAGGGTAGCACACTGTGGGCTAAAACACAACCATTGTTCATACCTGAGCATCAGGGCTGAAGGTCACGTGACGTCAAACGGACCGGAAAGACTTACAAAGGCGACATTTTGTAGATGTCTGTCTGAAAATTGTCTGTTTTTTATTACAGCTAATACGAATCGTTCATCAAGCTGGCGTCAGTTTCAAGGAAAACAAGATGGGAAACAGGAAATCAAATCCTCGGGGTATATAAAAATCCTGTTCCTACCTCGCACACCGTTCCTCTAGACTTTATTATTTGTCTTTGTAAGGTTGTCGAACATTTTTTGTGAATGTGACTGTTCTTTAATGACGTTGTTATAATCAGTTTTCAGCATAGATCAGGTACACATGCTCTACAGTATTTGTTATAACTCATAATTTGTATTCATACGTTCACTACGCATCTTTAACAGCAAATTTTGTTTTATAATTTGTGCAACAATATGCGTTTTCCAAACTATTCCATTAATTACACAACGACTGCTATGTTTTTATAGCACACACCTCAATGCTAATTTCTTAGGTTATACTCCAATTTCAATGTCGTTGTTTTTAAAGTCTGCTTTTCAATTCTTTTCATAATGATTTGTTTTGAATTTTACGCATCTCCATCACACCAAACATGATCGCCCTTTCAGCTGTGGAGACGTTATAATGTGACGGTCAATCCCATTATTCAATGGTAAAAGAGTAGCCCAAGAATTGGTGGTGGGTGGTAATGACTATTTGCCTTCCCTCTAGTCTTACACTGCTAAATTAGGGACGGCTAATGCAGATAGCCCTTGAGTAACTTCGAAATTCAAAACAAACCAAACTAATTTCGCGCAAAGATACTCTAAAGCTATCTGCGCTAGCCGTCCCTAATTTAGCAGTGTAAGATTAGAGGGAAAGCAGCTAGTCATCACCACCAACCGCCAACTCTTGGGCTACTCTTTTACCAACGAACAGTAGGCTTGACTGATACATTATAACGGCCCCACGGCTGAAAGGGCAAACATTTTTGATGTGATGGGGATTACGAGTCGAGTACTTTAACCACCTGACCATGCAAGGCCTTTTCACAATGTTTCACAGCGATTTCATCGTATTTATTATTATTTTACAACGAATTCAAACGATTTTACTCAACATTTTGTTTTTGTCAAACAATATACTCTAACAAAAATTGCTACATTTTGTTTTCACTAATAAAAACTGTGGTTTTAAATATCACTATAATGCATATATCATTACCCAGATTTTCGTGCATACTTCATAACGACTTTCTAATTTAGTATAATTCAGTTTCTTTCAACACTCTTTATTTAACACAAATAATGTTCTGTAAAATATCTGTCTCTATCGTTGTTCCCCAAGTGGGTTAACAGTAAGTTTGCGGCCTTACAACGATAAAAATTTGGTGTCCAAAAAAACAAAATACGTTTTCAAGATACGGTTTCCCTTAGAATTCCAAATCGTTATAAACGTACAGCATTAGTTCCTGTAAAATAACTGATGATGTCTTCTATTTAATTAAAGACAGTTATAAAATTCTATTTCAAAACATTTTTAGATTGAAATAATTATGAACTCACTAGGAGAAATACGGGAAAAGTTACGAAGGTTAGCGTGATTTTTTAGGAATATTAAAATTATTTTCGGTAAGCTATTAGTTTCTATAAGAGTACAACACAATAATATAGATGAAAGAGCCTATATAAATGCACAGTATAACTATACAGATAAAAGAGCCCGTATAAGTGTACAATACATTTATACAGATAGAAAAGAGTCCATATAAGAGTAAAATATAATTATATAGATGAAAGAGCCTATATAAGATTACAACACAATTATTTATTAGAAAATCTAGTTTTTAAAAGTATAGTATGCTTTTTCTGTAACACTGTAGCGGGAAAGAAAGCGACATAATTTACTTTAAAACTCAAGGTTTAGTTGATTTATGGTTTTTGTAATGAGAACAACGTAAAGATCTGTAAATTAGCAGATTATAATAGAACATTATTTCCTGTAAAATTCTAGTTTCAGTAAAGTAATGTTCTCTGTAGGTGAACAAACCGATAGTCTGTGAAATAGTAGTATCTACGAAAATGAAACAGTTTGTTTAAAAGTATCACGTTTTATGTTTTTTGTATACACTTTTGTACAAACATTAACATTTGGTTTTGCGTAAAAGTATCTTTCCTAATTTAGTGCATGATTTTTAGTATTGCTGTTGCTAAAATATTCACTGATATCTGATTGTAAGCATCCAGAGAATAAAGGTTTACTTCGTGTTCTTTACTAAGCATGTTAAGTAAAATAGTCTCTGAAAGAAAAAAAACATATTTTAAATAAAAATGACAGCTTCTGAAAGAAATAACAGAATTTTGTGAAATATTATTGCAAATAGAGGAAAAAAGTCTACTGTTATTTGGAATAGCAATCCTTAGATGATTGAGTCCAGATTCATATAAATTGGTAACCTTTAAAGAAATCACTCAGATTTTCTGCTCAAAATAAAAGACTGCAAACAATTTTGGAAATATTTTGCGTAACATAAAATACTATGTAATTATTTTATGTAAAATAAAAAGTTGTAGGAGATAACAGAGTTAATGCCAGTAAAATATAAATCTGTAGGCAACCGCACAACTATATTGTGAATGTTTTACATTCTAGATGAATACACCACAACGTTGAATAATACAGGAGCGATCTGTATAAGACTACGACATAGTTTCATATAAAAAGTGAATTTCGGGTTGAATATACTATAGTATATATAAACTGACTTGTTCTGTCTTAAATACCTTCATTTGAGAGATGTGGTTATTTGAGACAGAACAAGTCAGTTTATATATACTGTGGGCCACGTTTATAATCAGTCGTTAGATGATATAATCGGGTAACCTGTCCTATTTTTTAGTTAATTCAATGTTAAGCTCTCTGAAGGTCATAAAATCGCTCTTATCGATTAAGGTGTTGGCAAGGCATCAAATGAGGTTCCAGGTATGTATGTTTTATGTATTTAAATCAAGAGGCTTATTTAAATGCTCACCCACAACTACAATGGTTTTCTGTTATAAATGCTCAACCAAAAATCCAACAATGTAATAACAGACAGTATTCTGAGTCAGAACAAAATGTGATTCAGCTATATGCGTGAAATAGTATGACTGTACTTAATCATATGCCAAGGTATATGTATTTTCGAACATCAGATTCACTTCTTCAAAAAAAAAAGTAAGATATTTGAGTCCATTCATGTTGTTGCATTTCATCACCAAAAAAGTCACATTCGAATCAAATGTTGCACTGAACATAGCAACTGCCTCTTGTTGAAGCAAGAAATGTTGACTCAACTGCGAAAAGTAAAAGCACCTAATGGCGTTGCTTCCGCTTTAGTAATAGTTTGGTAATAGTTTAAGTTACTTTCCAAGACTGCGTTGTATATAGACTAAAATGAAATAGCATTTGACTTTGTGTTTTTTCTGATTTCTATCATCTGAAAGCTCGACCCATATGTATGAAAAACTTCTACCATTCGCTATCAAGTAGAATTACAATTATAATTATATAATATTAAAGTTGAAATGATCGGCAAAACGGCCCTGAAGACAAAATAAGAATGTTATCTTTCGATGCGCAAAACATTTATGCATTATGACAATGAAGAACATAAAATTATGTATATTAATAGATTACTAAGTTTGTGACTTGCGTTTAAGTGTAAATTTCCAGTTATGATAAAGTTTGCATTTTTATTTCTTGATCAATGTACATAATTTAACAGATACCACTATTTATTTGTGCAAAATCATTATGTTTGGTGTATTTTAGCAGTATTTCTTCTCGTGTCTTTTGCTGTCGCCTTGTTTTATAAATGTAAGCATACATATGAGTGTTTGAATTTAAAACAAACTAATGGGTTATAATAGCGTAGACTTTATTTTATTTAATTTACTAAAAAATCAGGATGCTTTTCCTTTTACCACACGAAGTCTTAGCAATTACTTTCGTAAATTGTCCTAGCTACTCAGTAAAAAAGTTTCACACAAAACATAAAGACACTGTTACTTACAGAAACTTTAACTGAATAAGAGATATTTTACCATCAGTGTTCAGTCCTTAAGTTCAATCTTTTTTTTTTAAATTGGCTGAACTAATTATTCTAAACATTCTATCATTTAGTCTTTTTTTTCTTTTAAATTTTAAGTGTATAAAAAATTAAGGTAAAATAGCTGAAAATTACACTTCTGATGTGTAGTAACAAGTTTTACCTTATTCGTATAAATATAAGTCATAGACGAGTTTGATTTTTAATTTAACTCATATTCGGTAAACAATGAAATGCGATGGTGGTTTGTTTAAGGGTCTGTTTTAACACTGCATCAAGGTAAAGAACTCAAATTAATCGCAACACCAAAATTTAGTCTACCACCTTTTTAGATCATAAGATGCTAATTCTGTGTATATAATATGGTTTATTAAATATTTGTTCTAATATTACTGCTTTACTCGAGTAGTAAACTGTTTAATATCCAACAAAAAAAAACTTAAACACTAACAGTACGCTTAAATTTTCATTTCTGAATTATTGTTGAATTATTAAAGATCTCCGTACGGTAATCCGAGGGTCGCGGGTTCGCGCCCGAGTCGCGCTAAAACATGCTCGCCCTCCCAGCCGTGGGGGCGTATAATGTTACGGTCAATCCCACTATTCGTTGGTAAAAGAGTAGCCCAAGAGTTGGCGGTGGGTGGTGATGACTAGCTGCCTTCCCTCTAGTCTTACACTGCTAAATTAGGGACGGCTAGCACAGATAGCCCTCGAGTAGCTTTGTGCGAAATTCCAAAAAACAAAAAAACAAACAGATCTCCGTACGAATAAATATTTGTATTAAATTAATAGTTTTATGTGGTTATTGCTGTTAATATTTTTGAGTAGCTGATTGATACTTTTAAACTATTTTGTTGTTCATTTGTATTTGATATTTCTTGATATTTCGACATCATATGAAACAAATTTTATAGCTTCACTAAATTGTTTGCGATCATTGTCGCCACGTGCGACCATGTTCTATTTCAATAACTTGACAATAACTCTGCAGCATAGTTGTCCCCCGCTAGTAGAGCAGTATGTCTTCGGATTTACAACGCTAAAAATCAGGGGTTCGATTCCCCTTGGTGGGCTCAGCAGATAGCCCGATGTGGCTTTGCTATAAGAAAACACACACTGCAGCATAGTTTCTGTTATAAAAGACTCCGTCTTATAACTTTCATGACCTAGGCAGTTGTGTTTCACTGTATGTTTTCCATAAGTATGCGTAAACATGAATTTTCGAGATCTCGTGTCCATAGCGCGATCGCACAGAAATCCATAGGCGCCGCTGCGGGGCGACTTGACTAGTGTGTTTTCGTATGATATAGCACAATACCCTCATTATTCTCCAGTTGCCTGAGTGTGATATGGTTGAACAGAAAGCATGACTGTAATCCTTATCTTGGTGAACCTCGTGCCCTGTTAGTCTTGTTTACAGACAGTTATCTTTTATGATTATGTTGAATACTTTTGACTGGAGCACATGGATGGCTTTTGCCACTGATCTTTGTGATTGAGTATTCGTACCTGCTACAAAACTCTGCTATTTGTTTACCACGTTTGAGTTACGATATCTTGCAGGTTTCTTTCTATATGGTCCTAAGTTTCAGATTGATTCATATTTGATGGATGTTCTTCTCATGTAAAATCTAAAACCCAGTTTATGATGTAAATGTATGAATATTTTGGGTTGGAAAATTACCGTTCCTCAAAATATTCAATTTGGGTGGTATTAATTTACTTCTCGAGAGGATCCCATTAAAGAGAAGATAACAAAGCAAACCATCAACTGAAAAACTATCTTCAAATCCTACTTAGGACATTATATTAGTTAACAGCCAAAATATCTGTCCCAAGTGACGGGAAAGGTTTAAGTTAATCTATAAATCAAAATTATTTTGTGAACTTTAAAAGGTTAATGGTGTTGCACCCTAGGTTTCACTCAAAGCCAGAGCCCTGCGACACTTATACCATCGAACACGATAAGTGTGTGCATGTTTTCTTACAGCAAAGCCAATCGGGCCATCTGCTGAGTCCACCGGAGGTTATCAAAACTCTAATTTTAACATTGTAAATCCGTAGACTTACTGCTGTATTAGCCGGAAACCACAAAACGAAAAGTAATTGTTGAACATTTCAGTCATGCTAAGAACCGCTCAACAATAACTTAAATCTACGTTTATATTAAGTTACGTCACATTTTAAAATGTGAATGAGTTTGTTTAATACTTAACAGTTTAGTGTAGAATGTCCTGCTTGCAAAATAATATTTAGCGTCAAAATTATTCATATCTGTTCTCCCATCATTTCAAAAGTGAATGTTGTCTGCAAGCACAACTTTTCTAACAAGAGGCAGACGAAAGTTCGGACAGATTCCACTATTCACAATATAAATATGTATATAATTAAATGGTTTTGTTTACTTAAGAAACTTTATGTATAAAACAAATAATTCTGAATTTGTTAATAATTTGAAGACTTTGTCGAGATACCCAAACCCTATTTATGTTTCTGACATCGCTATACTATGAAATTGTGGTTTCGCTACTCATACCTATGCTTAGATACAAAACAACTCATTTAAAATTGTGTAGCTGAAGTTTCGTAGTGCGTTACAAAAAGCCATCTTTGCAAACAAAATATCACATTTTTTTGCATTTATATATTTATATAATCTGTTTTCAAATGTTCTTACGAGTACAGGAATTCAAACAAATGCAGTATCAATATTAGGAACTTAATTTCCTATATATTAAATAAATTGGCCCGGCATGGTCAAGTGTGTTAAGACGTGCGACTCATAATCTTAAGATCGCGGGTTCGCATCCCGGTCGCGCCAAACATGCTCGCCCTTTCAGCTGTGAGGGCTTTATAATGTTACGGTCAATTCCACTATTCGTTGGTAAAAGAGTAGCCCAAGAGTTGGCGGTGGGTGGTGATGACTAGCTGCCTTTCCTCTAGTCTTACACTGCTAAATTAGGGACGGCTAGCACAGATAGCCCTCGAGTAGCTTTGTGCGAAATTCCAAAACAAACAAAATTAAATAAATTAAAAACTATTTCTATCTTTCTATTTCTATATACCTTTTTATATATATTGTATTACAGTGTTTAGAACTGTTCGTCCAAAGTGTTCTTGGTATGTACAGCATTTCATTTCTCTCTTTTGACGTCGACTTCAGGTAGTAAACATTGAAATTGCTGCCAAAATCAAACCATTTATCTTTATCCATATGATCTTTGAGGGACCCACCTGAATTTCTCAACCAGATTCGTTAAAAAATTAGTTCGATCAGTTCTTCAGAGTTGGCTGTGTGGTCAACACCAGTTATGCAGATAGATGACCAATTTTACTTTATGTAGATATACAGCAAAAGTACCCACTGCACGCAAGGCATTTCACGGATATGGAGCGAAGGTGTGCGTGCGTGTGCGAGATGGGGCCTGCAAATGTAATGAATACAAGCGATTAGAGGAAATGGAAACTGAGGCAGTATTAAAGCGAAAACCTGAAATAATTTTAGTAAACGAATAATATAATCCAAGAGGTAAGGACGTAGTGCACAAACCATGTGCCTGGCTGATTATCCCTAGAAGCTTGATATTTGTATGATTCTTTTAATAAATGTCTTTGAAATTTCAACCAGTTACTCATACGAATTTGTGATGTCGAGATACAAAACAGATAACTTTGCTATCACTCTAAATAAAAACAGTAATGCCTAGCGTGTAGTCTGATCACTAACATTTTACATCAGTTGTGAGTCTAATAACCTCAATGGTACTAAATATTTTTGTTAGATTAATTTATAATCGTATCAAGTATTGAAAGAATAAATTATTACAGATAAAATGGCACAGATGTGTATAAAATTTATTATAAGAGAACATAATACATTTTGTTTATTTCTCTATCTATTGCACCTTTCATTTGTATAGCGCTATTTCAGATAAATTAAATATGATTTAGAAAGGGTATTTTGGAGGGATCGAGTTTTTCGTCATTTTTATAAGTTGTATTTTTCGTGTGGGTGTGAATTATTGTGACTTTTTCACATTATTGATTTACTCAATTTTACATCTTCAATGATTGCATATTTCTGTACATAAAATACAATTGTACTGGTCTACGCATGAATAAAATTTGATAATTTTATTTCATATTTTTACATTACTAACTTTTAGAAAACCAAGGTTATTTTTTGTAACGTGAAGCTGATTAAATAGAACAAGATACTTACTTAGATAAAAGCAAAAAAACACAAAACAGTAATGAGTATAACTAATTAAATAGTTATGGTCTTCGTTACTTCACAAAACTATTTTCTGTTATTTGCATAAAATTTGGACCTAACTTAAGGTTAAAAAAACAAGTTTACAAATTTTGGACTTTAAAACTGGAAACGACACATGTTTCAACTATGTGGCAATATTAAGACAAAAATGTTAAAATATATCCTATTATTATCCAACATATCCTATTATTTCGGATTTATTAAGCCTTTACGCATTTAAACCGACAAAAGTGATATCTAGAATTTTTCTTTAGACAACTCTTAAGGTAATATAATTTAAGTTAGAGACACGTGTAGGTTTCCTGATGTCTCAACGATAAGTCCTACTTTTATCACGGTCAAAATCGGTTTTCGATGCCTGCGATGAACAGCCAGACAGATTGATTAATGCATAACTTTGCACTTTATAAACAACAAAGCCAAATACGTAAATTTTATTAATTTTTGAGATTTTTGTTAATACACCTTGATATTCACTTCACCAAGTCTGTACTTACGAATAAAAGCTGTAGCAATGGCACCACCAACATCACAAAACATTAACAAATGGCTTTAAACACAAACGCAAAAATATATTTCTGTACATAAAATACAATTGTACTGGTCTACGCATGAATAAAATTTGATAATTTTATTTCATATTTTTACATTACTAACTTTTAGAAAACCAAGGTTATTTTTTGTAACGTGAAGCTGATTAAATATATATGATTTTACTTACAGATATTATTTAGACACTACAGTAAATTGTAATTTTGCTATCCATTCTAACAAACAGTTTGACAAAAGACCACTAAGAAACAACTAAAAATATAACGGGATAAAATGTTTGCTACCATACCTCCTGCTCATCATGTAGAACCAACGAATCCATTCTATCATTCCATGTTGGCTGAATGCCATCTACCAACTAATCTCTCGTCTTCGTTTCCATCTTCTGATCAATGGCTTAACGACTCTTTTTCTTTTTTTCTTTTTTTTTGCTGAGCCATCGACTCATTCGACTATTATTTCTGTTCCTTCGGTTTTGTTCAGTGGTACAAAACTATGTTGGTATATGGCAGAAGCAAATTTCGTCTAGAAACTCTGTTAGTGTGTCTGTCAAGATGATTGTATATAAACGTTTGTGTGTGTGTAATGAGGAATGGCTCACTTTTCTGCTTTGTAAGGCATGCTTTAAAATTCTAAACTATAACAGTAAAGATGTGCGTCCAGTTTTCTAAATTCGTTAAGACTGTTGTTAACAGGCGACAAAACAAGCTTCTAACACTCCAGTTGTTATCATTATTCATTTTTGTGGGTTTCACAGTTTTTGGTTTTGTCGATTCATTTGTTTTTAAGATCAAAAGATTTATATCACAGTCATTAAAATTCTAAGTAAAACGTCGTGCTAAAAACACACCTTTTTGCCCTAAATGATAACATTTAATTTGTTTATTTTTTAATTTCGCGCAAAGCTACACGAGGACTATCTGCGCTAGCTACCCCTAATTTACCAGTGTAAGACTAGAGGGAAGGCAGCTAGTCATTACCACCCACCGTCAACCCTTGGGCTACTCTTTTACCAACGAATGCTGAGAATGATCGTAATATTATAACGCCCCACAGCTGAAAGGGTTAGCATGTTAAGCGGCATGGGGTTTCGAACCCCAATCCCTCAGATTGCGAGTCGAGCACCGTAACCACCTGCCATGCCAAGTAAAGTTAGCCACATGACCATGTTGGATCTTATAAGATGTACACACACAAAAATTGAATATTACAAAAAATTACAAATTATTTCTCTTTCCAAAATCACATAAAATATTCGAAAATTATGTATATTATATATTGTGTACAGGTACATTGTTTTATTGCTTATTGGAGCATTAAAGATGATAGTGTAGTTTCAAATATTGATGAATCAGATGATGTTTTGTAGGTGAAAAAAATCGACATATACAAGTTAATTTGGCCCGACATGGCCAGGCGGTTGAGGTGTTCGACTCATAATCTTAGGGGCGTAGGTTCGAATTTCCGTCAAACCAAACATGCTCGCCCTTTCAGCCGTGGGTGCGTTATAATGTTACGATCAATTCCACTATTCGTAAAAGAGTAGCTCAAGAGTTGGCAGTGGGTGGTGATGACTAGCAGCCTTCCCTCTATTCATACACTGCTAAATTAGGGACGGCTAACGCAAATAGCCATCGTGTAGCTTTGCGCGAAATTCAAAACAAACCAAACCAAAACCATTTTCTAAAATGTTTTTGTTTTTTTAACGTACAATACAATGAAAAAAATATTTAACTACCGATTGTTAAGGCTACTTTTTTATAAATTCGCTCAACAATTTGAAATATGTTATTATTCACAGTTCTAATAGAGTTTCGTTTCTTTAAATGTATAATGTAGTTCAATATTATTTACTATTGCCAGTTGCAACACTATCTGAATTTCGTAGTGTATAAAATATAGTACAATTTGCAATATTTCATTATTACGAACCGTAACTGTTAGTTTTATTTTTAATTTTGGAAGGCTAGAGGATTAACATTTGCAGTTGAACAAATTAGAGGATTTTTTGTTACAATTGAAATTTAATATATAGCTGTTGTTAACAATACATTTTTACCATATCCTCCAACTAATACACGATTAGGGCTGTAGGCTATTCAGGGTTTTCAACACTGTTTGTTTGTTTTGAATTTCGCGCAAAGCTACTCGAGGGCTATCTGTGCTAGCCGTCCCTAATTAGCAGTGTAAAACTAGAGGGAAGGCAGCTAGTCATCACCGCCCACCGCCAACTCTCGGGCTACTCTTTCACAAACGAATAGTGAAATTGACCATCACATTATAATGCCTTCATGGCTGAAAGGGTGAGCATGTTTGATGTGACGGGGACTCGAACTCGCAACCTTCGGGTTATGAGGGGAATGACTTAACCACCTAGTCATGTTTGGCCCAACACATCATCATTTTATATGCATTTTTAAATGCTTTAGCGACCTGAATTTTGATTTTTACATGCTTCTCTTTTTTAATACTCTTATTTCTTTAAGTATACAAGATGGTAATTCGTGATCTTGATTTACATTTGCTCATAAGTTTTAAATTTTGGCTTTTTTAATTCTTGTTTTACTTTTAATTTGATTCGTGTTTTCCTGAAATAGTGAAAATATACTACATTAACATACATGATACAAAATTATAGATATAAAGTATCCAAAGAATGTACCGAACATCAATTTTTGTCAAAATAATCTAGCAGCTAAACTAGAAATTAAGCAAACATTTACTGGCCTTGAACATTTGAAATAATTTGTGTAATAAAGTTTAATTTAAATGTACAACATAGTTTAGAATACTTAGTTTTTGTAGCCTAACTGCTCGGGTTTTAAATGCACAAGATGGCTTAGAATACGTGTACCTATCTCTCAATTTATTATCAGTATAAACTATAATTCAAATGTTAACATATTTTTTGTTATCTTTTGATGGCAAAGAAGCCGATGGAACCGTGGCTGAGTTTGCACAAAGTCCTAGATGAACATCCCTGAGGCTGTATGAGATAGTACAAAAACACAGAAGACCAAAAAGCGACCAAACAATACGGGACAAAATTATACTGTTGTGCCTTGATAAACTATTGGAGCGTGAAAACAAGGTGAAATGGTCCATAATTTTTTTTGACAATCCTGTATGTGTGTTTTTGTGTTTTCATAGTTATTGCTGTGGACGTATATCTGATTCCCTTGGTTAATATAACATTAAGCTCTTTGATCTAACGTCACAGATTAAATCTTTTGACAAACATGGCCGTTCTGGAAAGTTCTGTGCCATCATATTCTTAAGCAATAAATGCTTCTATTGGAAGTATAATAAGTCCAGTCATTTTGACGGACCTATACCATAACATAGAGAAACAAAACTTTGATTTATTTGTAAAAATTTCAAGCACGTAATTACTTTCATGCAAATTCTTCTAATTTTGAGAAAGTTTTAAATGAGTTTATAATAAACTGTAGATGTGAGGAAAATCTTCTTGATATTAGACTGGACTTGTGTAGTCCGTTCCCTGCCCTTTGGTCATTGATAATCATATCAGTTGCGATGAAATCTCTTATAAGTTCATGTGTAAAGGACTGGTGATTTTCAATTGCCATGTGTCCAGGTAACATTCATTATTTGTTGAAGATTATTTTCCGTGGAACTGGTGATTCAGTGTCATCAACAGCAGATCAGTGTAATAATAACAAAAAAAGTTCTTCCCCTTCATTAAGAATTTTTAGCATAGATAGAATTAGCATTACAATCTATACTGCACGAAACTTCCATCACATATATATTTAGCGAATAAGTCACTTGTTCCCCATGAAAACGCTGAATGTTTCACAACCCATCTGAAAAGAGCTTTTGTTTGTTTATTGTTAAATGCAGATACATCCTGGGCTATCTGTGCTGTGTCCAACACAAGTATTGAAACCTGATTTTTAGCAATGTAAGCCCTCAAATCTGTCGTTGATCCATTGGGTAGCAAAAGGGGAACAAAACACATAGTTAGAAGATGGGAAAAAATTGAAAAACTTGTCAAACATCTCTGTACCCTTTTATCGAGGTGAAGTGTGAGACCAAAATACACTGAAATAAAGGTATCTTATTAACAGTATGTCTGCCACGTCTGAAAACAGTCGCTTGCATTAACTTATGCTGATGAAATTGTACTTTAGTAATAGAGAAATTTAAAAGCCTTTGTTGCTGTTTAAGGAATTGGAAATTTGATCATTGATGACTTTGTTTTTGAATTTCGCGCTAAGCTACGCGAGGGGCTGTCTGCGCTAGCCGTCCCTAATTTAGCAGCGTAAGACTAGAAGGAAGGTAGTCAGTAATTACCACCAACTCTTGGGCTAGTCTTTCACCAACGAATAGTGGGGGTTGACCATCACTTTATAATGCTCCCACAGTTGAAAGGGCGAGCATGTTTGGTGTGATAGGGATTCGAACTCGTGGCTCTCAGATTACGAGTCGAGCATCTTAACTACTTAGCCATGCTGGGCTTCATTGATGATAGTTTAATATTTCGGTACACTTATATGTACAGATAAAAATTCAAATATCTGCTAAATGCAGGCTCCAGCATTGTTATTCTGAGTAATATTATAAACTGACAGTACAGATACAAATACACAAGGGAAGAATAAAACAACCTTTATTAACAGTAATATTTGTATTGAACGTAAACAAGTCCATTATCTCATAATACTTTAATTAATTATGTTAATCATTATTCCAAAAGGCATATACAAAGGAGAGATTGCTTAATTCATATCAACTTGCACGAATATCTGTACCACCTCTTGAGATAGTATTTCTCCACCACATAAAGTAGACACGGACAAGTTGTAACCTACTCCAAACTTCTTTGGTATAGCCGTTTCCTTTTTTATCGTTTACCCGAACAAAATGATTCGTTCATGTTTGCAACCTTTTTTGGATACAGTTAACGTGGGCTTCATTCAGTACATGCAGAATAGCTACCTTTACGTAAGTTTAGAAAACTTCATGAAGGTGCTTTACTAAAAATGTGCTTTAAACTTGTTATGGAATGGAGAAATTAACAAATTATTTCAACTGTGGCCACTCCCTTTCTTTGTTTCAAGTTTTATTTTCCACATCCTTAAAATTAAAATTAAACATTAATGTCCAAATTAGTGAGTTTAATTCCAAGTCATAATATGCAATAATAACCTCCATAACATAACTCCATCTTAACCCAATGTAAAAATAAGAAATGGTTTCATCACAAAGGCTTCAATAACCAGTTAAAGGGAAATATATTGTTGTTGTTTTGAATTAAGCACAAAGCTATACAATGGGCTATCTGTGCTCTGCCCACCACGGGTACCAAAACCCGGTTTTTAGGTTTGGAAGTCCGCAGACATACCGCTGAGCCACTGGGGGCAGGGAAATATACAATAAACGGAACTTAAAATCATAAAATTTAAGTGCAGTATTCAAAATAAAATAAAACTAAAATATATTAAAATACAAAACTCAAATCAGATTGAATAAAAATTGTAAGACAAAATTCACATAAATACGAATAAAATTAAACAACAAAAATTACAAATCAAAATATAACTGAAACGATTTGTTTGTTTGTTTGTTTTTGAATTTCGCGCAAAGCTACTCGAGGGCTATCTGTGCTAGCCGTCCCTAATTTAGCAGTGTAAGACTAGAGGGAAGGCAGCTAGTTATCACCACCCACCGCCAACTCTTGGGCTACTTTTTTACCAACGAAAAGTGGGATTGACCGTCACATTATATAACGCCTCCACGGCTGAAAGGGCGAGCATGTTTGGCGCGACGGGGATGAGAACCCGCGACCCTCAGATTACGAGTCTCACGCCTTAACACTCTTGGCCATGCCGAGCCGCTAACTGAAACGAACTGTCAATAACACATGTGTGTATATATATATATATATGACATTAGCAGGGCCCGGCATGGCCAAGCGCGTAAAGCGTGCGACTCGTATTCTGAGGGTCGCGGCTTCGCGCCCGCGTCGCGCCAAACACCCTTGCCCTCCCAGCCGTGGGGGCGTTAATAATGTGACGGTCAATCTCACTTTTCGTTGGTAAAAACGTAGCCCAAGAGTTGGCGGTGGGTGGTGATAACTAGCTGCCTTCCCTCTAGTCTTACACTGCTAAATTAGGGAGTGCTAGCACAGATAGCCCTCGAGTAGCTTTGTGCGAAATTCCAAAAACAAGCAGACATTAGCAACAGATAAATTATTGAGAAATAAATAAAATGAAAATTCCAGCTTGATTCCACATCATTTTAGTAAATTGCAGTTATAAAAAAGGAAATGTGACCATTGAACATTCAAATTGAAAATACTAAATACAATTAAATCGAAAACACGTCGTAAATTAATAAGAATTAACAACGAAATACATAGAAGTCATAAAAATTGTCAAATAGAAAAAAAAAACAATTCACATAAAAGTGAATATTCATGGAATGCATGTGTAGTCTACCTACCCAGCAGATCTAGCTACTGGCATAGGTTACAGAAGCACCAGGATATTGTGTTTATCGTTCATTACTTTTCATCAACAGAAATTAATTTTTTTTAACAGTCACTCTTGTTGGTTGTGATGGACGCATCATGTACAATAAATACTTGATAAGCCAGAAACTTGAAAAATACATTGCTGACAGCTGGCCACGATGTTGTTTGGCTTTTGACGCTTCCATGATGTGTTGAGCTGGTCTTCAGGTCTTGTGTGGTAGTTCACTTTTGTTTTTTAATGAGTGCTATAGGCTGTCAACTTCTACAATCTTAAAAATCACGCACAGGAAGGAAAAAAGCACAGTAAGTAATGCTCGTATGTTTGAATGTGCAATTGGGCGATTGCAAGCTGGATGATAGTGGGCACATGCGCGTATCTTAATTAATAGATACTGACCTTATGATATATAATTCAGCAGGATTCATAGGATCACTACTCCGGACTGACCATATGTTTTGTTCAGCTACTACATGAAGAACATTATATTTCTCACCAGTGCCTATTGCTTTAGCATAACCTAAAACCACTGAAGTAGTGAAAAACTGGTAAAAGGGTTCTTTTGTTTGTAACTAAATTTTACACTAACTTGGGGGTTAAACAGCACTCGATTTCCGGTTTGCTTTACGAAACAAGGTAAATATAATTTGAATTAATAAGTAAAATTACGTTTGAGTTCACATATAAATCCAATTATATTTGCGAAATTACTAAAAATATTACATAGTAAAATTACAAATAAGTGTTATGAGCAAATTATTGTTCAGAAATAATATTTAGACAAAACATTCAATATTATTTCTCTAGCAGTTCCGGTATTTCTTTTAATGAGAAGTTACGACTGTTCCACTTTAGACCCAAACAATATATACATTCTTTACCTGCAGTAAGAAAACAAAGAACTCACCGTATTTAACGTTCATTGCAGCATAACCTAATAACTATAGTTTGTACAAATATACAACAGCTCAATGTTTCATGCAAAATTATTTTTTTTTCTCTTTATTTATCCCACCTCAATGAGGGGGTATGAACAAAAAATACAACAAATAAAACAGAAATTATTGGATTAATATGGAATGAAAATTAGACAGATTACCATGCTGGACTTTACCACAAAGTGAATAAAAGTCAGTAAAAATTAAAAGTGGTAATTATGAACAGCAGGTAATCTACTAAAAATGACAATTTATACATATAAAACATTAGCAAGAAAAATGAAAAGACAGTTCAATTAAAGAAGAATAACTTATCTTAACAAAGGACATAAGTAATAACCCTGGGCACCTTGGTTTACCAAGGTGCCAACATAAGAATACATATAATAAAATACATTTAACGAGTTATGCAACAAACATCTATGATAATGGAGATAAACATATTTGCGTACACGTACTTTAAACATTGAACGTAAATGAATGTCCCTATGACTTGCCAAACAAACAGAGCGAGCAGAGCATATAACCTCTCTTGTCAAGCTGGTAAACAAACGAAAAATGTTGCAGCACCTCCTGGGTAACGTAGGACTATATCCCACCAATTGGCATCTCCTCCATACCCAGTTGGAGATAGGGCAACCGAGATAGTACGCCAATAATTGATATACATATTGCCACAAAGGCTGTACAAAAGGACAGAGGAAAAACAGATGTTCTATTGTTTCCCGCGCCTGTGAACAGAAAGTGCACAGCCCCGTGGGATGTCTGTCCATGTGTACCAGCTTAACATTTGTGGTTATCGCCCGCAACCACACTAAATAATCCACATCACAAACATGAAACCCAACAAAAGAAGAATAAGTGTTTTGTCTGATGCGTTTCCAATCTCCAGGAGGAACAATATCCCCCCAGTAGAATGGAGCAGAAACATTTGTAGCAAATGAACACTGTAAATGAAAGACCAACTGCTTCAGGGATAACCCCTGAAAATGAACTTGGGTATCAGTGTGGTCCAGAAAGTATAAATCCACTATACGTGAGGTCGATGGTAATGGAGCCGTCTGGGTAGATAAAAACTCCAACCAGTCTGCAGGCAACGCCCGCTTAAGCATATTAAAGTGTGAAGTAATAGCGCGGACATTGGCTGAAGGATCAGCATCTGTACATATTTCTATCACTGCCTTGACAGGAAGAAAACCATGGAGCACCTCATACAACAAATGTCGGACCTGAGTTAAACCTGCAGTGATAAATTCAGGAAAATTTAACGTGCGGTGCCGAACATCAACAATAGCTGGATTGTAAAACAAAGATTCATCAAAAATATGTGAAGAAAGAGGTGCTGGAACGAGCCCTTTATCCCCAAGAAGAACCTTCCATGCTTGAAACATTTCCTGAATATACAAAGGCAACAATTGCACAAAACGTGGCAAAATACGGCACTGAAAAATCCGAAAACCCAAATGTAGATTCCCATAACAAGAAAAGAAACCAGAGAGAATTTGTCGCAAGTTGGAAGGACAAGAAACATCCAAACAACGCTGCAACAATTTCAAACGGAAAGCAAGTTTACGGGCATTAACATCAACCAAGTTGATTCCCCCACAATCATAATGCCGTATCAGAATACCATATGCCACTTTATGTATACCTCCCCGCCAAATAAAATCCAGTATACATTTGCGAAAACGTGCCTCAAACTGTTTTGGCAATGGAAGAATCTGCAAAGGGTACCACAATACCGATGCCACCAACGAGTTCACCACAAGAGATTTTCCCTTAAGTGACAAAGAACGAAATCGCCACGACACTAAAATGCGAGATATTCTGCGCAAAACACCTTGCCACGTATCTTGCAGCATGACATCGAAATCTGAGCAGAAGACGATGCCCAAAATCCTTATAGGATCCGTGGAAAATTCTTAATTCTCCCAGGAGAAGGTCTGCAGAAGAGGCCAAACACCCAACCCACAAACCCTTACTCTTCATCCAATTAATCCTCCCACCTGTAGCTCTACAAAAAGAGTCGCATACATTCAATACGTGTGGCAAAGAAGAGGCATCCCGTAAGGTCAACGTGGTGTCATCAGCGTGCTGATAAATAAGGGATGGCTTGTTAAGGAACACATCACCCCCTAATCCAGTAATAAAAGCATTTTGAGCTAACATGTTGTGCAATGGCTCTACACTGAGAGCATACAGTAAAGCCGACATGGGACAGCCCTGTCGAATACCCCGAGTTACAGCAAAACCATCAGTCAGAAACCCATTAAACTTCACACAGCTAGATATAGACGTGTAGCAAAGACGAACCCAATGAACAAAAGTAGAGCCAAACCCCATACGCAGAAGAAGTTGAAATATATAGTTATGGTCAACCCGATCAAATGCTTGCATCTGATCGAGCCTCAGAAAGATCCCACCCTGACCAGTTCGCTCTAACGATTGCAATAGCAAAACAAGAGTTAACGGAGTATCAATAACATCCCGTCCAGGTATACAACCGGATTGGTCAGCTGAAACTAAACTTGATATCACGTTTGAAAGGCGTCGAGCCAGCACTTTCGCCAAAAGCTTATAGTCTGTACAAAGCAATGTCAAAGGCCGGCTGTTAGCTGCCAACCGTCGATCTCCCCCTTTCGGGAGAGGAACAATCACCCCAGAACACATAGAATGGAGCAACTGTGGAGAGTGGAAAAGGTCAGATAAGAGAAACACAAAATCGTCAACAAAATGAGGTAAAAAACATTTGTAAAATTCCGACGTAAAACCATCAAGACCAGGAGATTTGTTAACGGGTAAACTGTCAAGTGCAGCGATAACTTCTGAGACCGTGAATGGAGCATCACACATCTGAGCTTGTTCGTGGGTGAGAGTTTTGTCAACAAATGTGAGTACGAAATCGATGTCTTCCTGCAAAACAATATCTGCTGTGTACAGCACTGAATAATATTGGTGCAGAACAGCAGCGATATCATTCACATTGAACACCTCCACACCCCCATCATTGAGCATGGAATGAAACTCAATTCGACTCTGACGGACCTTTTCCATACGGAGAAAGTAAGAGGTAGACCTCTCACCCTCTTCAAACCAACGAATATGGGAACGAATTCTCGCCCCCTCTATCGCATCGTGATCCAAAGTCTCCAATTCGACCTCAAGTTCATACAATTTTTCCTTGGACCTTCTCGGGCAATTCGACAGCTTTCAAAGCTCACGAGCGATTGATGACGCTAGGTGACATTTGCGAGATCTGGATGCTCTTGCTCGAAGTAGCGAATATCGCTTGGTAAGGTCCCGAATCGCGCATTTCAATGTTTCATACCATAAGAGTTTATTTGTCCAATATACTGACCAAGTACGACTTCTGGCGATTAACAGCTTTATGGTTTTCACATAGTCAGGATCCCTCAACAATTGGTTATTAAAATGCCAGAAATTAGGACCTCTGAGAATTGGTTGCAGAATAAGTGCAAAGCTTAATAAAGCATGATCAGTATTAGGGAACCACGTAGTATGTAAACGTTGGACAGTCCCCTGCAATGTGGATGAAAGTAAAACCTTATCAATACGAGACGACCTCATCTCGCCATTAACAAAGCGTTTCCACGTGAAACTAGGGGTAGTCGGCGACGAGAGAGAATGTGCATCAATTAAACTGGAGGGATTGCAGCTAGTCACCACCCACCGCCAATTCTTGCGCTACTCTTTTACCAACGAATAGAGGGATTGACCGTCACATTATAACTCCCCACGGCTGAAAGGGCGAGCAAGTTTGGTGTGACAGAGATTCGAACCCGCGACTCTCGAATTACGAGTCGAGTGCCTTAACCACCTGGCCATTCCAGGCATCGACTGTCTTAGTTGTGTATCTTACCAGTTTCACTAAAATTGTGTCACCTCTCATCTAGATAGATCAAACAATTATCACAAGACATCAGACAAGCTTTCTGTTACTGAATAACATACGAGTATGATCGCTCAGAAAGTAAGAGTTGCAATGCACTTTCGGCTGTTGATTTTTCAATGATGCAAATGTCCCATTCCTATAATATTTAAATAACATTTACTAGATAAATTGCCGATATCTACTAAAAACCAAAGCAATAGACAGCTAGAAAGCTAGGAATACTTCTTCTATTTAGTTATAGGTTTTTAAGTCAGATGATCATAATAAGTTTACATCAATAACTAACCTCAACCATAGAGACCAACTGGTTGTTGTCGGCATCACGTTTGATTCTAACAATAAATAGTTGGCTTATTTTACTGGAATTCCTTCGTGTGACTGCTCATAAATAACCAGATAAATATTCTTCCAGTTTCTTTCTCGCCATCATTTAAAATGATATAATACATCATAGTAATATCATTATGAGAATCAACTGTTTCTCATTCTTGAAGCAAAAATTTCTTATACTGATAGAGAATTTAAAGTTGTTTACATGTTCAATTCACTTTTATTTGGCACATGACTACTCATTGATCTTTCAATAGATGAGATGTGGATCAGTTCAGACAGTTCTCAGTTGCGCAGATGATACTGACGTTTACTAAACTAGTTTTACTGTAACACGTCCTTTGATGTATGATTGCTTTATCCACTTGTTGATGTACAAGTTCATACTTATTGACACTGAAAAATACAATCATTCTACTTATTCTTATGGATACTACAGCACATGTGTAATGGGTGAAGAGTTATATAGTAGAACATTTGGAATGTTGAGCTTTTCGTCTGAACATAATGACATTCCGAGACGAAATTGACAGTTGCCCAGTTGTGAAATATATTTCCGGGTACTCACACAAACCAGTTAGTCATTGTTAATACACTCAGCAAGCAGATCACTGACAGTTCATACCAATTATTCAGGCAAATCAATAGATCTGGCAAAGTGAATGTTTTTACCGTACTTCACGCATAGTACAATTCAGCAAACAGCCAGCTATTGAAGTTATCTCCTTCATACACGCGGATTTTTCAAAGTGCTAGAAAGTAAAATCCATTGTTTAATAAACACATTTATGAGAAACTGAGCTAACATGTCAACTAATGCATGATTTTCAGCTCTTTCAGTGAAATAATCGAAAATGACCATCACATATTAAGTACCTTCTTATTTTTAGAAACAAATGGTAGTTTTTACCGAAAGGCTTATCTACAGCTCTCTGCACTGTTCCTGATGCCACCTATATTTTAATGAGCAGCATTTGTGGTACAATATCTGTATCATCACTTATTGTCATTATATTAACGTAGCTATATAAACACTGCGTTTACTTCTTACAGACGAGGCCCGGCATGGTCAGGTTGGTTGAGGCGTTCGACTCGTAGTCCGAGGGTCGCGGATTCGAATCCCCGGCCCCCCAAATATGCTCGCCCTTTCAGCCGTGGGGGCGTTATAATGTGACGGTCAATCCCACTATTCTTGGGTAAAAGAGTAGCCCAAGAGTTGGCGGCTGGTGGTGATGACAAGCTGCCTTCCATCTAGTCTTACTCTGCAAAATTAGGGACGACTAGCGCAGATACCCCTCGTGTAGCATTGCGCGAAATTCAAAAAACAAACAAAACAAATAATCTTACAGATGTTTGGAGACATATATCCTAAAAACATGCAGGGATAAATGTGAATATGCCTGCTGGCTGGAAAGGTTCTTAATTAACTGCAATGTTTAATGATTTATGGAAAGACACTAGTTGCTCGATGGTGTTCTAGTATTTTGTCTTGAACTTCTAAAACACGCGCCTTGTTTCATTCCTTGGTCACGGGTAATTAAGTCAGTGCGTTCCAACACCTGGGGTTATTATCGAGGTTGTTGGTGTTCCATAGAAATAAGTTTCAAATCTCAAGGTGTTCAGGCTGCCCAATGATATTGTGACCATTCTATTCCTATGCTCTAAACTACTAGCAGTAACTTGTCAACCTCTCTGTTCTGAGGATGAAATGAGAACACGGACATGCTTTTTATCATATCCAGTAAAAGCTGTAAATCTTGTCTCAAACTGCTTCTTCTAATCCTTATCATGGTTTTGGACCTAGTCCTCACTTCAGTGATATGTCAGTATATCATGTGTTTGTTATGCCCTTGTATTAATACAGACATTTTTCAAGATCAGTTGTTTGTGCGGCTATGTGCAGTTTTCATATACTACGTTGGCCAAAAATGTTGTTAAATTTATTTGGCTCTATATAATTATTGCTCTGTGTTATTCATCTAGAATAGCGCTTTTTTTCTTCAAGTGGGTAAAATAGTTACAGCACTACTAGTGGCATTTGAAGTTAGCCAGTTATCTTTTATACTTACAGCCTATTGGCCTTTGGTGGTAATGACCCCTCTGGTGTTTCAGTGAGAGTGACCAGTCACGTCTGTAGCACTACTAGCTCTTAGTAAATCTGATGTTAGCGAATTAAGTAAATAACGTATCCTCTGGTACAGGATATCAATGAACAACATTTGACTTCTAATGAAGTAAATGTCGTTCTAAATATTAAATCGATTCTTATGCTATAGAAGAAAAAGCTAATATGTTACTAATCGTCTAATTATTTTATAAATTGATTCCAAATTATGTCCAAACGTTTCATAACAGTTGTTTGTACTTTGTGTTTTAAACATCTTGCTTAAAATATTTCAGTTTGAAACCCTTTAACAAGCACTGTATAAAAATAAAATAAAAAAACCAACTTACCCTCTTACGAATTATGTAATTAATAATTCCATAAATGCGTTTTTTAATATTGTGTTCATTTTAATTGTTTGCTCGTTTGTATCCAAGCACAAAGCAACACATTAGACTATACGTGCTTTGCCCATCACATATATGGATATCCAGTTTCTGGCTTTGTAAGTTCGCAGACATGATACTGCTGTACCGCTGGAAAACGTTCATTATAACAGTATTTTTAAATGGTTTATTTCAGTATCATTATTATTTTATTCTGGCTTAATCTGGACTTTTAAAGAACTTTTTGTAATGGAAAAAAGGTTTGTTTTGCTAAAGTACCTTAGAAGTATGTACATCTTTAATGTTTAAATTTTAAAATTAAAACAATTATAGCTGTCTATTGTTCGGAAATTCAGCTTTCCTTTCCTATTTCTAGAGTTAAACACTAGTACTGAAAATGTGTTTTGTATAAATATTTTTGTTTGGATATAGAAAGTTAATGTAAATAAAAGACATATGAATCAATATTGGTTGGCAGGATTTACCAAAATGTGATAAGGCAGCTGTGATACCAAATTAGTTTAGTATGATAAGAAAAACGTTATATCAGGAAGCCTACTACAAATTTTTAGTGTGTTTTCAAATGTCTGTTTGTAGTTAATCACATATCTACACAATGGGCTATCTGGGTTCTGCCCTCCACGGATATCGAAACCCGATCTCTAGCAATGTAAGTTCACAGACATACCGCTGAGTAATTGGTGAGGGAGGGTTCATATATCATCAATATTAAATACTTAAAGAAACAAATTCATTTAAACAATTTATACTCTAGTAAAGGGATATTCATGTAATAATAGTACAGAAACGGATATTTCTTTCCGCCCATTTTGTTAAATACCACCAAATATCTAATAAACAAAGGTTGATAACATTTAAATTTTGATTTCACTACATTTGTTAATCCTCACATAAATTGATTCAGTGACACTTAATTTAACTACTGTTTATCTTAGTTCCCTTCTTAAAAAGAGGTAAATGACGCAAGGAATACAAAAGAAGTTCCTCTACTTTGGTGAGATAAGAAAATAATGTAGCTATCAACGCTGCGTAACGTAAAAACCTTGACGCAGCACGAGATACATATATATGTCGCCCACGGTATAACTAAGCCTTATGCAAAGTTCTACAGAGAGCATCTCTCTCCACTTGAGAAAGTTCAACGGACTCCAGCTTATGTATTTTGTTGTTGCTCGTGCCCATGTAGAGTTACGAACTTGACGTGTGCCTGTAATTGATCAATAAAACTCTTGCAGCTCAAATGCTGCTGTGTTTTCACTTTTCTGGTGCGCGTGACGCAGCACGTGTTCGACCTGATCTCTACATTCGACATCAGCGCCAATCGCGGAAGTATACTCACAACAATCTCAATCATTCTCTAACGCACTCTCTTACTTTCATATACATCTCCTCATTTTGAGTTTTCTCTTAACTTACTGTTTCACACGTCAATCAAAGGCCTCAAATAACGAGCTTTAAAAGAGGTTTTGAACAAATGCAATTCTCTCAAAGAAACGTGTCTTTTTTTTCTTACCGTAACGAATAAAACGCAGTAAATCATTTGCCGTTCTTAAGGATGAATTACTTGGCAATTACTAAATCAAAATGATTTAAACTTGATTTTAATATATATTTTACCTGTGCTTGGCTTGAATAATTTTAAAATTTTGCCTATCAAAGAAAGTGAAAAAAAATTTAAAAGACACCTTAATCTTCGTTTCATAGCAAAAGTTGTTTATTGCAAACACTTATATAACGTTGTTTGTTGCTTAAATTTGTTCCAAAATAATTATTTTGTGTTTATATTATGATATAACATCTCTGCTTCTAAATGTATGTAACACTGAAGACATGCTTTACCATTGTTTTTTAGAAGATTTATAGTCACATGTTTTATTTATTTACCGCCTTATGAAGTAAACATACAGTAATTTAACTTGCCACTTTAGTATTCAGTAACTTGATTTTCTATATAACTACCCGTGTGAGTACGAATGTCGTTTTTCCTTGAACATGTGACAGGTTAAAGGGCCAGATTATTGACCATGAGACTTAGGCTTACAGAAAAAAGGCCAGCTCATCGACCCTAAGATTCAAGCTTACAGGCATAAAGGCCAGATCAGTGATACTAAGATTCAGGTTCACAGGCTAAATGGCCAGATAACTGAGCCCAAGATTTAGGTATTGTCTAATTCAGAGTTACTTACTAGAAAAAGGAAAAACAGTAATTTTTATAATGTGTGTATATTGTTCAGCAGCATATCGCTGATTCACAATTTGAACCTTTTAATTACAGGCCGACATAGACCATCACCAGACCACAGGTTAAACCATTATAATTATTATGTCTAAACTCAAAAACCCAAGTGTGTACATAGTTTAATGTTGACAGCATGATTACACTCTTTTCTGAACTGAATGCTTCGATCTATTTCCAAACTTATATCTGTAACGAATACGAATCAACAAATTTATGTTTGGTAACAATTTAATTAAAGTATATATATATGTATATAATTGCTGCATATGCGTAACTATTTTGAACAAATGAACGTATCTTAATAAACTCAAAACAATAAAATAAGTGTCCTTACAAGTGTAATTAAATATATATTAATACAAGGCTGTAAGAACAAGACTTCAGTAACTTAAACTAATTGTCTCTATTACAAAAACTAATGCTCTGTGCAAATGTCATCCACTTAACAGAAACATAATTAAACAGTAAGAAGCCGAATTACTTCGGTGACTTACTAAACTACTTGTTTCGTAAACTAATATTTTGTGCAAACAGCATTCAAATAAGAGAAACATAATTGAAGAGAACTAAGAAGCCGAAACTAAGAAATAAAAGTAAATGATAATCAGCTATTTATTATTTGATTTAGCTAAATGTTTTAATATAATTAGTTTTATCAGTTTTTATTGCGATAATGATTAGATAGAAAGCAGAAAGTTTTTGATTTCTGATAAATTCTGATTAGCTGTAGTTATTGTCAAGATTTCTTGCTGCGATATATTTCATTTTCGTGAAAATGCAAAACGTAAATGACCAGCTTTAGTACATCAAGTTTAGTTAATTTTCTACGTTTTTATATCAATTAAGCCGAGTCCAAGTTATGACAACATATAGACAAAGAGCTTTAAGATTAGTATACCTGAAATATTTTTATTATACAAAGTTATCGCTCTCATGTTTGAAGCCATAGGTATCGTGTGTGTGTTTTTATATTAATTATATGATGATGAATTGTATTCCTTTCTTTTCATCAACTATTATAATAAAATAAAAATTGATCAATTTTACCTAAACAAACCGGTTTCTTTTTGTGAAAAGTGAGCTACATACTAAATTATAAGATATTACAGATATTTTAGTTGTAAATTCTTAGTAGTTCTATGTATGTGGGAAAACAATAATAATGGATTTAGCCCTTGTACTTTTAAAAATAGGTAAACATTCACATTATACATGAGAAATACACTTATTATTGAATGCACGATGTCTATTAAGAATGTAACAGTGGAAAAAGAGAAAGAAATGCGAGAATATAAAAAAAAATGTTTTATAAGCTCAGTAGAAAAAATTAAACTCCTGAGGAAAAGTTGAAAACGCATGTTTTATATGTGCAAATTTAACATATTCTATTCTTATAGGGTTAGTTCAGTTAAACTAGTGTTACGTCCACTTCACGTAACGATGCGAATTTATTTATTTAATAAAGTTTGCTACAGGCTGCGTTTATTTTGAGCTAGTTGCAAAACTATTACTCAAATAACATTTAACATAAATTCTATTGATTTATAACTAATGCTGACTAACCTACTGATTAGCTTCCAAAAACACAAACTCATACTGATTAAAGTTACTCGATCAGTCTTCTCTTGATCAACAACAACTAGATTCCTATACTCTGAAAATTTCACTATTACTAGACTAACTGCTCTTTCATTACTTAATACTCTTATTTATAACTAACACATTAATTTAGATATTAGTCTGAGTTTTCCGATTAATGCCCCCTGTAGCAAACACCTGAATTAAAATACTGAAATACTGCTTATCATCATATATAAAACAGACCCAACTTTTCTGATATTTCAAAACTACATCTATCAAATTTGAATTTGGGAATTAAAAGATGTGGCAATTATATATACACACCTGAAGAAATTTGAACATAATTTCTGAGACTATTGCAAATAGAGATAATATTCTGTTTGTTATTTTCACGAATATTGATTGCATTCTATCGGTTACTCTCTTGTACAGAAGTTACTAGAGTTGAAAATAACATATGTTTATAGCCTTCACCACAGAAGATATACAGAGGTTATCTTTTATCCTCTCTGGGTGATTGTTTGTGTGTTTGTCAGCAAGATTTCACGAAAACGTTTGAATGGGTTTGGAGTACGATTCATCTTAGATGTGATTAGTGATAAAAATCAAAGTTCAAGGTCGCAGCAAGGTTAAGAAAATTCATACATTTCTGTTAACATGGTAACCAGTTTTTCGCATTATTTTACTTTATAATTTAGTAAAAAGTTATTTAATTTCGATTGAACATGGTAGACATGTGTAGAATATTATTTGTCATTGTTCTGTTGAAAATGGCTCGTGTCTGTTGATAACAACGAACATACGGACACACTTTCGTATTTTTAGAGCCAAATATGATCAGCGCTGCATGACGGGTTTCTACTTAGTGTTTGTTCTTGAATTTTGCGGAAAGCTACTCGAGAGCAATCTGGGTTAGCCAGCCCTAATTTAGCAGGGTTAGAATAGAGAGAAGGCAGCTAGTCATCACCACCCACCGCCAACTTTTGGGCTACTTTTTTACCAATGAATAGTGGGATTGATCGAAACATTATAACGTCCCCACGGCTGAAAGGGTGATCATGTTTGGTGCGATGGAGATTAGAACCCGCGACCCTCAGATTTCGAGTCGAACGCCTTAACCCACCTCGCCATGCCGGGCCCTTCTACTTAGTGTTCTTCTAGTTTAAATATCTCATCAGCTAAAGTTTGACGTTACTTAAACGATAGAATACTTAAGTATGTTGTTAGCTAGAGTATGAATTTTTTCCGTATTACTGATTATTTTTTTAAATATATGGGTAGCTAGCGTTTGGCCAGGTGATTAAGACGCTCGACTCGTAATCCGAGGGTCGTGGGTTCGAATTCCCGTCACACCAAATATGCTCGCCCTTTCAGTTGTGAGGGCGTTATAATGATAGGTCAATCACACTATTCGTTGCAGTCATACACTGCTAAATTAAGGACGGCTAGCGCAGATAGCTCTTTAGTAGCTTTGCGCGAAGGTCAAAACAAACCAAACCCAGTTAGAGTTTGGACATTATTCACGTGATGGAATATTTTTTGTTTATTTGTTATGAAGCGCCAAACTACGCAATGGACTATCTGTGCTTTATCAAAATCGGGTACCCAAACCCAATTTTTTAGTATTTTAGCCATCGAGGGTCAACCAAGTATATCAATCTCTCAGATTCTAAAGTATTCATTCTATTGTCTATTTTTTAATTTTTTTGTTACATATAGTTTGACTGTTGTTATTACTATGGAATATATTTTTAAAAATTTGGTTAGCTATGAGTTTGAATGTTATTACAGTATTCTCAGATAAATGACTTCTGCCCAAGTATTAGATAGATCAGCTTTATAACGTGAGGATCAAACAGTAAATTCGTAAAACAAGTTGACTGAGCTTTTAAGTTGTTCGAAAAATAGAGATTGGACACGGTTGGTAAAAACAATCTTTACGACAAGTGTGTCTCAGAAAGGCTGGTATGGGATATAACACTTACCAATAAAGCACGTCATCTTCAAGTTAACTTGATACATTTTTATTTCAAGTGAGTTTCTCGTCATCAAGAATCATTATCACAGATCCGACAAATAAAGTGTGTGTACCTTTGTAGACAAATAGATGATCGCCTCTGCTGGATTAGTATCTGAATCTCTATATTGAGACGAATCTTTACCGAACCAGTCACTATGAAAACCGAGTAGAACTCTTTAACAATGGAATGGGAAACCTCGGTTTCCTTTAATTGCGACAAGCAATTGTGTCACAACATTTGTCAACTGGGACTCACAGACACCGCACAGTTGGCCAGTAGAAGGATGCTGCGGCATTTTAGCGGTAAAAGGGATGTTGTATGATGTAGGAGAGTAGAAAAAATACAAACTTCGCTAGAACTGATAGTTTTTAACATTTTTCTGGACTTCATGCCAAAAAAAAAGAGAAAGAAAATAAATCTTAATTCATGCTATTAACTATTTTTAAGTAAGTAGTTAGCTGGAATTTAAATATCATTCATACTATTGATATTTTTGTTAGTACCTTGTGAGCTAAAATTAAAAATTTATTCATACTATTGAGAATTTGTATTTGGTTAGCTAGAGTTTGGTCTGGCATGGACAAGCGCGTAAGGCGTGCGACTCATAATCCGAGGGTCGCGGGTTCGCGCCCGCGTTGCGCTAACATGCATGCCCTCCCAGCCGTGGGGGCGTATAATGTTACGGTCAATCCCACTATTCGTTGGTAAAAGAGTAGCCCAATAGTTGGCGGTGGGTGGTGATGACTAGCCGCCTTCCCTCTAGTCTTACACTGCTAAATTAGGGACGGCTAGCACAGATAGCCCTCGAGTAGCTTTTTGCGAAATTCCAAAACAATCAATCAACCAAGCTAGAGTTTAATTACTTCTCGCACTACCGAGTGTTTAAATATCCGTTAGCTAGATTTTGATAGTTATTAATACTGATAGGTGTTTCTAAAAGTATATAGTTAGCTACCTTATAAGTATTATTTGTTGCTTTTTAGCTGGAAGTTTAATGTAATTCGTGCTCTTTGGTGTATCCAGTCAGCTAGAGTTTGAATGTTATAAACAGAACTTGGTATTTTTCAAATATCTGGCTAATTAGGTGGAACCTAAATATTATTAATATTACTGGTTATATGTCTGATTAATTGAGGATAGCGTTATTTAACTCAATGAAGGGACGTAAAACTGTTTTCAATGTCTGCAATGGGAAACGTTTCAAAAAAGAAAGTAAACAAATGACATAAATGAAAGTAGGAACACCCCAGTTTTACGTAATCCATGAAACTGATGACCACGTGCTGAACAAATTCAACATCTCACTTACACTGCTGGGAATGACACGAGTTACCTGCAAGAAATACAAATCAGGTAACATGTATGTATATATATATATTGTTATCAATCTGTTATATACATAATGGACTATCATAGCGACTACAAAAAGTTTAAGTGTGAAAGAACCATGTTTTAAAATAAATTGTAGTTTCATTTAAGTAATGCTGATAGTCTCGTAATATTCGGATTTATCTGTAATCACGTCGTGTCTTCAGCTCACCCATCGATCAATGAAAAACAGATGTGCAGATAGATGGAGGCTATGTTACCACGTATGCAAGCAATTAAATCTTACCAATTGATTACAGTTTCACATTACAATGGATGACTAGATAGAGAAGGAAAATGGTCCTTAATCACTGTAGATGGCCTCGACTAGAAGCGTAAGAAAATAATTGTGATTTCATATAATAATAAAAACAACAACACTAAGACATGCCCCTTTGGAATCAATCGATGATATAGAATACTGTTTTGACAATTTTATTTTGTTACATTTATTTTAGGAAAAAAATTAGGATTATTTTTGCATTATGAAACAATTTCGACGAAGTTTGAAAGCATACCTTTAACAAAGGTCGCAAATTACCTAAAATTTAAAAACTGAGGAAGAAGGATTTACTCAAAATAATTGAATTGAATAAGAACAAAGTTAGTAATTTACTAATTTTATATTCAGGTGCTGAGAATATCATATGGAACTATAATGTAGCACTAATGTTTGATGTAAAAATGAACGGTAAGACTACAAGGACTAGTAAAGTATGTTAGATTTTAAAAGATGTGAACTATCCTCTTCAACATTAGAAGAATCAAAGCTAGTAAAAACTAAACGTTGTTGCTAAATTGAAACAAAATGCTTAGGACATCGTTTGAATGTTTCATACTTGAAAATAATGTTATCAAGCTATCAATAGTGCACTCAGTATCCAATCTATAAACTATTGTTATCAAGCTATCAATACTGCACTATGTATTCGGTCTATAAATTATTGTTATCAAGCTATCAATACTGCATTAAGTATTCTGTCTATAAATTATTGTTATCAAGCTATCAATACTGCATTAAGTATCGATTGTACTAGAAACAGAATATCAACTAAGCTATAGTTTCCACACAGTATAGTGATGACATTAGATATAAAATGTTTTGTCACATTTGTATTGCAGCTTGTTTGTTTGTTTTTGAATTTCGCACAAAGCTACTCGAGGGCTATCTGTGCTAGCCGTCCCTAATTTAGCAGTGTAAGGCTAGAGGGAAGGCAGCTAGTCATCACCACCCACCGCCAACTCTTGGGCTACTCTTTTACCAACGAATAGTGGGATTGACCGTCACTTTATACGCCCCCACGGCTGGGAGGGCGAGCATGTTTAACGCGACCCTAGGATTACGAGTCGCACCCCTTACGTGTATTGCAGCACAAAGCTGCACAATGGGATAAAGTTATCATTCCTCATCATGCTCGACGTTCAGTCATAAGAAGAACGTCAGTATGAAGCGTTTGTTTTCATATAAAACGCTATTATGCAAATCAGTAATCACACATCTATTATAACACTACATTTTACTCTCACTTTACTCTATATTTAAGTGAAAAGTAAACCCGAAAATACCGCTGTTATCGTTTCGGTTGTCCCTCCCTCCCCCGTCGTAATTCAACTGTAATTTTACAGACTTAACGTTAAAATCGGGGATACAATTTCCCACGGTGAATAGAGCACACAGAGCCTACTGTTTCGGTTTGTGCTAATGCTAGCAATATTTTATTTTATGATTTAACTAATTAAATTAGCTATTTAAACACTTGGTTAACTTTTGCTTCTTATCTGAGTATTTCGTTTGCTTTGATCAGGGGTTAACGATAATAAAAACATAAAGTTAATTTAATAGTGAACAAACAATTACGGTTTTATAGCATGGTCAATTAAAGTGACTCATTTCTTATCACTGTCTTTACATTTGTTGAGAAGAAAAAACAAGAGACAGATTTTTAATGACAAATACATGTTTGTACTTGTAGCTATCCTGCAAGAAAATAGCCATAACTTGCAGTTCAAACACCAGGATAGCTCAGTGGTTTGAGAACAAGGAATTTGACATATCCGTAGAAGGCTGTTTAGGAAACCACGAGAATCTACAGCTGAGGTTTCTCCATGGAATTTATATCTGTGAAATCTTCAACCCACAACTTTTTAAAGCTCCTTATCTAACCTTAACCATGAAAGTATAGATGGGGTCCATATCGGATTCTTCAAGTAATGATTTAAAACTATTTTTGTATCAAACTGCTTATTGGTTATAGAGTCCATTACATGATACAAATCACGAGGCAAATACAAAAACAAAACAAAACAATGCCGTAATTTACTAATAATTAACTAATAAATAGGAGTCTTGTATGTTTTACATAGAAAATGAATGATTTAACGTTTTTCTCGTCAGTTCTTTACAATCATTTTATAACAAGCACAAACACAGAGAATTACTCAGTATGACACAATATGTAGACCCCAACACACACTAACACAATGACACAATATGTAAACCATAATACACGCATACATAAACAGTGAAAGTACACAAACGAGTCAGTAACTTGACGGTTATGACGGATAAATGAAGTTTTTAAAATTACGGTCCGGGGTGGCCAAGTGGTTAGGGTGCTTAACAACCCATTCGAAGGTTACGGGATCGAACTCGAGTCCCACCAAACATGCGTGCCCTTTCAGTCGTTGGACGTTATGATGTCAGGCTCAATCACACTATTCGTGGGTAAAGAGTATCCTACCAATTAGTGGTAGTAAGTAGCTACCTTCACGCTAGTCTTATATTGCTAAATCAGAGACGGTTAGAGCAAATAGCATTTATCTGACCTTGCGCGAAATTCAATAAACAAACGTACGTGTGTGAATGTTTTTCTTGCAACAACAGATAGCTCGATATGGCTTTCGAAAGTAATCGAAACCCCTGATTTTAGCGATGTAAATTCGAAGATTTAACGCTGTCCCAGCAGGGAACTCCTTCATATATAAATATGAACAATTGGAAGGTTCTACAAATAAAAAAAATCAGTTTTTCCATATTTTTTTATTTTAAATTTCGTCATTATGTCTCGACACAATTATATATTTTTTGTTGTTGTTTTTTTACCAACCACAACGGTAGTAGATAGTTTGGTAGGCGAAGAAAAATGAGATTTTGATGCTTTGTTCTTAGTTCATCCAGCAGAAGTTAAGGGTCAGTCAGCCATTAAGAAGGTTAGCCGATGATGGTGTGACAAACCACTGTGGGTTACTGAAGCGTTCATCATAGCTAGCCATCTAGACGAGCGCGTAGATTCCTTCATTGTAAGTCATTACAGTCTGCCTACTGGGCTCTCGCTTAAAAACAGACAAACGTTAGAAGTGAGATTATTGCTAGCCTAACCGATCTGTATACGGTCCTATCAGAACGATTTTTTTTCCACTGATTTAGAAAGGATACGAGGCGGAGATTATCTTGGCCGTTCCCTGCTATTACACCTGGGATGTTGATCCAGAGGCTATCATCAACTGCCTCTAGAAACAACGCAGCATCAAGACGTAAGCTGACACGATGGTTAAAACAAGAGTCATCAAACAGATCAGCTGTAAAACTGCTCTGTTTCTCCTCATGTCCACGCCTAACGAATTAAAAGAAAACCGATCTAAGTAAAACTCAATGATAAAAGCACTTTCTCGCTGGTATTTCATGGATGCTGTGCACTAAAATCACACTCACGCTTCTCTAATCATATTTTATTGTATTTCCTATCATTTGAAAAGTTTTGAAACTTCTGTAATTTCGAACTTTTCTAATATTGTGGTGTAATCACGTTCACTCTTTCAGGGCCATTACAGTGTTAAAGTTTGGACTAACACAAAAATAACAGGCCAAAGAAAGTTGGAATGTGTTTTTTTATTTTTAGGTTTTTTTTTTTTTCTAAGCATAAAGCTATCTGAGTTGAGTACATCGCAGAAATTGAACCCTTAATTTTAGCGTGAATCGCTTAAGCCTATTGCAAGACATTGGATGACAGTTGAAAAGCGAATATAGTTTGTGTAGCAATGAATAATCAGGTTATCGTGGAGTCGGGTGTACTGCATAACTAGGAATGACTCGGAATATTAATCGAAATGGTATTTTAAATCTTTCCTCAATAGCTCATCAGAAATGTACAATACTAAACAGTGTATTATTTTACAACAACACCTATATAATGATTAAATCACAAATTCTGGGATTGTCTTTATGTTTGTTCGTTTTGAATTTTGAGCAAAACTACACGAGGGTTATCTGCGCTAGCAGTCCCTAATTTTGCAGAGTAAGACCAGAGTGAAGGCAGCTAGTCATCACCACCCACCGCCAACTCTTGGGCTACTTTTTTACCAACGCACCCACGGCTGAATGGATGAGTATGTTTGGTGCGACGGGGATTCGAACTCGCGACCCTCGGATTACGAGTCGAGTGTCTTAACCACCTGGTCATGCCGGACCAGGGAACGTCTATAAATATCATAGGAAAAACTTTTAATTTCTTGTTCTTCTTTCTTCTTCGCCCGCCCCCGCTAGTACAGCGGTATGTCTCCGGATTTACAACGCTAAAATCAAGAGTTTGATTCCCTTCGGTGGGCTCAGCAGATAGCCAGATATGGCTTTGCTATAAGAAAACACACATTCTTCGCTTCCCTGTAGTACAGAGGTAAGTCTACGGATTTACAACGCCAAAATTAGGGGTTCGATTCCCTTTGATGGGCTTAACGGATAGCCCGATGTGGCTTTGCTATAAGAAAAGCACTTTCTTCTTCTTTGTTATTATATGATAACTCAGAAAACAAAACAATAGTGTTAATCAATGTGACTGAGATGACATAATTTGTGTTTTTCTTAAATCTAAAGTACAAGGTGAAAAAGGTATTACGGGTCAATAATAGATGAATGATAAATATTACATTGGAACATCGTTGTATTTAGAACTTGGTTATAAATACAATCTTACTATCTTCATTGAAACACTGCATTAAAAAACAAGCAAGGAGAAACTTTAAAAAAAACAGGTACGTGGGTGCATAGCTAATATCAATCCTTCAAAACAATACAAATAAGATAGTAAGAATGATATTTGCATCATCTGTATGTTACAGCGCAAGCAACAATATATAACTATTAAATAACAACTGAATTTTTTATTGCTAACATTATATTATACTATGAGCTTGTGTTATTATGTAGGAATTATGCAAATATCGTTCCTACACTCTTGTTTGTATTATTTTTGAAGGATTGATATTAGCCCCCCTTACACGTGTTTCCTTTTTAGAAATGCTATTTCTTCACTCTAATATGCATTGCTAATATAATCAGGTTATTATTATTGTAAGTTGTTATGAAGTTCACACGCACTGCATAGTGTATTAGTCGAATTTCCTTCTTAGCTCAAAATTTATTAACTCCACTTGTATATTGTTTTTCGAGACTGAATGTAGGATATATTTTTACGCTACTCGTTAGGTCAGGTATATAGTCGTGTCTCTCTGAAATAACTCAACTTTATTTGTACTTTTCTTTCATAAAGAGTTCCTTTAACGGTGTGCAGTAAACTTAACTAATAGATATTTAAATATTTTGTATATAACAATGTTGTAACAGTAGATCATGGAGTGCTCTTGTTGTGAGTGGGCTCTTAACCTCACTGGGAACAAACAATATTGAGTACAAAGGTGGATAAACTTTATGAAATGTTTAACTACTCTTTCTAAGAAACAAAAATCGCTATAATTATAAAAAAAGAAACTCGATTTTCTAAAGCCTAGGCTAGGCGTTGCCTTGAAACCGCTTACCACTAAACACGCTCTGCACTTTCAGGTTTGAAACTATGAAATACACAATGGCTTCTTATACGTTATGTATACAGAAACCAAGGACTTTGTAAATTATTTCTAAACAATATTATACCAACTTTTCTGCCATTATTGTGTAAACATAAAAAACATATATCAGCAATTAAATAGAAGCATATTACTCAGTATATATATTTCTAATTCGTTATGACGACAAACCCACTCGAAGTGAAAACATATCTCAGGACGGCTGGTATGGGTATTAACATTTTCATTAATAAAGCAGAGAACAACGTTTCGACCTTCTTAGATCATCTTCAGAAATAAGGTCGAAACATTATTCTCCGCTTTATTAGTGAAAGTGTTAATACCTATACCAGCCTGTTATGTAAATGTTATGTAAACGACAACCATGTCGAGAGTGTTATGTAAATGTTGTGTAAACGACAACCATGTCATGCCGTGTTTGCATTCCCATATCTATTATATTTCCATATTTATATTATTTTTTTGAAGTTTAAACCAAAAAAATATGTTATTCATCTAAAATAACATTTTAGAATTAATTACAATTCATTTAGAAATATTTATGTAGAAATTTCTAGAACTAGGTAGATTGATCACTTGTATTGGCCTGGTGTTTGTACTGTGGAATTCTGGGAATTTACGCGATTAGTATATAAACAGACGGCAATACGAGGGAAAGAAGTCATCCGTTTTTACTCGGATCAAGAAGTTTGTCTCGTTTGAGAAAGTTTAAACGTTTGCCGTGTGATTATTCAAATTGAATCTGTGAATAGAGCTAGATCAACTAAAGCGGTGAATTTATTTTATTGCGTCAATCTTTATAATTCAGTGGAATTACGGATTATACCGAAAGCTGCTATCTGTGTCTTTCTGTTGCGTTCAGTCCACATAAAAAACGTAACAAAAAATTGGGGGCACGTCCGGGATATTTTCTGTTACGTTTTTTATGTGGACTGAACGCAACAGGAAGACACAGATAGCAGCTTGTATAATTTATTACAATGATCTACTTATATGTGATAGACACAAAATAAATTATCCAATAGCAATAACAGATATCCAGTTTCAACCTTCAAAACCACTTATAATACAAAAAGTACTGGCCTGTGCTTAATAATATGATCCAGGATGAGTGTCCAAATCCGAAATCCAAAATTCCAATCTAGGCGGGGAATTTAGTCCCACGGAGAAATTTACGAAGTTTGAATGGGTATTTTCAAAAAAAATTCACAGTCCAATCCGTGTTGGCTTTCGGTATAATCAGTAATTCCACTGAATTATAAAGATTGACGCAATAAAATAAATTCACCGCTTTAGTTCAATTTGAATAATCACACGGCAAACGTTTAAACTTTCTCAAACGAGACAAACTTCTTGACCCGAGTAAAAACGGATGACTTCTTTCCCTCGTATTGCCGTCTGTTTATATACTAATCGCGTAAATTCCCAGAATTCCACAGTACAAACACCAGGCCAATACAAGTGATCAATCTACCTAGTTCTAGAAATTTCTACATAAATATTTCTAAATGAATTGTAATTAATTCTAAAATGTTATTTTAAATGAATAACATATTTTTTTGGTTTAAACTTCAAAAAAATAATATAAATATGGAAATATAATAGATATGGGAATGCAAACACGGCATGACATGGTTGTCGTTTACACAACATTTACATAACACTCTCGACATGGTTGTCGTTTACATAACATTTACATGATATTTACATAACACAGCCGTCTTGAAATATATCGCTATTTCATTTAATACAAATGTATGTTTAGTTGGGAGAACGTCAAATTTGACTATATTAAGCTCAAACACAATAAGCATACTTTGAAAATTGCTCTTTATAATTTTGACTAAGCATTGCGAGAATGCATTAGATTAGTAATAAAGAAAAATTTATTGTCAAGTGCAAAGTTACAGTGGGCTATCTGTGCTGTACCCACCACATGTACTGAAATCTGGTTTCAAACTTCCAAGTCCGCAGACATACCCTTGCGTCACTGAGATCATTAGGAATTATTTGCAGAAAAGTTAAAAAACACCGATTAATAAGAGTTAAATAGTGAAAAGAAAGAGGTAATTCACTCGAGGAAAGAGTTAATATTACAGTTAGAAATGCTATATTATGTTTTTTCATGAATAGTAACATTTGATGTTTGCTTCATATAATTATAAATCCAAAGTACGACGACTAAGTGAAAAATGAATACACTAATCACTGAAGTTGTTTCGATGTCTCACGCACGATTTTCTTGATAGTCTGCTAGAAACTAGAGCACTAGTTTTGACTTCCTCGAAGTGAAGTGCCTCAGTGCAGCACCACATGCGGGTCAGTGGCCCTTGGTGTTCGACTGCTCTTACTACCTGCCATCTCACAGATAATTGTGTTCAACTTCCTCTGATGAAACCGCCGTGCTGTATATAATAGCGTAATAAAGTGAGTAAAAACAACATACCCTAGTGCAACAGGTGACAGAATCAGGACAGATGTAGCACACAAGTTGTAGCTGAAAGGGAAATCTTAAATAATACATGCCATTCACAAGTGCGTTAATCTGGGTCACCCTATCAGAGTTGGAGTTTTATTGTTATCAATACACAACCAAAGAATTAATCTCTCTGGAAGAACTTTTTTTTTACCACGTACTAACTGACGTACTTATGAACAAGGACAACTCATGTTATATGTTTATTCTTATATGAAGTAAATGCATAATTTCGTTGTTAAATGAGAAGATGAACAACAAGGTCTCTAAAACCAAGACTAAATGTCAAGACCATCTCTGTGTTGCCCAAACATGCTTTGAGCAAAACTGCGTACATAACGAGAAAAATAGAATAATGTAGAGACAATCAGTGATGTCGAGAAACCCACTTGTTGAGAATTTTATATGCAAAAACGGTTCGTTTGGGTTGAGAAAATATTTTAAATAGAAGAGCGAAGGTCAAAACGTTGTTCGCTCTTCTATTTAAAATATTTTTTTCAACCCAAACGAGCCGTTTTTGCATATAAAATGTAGAGACAATTATATCTGAAATAATACATGCATTTGAGTAGGTGAACAAAATAAGATTCCATTTCTTGGTGATAGGTGTCCTAATACTCATGTAACTACAAGGAATCTTGAATGAACCTTCCTATACAAACATTAGTTATTTTTTAAAGGAAAAATCCTTTGACAGTAATGTCTATATTACCCATCAAAGGGTTTTGCTCACAATATCAAATATATATAACCATCTGGTGATCAAAATCGAGTTTCATATAAAGCTTTCTCGCTCTACATGGTTTTTAGCAGATCTTAAAGTATATATTACAAAGTTTAAGTCGATAAAAATATTTTATGTGCAAAATACCCAACAAAAATTAGGTCCAACATATATCATTTTTTTAAATGTTTCACTGTACTACTTTCGAAACTGCTGTCACACATATTTTCCCTTTTATTGTAAAAAATCCTGCATCAAGCTATTCAGAATATGATTGTGACATCAGCGCTTCGGTACAAAATATTTCAAATTCAAAAGCTGGGTTTGAAACAGAACAGATTTTACTTCAACAAAAGAAGAGTACCTAGTTTAGCTTTGAAACCATGTTTCAATTTTTATTTTTATTTATTAATGGTTGGCCACTTCAAGAGATAGTAGAAGTTTGACACTAATAATGCCGCTATTACAACAGTTCATTTCAATATTGAGTCATAAAAAAGATCCTAGACAGAACAGAACCAAGTTAATGGAATGAAAAGCTAACGCAACCAATCAGCAACACTTGTTACCTACAAGGCTAGTTTTAAATGAACAATGGATCGACTGTTACTTCTGTAACGCGCCTGTGAATGGGTTATGTTTTGCACAATGGATTTATTAATTTAAATTGAAATAAAATTCATAAAATCTAATGAACAAACATAAAACTCTTAGAAAATTATCAATTATTGTTTTAACATTTGGAGCCGGATATATATTTTATCAGAAATTAACTTGCAAAATAGAAAAAACACCAGTCACACCCAGTAGCACAGCGTTATGTTTGCACACTCACAACGCTAGAACCCGGGTTTTGATACCCATGGTGGACACATCACCGACAGCTCTTTATGTAGCTCTGAGTTTAAACTTTAAACAAACTGAGCTTTGTTTTCTGCGCTCTTGGATAATAATTTGCTTCTTTATTTTTGTTAAAAAAATCAAGTGATGATGTTGATAGCAGTATTCTATCGCGTAGGACTTCAATAGTTTTAGCATTTTTATAACTAAACAAGGTTTTATGTTTTGTGTAAGGAAATACCACGGTTTAGTACCATAGAGTCTAAACAACTTTTTATGTAAGTAAAAATCCAAACCAAAGCTTTTTTCTATATCTTAATGTTCTTTAATTTTGATAAATATTATGAATTTTTAGCTTTGATATTGTTTTTGCTAATTTAACGGTTATAAGACAAAACATTCGTTGGAAGTTGGCATGAGGTGGTTGTACCTCGGCCTGAATTTGGTATATTTGAATAATTCATTCTTACTTACATAAGCCTTCTGTGTACATTATGTAACTATTCAACCGGTGGAACAGCTGTGGAAATTAGTTTTTGTATAAATAATCAGTCTGAGTTAATTGTTTCTCATGTCATCATATTGTATTTGTTTTTACTGGATATTGTGTAACATTAAGGTCATGATGATAAAGTCAAGCTTATTAGCCACACGCGTTTATTTTACGCTTAAACAGAAAAAGATTTTCCACCACTGCTAAAAATTCAATTCTAAAGCTATAAAAAACTTTTCTATTTCATCTTTCTTCATAGACTAGTCTCAGCTGGCAATAACTGGTAAAATTGTTGTTAACAAGGGCAAATGTTTTAAAACACTTAATTCTAAACTTTCGGTTGCTTTGTGTTTTCATGAACATGAAGAGAAACATGTTAAGTTTCGAAAAGTCAGTAAAATAGGTTGATTTGGGTTTAACAAACTGCCTTTTTAAACGTAAGTCTTGTTTGTGATCTCTTTTACTAAAAACTCTGATAATTTGTGCTTTAATTACAATTACATTAATAATTAATTTCGTATATTTGATTTATGTCACAATGATAGGGTAGCTGGTGTTGTTTCTAAAAGTAATTATAGTTTATTAAGATTTAGTTTTTATTATTTGTCTACTAAGAAAATTCCATGTTGTTTTTTTTCGCATTTTTGCGAATTCAAGTAAAAATTTAGAATTTAGAAAATACAATGAAATAGGATGGTGCGAATGAACACAATAGACTTTCGGGTGCGACGAAAGTAATAATATTCAACAATACTGCGTTCCATAGTTTGTTTATTCATAAAAAATAGATAATAATAAATAAATCCACAAGCATTAAATACACAGTGTTGTGTTATTAATTCTCTCCTAAGTGTTTGATCGGTAAATGACCTAAGTACGAATATATAATAATGACATTTCACTTGGTTTATCTTATTCACATCCTAACAGTTTGTTTTTCTGCACCCAGACCGCTGCTGCACTTCTCCTATTCCAGCCTTATAAATCCTGTACTTGACAAAAGATGCCATTGGCACTGGATGTAGTTTGGTTGACATATTGTAACATATTTTCCTTACCTTAACTCGTGAGTTCTTAGAGAGCACTAAAGTTCAATTAACGTAGAACACCAGAACTAAGAATATTATTTGTACTTCTGTAATTCAATAATTACTTAATTATATTGCAATTGCAATGTATTAAATATCTGTATTTATATGAGGAATATTTTATGTTTTATTTGATTAAGCTGTATATGACAGTCATGATCGCAAACAGCGGTCAAGTATTTTACTGGTACGGTCATAAAATGTCATTAAAAGATTTAATACTTATGAAATAAAAGCAACATTTCTTTTTCCATAAGAGAATAAAATTGCTGAGCAGACATTCCATCAGATACACTCTCTTTATCTATCTTTTTTTATACAGGTTTACCCTTTTCACAATTGACGATATTTTCGTTTTATATTGTTGCACAGTTTAATCACTACGTTATATAGTGTTGTAGTTGAGTTACTATGAGAGAGGAGATATAAAAAGAGATATTTGAAACAGATGATGCTAGCCTGAGTTATTTCCTACAATAGGCCATATTTTTTGAAGTATTAACTCAGGTTACGTATTAGAAAAGTACAGGATTTTCTTGGTTTACCAGGAAGCTCGGTTTGTACACTGACGTCATTGTTTGGCCATGATAATTTCGTTCAACTAGTGTAGCAAAAGGCTTGTCGATGCGAAATTGTGATTGGTCAATATTTTGCGAATCCCGTGACCGCAGTCAGAAAGGAAGAGAATAGCATATATGATGTATGATAGAAGTAGGAACCGGTGAGTCTCAAGAGGGGAATGCCCTCTCCGTAAACTAGTTCATCTTCCTAGTGGGTCAAAGTGAGGCTCACGAATAGTATACACCAGCGTCGTTTTATCAACTACTAACAATGAACAGCACCACTTGGCGGTAGCTTTCTGGAAATATACCGAGCTGTCTTTGTTGCCATATTCATTATATAAGTTTGCTATAATTGTTTTTATCGGATAGTTAAGCTCTCAATATGATGAAATTATTAACATGTTCGTATTTCATGTTTTACAGAATGCTTAAAACTATATTTCACATTACATCTGTTTCATTAAAGAAACAAACAAACTTCGAGACCTCGTTGACTGCCCTTCATATCATTATTTTCGTTGCTTTTCGCGAAAACACGTTCTTTAATTTTCTACTGTTTTTATGTGTGATCAGTTTATTCAACAAATGTAATATTTACAAATTCTAAATCAATAAATCGCAACTTTCATGTTATCTTACATTAGTAGAGAACGTATACGATATTCCTAATATAATGTAGACACAACTCTTATTTTCATTGAATTCTGTATCGGGAGGAACACTGTGATATTGAATATGTTACGTAAAGAGAACTGTAATTTTAATGTTTTTGAATGTTAATAGAAAAATGGCGCTATTTGTAATTTAATTCAGACCAAACTATTAAGGTATTACGTTATCATATGGGTTCATGTGTCTTCATGACTTGTATAAAACAGGAAGAAGCATCAGAATGTGAAATGATTGAAACTAGCCTAAATGCTTTAACTTCCGTATGGTTTGGACTTATAGTTTGAGTTAAAAAGGATATCCAATCGTCATAAATGATATTAAAATATCTAATTTTGAGACTTGGTAATATCGCTACAGAAATAAGTTAAAAGCTATACTGAACTCAATTTATTTGGTGGAGTCGTTGTTGTTTCCAATTAAGCACAAAGCTACACAATGAGCCATCTGTGTTCTGTCCACCACGGGTATCGAAACCCGGATTCTAGCGTGGAAGTCCGCCGACATACCACTGTGCCACTGGGGGCTTTGTGGAGTCAACAATGTTTGTTTGCTAAGTGCAAAGCTACACAATTGGCTGTCTGTGCTGTGTCCACGATAAGTATTGAAACTCTGAATTTAACAGTGTGATTTCTCAGGCTTCTTACAGCCTCATCAACGTTATTTAATTTTGGTTATTTTTTATGAATATTCTAATTTCTGCTTGCCACAATAAATAATGTATTATTAATTCTTATCTAAAATTCTGATTGTCAAATGATTTAAATACAAATTTATAATAATTATAATTAACATGCGTTAAAAAAAATGCTTTATTTGCTCTTGAATTCTTAGAATATATTGAAACTTAGGTGACCCAAGCATTGGGTTGGTAGGTGTGTATTTTCTTATAAGCAAAGCCACATCGGGTTATCTGCCTAGTCCACCGAAATCGAACCGCTGATTTTAGAGCTGTAAATCGGTAAACTTACCACTGTACCAGCAGGGAACCGGTTGGGGGGAACGAACATCAAAACTAAAAACATTATTTATTAAATAATCATTTGTCAGATACGTCCAAAATGTACATATTTTTGAGTAATAATAAAACCACAAAAATATATTAAAACCAACAACAAATAACGAAAAAGGATTTTTGTTTGTTTTTATACGAGAAATATAAAACGTCCTCGTTAAAAATTGATGTTGTAAAAATACACATAAAATCATGTTTCGTTTCTGTCCAGTGCTTACGATGAAAACAGATTTGAATCAAGTTATATAGTAAGTTAAGTTTGTTTGAAGTTAAAAATAAAGATGTACTGAGGCTGTCACTGCTCTGCCCAACACGGATATTAAAACTTGACTTCTACCATTGTAAAGTCCACAAACACCACTGCGCTACAATTTTTAAACTATTTTTCATTTCTCATTCTCTTTTGTGTGAATATAAACACTAGAATGTTTGTCCTTAAAATAATATGAAACACCTTTAAATTTCATCACAATACAACAAATATTTTGAAAATTTATTTTTATATTTTTTAATGTGCACTGAACTATAATTATTTTATGACATACCACGGTGCCACTAGAAGGCGATAATACATTAAAAGTATATTTCTTATTTTTCATTCCCTTTTGTGTGAATATAGACGCTAAAATATTTGTGTTCAAAGTCATATAAAATACATTTACGTTTAATGTCAATATAACAAATATTTTTGAAAATTAATTTTTATATTTTTAATGCGCACTGAAGTATAAATATTTTATGCTGGTATCCATCTAGGCTTGTTTATCCTTTTCTTTTTCAGTTTAATGATCACTCTTTTTCGACGTAATAAACCTAATTATTTAAACTGTTGATTTTTATTGCAGTCTTAAATGTTATCGATATGTTTTCATAAATTTATCTTTCAACGTATAGTAACTGCTATAAAAAAACTGTTGCTATTGTTAACAGAAATTTATCTTATTACTTGAGTGTTTCACGTTTGGAACACAACGACATCTGGGTCATACAAAAAGATACCATCATTTCAAAAGAAAATTGGCACAAAGTCAACATACATGTATTTCTGATCATGTTGTTGCAATGCTGTATCATGAGATTGCAGCATCTAAAAATATCTTTAAGTCTTAATTTGGCAGTAAATACAAATGTTTACTTTCGCTTACTTCTAAAGTAAATCAATTTGAATGACAGTTAACAAGATAAAATTGTAAATTCTTTAGAAAAGTTTAAAATTTTAGGCACTTGGTAGTTACTCGTTTTGTTTTGTTGAATTTCGCACAAAGCTACTGTAGGGCTATCTGCACTAGCTGTCCCTGATTTAGCAGTGTAAAACTAGAGGGAACGCAGCTAGTCATCTCCATTCACCGCCAACTCCTGGGCTACTCATTTACCAACGAATAGTGGGATTGACCTTCGCATCCTATCGCCTCCACGGCTGAAAGGACAAGCATGTTTGGTCTGACCGGGATTTGAACCCGCAAACCTCAGATTATGAGTTGAGCACCTTAACAACCCGCCCGATAGTTACTATATTAAAACATAATTAAGTTTATAATTTATATTTTTTGTTAAAATCAGGTCTTAAAAAGTTCACAGATTTCTAACAGATTGACACAAATAATTATTTTGATATCGTTGGTTACAAATTTCCTGTTCTTTTCTTTTTTTAGAACATGCATCTTAACGAGAGAGGGGAAAAATATGAATGTAACTGTTTAAATTTTTATTTTTTGAATTTTCAGACATGTGGGTAAAAAAGCAATTCAACGTATGCATATGTTGGTAAATGTATCACTCATATAAAGTAATAACAACTTATCAGAACTCGGTTATAGATAGGTAACTGTGAGAGATGGCTCTTAGCACATAATATTTACTAAACAACCATGAACAGATGAAACCGGAAGAAGTCTGTTATTGTCCGATGACCTTATGATCTCAATACCTTGGCCCCCACCATTGTTGACTGGTGGTGGTCATCCATCATATCAAATCCTCCCAGAAATCCGGGTGTCATCGGTGAGTTCATGAATTTGGGGTCACTGAATGTCAATGAACCTTCAACTGTAAGACCTGGAGATTAACTCAAACGATTTGGAGTGCAATAAATGGATTAAGACAAGTCTTAGAACAGAAATAATTAAACAGAATAACACAATTAATAAGATAATACTTTATACTTTTGGCTCAAAAAGATCATCATGTTCGCGTAAATATGTATGCCATCAGAAAAAAAAGGCGTAAGACGATACGATAAATTTGACTTGTAGTGAATAGATCGTGTTTTTTTTTCTCAGTTTCCAAAATTTTGCATTAATCATATTCGTTTATACCTTATTTCACTTGAAAAGTTATATTGGCAAAGATAATCACTATTTTGAATTATGTAAGCAAATGGTTGCCATTGCGATGCTTGAAGGTCATACAGCTGTTTAGTCTATCAGAATAAAAACGATATCATACCCCGGACTTACAAGGCTAAAATTAGGGGCTTGATTTCCCTCGGTGGACTCACCAGATAGCTCGATGTGGCTTTGCTATAAGAAAACACAGTCATAAGAAAGATAATCATCCATCTCTTGTATGTAGGTGTGTTTCATAGGTTTTGCATTACAAGAGTATTTTGATCAATTTTTCGTATGAACATAGCATTACCACTATACTTAAGCATAGAGTAAGAGCAAAGAAACATTAAGTGACAGGAATTTCCTCGGTGGATATAAATCATGTGAACACGGATTAAAGTTTACGAATCATTCAAGGTTCGATAAAAAATACACTGCATACCAAGTTTTAAGCACTATTTTGCCTTTATTAAATTTCTGTAGTAGATGTTGGTGTGTATTTAACTTTTATTAAATTTCTGTAGTGGATATTGGTGTACATTTTGCATTGCAGCTAATCCGTAATCTTAATAATAATTCTTACGACATCACTTGGAGTGAAGCTTTGTTTCTAGAATGACTCTGATGTAATGTTTGGTAGATTCTTGTACGTTGAACTTGATGATGAATAACCAACAAGATTTGAAAGAATATGTTTTTAGATGATTCAGCTGTTGAAAGAACTGTTTGATTTTGAACTTAGAGAATGGAGAAAAGACAGCTGCGTAATAACACTCACTTCCAACGAATGAGCTACTTTCGTTTAACCAAATAAAGGGATATTATGTCTCCTGCACAGGTTTAGTTATGTGGCCGTTCGATGCGATGTTCAAATAGGTTTCACAGAAATACTGACTATCTGATTATTGATTGATACATTAGTCAAACCTTCTTAAGAGCATTAGCTTATCCACAAACTCAGTAGGTTAGAATATAGTTCACAAAGGTGAGATAACAATCTCAAATCTTATATTTTAAGTATAATGGTTCGGGAGTATATTGTAAAGTTTTAACTGCATATTAACTCTTAAAAAAACAAAGTTCGTGAGTTTAAAGTAATATTTGTTTACGTTCTGATAAGTGTGAAAATGAATTTCGTTAGATATATGCAAATCAGAACATGTTACTCTAAACCCCAAATGGCATTGTACAATACGATAAAACATACTCTGAGACGTAAACAGGTTAAACACATTGCATCATGATAAACGTGGAAGTAATAAGAGGATATCCTATACTATAATAATAAGAAAAAACACTTCTTAGAATAACACACTGTATTTTCAGTTATCAAATAAATATTATCTCTGATAGTTTTACATCAGTAAAACATAGGAATAGTTTCTAAGTGGATGAAACTACTAGCATTCTGTGCGATATAATATTGAGGCCATTGGTACTTACTAACATGTTTCTTTTTGATTCGTTGACATTTTATAACGACATGCATTTGTGATGTCATAGTAAGACTCTATTCGATAACCCACTATGAAACGAAGGCATTTCATTCTATATTGAAATATTTTACTTTAAATGGTTATGTGTGTGTGTGTTTTTTTTTTTAGCAAAGCCACAACGGGCTACCTGCTGAACCCACCGCGGGGAATCGAACCACCTGATTGTAGCGCCGTAAATCCGAAGACATACCGTTGTACTAGCGGGAGGCAAAAATGGTTATGTCACGGCTTTTACGAATATACACAAAATATCGTGAAAACTCGCAGTAACATTAAATTTTAATTATATATCAATCATACCAATTTCAGAGTTAACGGAATTTATAATAAACTTTTTATATCAGTTTTCACTGTAATTACATCCATTTTTTTTTATCAAGTTCGTAATATAATGACAAATTTTGAAAATTCTTGATAGTTTCTGAGAGAAGCTAAAATAAGTTTTCCTCGTTTATATAGATTTTAATTTTATCTCTACTTCCAAAATAATTCATTTCATACCAATACTAGTTACCTGAGTCAATATCCAATACAAAAGTGTTTGGATATCTTTTATCTAACGATGATAATCAGATTGTAATAAATAATTTATAACCAGCTCCACCTGACGGAGATTTTGAACATGACCTAATTGTTACATCTGGGGCACTACGCACCAAATTTCAAAGATACCCCTGACTAATCAATTCATGGGGTGAGTATCTTAACAGTTATGGCGCACCTTTTGTGAGTAAAATACTTAACCTAATAAGCTAGTGTCCACTTACTTTGTGAATGTTGAGTACCAACAAGACTTTAATATTTTCCTCATCTTTAGTGCTTTGTATAAAGAACGATTACGCGTCGTAGTTTTACAACAAAACCCTTTTATGAATCTTTCACGTTACTCTCATTTTTGATATTTTGTATAAATAATATGTATGTGCTTTACTTTTAATCATAAACAATTAAAATGATAAACATTCACCAATATAGCAGATTTTCGTAACTTATTATAGTATACACCTCTAATGGCTCCACTGAAGCCTGTGGGCTTATAATGCTAGAATTTGGTTTCGATACCCGTCGTAGATATAACACAGATAGCCCACTGTGTAGCTTTGTGCTAAACCACAATCAAACAAACACAGTCTATATTTCTCAAAAACCACCCATAGTAACTTGAAAATATTTTAGAACAATAAAATCAAACTTTTATATTAGTACAATATTTTTATGAACGTTAATAATAATGAATTATTTGGTCATTAATCATTATTATGCACTCTAGCTGCAGGCCATTAGCTAGTCCTGAAGATAAAAGATGGATGGTTCTCATTGAATCTTACTAATTACAAATAAACGTTTTATTTCATTATAATGCTTCTAATTAACTTTTCGTTTATTCAATAAATAAACAATCTATTGATTGGAAGTATTTCCGAACAAAAACCCACGTGAAATATTTGTGGTTCATACACAGTCCGAGTTATATTTTTCGGTTTAGCCATAGCAAGAAGCTTTTTTTTTCAGCTTTCTACTCGTAGTTACAATGGATATTGGGGTATTTCTCCAATGACACCCCTGCCGTCAGGAATTCTGTATTGATGCTGATCACGTTAAGAGCTTATTAGAAGTTCTAAACAATAATTTTTCACCACTTTCTACCCAGCGCCTCCGATAAGTTGGTTACTGGGCGGCACACTCGTCTGCAGATAATGGATACATAACTCCAACTGCACTAGTGCATCAACCCAATGACCTATATTTTTTTGTTAGCCTGACGTCAAGTCGCTCGAGCTTCCCGTATTTTATTCAGCAGAACAAACTGGGCTGCGTGGAACGTTAAAACTAGTCGCAGTGCGCAGGTCCCTATGGACGTCTACTTTAGAGCTACTTTCTCCGTTCTCCTATTGCATAACTAGCCCAACTGTTTGGATTGCCATATAAGTTCATATTTTTAAAGAAGGAAAATCCAGTTAACTTAATCAAATGTTGTTCTTCAAACGGTGATTCGATAACAGTGCACTAATTAATATTAATTTCCGATCAAAGCAAACTGTACACTTAGATCAAAACTGCAAATCAATCCGGTAATACTAGACTTACGTTCAGCTTCAGAAATGAAGTAGGGATGTGAATGGAATATTTGCATCTAACTGAATATCTAATGTATATTTCTAGAAAAACGTCTACTTAAATTAATTCAATATAGTTTGCTTCTTTGGTTTCCTCGCAGCCGAGGTGTTTGGTACACAGAGCCTACGGTTACTTACACTCTTCATCAAGGAAGGCTTCCATTTAAGCAGGGCAGAGGGGGTGGAATCCTCCTGTACTTATTACAATTTATTTCGTGATGACGAGAAACCTAATTGAAGTAAAAATGTATTCTCAAAACGGCTGGTATAGATACTAACACCTTAATTAAAATAAAGTACAGAACGACGTTTCACCCTTCTTAGGTTATTTTCAGGCTAATAAAAAGAGAAAAGGTCGAAACGTTGTTCTGTACTGTATTTTAATTAAAGTGCTAATTCTTATACAAGTCGAATTGATAATACATAAAATTGGTTTATTCTGGGAACAATACGTGTGTATAATTTGTATAGTTTGCGCTATGCAAGTGGTTATTAGATAATATATAGAAAATAATAAAAATACATGGTTCCAAAAATAGATTAATTTCTACATTTCAACCTACAAATCCTAAGAGCTGGACCATCAATAAAAATCTTCCCGTACCCTACTGTAATCTAAAATAGTGCATGTATTACCTATGACTCGATTCGTGTAAGATATAAGCAATTAATTATTATTCTAAAAAAAATAAAATAGGGTTTGTAATATAGAAATTGAGCATGCATATGTAGATATATACAAAATAACTTTAATAAACACTTTACATCAATTTCAAGGTTACAATTGTAAAAACTGAGTTTCGATACTTGGGGAGAGCAGAACACCGAGTGTACAGCTTTGCGCTTATCAACAATAAAACCAAATTTAACTTGATGATAGCCGCACGCATAATTTATTTCAAAAGGTGAAGCACATACTAAAACTGTAAAAGTTTAATAAGGTAAAATCAAACATAAGGAAAAAGACGCTTGCTTCTAGCTTAGTTTCGAATAACAAACACTTGTTGAACCAGATATACTAGTCATCATACATCGATTTAGTTGTTGTTAAAATTACGAGTAACTTATGTAATCGTAAGCAAATAATATGTCATAAATACAGTATAAGCGAAGCCACAAATGAACTGAAACTCATTTCGAAATAGCCAGAACCACACCTTGTTTGAACGTTACCTTCTTAAATCAATCGTGTGAGAGACCTGTTTACCGGCCAATAGAAAAGAAATTTGACTTACACCAGCCAATAGAAAATAAAACTGAAGTATTAAGCTGTTGGGCTCTTAAAACAAATAGCTTAAGCCATCACCATAAAAGGTATTATAAAAATTTATAACTTTTATTTTGACCAATGTTTTTTTATGTATTTACCAGATGGCAATTGGTAACAGGATAAAGAGTAACTTTTAGCAGTTTTTATTTCTTTAATTTTATAGTTTTTTTTTTTTTTAGGAATAACGTTCAACAGTAGATTAACAGGCTGCACTTCCAGTTTGGTAAGTAGCCTTCCGACACCATTACATATAGGCTACTTAAAGGTACAGGTGTTAACTAGAAGTGTTATTAACACCTGGCTCTATAAAAAAAAAAGAGGTACGAATTTGACGAATAAAATAAACATTATATTTTCAAACTTATGCCTAAAATTACAGATGAGTTTTTAAACGCATTTTTCTAAACCATCTATGCATCAAGTCTCTTGTGGATTCCACATACTGTTGGTCAAAATGTCCTTAATAACATGCGTGGTACACACAAACAAAGAAAATAAAAATACCGTCAATACTGCAACTATTAACCCAATTACAGCTGAGGGTCCTCTGTGTATTTTTCATATAAATTGAATGATTCCACTCAGTGTAAAGTCTGTTATCTAATGTTTCTGGTCAACTTTCCCCCTTAGTGTTTTTACACACAACAACATAAAATTACTCAGTATAACGTATATTGTAAACTCGTCTATTGATAAACGCTGTCAAAACAAGTTAGCAAATTGAAGTGTAAATTGGAAAAATAATTCTTGCAAACACGGACTGCAGTTAAAGTTTGCAATGTTATAAGACAATGTAAAAAAAGAGTTATAAACCAACATACGCATGACAAATGTGTTGCCACAAGAAGAGAAAAAAAGCACGTGTTTCAATGTACGTATCTAAGAACCGATAATTTTAGTTGACTGAAGAAGTAAACGAATCTGAACTTTGTTCACAGTAATTTCCAACGTACTAAATCTCGTTGAAAATGGTCTTAATGGAAAAATAAAAACTTCGGTGACTCTGCTCTTTCTCCAATTCTGGTCGCTAGATCGAAACTCGTCACAGAACATGCTTACCATTTCAATTCTTCAGGCGTTGTAATTTGACGGTCATCTCATTATTTGCTCATAAAGTCTAACTCAAGAGTTGGCGGTAGGTGGTCTATCATTTAAAAATTAGAAACAACTAGCTCAATTATCTCTTGAGGATCTTTTCGCAAAATTCGACAAACAAATAAGGTCAGTAGCTTTTATTAAGACTATCAAACTGAGATGGACCACAATCGTCACATAATGTCAAGGTTTAAAGTTAAGGTGCTATCAGATAGATCAACCAAACAATTTTGTGCATATTTACAAGCATGCCAACGAAACGACAGTGTAATCGAATTTTTGATTTCACAACAAATTTCACCAAAAAAAAGTTGTGTTGACTTTATTGTAACTTTGTGTACGAAACGTTCAAGGATGTGTTCAAGAGTTCTTCTTTTGACAGTAGTTCTAAACTATGATCTACTGTTTAGATAAGTGTTTATTAGAAATAGCTTCTTTGCATACAATCTTGCGTTATCTACTCAGGTCTAGCCTACTGGTTAACGTGCTGTGCTGCGCATCAAAGGGTCCGAGGTCCAAGACGTAGTATTGTTGACCACAATGATAACAATCCCATTATTCCGTTCAAAGAGAGCCCCCCAGTGGTTCAGCGATATGTCTGCGGGCTTACACGCTAAAATCCTGGTTTCGATGGTGGGCAGAGCACAGATAGCCCATTGTGTAGCTTTGTGCTTAATTCAAAACAACAACAACAACCGTTCAAAGAGTCGGGAAAGCCCTTGCAGTAGTGAGTGCTACCTTCTGACCATTAGTTAGAAATTAGAGCCTCGAGATGTCTGACCATATACATATTATAAGATACCTTTCAGGATGAAAATTGCATTTCTTATCTCCTTTGTATCTCTTCTTGATATTTTTGGGGTTATTTATTACAAAATAGGCCAAAGTTTTACATGTATGTTTCCTAAAACAATGTGTAAGCATGGAGAAATTTATTTAAGTGTTTTATTTTATTCTGAACACTTTTGAAAATTTAACATTTTATATGATTCTCCAATTCCGATGTTTCTTGATTTGATATAGGAAAACATTCAGAGTTGCAGCTACTCGAGGGCTATCTGTGCTAGCCATCCCTAATTTAGCAGTGTAAGCCTAGAGGGAAGGCAACTAGTCATCACCACCCACCGCCAACTCTTGGGCTACTCTTTTACCAACGAATAGTGGAACTGACCGTCACATTATAACGTCCTCATGGCTGAAAGGGTGGGCATGTTTGGCGCGATGGGGATGCGAACCCGCGACCCTCAGATTACGAGTTTCACGCCTTAACACGCTTGGCCATGCCGGGCCAAGTTCTTCCTTAAGTTTTATTACAATGTTGATTTATAAGTTTTCATATCTCAGTTTGTTCAAAGGCTTAACATAAGAGTCTGTCAGTTATTGGACAAATTGCAAATTTCGTTATAATGTACTTTAAATAGTCGAAATTTTTTTTCTCCATAAAGGCTATTTTATTAAGAACTATAGCGCTAAAATTAGTTTCCAAATACAAATGCATTTGAAGCGGATTTGAATGTAATAACATACATTACTTTGTCAAAACCCGTTCGATGGTGATTTCTATGTTAAAGTAACTTATTTTTTTTATTAAAGTTAGTTTTATCGAAAGTAATTATACTATAAACAGTCTCCAAATGTAAGCATCAGCAGTTAGAGTTGTTACGACAAAATGTAATTATTCTTCTGCACTGGGACATAATTTACACACATTTATTTTAAGGTCTGGTTTACCCTAGAAAAGGTAAAGAAATCATAAAATTTAGCCAAAAAGATAAATAACCTCAACTTTCTTTCGGAACGTAAGATTGACAGACCACCCACATAGTTAGAGTACAGAAAATAACATAACATATAAAATCTTAATCAAAACAAACATTTGAAATGTATTTACGAGGTTTTAGAGATTACAAAAATATTTGAAATTTTTAGGCTGAAGAAGAGTAGTCTTTTTAAAATTATATCATAAAATCACTTTACACTCAGACTAGTAACAAAACAGACTTTACTTTCACAAATAAATTTTTAGTAAAATATTTATTCAAAAATCTAATTATTTGTGTACCAAGGAATTGTAATCTTTACTAAACGTTTACCAAATTTTGTGAAGATACAGAAGCTGCATCAAAAGTTACAGTCCAAATACTCAACTTGTAGACGAACTCGTGTATTTTATGAAGAGTCTATAGCAAAAGGGATAAAGAATATGTCATATCAGAGTTAAAAATCAGACTATCTGTACAATATAAACATTGATATCACGCTTAAACGTAATACAACCTGAACAATATAAATATTGACATCATAGTTAAAAGTCATACAACTTAAACAATACAAACACTGGCATCACACTTAAAAATTACACTACCGAAACAATACAACACCGATACCGACAAAGTGCTAATTTCTAACTAAGTAATTGGGCCCGGCATGGCTAAGCGTGTTAAAGCGTGCGACTGGTAATTTGAGAGTCGCGGGTTCGAATCATCGTTGTACCAATGATACTCGCCCTTTCAACCATCAAGGCGTTATAATGTTACGGTCAATCCCACTATTCGTTGGTAAAAGAGTAGCCCAAGAGTTGGTGGTAATGACTAGCTGCCTTCCCTCTGGTCTTACACTGGGTGGTGCAGGCAGCTCTCGTGTAGCTTTGCGCAAAATTAAAAAACAAACTTAGTGATTGCGTGTTAAAATACGTGCAATCACTTAGTATAGAAACATAGCACTTTGTTCCTGCATCTTAATCAATACGCAACTGGAGAAAGCATTCTAAATTATGAAAAGGAAATTACGAATTTTAAAACTGAGTATCAGAGATATCTTGATATCAGTTTGTGTAACATCGCCCTCAGTTAACTTAAATGTTGTTTTTATGAAACAAAAACCTTGTTTTGTTTTTGCAAACTTATTCGCGCGGATCAGACCAAAAGTTAAATTCATTGAAAAGACTACACAAGGAAAAAAAATGAAAATAACATTATTTATCCTCTCTTACTAAATTGGTTTGTTTTACAACGTTTCAACTGTAGGCCTACTTCGGGTAAAAAACAAAGTATAGTCAGTCAATAATGTTTTGTATTCTCCCTGAATTTGGCTTAAGGCTGAAAGTTTGGAAAAATAAATTCACTTAATAAAAAAGTAGAAAGTATTTTATCTAGTTTTTTTCATTGTTAAATTTTATTAATTTTTCATAGGTTCATTTTAGCAATTTCAGACAATTCTATTGTTTGCACTTTTTTGTACACCCAAAAAAAATGCATTCTTATGATTTATTAAATGTAAATGATTTTCTGAGTGACGCACTTAGATATATATAATTTCTCTGAAAGCTACGCCTGGTTTCTCTCAATAATAATTAGCGGAAGCATGAGACTGCAACATAAGTGTCCTGTGTGAGTAGCAAGTTTATGGAAAAGTTGATTTAACCTTTCTCTTTGTTTCTCTTGGATAACTTCAGGATTTCTACCACTCGTTAAACAGTATTGTTTGTTTGTTTGTTTTTGTTCGGTTTATGAATTTCGAGCAAAGCTACATGAGGGTTATCTGCGTTACTAGCCGTCCTTGATTTTGCAGTGTAAGACTAAAGAGAAGGCAGATAGTCATCACAACCAACCGCCAACTATTAGGGTACTATTTTAATAACAAACAGTGGAATTGATTGTCACATATAACGCCCTCACAAAGTGATATCACTAAAAAGGAGAGCATATTTGGTATGTTGGGGATTCGATCCCGCACCATTCATATTATGAATCGATCGCCCCTAACAACTTGGCCATGTGGGGCAAAAAGTGTCAAGTGGATCTCTTTTCTATGAACCTAATAAATTGGTCCAACAGATTACATATATATATGTAACAAAATGTAACAGAAAGTGTTATTTCTCAATTGCTTATGTCTAAAGTAAATGAGAAAGACCTATTTTTCTCTTGAAATTTTGCTTTTGTGACCTGGGAGCGTATAACGAAAACATGATGGGAGACTATACTTGGAGGTTGATACGTGAAAGTGATTTACATTACAGTAGCAAATCTCGAAAAACTACTCATTTCTAAACATTTTTGTTCATTGTTGTATAACTTTAGTATAAATACATGTAAATCTTGATTCATATATTGTTTTATTCAAACCTTATATAAATGAAAATGTGTAAATTTGCCCATTTTTACACAGAAAATAGATTAATTTCTAAATCTCATTATCCAGGTTACAAAAGCAAAGTTTGAAGGGAATATTGGCCAATTTCTGTACTTTTACAACATAAGCAATTACGAAATAACATATACTATCCAGGAACAATATTTGTGTTACATAAGGTTATTAAATTCGCATACTTACGCCTGAAGAGCACCTGCTATGACGACCTTGAATAAACGGAACACTTGACAAATAATTGATTTAACTGAAATTCATAAGATCATACGCATAAGTTAACGATTATTGTGTGTGCTTCTTAAACATTTCCTTTTTAGTTGTTGGATCAAGTGTGGCCTAGTGATTAGCGTATCCGGAGTGTGAATTTGTGGGTTGATGGCTCGTTAAAACACACTATGCACTTCGGAGATGTGGATGAATCATAAGAGTGATGGTCATATCCTATTACTCGATCCGATAATATAAGCTCAAGAGTTGATGGTGGGTTGCTGTCAATCAACTTCCTTCCTTCTAGTCTGTCAGTTCAGAATTAAGGGCGGCTATGTGCAGCTAATCCTTTGGGTAGCTGTGTGTGAATATTCTGAAACGAGCAAATTTTAATTAACATTAAAATATCATTTTACTTTTTATCTAGTTTACTACTGGTTAGATCCAGAGATATTACATCGCATTAAAAGAAATTATGCTTATACCTTTTGTAACATTAAGTGATAAAGAACTGTCCCAAACAAGTCCTCATATTGCTTCTTCCAGATTATTAGCAGTAATCGTATCAATTTGTTGTCGTTTACTTTCTATACATAAATCATACTTTATTAGGGACCAACAAAGACATGGACTAACAAGCAAATTAGTGAATAACTAATTTAGAAAAAATTGTTCAAAAAATTCTATGGTTACCTTACTTTTGACCAATTACAACAAAGAAATGTACAATAGAAAATGTGCTTCTAAAGAGAAAAGAAGAAATTAAGCCAGTGATTTTTTTTTTGCTTGATACATATTTTTTCTTTCTATGAATGCCTAACAGAGATTTATCATGATATTGCTAAGATTAAGGGTAGGTGTTTTCTGTAGTTCGTCGTTTGTGTGGCCCATCCGTACTTAGAAGTTTATCTTATTTTTATTTTAACTATAACTCTAATACTTGTTCAGCAAAATGATATCAGATATCGAATCAAAATCTACGGGAAGGCCTTAGTCGCAACTATACTTCTATGACATAAAATTGTGTTTTTCATATTTGTGACTAAGGCTGTCTTTCAAGCAAACTTTATTCAATTTTTGAGCTTGTTATGAAACGAGTACTATCAGGCATTTGTACAAAATTGCTTTCTTTACAAACATCAGCTATTATACTGACCAACATATCATTCATTTCACTTCCTCTCCGATCCGGCATGGCCAAGCGTGTTAAGGCGTGCGACTCGTAATCTGAGGGTCGCGGGTTCGCATTCCCATCGCGCCAAACATGCTCGTCCTTTCAGCTGTGGGAGCGTTATAACGTGATGGTCAATCCCACTATTTGTTGGTAAAAGAGTAGCCAAAGAGTTGACGGTGGGTGGTGATGACTAGTTGCCTTCAATCTAGTCTTACGCTGATAACTTAGGGACGGCTAGTACAGACAGCCTTCGTGTAGCTTTCCGGGAAATTCAAAACAAAAACTAAATCGGACAATGATTACTTGAAATTAGGAGTAAAACGAATACAAGAGTTTCGTTCGGAGCAGATGTAGTGAACATTAAAAGTAGTGAAATGTAGTGAACAAATGAGTAGGAAGTAAATACCAAAGATACATAAAACTACGTACTGCTAACATAACGGTACACTAATGTGTGCAATGGAAACACAAAACTTTTGAAAATCTACACTACTTTCTGTCTGTCTTCGATAATTAATTGGAAAAATTATTCTTGTTTATGTGAACCCTAACCCAATATCACTTGTAAAATCCATATTTTTACGAGTTCTTAAGTACTGGGATGGAATTAGTATTTAAATCACGTGTGCATATATATGTATTATGTGGTTAAAAGTTCAGCAAACAAAACATTAGTCTATTAAACCTTTGTTTCAGGAGTCAGCGAAGAGTGACAAGTGAAAACAACACAAAACTACACCAGTTAAATGAGATTGTTACGATCTAGGGCAATATAAGAAAAACAAGGCCACCCACAGAATGTTAATAGAAAATCTTTCCTGGTCGGCTATATAAATACCAGCTCTTTTTAAAGACAGAAGAAAGTTTGGTTCAAATACTTCAGTTAAATTCTACTATATTACAGGAATAATGCCTAAAACGGTAGCTGTGTATTTGACCTTTACTATCCATATCGGAAATCCCCACATTACTCAGCAGAAACCTGTAGCTTGTCATGTTTCCTTTGAAAATCATAGAACTGTGTAGAATACATGGGCCAGGTAGAGTTGAAGGTTAATAATTTCACAGACAAGGGCGGCAACAAACCAGAAAACGCCAAGGTCGGTTCAAACAGGATACAGAAATATCACGGTTTTTCTATGTCGCATGTGATTGATTACCCGATCATTCTTATCAATATAACATAATAACACGAAAATAACACAAGGCATATTAAGATATTCATATATATATGAATAAGGGTTGTTAGCATCCCATATTGTACTGATTTTACACGTTATTAATACTTAACAGTCCGTCAGCATATTTTAGCTGTTTTACCAACATAAAACAACATTTAATAATACCCAGGATTTCAAACTCCATTTATTGATCAGTAACTAATACCTTCATGAATCAGTAGCCAATACATCAACATCCAGTACGTCTATGACATCAATAACTAACACTTCTACACTTGTATGTACCTTTTTAAGCTGTATAGAAACGTATCAGGTGACAAAAAGTAGGATTGTTTGTGTTTGAATTTCGAGTAAAACTACATGAGGGCTAGCTGCACCAGCCGTCCCTAATTTAGAAGTGTAAGACTAGAGGGAAAGCAGCTAGTCATCGCCACCCACCGCCAACTCTTGGGCTACACTTTTACCAACGAACAGTGGGACTGACTGTAACTTACAGCGCTCCCACGGCTGAAAGTGCGAGCATGTTTGGTAGGACGGGATTCGAACTCGTGACCCTCAGATTGCGAGTCGAACGCTCTAACCACTTTGCTGTGTTGAGCCAAAATTAAGGAACAAAAGCTATCAAATAACTTATGTTGATCTCGATAGAAACACGGACTTTTTGTTTAGTTATAATAAACAAAACAGAAATGTTATTTACTCTAAATAAAAGTGACTGTGTTAGCAAGAAGAGTTAATCATAGTTTAGAATATAATAGTCAAATTATAAAGTGGTAATGTTAACATAATGTATCGTATGCCCAAAATTCATACGTCAGTTTGCATGATATAAAAGTAATGGCTTCAAAAATTGACAATTAAAATCACATTTTCTTAGTCTTTTTATTAATTTTTTTTAAATCACACAAGTAATTAACTTGCAGTCAAAATAGTTAGAAGTTTTCAAACGTAATGAAAAATCTGAATATTCATAATGATGTGCAAGTAGTTTTAATCTTGAAATTCCATACACTAACTTGCTGCTAGAATATATTCAGTTGCCACATACTTATATAGTATTTAGTTCTTCTATACACATGTTTTGCAAGCTGATGTTTTTCGCGCCAAATGCTTGTTAATAAACGAAAATTTTCAGTATTTGCATAGGGAACATTTGGATACGAATCAAGCATGTCTCACGTCATAAAATGGTATTTTTTGGTGAATGCAGTCATTTTGTAAGTTTCTTTCCTACAACATTCAACTTTCCACACATGACACTTAATTAAAATCAAAATATCTTAGGATTTGTATTCTTCGCGGAGTATTTTCGCTTGAAACCGTTAAATTGATTTAATTAAGCTTTGTTTGTTTGTTTTTTGAATTTCGCGTAAAGCTACACGAGGGCTATCTGCGCTAGCTGTTCCTAATTTAGCAGTGTAAGACTAGTTGGAAGGCAGTTAGTCATCAACACCCACTGCCAACTCTTTGGTTACTCTTTTACCAATAAATAGTGGGATTAACCGTCACATTATAGCGCTCCCACGGCTGAAAGGGCGAGCATATTTGGTGTGGCGTGGATACGAACTCGCAATCCTCAGATTAAAAGCTAAGTGCCTTAACCACTTGGCCATTTCAGGCTAAAGATTTAATTAATCGTGCTTACTGAATTTTAAATAATCACAACAAAATATATATAGAGAAGTCAATTAATAAGTTCCTGAAAATAAAGAATTTTGTAATAATTTCATTGGTATTAATTTACGTGAAATAACAAATACACGGACAATCCCTAAAATGTAACACCTATTTGTTCCTGTAAGAAACCGGTTGTAATAGTTTTCAGAACAGCAGCTTCCTGGTAAGAAGTTATCTTCTGAGCATAAGTAATAATCCATTCAAATTGTATGTATATGTCAACTAATTCCTACAATGAAACATTTAGTTTGATTTAAGGGTTTGATCACGTGTTATCTGTCTACATGAGAAACGAAATATGATTTTAAAAAAAGTTTAAGAGTGTATAATAGAATACAATATCACCATTGCAACTTACAAAGTCATCGTGATTAGCATCACCTAAAGTATTCGCAAGAATGTGGCGAATGCTAATCATAGAACCGATAAAACTGTGTATTTTGTGAATTTTCTTTATAGCAAAGCCACATCGAGTTATCTACTGAGTCCGCCGAGGGGAATCGAACCTTCCAATAAAATTCAAATAATTCGTTCCCCTTAAAATTATACATTCCTTCTTTTTTTCTTATATTATTTGCTACTTATAGTAATGTAGCAATTTATCGTGCGTCATGGTTCTCGCATCTGGGTCTTTGTTTCTGTTCAAATGTAAAGCAACAATGAAATATTACGTACAGAAACTGAATTATCTGATCGCTTTCTATGTTGAGGTCTACTTAATTTAATCATATTAATTGCAAATATCACCTCAAACATAAAATTAACCTTTGAAGTGTTTTTCATAACTAATACTTCTAGGGACACTACCTTGAACGACATTCATCATAAATTCCTATTAAAAATACAAGTTACTGACACCTACACAACCTTGATCTTTAAAACACGTCGAGCGATAATTATTTATTTATTTATTTTTATATAACCAATGAAATCCGTGAATATAGTTGAACATGTTTAATACATCACAGGTACCAGCTGGCAAAAGTAGTGTTCGATAGACAGCCTGCATTTTGGTGACATGGTACAGAGAATATCTCGATGTAAAGTAATATGTTAACTTGTCCCTAGGTTCTGAAAATGGAGCTATTAGTTATATGTAGCTCACATTCCAACATATATAGTTAAATGTACGAAGGACCAAACATACTAGATAATTTGTTTGTTTTTAATTTCGCGCAAAGCTACTCACAGGCTATCTGCGTTAGCCGTCCCTAATTTAGCAGTGTAAGACTATAAGACTATAGGAAAGGCAGCTAGTCATCACCACCCACCGCCAACTCTTGGGCTACTCTTTTATTAACGAATAGTGAGATTGACCGAAACATTATAACGCCCCCACGGTGAAAGGGCGAGCATGTTTTGTACGATGGGGATTCGAACCCGCGACCCTCAGATTACGAGTCGCACGCTTTAACACGCTTAGCCATGCCGGGACCCATACTAGATAAATATTTCCAATTAGTATACAAACACTTAAGGCCATAAGACATTTCCAACCATAAAAATTAACTTAGAGACAAATTTTTGTTTTGACTTAATTGTTCTTTTTATTATTATTATTTCAAGAACTATTTCTGTCTTCCATTTTTATACTTTGTTAAATAATTATTATGCTAGCGAGATATATCAAAATCAACGAATGAATGCATCACTGAAATGCATTATTATTTGCTATTGTACCAAAAAACAGAATTTCGGACATCTATTGCTCTTCAAAATGTTTGCCAATGAACCACAATTGTCCTTAGTGTACTACAATATAAAGAAACACTTTCAGGTCATCTTCAATTAGCAGATCAAGCAACTTTGGCTTTGGTCCAAATAAAAATAACAACAAACATCAACGTCAAGACCGAAGATGTTTAAATTACTTTGGCAGAAATAGGGATAAATGACATCTTCATCATATGTTATGAAACGTAAATGCGTTTCGGCTTTTCTCTATCATTTCCGTACTACATTACTGAACTCTATATTTCACGTGTAAGAATTGTCATTCGGTTTTTTCGCTTTAAATTTCGCGCAAAGCTGTACGAGGGCTATCTGCGTTAGCTATCTCTAATTTAGCACCATATCTTCACCCGCTATCAACTTTTGCGCTACCCTCTTATCAACGAATAGTGGGATTGACCGTCACATAATAAAGTATCCACAACTGATTATTTTATTTTCTTGAGATTTGTACAAGAAACAAAAGTTTTTTTTATTGACGTATTTTTAATTATATTTTTAAACTTCGTCAATCAGAAATGAGCCCCTCTTCAGTGGATAGATTGATGGCTTATAACGCAGAAAATCAAATTTTGACTCTATTGTTCGTATAACATAGTTAGTATGTCGTGTAGTTTCATGCTTAATAACATACCAAAAATACAATCAAGGATAAAATTTGGAAGACCAGTATAAGATAACTTTTATTAAAGTTTATCATTTCCAATGTATGTCAGCCATATTATAAAGAAAGTTTTTATTTTTGAGAAAACTGTCTCTGACTTAGCCACGATCCAGTCCAACCAGTACTAGCAACAAAGGATATGAAGTTTAATACCCAGAGTGCTCGGAAATTAAGAAACTTTGTAGTCCAAAAAAAATCACCTCCCAGGGAAAATTATACAAATGTATATAACTATTAATGGTTCTATGTAAATGTAACTTTTTGTAAGTAAACACGTCAGGCCAATCAGGGAAGGTAGATTATATTACCAATGATATCAGCGATAGTGATGTAGTATGTTTTTCAGTTATTGGACGAGGAGAAAGAGAAACGGGAGGGTCGCGACAAAACCAAACGTGGCCACCATTTGAGTAAAAGCTGTGGGTTTACTCGGGGATCTCCAGTTTCCCTCCACATCTAGTTCGGTTCGTTCTAGCCTAGACATGAGAATTATAGATGCCTGCCATCAAATAGCCCTGGTATAGGTCCTTCAATCGTTTGAGTTAATAATTCTTTAAGATTCTGACATCTTGATTCTTTTCTCTACAACTCCGTCAATATCTTTAAAGTCACTACTTCCATCATTAAAGGCCTGGGCCTTCGCGTGCCTCTACGCCCTCCAGACATTTACTAAATCTTGTCAAATCTCGCAATAGAGATTTAATAACTGAACTTTCTACTGACTCCGAAAGAAGAAATTTCTTAACTTTTTGAAAAAAAAAATATTCGCGAGCGGGAGGAAGGAGGATAATTTATATCCCTAAACACCCAATTTGGTAAAGTAGAATACCTTACCTCAAACTAAATACCTGCCATAGTCGTTTTTTGTGAAAACTAAAATTTTTAAATTGCAAGCTGCCTTTCGGCTTGGTTATCATTACTCCACATAACGTTTGGTTTATTTTAGTAACTGTGTATAACTATTCAACAGAAGTATAGTGATAAACTGTTTGTGTTGGAGAGTCAGTTAAATTCTAATCAGTTTCTACTCCTTGAATTATAAAGACACATGCATACTGCATTTCAGGCATTTAATTTGGTTATCATTGTCAAGCACTTATCAATTAAGCCTATATAACCAACTAATATATGTGTTATAAGGTGCAATTAGTAAATCATCTGTAGTTTACTGGCATTTCCATATGATGAAATATATATTATTTGTATATGCATTTATTTGTAAATCATTACATTAACATAGAGTTTATTATTTTAAAATACGGTATTTTGAACATACAAGTTCAATACTATAAAATAAAGTATCTACAGTTTACTTTATAGACACGTCTACCTATTGGGATCTCATAGAAAGAGTAGAGAAGCAGCATTCGATTCGGTTCTTGCTCCACTACGCATCTTCTGTTCAGTAATTTACATAGTAGAATAGTACTTTCATCAATAGCTTTAGCTACTAAAATCAAGTAAAGTTTCTGAATGACGTTAACTGCGATTTATTTGTACAACAGACTCGAATAACGTTATGTACAAACGGAACAGATGTTCTAGCCGATTTAAAAATAACTGGTTTATTTTGTTTTTTTCATCAAAAGTGAATATCATACGGACACTTCTGCGTTGTTATGGGTTATTATTGTAGATTTTGTGTGCACACTTATAGAGGTTACTCGTGTTTTGGGCTGTAACACTCAACTTTGAATTTTTTTTCCAGAAATATACATCACTAATAATAGGAAAGAACTGTTAAAGCAATAGAAAAGCTGTGTATTCATTTGTTTTATCAGACGTATAGTTAACTACAAAGCTGTAAATACGCTAGTCAGCCTCTTGTACTACAACCGGTAAGACGACTTATTTCAGCATAATATATTCATTTATTTAAAAACCAGAATTCCACTCATTCGTTGTCCTGCAATGGATCATATACATTTAACATTAGTTGCTCTCTGTCTTTACACTAAATATTATGAGACTGCAGGTTATTTATAGTTGTTGTTTTTTTTATTTACTTTAGTGCAAAATAGACACCGCACTTTATATTGTTAGTTAATAATAGTAATCGTATAACAGCAATCTGCTCCTGGGATAGCAGTAAGTCAACGGATTTACAATGATACAATCAGCAGTTCGAATCCCCTCTGTGGACATAGCAGATAGCCGGATGTGGCTTTGTTATAAGAAAAAACACTCACCTATTGAAGTAATATTGAAAAATCTCAGAATAACACACATTTTTGTTATACATTTATTTACTTTGTTTAGGATATTCATGTAACGGTTATCTGTACTAATCAACCCTAAGTTTGAACTGGCAGATTACAGAAAAAAAACACGTAGCGAGTGAAGAGCACCCTCCATTATCTCCTGGGCTATTCTAATTGGATTGTTCGTTATTCTTATTATACATCAATGATCCCAAAGTGCTGTATGAGATTCTCTTTTGCTGCAACGGTTTGTAAACCGTAAACCTGACACGTTATTCACTAGGCCTTCGGTTATACATTAGTTTAAAATATACAAAAATTAAAAAGCCGAGCATATACATCTAATGTCATTAAAAACCGTAAATCCCTGTTTTGTAAACACATATCTGAAACAATAACAATGTTAACATTTATTAGAAGTGATTTATATTTAAATGCTTACCCTGTACAGTTTGTTAGCAACTATGGCTTCAAACTAGAATTATGGGATTTTTGAACCTCTAATTCTGCATTGTTTTCATTGTTACAAAACTAAACTCACTTTTTATGTTGGGGTTTAACCTTTTTATTCCTCACACAAAACACAACAGCCCAGGTACATCGAGAACACCATAAGTACAAATTATAAAGTCTTAATCAAGGTCAGTTGTTTCAAACCCTTCCTATGGACGACGTCATCTATCTCAAACAAACAGGTTTTGTGTAAGACTGGTTAACAGGCGCCAAGAGATGTTTCTATCTTGATTTCTACAAGAAACATTAAACAACATAGTAAAATATATATTTTTTCACTCTATAAGACATCGCGGAAATTTTGATCCTTTAAATTACTTTTTTAATTTGGAATTCTCGCTATTAAAATAATAGTTTTAATATTTTAAAATATTATAAATTGCCATAAGGAGTAGGAGTGTAGGATGTAAACTGAAGGTGCGAAAGGACCCTGATTTGTTTAATCAAATGAAACGAGGAAACGTGCGCAACACGCCCACCCGTTATGGGCATGAACTCTTGAGTTTTGTATTAAATTTTGTGAATTCTCCTATTTTTCCTGAGAGTAATTTTCTAAAATGTGATGCATTTTTACCGTGGCAGATTGAATAGTTGGGAAGAGGTTGTGGTACCCAACCCCTATGATGCTTCTTATTCCACTACGTATTATCTCAGCCTACTTTTAGTTTAGTTTTTGTTTTTGAATTTCGCACAAAGCTACTCGAGGGCTATCTGTGCTAGCCGTCCCTAATTTTGCAGTGTAAGATTAGAGGGAAGGCAGCTAGTCATCACTACCCCCGCCAACTCTTGGGCTACTCTTTTACCAACGAATAGTGCGATTGACCGTCACATTATAATGCCCCCAGGGCTGGGAGGGCGAGCATGTTTGGCGCGACGCGGATGCGAACCAGCGACCCTCAGATTACGAGTCGCATGCACGCATTAACGCGCTTGGCCATGCCCAGCCGTTAACCATTAAAACAGTGAAAAAGTTGGGAGAAAAGCAAAGCTGAGAAAATTCAATTACGAACAAAAAATTAATGTTAAGAAGAAGTTCTTATGTAAGTGATAAATAACAGATAGTTATAGAGTAATTTTATGATAACCTCTCGCATTATCTTTTTGATAAGATAACCATCTAGAGCTTTGAGTTAGTACTACTGTAAACATTGCATAATGTTATGAAATAAAATGAAAAGAGAACCGATGTAATTTTGTTTCCATCTTTTTACCTGGTGCAAAATTTTACCTTTCCTAAATTGTAGGAATAAATCTTTTGAGAGAGTGTAAACAAGAGATCATGTTAAGTCTTTATTAAAAGGATTTAAACAGCAAAGGATGAAAATAATGCACCTTAGTTTTGAAGAAGGCAAAATACAGTACTGTGTAAAATATAGTACTTTGTCAAATACAGTACTGTGTAAAATATAGTACTTTGTCAGATACAGTACTGTGAAAAATATAATAGTGTGTAAAATACAGTAATGTGCAAAAGTATTAGGACAAAGTAAAAAATTAGATTTCAGGCTACTTTTAAAGAACAGTGGATGGTAAATCATAGGTGAAACATCAAAACTTTATTAATAGTCGTATTTAATCGAACAAAAACTAAGTAGAAGTACTTGAGTTCAGGAAACATTCAATATTTTGTGATTCCACGTTTTGCTTTAATAATTGTAGACAGTCTTTCTGACATAAAGTTTCATTGGAAGTAACTTTTGATTGATAAAGTTTTTGATGTGACGGATTTAGTATTATATTTCTACTTTAATATTGGTGTTTATTTAAGTTAAATATATGTTTAGAAATGCACATAATTTATACTTTTAAATCTGTATTGTGAAATTCCCATCTATTCATTGAAAATGTAAAAAAATTCTTGAATGTAAGAATTAACAATGTGTATATGTGTGTGTACGTAAACACTAGTGTATTGTCAGTATTATTGTGCAGGCTGAAAATTCTAGAAAATCTGCTCACGCCTATCAATATAACTAACACGACGTGTAAGAGACAGTATATATTATTGGTTTGCTATGATTGGTTTACTATAAACCTCGGAAGCTATAACTGCGGTTAACACTTCTTCATCGGGAACTTTATATTTGACCGAGAAGGTTTGTAGATTTTGAACATTACAATCTTCAGCGGATTCACATCAGGTATTAATATTTTTTTCGAAAACATTATATAACTTCAGAAATGTAAAACTCGTTGTGTATCCGGCAAAGAAGGAAAAATACAGAACTAGCTAGTTCCTTAATCGACATAAAATTAAATCTCTCATCGTGAACCCTTAATAAGACATCAAGGAAGCCCTAGAACAGAAAGAAGGCTTGATATTGTATGTGAATTTGTAAAATTTTTGTATATATATTATTATTTATTGTAAATTGTGTTATTGTTTGTATATTAAAATATATTTGTATTAAAAAAGAAACTGTGTATCAAACTTGTTAGCAAGTATCATAAATTGGATACATACTTAACTTTTAAATCTAAATTACAGTTTAATTCAGTTTTAGGCTATTTGAAATTGTAATGCGCAAAATTGATCTATCAAATCCAAGATCTGCTTAACTGGGTTGAGATCGGGGCTCCATGGGGTCATTGCATCATTTAAATAACTGAAACAGCTTCTTTCTTAGCTACGTAATTTCAGTATAGGTTGGATGAGTGTTTGGTATTATTATTTTCTTGATAGTAGAATTTTTTACCGATAATATGCAAACCACTTGGTACACCATGACCGATCAATATCTGATGATGATTACTCTGGTCCATTATTCCATCTATTTTGCAAATATCTCTTGTCGCCTCAGCAGAAAAACATTCACATACCATCACACTTACTCATCCATGCTTCATGATAGGTACTATGCACTGAAGTAAGCATCTTTCACGTTTCTTGCGCCAGATATACAATATACGTATTGAATAAAATATTTCAAACTGGACTTATCCGTTTATAGTACCCTTTTCTGATCATCAATAGTCCAGTTTTTATACTTTTAAGAAAGTTTCAGTCTCTTGATGATATCTGTAACTCAAAGAAAATGTTTTTAACTGCTATATAAACAAGTATTCAATTCTTGTTGAGTCTTCTTGATACTGTAGGTTTAAACACTTTTCTCTCGTGTGGTTCGTGGTTGCTTATCTCATGCTTGACATCAGTGACGATCTTCCGTCTGTTCTGAAGGCTGTATAAACGAAGATACTTAACATCAATCCGTATCATTAAGTTGAGGTGTTCTGCATTCTTCTTTCCTATTTCCAAATTTACTTGTCTTGGTCTCACGATCTGTGGTATACTTGACAGTGTTTGGGGAGCATTTCAAGTCTGTAGCAATTTCTTAGAAAGTCTAATCAGCATCATATATAGCTTTATGTAAATACTTTGCTCTACTGGCAATTCGCTACGTAGTTTGGATCGTGGCATGTCAACAAAACTTAAACACTATTTTTATCAAGGTTTATTTGTGGAGTGCTATTAAATAGATTAATTCTAGCAAATACCAGTGCCTTATGCTGGTTTCTTGGTGGCTAGTTTCTTACTGTACTGTTAAGACATTGCATGGGGTACCATGACAGTTATTTTAGATTGTAACTTTGAATATTCAAGCAGAATCCTTATAACATGACCTTGGTACACGTATGTAGGAATTGTAAAGAATGATGAGTATTCTCACCCTGGGTCATTCAATTGTCAACATGGATCAGTGAAGTATTACCATAGTGTTGAAATTTGTATTCTCTAAGAGCATGGAAGAACCAGACCTATAAGACTGAAAGGATGAAAAAATATTCTCTTGTCGTAACAGTTTTACACAGTACTGTAATTCGACTACTTTTTATTAGAAACAACCATCATGTTTCTTACATCTAGGGTATTTGGGCTTAAACTTTATTCTTAGAAGAGAAATATCTAACTATAAAATATTTCATCTGTAATTTTTTCTAATGAATTTTAGATATTTAATGTCCAAAGATACAGCTTTTGAGTGGATTATTTATTTTTATTTTTTATAACGTTTCAACCACTCGTGTGGCCATCCATCATCATTATATAATTGTCTCTTTTTACGTGGAATACTGTGCCAGCATTTCGTTTCAATTTAAAAAAAAAACTTATAGAGCGACACCTGTGTAAGCTTGCGAATCCTCCTCTTTTAAACGACATTAAAAGGAACATTAAAATTACCAGCGTTGGTTCGGCATGGCCAGGTGTTAGGCGTTCGACTCCTAATCTGATGCTCGCCCTTTCAGCCGTGGAGGCATTATAATGTAACGGTCAATCCTACTATTCATGTGTAAAAGAGTAGTCCAAGAGTTGACGGTGGATAGTGATGACGCCTTCCCTCTAGTCTTACATTGATAAATTAGGGACGGCTAGCGCAGATAAACCTCATATAGCTATGCGCATAATTCAAAACAAACAAACAGGTTGTCAGTCTGAGTATACAGTTATATTATTTAACGTTTAGATGTGTATTAATTTTATTATAGCTCATTTTTGTACAGTTTGCAACTTGTTCAACGTTTCCGACATTAGTTACCCTCTAATTTAGTTTACTTCACGCAAGCTCAGTTTTTGTTGTCAACTAAGATACTTCTGCTGACTCCAGACTCTTTTAACAAGAACTGACAAATGGCGAACTGAAAGTTCATTTGCAGAACTAAATCTTCAAAATACTGCTGGCAAGGGAAGAAAACTTGGTAGGTTGGATCGGACCCAAAACACGAGTCTGCTCTGAAAGAAGAAGGTCAACCACTCCATTTTGACTGAAGAATAATGACGCCTGTGTGACTGAGTGAGACAGGTAGTAACCCTATTTTCTGGATATTATCCAACAGACTTTATGCTACAATCTTGATAAGACTCATGTATATTGCTGACATTAATTACATAATAAATCGAGTAGGTTTCTATATATTCTCTGTTGCTTCTAAATCAAGTTTCTAAGTTTTCAGATTTTTAAGTTTAATTATATTGAAAAATATTTTCAAAGTCAAAATTTCGATCTATCGAAGCATAAAACCCGTGATGTCTTTATCTTTCATAAGACAATGGGTTTACATTTCAAGTTTCTTAAGTAGCATTAAAAGTTATTACAGGTTTTATTTTCTCGCGAAAAACAACAAACTCCATTTGGAGAGTTCCTCGTCTTACTCGGGCATTAAGACAATCTCCGATTCCTTCAAAAGATATCACGAGTCGTGACAGAAATATCTTTCTGAGTTTACATCAACTTTACAGGTGCTTCGGGAAAAACGATGTTTCACCTATGTCATAAGGGCGTCAAAATTAACACTTAAATTTACATAGCTTGCAAAACAATATCAAAACTGGTGTAATAAAAAAAATCTAATACATGAATAAATGGATTTCCAATTGCTTAAGATATCAATTTTATAAAATTATCTTCTTTTTAATGAAGATTAAATTTGATTTATGACATTATACTAATTGACAATATGGAGCTTCTTCACGACATTACACCAATAACTAAGAGTTGTAAGAAAAGGACATTCATAACACTTCTTCGGTAGGTAACTCAATTCAATAACAGCATTATGTTCAGAGCAGCTAAGAATGAGCACACTGCTGCACAGTTAGACTTGTAAGTATAAGTTTAAATACTCAAATCAGATAAGCTTGTCTGATCAGCAATACAACATTTTACTATGTATTGGATTATATATTGATCTTAGTTTTCTTGCACAACACTAATGACTGGCAGAAAGATAGGTAGAAAATATTTCCTTATCTGTCACGGATACAAGAACGTTAATTATAATGATATTAATGTTGTTGTCTTGTTATATTTATAACATCACAAAAACAGTTAAACGCTAATTGTGTATGTGTGCTTTTTATAGCAAAGCCACATCTGGCTATCTGCTGAGTCCACCGAGGGGAATCGAACCCCTGATTTTAACACTAATTGTATTTTATAATGTTTCAACGATGAAAAGACAAAAGCAATGTCTTAAGATAATGGTAATTGCTCCCTCCTCAGTTCATTTTTATCTAAATGAGAAATCTAATGATTTTTTAAATAATCGTTGGTTGACATGGTTTTATTACATTCTACTTCAATATGAAGTATAATTACCACGAACAGCAAAGGCAGTCTGGAACCAAAGATTCATGTTTTATATCAAATGTTAATAAATCCACAAAATATTTTCGTTCACTCCATTGAAGAAGCTACTTCTGAAAGTTCTGGACTAAAACTTATTTTTGTTCACACACAGCTGCGACCATACGCATCACGTTCCTTAATGGAAATTGATTTTTTTAAAATATTCTTTCCAAATTAGAACATGTCCATTATTATCTGGCAGCTGTATAAAACACGAGTTCTCTGTAAAAATGACATTGCTCCACGTATAGTCTGTCCATTGGACATGTTCTTGGTACCATTGTAGATGTGCGTCTTATTTTATGCCTTTTTTTTTAATAGAGTGTGTCACCTCATTGAGTATCTGGCATATATGACGACTTTGTGAATTAGTCTCTAACTATCTACACATTAGCACGACATACATCTGCAGCTGCAAACATCAGAATCAGTCTCAAACTAGACACTCCGTGATTGCAATGGCCAGAATGGATAAATAGCAATTGTCTGTTTCTGCTGTAGATAATGAACTGTTTTATCTTGGTGTTAGAACAATTGATTCACTGGATTGAAAACAATTTCATGTTATTCTAACAACAATTTAATCAATTTGCAGCATTCTAGTCACACCAAATATGATCGTCCTTTCAGCTGTGGGGAGCATTTTAACGTGAGTACCAATCCCACTATACGTTGGTAAAAGAGTAGCCCATGAGTTAGCAATGGGTGGTGATGACTAGCTGCCTTCCATTTACTCTTACAATGCTAAATTAGGGACGGCTTTGCGCGAAATTCAAAACAAGCAAAGAGTTTACAGCAAACTGCTGCAGTTTACTGATTATTATTATTATTAGTCGATGGCTCTTGGCCTGATATAAACATAGAAATGTCTGTTCTTTTAGATCTGTTTGTCTATTTTAAAGCAAAAGGTTACACAATGAAATATCTGTGCTGTGCCCATTACAGGTATCAAAAACCGGTTTTTAGCATTGTAAGCTTTCAGACTTACAACTGTACCGCTATTGAATTCTTCGAGGTCCAGCCCTGGTTGATATAAAGTTTTGAGTACTTTAAACTTTACGTTTCATTATATTAAAGTAATAGAATACAAAGGACAAAGACTACGGGACGTCATTATACATGGGGTTCTAACGTAAAGATTGCGTCAAAAGTAAATTATGAAATTAAAATAATACGAAGTTCGGATAGGTTTTACTCGACTAAAGCCGAAGGTACAGCACTAAAAGATATTTGCTCTCCCCTGTGGCACAGCGGTATGCCTGCGGACTTACAACGCTAGAATCCGAGTTTCGATATTCGTGGTGAACAGAGCACAGACACCCCACTGTGTAGCTTTTGTGCTTAATTACAAACAAAACCCAAGAATATTCAATAAAAAAAGAACATTTTATTTTTGTGGCAGAGAAAATGTTGGACAAATAATATTTTTTTATACTTTGAGCAAACCATATAGTTGTGGCTATAAAGATAAATAAAACTTTACTCTGTGAAGCCATAAGTCGTTTCTGTTTCTGGAGGTAACGTTATGTACCAAAAACCACGTGTACGATATTATAAGAGCTATAGCTTTGATTAAAGTTATATTACGAATTTTAATTTTTGCTGTTGTGTTTCCCAGAACGCTAAATCTTCTACGTCATTAGGAATGTCTCATTAGCTGTAAAAACAACAATTATATTCTCTTAATCTCTACTTTAACATCTGTATACCATAAACCCATTTTGGCCTGCTCATGATTTTGTATCAACTGAACCAAATGTTATTTTGATACTGTACAATCCAGTCGAAGGACCCCTCTTCCGGTTGCCCAACAGTAAGTCTGAAGGATTATAATCCTAAAAACCTGGTCTCATTCTCGTTGTGGGTACAACACAGATAACCCGTTGTGTAGCTTTACTCTTCACAACAAACAGACAAAAATTAAAAACTAACGAACTGTTTTTAATTCAGTAAATATCGCGATTCTAAGTCGGAAGCCCCTCATGGGTCAACTCTGCTACATACTATAATAGTACTTAAAACCAGTCATGACTTTAAAACAAAAAATTAAATACGATAAACATCAGGACCTTAGTCTTGGTAAGCTTTTTTTTTTTTCACTAATTGTTCCCCGTAGAGGCTACGCTAGGATTATGAGTTTGTTTGTTCTTAAGCACAAAGCAACGTAATGGGGTATCTACTCTGCGTCCGCCACGAGTATCGCCACCAGGTCTTTAACATAATAAACCTTCAGACCTCCTGTTGGGCAACTAAAATCCACATCACCGAAGGTAAAATTTGTTAAAACTGATAAAAAATGAGCTATCTGCGTTAAACTCTAACTTTATTTCTTATTCCAGTGAAAAGTGTTTTCGCTTGATAAGCCATCTAAAGGTTTCAGTTCGTTTGTTTATTTTGAATTCCCCGCAAAACCACTCACCGACGACCTACATTAGCCGTCCCTAATTTGAAGTAAAATTTGGTTTTACTAAAAGATAAACCCAATAAATATTTCATTTTGTAAATAAACTCAAACCAGGTTTTGTCATTTTTGTTTCACTGGAAATCATGTTATTAAACAAAGTCAACGTGTGTTATTTGAACAGCCTCAGAAGTGTATAACTTGTGTTTGAAGAATTCGGTGTTCGTTTCTCCACATTGCACAGCATCATGTTTGGATCTCATCACGTGTTTTATCTGCTAAATAAAATTGAATATCATTTTAAAGAATGTTATACTGGCTGTTATAGTGTTTTCAAGTATCCGCATTTAGCTAGACTGTAAAGATATTTTCTGAAAACAGAAAAAAAAAGTGTTCAGGAATATTTGTATTTTCTTGTTAACAGACATTTACATATCGGTTAGAATTATTTTAAAAAGTTATAATAACGTATCTTCTACCTGTTCGATACGACATTTTTATTCTTCTAATAGAAACCATATAACTTGGTATAAATCATCTTCATTACTGACCCGGCATGGCCAGATGGTTAAGGCTTCCGACTTGTAATCTAAGAGTCGCGGGTTAGAATACCCGTCACATCAAACATGATCGTCCTATCAGCCGTGAGGGCGTCATAATGTTACGATCAATACCACTATTCCTTGGTAAAAGAGTAGTCCAAGAGTTGGCGGTGGGTGGTAATGACTAGCTGCCTTCCCTCTAGTCTTACACTGCTAAATTAGGGGCAGCTAGCGCAGATAGTCCTCGTGTAGCTTTGCGCGAAATTCAAAAATAAACAAATTAAATTCACAACAAAACAAACGAATCATTGTATTCTAATAAGAGAAACAAGTACGTATAAATTATCTCGAATACCGGAGGAATGTCATTTTGCATTTTTTTCAACGCACAATTTCTAAATTTACATGTGGTAATATATGTCCTAATAGAAGCAAAACACATGGCTGACCAACTGTATATGTATATATCATATGAAATGAAAGTATCGCAAGAATATCTAATTAAAGTAAACACATTAATAACAACATATTAATGGAGCACAATGTTCAAATTTTTTTATGGGATAATTGGATCTTATTAAGACCATCATAAACATAAGTTGTAAGAAATATAACCCAAGAGAACTGAAAGGGTTAAATACGCAGTTTTAGAATCCCTGAAAAAAAGAAGTTTGTTTGTTTTGGAATTTCGCACAAAGTTACTCGAGGGCTATCTGTGCTAGCCGTCCCTAATTTAGCAGTGTAAGACTAGAGGGAAGGCAGCTAGTCATCACCACCAGCCGCCAACTCTTGGGATACTCTTTTACCAGCGAATAGTGGGATTGACCGTCACATTATAACCGCCCCACGGCTGGAAGGGCAAGCCTGTTTGGCGCGACGCGGGCGCGAACCTGCGAATTACAAGTCGCACGCCTTACCTGCTTGGCCATGCCAGGCCGGAAAAAAAAAGAAACGCAGTTATTAACAAGCAACTTTTTTGTTCGTTTCTTTTTTTCATGTCTCGAAACCACCTGCTGAATTTAAGACTCTTTCGGAGTTCTTCTTAAAGTAATGACGATAAAAATCACATTTAAGACTATAACTAGAACAATATCAAAATTCTCTTGATATATGATTGAAATTCTTACTAAAATAAACAAGTGTGTAATACAGTTTTGTGCTGTTTATTTAAGAAACAAATATATTTGACAACATACCATATTTTGAAATACTATATTACTGACTAATTCCGGTAGGTTCGTAACTATTGATTTTTGTTACCAAACATAGAAAGGCCATTGACTTAATTTATGTTTGTGTTCATTTATTTCCACATGTTTCCTTTATTTGATTTGTGATTGTATCTTATACAGTAATATTTTCAAAGCATTAACTAGTTGAAAAGAGTGTTACTTTCTTCAATATTATCGAGAAATCCATCATTTAATCCTGATATTTTCCAATAATTCAGTGACATGTTCGATTTTCTTAAAACAATAAGTTAACAGTTTTATTTTAGTACAAAGTTACACAAATAAGTTATCTGCGTTGTGTCTGCCGTGAAAAATCGAACTATGAATATTTGTCCGTAAGCGTACCACTGACTCACATGAAGACTATTAAAATATATTAGAGAATATAACTAATACTCATAAGTTCAAGTATAGAAAATTATTACTTGTTTATTTAAAATAACACATAATTGAGTGATGGGTTAAAAGAATATATGTAAAAATATTGTTTTACAAATATATTTAGAAAATCGCATATCTTTGAAAATGATTTTGTAATAATATTTTAAAAATTAATTTTATTCATAATCAATTACATTTTTTGAGACCAACTGAGACTTCTCATAATTTTTAATTATAGTTTTTAGCTGCGGCAAAATGGCTCCGAGTTTTTGAAGTACACACTTTTAATTCATAGCAATGTCATCTTTTGACCAACTTGTGATATAAATACAGTTCTGAATTCAGGAAGTCAAACTCTCTCGATTGACATATTTGACCTTGCTCAATGTTTTATAGATTATTTTTCTCTATTCCTATCTTAAATAATTTAATCTTCGGACAGGCTAGCAGAGATCTCGGTAGATAATAAAACTGAGTCAGGTATACGCGCTTCCCACGATTAGTATTGCTGGTGCACAAAAAATATAGCTAATAAAAAAGAGGAAAAAAGATTTCATGGAATAATTTACTTTAATCCTGACTAAAAGAATTTCAAGTGTCACGGCTATTGAGAATTCTCTCTTGTTTAAGTGTATTAAAATGTTTGCAAATATGCTTATAGCTTCAAAAATACCGATTCACATTAAAAGTCCTTAAGTATTTTGTCTTTATCGTCAGATGTAAAAAACCTGATATGAGAAAAAGAAGAAGGAAGTTTAGTTGGCCTGACCATGTTTGTAAAAGTTACGTTAATCTGTAAATATTTTTCACCTTATCTATCTTAATTAGTTCGTTTCGAGTTTCAAATCAGAGGTATGTATACAAAAATAGTATTTTAAATCCATCACGAGTCGACACCCAGGAGGCTCTTCGCTCAAAACAAGAATTCATGCGCTTGGCAACTGAAAGTCTCTGTTAGATTTAATACAACAAATTGTTAAAGAATATCATACGTTTTACAAACTACACAGTACTTTAAGTATAAAATTACTTTTATCACTTAAGTCGAAGCTGGAGATTTTTTGTTTGCTTATTTTTAGAATCTCGCGCAAAGCTACACATGGGCTATCTGCGCTAGCCGTCTGTAACTTAGCAGTGTAAGACTAGAGGGAAGGCAACTAGTCATCACCACCCACCACCAATTCTTGGGCTACTCTTTTACCAACGAATAGTGGGATTGACTGTAACATTATAACGCCCCTATAGCTAAAAGGATGAGTATGTTTGATGTGACAGGGATTCGACTTCGCGACCTTCAAATTCGTAGTTGATCACCCTAACCACCTGTCCATACTGGGCTTCTATACAAAAGCAACAAACGGTTTTCTTCAGCTTCGGTCCCGGCATGGACAGGTGGGTTAAGGCGTTGAACTCTAATCTGAGGGTCGCGAAGTCGAACCCCGTCACATCAAATATATTCGTCCTTTTAGCCGTTGGTGCATTATAAAATGACAGTCAACCCACTATTCGTTGGTAAAAAAGTAGTCCAATTAGCTAAATTAGGGACGGCTAGCACAGACAGCCTTCGTGTAGCTTTGCGCGAAATTAAAAACAAATCAAACAAAGCTGAACAGATTAAAACATTTAAAGTGGTTTTAGTATATATATAGTGTTTCTAAAACTAGGCTGCTAGATGGTCTGGAGAGATTCAAACCTTTGCAGTGATGTTATTTATCTTGCCCCCTCTGACGCGTTAATGTGTGACCAAAGCAAAAACTAATGTTCTTTGAGAATTCCTAAAAAGCTGGCTTAAAATAATCAGGTTTGTTTTAGTGTATTTTTTCTTATAGATAGGTGGCATTTATATATTTATTCAGTCAAATAACGTAGGTGTTTTCTCTGTATAAATAATATACGTTTTGACACAGGCACAGCGGTTGAAAAAAATATAATTATAAAGAAAACCATATGAATTGTGTTCCAAATGTCTTTATTAACCGTCAATAAAAGCGCTGTAACTCCAGAAGTATGAGAACCATAACTTGATATCTTCAAGTAGATTGCTGAGCATTCCAAATACTAATCCTCCAATACCGCTGCGTTGGGGTTTGCTTTATTTGGATCAGATTGGGAGCGTAAAGGTTATAATATATGTTGCTGCCTTCAACAAATGTTTGATCATGCTAATAACATGATTTCATATATCTAAGAACAGCTCAATTTTTCAAACTGCCTTAACAGATTTCCCTTTTGGCTTTTCAAAGGATCATGATGTCTGGCGACACAACGTAAAGAATTTTATGTAATATATGTGTCCGTTTAGGTGTGTTTGAGCTGTTTTCCAAATGAATACATTTCAGGAAAAAGATCTATACATACACACAACATTTTTTATTCCTGCTTAATACAGATTATGTGCAAAAGTAACAAATAAAAAATAATATCATTTCAAGAGAAGACACTGATGGCCAGATATAAATAAAATATTTCAGTAATATTTCAATGAACATTAGAATTATTTTTGGTTAGAAACCGTAAGTTCTTTTGTAACAAAATTTTTAAAGAAGTTTGTTTTTTGGAATTTCGCACAAAGCTACTCGAGGGCTATCTGCGCTAGCCGTCCCTAATTTAGCAGTGTAAGACTAGAGGGAAGGCAGCTAGTCATCATCACCCACCGCCAACTCTTGGGCTACTCTTTTACCAACGAATAGTGGGATTGACCGTCACATTATGCACCCCCACTGCTGGGAGGGCGAGCATGTTTAACGCGACGCGGGCGCAAATCCGCGACCCTCGAATTACGAGTCGCACGCCTTTTTAAAGAATGAGTCAAAGCTAAGTGACACAGTGATAGATCTTTTGGATTACAACGCTAGAATCCGAGTTTCGATATCTGTAGTAGTCAGAGCACCGATAGCTCATTGTGCAACTTTGTGCTTAACTTCAAACAAAGAAAGAAAAAAATAATCACTCAAAGGGTAAAAGGTTACGTTTAGTGTAAACTGTTAACTATACTGTCGCTTGGTAGTTTTGTTTGTTTGTAAAGGATATTCGCCCAAAGTTACACAAAGCTTGTCTGTTCTAGCTGTCCCCAAATTAGTCTGATAGATTAGAGAAATGGCAGTTACTGAACAGCATTCATATCCAACTTTTCGTTGAATGTGTTAAAAAAAAAGCCAGAACTGCTATTTTGTGCACTATACATTACCATGTTAGTGCTAATAATTATAACTCAGTTTCTAAAGTTCTTCTAGGTTCCTACAAGCAATTTCATTCTGAACTAATAGCGGGATTTGATCTTCATTGTTATAGTGCGCCCGTAGCCCGCAAAATAAAGAGCGATTTTACAGCAGCGACACACAAGCCATGGATCCTTCGACAATCTGATACGCCAATCATTAGGCTAAGCATAACTTTTCTTTAATCTGTGCTTAATTAAGTGTAATATAAAATTGCTTTCATCTGTATGTGGAGCATGAATGCAAAAAGTTTTGAAAACCTTCTCTGGTTAAGAATGACTTAATGATTTTTACTATTTGTGTTATGACATTTTGATCATTATTGTTATCAGTTTTTTGTATGTATAATGTTTTAGTTTTTCGGTTACAAGATTATGAAATAATTAAATCATTTACTTTATTTTATGTCTGGGACACCTACATATATATCATTGTAATTCCTTAGTTTTGACGCATAAGAATACAGACTATCTGTTGCACATTTGTGTTACTTCTTTGTCTCGGTACATAGATAATACACATAACCTTATGAATCGACATAACCTTCACCAAGTGTGTGAAATAGATTGTTGTTCACTCAGATATATTTAAGTGAATGTAACTTATGAGTTTGTGAAACGAAATTTGGAAATCTAACATTTGAATCAATCTTGATGGGGGCTTTTTCAACTAAGATCCTAAATTCATGTAATGTTTATGTGTAAAGCCTGTGAATTACATTCGAGATGAAACTTTTAATAGAAATGTTAAGAAACTATAATATTTTTCTACCAATACTAATATACGGATTCAAGGGATATGCTAAAAACCTAATAGCATTTGCTTAAGTCGAAGCCCAAGCTGATTACATTCTGAACAAAGTAATAAACTTCAGTCTAGATATTATTTTCAAACCTATTGTCTCATAAGTTACAGTATTACAAAAAACAAAACACATTTTACACATCACTTTTTTCCCATGAAATGTTAATAGGATCCGAAATGTATTATTACTATTCTTTATAAGTAAGAACGTACTAACAGCATACATAATTAATTTCTGTCTTGACATCTTACTTTGATAAGATGTTAATATTAATAATTCAGAAACTACTGTATGTTACATACTTCAATCTATCCCGGATGAGTCTATTTATAATGTTACGTACCTTTTGTATAACGATTTCATGCAACAAGAAATTTTAATTTTAATGTACAAGTTAATCAAATGTCAATGTGTTAAATTTAAGACAGTTGCCAACAAGATTTATACAAAATTTTTTACACAAATGTATTTTAACATACACACAATAATACAATTTATAATAACGGTTATTTCAAACAGTTATTAAAATATTGATTTATACACAAAAAATTTACAAACTTACAAACTATACCAAGTCTTATATGTGTTATAGAACCGAATATTTTATCTATGGTCCAGGTCCAAGAAGAGCAATTTAATTCTGAGTTGATAATATTATACGTCGCTTGAGATTTTCTTGGATGGTCTCACACCGCTTACAAGCTGACGTTTTACCTACGAAGATATTTAATGTCCTTGTAGAAGTATTAATGTCCGAAGTTAATTCACTGAAGTTCGTGTAATGTTCAAAGTCCATAAACGTTTTTTTTGTGAAATTCTATAGTTTTCCGATTAATAAGCGTTAAACACAATTATAGTTTCCAAGGCTTATAGTATACTGACTGTAGCTGAGCAGTAATATTCCATATTCTCTAATGTTCAACAATATTTGAAGATACGCTAGCGTTTTCGTAAATTATACACTATTTATTCTTACACAGGAGAATCTTCTATAGATTTAGAGAAGAGGCGGGACTTGCACAATACACATCCAACAGTATATGTCACAAGTAATAAACTGAAACAAAGGTAGGTATTAAGATAAATGTACAACAATAAACCCATTACATGTTGAAAATAATAACATTCATGCCACTAAATAATGAATATCACATCTCTGCCTTAAAATTTATCATATTGTCAAAACAATATAAATATAATGTTTTGAATTTCGGGTAAAACTAGACGAGGGATTTCTGTGTTTGCCGTCCTTCATTTTGTAGTGAAGACTCGATGGAAGACAGCTAGTCACACCACCCACCGTCAACTCTTGGGCTACTCTTACACCAACACATAGTGAGATTGACCGATACATTATAGCTCCCTTAAAGCTGAAAGGGTGATCATGTTTGGGACAACAAAGATTCAAACCCGCGACCCTCAGAGTGCGAGTCAGTCTAACCACCTGGTCATGCATAAATGCATACCCGGAGAGGCATATTATAAATACATTGGTACTTCGGTTCTCGAACAATTTGGTTTTTGAACATATTGTTTGAGAAAAAAATGTCTCGGTTGTCGAATATAAACTCGGCTCCCGAACGAAGCTGTCATAGCCCGAACCCCCGAGATAACCCGACTGATGACCCGAACGAGCCTTCGACCATTTTCGGCCCAACCCAAGCTCGCCTGAAACATTTTACCCGCACCTCTCGCTCAGTCCACACCCCTGCTAACATCTGCTGTGAACGTTCTCGTTTTTCTTTTTTTAAACATTCTGATTAAATAAGCCACCATGAGGTCAAAGATGGATAATGAAAGCAGCAAACCAAAATGAAAAGTTATAAGATCCACAATAGAGGTGAAAAAAAGATCTTATAGCGAAGTATGAGAGTGGTGTTCGCATGTCTGATTTTGCTACACAGTTTGGTATGGCAAAGTCTACAATCTACACCATACCGAAAAATAAAGAGGTCAGCAAAGAAGCTAATGTTGCAAAAGAAGTGACAGTGCTTACGAAACAAAGATCACAAACAATGGAAAAGGTAGAAAAACTGTTGTTGATTTGGGTAAACTAAAAACATTAACTGGTAATAGCACTTCTGAGACCATCATTTGTGAGAAAGCAAAGCAGTTGCATGCTGACCTCCTGAAAACACCCCTGGAAAGAGTACTGATACAAGTGATACCTTTAAGGCTAGTAGGGGTGGTTTGAAAAATTTAGGAAAAGAAGTGGCATACATAGTGTAGTGAGACATAGCGCCAGTTCTAACAAAGACGCTGCTGATAAATATGTTAGGGAATTTAAGGACTATGTAAAAGCTGAGGGTTTTATTTCCCAACAAATATTCAACTGTGATGAGACAGGCCTCTTTTGGAAGAAATTGCCAAAGAGGACCTACATCACTAACGAGGAGAAGACACTGCTAGGACACAAGCCAATGAAGGGCAGGCTAACTCTATTTTTATGTAGTAATGCAAGTAGGGACATAAAACTTAAGCCTTTGCTTGTGAACCATTCTGAGAACCCGAGGGTTTTTAAGAAAAATAATGTCCTGAAAAGTAAACTAAATGTTATGTGGAGGGCTAATAGTAAAGTACGGGTAACCAGGCATTTTTTTTAACGAGTAGGTTCATGAAGTGTTTACCCCAAGTGTAAAGAATAACCTCACGGAAAAACAGTTGCCACTCAAGACCCTTCTTATGATGGACAATTCACCTTCTTACCCATCAGGCTTGGAGGGCGGGTTGGTGCAGGAGTTGAGTTTTATTACGGTAAAGCTCTTGCCCCCTAATACGACTCCTCTCATTCAGCCTATGGACCAGCAGGTCATATCGAACTTTAAGAAACTCTACACCAAAGCCTCAGAGATGCTTTGAAGTGACTTCTGACACAGAGTTAATCCTCAGACAGTTCTGGAAAAAATCATTTTAATATCCTCCACTGCTTGAAGATTATAGACAAAGCTTGGAAGTAAGTGTCTTTGAGGACCATGAACTCAGCCTGGAAGAAATTGTGGTCAGACTCAGTTGCAGATAGAGACTTTGAAGGCTTTGAAGCTGAGCCTGTTGTCGAAGTTATTGTTTCACTAGGCAAGTGTAGGGGCTTGAATGTGAGTAGTAATGATGTGGAGGAGTTGGTGGAAGACCACAACACTGAACTCACCACGGAAGAACTCCAAGACCTTCAGAAGGAGCAGCAAAGAAGGCAGCTGAGGAAGTGTTTTCAAATGAGGAGGAGGGGAGGGAGGATGTTCCTAGTTCACTAATCAAGGAAATGTGTGAAAAATGGGGAAAGTTACAAAGTTTTGTGGAAAAATTTCACCCTGACAAAGTTGTAGCAAACCGTAGTATAAACCTTTTCAATGACAATGCCATCTCTTACTTCAGAAACATTTTAAAATGAAGGCAGAAACAAACCTCATTAGACAAGTTTTTAATGAGAAATAGGTCCAGTGAATCTCGAGCAGGTTGTAGCGGTGCAAAGAGACAGAAAAGAGAAAGAACCCCAGAAGGAGAATTACCTGACGTTTTTATGGAAGGTGACTCCCCTTCCAAACAATAATAACCCTCCTACTCACCAGTGATGTCGAGAAACCCACTTGTTGAGAACTTTTATATGCAAGTATTTGAAGTGTTTTCTGGGCCCAGAAGAGCCGTTTTTGCATATAAAAGTCCTCCTACTCACCACCTTTTACTTACGATATCAGCTCTCCTCAGCACAGGTAAAGTGCAGTTAAATTTTCATTTATTGTTTTTTTATTCTGTTTATAGTTTTTGTGGTTGACTTTAGGCATGTAAGTATTATTATAAAGGTATAAATAAGCAATATTTTTACTTAAAATGCTTCATAATGCGTAATTTTTGGAAGTCTGTGACGAACTAATTAAAATTTAGTATTTCTTTTGGGAAAAATTGATTCTGTTTTCAAACAGCCTTCTAGAACGGATTAAGTTCGAGAACCGAGGTATCACTGTATTATGAAATTGGAATAAATCTGTCGGAGCTAAATTGATAGTCATAATGGTATATGCGTTAAGAAATAGCTCTAAAAGTGCTATTTTATGCACGATACATTATTGTATTAACGCACACAGTTATCACTCAGTTTCTAGAGTCTATTTAGATTAGTACGTGTTATCTCATTGATACATCTAACTATGCTATTTATATATATAATAACCCTAAATTTACGATGCTCTTTTCATTCTTCTATACAAAAGCTCATTTCACCGCTATGCAATATAACAATAATCACCGTTAAATCTAATAAAGAGTACACTAGCACTCTCTATATAGGAATGGTACGGACCCCGTATTACAGCAGTACAAATAGTCATCTAGATTTTCTTCACTTCAAGACATCAGAAGTTACAATCGTTAGAACTCGAATTCGAAAAGTCCGGAAGTTGTTGTTGTTTTGAATTAAGCACAAAGCTACACAATGGGCTATCTGTGCTCTGCCCACCACGGGTATCGAAACCCGGATTTTAGCGTGTAAGTCCGCAGACATACCGCTGAGCCACTGGGGAGCTCCAGAAGTTGAAAAATGGCGAATAGCCAAAAATCAAAATTCATTAATTTCGTTCATCGCCATCTCTCTTTTACAGGATTAGCGTGCAATTAGTTTTAGTAGTAACTGTAATTTTGTTATCATTTGATAGAGCAAACTAGTCTTGACAATTTTTGTTACATATTTTACTGTTATTCTGTGCAAAATGTGTAACGCTTTAGAATACATTCTATAACATAGTAATCCACGTACGCCAACCAATGAACGAGTAAACAAACAAGTACTAGGAAACAAGTATTGCTAAATAAAAAGGATATGTAGGGTTAAGTCCTAAAATTGACAAAGAGAACAAAACAAGATTGGGATGAAAGTGGACATATCACTTTATCCGGTTAGTTATCACATAACAGACTAAGTCGTATTGATCTTACTCGAAGAATAATAATCACTAATGAAGTGATGAATCCAGAATTTGCAGAAGTGAAATATCATTCTATTATTACATATTCATGAAAGTAGCATCCTAAAGGAACGGTACAATAAAAAAAACATTGAAATTATATTCAAACAGTGAGTTTTCGATAGACAAAATGGGGATACTAATAATCAAGGTTTATATTTCCCATTTAAAGTCGAGACGGCATAGCCTGATATGTGATCATTAGCTGGATCAAGTGATATGTCTACTTATATCCCTATCTTGTCATATTCGTTAGCCAATCATAAAGTGTATGAGTGTTTAAAAATGTGAGGTATTTTCAAACGTGCCATATTTACACTGACATATATGATATATTTTAAGTCCAATTATAACCGTACTGTTTCAAGCTAGTAAGACAAAGTTATTAATTACTTTTGTTAGTATTTCGTGTGGATATCTGGATGACACACAAAAGGTAAGATACATTGACTTCCTTGTTAATTTTACTATTTTCTAACATTTTCTTTATTTTAAAATAAACCATTAAAATAAACTACAAGTTTTCCAGAATCTACTCTGAAGTCTGTATCTGACTTCATTATTTTTTTCTGGAAAATAAGTGTTAGTTGTCTTTATTTGTTACATGAGCATCACGTTGAAGGTCATTTTTTCTTGTGGTGGTCCAACTTTTGCATGTTTCAGACTTCAAACCGCTTAACCTGATACGCTAATGAAGTGCTTTACCATTTGTAATACTATTATAAAGCTTCTAGAACAATCCAAAGTACTTAGCTACCAATGGTTGTCCAACTTTTGCAAGTCTCTAACTGAAAGTCGTTAATTCTTACACGCTAATTAAGTGCTTTACCATTCATATTACTATTACTGTAGGACTTCTAAAACAATCCAAAATACCTAGCTAACAATGGCGTACAGTCAGGTACGACATTTTGGGTGAGCTTGGAGCAATGATGGAAGTGTAGGATGCATAGAAACCCTGGATACAAGTTACAAGGAACTTAAAACAAGTACTACATGTTGTATATTCTCCAGATCCACCTATGGCTACCATTTCAAAAACAAAAGTTTTAAAGGTGAACTGAAACATTTCTAAAATAGACGTTTTATTATACCTTGTGTATCTAAAACGTGCGTGTACATATATATATAAACAAAGACATTTTTCTAATAGTTTTACTTTATTTAAAGAATGCTTTAATCAAGTCAGTGGCTATTTCACAGTCATGATTAATTTTTATTATGGTTGTATAAAATATGTTTTTAATTTCAGCAATTGAAACTTACACAAATCCTAGAATTATCATTGATATGGACGACATCGGTTTTTTCAGATACTTTTGTTTTTAAATTATTTAAGCATCAAGCTGCTTATAGGTCCATGATTTTGTTGTTTAGAAGGTCCGTTATAATACACGAGTCACCCAAAAAATTAAACAAAAATGCCATCAATATTACAATTAACTTCACCAATATAACTGTTTGGGTCCCTAATGTATTTTACATAGAAGATCAATGATTGTTATAGACGAAAACAAACTTACTCAATATGGTGGAATATGTGTACCCACCGTTAGTGAATGGTATAAAAACACGTTGATAATTTCTGGGTTAGGGCATTTATCAATTTACAAAACGTATACAATATTTGTATTCACGCATTTGCCATCATTTACAGTCACGTGATAAGGTAATGGAACAAAGCATGACATAAATTTATTTTAAAGATTTTTCTTTACTTACGTATATAAGAAACTGCCGCTAATAAGAATATCCTTGAGTACACACATAAGTACTCGATTTTTAAGAAAATAGTCAAGTATCGATGATATGTTTTGTTTTTGGAATTTCGCACAAAGCTACTCGAGGGCTATCTGTGCTAGCCGTCCCTAATTTAGCAGTGTAAGACTAGAGGGAAGGCAGCTAGTCATCACCACCCACCGCCAACTCTTGGGCTACTCTTTTACCAACGAATAGTGGGATTGACCGTCACATTATACACCCCCACGGCTGGGAGGGCGAGCATGTTTAGCGTGAACCCGCGACCCTGGGATTACGAGTCACACGCCTTACGCGCTTGGCTCGATGATATGAAAATTATTTCTTATCTCGTTGAATTGTTTGAAGATTATTTCAGTAGGCTTACAACAATTACATAAAACATACAAATAACGACTAAGTTCTGAAACCGAATAATTATGACTGAACTTATAAAATTTCGTGAGTTATGTTTTCTGAGTTAATACTTTTCTGTTTTAACCTAATGAGTATTACCTTGCGACTATATAGTGATTAATTTGTTTTTTTAATTTCGCGCAAAGCTACTCGAGGGCTAGAAGGAAGGCTAGAAGTCATCACCACCCACCGTCAACTCTTTGGCTACTCTTTTACCAACGAATAGTGGAATTGACCATAACGTTATAACGCCCCATGGCTAAAAAGGCGAGCATATTTTGTGCGATGGGGATGCGAACCCGCGACCCTCAGATTACGAGTAGCACGACTTAACTCCCTGGCCATGCCGGGCCAATAGTGATCAGTAGTATTTTGTAAGTTTCGAAAACTGACTTATTCTAAACAGGAAGGTAGAACTATTCCATGAGTTTCGACGACAGCTTTATTTTATACCGAAAATAACAATTTTTTGTTTTGTACTTCGAATAAACGTAGTGCAAATATTAGTATACATTCCCCCTCCTCCCCAAAAAAGTAAAAATAAATTTTAATGAGTTGAATGAAAAAAAATTATTATTTGGTGATGTTTATTAATCACTTTACTTATAGTCCACGTACTAATAATCTCAATTTAGGAAATAAGAGTAGTATTAGGGGCTTTTTATGTCACCATATGTGTTGGTCACTGACCAGTGGAAGTCCACTTCCAGTGTTAATCTTTGGAACCACTAGGCTATAAACACATACATTTAATATAGTTTTGTAGGCCAGTAATAGTCCTTCTGCAATCTTAATCCTAATCTGTTTTCCAGATGTTGTTTGTGCCATATTAATGTTCAAAGTATACATTTCTAATTAGACCACAAACTTCAATAGTGTAAACACTATGACAGCTTCTACGTTTTAAGTAGGTCGAAAGTGAATGCATGAGGAATAATTGTTAGTTACCTCATCGTAGGAGCCAATGAAATATGCAATTATTACAGCATATATTGTCTCAAAAAATGAATATCAGGGACTGTATATACACAATAGAAATTAGAACAAAAAAAACTTCAAACAATAACAGGTCCATCCAGTGCGTTGTGATTATTTTATATTTTATTTTTTCTCGCCTCACCGCAGCAATTTAATTCAATCATTTCACTGGAATTTCATAACTTATTTAGATGTTTTTACAACTAAGTTAATATTAGCTAAGTACTAGCTGAAAGTTTAACGTTGAATATTAGCTGATCTTGCCGTTAAATTATAGTACTGTCCAAAAAGTAATTGACTGCAGAGATATATAACGTGTTCTACTCACAAAGAAGAAAAAATACGCAATGAAATTTAACAAAAATTGACAGATAACGCTTTTGACCCGCTTCATGTTAGCATGGTATTTAAAGCTGCCTTGCATTTAGGCGTGATTTAGGTGTTTTATTCTTTACATGCAACTTATCGAATTTAGTTGACACAATAAAACAATCACCATATCAATAATATGATGTGATGGATAACATTACCCACTCCTTAATTGTCGTGTAATTCCTTAAATATCTGGTTTGTACGTGTTAGATAGAACATGTGAGTGCACATGTGTTAGAACAACACCTGAAGACACACCCGTGATTTTAACTTCCAGTCCTATACGTTTGTTATGCAAGATAAGTAACTTAAAAACCTATATTTTTTTAGAAGTTCAAAATCACTTTACCACTAGCTTTTTCTTACCATTTAATTTATTTTCTCAACTCCAGATCTCGAACTGATTCACTATTTATACATTCTAAAGAAAACTACCATTATATTTCATTTCTTTGTGCAGTGGCTTCTACCTGGGAGTCAAGGATGTTTGTAAATGTTGCTTTTGTGAAGACTGACACATATAAATATGAACAAAATACAGCCATTAAATTTAAAAGTCTTAATAATAATTCTGCTGGAATTTTTGTATGTAATTGTCACATCAAAAGATTCAGCGGTAAGTTTGAGGACTTATAAACACTAAAGTAAGTTCGATCCCCGTGGTGACAAAAAATGCAATAGACATTAATTTTAAGTGGAAGGAGTTTTACTTTACAAAAGATGGTTTTCACAAAACACAGTTCAGTTTCGCAAACATCTGAAAACTGAATACTCCGAGATGATCGAATTATAATGGCCCGGCATGGCCAAGCGTGTTAAGGCGTTTGACTTGTAATCCAAGGGTCGCGGGTTCGAATGCCAGCATTTCAGCCGTGAGGGCGTTACAATGTTATGGTCAATCCTACTATTCGTTGGTAAAAGAGTAGCCCAAGAGGTGACGGTGGGTGGAGATGATTAGCTGCTTTCCCTCTAGTCTCATACTGCTAAATTAGGGACGGCTAACGCAGATAGCCCTCGAGTAGCTTTGCGCAAAATTCAAAAACAAAAAAAAGAAACGAATTATAATTTCCAGAAATATATAATAGTAGCATTAATTAAATACTGGTGGGAAACGTAGACAGCTTTAAATACATGTATGTGTAATTATTAAACTACAGCTATTATTCTGAATTAGTATACTAAAGTTTCAATAATTATGTGATACATATAAGAAACTACTATTAATATGAGTTGTGATGACAGTAAAAGTTCCAGTAGAGAAAGTATGTTATTTATTTAAGACGTGTCAATGCTTCTTCTAACGATTCCCGTCGATATGGATTCCTGTAGGTGGTGAGGGAACCTCCCAGATAAGGTTCTGTTCTTTCAGTTTACCTTCTTTGAGATCTAAACATCCACCCACGTATTTACCGTGCGTGACGATCCGTGAAAGGAAGAAGAGTATCCTGGCGGTTGAGGGGTCTTATAGACCAGCGGCCTTGGGGTAGCTTCTCCAGGATCAGTCGGCATGTGCCCACCCTGTCTTTGCCACTCTGCACACCCTTGGAGGCCCTAGCCATCCGTGTTTCTTTGGGTCGTACCATCACTCTTTGTTCTCTCCACCTGTCGCCTGGAGAGACCTATGATCAATCAGACATCAATGCTCTCATTAAACAGTTGCCATATCTCTTTTTAATCCTGGGGGACTTTGATGGACGCCATCTCCTCTGGGGAAGTGCTGATATTGGATGGGAGGGGTCAATCCGTAGAGCGTATGCAATCTGATCACAACCTTTTTTTTGTTCAGTAGTGGTTCTTATACCTATTTTAATGCACCTAGTCAGTCTTTTACTACAAGTGATTTTTAGTTTGCTCCTCTTCACTATTCTCTCACTTTTCACAGTGATCATTTTCCTGTCATTTTGAAAGAGACTGGCCGTGGTCGATGCCACCCGATCCGCGTGCCACAATGGAAGCTAGTTGGATCAAGTAAATTGGCCTTCTTTCACAACTCTCAGAAAACTTGATCTTTTCATCGTTTGTAAGCCACTGATAGACGACTGTGTCGCTGCAGTGACTGATTGTATTATCCAGGCAGCTGCTCAATGTATTTCTAAAACCTCGACAAGTTTACCACGGTATATTCGTTCGTGATTGAATCCTGCCTGTATAACGGCACGAGCCTGGGATACCTTTTCGTATGTACCACACATTTGTGAACCGCATCGCTTTTCAGCGGGCTCGTGCACATGCTCGGCAGGTAAGACAGCAAAGCAAGAAGGAATCTTGGATTAAGGTCACAACCAGCATATTTTCTACCACCAGTTCCAAATTCATATGGGACAAGATTCAAAAGGTCAGTGGGCAATATATTTCTGTTCCTCTCTCGATCTTACTCTTTGATGGCCAGGATGTAGCTGATACCCGCCGATACTCTAGGTAAAAGCTTTTGCCAGGTATCTAGCACTTCTGTTTCTTCTTCCACCTTCATAGCCATCATGACTGGGGCAAAATAATCACCTCTTTCCTTTCGAGCTGATTGTCTCTATGATTATAATCATGCCTTTACACTGGTGGAACTCAAATTGGCCCTTTATCAGTCTGGCAGTACATCGGTTTGGCCTGATGATGTACACTATGACAAGCTGTACCATCTATCTCCTGCTTCTCTTGCTATTCTTCTGATTTTTTTTAACCAGATGTGGCAGAATAATATATATTTTTCCTAATGCGTGGCACCAGGCTATTTCTCCTACCTTTCTCTAAGCCTGGAAAGGACCTCAAGATTTCTTTAAACTACCATCCAATTGCTTTGATGAGCTATTTCTGTAAGACCTTAATGGTTAATGCTCGTCTTGTTTGGTTCCTCTAATCAATCTCCTTTCGCCCACCCAATATGGGTTCCAATGACAACACTCCATCGTGGACCATCAGTTTCGACTTGAAACGTCGATCAGAGAAGCCTTTCTCAAGTGAAAACATCTTGTATCAGTATTCTTTGACATTGAGAAGGCTTATGACACAACATGGAAGAATGTCATTTTGCAAGACCTCAATTTATATGGGTTGCGTGACCATTTGCCCATTTTTATCAAATTTTTCTAATCGGCATACGATTCCAAGTCGTGTGGGTTCGACAAATTCCCGTTTTTACCTACAGGAACTTGGAGTCCTTCATGGCTGTGCCTTAAGTGTCAAACTTTTCAGAATAAAAAAATAATTCCACCATTGGACAACTCTCACTTTCTGTTGCAAACGGGATTTACGCTGATAACTTTCACCTCACATGCCAGTTATCAAACATGAGATTTATTAAGCAGCAGCTACAGACTGCCCTCAATCATTTACTGAGGTGGACCACAGCAAACGACTTTAACTTCTCTTTCTTTAAAACCGTTTGCATGCACTTTTGCCGCCAAAAATGTATTCACCCTCATCCTGAACTTCTTATCGGTGAAGTTGTGCTTACTGTGGTTCCTTGAGCAAAGTTTTCAGGGCTTATCTTTGACCATAAGCTGACCTTTATACCACACATCAAACAGCTGCGAGTTAAACGTACGAGAGCACTGAACATCCTCTCTTACATCTCTTGTAGAGTGGATCAATGTTCTATACTAAAGATATATCGTGTTCTCATTTGACTGAAACTGGGTTAAGGGTATCTGGTCTATGGCTCTGCCAGGACCTCGGGCTTGAAGATGCTGGATCCCGTTTGTTAACAGGGGCTTCGGTTCTACACGGTGGCATTCTGCACTTCTACAGTACAGAGTTTGTACATAGAGTCTCATGAACATTGTTTGCACTTACACCGATTGTAACTGTATTTGCTGTATGCTTCGAAACTTCGTTCCTTACCAAAGTACCCCATTTTGGGTTATGTCCTCCTTCCTCAGTGGACCATGCTTTTTCAGAACAGACAATGTGCCATTGTTCCTTTTAGCTTTTGTATCCAGGCACAATTGGATGAACTGGGTCTGTCCTTGGATGGCATTGCTGTATCAACTGGTCAGCCCATCCCACCATGGCTTATTACCATCCTCAAATGTGACCTTTCTTTAAGTCATCTGAGAAAAGTAGATACTCCTGATTGGAAATGCTGTCTGTTATTTGCTGAACATCTTTCTAACCATCCTTCCATTCCCATTTATACGGATGGTTCGAAATCAGGTGAGTCTGTGGGCTCTGCCATGGTTTGCTTTGTAGTTTGTGTGTTCACTGCCGAACTGTATGTCATTGCTCTTGTCCTGGATAACATAAAAGCTAATCAATACTCGAATTGTAGTATTTATACCGACTGGCTCAGTTTTCTACTAGTTCTGGAATCGCTTCACGTTAGTTCTCATCCTGTTCTCGCCGATATTCAAAATCGACTGGCCCATTTCTCTTTAACATCTACTTCTATCAATTTCTTCTGGATACCAGGCCACGCTTGTATTTGAGGAACGAGGTGGCTGACACCGCAGCTAAGTCTGTCTGCTCTGGCGCCATCACTGCTCCTTACATGGATTATGGTTCTATATTCAAGGCTCGACTCTGTGCCAGTTGGTAGTCGACTTTGAGTGAGCAACATGAAAACAAGCTTTTTCAAATAAAACTCTCAAATGATCTTCAGCCGCCTTATTTCCGTAAAGATCGAAAAGAAGTTGTCTTAACTATATTACACATTGGTCAGTTTTTAACTCATCGTTTTCTTTTATCTGGGACTGATAAAAGTCCACCATCAGTGGTGGTCTGTGTGATACTTAGGTCACAATAGTCCACATTTTACTGTCATGCCATCGTTACAACTCTCAACTATAGCACAATTTTAGACATGTTTAGTCTCAAGGTTTACCTGTGACGTTGGACAATGTCATTGGCGATGGTGACACTGTCCACCTTACAAATGTTTTTAGCTTTTTAAAGGCCTTTGGCCTTTTTAACGCTATTTAAGCTTTTAATTAAAAATTAGACTGTTTGACATGATTCTTTTTTACGAATTTTAATAATTTTACTTTACTTTTTATATTTTTACCGCTTGTTTAGCGCAGATAGCCTAGTTGCTTTGGGCCGTAAAACGCTAAACAACCAATCTAACGATTTTTAATTTCATACTTGTAAGCGTTCTTTCCACAGATGTATTTTTTAAGGTAGAAAGTTACACATTTGGAAGTTACAATCATTGTGAGGTAAGTTTTATAACAAACTTGAAATTTCTATTTATCTACCTAGCTATATTTTTCATTTTGTTATTTTATTAGATATAGATAATACAACATATTTGCTTCGTGACATGTATCAGATATTGAGGACGAGCAGGTATTTTTCTGATCAATGTGTATACTAAGATTACGTATTATCTCAAACAGCGTTTCTACCACTATTACGTATGTCTTTAGTAACCTAACCTGCTTGCTTGATAAGCCCTAAGAGTCCCTCACTGGTACAGTGGTAAGTCTTCGGATTTACAACGTTAAAATCAGGAAATCGATTCCCCTTGGTTGACTCAGCAGATAGCCCAATATGGTTTTGCTATAAGAAAACAAACAAACAAACAAGCCCAAAGATTGGGTGAGAGGCCTCGTTGTCATTGAGTATAGCAGAAATAGTATGCTTAGCATAATATTATGTTCTTATTTGTTTTTACCCATACATTTTCATGATTGCAATATTCATGGCTATTATGCAAATGAACAGAATCTAAATTTATGTTGAGGTGTTACTGCTTTATGTGTGGTTACACATTCGAAAAATGTAGGCTAGCATACCAGTGTTTGTTTAAGAAAGTACTTTCATGTAGGGGAGGTTCAGCGTTCCAAGCTATCTTCCTATCAGAATAGATAAGATAATCACCAGTAGAACTTTCTCAAGAATCAACAACTTTCTCAACTGCTAAATCATGGATAGATACACAAACAGGTTGCTACGCAATAAAAAAAAAACGTTTTAGGAATGAACAAATAATGGAAAGAATTATGAAAAACGAAGTAAAAAGTGACAAGGCTGACAGTTTTACCACTGTTCTCTAACTTTTATTTTCTTCACACAGATTGTGTTTTGTGTTTCTGACTTAATTATATGTATTACATGTTCTTAAATACTTACAAAATGTTTACTAAATTTATATTATTAACATAAAGAAAATCAAGAAGTCAAGTAGCAACCGCTGCCGATATAAAGTCAAGGTAGAATAGTATGTAATAGAACTATGTTTTAACATTGTTTATCGTTTTGTGAGTAGTTTATACCATCAAAAATTGATTGCTTTTGTTAATATTTGAAAAACCCTTTTTAGATGTAAAATATTCATACATTTAGATCGTAAAGATGTGTTCATATTGATGATATAAAATTTTCAGGACGAGAGATATCCCTTCAAATTAATTACAATGTGAAACGAATTAATACGAATCAGCTTGGGAACCCAGGGACATCCAAACAGAGGCCTGTAAGTTGCTCCAGCTATTGTAAGCAAAGTACGGTATCTTGTAAAAATGAGGATCCACGAACGCAAATATCAGTAGCAGAAGCCGTTCGCGTACCCCATGCAACGATACTCCATTTCGAAGACATTCCGGTCAAGTCGCTGGACTAGCGACAATGGACTTCTTTGCGATCAAAATGTCTAAATGGTCTCTAGAAAACCATAATTCTGGTAAAACGAATAGGTTAAGAAAAGTATTTAGAAGAGTTTCTGTTTGTTTTGGATATAACAGCCTTACAACGAAGCCTTTAGCAATGGAAGATACGTTGCAGGACTATTATCAAAAAGCACGGTCATCAGATAGAGCACGAGTAGACTGGCATCATGGACTGTGATGACGTAACAACTCTCCAAAATCAGTTTATTGTAAAATATATGTAATCTATGTGTATGTAATATTGATTTTTGATGTAAAGGTTTTGCATGACCTTCACACAAATGCAAGATTTTGTTTCCATGTTTTACATGGCCTGATGGTTAAGACACTCGACTCGTAATCTGAGGGTCTCGGGTTCGAATCCACCACACACTAAACGTGCTTGCCCTCTTAGCCGCGATGGCGTTATAATGTGACGGTCAATTCCACTATTCGTGAGTGAATGAGTAGCCCGATTTGGCGGTGGGTGGTGATGACTAGTTGCTTTACCCCTAGTCTTACACTGCTAAATTAGGGTCGCCTAGCGCAGATAGCCCTCTAGTAGCTTTGTGCGAAATTCAAAAACAAAAAACAAACAAACAAACCAAACCATGTTTTTACAACCTGAAAACATCGCGTTAAAATTGCACAGACAAAAGTTAGATCAATAACACATTTTTGATATGATCCTCACTGCATTTAATTTGCTGTAATTTAGGAATTTTCTAGTTAATTTTTTGTAGATACTTTCGGGGTAAGTATTTATTAAATTAAATTACATACTGCTAAAATATTATGATACCAGTGAAAACTTATTTGTTTTTGAGATCGTGTAAAGCAACATGAAGACTATTTGCGCTAGCTGTCCCTAATTTAGCAAAATAAGTCTATAGGGAAGTAAGTCAGCTCGTCATCACCATCCACCACCAACTCTTAAGCTACTCTTTTACCAACGAATAGTCGGACTGATCGTAACTATAACATTCCATGACTGAAAGGAGAGCATGTTTGGATTCACTGGGAATTCAAACCAGCGATCCTCAGATTACTAGTCGAGCGCCCTAACCACCTGGCCATGCTGGGCCAAAGCCTTTGAATATCAATGTCGAAGTTTTAGAAAATTTAATTGCCAGTTACATATGTTTATATTTCTCGTCTAAAGTAAACAATATATTTTAGAGGACACAATGTTCTGAAACTAGATGTTTATCACATGGTCAATACGAAAATTAGATCGAAATTCTGAGTGTTTGGTACAATGATTTTAGTAGATGGTTTTCTTGTGCAATATAAAACGAAGTTTATTTGTTTGTTGTTAGTTATAAAAAAAAACTACACAATTGATCATTTTCTCCATGCCCATTATAGGGATCGAATCTTAAGTTTTAGTGTTTTAAGCCCTCAAGCTTACCACTAAACCACTGGGAAGCATAAAATATGTAATATAAGACCGTTCCTAAAAATTATAAAAATTAGAACTAGTTTTCTGAACCTAACTAGCACAAACGGAAATAAAGTTGAAATGATTCATTTCTAAATTGACGAAAATCTTTAGTCGATAATTATTTGGTAGTATAATATGATACGATCAGCTGTAAATTGTAACATTATTACTAGGCCATCATTCCACATTTCCTTAATATCAGGCCATCATCACAAATTTCATGAGTATTAAGTTAAATGCTTACAATATTTATGGTATTTGGCTATTTAAACTAGGTTAGACAAATGCAAGTTCCGAAACGAAACCGTAAAAAACACATAACGGTGTACATCACGAGTTTCTCTTAAAATTAATTAATAAAAGACTAAATACCAAAGCATATTATTTTAAATTTTCTTGTTACTTAAACTTCTAAATATATTTGACTTAATCAGGGGTGAAAGAAGCAAATTAAAAGTAGAAGGGTCTGAGATTTATTTGATAGAGTGAAGCGAGGAAATGTGCGACACAAGCGCGCCCATTACGGCCGAGGTTTGCCTTAGGGACTTCAAAGCTCATGGGTTCTAGATTAAATTTTATGTATTATCCTGTTTCTCTGAGAGCAGTTTTCTTAATTTTAATGATCTTTTTACTAGGACAGATTGAAAAGTGAGGGGACCGCCCCCCAGTTCCTACGCCACTGTTAACAGTTTGATTACATATTGTACGATCATATTTCAACAAAAAATAATAAAGAAAAGCAACAAAGTTCAAAGTGTTCCATTGTGTTCTATTCACTTGTATGCGTGTCTGTCTGTGTGTCAATAAACAGTAAAGCCTATAATGTTTACTCTGTAAATAATCACTCTTAACATTATCTATAAAACACATTTGTTTACAATGTTTTCAGGCAAAATACCACAAATATTTTGCCAAGCATTGTTTTCAAAGCACTCAGTTTCGGTATGAACTTTGTTCGATTTTTCTAGACTAACGTTTGAAAATTCTGTTTTAAATAATTCTCCTTACTAAACAGTATTTGTAGATTTTAAGCTCAAAAGATAGCGTTTTTTTGTATAAAAAAAATATGTCGAATATAAATGTATACCTAATGCTTTGAGAAGAGTAGGTAATAATAAATGTATGTCCAATGTTTTAAGAAGTGTAGGTAACATAAAGTAGTTTTTGATATTTTATGTTTGCATCTATTTCGAGCATTTTTAATGACATATTAACCTTAAAGCGAGAAAAAAATGTAAGATTACCGATATAAAGATTTAGAACATGTGCTTATACATGTGGCTTTAAGCTCTCTGGAAAATAAAAGCCATATGTAGGTTTTGTTTATCAAATATTTATTTTCACTCGTAATTAAATATCTCCCCGTTCCAAGTGAGTTAGTGGTATTTAAGTTTATAGACTTGTAGTGTTAAAATTCGAGGTTCGACTCCCCACAGTGAACATAGTGCAAATAGCCTATTTGATAGCTTTGCGTTAAAACAACAACGTAATAGATTAGAAATATATGTGTAAATATTTATTTAGTTTGTTCCAAGAGTATATCATAAGAACAGAAAAAAATTAAAACATATAATTGTTCCATGTATGGTCTTGCCCCCCAGTAATACAGTGGTATGTCTGTACACTTACAACGTTAAAATCCGGGTTTCGATACCCATGGTGGACACAGCACATTGTGCAGCTTTATGCTTAATTAAAAACAACAACTGTATAGACTTTAACTGTTGACACTATGATCACTGGACTCACTCCGGGATCAAGAAGACTAGCTTGATAGTTTGCCAGCTCCTCAGGATAATTACTAGATCAATTTAAAAAATAATAATAATTAATAATATGTGGTGTTCAGGAAAATGACTAGATTAATTCAAAGAATAACAATTAATAATATGTGGTGATCAGGATAATGACTAGATTAATTTAAAAAAAATAATGATTTATAATATGTGGTGTTAAGGACAATGACTATACTAATTCAAAAATAGCAATTGATAATATGTGTGTTTAGGATAATGACTAGATTAATTTAAAAAATAATAATAATTACGGTATTATGGATAATGACTAGATTAATTTCAAAAATATATAACGTTCAGAGTAATGACTTGATTAATTAAAAATAATAATTAATGATATATGGTTCTCAAATAAATCAAAAATAGAATGCTAAAAATTATTTACTCTAATTCTGCAGTGTAGAGAAATAAATAAAAGTTGACAAAAAATATACTTAACCAACTTCGTCCGGTGTGATATCGTTCAAGCTGTTTTCTAATAATTAAAAGACGTCTCAACCACTATTATGTCTGTGGTATGCTAAAAGGGTCTGAAAACCCCTGGTATTAGTTGAAAAACTTCACTGGCATTCAAAAGTTATTGTTAATAATTAGCTGTTATAATTAAGCCCTATCAACAAGATAATTCATTGGATTGCGAGTCGTGGTGTGTGATCAAACTTTAACCTTTGACTTCAAAGTATTTTGTCTCTGATGTAAATGTCAATTTTGTAGTAACCTTCAGTTATAACTGCACGAGAATGTATTGTCTCTTATCACCAGCTCAGCAAGTATATTGCATTACATGATGTGTTTCATATTATGATGTTTGTGTAGATGTGACTGGTGTCAATCACTGCTTAATATTATTTGGTTTGTAATTCATTTCAGCCGCAGCGTGCATTGCTACCGAATTGACAGATTTAAATTCTTTCATCAGATTTATTTCTTATACGTTTTCTGTTGGTACAGCGGTAAGTCTTCGGATTTACAACGCTAAATGAGGGGTTCGATTCTCCTCGGTGGACACAGCAGATAGCATGATTTGTGGCTTTGCCGTAAAAAAACACATGTACGTTTCTTTTACGTCATAGAACGGCAAAGATGCGCTTAGGAGGTCGCCTTACAGTTTTCTTGTGTTACACTTTCATTTTGGATCACTTAAAACAATAAAGTCACGTCTTACAAAATGATATATATATATATATATATTAAGTTAAATTACACCAAACAAAAATGCATTTCCGATATTTATTTTACTGTCAAAATGACCCAGTAAAGCGATATGATCGTTTCTTTAATGCTAAATAATTTTCAGACATCTTCAAAAAATTCCGCGCTTGTGTTTAAGTGGTTGGATACTCCTCAAATTCCACTAAAGAACCACCTGCAGAATAAAACGTCGGCAAAACAGTTAAAGGAAAAAAATATCAGTTTAACCACATACATTTTTTATATATGTGTATACAAAACCACGTTTTGTCAAACAAAAACTATACGTAAATCCAACTATATATATCCTCTATCGATATACATGATTAGAGAGGTACAGGTGCAAATATTCAGCAAAAAATAAAACAATATTCATAATAATTGATCTGATAAATGGGGCGCTAGACTCGCAATCTGCGATCGACATCTGCCTGCAACACATTCACTCTTTCAGCCATGGATATGTTAAAACATGACGGTCAATTCAATTATTTATAGGTTTTAAAAAAAAGAAGACCGAAACCTCTCGGAGAGTGATAATGGCCGGTTGTCTTCTCTCTGATCGACATTTCTAAATTTGAATTAGTGATATATAGCATTTGTAGCTTAGCCATAAAGTGAACAATAATAATAATAAAACTGGCATAACAGCGATAATATGTATTCTGCTTAAAACTATACGCGTTGGAAAGCCTTCAGAAGAAAACGATTCGAAACACTCACAGGTATGAACATTTACTGCATTGACTTCAAAAGAAATGCCAAGAGAATATTAACCGTGATTTCTATACTCTTGGAGAATATTGGGAAATGGAACGTGTGAAATCTTTTCAACGAGCGGTAGGTCAATCGTTTCATGAGCTGTGTATGTGAATTGTAAAATTTTCCTCAGTCCTTCAGTTTCAGGAATGGAAACAAATTAGCTGAAACACACACATCTAAATTTCTAAATTAACTGTTCTGCTCAGAAGATGCTTACATGTGGTATATAAAAATACGATTTTTTTAGAATATCTTAAAGTATTTCCACGTAGTTCATATAATTTTTATTAGCCTCTTCAAAAAATAAATCCTAAAGTATTATTAAACTTACCATAACTGTAAAAGATAAGAAATATCAGTACATTAACATCAGTGTAATTGAACTTAACAGAGGCACAATTCATCATGATCTCTAGCCAGTTGATAATGTAATTTTGAACCTAAATTATTTCTTATGTTTCTATTTATGTTTTTAACTAATCAGAAATTTATTTTTTCCATCTGCATACACCTTCACTTTTGTTTAATATACGAATATAATATTACATTACTGAAGTTGTTTGTTTGTTTGTTTAGAATTAAGCACAGAGCTACACAGTGGGCTGTCTGTTCCCTGCCCACCACGGTTATCGAAACCTGGTTTTTAGCGGTGTGAGTTCGCAGACACACCGCTGTGCCACTGGGGGGCTATTGAAGTTGTGAATACGTGTTGTTTGTCAATGTTAATTTCATCGATGAGAAATACCTTCAGTATTTATCCTCACATATTTTTAAACCTAGCATAACCACGTAATTAAGACATTCGACTCATAATCTGAGGGTCGCAGAACCGAATTCCTGTCATGCCACACATGCTTGCCCTTTCAGCCGTAGGGGCGTTATAAAGTTGTGGTCAATGTTACTGTTCGTTGGTAGAAAGAGTAGCCTAAGAGGTGGCGGTGAGTGGTGATGGCTGCATTCCCTCTAGTCTTAAACTGCTAAATTAGAGACGGCTAGCGATAATAATTCTCGTGTAGCTTTGCCCGAAATTCAAAACAAACATTTTTCATTTGTTATAGAGAAAGCATGAGAGTATATTTTTATCTATCTAAAAACTCTTCAAACTACAATAATGTCAAGACTATTTCACAGGTCTTGTTACCTTTCATTACAGTGGCACAGAAATCAGGGTAACAGAAGCAATTTCTCCCTTCAGATTGTGTCGAAGGATAAAGCGACAGTATTCGCCCTCAACTAAAGAAACTCCTTTGGGATCTAAAAAAAAAACAACAACAAAAGTTCCTTATACACATTCTAAAATTCTTATTCGTCAAAAAAAAACCACAACAACATACGAATTGATTAATATCGTTAGTTGCCCCTAAACAATCCCTTTCATGTGTTAGTAATAATTGTAAATTTCAGGTTCTTATGACATTCTTTGGTTTACTGAACTCTGACGTAATTTTACTTAATGTTCTTAATGCTTTACTGTTTCTTTGAAAAAGTTTTAAATAATTTGTCGACATGTTTAATAGTTTTATGGAGAGATTTTAGGTTCTATAGACAGAAGGCAGGAGCTGTCATAAGATATGTGCTTTAACCACTGCGTGTACCGAAACCAGGATTTTAGCGTTTCGCAAGAGTTTTAGAAATGATTTTATAGCTCATCTCATTAAACCTTGATAAGAGAGTATATTTATGCTAAAACTTTTTGTTGCAGAATTTAATTGTATTGAACTATCTGCCTGAACATCACCTGCTCTCATCAGAGTCAGCCACCTGGTTTTCAGAAATAGGGCCTTGAATGCAGGTTTTAACATTACATACTTGTATAGTGGTAGTTTACATACAGATCGTATGGTCCTTCAAGGCTAATAATTATACACCCATTATTAATAAAACTAAAATGTGAAAGCACTCTTACTTTAGGAAATAATTAACTCTCTCTCCTAAACCCTTTTCCAACAGCAATTAATTCCATGAGCCAATTATTCAGTTATATAAATAAAAAAGTCTTAACTAAAAACTTCCTCAAAATCTTGAACTTTCCTTTTCCCAGTTATCTTCAAAATATAATATAGAGAAACTATATACCTGACAATACATCAGATAATACCGTAAACTTCAATAAATTCATTTCTAACTCTTTTCTTTTGTTAAAAACAAAATACGTTATTTTAAACTTAACCTTTCCTCATAACCTAGCCATCCATTACCAGAAACATCCTAGAAGCTCTTCTTTGAAATCATTTCAGTAAGTCAATTTCTTTTTTAAAGATAAGCAGACGAAAATTGTACACTTCCCAAGTGAGGCCTAACTAGCTATTTTGTAAGAGATCACTACCCCTTGTACTTCTTAAAATTTTTGTTGGCTTTACTGCTACAGCACTGCTTCAACAGCTTAAGTATCTACCTATCCACCGCTGTGCCAAATATTTTTTTTTCATTCTCACTATTGAGTATATTGTCTGTTTTAAACTAGTGACTCAAATTATGATATTATAAACACGTTACTTCGCAATGACTTTCATAAAAGGCCATTTGCTAAATATCTGTCCAACTTACCTGTCGATCCAAATCATTCTATAACAGCTCACTACAGTTAGAAATATCCAATGGTTTGATACTGTCGTTATCCAACTCTTATTATTATGCTGCTGTCAGTATAGTTAACATTAATGTAAATAAAAACGTGAAGGCCTGGGCTCTGAATCCTCAACCAAATATTTTATTCTTTTGATTATAATAAAAATTAGAAAAAAAAAAACATTTTCGCCCTCCGAGCACTAATTTTAAAATATTTTATTTTAATAGTTAATGAAAAAAATCTGTAACAAAAGATATGTCTTCCTTTTCGTACAGGACAAAACTCGCTATTATGCCTGAAGATTTCCGCGTGAGGCAAAATGGGCAGTGTGTTCAACATTGAATGGCCCGCCTTTTCCGGCATCTCTCTGAGCGTGACGTAGTAACGGTAGAGGCAAAGTGCTGTTCGTTGTGTTATGCACATGCACTGTAGAACCACCCTGTACACACTACCGCATTCCGAAACGAGACGAGTCTATTAAAAGTAGGGAAGGTTTGTGCATTTTGGGCTGGCGATGCACAGCAGCGGAGACGTACAAGGAATAATGGCTACTAAGAGGTACCACTAGGCTTAAACTTGTGTTACCGGTGCCAGGGAGAGGCTTTCTTCTCTTTATATTTGCAAGAATACCGTTATTCCCGGCACTTTAGGTATACGGGTTATTGAAACGACCTTTATGTCCCGACGCTGCGACCTTGCGTAATTACAGTTATACTCACAGCTATATCGTTAAGAAGCTGGATACCTCGTTGTTACACCAATATCAAATCAGTATTGTCTGGTGTTAAACAACAAATGGCTCATGAAAATGGGGGCTACGGGTACTGCAAAGTTTACTTTAACATTCTGAATGCAGATTTTATTTGTACCGTTTAGATCACTGACTTATTTGTCAGTGTTTCCTTCCAATGATCAGAATTGTATTCAAGAATGAATTTTAGAACGAACAACCGAAAACAGTTGAAACAATATCACTAAAAAGCATCAGATATTAGTAACGGCTGGTTAAAAGTCAACTAATTAACTAACTATTTAAATGAAAGTAACTTTTAAGTAACTTATAAACTAATAAAAACAGTTGCTTATAAATAAGCTGACAAGAACTGAAAAATCCTAATGATTCCGCCTGTTGTTAACACTACTTTTATAACGAATACAGCGAAGTAGATTTATTACCGCCTTGAAGAAAATATCTAAAAATGAATTAAGTAACAACAAAAGTATTTATCTGTAAAACGATACAATGTGGGGAAACAATGCATAATAAGTAACGTACTTAAAATTCGCTGGAAGATAAAATATTTTGTTTCAATATAAAACAAAACAAACCTGTGACATTTTAAAGAAACGTTCACTTTTCTTCTCTTTTCCTACAAGTAGCATCAATATATTCATTTCACGTGAAAACTCTTAACTATTGTGTTTTATTTTTGCAGCCCTCCAGTGGCTCAGCGGTATGTCTGCGGACTTACACGCTAAAATTCGGGTTACGATACCCGTGGTGGGCAGAGCACAGATAGCCCATTGTGTAGCTTTGTGCTTAATTCAAAACAACAACAAAATTATTTTTGCAAATTTTAAGTTGTAAAATATTCCTTCTTACCCGTGGCTCAGCGATGAGTGCGAAGGCTTATAATGCTAGAAATGGGGTTTTGATTCCTTCCGTGGGCAGTGCACGGATAATGTATCGTGTAACTTTGTGCTTACTGACAAGTGAATATTTCCATCTGACAAGAACTGTGGACTACTGTAAGATAAGTTCTAGCAGGCGCTCACTGGTTCCAATATACAGACCTTTAATCGAGATAAGATTCAATTCACGTAGACTTCTCTACACCTCCCATTCAACGTATACTACCCGTAAATGTGTATTGGACTGAGCTCATTGGTTGTGACTCTTGAAGAAGTATTAGCCTAGCGGAGTGTTTGGTCATACGGAAGAGCGCTGTCTGAGAGAACAGGTGTGTGCGGGAGATGTAGTTCTACTTCAGCGGAAAGACACGAAGTAAACATTTACAGACTATCACGGTATCCTAACAAGCTGACTTTTTGGTCCCTTTTAGCTCACGAGGACTCGCTGAATTTCACGTCTGGTGCAATGGGTTGTGATGGCAGGAAATGATGAACATGAAAATCTCCGAGGTTGCCTGTTTATCGTAGTGAGCACAGGCATAGAAACAAGAAGACAAATGGAAACTCAGCTTAACGTCAAAGCAGCAAGAGAATAACTACAAGCACTGAAGTGAATATTTTGGGGGCAAATCCTTGTACTCGTCCCCTCCGTCAGTGCTGTATTCTCTGAGTTTCTTACATGCACGGCCCGATGTCGTGGAATAGCTTCACCAAAGTGGAGGTGGCACAACCACAAACATCATCTGGTTCAATTAAAGGTTAGTGTACCATATAAAAATCAACTCTTGCTTTTTTGTATTGAGCTTGTGTAATAAACTTCGTTATGATAACTGATGCTTGAGTGTGTTTCTACGAGCACTATATGTAATAAATGATACTTTATGTTAATTCCACATCTTCTTATGGTTTTCGATGGACTTACCGGAAAGTTAATACTACTAACAATAAAACAAACATCAGTCAGCTGTTATCTAACTCAACTGCAGTGTTTCTATTATACTTTCAAGAAGAGGTATCGAATTTATAGCTTACTAAACGTTAATCAAAATGAAAGAAAACTAAAGTCTTTAATTATCAGATTTAGAATACATTTGTTGAGTTCGCTGTTAACGTTAAGTTCGGCTGCAGTATTTGCGAAACTTAAGTAATATCAGCTCTTAAATTAAAAATAGCGTTATGTCTTGTTTTATTGATGTTATGTTAGGCTTAGGAAAAACTGTTAAACTTTCGAACAAATTATACTCGTACGATTAAACAATAATGTCAAACAGTTTCGTGTTGTTAGCATTAATCGTACAGTATTCTTGTTTTTAAACTATAATTAGACTAATTCTAACAAAACTAATATATTTTTCACTATATCTGATCTCGGGCTTTTATTCCTAGCTAATGAAGCTTGCTGTACACTGACGAGCAATATGTTTTCGACAGGTTCTTGTTATTGGATAAGTTGATTACTGTGAAGCTTATTATTTTTATACAAATAAGCATTTCAGCTCAAAGAATATCAGAAATTTAACAAGTGTTACAAAAAAATTGTTTGGCTTATGAGATTGCATATATAAAATGGCACATTTTTTGAGAACATTATTCGAGTTTGTCGACTAAATGCCGTTAGCTGACTGTGTTCTAGTTGATTGTATGCTAAGTTAAAAACAAATCTCGTGTTGTCTGGGGTTAGACTTTACTTACGTCGCATCAGTTCTTAACTTTATAACGGAATAATATTGTTATTAAAAGATTTTGTTTACAGGCTAGAGGTTATATGTATATAATTACTACATACGTTATGATAAATTGATTGCAGTAGAGTTAATCTTTGTCATAAACTAAGCAGCAGTGATTTATTCAGTTTCCTTTCACTGTGCGCATGTGTTTTCAGTGGTTTTAATATCTAGTAGCAGTTTCATACAATTCGATATACAAAACCTGTCTACTCATTTCGTTAGTCTGGCTCTGATCGCATTGGTTGACTCCGCAGCATTCGACCCTGATTAATACCTTGTCTTCATGATTAGAAGCTCTTGCTAAGAGAAGCTTAATTTTTTTAATATTTGCATTTTGCACATTTCATTCATACGAAAATTAAAACAATTGATTCGCACAAACGATATTGAAATCGGAAAGTGTGAAACCAGAACATATGTTCATACAACGATGAACAATAAACACGTGTTTCTACAGCTTGGGAGATGATGACCACATTTAAGAGATGACTTAAGAACCCATTTGTCACAAAACAAGATATTTATAATCTTAGCAGTAAAGTCGCATAAAATGTCACACAATTTTTAAAACTTAGTAACACCTTTAGCCTTTAATGTATATTTTTATATAATTACGGTATGGAAAATTCTGAACCAGTACAAGTTTTTCTCTCTTCAATATGCAGTATGCATTTCTAAAAATCTCTTGTTAATTAACTGCCAAGAGAGGCATTATAGGTGTTATGACACCTGATTGGACTGTGTGATACGTGTACATGTTATGACACCTGATTGGACTGTGATACCTTCCGTTTATTATACCTTATTTTTATGCAAATATTTAATAACTTTTTAAGCCCTGCATGGCCAGGTTATTAAAGCACTCGTCTCGTAATCCGAGGACTGCGGGTTTCGAGTCCCCGTCGCATCAAACATGCTCACCCTCTCAGTCGTGGGGATGTTAAAGTGTTACGGTCAGTCTCCCTATTCATTGGTAAAAGGATAACTCAAGAGTTGGCAGTGGGTAGTAATGATTAGTTATCTTCCCTGTAATCTTACACTGCTAAATTAGGGGCGGCTAGCGCAGATAGCTTTGCGCGAAATTTAAAAACAAACTTTTTCTGTGAGTATGTTTGTAGCACTAGTCTTGTTATTTGTATTTATTTACAGAAAAACTTAGGCTTGTTTACCAATTCTTGATGAAATATTTATCGACAAAACTGATTTCTCGCATTCTGTGCTATTACTTTTTAATTATCCAGCTACGTAAATAAAACAGCATATTTTTTATATTTTTCTGGATCATGACTTTAAAATGGATATTAATACAGCTGTTTAATTATTATATAAGCCTTATGATGAATCTATTCTGTGCTTTTGGTATGCATGTTTCCTCTTGATTCGCGCTTGCGTTTGTAGTTCTATTATTCTAGTTGTTACTTAGCCAGTCGATTGTGGCGCCGCTTTGCGTTTACTTACCCGATTAAAGTGGTAGGGTTTGAGTAAAGAGCCGTAGCTGAAATGGTAAATACTAGTTACAAGGCTAAAAAAAAAATTATATTATCTCGTTAAAACAACATGAAATTCTACATAAGTGGTAGATCAACAAAATCTTAAAATCGGGTGAATATAATGCCCAAGTTACTTTATGTTGGAAAACGACAGGATCTTAGCTCAATGATACTCTTATTTTAAAGAGTTTATTAAACATGGTAGGAATTAAACGGATTTTAAAGTCTATTATAACTTTTCATACATGATATTACGTAACAAGTGCTATGAAGATTTATTAATACAAATTTAAATTTCTTAACATTTAAAATGACTGACCGTAAAACCTAATTTTATGCACATAGACCTAATAAGCTTCGTGCTAATTGCAGCATGCTAGTAATTTTAACATTCTTTAATACATGAGGAAGCACAATGCCATGGAAACGTGTAAATAAAAATTCTGTGAATAATAACGCTTGTAAATATCGAAACTGAGTGAGTTAAAATACAATTAGTGTTGGGGTCTTGAGTATTTGAAAATTAGAAAATCATTGTTTATTTAGGTGTGGTTTCTAATTTAAATAAGAGCTAAAATGTTGTATGACAGTTGCAACGTTCAACATATCTTTTAAAAACTTGAGTGAAAGAAGAACGTTAAATACTTCAAAGTCCTTAATGTGTAAGAGAATGGATTAAATATTTTAGAAAGTTTGTTGTTTTTCAGTTTTCTGTCCATGGCTGGTTTCGAAACCCGGTATAAACTCAGATTTGTTGCTGAGCTACCGGTGGGGGCAAGTTTAGAGATAGAGGGCTAATTATTTATCAATACTATTGAAGTGGGTATTATTAAAGATTATGGATGAAAACAAAGGTGAATGAATATTGTAACTTAAGACAGTGTTTATTAAAAGTTTTAAATAGAAAATAGGTGACTGTTAAAGACTAAACAAAAGATGGGGTAATAATTAAAAGTTGCGAAAAGGAAAGATAACGGTTGAATTTTTAATGTTGTAGAGAGAAGATGATAAGTATTTGTTTTGAATTTTCTACAAAGTTACTTGAGGGCTATCTGCGCTGATGGTAAGTAAACTTAAAAGTTTTTATTGAAAGAAAATAAAATCGTGATTGTTAAATATTGTAGAGTGAATACATTTCATAAACCATAAGTATGAAGCTGTAGCTAGTGTGATTAGTTACATGATAAGATTTGACATAGGAAGTAACGTCGTATCATAGTTTATAAAGGATAATATAATTTGCTAGTGGGATACGTGTGGTTACTTCATTAATGACTCATTTATAGCTCCATTATATACAATATGGCGTGTGTCAGACAGTTCATTGCCAGAAAAGAAAGAAACCGACAATGTAAAAACGTATATATACGTAATTTCAACCATAATTAATACAGGAACAAAAACGGCGTCAACAGACAAACTATAAACGATCCACAAAATCTCGTGTAATGTGTAACGATGTTAGAGATGTGCTTCAATCGCCCCTTTAAGTCATGTACTTCTACTTTAAAACTTTTTTTCATTACAGGTCTCATAATCGACATTGGTTCATTTTGTACATTCTCATGTCCATTTACCAATAGTTTACCGTGTTAATTACAAGTATTGAAGAGTCAAACATTAAAATAGCTAAACTATGACATTGGATAGAATATTTAGCGTAGGACTGAACAATCAACTATCAGTATAATACGCGATGACGAGAAAACCCACTTGTAGAAAAAATATATATGTGAAAACGGCTAGTATGGATAGAGAAAGCACTATGTAGAGGAGCGAACAACAGAGCTTTCTCTACCCATACTAGCCGTTTTTACATATATATTAATCAACTATCGGTATAGGAAAGGTCATAGCTGATTTTTGTTTATGATTTTACTGAGTTATTTTTACTTGAACGCACAGAGGTAGTCACTACACTGCAAACAAGTGTGGAGATACTGTCTACTAGATATTTTGGTAGTTAAATTTATCATGATGTATGAATCTGAGACGTTTCTGTAAACTAGACCAACTCTCTACCCAGGGGTAAACTAGAGTGTCTATAACGATAGAATTCAAGGTTCTGTCTCTACGATTGTATGCTACTATAGTAGTTGTGACTAGTATAATTAGTTATATAATAGCATCAGGCCTTTTTTTTCAGCTTTGCTTTAGGCAAGAAACAACCAAATTATTCTATTTAGCTGTTTTTAATAGTCAGTTATTCAGTCTGTAGCATTGGTGGATGGATTGTGTATTTACGTTTCTAAGAAACTTGTATGACACGGATGAACATTTATTTTGTTGAATGAAATTCCTGTTTCCGTCCGTGCCTTGCGTTTGAAGTTCAAGAAGTTTGACCGTTTGTTTGGGGATCTCTCTTCGTCTTTGCCGTGCTCTTTTCCATGTTACAGTGTCACTGTCATTAATGTTGTTTAGACTATCTTAATTGACTAGAAGTGTATTTTCACTCTAACGTAACGCAGTTTACCCGTTGTAATATAGTAAATGGGGTGATAACACCGAATTAAATTTCAGTAAACTTTCCTTGCGGTCACTTCTAACGCTTTAGTCTATTATGTTGAGAATTTGGTGTACGAACCCGCTGTAAACTTCGATTATATAGAGTGAAAAAGTATAGAACTCAAAGCGTTTTACTAAATTCCGTTGCTGATCAGATTTTCATTCCGTGTTTTAGTGTGCAAGTTTCTGAGACAAATAGAGTCGTGAACTGTCATTGAAACGTCATTTACCATTATTTTTCGACCTGTAATTATAATTATTGGCAGATTTTAATACCCTAAAGGAATTTTTAAGGTCCAATGATGTTGTACTAACTTTTTTCTGTATTATTTTGTTCCCGTTTTTTTTAAACTTTTACCCTTAGAAAATAAACACCTGTTGAGCAACCATAATTACTACTGACAAAAACACTGCTTTACTGACGGCTGTTCTCGCTAGTAATTGCTAAACGTAGTATTTATAAGGAGGGAAAAAACAAAAATTGAACATTTTCTTGGAAAAAAAACATTTTGAGAAGTGCTGCACGGAAGGAGGTGTTCAAATTGTGCTGTTATAAACTGTAATATTTTTACATATTAATGGTGTCACCCCTTATTGAAGAAATAATATATTTTTAAGAATTCCTGTTATTCAGTTCTACACTCACAACTTACTTCAATAAAGATATAATTCAACCTTCACGTGAAAGTTGTGTTGTTTTAAAGAGAGTACTCGTTTAAAATTGTCTTCTGTTATAAATAAATGGTTGTTGCACATACCACAGTTATTTTTTGTGTGTGAATTGTTTGACGGGTTTTGTTTATGCTGCCATTCATTTGATGGCGAAATAGTTTTTGTTACATACATAGATATTAACATACACTACACACATTATAATAGGAAGCTAAGATTTAGTATATTTATAAAAGTATTACGGTGTCACCGGAAACTGCTTTTACAGCTTTTTGGTTACTTCGTCAAATTATCTTATGGTGTAGATTCTCAGTTGTTTCCTTGCATTTTAGATGCTAAAACATTTATTTAATGTATTTAATAATCAAGTCTTGAATGTTAGAGACTTGTCCCGTAGTGACTATTTAAATGCCAAAACGTGGCAAACGTGAATAATGAGGTTTATTTCATCATGTTTAACTATGTAAATGATCTTTGAACACTCCTAATTGGTCAGCTTTTCGGTCAAAGTGTTATCTTGTGTTGTATTCATTATTAGGATAGCGTATGGCTGCCAAATTTCTTAACGTTAAAACAGTCTGGTTTACTTAACGTCCAGTCTGCTTGGTTGTGCATGACGAGAACACGATGTTTGGTAAACATTGTGACGATTTGCCAAGAAAGAAAATAGTACCTTTGCCAAGTAAATATGTAGTACCATTGAATATACGTAAGTATGCATCTCTTTCAAACTCCTCCCATAGTACTGAAGCTAACAGGACCAAACTTGGCAGTCGGACTTGGGTGACGTAATCCTTCTATTAAAGGAGTAAAACAACAAAGGAAGGCCATCTAGACATGATGAGAGGTATAAGATTAGATTTTCAGGGTCGCTGAACTTCATCATGTTTAAAACTGTATTCAAAACCCCGCTCACAAGCTGGCGGGACTTAAACTTGGCACGCATGCTCAAGTTTAACGGGAGGGTGTTCTAACGGTTTGTATTTTTTTTAGTTCGATTCATTCCCCCTAGGAATAGGTATAGAAGTATCGGGAAATAGTAATGGAAGATTGTGATCTGTAGATTGGGCCCCTGTGCTTCATGAGGGATCTTTGGACCCCTAAGTGTGCTATTAGTATTAAAAAAAAACATACAGTAAAATATCAGAATAAATATAAAGCATTAGAAGCTGACATTTTTAGAAATCAAAAGTGTAGGTAGCGACATGAATTTGAAAATATGAAATGGTCTAAAACTTACTTAATTCACAATACCATGTATTTCATTAAAAACAAAATATGCAACAGTATGAAGAATACTTTGCTAGTAGTAGAATCATCTGGTAAATGCATAAACAAAAAAATACTCAACTGAAAAACTTCTTGTTTAAATCTTGTAGTTAAAACATTAGAAGAGATCTATTCAGTAACAATTTTCATCTCTGACACAACTAGATAAATAACAGTCACTACTGCCTAAATTTAGATTATCACAGTGTAGACTTTGTTTACAAAATGTTAGCTAGTACTTTCCAAAATGTGAAGTATCTATCAATTTTTCTCTAATTTTTCTTAACCTGGAGTAATTAATAATCAGCCACGATATCAACGTGCCTCGGAAACTGTTAATTTCAATTTGTTCCTAAAACAAATTGTTAATAAGTTGGCTTCCCTCGTATTATTAAAGTGGTTTATATCAAATTTTTAAGCTGATTTACATTTTACTGTTTATTGAATCTGATTTACATACAATTAAGTGTTACAGTTTTAACAAGTTTATAATATTTTGATTTGTAATGAGAAATGCACCTAATAATGTTGTGTGTGTGTGTGTGTGTGTGTATTGAAGATGTTTTGAGAAGAAAAATGACAAATAGGTTTCTAGTGAGAATATCGCATACATAAATCTACTGCGATTGTTTTTTCTCAATCTTACGGTGAAGTTCCTTAACGTTAAATTTGCGGCAAGCATTAGAAGGTTTTATCACTTTTTATCGTTAATATAAAATACATTTATGAAGTATTAGAAAAGATCATTATTATATTTATTTGTGTAATGTTTGTAAAACACCAGGAATATTTAATTTCATATACTGTAGTTTCAATGGACTACAGGTATAAGAAAGCTCACACAGGACTATTAAATAGAAAAATTATGCCAGTAATGTTGTTTTGTTTGGGTGTGATGTGATCATGCCCTAAATTAGGAAACAAATTTTTCTTGACGCCATTTTCTCGAGGCATGAACGAAATAGTTTAGTAGACTATGTTTAGATACTTGCGGTTTTTAAAAGGCAAAATTTTGAGCGCGCACATGCTGGGTGTAGTACAGCAGAGTATTTGCTTGTGCCAAGGCTGTACTGCTAGCCAAACTCGAGTTAATTGGCTGCGATGAAAACCTAGGTATCTTTCATCTGAGTCTATAAAAGAAACGAATCAATGGGACATTTCATGCTATCAACTGGAGCATTACACAACAAATCAACCATTATTGTTACAGGCTGTTTTTCTGCATAATTTTGTAAAGATGGTTTGAACACAAACTCTGGATGCATCCAGTATTTGAAAATCTGGTCACCTCTATGACTTTATCGTTTGGTGAAATGAAATAGGTTGGTGTGGCAGAAGCGAGTGTTTCTGTAGAATCGCTTCCATTTTAGGAACTCTATAGATGTCAGTGTGAATATTTAAAAAAAATATATGCTTTTAAGCTCTGGTACATAAACAAGAAAATTATGTAATGAAACATAAACATGCAGAATGAAGCACTTAATCAAGTATGAAATTAATTCAAAATAAATAATTTTTTCAAAAACGTTAAACCGAGGAGGCTATACGTTTATATGGTCGAAACGTACTGTTCTGTTTATCGGAGTGTTGCAATTAAGTCTATAAACGTTGTCGTATTCATAAATCTGATGATGTCTGTAAAAGATAAGTTAATAAAATTTGGTATAGTTGTAAAGGTTTATATACCACCGGAAGAGGTTGCCATGGTAACACATTTGGAGCTGGTAGAAAATAATTTACAAAAGAGGTTATCTTATTGGTAAAACATCTTTCCCTTGTAGAAGTTATTGTGACTAACGCAGTTTGTGTGTTATCATGTGCCATAGCCGTTTCCAGGTGTTCTTAACCGGGATTGGTTGGCTAATGAAAACGAAAAATTCATAAGAATTTGGTAGTCCTGTTTGTTTGAAAATAAGCTCTAAACAACTCAATGGGCTGTCTGTGCTCTGACCACCACTGCTTTCGAAATCTGGATTCTAGTGTTGTAAGTTTGCAGACATATGTGTATTATTTTTTTATTTTGATAAAGATTGCTGTTAAATTAGTATTAGTTGTACATTCTAATAATCAGATACTAAAATATATTTGAGAACAAATGAAATTATTTTGAAACATTGGCAATAACGAACTCTCCTATATTACAATTATGAAATAATTCCTCTTGAATATCGGCTAGAAATTGAAAATACAAATATTTATTTTAACGAAAGTTCCAAATCGAAAATTGAAAATAAAATGACAAACAAAACACTGATATTATTATTCTTATAACAGGTTCATAGTTTATTCATATTAGTTACTCTAAATTGGTAAACGACAACCATATAGTGTTTATTTCTTTATTATGTTCTAAAGACGTGTAATATAATGTATGTGAAATTTCTAATTGCTTGTTATTATTTATTCAATGCCAGTAAACATTACAGAAATGGTAGGAGAAAATAGGTAACTATGAAAGCAAGTAAGTAGCTCCTTCGAAACATAAAAATTACCACTTATGAACAATGAATGCATCCTTGTTGGCTTCGGTATTGTAACCTCTCTGTATTTATCACGTGACCTAAATAGTATTTGAAGAAATTCAATAAACGTGATGTAATAGTGCCAGACGAAGTACGTTTTAGGTGACGTACTTCCGAGATCAAGGACTCTGTGAAGGTCACTAACGTTCACTGATATAGAGAACTATGTATTATAGAAGAACTAGCCTAAATCTGTTTGTGTTTTAAATGTAAGATATTTCGTAGAATTTTCAATTGCACTATTTGGTAGCATTTAACTAACACACAGGCGTTTCTCCAGGATACTTATGCCTTTTATATGCTATCATTACCGATTTATTTTTATTACATTAAATTAACGATTTTTTTAACACGCACAATGCATGCGTTTTGCAATACGTGTTTTTCAATAATTGTTTTATTCTAATAGCATAAAATATCACGGAATGAACTATCTGAAAAAAAAATTTACTGATGATTATAAACCAAGGTCGTTGCGAAATGTAAGGTTTGAGTTGTATAATTGTTGAAAATACTACAATTGATGTTTTTCTTTCCAGTGAACGATAAAGTATTATCTTGTTTTTGACGATTATAGATATCAATATGTTGATCGTAAAGATTTGTACATTTTCAAATTATCCCGGTTTCACAAGGTTTAAATCATTTTCTGTATTTAGTCACGTGGTCAAAACCAACCTGAAAATTTTTCTATTAACGTAAATACACATGTTATCAGTAAACTTGTATTTTATCGAGGCTGAGCAGTGTCTGTATAGATAGCTTCCACGAGGTTTGACGATATATTCTCCACATAATGGAATCACAAATTCTCTACCTTTGGGTTATTCAGTTTTTAAAATTTGTTATTACCAATCCAGAATAATGGGTCAAATTTGAAGCTGTGTTGATGCATAGTTTAAACTACCAGGTTATAACCATTTCTAATTTAAAGTTGCTGACGATTGTGTGGCAGCAGTAACTTACGTTATTATACAAGCAGCTGCTCAATGCATTTCTAAAACCTCGACACGTTTTCCATGGCACAGAAGGCTCGAAAACGGGCCTGGGATACTTTCCGCAGATATCCTAAACTCTCGAATCTCATCGCTTTCTAGCAGGCTCATGCACATGCTCAGTGGGTAAGTCATCAAGCCAGAAGGAATATTGTATTAAGTTCACAAACGGCAATTCTTCTTTCATCAATTCCAAAATCATGTGGGACAAGATTCGAAAGGTCAGTGGACAATATAATTCTGTCCTCCTCTCGCTCTTGCTCTCTGATGTTCAGGAAGTAACTGATACCCGCCGATACTCTAGGTGAAAGCTTATGCCGGGTATCTAGCATTTCTGTTTCTTACTCCACCTTCTTAGCCATCAAGACTCGATCAGAGCGATCACCTCTTTCCTTTTGAGCTGATTGTCTCTATGACTATATAATCGTCCCTTTACACTGGTGAAACTCAAACTGCCCTTCATCAGTTTGACAGTACATCAATTGGACCTGATGACATACACTGTAAAATGTTGCGTCATCTATTTTCTGCATCTCTTGCTTTTCTTGTGATTGTTTTTAATCGGATCTGGCGTGAAGATGTTTTTTTTGATACCTGACGCCAGGCTATTTTCTTGTCTTTCTCTAACAGTGGTTCTCCTTCAAACTACCGTCCAATTGCTTTGACGAGCTGTCTCTGTAAGACCTTAGAGAGGATTGTTAATGCTCGTCTTGTTTGTTTTCTCTAATCAAACAACCTCCACTCACCCACCCAATGTGGGTTCCGACGACAGCGCTCCATCGTGAACCATCTGATTTGACTTGAAACGTCAACCAGAGAAGCCTTTCTCAAACGACATCATGTATCGATATTCTTTGACACTGGGAAGACTTTATGATACCACCTGGATGTATGACATTTTGCGAGACCTTTCTCTCTCTTTCTATATATGTATATATATGGGTTACGTGGCCATTTGCCCATTTTTATTAAAAAAATTTTTATGAACATGAGGTTCCAAATTCGTGTAGGTTCGACACCTTCCCGTTCTTTTCTACAGGATTTTGGAGTTCTTCAGGGCTGTGTTTTGAGTGTAACACTTTTCAGTATAAAAAGTTAATACCATAACTGAACAGCTTTCTCTTACTGTTACAACCGGGCTTTATGTCGACGACTTTCACATCTCATGTCAGTCGTCAAACACGAGGTATATGCAAAGATTACAGACTGCAAAGAACATCGATATACTTCCCAAGTGGTGGAAGAAAGAACACGGAGGATGTTCTATGCTAAAGATATATTGTGCTCTTATTCGGTCGAAACTCGATTATGGATTCCATTCGTTATCAGGGGCTTCGACTCTGCACTGGGGCTTTCTGCACTTCCCCAGTTCAGAGCTTATACATAGAGTTTTACGAACCTTCTTTGCACCTCCGTCGTTTGCAACTGTCTTTACTATATGCTTCGAAACTTCGTTCCTTATCTAAGCATCCCACCTTAGGTTGTGTTTTACTTCCTTGGTGGACCATACTTTTTTAGAACAGACGATCTGCTATAGCTCCTTTTGGACTTTGTATCCAGACGCAGTTGGATAAATTTGATTTGTTCTTAGATAATATTACCGTATCCACTGGTCAGCCCATCCCACCATGGCTTATTACAGTCCCCAAATGTGACCTATCTTTAAGTCATCCGAGAAAAGCAGACAGTCCCGATTGGAAATACTGTCTGTTATTTGCTGAACAACTTTCGAACCATCCTTCCATTCCTATTTATACAGATGATTCGGAATCAGGTAAATGTGTGGGCTCTGCCATGGTTTGTGGTTCGGTGGTTTACAGCTTATGTGTTCACTGCTGAAATGTACGCCATTTCTGTTGCTCTGGATCACATAAAAACTAAGCAGTATTCAAACTGCACTATTTATACTGACTCGTTTAGTTCTCTACTGGCCCTGGAATTGCTTCACGTTGGTTCACACCCTGTTCTCACCTATATTCAAAACCGACTGGCCCATTTCTCTTTAACATCTACTTTTATCCAGTTTTTCTAGATACCAGGCCACGTTGGTATTCGGGGGAACGAGCTCGCCGACACCACATCTAAATCTATCTGCTCTGGCACTATCACCACTGTGCCTGTTCCATACATGGACTATGATCCTGTATTCATGGCTCTGCTCCGTGCCACGTCAGCTGGCAGTCGACTTGGGGTGAGGAACGCAAAAACAAGCTTTTCCAAATAAAATTCTGTAATAGACTTTGACCGTCTTGCTTCCGTAAGGATCGGAAAGAGGAAGTTGTTCTGACTAGATTAAACTGGTCACAGTTTTTAACTATTCGTTTTCTTATATCTGGAACTGATGCACCGATGTGTAGTCTGTTGAACACTCAGGTCACAATAAGCCACATTTTACTTTCTTGACGTTATTACGACTCTCAACGACGGCACCATGTTAAACATGTTCTGCCCCAAGGTTCGTCCATAATGTGAGACTGTTATTGGTGATGGTGGCATTATCCACCTTGGTAATGTCTTTAGTTTTTTAAAGATCGTTAATCTTTTTAATGCCATTTAAGGTTTCTACTTTATACATTGGACTCTTATTTTAATGTGATTCCCTTTTAAGAATCACAGTCCATCTAGTTCGATTTGAAATTAGAAAATGGCTGTAACGTCAAATAACTCGAAACAAGGACTGGAAAGGCCGATTTCAGGTGATTAACGCTGCTGTTTAAACTACCCGTTAGTCATCCTGACGAATTATAATTAAAATTTTGCTACAAGTCTTTCAAAACTTTTATTACTTTACTTTCTGAAAATAGCCATAACATCAAATAACTTCAACCAGGACTGGGAAAGCCAGCTTCAGGTGACTAACGGTGGTTTTAGAATTTGCCTGTTAGTTTTCCTGGCGAGCTATGATAATTACAATTATACTACAGAAAGTTCTTTACAATTTGTATTTCTGTAGTTTTAGTTTTAACGTTGTAGACTAGATGTAAACATTACTTTTATGCTATTTTGGTGATGATGTTTTTTAAACTTTGTTTTACCTTAATTTCCTTTTATGAATTTTACTGAATTTACTTTAATTTTAACTTTCTACCTGATGTTTGGCGCAGATAGCCTAGCTGCTTTGTGCCATAAAACACCAAATCAACCAACCAACCATTTAAGAGTTGGGCGCACGTACATCCTTGGATCTCTCTCTACCAGCCTACCCTGAAATTGAAATTCTTTTTAAAGTAGTATTATAATAAATTAATGTATAAAACCTTTGTCATGGTCAAATACGTCAAAAGAAAAAGGGTTTGACCTTCTGAGTCCAAAACTGTAATTAGAAGCCAAAACTGTTTAGAGATGATTGAACTATGAGCTAAAAGTTTGTACTTGAAGAACTCGGCTAAAAATAACACTAAACACGCAAGACTGTAAATAAGTTTATAATAACAAGTACGAAATATAAAAGCTTAGGTATAACATATATAAAATAACTTAAATGGCCAGTACTGATCCATTTTAGGTGATCGTCAACAATCAATAATTATGTAGAAAAGATTATACTACCAGCTGGCGCAAAATATAGTAGCTCTTCAATATTAGGTGCCTCACCTGAACATATATCTTTCCAAGCTGTAAAAACAGGTATAGAAAGAGTACTCGGTATCCTAACTACCAGGGAAGGCAAAAATTAGACTTCAGTACATCGCTTGCCAATTAATACATATCTCCTGGTTTAAGTTGATCCTCCCCATTCCTTTTTTCAGTACCTTTAAACGTGAAGCCATTGAGATCTTTTCCAAGCTGCCTATCTCCAAAATGAACTAGGTCGTTTATTTTCAACTTTGCAGCTACTTTTCACAGCTATTCACCGATGATCTATAAGCTAGAATAATCTTGAAGTTCATTATTGACATAATATCTGTACAAATCGAAAATATCTTCAAAACTCAAAATTTCATGTTATTTAACTACGTTGGATAAATAGATTGGATTAATATCACAGCCAAGCCGTAATTTAAACTTCACTTTCGTAATTGAACAAACACTAGATTCAGATTTCGAGCAAAAGGTTCCGATAGGTTTAAAGCAGTCAAATGAACTCACCAAAATTAAATAAATTAATTTAAAACAAATAAAGTAAATTTGTAATGTTGATAAAGACACATTCAACAACATTTTCATCGTCTTCTCTACTGTGTTTTTGATGGTTTCGCTAAACAGATGCCACAATTGGTAAAGAAACGTTCCAAAGTACCTACTTTCCAACAATTTCTGCAATCACATATAACGTCAGGTTAATGTACTATAGCGTCTTGTCAGTCACATTTTCCATTGATTAAATCTATTTTTGCATTTCCTATGACCACACACTAGCCATTTGGTTTAATATACTTTAGCATCTAATCACTCACACTCTCTTTTGGTCTAATCTATTTAAGCATCTTTATACAGCTACATTCTTCATGGGTTAAATATACCTTAGAAACTTCCTCAGATATTAAATCTACTATTTGAACATCTATACTCAAACTTCAGGATTCCATGCTCCTCAACATGCTAAATCCTCGTCTAACCTGTTTAAAAAACAAGCAAACCTTTTTTGCAGCATTGTGAGGATTTTTTTTTTCATTTTTTGTATAATTCGAAAATGGCTACAAAAACCACAATTCTCAAACATGAACCTGATAAATTTTGTTCCAGTGATTCGAAATGCTTAACTATAATGGGTGCGTGTGTATGTAAATATAGTTACATTAATATAGTAGAAGTTTACGTTTTTTAGTGATTTCATTCAAAAGGCTAGTCGATAGACTTAAAACCGAAATAAATTAATGTTTTTTTATCTACAAATGGTAAGCTAAGTCCTAAAGGTTAATCTACGTATCACAAAACGATTTTTTTCCGATAAACTGAGTACTGAAAAACAGTAATGATGATGAAAGATTTTTTTTGTCAAACAAAATTCATCAGTATTAACTGTCTTTTATTTCATTTGTGAGTAAACTTAGTGCGATAAAAAATAAACACTTTTGAATAGTCAATAAATTCCCCCGACAAAATCTGGACTAACTTCTTTATAGGACTGCTTGATCAATGTCTATTTATCATAAACTACCGCCAGATCTCGTTTTTGCTTATTATTTATTTAAGTATTTATGTCTTAATTCATGTAAAATTATGGTTAATATGATTTTTTAAAAATAATTATTCAGCGAAACAGTTATTTCGAATAACAAAGAACATAAAATTAGATTTTCCATTTTAGTGTAATACATTTTTTAAGAATCAATTTTAATAAAATATCAGGAGGTTTGTTCCCAACTTTAATGAAATGTTGTAACAGCATGAGTTTCTAATATTTTTCGCTATTGAGAAAATGATTCTGAAGATAAACTGTGTGGAGATAGTTATGGCCATCTGCATCAAGGTTCAATAATATGCCACTAGAGGACAATAGAAACAAAAGAACGTAAGTTTGTAAGATGGAGAAGCATGGGAATGTAAGATCACTTAGAATACATTCTTTTGAAAAATTTTGATAAAAATTCCAGAGTGTGCTAAAAATCAATTAGGACATTACATCTCTTTATACTTTACATAAGCTAGCGTAAAGTTACATGTTTAATTGAGAACACAGTTGCCATGAAATTAAAATTACATTCATAGTCGTGGAACTAGGCTACAGAAAAATCTTGAAAATTGTTGACACTCAAAATTTGATGTTGGTGTTTTTTTTATATACGAAATTCAAATATTATATACAAGGTTCAGAAAGATATATTTTGAAAGAGTACGATAGCCTTTCACAATTTAGTTTCTTTTCGCTATTGACAAAACTAATAACTGCTTTTAATGTTTTCATTGTAAGAAAATGTGGTTGATCTCAAGACACTCGAAACAACTCTTCGTTTTAATAATCTGCAACAATGTTGTTAAACTTAATCTACTCAGAACAATTTTGTTAAACTAAAGAATCTATTCACAAAAATATAATCTCACGAATCTACTTCCAACAATGTTGTAAAAAGCGACAACCTATTCGCAACAATGTGATTTTATATAAAAATACTTCCAACAATGTTATTAATACCAAAAACATGTACAGTAATAGCTCATCTGCCTGACGTCATCGTGACCATGTGACCCGGAAAACATCGTTAACCTACTTTATACTTTCAGAATTCACTGAAGTTTAAACATTAACCTAAGTATAAAAACCAACGTTATTTCGATGACCTTTGTTCGTCATCTCAAGTGAACCTCGAAATAAAAACCCCATGCCTCTTTGAACACTTTTAAACCTAGATTTATTTTGTGACCATGGACACACAAACACAAACAGACATGGCCTAATACTTTATTAACGTGCAAAAATATACTTGTATTAAATTTAAATATTTTAAATCCTACGTTAATTTTTCACCGAACGCTACATTCGGCATAGGTTTGAGTAAATACTCAGGATGATTGTACTGGGAACTAACTACCACCGATATTGGATTGTCTACGTCATCCGATCCTAACGCTTCATGAAATTGTGTTCTTTAAGTGAATGTGAAAAACTTTTGAAAACTAGAGTAGAAAGTAAGTAAATATTTTTGTAGCGTAATAAACTTTACCTTATATTACAAATATACATTTTGCTTAGAGTAACAGTAGTTTGTATCTTTTCATTGTATGATTCGGGTATTCGTTTGATTTCTCCCTTATAACCATGTGTCTTTGTATACTTTTTTTTTCTGTACTTTTGATACTACCCTGCTATTTAACTTTACACCTGAAGAGTAACCCGTATAATAGCAATTCATTTCAGATATCAGGATCCCTAATGCTATACTCTAAGGGCCTTTTAATGGGATTTTATTGATTACATTATGATTTAAAGATTGATTGTGAAACTTTGCTTATATACGGTCTTACTAATGTTATCTTGTTCAACAAACGTTAATCTAATACTGGTCGGTAGTTTAAGCTAAAAAGTATTCCCATGTTCCTCGAGATATATTAAATATTTTTTTTGTTATTCATACCTTGTTGGTTCCCAACGTTTAGTATGTGTATACACGCACGCACACATTAGTTTTATTTTTTCTTTTATTATTATTATTTTACAGGAGTAATCTTAGTTTCTCTGTCCGAACTTCTTGAGATATTGGATTTACAGTTGGAAGTATCGGTAAATACCGAGGATACCCAAATTGCTGAAATAATAATTCTAATATTTATAATAACCTAAGATCACTAATTAAACAGCTCTAAGTCTTAAGTAGATAGCTTGCTCTAATCGACAGTTAATATTAGCATTTTTATTAATTGTGTTCCAGTAACATTTACTATTGTTTTTATTCCTTCACCTCAAAATTATTCAAACGTGTTACATATGCGGAATATTTTTACTTTGGTTTTATTTAACTAACTAGTCATCAATAAAGTGAAATTTACCAATGTTTTGCCAATCAACTTTAGTACACATAAAATAACCTCTATACATAATTTTGAAACTCATAGTAGCCAATAGTCGTTCACTGTGTAAGATTTCCAACTTCCAGTTGCTGGCTGCCGGAGTTGAACGGTCTGCACCGGGCGGGACGAATTATGTACTCTGCGACTGTTACGAGCTACTCAAGGTTATTACTTCCGATAATCTCGTGTGTATAGGTAACATCCTATAGAAAGCAGAAAGAAGACTACCTAAAATCAACAATATAGTTTCTCATGCCTTGTAAGAAAGCTGTGGTTAAATATTCAATACAAAGTTATAATATTGATGAAATATTCTGTCGGTGATTTCTGAACTTGTTAATTCCAACGCAACACGATGGCCTTATCCCAAGTTTACATGTTTGCCTTATCAATTTAAAATACATTTTTTTTAGAAATACGCACGTGTAAAAGTATTCGAAATATTACAAAGTATTCGTGATCATGGGCGTCCTTGGAAAATTTTTAAAGGGGGGAGGTCATATCAGCGTGTAATTGTGAAACGAATAAAAGATTCGAATACATATGTTAAATTATTGAAAAAAGAATTCTCTCTCACTTTCCAGAAGGGGAGAATCTCCCCTGCAGAAGTCCATGTTCATGACTGTAATAGAGAATGAACAACCAATTCATGGTAGCCATCTCAAAATTATACGAATAACCATTTAAAAATTATGTGTACATTTGCCAGTATTTTCAATTAATATAACATTTTACTCAAATACAAAATAAAGACAGTTGTGATGTCTACACTCATAACAGTTGACGAGGAAATATTTAGCTTTGCCTGCTAAAATGCCTACCTGTTTGTTTGGTTTTGTATGTGTGTTAGCAGTGATACCTGGAAATAATTTAATTCTTCTATCAAATATACCTGACATTTTATTCTGCACTTAACCATAACGTTACACTTGGAGTGTATTTCTACCACAGATATTATTATACAATGCTAAATAGTAGCTGTTTTTTATTATAAAGTGTACCTCATCAGAGGAAGTCATGATACTACATGGTGTTTAGGTTTGTCTAGAAATGATAGTACCATAGATATCGGGTGACTCATGAGTGAGAAGTCCACTGACAGGCAAGATAATTCAGTGTATTCTAGTGTCATATTTATATATCTATTTCCATATATAGCTAGATATGGAATTACTCAAGATTGAGAAGTCCATTGAAATTTAAATAATTCAGTGTATTCTAATACCACACAGGAGTGAGATGTTCATTGGCAGGCAAAGGATTTGGAAATGGAGACCTATAAGATATAGCCGGAATGACATGAAGCATTGTGGACTTCCTCTCTGACAGTTGAAATCATTCAAGGGCTCCTTTGAAACTGACAAATATGCATCATAAACCAAAAATGATACTTGCAAAAGTTTAGACAATAAAAACAAACCAAATCCCTCCACAACAACAAGAACATAGATTAAAATCTGATGATCTAAACATCCTTAAAATGTTACAAAATTATGGCAAACAATAAAAAGCTTTGTTAGTTAAACTTGGCAAATACCAATATGGCGGATTAATTGTCAAAGTTAGTTACTATTGTTCATAGTCTACCTGCACGGCATTCCATGCGTTAATAAACCTGTAGTACGCAGTCGCTGACACAAGTTTTAATCATCTTATGTAAAGGATGTCAATTTGTGGACAATTATGCATATACACTTGTAGCAGCCCATTTAGATGGTACTTCATGAAGTAGGACCTCGTAAAACTGGTTTTCATTTGAATTCTTTGCCATTTTAGATGATTTGAGAGAACCTGCATCGCAATTATTCTGCTTATGCTAAATTTCGACCTTGCACCTGAAACGTAGGTTTATGTAAAATCTTTACTGTGAGCGACTTGGAATATTTTGCAACACAACTTTATATACTTAAAAAGGGTACATTTACATCTATAACTGTTGTTTTTGAGGAGTGATTTTGGTATGTTTTGGAACGATACGACTTTGAGGGTGACCCTGAACTATATAAGTGATATTGTCTTCGGATAGACTCGCCACACCTCGATAACTGAAATTCATATGAGTATTATACAAGTAATTTTATTGCTGTTTTCATATTAATATTACAATCATGTGATGTATGATTTATTTATACATCAATACATAAAATTTATCCAAATATTACTGAGAAATATAAAAATAATGGTCATATTTGTAAATGACATTTCGTAATATATCTTTGATGCTATGCTTTTAAGCATTCAGAAATAATAGGTACAGATAATACGTATCTTCTTAGAGCAGATTTGTGCAGCCTTTCACATGTCCAATTTGCTATATATGTAATATTTCAGACTTCGACGGCATTCACCTGTGTGACGACTTTTGGCTGCAGGGAAGTGTGCCAAGCATTGTTAAATGCGTTAAGCATGTATATGTTGTTGTTTTTTCTGGGCCAACTACCTGATTATGTTGGTTTGGCCTGTGTAGAGCGCAGCCGTGTCTTTGACCTCGCTTGGTAGCCAACTAGTAGACCCACTTTTTCTGAATGTAGGGAACGCCTTAGTGACCGATGGGAGGTTTCCAGGGTGACGGACAGTCTCGCATGCTATTTTCGTAACGGATCATTATTTTGGGCTTGGTACTCGCACAAGAAGCGAATTTTACCTGAGTGTTGAAATAATTCACGTGTCTGTCTAAATTTGGAAAAAAAAATATTTGCTGAAGTGATCTCGGAGCAAACGTTTGGCAACACTCAAGAAGGATCTGTCATTTACTATATATAATATAGTATTATTTATACGCATCATAGCTAAAACATGCCAAACTCCAAACAATATTTATTCTTTATTACGATTAGAAAATACTCCATAATTCTGCTAAATATTCTACTAAACTGTTGTCAGTTTCTGTGAATAAATGGAAACTTGTAATAAATTGCGAAATAAAAAAAATCACTGAATAATTGAATTTCGTAAATAATATGTTGCATACAGATCAAAACCAGATTTTTTATCCCTATGGGAGGAAATTTCGGTCAGTACTAGTTGCTTATATTTATGTTTTTATCATAAGGACAATTCAGTTAAAAGTGCTATTGTTTTATAAAAGTGTTGTTATACGTCAGTATAATATAATCTTGATATGAAAGAAGTGCGATAAATAAATAGAAAAGTACACACAAAGAGCTTATAATTACACCATCCATGTACCTCAGTTCTTATAATATACATAATATTAATTGTAAATGGCTAATAGAATTATAATTTAGTGCTGACATAAGTAAAACTGCGTCGACCAGAGTAAAGAATCGTTGTAGGTTCACTTGATTATACTGAATTTTTTAAAAAAATACAGGGTATATGACAAAGCGTTATTACAAGACTATAATTTGTGTAGCTATTCAAATTTGGTGCAAGAAACTCGATAGTTCAGTGATTGAAATGTAGCTATGAAGATATACAAGTCATTTAAAATGGTGAATGTGTGTTAAAAATGTGTTTTGGTGGTATTATCTCCTTCCATGTTGCATCAAGAAAAAGTAAAATAAAGAAAAGAAACGTTATTTGCTGCCTTGTAAGATTATCGTTTAAGGAGAAAGAATTTTACCAATTACTTATCACAAACAATGAAACAACATGTGTTAAGTAAGTTTAAAATGAATAGCAGTTTCTTTTTCATATACCAGTAAAGTGAATCAGGCTTAGAATTTACTTCGAAAATATTTGCTCGAGACATTTGAAATTTAAATGTTTTGTTAAAAATTTAGATAACTAAAAGAAAAACATGATTATTAGTCCAACATTTGGTAATGTGTTCGTTGGGATCAATTAGTGCCAGCTCAGTACAACTCAGTTTACGAATATTGAATGTTCTGTCTTAAAACTTAAATACGTGATTCAAGGTAATAGTGTAAATTGATCGATTGTCAGTGAAAAACAGTAACACCTCCTTGAGAAACAACAGACCCGGAAATAACCTTTTGACCTCGTTCCACACCAGCTACCTCGTTCTCAAAGATCACGCGTTTTCTGAAAACCTTTTCAAACTTATCTAGAATAGAATGAGTGCTCACGTGTAGCGTTTAAGCTTTAGGAATCTAATTAGTGTATCATTCATAGTGATAATAGTATGGGAAAGATTGCCTTAAGCATTGTAATACAGTTAAATACTCTGGTGTGTCGATGAAATACTTTGATACTTCAGATGTTGCTACATATGCAATATTTCAGACTCCTCGACGGCAGTCACCTGTGTGACGACTTCTGGCTGCAGGGAAGTGTGCCAAGCATTGTTAAATGTTTTTTGGTGAATAAACTCAATAAACTCGTGACATTATTCTAAGTCATGTATGACATGAACTTTCAACAGATTATGTATCTTCTGCAAACGTAATGTCTTATTTCTAGGTGTAATATTTTCATAAATTCACAGCTTTGACAATTCTATTTCGTTGTGATAAGTGTTTAAGAAAATTTAAAAGACAATTTGTAGCTTCCAATTATTCTTTGTTTATGCCATCCGATATTCTTTTCTACTAAGTTTTATGTTATAGAGCTCTAAATTTTATATTATATTTTTAGAAGCCATACGCAGTTTCATTGTTTTGACCAACAGAGGCGTGGAGAAGATTTCAAATTACACACACACGTTTTCTTTGCGTATTCTCTATTCACACCCATCTTTAATACAAAATCAAAAAAAGCTCTTAACGCATCGTGTATAAAGGCTTTCGTAAATAAACAATGACGTATGCAAACAAAAGCCTAAGAAATCGGGAATGGACAAATTATTTTGTTGTTGTATCCGACATTTAAATACATAGCGTTATTGCAATCATTCAGAGTCATTCAAAAGTATCCATAAAATATCTCACTAAAGGCTACTAAAGTTACTCCATGGATCATACTTTCATGATATTGAAGGTATGTCACTTGTCATATTTATGTCATAAACATAGACTTAAAATTGCATGTCTGGAAAGTTCTACGTTCGTTTTCGTGTTTTTAAATTTACTTCAATATTAATTATGGATTATTTAGTATATGTTTGTATAATTTGACGAATAAAGCGCAACAGTAGTTTATAAATATACGGTACTCTGTGCCAGGGATATTACCTGTATTTCCCTCAAACACAAAATAATGTTTTTTTATTTATTATCAAGTTTAGACTTAAAGGGGTCCACAAAGGTTTTAGCTATCATTTGGAACATTGTTGTTACTTTGAAATTTTGTAAACGTCTTGCATATTGAGAGTGTTAATTGGACATGGACTACAATAAAATAATCCTCCATTGGCAACACTTGGAACCAATCTGATTCTGTCTGTGTCTCAAACAGAATTACCATTCAATGGCACTCCTATATCTCAACATACAGTGTACAACGTACAGGCCAAGGCTACCATGTTAACTTGAAAATTTGAGTTTTATTCCCTATAGTTGTCTCGACTTAAGATGGCGGTCGCATGATATCTGCCTATTAAAGCAATTATTTAGGCCAATAAGGTCTAATGTAAACAAGATCTGAGTAACGCTTACAGTAGCCTAGATATAGTGTAGTGCAAGATGATCTAACTAAGCATATGTCTGTATCCCTAAAAATTAATTTCCTTATATTGTAACATCATAATTCAAAGGAAATACAGTACTGTGCAAAAGTATTCCATTACAAAATGTAAATTTCAACATTATAGCAATGCTTCACTGATCTCTGTTGACAAATGAATGAGTCAGAGTGAGAATACTTATTCTATACAATTCCAATATATTTATTATTTATGTTTTTAAAACTTTGTTTTGTTTTACCTTTATTTCCCCTTATGAATTTTACTAAATTTACTTTAATTTTAACTTTTCTACCTAGCTGCTTTGTGCCACAAAACACTAAATCAATCAACCAACTCATATATTTATACCAAGGGAGTTTCAAAACAGTTCTGCTTAAACGAACATATTGATCGAATTTAGTATCTGAAATAACTGTCGTGATATTCCATTCCGTGTTGTTTGTTAATTACATAGAAGCTAGCCAGCAAGAAACTAGCATACGGTACCGCTTTATTCGAAAATAAATTACTTTAATAGCACTTTTACAAATAATGCTTGATGAAAACTATTTGACGCTATGTGTTAAATTTTGATATGCCACGGCCAAAAAAAGAATTCTCAAAAGAACAGAGGATTCGCAAAACATCTTTATATGATACTGGTTGGATTTTCCTAGAAATTGCTAAAGACTTAAAATGATACCCAAACATCGTCAAGTATACCTTAGAACGTGAGACTGAGACAGATAAATTTGAAAATAAGAAAAGACGTAACACCTAACCACAATGATACTGATATTAACTATATTCATTTATGCATTCTTTGTAACAGAAGGAAGACTGCCACTTATCTCAAGCATGAGATAAACCACCATGTACCAAACGATAGAAAAGTGTCCAGATCTACAGTATTAAGAAGACTCGATGAGAATGGAGTATTTGGTAGTGTGTCAGTTAAAAACCTTTACTTTGATTTCCAAATATTGTAAATAAACAAGAATTTGTTAAAAAGTACAAAAACTGGACTTGTTAAAAAAAAAAGGTGTTATGAATGTATAATGAAATATTAAAATATTCGGTTTAAAGCGTAAACTATATGTCCAGCGTAAAAAAGGATAAAGATAATTTCCTCAATACATAGCATCTATCATGAAGCATGTGTGGTGGTTTTTGGGTGTTTTGTGTTGAAGCGAAAAGAGACACTTGCAAAATATATGGAATAACAGACAAAACACAAGTACCATCAGATACTGATCCGTCATGTTATACCCAGTGGTTTGCTTATTACTGGTAAAGATTTCTATTACCAAGGAGAAACTGATTCCGAACACTCATCCAACCAATATAGAAATTACTTAGCTAAGAAAGGAGCTGCTGAAGTCATTCAACTGATGCAATGGCCCCTACAGAGCTCCGTTCTCAACCCAATTGAGCAGATCTGGGATTTGATGGATCAAAAACTTGACAAATTAAAAATTACTTCGAAAGAAGCTTATGGGAGTGTATTAAAGACATTCGGAGAAAAATCTCAAAAGATACCTTGAATAAATATGCTACAACAATACCTGAAAGACTGTCTGCTGCCATTGAAGGAAAGAAGAAACACGCAAAATGTTAACTGTTTGCTGAACTTAAAACACTTCCACTAAGATTCTGTTGTAAGAAATATTAATGTTAATAACATTTTATTGTTTCATCTGTGATTTGCCTTCCATTGTTTTCTTTGAAAGTAGCCTGAAATCTAATTTTTGAAATTGTCCTAGTACTTGTATACAGTATTACAGTCTGTGTGGTATGATTAAACAAGCCTTAAGTAAAGAATTGTAATTATAGTGAAAGCTGTTCACAAACATCTTTTTTACTCGCAACCTGTTGCAAAGCTAAACTTCTATCACTTCGTTCCAGTCCTTACTTGGGTTTTCACGGAACAGGAAGCCGTGTTGGCTAAAACAGTTGAACGGAAAAAGAACTATTACATAATAGATCACTAGCTTATAACTTCTCAAAGTTGGGATACAGTTAATTACCTCACACCATTACAACCAACTCGTGAGAACTGGGAATTGGCTACGTCGATAAAACTACATTTGTGTTGAATTAATTTTTTAAAATCGCCAGAGCAAGAACATTTTTGCTTGTGTGTATATAGTATAAAATTTTGCTCCATTTTGGATTACAAATGAAGTTAGATGGTTTACGTTAGCGCTGTTGTGAACAATAAATGCTTCAACTTTCTCTCCGGGAAGATTATAAGTAACGTATTTTACTTGGAAAAATTAAAAAATACCTGAATTTACAAATGCTAAAGTATTAATTTGAGGGAGCTGAAATAGCCCGATATCAAAACTTTCGATGGTTTTATTTTTATATATAATATTAATTAAGATTTTATAACATTAATTTCATCTACAAACTATTAAAATATGTGTGGAAGAATGTAATTTTGCAATTCGGTAGAGCAATTTTGCTCTCGCCAGGATGCGAACTTCTGAGAACAAAAAAAAGCATGTCGGCGTAAGGAAGCGGTGAAACATTGTTATATCACGTTCACGCTTTGTCCAACTGTTTTACTGGCACCATTGTAACGTTAGTCAATTAGTTGCAGAACTAGAGGCTCAAATGACGTAAGTCATTTCTCGCTAATTACAGTTTATCGGTTATACAATAATACCATTCATACGCAGTTATGTTGAATAACTTTATTAAGCACTTAAGCTATAGGACTGAACTTGAGTTAACTGCTCAGACTGTGAATCCGAGGTTTCATTGTTCGCAACTGGTAACCATAACATACTCCTGAAGTTAATATCAGCTTGTTGATTTTCACATTAAATAGCAGTGTATTGATATCCACATCCTTTCTACCTCCTTAAGTTTTATATTAGGTTATAATAATAGGTAGGAAGATGGACTAATGTTATGTCGAAACATGTATTATGTTGTGCCATCAGTAAAACCTTTTTATGCTTGCAAAGTTTTATTTGCTTGTCTATTATTATATTAACATAACGTGTGTTTTTTAGTGTAGTAATGTCAAATTATAGTCAGCACTTGCTCTTTCAAGGTATGTATCTATTAATGTAAACAAATTTCGATAAACTATTGTTACTTTGCTGTTAAATGAAGATCTGAGACACTTGTTATATTTTAGAATTTAAGCCTCTATTTCACTTTTTATTTGTATTTTGTGTTGTTTGGTTTCTTTGCCCACCGTAGATATTTAAACCTGATTTCTAGCGTCATAAGTCCTCTGGAGGGAGCGTGTGTGTGTGTATGTAAAAAGAAATTCACTCTGAACATTGGTAGAGAGATTATTTCAAAAGGCTTGTTTTTATCGACGAAATGAGGAAAAGGTGAAATAAATCATAAGTCACTCATGCAACGATCTTTAAGAAAACGTATTTTTAACATCAAATCTTTCTTTACTGAATTAGCTTTATGGGGAATCGTGTCAGCTGAAACAGTTATCATTCGGCCAAAAATTAACATAATTAGGATGAGCTGAAGGATTCTAAGTTTTACATATTCAGTTTCTCATTGAAATATTTGAACAGCATGAGTGAAAACTTCACTACTCAAGAATCAGTAAATAAATATTTAGATATCCTAATTTCTTTTATTCAGATTAGGGAAAAAATGAACATTTAACCTTCCTTTATGGAACAAGAGCCCTTACTTTATTTTATCTTAAACTCAGAAACTAAATTAAAAGTCGAACTTACTTTAACTTAGAAAACCAAAGGTTCAAAAGTAAGTTCCCCTCCTCCCACTATTCTAACACCAAGAAACAAAAGTTTTTTTTAATTTCGCGCAAAGCTACAAGAGGGTTATCTGCAATAGCCGTCCCTAATTTAGCAGTGTAAGACTAGAGAGAAGACAGCTAGTCATCACCATACATTGCCAACTATTGGGCCACTTTTTAACAACGAATAGTGGAATTGATGGACACATTATAACGCCTCACGGCTGAAAGGGCGAGGATGTTTGGTGTGACGGGAATTCGAACCTTGCCAGGCAGGAAAAAAAGGTATAATTGTTTTTTTTTTTTTAAGTGTAAACGTCTTTTATTTTCTGCTTCTTTAAGTTTCAGAAAACACCGATTCAAGTGAACATCTATGGTTACTTAAGTTTAATTATGAATCACGATAGTGGTTCATAATAAGGACTGCTTAGGAATTTCATAAAAAAATAATAGAATATACCAGCAAAAGAGAAGAATTGATATTGAAATAACAAAGACTAAGGCTACTTAAATATTGATAACAGTAAAAAACTGAGTTTCCGATTCTTAGACAAAATTCATCTACTTGTTCTTCATATTTATATTTTCTTGATTAACAAGCCTACAGACAAAATGGCTATGAATATTTTATTCAGTCGTGGCTAAATCTACTAAAAACTCCTCGGCAGATCATAGGACTATTTTTATGTTGGTTCTTATGCGAGAAGGAGAAATTTTATCACATTTTTATTGCTACTGGACAAGTATTTTTTTCGAAGTCATTCAAGTACCGAATCCTACAGCAAAAATGCCTAGATATTGTGCTCTAGAATTAACGCACAACTTCTAAACAAACTCCTGCAAAGGGTGTAAGGCTACTTGTAAATTGATTCTTGAAATTATAGATTTCCATCCTTTTCATCTGGGTTCTTTTCCGCAATTACCACAAACTCTTCGAAGCCATTCAAACATCACAGAAATGTATAATCCATTTAAGCACTATTATATCTGTTTGTTTGTTGTTGTATTTCGCATAAAGCTTCTCGAGGGCTATCTGTGCTAGCCGTCCCTAATTTAGCAATGTAAGACTAGAGGGAAGGCAGCTAGTCATCACCACCCACCGCCAACTCTTGGGCTACTCTTTTACCAACGAATAGTGGGATTGATCGTGACATTATAACGCCCCCACGGCTGGGAGAGTGAGCATGTTTGGCGCGACTCAGGCGCGAACCCGCGACCCTCAGATTACGAAGCGCACGTCTTAACGCGCTAGGCCATGCCGGGCCCCACCATTATGTCAATCGGAAATATTCCTCAAGTTTGTTTATATCAATCGGAAATATTTGTTTTATACTACTTGGAAAAGCTTCGTTTTATTATAGTGAACAATGTGTATAACAGTGTCTATAGCCTTACCTGTCTATAGTTTTGTAAACTCGCTACATAAAATCTGAACAGTAGTAATGAATTCAGTATTGGGTATGTCATACGTTAGTTTTATAATTAATTCAAGTGTCTTCGTTTTTCGTCTTTACGTCATTAAAAAAAATTGGTATTTTACTTCTGCACGTTAATTAGAGAATAATTTATGGAACTTGTAGCACATTAATTAGAAACTGCCATTTTCAGGATTAATCATTTTTCATTAGCCTAGCATGGCGCTGGAGGGTCGCGGGTTCGAATCTCTATGACACCAGACATACTCTCCTTTTCAGCACTGGAAGCGCTATAAAGTGCAATCAGTCCCACTATTCGTTGGTAATAGAGAAGACCAAGAGTTGATGATGGGTGGTAATGACTAGCTGTCTTCCCTGATGAATTAGGGACGGCTACCGCAAATAGCCCTTGTATATCTTTGTGCGAAATTCAATAAAGAGACGAACAAATGTCATTCCTCGAGTTTATTTTTCAGTATTTCTTGAGTTGCTGTTGTATTTTGTCTCCACTTGGTTTTCTGCGACTATTTGAATGAGTTTTCTAACAGTAGACGATTACACTTGTAAACTTGTAAACTTGTAAGTAGTGGTTTGTTTTTGTTTTTTTTTATTTTCGCGTTTCGCGTGTTGAACAAGTATTTGCACGAAACCTCAGGCACAAAGCTAAAAAAATAATGATCGGGTGGGGAACAAAAGTCAATGCAACGGTAAACTGTTGAAAAACGTGACATTCAACTGAATGTGTATGCACGTATATTACTTAAAATGTATCTTTCATAAATGGAAATAAAAAAGGCAAGAAATAAGATAATCAAATTGTTATTTTAAAAAAGGGAGTAGGGGTCGTCATAAATGTACAAAAACGTTTTGAACCAAAATGCACATATTATATTATTTAAGCATACAACTAGATTATGTAGATAGTATTTCCAGCCTAATTTAGTTTACATGTTTCAGAATCTCTAGTTGTTGTAGGCTTGAAAATATAATATTTACATAATGTCTGCATACGTTTTGAAGATTCGTATTTCCCGTTTTTATATTAACAATTTTAGTTAACTTGCATATTATTATATTTGTTTAAAGTTATTTACAAAATTAACTCTATGATAACAAAATAGGATGAATTTATGCGCAATATCTTTGACAGAAGTTGAACTAAAGAGTTATTTATGAGTTATTATACACAGGAACTTAGGTCCCAGTGGGTGTAAGATACTAGTTCAGTGTGATATAATGACATGCATCAGTCTATTATAGCATAGTTCCCTTAGGTACATTTTTATAAGAATTTACAGTAAAACCCGAGGGTTGAATGCGTTATATTAAAATGATTTGGAATATGCAAATCACCAAGTCGCGTGACATCCGCAGCTGATATAAAGTCGCAGCGTAACAGCATGTATCGGAACTTTCGACATTATTTAGAATTATGTAGATAATAGTGTAATTCCATATTAAATCAGACGCTTTTGGAAAAGTTGTGTAATAGTCTTATCCGGCGCAAAATATTCATGCACTCAGATAATAAAGAAGCGTTCACATCGGGGATTTACAATTTTCAAGGTGGATATCTCTTGAACTTTATGGCAATGAATAACAAAAGAGCACAGGTCAACAAGGGGTACTAGGACTTCTCCATAAAGAAACCTGCAATAAGTTATATCGCAGTCACGGCAAAGACATTTTATAACAGGAGATAATCCATCAACACAATGGTCGATTGCAAAAACCATACATGTGCCCCATGGTATTATTCTGTTACATACTGTTCAAAGTCGCCAAACGCAACTTCTGCGAATTAATGGAAACTACAATGCAGGGCTGTTGTCATGAATGCGGTCGTCAGAAAGAGCATAACCAGATATGACAAGGCTCCATAATAGTTCTAATACATCATATCGAACACACTGTAGTTTAATTTTAGAACTTAATAATTTAAAATAGCGTTCATTTGATATTCTTTGTTATTGCAGGTATGATAAATAGTAAAAATGAACACATTATGGTTTGGACAGATTTTTTTTTATCAATCGGCATTCAGAATTGGAACGGCGTAAAGTAATCGTTTTTAGTTGCTCTTTTCTAAAATGCCTGTTACTTCGGTCGGTGCTGAACTTAGGAGTTTGAATAAAACGATTTTAATGGATATTAAGTACTTGTGAAATAATTTATGTAAACAATATACTTGGATTTGTCTATCCGAAAATTTCTTCGCAAATTTCTTCATCAAATGCTACAAGTTTCATAATCGTTATAAAGGTCTTTGTCCGAGGAGTCCGGATTGCATATTGGCATTTCAATTCAAAATCACATTACCTGTTTTGTTTTTTTTTGCTTAGTTAAACTTTTCAATGCAGTGAGTTTTGTACAGGATGTAACAATATCATCACGTGATGGCCGGCTCCCACTGCTGTTATTCCATTATCACTGTTTTATTTATCCGAATACGTATTATAATTCATATTGTCACTATTTACTCTATCCGAAAACAAATATTTCAGCATCAAATGTTCAATATGTACGATATCCGATTGCATTATTTGAATACCGTAATTTCACGTTGTCATGAATCATTCTGTTATTTTAATACCTCATTGTCACTAATTGCAATCGCAAAAGCCACATTTGTTTCAATTTCCAAGCAACATATTAAAAATTGAGGTTCTACGCTTTAGAATTAACATGCTCATAAGGAATGACTAACACATTGAAAATCATATTTGTTACATCTCAAGACATAATAACTTTAAACTGATTGTAAACTAAATTTGGAAGCTTTCTTTAATAGCAAATTCATATTACTATCATATGTTTGTGAAAAACATCGCATAATTTAGTCGACTATATTTTTAATAACAAGCTTACCATAGTACTCCCAGTGCAGTTCAATTTGAAATTTTACGTGAAATTATTCTTGATCTGATTTGAATAATTCATAGTTCAAGGAAACAGTTTGATAAATTCATATTTTTTTTATATATACATAATGTAACGATATTAAAAATACTTTTAAATGTATGAGATATATTAACGTAAGGTAGTTATGAATTTACGTGTAGGAATATTTCACATAGAGTATCGAGACTTAAAACGTTATCCCGCCAGTGCATATTAAAAACAAACAAAAAGCAAAATTGTGCAATGAATACATTACAAACATAATCACGTATTGGGTGGAAGAATACACAATATCTTTTATCTGACACATTTAAAACTGTAAAGACTTTTATTTCTCGGAAAACAACTCAATACTATTTACTTTGATCTTAAACAACACTACACTTTGTATAAATCGACATAAAGTATCAAATATAAAACACTCGTACGAAAATAAAGACAAAACCGAATACGTTAAGAATGGTGCAAGTTAAATCATTTTGTATAGAACTTCCCTAATGATTTTGGGGTTTATCCATATATAAAAATTCAAAGCTTGAATAAAAGAGCTAACAAAGAGGTGTGTATACAATATTAAATATATTTAATTATTGTATGTCTGTTCATTACGGTTATGATGACATAAAATCTTACTCGAACATTATTTTATTTGACTTTTATAAACATATCCACATTCTAACTGTATACAGTTACTCACCGGATATAATAATTATTTTAAAAACACAATAGTTGTAAACATTCGTTATAAGGTATGTAAACGTCTTCACAACGCAGCATATTCGACATCGAAAAAGCGTAGTTTGTGATATCTGTTGACAACACAGAACTTTGTATATGTACGCCACACGATACAAATTAGATGTTTGACAACCAAGGCAGTAAACCGCACAGGCGGTCTCTTCTACATACTACTGTATATAATGTGTGCGTGCGTTTTACTTGTCTTTGCGCATTCAAGGCTAACGGTGTAGAGGCGTGGTTGCCATCTGGTAAACAGCATCGAAGTTTCCTGTAGCATCCTTATAGTTTAACTAGAGTCCGTTTATCAGTCACTAAAAGCTGTTACAATCAAACCTACAAACCCGGAAGTGAAGTCACATGGGATCCAAACACTAGGGGTGGTTTATGTACTAGAGTTTAGAGCACTCATCAGATATTCCATCAGATAGCAGGTGGATAATTTGTAGTTTACCCACCACACGTTGCACATACTAATACACTGATTAGTTGATTAGCTTTGTATTACTGTAAGTACCTAGGAAGATGTTAAACAGCGTTATTGTACTTTAATCATAATAATTTCAAGTATATTGCACCCTTGCGAATTTTAATAATAGTTATCTCCTTTGGAGGAAGCGAGTTTGAAATCATCGTTCTCGTTTTACATATTTTATCCTCAGTTCTCGGACGTTATCATAATTGCGGAAGTGCCGAACGAAGCTTGTGAGTTTGTTGTCTATAAATAACGTGCTAGTAGCGTGTCTTTTCCGTATTGGGTTTTTTAGATGTTACGTCACACTGTTCAGCCAGAGTTTTTTGACCCCGCGTGCTATGTACTTCTACACTGGGACTTCGTGACGTTGTTGCAACCATTGCAAAATATATTAACTTTGAAACACACGCATATATGCATCGGCTTCTCATTGTTTGCGCGTATTATACGCGTTAACCATATAGATGTATACATTGAAAGTCTCCTGATGACCTAAACCCATTAAAAACATTAAACGTTGATGATTATTTCTCACAACACAGTTCTGAATTTCGATTAAACATGCCCTGGAACTTGATACAAACATTTCACAAAATATACGTGCTGTTTGTGTTGTAACATATCTGCTGGGGTAGTCAATACACTGTGGAGTTGGTTCTTAGCATTTGGCAATTTATTTGTAGCTATTATCAAACTTTGCAAGCAGTTCCTAGGTGGCTCCTCTTTAACCAAATTCTTAGTCTAGGAATTTTAATTATCTGCTGAGATAATAGGACAACGCGTGGCTTAGCGCTGTGCTTGAACTTTTAATCCTGTGATTCAAGGTTTGCGACCCGTTGTCGATAAAACGTGAGTGCACTATAAAAGTGATGGCCAAATTCTAGTCATCTTTCATACAACAGTTGGTGGTGGGTGCTGTTGAATAGCTATTTTTCTCCGTGTTTGTTCTATCGGTTGGAATTAGGATCTGATAAGTATATATGAGCCCTTTTTGTGTAGCTTTGCGCGAAACATTTGATACAAAAAGTCGTTGCTTCCAGATTGATTTAATGTTATACGTTAAAAAAAAAAACCCATCAGAAAACCAAGATAATTTTCCGACATAATTCTAAATACACATTCGGATTGTTGTTCTGCCCTTGTTTTAAGCGCCATGTTTTTAACGCATAATTCTAAAACAGAACGAACCTTTTTTGTACTACGATAGAGTTATAGTTTGTTTTGAATTTTTCACGAGTTGTCCCTACTTTAACAGTGAAAGACTAGAAGGAAAGCAGCTACTAATTACCACTCACAACTTTTTGGCTACTCTTTTATCGACGAATATTGTTAATGACCGTAATTTTATAACACTCCTAAAGCTGAAAGGGTGAACAGGTTCGGTGTGACGGTGATTTAAACCCACGACTCTCGGATTAAGATTCGAGCGCCCTAAACACCTGGCCACGCCGGGCCTACAAAGTTGTAGCGATCAAATATCAGTCGTTGTCATGGTCGATATGGTCGTTTAAGCCTAATAATTAACTTTTTTTTAATAGGTGTTTCTTATATATCTGTGTTTACGACTGTCACTCTAAATACTGTGAAACATAACACAGACAACAAACAACTCTAAACCTCTTTTTAATCAAACGTGGAAGTTATTAAATGATTCTGATGATGAGTTGGTGATTAATCTAAAGCGTGGCTCTCAGGAAGTGATCCTGAATAAATTCATCTCTTCGTTCCCCTTGTTAAAGAAAGATGCACCTACAATCGTAATAGAGTATATCTGAAATGGTTTTGAACCTCGATGCTTACCATACGGATAACTTTCGTTCTTATTGAGACGTTTAAATATTTGCTTGTTCCCTCCTCCTTTCCCTTTAAAATTTATTTAGTTAACGGAGCAAACACTCATATTATGCTGTCATCATATGACCTGACAAATGACCTTGACCTAATTTTTTATTGTATTCAGATGAAGGCACAGTGGAAAAGTTCACATGGTTTTATCATTTGCATCTTTCCTTTTGATCAAGATATCTTCAGAGCCAATTGCCATCCATATAGCATATAAATTTGTACTTCAGGTAATATTGGTAGAAGCAAAAACGCTCTTTGCAAATTTGGTCCACTAGGAGCGCTGAAAGTAAATTTATATTAAAGGAGCAAAAACGAGGTTACTTATTTTTTGATAGATTGTTTAGGCAGGTATTCATGATGAAACTTCGTCGTATGGACGGTAACTGTCTGTTGTGGAGACACAAGTGTAGAGGACACTTGCCGTCCATTCGACGAAGTTTCATTCATAATGAGATTACTATTTCGTCATTTTAATCATTGTAGATACTTGCTTCTCTCTATGTCACAAAAGAATAATAAAAAAAAAGACCGCCTATATTGCAAAACATTTTAGACATGAGATAACCGGGTATGTCTCTTTTACGATAAATTAATTCTGCTTGTACAATTCAGTCGGTATAAAATGGGTACTTGTGTATTATTTTTTGAATAATTAATATGGCTACTTTTATTATTGTTGGAAATTAAACATTAATTTACAAACGTTTTACGTCTATTGCTACTTGCAATAGACGCTCCAAAACATCGGATTACGGTATGGTAAAAAACTAGAAAGGGTTGAAGTTGTTTGCATTTAAGCACAAAGCTACGTAATGAGCTATATCTGCTGTGTCCACTACGGGTATCAAAACCCAATTTCTAGCGTTGTAAGTTAGCAGACATGCCGCTGTGCCACTGCGGAAATGGGACAAATTAAAAGGGTCTGGTAATAGATTGTTAATAGGAGTATTAAATGTATACTTCAGCTTATAGAATTTACAAATGTATTAAATTCGTAGTCGTGTAATACTTGGCCTACAATAAATGCACCAACATACAAATTAATTAGCAAGTGCCAATCGTAGCGCCATCACTTTATTTGAAACAAACGTAACAGTGATGGTACCAAACTACCAGCTAGTATTAATGAAACTATTATTCAGTGATAAAAATACTAAAAAAGCAACAACAAAACTAATAATAGACTTAATTGATCAAATTACTGGTGGAGCAAGTGTTCTGTGGACCCATCTATTTTGTGCCCTTGTTCTAACTAGCCACAGTTACTCTTCCTTATGGCTGAACATCGAATGTAATATTCTTGATACCACACGTATATTATACAAAAAAAAAGTCGTATATGTGTGACTAATTTAATTTTTTTTTTTCAATTTGTAGTGTTCTGGGATTATTTTCTTTTGTACCCAGTTTTATGAATTCGGTAAGCATTTAGAACAGTAACTCGAACCTGTCATGATAGGGTATTGTTCAGGAAAGCATATTGTAACCCTTAATGTTAATAAATGTCGAAACTTACACTGTAAATCTGGTAAGGAAAAGTTATTGTTTCCTGATTTTTTTTTTCCAAACGTCATGGCTGTTTCAGAATATGTCTGATAAAGAATTATGACTGTGCATATAACGTTCCAACTTATTAATTTATTCATTCAAATATTTATAATAAAGTTTACGATGTAATATTTGAAATTTCTTTTTGAGTTCATATCTTTTTATTAAAATGAGAAACGAAGATCTTACAGATTACATCAGTTAGCAAATGTTACGTTAAAAATACAGCTAAAAACTAGTGCAACGTGACGTTCCATGCGGTACCACACTTTGTGCTTGTTTGTAGGTAAGCAGGGTGTGCCCCACTGAATAGCGTGCGACACTGTGAATCAGAGGGTTCACGCTCGCTTCACGTTCTATTTGCAAAGAAACTTGCTTCGCATTTCGTGCCGTAAGTGCTTCATAAAAGTGACGGTTATCTACCATTTCTCGATGAGACAGAAATAACCAAGAGTGGATAGTGGGTGCTGTTGACTAACATTCCCTTTAGACTGTCATTTTCAAATACGATACCTCTCGATAGGTATTCTACATCAAACAGATACTTATATCTGTAAGTCCCTACCCATCCATATATATATCTTATGTATCTAGTGTATCTGTGTGCTGTCCCTCATTCTCGCTGTATAATATGCGTACTTGTCACAATATGCTCTTCAAGTGTAAATGGACTTACATCGGCCACATTTCTCTGAAAAAAAGAAACAAATTTATAATAATGCGTAATTGAATATGACATAATAACATATGGATGGGTTGGGACTTACGGGCCATCCTGTAGATGGAAAAATAAATCCATGCATGAATTTTGTGTTCGGGGTGATATTTCGGGGTAATAAGTATGTGATACTTGTTTATTTCGATAATTGTATCTTTACATTTCACTATCAGTTTCAAAACAGCTGGAATTGGGAGATTTCTTTGACTTTATTTTAGTGCCCATCTTACATCGTTGTGGTCGGATATCCTTACTGCGTCATAAATAGTAACAACACGTTATAGATAACATTGTGTGTGTGAGTGTAGAATGGTTGCCAACCTTAACAAATGATTTTTACTAACATACTGTTGAATATGGGCTTTTTCCAACTGACTTCATACCTTTTCACTGACATCGTAAAACAAAACATTTTTTGCTACACAGTTTAGCGAGTCGTGTTGAAAATGTATAAACAGTTTTAAAGGAACTCGTTTACCTCTACTGTTGATAATATAGAAGCCCATCTGGTGTGAGTTAATCATTAAAAAAAAAACGCTCACGGAAAAACAAGGTATCAAAGATATGCCAACGACCTACTTTTAAAGTCAGCTACATCTACTTATGCTAAAACATGGAACTATGGCGTGGGTGACCTATTTAAAACCGGTATTTCAATCAGGCAAGCACCGGGCTGGATCTGAGGCTACATCGTAACGGTTTATTTTCTGTTTATAGCCTATATTACGATTGATAACTTAAAAAATAAAAATAAAAGGCACTTTCACTATCAACTGTGTGGAATATTAATACAGTTCATTTACGCTACTCGAAATATTCTTGACCCGATTAACTTCGTATTGCGCTGAAGTTGTACTTTTCGTAATGTATAATGTATTGTAGTTTTGAATATGAGAGTGTTTCAAGAAACTGTAACTTTAAAAGTTGGTGTCAATGACACTACGAAAACTTAGTTATTAATTAATATAACTTCTGTAAATGATAAAGTTATTGTTATGCTAAGTAGTTGACAATTAATACGGCCCGGCATGGCCAAGTGCTCGACTCGAAATGTGACGGCCGTGGGTTCGAAACCCTATCACACCAAACATGCTCGACCTTTCAGCTATAGGAGCGTTATAATGTTACAGTCAACCCCCCACTATTTGTTGGTAGAAGAGTAGCTCAAGAGTTGGCAGTGGGTGGTGATGACTAGCTGCCTTCCCTCTAGTCTTACACTGGTTAGTGCAGATAGCCCTCGAGTAGCATTGTGCAAAATTCAAAAACAAACAAACAATCTCTAATCAAAACATGCCCCAATTAATACATACTATTTAATTTTCAGCAATAAACATAAATTAACTCTGAAAGGTCTTAGCCATTTCATTTTTGTTTTTATTAAATGTTTTTATAATTTCAATAAATTTCACTGCTAAATTAGGGAGGGCTAGAGCAGATAGCCCTCGAGAAGCTTTGCGTGAAAGTCAAAACAAACAATCAATACACACACATTGTTTAAATGGAAATTTAAATCTTCTCAAATTTGTGTTCACGAAATCGAAAAATATATTGATGTAACATGCTGATGAATCTTCTAAACGCATTCTTTTAAAATATGACGGTTGCAATAGTGGCATTAGATCGTGTAATTATTATTTAAAAATAAAATAAAATCGCACTTCCGCTGTTATATTTTCATTAAAAAGCTACAAGTCAACTATATATATGTACGTAAAAGCCTAAAAGTATTTATTTTTTGAGTTTTAAATACAATGTGTTATGGTGTTTAGATTTTGAAATTTAACCTGATTTGCGACAGAAACTTTCTATTTTATAGTTGTCAATTGTTGCCTAAAATATATTTTATCAATAACTCTGAGATAATTACCACCACGAAACAATCGATTACCATTGTCCATGCGGGATCAATTAAAGTTTTAACTGTAGTAATAAATATGTTCTAAACCTAGTTTACGTTCATCACACTGCGCAAGTTCATTGAAATTACAACAACGGATTACGCAGTGTTCAACAACGGTTCAAATTTTTACTTACACTATTTTACTTAATAAAGAAAGTTTTGCTATTTATTGAAATTATCGACGGCACACTACATGTTTCATGGAATATGTGAACCACGTCTTAGTAGTTTATTTAAATTGTTCTTTCTTTGCAGCTCAGATTGAGATCATACCATGTAAAGTCTGCGGAGACAAGTCTTCTGGGGTCCATTATGGTGTGATAACATGTGAAGGCTGCAAGGTAACAATGTACTTATTGTTGTTAAAAATATCACGAAAGTACATTAAATGCTTTTTCAAGTTCAAAGTGGTTACCCAAAAACGAATAAAACAATATCTACTTTTTTGAAATTCTATTTTGTAATGCAGCTGAAAACAAAACAAAGTGATATATTTAAACAGAATAAAACGTACTATGCCATCTTAACAGATATAGGAATTTTCTACTAAATTATTGGAACAGTGCGATTACAGCGATTGTCTGGATGTGTATATGTTTGGTTGTTGTTTGTTATTGCTTTTTTATAATGAACACAGAAGAAAGTATAATCTTTATTGAGTTAGTTTGATATGAAAATGCCCCCCAGTGGCTCAGCGGAATGTCTGTGGACTTATAACACAAAAAACCGAGTTTCAATACCCGTGGTGGGCAGAGCACAGATAGCCTATTGTGTAGCTTTGTGCTTAATTCAAAACAACAATAAATGATATGAAAAAACATATATACTTCTTATTGTAATGCGGCAGCGCCATCTTTAGGGCTTTTTATACTCAAACCCAACAAAGTTATTCAGAAATAATTTTCGTAAATAACATTTATGAAATAACGACTATTTTATAGTTTTATATAAAATACAAGCTGAAATACTGAAATATAGGATCCTTATTTTTAAAATGCTAATAGTTGGTTAGTAGAATAAATATATAGTATTTTGAAGATTTATTTGCTTTCGAAATAGTTCAAAGTTTTTGTTTTTTTCTTTTCGTAACTCTAGGGTTTCTTTAGAAGGAGTCAATCAAGTGTGGTGAATTACCAGTGTCCTAGACAAAAGAACTGTGTGGTAGATAGGGTTAATCGAAATAGGTGCCAGTACTGTAGACTACAAAAATGTTTAGCTCTAGGAATGTCAAGGGATGGTAAGAAACTGTAATTTTTCAAATTCATTTATATTATAATGATATAAAAGTTGGACTTAAGGAAAGGAGTTTTGAGCCAGTGTTAGTAAATTTGTTACAAGTTACTTTATAATATGGGCCTAGAACTGGCTCGTGGTTTGAGGGACGAAAATCTAATTTCTGCAACCAATCGTGTTCGTTCTTTACGGTTGCCGGCTAGCCATTTGTGATAACAGGTACCATGACTGAAGATTTTTAGACAGGAATTAGCAATCATATAGAATTTCAGTGCTTGTTTCACATGTTTGATAATAACAGTATACAATTCACAAGAAAAATATATTTAATTAGCTATATTGGTTTTTAGCTCTCTTATCATAAGTTACCGTAGTTCCTGGCGTCTAAGACGCTCTCGCATTTTGATTAGCTAAATTTTGAAAAAAAAAAGAAAGAAATAAACATAAGAATAAGGTTGCAGCAGTTCTACCAATCTTACCAAGATGTTTTTTGAATTGTTTAGTGACTTACGGTACGTAAATCCTCTTGTCCACTCGCTATATGCTTGTCATATCTACCTTTGAAAGTGTACACCTTGTATTACCACTGGAATATCTGTATTACTAGTAATAACGTTATACTAAGCTGAGGAGGTAAAAAGAGTATTACCGTACCATATGTACGGTGACCTGTTCTTATTTATTTATTTGTTGTTTAATACTTAATGACTTGTACATTTCATTCTGGGTCATATAGATGGGCTAAGATTACTGTCTAGTATCAAAACACTTTCTCTAAGCTTAGATTTAGGTCTATGAGCAATGTAACCTTCGGCGTAGAAGATGCAGGGTAAATTGTTGAGACATTTTTGGAGACAAAATAGCGGCTTCGACGCCGGAAAATATGGTAATATTAATAAATATGGAACTCGAACATTGCATGGTGCTTCAAGAATTAGTTTTTTATTTTTTTCATGTGCAGTTTCAGTGTACAACTGTTTATATTGGGATAACAATTAGATGGTTAATCCAAAAAGATATGTACTCTTTATAATTGTATATATATATTTGTTATAGTTGTATATAATATTCAATCATAGCTATTCCACATTCATTAGAATTATTTAATCTTCCTTCAGTTTTTCTAAACTAAAACATTTTGACATTATTTGTGTCTGTCTTACCTTAGTTAAAAAACAACTTAGTTTTGAAAGCTTTAATTTTACATGGAACCTGTGTATTTCTATATGATAAAGTACATGTAGTGTTGTATATATTTATTTAAGTAACGTTTGATTTGACCCTAATCAACATAAAATTCATCTACATTAATATTTTTGTAAAAAGTATAATATTTAAATTAACTAATACATTTTTAATTAATTTATATTGTCTTGTAAGTGAAAAGTAATTTTCTTTGTAGTTTAAGCACAAAGATACACAATGAGCTATCTAAGCTCTGACCACCATGACTACTGAAACCTGGTTTCTAGCATTGTAAGTTTGCAGACATTGGAATTTTTTTAAATGTAATAATAATTAGTGTTTTTTGACATAAATGGTTTACAATCTTTTATGATTACACAAGTTTTTGTAAGGTATGTTTAAAAATTTGTGCTAACATTGGTTTAAGCTGTCAAGTTTGGAAGAATGTCCAAAAAGCAAAGAGAGAAAGTAGAAGATGAAGTTAGATTTCACAGAGCCCAACTAGTCCGTCCTCAGTCTCAACAGCAAGGACAACCATCCCTACAACACCCACCACCACCACAAACCACAGAGTCTTCACCAGATAGTTCTGTCTTCGACCAGCAGCAGCCATCCTCATCCAACCAACATTTATCCTACATTAATGGAGGGTACAGTAACAAAATACTTGTATCAACTTTTTTTAAAGTAATTACTAGTTTCTGTCTGACCTATCATTGCCAAATTGCAATTTAACACATACATTGACCTTGTATATAAGGAAGAAATGAATGGAAAAAGGAATTTTTTTGTAAGCTATGTGTATCCTAACTTATACACTTCAAAACATAATTATTTCACCAATATGCTTGTATACACAGACAGTGAATTAGTATTGTCAGAATTGATAATAACAGAAGCAAATGACACTTAAATGTGTAATGGTTAATATTAAAATTTAAAGAGAAATATTTTAAGGCACATGACTACAAGTATTGTAATTATGATAACTAATTAACTAAATGACAACTTGTGTGATTGTTGGATCTCCCTAGCTATGCTTACAATGGAGACCACAACACCTATACACCCAATGGTTACACCTACACTCCTCAAGCCATGACATTTGATTTGGCTGGAACAGACTTTGTAGACAGTACAACATTTGACCAGTTGCAGCATTTGGACAACCCTATACCAGATACCAATGGTCTTCTAACGACTACAGTCCCAGCAGCCACAATATCGAACAATTCCCATTTAGGTAAGTTGTAACTGAATGTGATATTATGTTTCCTATTTTGTGACTGAAAAAGAAAATGAAGATTACAGTACAAGTACATCATAGAGAATATACCTAGAGACAACCTAATAAAACAGGGAAACATTTGCAACTGACTGAAACATTTGTTACTTAATGAAAATATTGTAAACTACCTTAGAAGCACGAAGAATTTCCCAAGTCTGCGTGAAAGAAGAAAGTGCTCTTTTATTTGTTATTTTGTACTATTCTTGGATAACTCAGGGTCTTCCAGCTTATAATTCATCTGAGTTACCAGGTAATTTTCTGGGGTATATGCACTATTTGGAAGACGGTGTTTAATATTTTAATATATTTCGGTAGTCTAGTTGTGTTCTTATGAAGAATTTTAAATTAAGAAATATATTTCATGATTTGCTGTGTCTTTTTGTGTGACTCATCTCAATACCTCTTTCATCTTGACCACTGAAGTGTAACTTGCAGTTTGTGAACTGCTCACTTAAGGTGAAATAAGGGAGCTGTACATTTTGTATTTTTTTATTATTCTGTGATATAGTATTGTGAGAAATTACTTTTTAAACCGAGAATTAGTTTTAATAATCATCATAATAAATTGCATTTATTGTAAATAGCTATTGTAGTTAATATTTAAAATTTACAAATATTTCTAAAGGTTTACTTCATGGACATCCACAGGGAGGGGGGTACTCTTCCTGGAAAGTGAGAAACATAGTTCTATATTTTTTCATTTATCATTTCTTTATGAATTTTTTATTTCATTCACAATTTCATCCACCCACCCAATAAAACTTTACCCTTTCTTGGTACACCTGTGGTTTGGTTATAACGTATTCATCAGATCTAAGTATATGAAAGATACTGAAATAAAGGGTGACCATGAATGTAGAAATACATATATACAATATGTGTATGTGTATATATTTCTCATGCCAATTATTCTTTTATAATGCCCCTCGGAGTGGATTCCTGTACGTGGTGAGGGGACCTCCCAGGGAAGGTTCTGTTCTGTCTGGTTACCTTCTCTGGGATCTAAACATCCACCCACGTGTTTGCCGTGCGTGGCGACCCGTGAAGGGGAGGAGAGGATCCTGGTGGTTGAGGGGTCCAACCCTAACACACCACTTTGGCCTCGAATTCCTGTAGACGGGCGGCCCTTGGGTGGCCCCCCTTGGGTCAATCGGCTGGTCCACCTGGGCTAGAGCCAACCAAGTACCAGTGTTGGAAGTTCTCAACGGGTGTTGTGGACATTGCCTGATGCTGGTGTTTGGGTATAGTGCTCACGAAACCCTGGCGTTGCTGCATTGTCCTTGCATGACTTTGTAGTGCGTCCCCTTGTAGGGCTCCATGGTGGGTGGGGTCAGTGAGTACCGAAACTTTTCACTTTCCCATGGATCCTTCAAAAAATTTAATTAAAATTGTAAAAAAACAGTCAATGGGTAAGCGACCACGTCTCGAATACTCAGAACAGCAATCTCCAACATCAGTAACACACGTACCTCATTTTCTGATATTGCATTCTCTTTCAGAAAAATCTTTAGGGCAAATGTCCCCTTTTTTTATTCAAAAGGGGCTCGAGGGACTTGCTGGCTCTCCAAAGTCAGTAAAGAAGCTTCGATCTGGTGACATACTGGTTGAAACATCCACATCCCAACACAGTGAACTCCTCTTGAAATCAACGGTAATTGGCGATATACCTATCGAGGTTACACCCCATGCTACTTTGAATACTTCACGAGGAGTTATTGTTGAAAGGGATTTGAAGAATGTTCCTGAATCGGAGATTCTCGCCGGTCTTTCCACTCAAGGAGTTTCTGCAGTGAGGCGCATCTCCACTCGCAAAGATGGAGTTACACTGCCAACAAATACCCTTGTTTTAACATTCACTTCACCACGAGCACCTGCCATCATCAAAGCAGGTTATCTCATTTGCAGGGTTCGGCCATACATTCCAAACCCTCTTCGATGTTTTCAATGTCAGAGATTCGGCCACTCAAAGACATCTTGTCGTGGTTCCCTGACATGTGCTCGTTGTGGAGGCAAGGACCACGATGCCTATGATTGTGACATAAACCCACATTGCGTCAACTGCAATGGTTCTCACCCCTCTTACTTTCATTCTTGTCCAAAATGGTTGGAGGAAAAAGAGGTGCAGCGTTTGAAAACGACACATAACATTAGTTATCCTGAGGCTCGGAAATTGATGTCCACAATCCCATCTCGGACATATGCTGCTGCACTCCATTCCACAACTACAGTGGAAGTGCAGACAGATCTCTCTGTGCCTCCAAAAGAATCGTTTTCAAAACAAATGAAAAGCCTTTTGCCCTCCGTGGTTAAAACAGTAGATGAATCGACTTCCACACCCATCTCTGTTTCTCCCATAACTTCCAACAAACCTCAAGATCCATGTCCTTCAGTTTCAAATACAGGCATTTCTTCTGATACATCATTTTCTCCCACCACAATAAACAAAACAATTACTCGTCCGCATCCTCAGTCACTTGATTCCTCTTCCAATAACAAAAACCTGCCCACTCGACCCAGAGCAGGATCCATGGAGGTTGATAGACCTCCTCCGAAGAAAGACAGTAAAGACAAAAGACGAGGTCGTAAACCGAAGGGTTCTCCAACCACTTCACCTGCCTTTCCTTAAAAATGGCCACCTTGATACAATGGAACTGTCGAGGTTTACGTTCTAATCTGGATGATATCAAAACGCTGATTGCTTCCTACCATCCTGTTTGTCTTTCTCTACAAGAAACATTTCTCAAATCTGCTGATACAGTCTCCATTCGGCAGTTTTCTCTGTACAGAAATGACAAGTTGTGTGATGGTCGAGTACATGGAGGGGTGGCACTTTTGGTTGATCAACATGTGCCCACCCTGTCTTTGTCACTCAATACACCCTTGGAGGCCGTAGCCATCCGTATTTCCTTGGGTTGTACCATCACTGTTTGTTCTCTATACCTGTCCCATGGAGAGAGACATGATCAATCAGACCTGGATGCTCTTGTTGAACAGTTACCATCTCCATTTCTAATCCTGGGGGATTTTAATGGACACCATCCCCTCTGGGGAAGTGCTGTTATTGATGGGAGGGGTCGATCTGTAGAGCAGATGCTCTCTGATCACGATCTTTCTCTTTTCAATACTGGTTCTTCCACTTACTTTCATGCACCAAGTCAGTCATTCACTGCCATTGATCTCTCAGTTTGCTCCTCTTCATTATTCTCCCATTTTTCATGGAGGGTTGACAGTAATCCACTAGGCAGTGATCATTTTCCGATCATTTTGAGAGAGACTGGCCGTGGTCGATGCCACCCTACTCGCGTGCCCCGGTGGAAGCTGGATCGGGCAGACTGGTCCACTTTCACTGCTCTCGCAGAACTTGATCCTGTCATCGTAAATCAGCCATCAATAGACAACTGTTGCAGCAGTAACTGATTGTATTATACATGCAGCTGCTCAGTGTATTCCTAAAACCTCGACACGTTTCCCACGATATCCTTGTCCATGGTGGAATTCTGCTTGCAACTTAGCACGGAAGGCTCAAAAACGGGCCTGGGACACTTTTTGCAGATATCCCACACTTTCAAATTGGGTTGCTTTCCAGCGGGCCCGAGCACATGCTAGGTGGGTAAGACGTCAAAGCCAGAAGGAATCTTGGATTAAGTTCACAACCAGCATATCTTCTACCACCAGTTCCAAGATCGTATGGGACAAGATTCGAAAGGTTAATGGGCACTACACTTCTGTTCCCCTCTCGATCTTACTCTCTGATGGTCAGGAGGTGACTGATGTCCGAAACATCGCTAACACTCTAGGTGAAAGCTTTTGCCGGGTATCTAGCACTTCTGCTTGTTCCTCCACCTTCCTGGCCATCAAGACTCGGGCAGAGCGATCACCTCTTTCCTTTCAAACTGACTGTTTCTTTGACTATAATAGTCCCTTTACCCTTGTGGGACTAAAAATGTCCCTTCATCGGTCTGCCAGTACATCTGTTGGACCTGATGATATTCATTATGACATGCTACACCATCTCTCTCCTGATTCTCTTGATGTCCTGACTATCTTCAACCGGATTTGGCAGGAGAATGTTTTTCCTGATGCCTGGCGCCAGGCTATTATTTTACTTTTCTCTAAGCCAGGGAAAGATCCAAAGACTCCTTCAAACTATCGTCCAATTGCTCTGACGAGCTGTCTCTGTAAGACCTTAGAAAGGATGGTTAATGCTCGTCTTGTTTGGTTCCTTGAATCAAACAACCTCCTCTCACCCGCCCAGTGTGGGTTCCATCGACAGCACTCCACCATAGACCACCTAATTCGTCTTGAAACATCTATCAGAGAGGCCTTTCTCAACTGCCAACACCTTGTATCGATATTCTTTGACATAGAGAAGGCTTACGACACAACATGGAGGTATGGCGTTTTGCGAAACCTCCATACATATGGGTTACGTGGCCATCTACCCATGTTTATTAAAAAATTTTTAATGGACAGGAGATTCCAAGTTCGTGTAGGTTCGGCACTTTCACGTTCTTTTGTACAGGAACTTGGAGTCCCTCAAGGCTGTATATTGAGTGTCACACTTTTCAGTATAAAGATAAATGCCATCACTGAACAACTCCCTCTCACCGTTATGAATGGGCTATATGTTGACGACTTTCACATCTCATGTCAGTCATCAAACATGAGATATATTGAGCGGCAACTACAAACTGCCCTCAATCGTGTACAGAAGTGGACTCTTGCGAATGGCTTTAATTTCTCTCTTTCCAAAACTGTATGCATGCACTTTTGCCGCCGACGAGGTATTCACCCTGATCCTGAACTTCATATCGGTGAAGTTTTGCTGCCAGTGGTCCCAGAGACAAAGTTCTTGGGGCTTATCTTTGATCGTAAATTCACCTTTATACCACACTTAAAGCAGCTTCGGGTCAAATGCACCAGAACACTAAACATCCTTCGTGTCCTCTCTTCTACCAGTTGGGGGGCAGATCACCATTCAATGTTAAAGATATATCGTGCTCTTATTAGATCGAAACTTGACTATGGATCAATGGTCTATGGCTCTGCCAGACCCTCGGCCTTAAAGATACTGGACCCCATTCATCACCAAGGTCTTCGACTCTGCACCGGAGCTTTCCGTACCTCTCCAGTTCAAAGCATATATATTGAATCTCATGAACCTCCTCTACACCTTCGTCGTTTGCAACTGTCTTTACAATATACTTCGAAACTTCGTTCCTTACCAAAGCATCCCACCTGGGAATGTGTTTTCCTTCCTCGGTGGGCAGTACTTTTTCAGAACAGACGATCTGTCATTGCTCCGTTTGGCCTTCGCATCCGGGCGCAATTGGATGAATTGGGTCTGTCCTTGGATAACATTGCAGATTCCACATGTCGACGCATCCCACCATGGCTTATTACAGCCCCCAAGTGTGACCTTTCTTTCAATCACCTAAAAAAGGCGGATACTCCAGACTGGAAGTACCGTCTTTTATTCAATGAATATCTTTCAAACAATCATTCAGTTCCCATTTATACAGATGGTTCCAAATCAGGAAATTCAGTGGGCTCTGCTATGGTTTGCTGTGGGTCAGTAGTTGCACACAGAATCCCCTCTACAGCTTCTGTGTTCACTGCTGAACTGTATGCAATATCTCTTGCCCTTGATCATATTGCAGCTGAGCAGTACTCCAACTGCACTATTTATACTGACTCGCTTAGTTCTATTCTTGCCTTGGAATCACATCACATTAGCTCACATCCTATTCTAGCAGATATTCGAAACCGACTGGCCCATTTCTCATTAGCAGCTACTTCAATTCAGTTTTTCTGGATACCAGGCCATGTTGGTATTCATGGGAACGAGCTTGCAGACATGGCAGCTAAATATGTATGCCTCAGCTCCATCACCCCTATGCCTATTCCGTACATGGACTATGGTGTTGTCTTCAAAGCTCGGCTCCGTGCCAGTTGGCAGTCCACTTGGAGTGAACAACGCGACAATAAACTTTTTCAAATTAAACCCAAAATTGGAGTTTGGCCATCTAGCTTCCGTAAAGTTCGGAGGGAAGAAGTTGTTCTCACTAGGCTACGCATTGGTCACAGTTTTTTAACTCATCATTTTCTTTTATCTGGAACTGATGCACCAATGTGTAGTTTGTGTAACACTCAGATCACTATCAGCCATGTTTTACTTTCTTGCCATCGTTACAATCCTCAACGACGGCAATACTTTAAACATATTTTTTCCCAGCGTCAATCTGTAACATTGGACAGAGTTATTGGTGATGGTGACTATGTCCACCTTAATAACGTTTTTAATTTTTTAATGGCCAATTATCTTTTTAATCTTCTTTAAGTGTGGTATATTTATTCATTACACCTTTTTAATTGTGGCTCCTTTTTAAAGTTTTACTCTCTCTCATTCAATGCGACATTAAACAATAGCCAGAACATTAAATAACTCGACACCAGGACTGGAAAGGCCAACTTCAGGTGACTAACGCTTCTGTTTGAACTACTCGTTAGTCTTCCTGGCGAGTTACTGTTATACTTTTGCTGCATATCATTTCGTGCTTTTACAACCTTTTTGTACTGGCCATATTGACTCATAACCCGGAACCAGGACGGAAAGACCAACTTCAGGTGGCTGACAGTGGTTTATATACTACCTGTTAGTCTTCCTGGCGGGTTATGATCATTCCCATTCTGCTACAGGTTGGCCTTTACAACTTTGTTGACTGGATGTCGTCATTGGTTTTTGCACCATTTCCTGTTTTAATTGCCATTTTGTTTTTATCTTCAATTACCTTTCCACATTTTACTCCATTTACTTGACTTTTATCTTTTTACTGGACATTTGGCTACTCATTATTATGATTTTACTGAGTGTCTTTTTAAACTTTTATTCCATTACATTTTGATAATAGCTACTATGACACATAACCCAGAACCAGGACTGGAAAGGCCAACTTCAGGTGACTGACGGTGGTTCTTGAACTTGTTCGTTAGTCTTCCTGGCGGGTTATGATCATTATTATTATGCTAGAGCAAATAGTTTATAACTTTGAAGACTGGGTGTCACCATTGGTTTTTACACCATTTTCTGTTTTAATTGCTGTTTTGTTTTTACCTAAATTTTCCTTTACAAATTTTACTCCATTTACGTGACTTTTCTCTTTTTACTGAACATTTGGTTACTCATTGTTGCATTTTTGCTGTGTGTTTTTTAATACTTCTATTCTTTTACATTTTGATACTAGTTGCTATGACACATAACCCAGAACCAGGACTGGAAAGACCAACTTCAGGTGACTGACGGTGGGTCTTGTACCTGCCTGTTAGTCTTCCTGGCGGGTTATGATTATACCTTTTTGATAGAATACCTACCTTACAACTTTTTACACTTTGCCTTCTATCTTAACCTTGTAGACTAGGTGTCAACACTGGTTTTATACTTTTTTTTGTTTTACCTTCATTTCCATTTATGTCTTTTACTACATTTTTACTGGTTGTTTGGCGCAGATAGCCTCGTTGCTTTGTGCCATAAAACACTAAATCAATCAATCAATCTTTTATAATGAAAATTACAATATGTTATTATTGCCTAGTATAAATTTACAATGTTCTTGTTGGAATTTTAATATCACTATCTTGTATGTGTATATATCTAGATCCAGAAAAATTGAAATATTTCCTGGAATGGATGATAAAGAGGTTTGACATCCTTTCAATATCAGTAAATCTTTAATACATCTTTTTTTTCCTTTTGTTGCAGAGTTATTAGCCAAGACTGTTGCTAATGCACACAACCGTACATGTTTGTATACAACCAACCAGATTATAGATCTTATGAGAAAACCACAAGATGTATCACTTCTTCTGTATTATAAAAATATGGTAAGTTATTTATTGCATAACTGCATTAGATAAATAATCTACCATTTCTCATATTATTTGGTAATACATAAAAATATGAATCTTGTATAGGCTTCTTTTCAACCAGGTAAGTAGGTGCATGTGATTTAGAAGCCTGCAATGTTTCTTACCATTAGCTTTCTACTTGGCTTGCCAACCTGAATAATGAAAAAAAACAAAAAAACAATGTTCCTTAAAGCAGTAGGACATCTTTCTCCACTTAATATCAAGCTTGAATCTTATAGTGGAAAAATCTGAAGTCATACCAGTATTTCAAAGGACAATTATTCTGAAAATTTTTCACGACTGGTACTGGAGGTTACTTTATCCTTTCTATTGTTATTGAACATTCTCATCTTTTTGTATAGTAAAAATAATAATAATGACATTAGGATTTTAACATAAGTTTCCAAAGATTAGGAAGATTTAATTATGGATAACAATGTCTTTAAGTTTTATTGTCTTGTGTCATTAATGTAACATTATACATGTATTTGGTATGTTATATAACAACCTGAATGAACATTAGTTTATATGTGTAATTTTATCTTCCTCTCACTTTTCGTGTATTTTGAATCTTGTACAAAGCTACGCAAGGGCTATCTGCCATTCCTAATTTAGCAGTATAAGACTAGAGGGAAAGCAGTTAGTCATCACTACCAACTCTGGGTCTACTCTTTTACCAACAAGTAGTGTGATTGATCATAACATTATAATGCTGAAAGAGTGAGCATTTTTGGTGTCGCAGGGAATCAAACCCACGACTCTCAGATTATTAGCCAAGCGCCCTAACCACCTGATTATGCTGGGCTCGTCACTTTTTGGAATATTAGCCTGTTAATGATTCTTCATTTTAAAAAAGAACTTACATAAGTTTCAGAAACACAATTACTTATGTGTATAATGTTGATTATTACACTTAGGTTTTATATATTTTAGAAAAATAACTGCAATGAATATGATAATATGACAGGTAAGTGTTTTATACTTTTTTATCATGTCGTGGTTCAGGTGTATCAATTTTAATGTAACAAAATTTCTGGTAAGGTGGAAAATACAGTACTTCTCTATCCCTTATTGTGTAGTATCTATTTTGACTGACGTTTGTACATCCTTCTTTAAAAAAGTCAAAGGTTTGTAGCTCTCTTTTTTTAGGCTTTTATGTATGATTCTAGTTTTTGTTTTTTTAAAATCACTTTTAAAGAAAGCAAGTGGGCAGAAATTATATGGTGTTATCTCAGAAAGAATGTATGAGAATGATTTTCTTATGATGTTTGTACTGTCTTTCATTTACTTTAAAAGAATGATAGTTTAGAAGAGATCTGTGATTTGAAGTGACTCATAATAAAGCATCAATTTATTTATAACTTTAATAGTTTCTACAAATTAGTTAAGTTTGTCTTTGTCATATGCCTTTGCATGGCACATAGGTCTGGAGTTTTCAAACTGATTTTGCTTCTTTGTGCCATGAAAGACTAAATCAACCAACCAACCAATTCAAACTGATTTCAAGTGGCACAAGCAAATGACATAATGCCAGTCTATTGCAGAGTAATTCGTAGCTGGTACCTATCAAACAGCTAGGTAGATTGGAACTGTTGGGGTAAATCATCTTGCTAAAAAACACAAAAGCATAATGTGGACCAGGATCAAATTCTTGCAACAATTGAACTATGAGTCTAAAGCACAAAGCTAGTTAGCTACACTGCCCCTCACAAATTAGAATGAATTACTAATGAATACTGTAAGACCTTTTTTTTTTAAATATAATTCTGATATCACTGTGACAACTGATACTTTTCATAGATTTAATTTCAAGTTTTATTATATTATATTAATAAAATGTGCAATAACAAATTAAAACCTTTCTTTGCTTATTATTCACATATTCAATGTTATTTGGAGTTAAGTTGGTTTACATATATCTGGGTCACTGTGGTGTGTCCACATTTAATGCAGTGTTTAAACAAAACTTTGAATAGTTAAGGTATTATACCTCTCTTAAAATAAAGTTATTTTTGCAAAATGTATTTTAGAAGTTATTTAAGTTGGCCTTTGTGTGTTATTTACTAATTGAAGACTTCTGAAGTTTGAAAGGTGGGCTCTTTGTTTCTATTCCTGCTAGTAGTTCTAATTAATCTCTCCATAATTTATGTGTAATTAGGTGAATATTTGGCATGCTTGTAATTATCTTGTGATTACTGAATAAATAATAATTGTTTTTATTTTCTTACATATTTTATAATGTCAAGGATTTTTTAGTTAGAACAGCTAAAACAGTTACATTATGAATTTGAAACATTTATATATAGTATATTCATGAATGGTAGCTTTTGAACTTAGTAATTGGTAACTGCATTTCAAATTTATCACCATATCATGTAGACTGTTAAGTTCCAACTACTACAAATCTTTATAAGATTGTCTCATTGGGACTGTTTTTAGATGGGACAGTAATGGTTAAGTATCATATTTATTCTGAATTCTTCAGGCACAAGATGAACTTTGGTTGGATTGTGCTCAGAGATTAACAGCAGTTGTTCAACAAATCATAGAATTTGCCAAGATGGTTCCAGGTTTTATGAAACTGTCACAAGAGGACCAGATTGTGTTATTGAAAGCTGGTAAGAAAAAAACTTTAATTATTCTGTTAGAATAACTCCACTGGATTACATGTTGGACTTAAATTATCAAATAAATATAAATTCATCTTGGTTAATTAACACACCTAAATTACAAGCTTTTTTCTCGTGTCATAGGAAGTTTTGAACTGGTTTTGTTACGCATGAGTCGATACTTTGACTTGAATACTGGCTCTGTTTTGTATGGAGAGAGTCTTTTACCTGTAGAAGCATTCATGACATCTGGTGAGTAAATAGAATGTATTGAAAATTATCAATATTTCATTTTAAAAAGGTACAAAACAGTAATGTGTATTTAGCTATGATTTATTTAAATGATCAAAACTATAACATACAATTGCATAATGTGTGTGTGTATATATATATATACACTAAGAACATAACAAACACATTTGAGATACACGTGATTTTTCAGCAAGTCCTATCTTGAATTTTATTGTGATATGGAGATATGTATCAGAATTTGGTCTTATTAAAGTTATCAGTTATTTGATTTATTGAAGGGGAACCATTTATTAATATTTATATTGTTTTTATATTTTTTTCAGTTATTTTGTTACAGCTGAACTTTTTATCCTTTTTCCTGATTGAAATAGTCAATATGAATATATATTATTATTGTGAGAAAACAGGTGTGCAATTGTATGCATTTCTTTATTTCAGACACAACAGAAATGAAACTTGTCAGCAGTAGTTTTGATTTTGCAAAAAGTATAGCAGAGCTTAAATTGACAGACACAGAATTAGCTTTGTTTTCTGCATATGTGCTGCTCTCCCCAGGTAAATCATAGAAAGTGTATCATTTACACTTATTCTGCATTTTACATGTAGTATATAGTACAGTGCATTTGAGGTATGTAAATGTGCAAAATAAATTTTAAATGATGTAATCAAAACTTGTAGTACAAATACTTAATATGTACTGATGTGTATACAAACTCGTGTGTATTATACTGAGCCTGTCGTGCAAGGTTAACATGTTATTTATCTGATATCACTCAATATTAACAAGCTGAACTTGAGAGTTGTTAGGACTTTTTTTTTTCTTGTTGATTGTATATTTCCCAAGACTCTTTGAGGTAGTTTAAATAAATTTATGCATTATATCATATTATTTGATACATATGTGTGAAAGAGGAAATGCTTCAACTTCATTCTGGTTTTTACATTTTTAAAAAATACACTCATGAACTGTGGTTTGTGTTTTATTTTGGGCAGATTCACCCAACAACACTAATCTGTCAGATGTGGACACCAACATGTTGTACTATTCTTTGATATCTGCTTATGTTTGTAAAAGTTCTAAATTTTTTTAGATAATTAGTTCTGCATATGTGATTTCAATACTTTAAAACATTTATTTGAGCTAAAAGTATAAGAGCTAGGTATATGAAAACACAATTGTTTAACAGTTTTATCTTCATTTATTGTTCACTGTTACATAGTAATGTTTAAGAAAATAGTTCAATCCTTTCTTTAGCTCATTCTACAGTATGATAACTTTTAAAGACAGTGCAGTTTTCTCAGTAATAATTATGGGTTGAAATAGTACTACAATTACATTAATTAAAAATTCTAGCTCTTTCATCGAGACAAATTTATTTTTTTATGATTAAAATTCCTTGTTTCTGTTCAGTTTTAAACTTTGATAACAGCCAGTTTTACTTATCAAACAAGAAATTCCTTATGAAATACTAGCTTCAATTTTTTTTTTTAAGAAAGAGATACAGAGCTGGAAAATTGTATTGTTCATATCAGATATCAAAGGACATATTTGGAAATTTCTCATTGTAGTTTCTAACATTATTCTAGTATAACTGATTTAAATATCAGTTTTTGGATAATTTCAAGGCTGTTGAAAATGTTCTTAGTTGTTTTTTTTCTCTTTGATAGACTTATTTAAGGCCTACATTACAAATGATGTTCAAACCTCTCTAAGAGTATTAAGACTAAAATAGAATCAAATCAATGTACTTGCACAAAATAATCACAGTAGCTAATACACTGAATGATTCACTCTACTGTCTACTTGAAATAAATTGTAAATTCCTTTTAACTATATACCATCATATAACCTTCTATTTATAACCTATTTTTGAATATACTAGAAACTTTAACATCCTTAGAATTTTATAGAATTCTAACCTAAAACATTAAAACTGTAGCTTACAATAATGCATAGCTACATTATTGTTCCATACATGTACAGTCAATAATTTGTGTCAGTTATTTGTATTGAATTATATATTTGGAAACACAGAAGCTTAATGATACATACACAACAAATACCCCCCCCCCCAATAAGCATGTGGAAAAGTTTTCATTAAACCAAAAATCAGTGGTAAATCCAAACAGAAAATCCTCGATTCAAATAACATTTAATGTTTAACACTATTTATCTTCTTAAAAATTAAGTTTTACATTTTTCTCTTTAGAAAATATTTATAATTTATTCGTATCTTTATTGTGCAAATGAATATTTTCCTATTGGAGACCATGTGGATATTTATCGTAATTGTATCCTTTCTGTTGGGCTTTGCTTTTGACAAATAAAGCCCAGTGAATGGAAAATAAGATTTTCAATGAATTGTTATTACTTTTTTAAAAAATATATTGTAATTCTAATGTTTGTTACTTCATTGTGATTTGTTTATCTAGTAATAAATAATTTATCTTTTTTTGGTATATACAGATCGTGTTGGACTTAAAGAAGTGCTGGACATTCAACGTCTAAATCAGGCCATCTTAAAGTCTCTTCGTTTTGAACTAGAACATACCCACAAGCTACCTTACAAAGGAGATATCAGCATATTGGACTTTCTTTTGGCCAAGACTCCAAGTCTTAGAGAAGTGAATGTTCTTCATATGGATGCTTTAGCGAAGTTTCGACAGACATATCCTCACCAAGTGTTTCCTGCATTACATAAAGAGCTGTTCCCAATCGATATTTGATCATAATTTTTTTTTTTTAAATCTGCAACGGTCTGTTTAATGAATATTTAAATCCTGAACTTTTCTTATATCAAAAGCCAGTTAAAAAAAACATTACTGCTACAGGCATTCAACTAACTGTGTGCTATCACAGTAAGTCAGACCTGTCAATATAACCATTACACCTCACAGGAAATTAAGACTGCTCCAGCATTCCCAAACATTTGAATTCTTATTATCGTTTGTACAGCAGAATTCAGTAAAATTTGTTATTGTTGTGTAAAGAAAAATAAACTATTGCTGAGTGTGCAATAGGATTGTGAGAATGATATAATTTGAAGTTGGATGGAGAGTTTATGTTGATGAAATGAAAAATTTTATGAAGAGAGTTTTTACCAGATGATTTTTCTCCTCTGTACTGTTTTAAGTGAAACTGTGAAACAACATTATGAACTCAGCCAAACATGTACAAACTCCTCACTATAATGGCAGGGATTTGTGTTTCCTCCTGTTGTTCCAGTAGAGCAAGTTACTGCCATCTTAGTTCTTCATCAGGGTGACTGGTAGATCTTAGAAAACACTTTCAGCTCACTTATTTATGATGCACACATTCATTATTGATGTTGTTTGTAAATTGTTTTATAAATTTTAATTTCAGTTTTGGGGATTTACTTTTAAATATCATCTTCATCATTGTCAGATGATTGTGACCCTGTAGATGTATGTTGGCCAGAAGTTTCAAGATGCTCTAGCTATCTGTAAGGGCACATCTGATAAAACACTATGTTTGCTTAAAAATTAATATCAAATGTTGTTTAAAAGTCCTCAGGGGATCTCAGTTTTTCCTTCATTTCAATATTTGTCAAAAGAACTTTCTGTGTTCTTGTATTCAGTTCCTCAGTAATGGTATTTGGTAAATGCTGTATTCAGCCTTTTTCATTGAAGTTGAGAGAAAGAGAAATGTTTCTCAGGCACATGAACGCATTGTAAAGCATTTTATAGTTGCTTCATTAAATGTTTCTTTATTTAATTTAAAAAGAGATAATAAAGGTTCACAAATTATTTAGAACAATGTAGAAAGACAAGGAGAACCACTGCTTCACAAGAACATACTATCTACCCTACACTATTGTTAGGAGCAGTTATGTAGTTTTATTTTGATAAAATATTCTTTCTTGCTTTGGATTTGAATTCAAGATTTTTTGCACACCAAGAAATTGCTCTACTGACAATTAATTGATTAATCCCTTAGTACTTTGTAATAAGTCACCACTTAATATAAACTACACACTCTTCTCGTTTAACAAACAAAAACCATTTTTAGGTCTAATTTCATGGTCTCGAGAAAGCTACCAGTTGGGCACAGATGCTGTAATGTTATTGTATTCTGATAAACATAATCCTCAGCTCAAATATGAACCCAAGACATGTCATGTGCCTGGGAAATGCTCCACTAACTGAGTAAAAGAAGCAACCTATTAGCACTTTTTTCTTAAAATTAAAAAGAGTCATGTTAACTTTTCAGAGTTAAGAGACATGTTTCATGAGCTCTGACTGTTTTGGAGTACCTTATTGCAATAGTTGGCAACTATTTATTACAGATTTGTGGAAAATACATTATAGAATAGAGTTAGGGAAATCTTTGACCACTAGTGTGATAAAACAAGTTGAAAATAGAACCTATTTTTGTAGAGTTTTAATAATCAAATTTTATGGGGACTTTGTTATTTGTTGCTGGTGAGAGAGTTCTTATGGAAGCTGTACACAGGCTCCTGGGATGATCATGTCTGAACATTGCAGGTGTCTGTGTTTCACATTAAAAGTAAATTTTTAAGTAGTAGTTGTCAGGTAAGAGCCAACACTGAGTTTGGCTGGGTGGTAGTATTGTTAATGTTATTTCTATAACTAAGAATGAACTGCCATGTTAATATATATTTTATGTAAATTCTGTATTTTTAATTCATTTGCCTTCTATCTGAGTTTTTAACTTTTTTTTTCTATTCTCACTACGTATTTTAAGTACCCATACACAATGTGTACTGAATGTTTTACATCTGACGTGGATCATAAAATGTGTTGTACTGTAGCAAAAAAATTCCTGTCCTTGTTTCTTAACCAGGTTAATTAAGCGAATTTATTTGTTTTTCTATCTTATACAATGTTTGAATGAAACAAGAGAACTGAATGACATAGTTCAGATTAGGCATCAGAGGTAACTGATAAAGACTATGAGGAACTGGAGAGTTGATATCAGCTGTTGTCACTGTTTAAACAATGAAGAACTCCTAATTTCCAGACTCTGGAGTTCTGAGATTGAAAACGTATAATTTAAAGTTAACAAAAAAAAGTTTAATATATAAATACCACAGCAAGGAAGCCAACTTAAGATAATATAATAAAACGAAATTATTGTAAAATACAACTAGACACATTGGTATAATTTACAGAATTCAGTTTCCTATTTTCTCATAAAAACAAAAAAGAAAACTTCCAGATGGCGATGCTTTCAGTCACTTTAGAGATGTAAATAAAGTACAAATTCATTCTTAGAACTACTTAAATAAATTAAATACGTGGGAAATTCCTACAGGGGGCGCAGTGGTGTTAAAAGAAATGTACTGTACAGAAATTAGTCATGTGCCTTTAAATCAGTAGCATCCAAAGACTTCTGACATCATAATTTCTAGTGCCAATATATTTTTCTTTCCTTTTATGAATTTTTTACAATATTTGTAGTAAGTAGCTCTGAAAATCAATAGATGCTATTTTTTAGCTCGTTTATAGTAAACAAAAGCTTCTTAAAGTAATAATTTAAACCACTGATCCCGCTGTTGGAGTTTCCATTCAACTATACCTGATTATTGATGTGCAACTAACAAAATGTATTTCATAACTGAAAACATATTTGGGTGAACTTTTTATGTTTAATGGTTTGGTCTGTTTTGTCATTACTAGGGGCTTCATCAGAAATATGAAATAAAGTCAGTATAAGATCATTTGTTAATCGCCTCAATTTATTCAAAGCAATAATATTCTCACACAATTTCAATAAAAACAGTAAAATTACTGAAACTGAAAATTTTCAGCTGATTCATATAATTGATATATACTAGAGGTATTCTTCTTGGGTCAGCAGAGATAAAATATAAGAATAATAGAGATTGCCAATGCTCCTCGAGTGGCATAACGGTATGTCTGCGAAAGTACAATGATAAAAATCGGGTTTCGATACCTGTGGGGGTAGAGCACAGATTGCCTATTATGTAGCTTTGTACTTAATTCAAAACATCAATAGCAATGCCATAACAGTACAGAGGAATATATAAAACAAAAATTTCTACATAATTAGCCAAATTTGTTATCTATCAACTAGATGTTAAATTCCTTTCAGTTGCATGAAGTCAGTAGTTAAACTGAATAATGCTATAAAGTCTAACCATGGATTATTCCCAGAAGCTTGTAACATTGACTCGGGAGTTCCCTATTTAGATATTTGTTTGTGTATTCATCTCTACCTAGTTTCTCTAATTTTTATATTCACATCCATACATTTTTACATGTCACTTTTTTAATGAACGGCAATTGCTACAAATATAGCAGTTTAATAAACTGTCTTTATGTTTTAGTTAGTGAAAGACTATACTGTTTTTCCACTCCCCAAGTTAAAGTGCAACAACTTCAATCGTTGGTCACAATGGAAATATTTCTGTTTATCTATGGACACATCTACTAAACGAGTTGATCCATCCAGACCAAAGTTGGCTTGTTAACGTAATAGTTTAAAATCAAACTAACTTCATATTACATTTTCCCATATATTTAATGAATAAAAATATTTTATTGAATAAAGTCTACATTATCACTGCTGTAGCTACTGTAAATGTTTGAGTTTATACAAAAAAGTTTACAACAACAAATTCCGCAAGTTAAAGATTATAAATAAAATGTTCAGTAGTTGGCTTGTCTTTTGATAATAACCAAAACACACAGTAATGGAATATTCGGCTACCATACGAAGAATAAATGCGTCGCTGTTGTTTAAGTTTCCCGCTCTTTTGTGATTCACACCTTTTAACTTCCTTTATAATAGAGTTAAAATAAGAACTTAAACGTAAATATGAGAAGCATTTCATTATTAAAATAGTATTAGTATATTTTTTAATTTACATAAAATATGGTTTACCGTAGAAGCAAAAATTCAAGATTATTATTAAATTTACGAAATTGAGAGAGTAAAAATCTTGACCACATCTCTTTTGTGAAATTGACTGCTTTCAAAAAGAATTGACACAACTGCTCTATCATTTCTGTCAAGTTTCTCGAATCGATTGCAACATCTTTTTTTTTTTTTTTTTTTAACTTCTGATCCATCTAGCGTAGACCCGGCGTGACTAGATAGGTAGGGCGCTTAATTCGTAATCTGAAGATAACGGATTCGAATCCATGTCACACAGGACATGTTCACCCTTTCAGCCGTGAGGGCGTTATAATTAACGATCAATCTCACTATTCGTTGGTAAAAGAGTGGGTGTTGAGGACTAGGTGTCTTTCATCTAGTCCTATACTACTAAATTAGGTATGGTTAGCTCAGAAAGCGCTTATTTAGCTTTGCACGAAATTCAAAACAAACAATCCACACACACTGTCTTTCAAATATTATTTTGATAAATGAAAGCTACTGAAATTTTTCACAGAGATTTTGTTCATTTTCAGCAAATTTTGTATGTTTTCTGAATTTTCAAGAGAAAACAGAACTAGGAGTGCACTTTCCTTAAAATAACCCGTAAAGTCAGACATTTAAAGCTCATTTAAAGAGCTTCATAAAGAAACCGCATTATTGATCGTGAGTGTACTTTTACTTGAAGACTTTCACCATGTGCAGAGCTAGGTATGCAATTTTCCCCCTAAAATATGAGTTAAATTGAATGTTTTCTTAAGTTGTATACATATGGTCAAAAATACCTAAAAAACTCAATTTTATAAAACAAAATAAATAAAATATAATATACACTGTTTATTTTCAGTGGGTCTAATGTTTTAATTTTATATTTCGTGCTCAATGCTACATTTTCGCTGTAAGAATAATAATTGGAAAAATTTATTTTTTACGAAAAAAGTTACGTAATGGACTATCTGTGTTGTATCTCCTTTGGATGCTCAATTACGTTTTTGTCGGTAGATGGCAGCGCTAGACGAAAATTAATAATATGTATGTATGGCAAAAGGGTTTGTGTCGATTCATTGCACACAATTTTTCAATATTGTTCCATCATAATGTTTTTAAATAAGAAAATAATAGTATGCAACTTTGCTTAAATTCATTTTGCTATCCCTTTTATAAGTATAAAGTAGTGCTGGAAATGCAAGAAAATCAAAAGTCATCTTATAATTAAATATTTTTAGTGTGAAAAACATAGCAAAATAATCAAACATGCAAGAAATCTTTATTGCTTCGTAGACTCTAATAGATGAAGATACTTGCAAATGTAAACAAATACTTCATTTTTGATGTCGGTATTTTGGTAACTCATCACAACGGAGAAACGTACCAGATATGATAGCTTCTGAGTGTTTTCTCCCACAAACATTAACCCTTGTTAATTATACTTGCTGAATATGTTTTTTTTTGTAATTAAAATATTATTTTATTAATATGTTGTCTTTTTATGCTCTAGTCAGTAGTTATTTTAATCAACTAATCGAGTTAGTAAGCAATGTGGGTTCTATTTAACAATTCTGAGTGAGGATAAAGCTTGGCATTTCTTTCTCGTACATTTGCTATCTGACAACCAAGAAATACAACTAGTCTACAGTTCTGATTATGTATATTTAAATATTTTATTGTATGCTTGTCTATCTTTATATTTTGCATCACTGTTTTTTGGTTAACTTCTGGTTCTCCTTTGTCAAAGAGGTGCCTATGAAGGTAGAATTGCTTTGTATGACACTTGTTACCTAGACACCAGAATACACGATTTAAAATTAATCAGTGATGTCGAGAAAACCCACTTGTAGAGAAATATATATGCAAAAACGGCTTGGGTTGAGAAAATATTTTACGTAGAAGAGCGAATAACGTTTTGACCTTCTTCGTCATCGTCAGGTTCACAAAGAAAGAAAGAGGTAACTGACCGGAAACTGACCACATGTTTGGAAGGGGCTATGTAACTGAGTGTCGGAATGTAGAGGGCATTGTTAGATGTTTGAATATATAATTATATATATATATAAGCTAAAAAATTACCCCAGGTTCTTCAGTGTGAAGAAGTTTATTTCTAATCCCGCAAACACATTGACGATATATATCTCTGGTATTTATTCTACATTAATCTTGTCAAGAATCGTTAAAGGATTAACTGACTTCATTTGATTCTTCAGCCTCTGTTCATTTAACTTTCCAGAAAAAGAAATCAATCTCCACCTCACATATACTAAAACCTGGCTTATTCACAGCTAAAAGTTGTAATTAGGGCGCTCGAATTTCAAGATGTGAGTCGCGAAATCGAATTCCGTTACAGTCATGGGAGACCTTGTAGTATAAAGGTCAATCGCCATCTTTGTTGGTCAAACAGCAGCTCAAGAATTGGCGGTGTATGATGTTGACTGATTTTGTTCCTTTTGGGTTATTATTTCTAAATTAGGAATGGCTAGCACAGTTAGCTCTCGAGTACCTTCGCGCGAAATTAAAAAGCAAACAATTTACAACCCATCGCCAACTTCCTTCTCCCTAAAAACCTGCATAGCAATTATAATCCAGTTTATTATCATTTCAATGCCATGAAGTTTATAATGATTCGCGTTTAGGTCACGAACCGTGAATAAAAATTGAAGCTTGGTCACTGTTGCTATTAGTACTCACTATACCAGTATTTAATATACTGGGTGAAATAAACTGTTTGAAATAATGCAAATCAATGGTTGTCTTTCTATGTAAATGAGTTAATTATAGCCCCCCAGTGGCTCAGCGGTATGTCTGCGGACTTACACGCTAAAATCCGAGTTTTGATACCCGTGGTGGGCAGAGCACAGATAGCCCATTATGTAGCTTTGTGCTTAATTCAAAACAACAACGAGTTAATTATACTTACATCAGTGTAGAAACCCTCTTCTCCCGCTGCATAAAAATCACAGTAACGCGATATTATTACCATTCCTATTTACGTACCAAGTACTAAACATTTCAATAACATTGGCTGATAATATTGTTTATAGTTAACCTAAGGATATAATGCGACAAAGCATGCACTAAATATAAAACATTTCAACAAGACTAGAGATATTAGAATTAACAAAACGAAAACATAAAGCTGAAGGCTACTATAAGAACAAATCCTGTTTCTTTATAACTTTACTCTGGTAATACCAGTAATAAGGTACAATGACTGAAGGTTCTTTTATTTTCGTTGAATGTCGCTCAGAGCTAGTCTGGTCATTGTCGGTGTTTGGTCGTTATTCGCGACTTGAGAATGTCAGGTTCAATCCTTCTTCTCCCTTCCTTTACTATTAACTGTAAGCTGCGAAATTCTATAAAGTTGTCGACGGAATCACTGAACACCGATTTTACTTCCTCTTTCAGAGCCATGTCTATGAACAAACTGTCTATAGCACTCAGTGCTATTTTATTACTTCTTGAAATTCTGCTGTACGTACTTGCGAACAGTCACATATTAAATGTTTCTCATTATTTATTTGTATACACATTCACAAACAGTTCTATAGTAAACAAAAAAAATCTTTTCAGTTGAAATAATTATCTGTGACGTAATTCACGCAAAAACTAATTCAAATATGCAAATGATACTTAACTCTAAGCGATATGATAACGTTTACATGGCCCAGCATGGCTATGTGGTTAAGGCACTCGACTCGTAATCAGAGGGGCGCGGTTTCGAATCCCTATCACACCAAACATACTCGCCCTTTTAGCTGTGGGGGCTTTATAATGTGACGATCAATCCCGCTATTCATTGGTAAAAGAGTAGCCCAAAATTGGCTGTGGGTGGCAATGACTAGCTGCTTTCCCTCTAGTCTTATACTACTAAATTAGAGACAGCTAGCACAGATAGCCCTCGTGTAGCTCTCCACGAAATTAAAAACAAATCCAAACCAATGTTTACAGAGGTGGTTCTTTTTCTACACTGAAAAGTAAGTGGGGAGAGATATTTACGACTATCATAATAACAGTACCTCGGTTGAAAAGGTGAACATGTTCCGTGAAAGATTTCTATACTCCTCGCTAACCACCAAGCCATACCAGACTTGACGTTGAAGGTACAGAACTATTGGTAAAAACATACTTGTAACGATGTAACATTACTAAAATAGCCGGTATACTAGTAAAAGTGTAACGCTGCTAAAATAACTCCAGACAATGAAATTTAGTGCTGGACAAAATTCAAATGATTTGATATTGCTTATTTCAATATGTAGTCATAATTTGTCCACCACCTTTAGATTCTGAGTTATTTTATTATCTCAATAATTTATCAGCGCTATGTGAGATACCGTGTAGTGAACTCAGTACAACGATTTATGCTACGAAATTAGACTCCTCTCTCTCAGCTGTCTCTCGGTTACTCAGTTGGTCACTCCATCCTGAATCATACCCGCAATATATTAAATTTTGAAAAACTTAATTTTAAAAATATTTTAGACTCTATTTCTGTAAATATAATTTTTTAGAAATTTATTTGAAATGCTGGCTTCCTTTAGTTCAAGTAAAATGCGAAAATCACCTAAACAGTTTCTGCTAAATTTTTGGAAAATATACCACAGTTTCACGAAGCAAAAACATCACACACAAGATAAAGATAGCTTACTATCACTGTTGTAGGTGTAAAGTTAGTGACAAAGAAAAATATTGGGCTCCGTATGTGTGTTGTACACTTTAAATATCTAGCTTAACACAGTGACTAAATAAGAAGAGAGGAAGTATGCCATTTGCAGTTGCCATGATACGGCTGTTATTTTTACATGCTTAATTTTTAGGCAAAACTAAACAATATTGAGTATTGCGTCTGAGATAGCACCAGTACATCATGTAGATAGTTTTCCTGTGATATATACACATTGGGAAACAGAGAAAAGTTATCCTGTAAAGAAGAATATGAATCATCTTCATCCTCTCCATCTAGTAATTCTGTTCCTATGACACTTCAACATAAAGTGTCTCATTGATCACGTAAGAAGGGCTAAATGATCTGATTCATGACTTGTCTATATCAAAGTAGCATGAGAAATATCTTAGTTTTCGTTTATAGCAATAAAATTTATTAACCCCAGGAAAAAGAGTTTAAATTTACTAAAGCTGCAATCAAAGTCTTGCTTCTCACTAGAGCATACAATATACTTTATGTTTCTGTACAAATGTTGATGCACTAATGGAAGAAATAGGTATTGAACATTATGCTCAAAAATGAAGTTTTTTTATCGACCCACCTAAAGTTAGCTTGAAAGCTGTACTTTTACCCAATGGGAGCACTAAGCCTTTGATTCCTACTGCTCATGCTGTGAACATGAAAGAAATTTATCGAAGTATGCAGATTATACTGAAAGCCATCAAATATGATCATCATAGGTAGAAAATACGTGGTTATCTTAAAGTATGCTTCTCATGATCCTGCATAGTGGGGGCTCCAAATATTTTTGTTTTTTTGTGTCCATGAAACAGCTGAGATGATAAAAATCATTTCAAAAATGGAATGGTCAGTGAGAGAGAATTACATATGAAAGAAACAAATTACCTAGTATCAACCTTTAGTGAATTCTCAAAGCATGTTTCTTCCCTTATTTCATATTAAACTAGGACTCTTGAAGAATTTTGTAGAAGGAATTAACAAAAATCATAATAGCTTTAGATATATGTCTGACAAGTTTCTAAAAAAATCAGTGAAGTATAAATGAAAGTCAATATCTTTGTTGGGCCACAGATTCGGGAAGTCCTGATGGTGATGATTTTGAAACAATACTTAATCAGAAACAACTTGTTGCTTGGAAATCATTCAAATTAGTTCTCAAACATTTCTTAAGAAATCACAGAGATGAAACTATGTTACGATAATTGGTGATATGTTCGGTGACTTCAGGAAGATGCTACGATGTCACTAAAGATGCACTTCTTACACTTCCATATGATCTAGGTGTAGTGAGTGATGAACATGGTGAGCTCTTCCACGATATCTCTAAAATAAAACAGTGATATTAAATACTGTGGAATCACACGATGATGGGAGACTATTGCTGGTTTTTACAGCGTCAAAATGAGAACATACACAAAAGGTTCACCAAGACAAGTGGATATTTTACTTAACAAAAATTAAAAAATACCATGATTAATGCTTTGAATGTATTTTCAGTATATAATATTATTATACTAACTTCTCTTTATAAACTAGTGTCGCTATTAGGTATTGCTTTTGGACATACTTAGATGTAATTTTCAATGAGTAAATAAAGTTAGTTTTGTATGTTTGGTTTTGAATTTTGCGCAAAGCAGTGCAAGATTAGAGGAGAGGCAGCTAGTTATCACCACCCACCGCCAACTCTAGGGCTACTCTTTTACCAACGAATAGTGGGATTGACCGACACATTATAACGCCCCACCCCACGGCTGAAATGGCAAGCATGTTTGGTGTGACGGGGATTATGAATCGGGTGCCTTAATCACCTGGAAATGTGTAGCCGATAAAATTAGTTATTTTTTACGGTATGTAAGAATATTTTTAAATCTATTATAACTCAAAAACTATAGGTGCTCAATAATTTTTAACATTATTTCTAAAATCAGCATCGTCAAATTACTAGTCGCTGTGAAATATTTTTGTTGTTGTTTTGTGTAATAGATACACTGATAAAGTTCTAACACTTCTGAACTAATCGGCAGTAATGGTAACACAATTGTACTTCTGCTAGGTATACGAAACTGTTCAAAGGTTTCTAGTACAAATGGTATTGTTTTAATATTTCAAAAAATAATAATATTACAGCTATTAATACCAAAATATAATGTACAAAAATTATAAACTCAATGTTCTAAAAGTTTGTGAATCAAGATTTTTAGAATAAATTGTAAAGAAGTAACAACAAACACATTAATTCCATGCTGGGATAATTGTTTAAAAAACACGTGATATTTAGTTTTCACTTCTGTGGAAGAAAGGAAGAATGAAGTCCATTACACAAAATTACATTTGATAGGTATTATATAACTGATCCACTTGATGTGTTTATTTGGAATTAAGTACAAAGGTACTTAATGGACTGCCCCCCAGTGGCTCAGCGGTATGTCTGCGGACTTACACGCTAAAATCCGGGTTTCGATACCCGTGGTGGGCAGAGCACAGATAGCCCATTGTGTAGCTTTGTGTTTAATTAAAAACAACAACTTAATGGACTATCTGCGCTATGCCCACTACGGGTATTGAAATCTGGTTTTTAGCTATGCGAGTCCGCATACGAGAAAATCGGATTTTGTAATGTTTTGTGAAAGTCATAAAAAACATATACATTGTATTTTTACTGGTTTAATTTTTTTATAGATTAATACATTTTATTACTAAGATACTTTTCTGAATTTTCAAAACTTTTAATGTTCAATAATAATTTAAACAATCAATTGATTAAAATTAACATCAAAAGATGGCACAGTCAACAACTTTGACTCGTTCAGTGAGAAGAATGTGAACTCTGCGAGCCAGGAGCATGAGGTTAAAATAACCTAAAGACAAGACGAAAACCCGTTTTATCGAGCATTAGAAAACATCACTATTAAACATTATCTGCATAACTTGAATTTTAGGTTTCCAAATTATCTTTGCTGTTGTTGACAGGACGTAACCTTGAGAGTGGATCACAGCCCCTATCAGGTCTTTTAACCAACCTTTGTCGTCCAAACCCGTTGTATGCTTTATGCTCTTAAAAGATCACTTCTCAGAGATTGACGACGACGAGAAACCAAGTGAAGGAGCGCACTAGAAAGATATATATCTAGGATAACAAATACAATAATTTAGGCTTACACAACCTCGAATAATCACCGTGATAAGACCGTCGCCTGGGGTTAGGTCAAGGGGTGCGAACGAATGCCCCACTCCCGTCGGAATTCCTCTCACCTGTTAACATTTTTTTCTTTTTTTTTGACGATGGCATCTAATTTGTAATTGCTTTTGTAACACTGTGCTCAGACATAGAAATAACATTTTTGTACTTATCAGAGGAAATTTGCAAGAAATGTTTATTTTCAGTGATAATTAATGAACCATTACATATTTGTAAAGATGTTGTACATTAGATAGTTGTAATGGGCCCGGCATGGCCAGGTGGGCTAAGGCGTTCTACTTCTAATCTGAGTGTCGCGGATTTGAATCCCTGTGGCACCAAATATACTTACCCTTTCAGCCGTGGGGACGTTATTATGTGTCTGTCAATCCCATTATTTGTTGGTAAAAGAGTAGCCCGAGAATTGGTGGTGGGTGGTGATAACTAGCTGCCTTCCCTCTAATTTTACACTGCTAAATTAGGAACAGATAGCTCTCGAGTAGCTTTGTGCGAAATCGAAAAACAAACAAGTCTTTTTTGGAATCTCGCACAAAGCTACTCGAGAGCTATATGTCCCTAATTTAGCAGTGTAAAATTAGAGGGAAGGCAGCTAGTTATCACCACACACCACCAACTCTCGGGCTACTCTTTCACCAACGAATAGTGGGATTGATCGTAATATTATAACGTCCCCACGGCTGGGAGGGCGAGCATGTTTGGCGCGACGTTTGCGCGAACCCGCGAATTAGGAGTCGCACGCCTTACGCGCTTGGCCATGCCATGCCCAACAAACAAGTAAAAAAAAAACTAGATATATGTTATGTAAATTGATGAAAAAATAAAAAACAAAACAAGCACACACTGCCTGGTTCATATGTTTTACAAGGTATTGGAGACTGTAAGTAACAGTCAGTAAGTAAATCATGCGTTCATTAAATTATAGAACTATAACATCGTCAATCTTTATTAAGGTATTTGTTTGTCATTTGTGTCTTTAATTAAATAATTTCTCACTAAACAGTGGAACAGCGTATTTTATATTTCAGTAATTTAAAATGTGTTTTCAATAACAAATTTGTAATTAAAAACACTGAAACCAACATTTTTGTGATAAAAGCAAAATCTGAGGTAATAAAAGTTCTAGATTTATCCATTTTTTATATAACAAAATTCAACTTAAATTTCCATTATTTATTGTTTGAATTTTGCGCAAAGCTACACGAGGGCTATTTGTGCTAAATATCCCTAATTTAGCAATGAAAGACCGGAGGGAAGGCAGTTACTCATCACCACCCACCGCCAACTGTTGGACTACTCTTTTACCAACGGATTGATGGATTGACCGGCACATTATGACGCCCCTACGGCTGAAAGGACAAGCATGTTTAGTATGACGGGGATTCAAACCCGCGACTTTCGGTTTAGGAGGCTAGTGCTTTAACTACATGGCCATGCTGGTCCTCTGTTATTTATAATCAATCAGGTTTTACTATTGCATTGTGTGCGAGGTGTTAAGGCAAAGCACGTGTTTTTGATCGTCACAGCCTTCAGAATTATATGCATTACTGAGTTTATTTTTCTGTTGTTTGAAAATGTTCAACATAAGCTACAAGAGCAACAAGTTGTTTCGTTAATAAAATGTACTTACCGTAAAGTTTAATACAGATAATACCAACACGGCCGCCTTGTGCTTTTATGGCCTCACAGAGTGAGATGGGTCCCTCTTTCTTACTGAATTTTGTTATTCCTTTTTCTTATACCATTTCGGGGTGTTGGGCCTCGGGCAAAATTCCATAGTGTTTCCGCCCTCTCGGTGGTTTTGAACATCAATGAAGATAAAATCTGATTTCTATTACATTATAGTTTGAACCGTCTGGATCACTTTTATTGATTGCATGCTAAAGGATTTTTCTGTGATTTGTTTAGAGTTCTGATGGTAATTACCATTAGCATGTCATATTCTTCTCGTTCAAGAGGTTCATTATAATTCAGTGAAATAATTTTTTCAGGCTCGTTTTTGAAACTTATTATTATTAGTGTTTCCTTTTTAAAAATATTTTCATAAAAAAAATAAAATTAACTTTTAACCAAAATAATCATATTTACTTTTAATAGAATATTATATTGTATTGACTTTTAGCTAAATAATCATATTGACTTTTAAAGTTTTCGTATTTGTACCCTCATTTTAACAGTCTTTATAAACTCCGAAACAATACTTAAAAATGAACACGTTTTTTTCCTACTGAGAAAAAATTATCTGTTAAGTTTTTTAAAGAAGTGTTATTACTTTTAATAATATCTTAAACTTTGGAAGAATTGACTGGAAGTATCAGGTGTTTTATTACTGCTTTTAGAAAACATAAAAAGTCGACTCAGAATTTAATGAGTCTGTTAAAAAGGTAGCTGAACTATATGTTTTTTAAATTTTATTTGTAGTTAAGTATAAAACTGCACAATGGGCTGTCTGTGTTTTGCCCACCACGTACATCAAACCTGGTTTCTAGCATTATAAGCCTGCAGTCATACCCCTGTGCCAATGGAAGTCATTTTTTAAAGTTAGATCTGACTGAACAACTGTCGTTGAAAAAATAATGGAAAATAATCGAAACAAATTAGTCAGTAGTCACGTACGATTGAAAAGAAGTACACTATTTCCTTGTCTCATTCTTACCAATAATCGATACAAAAAGATTGGCTGATAATAGTTTTACATACAAAACTGTTAATTAGTTACATGCATTTAGTTACCAATTAATTTCCATTGCATGTGCTACATCATTAAAAATTTACTTGTAGTCTTTTGAAAATACTTCAATACAATAATCCATCGTGATAGACAGAGTGACGTAAATAAATAACTATTATTCGATTACAGCATTTGATTAGCTATAAAAATGTAAGTAGGTAGGTCCGCTTTAATAGTTTGATACATCACAAAATATAAGGCGACAGAAAATTTGCCTAACAGAAAATTTATATGCATTTATATGTAATATACAGAGGGACAAACTTTGTAGTGGTAGAGCGTAAATAAAACCACTACAGCCACTGGCTGAAATAATCGTAAATTTAAAATTCAATTTATCTGGTTTTATCGTATAATAACAACTTTTCTTATACATAAATATCTATATTAAAATTTTAATATTTTACTAGTTTCTTTCTTTGTGTAGAACTCAGACTATAACATTTGTATTTTTATATTTCTCTGTTTACGCCCAGTGATACAGCTAGATCGCACGCGTTTCCTTCATCGTGAGTTTTAAATTTTTTTTTTTTTTTTTTGAAATTTTCTTACGCTCTTGTTAAATGGCAAATTTTAACAGAGATTTGTCATTCTCTAAAGTTACACTGTCGGAGCTATTTTATGGGTCAAAATATGTTTTTAGGGAAGGCTTTACATATGCATGGTTATAATGATGTTATGTTGCTCAATGAACTTGAAATCTACAACATTTGTTACACATGTAAGATATATTCCTTTTCATTCTTTAATAATAACTTCATTAACCGTATTAGTTAGAACGTTTAATGCATATATTTTATTGTTTCTACTTTTCAAAATTATGCCTGTATTATAGATGTTGTTTTGCATTGCTAACTTTGGATTAGGATGTAAGAGGTATTATTGGGTTTACAGCCGAAAATGTCGTTATCAGTAAGTGTATACTAATCAGTGAAATAATGCATTCTAATTTTTATGTCAGAACGTGAATAAAGTATGTCTAATTAACTGTTATCGTTACCGAGTTTATTTTTATTTTTGATCTCAGTGGGTAGCTTATTCTAATCAGTATTTATTTTAATATACTATTATCTTTTTTCAAAAAGCTATACTCATATTCAAGTGTAAAGTGGCCAAACCGTAGTTATACCAAATGCGACTAAAAGCAATAAAAATACACAGGTATAGAAAAAGCTTTCACTTTCGAAAGCACTGCACAGAAGCGAGTTTTAGGCTGGTCACGTGATAAGGTGGTCCGTATAAAATGAGAACAGAGAACTGTGAAGAAACAAGTTTTGAGCTAGAACGAAGTGGAATGAAGTAACAGGTGGAACTCAGGCCTATTGAGCTGTGCATTTATTCCTGTGTATAGTGAATTAAAAGGTTTTTACACATTTTATACAGTGTAACTTGTCACTATTATTTTCTTAAGTCTCAACAGAGAGTTTCTTCAACTTTTTGTTCGCTAAGCCTACAGAATTCTGGAATCACGTCGTATCACTGGGGTAAGATGTAAAACTTTATACAGTAAATTATATCAACTATACGTATTTGCTCTCTTCGTTTTATGAACATGTCTTATAACAGTGTCTGATGTCACAATTAAACTGTGCGTTTCTTTTAGATTAAATTAAATCGTAGAACTTGTAGCTTCACATATTTCAAACGTACGAGGAAATTTGGAAAAAAACTAGTGAATGTTCGTTTCTTGTTTATAGTTAAGCATAAAGTTACACAACGAGTTATCTGTGCTGTGTTCCCTTGTCATATTTCAATGTATATTTATATTAAACTAGTGTTGATTAAAAATTTTTACTTTGACTCAATGAACAGAAACAAAAGTTTAGAGATAATAATCAAAAGGCTGAACTGAACAAAGCAAGCAACGTAACGAACATGGACAAATTTCTAACGGAAATGTTTTGCTTGTTTTTGAATTTCGCGCAAAGCTACACGAGGGCTTTTTGCGCTAGCCGTCCCTAATTTAGCAGTGTAAAACTAGAGAGAAGGCAGCTAGACATCGCCACCCACCACCAACTCTTGGTCTACTCTTTCACCAACGAATAGTGGAATTAAACGAAACATTATAACGCCCCCACGGCTGAAAGGGCGAGCATGTTTGGTGGGACGGGAATGCGAACCCGCGACCCTCAGATTACGAGTCGAGCACCTTAACCCATCTGGCCATACCGGGCCTACTAACGAAAATACTGCTTTGACTTGTATTACAATAAATTTTGTGTCTTTACATTTTTGAAATTTATTTTAAAAAAAACCCCAGTAATTTAATGGTTCATTTTGTAACCACGTAATCGTTATATACTCTTTTGTTTATTTAATTCTACTTGTAATTAAATAATGTGTATGTGTCTATATATACACGTTACACATACTTAATACACTCTGTTTATAAAAACAAAACAATCGTAATTCGTTGTTTTTTAGTTACTCTTTGTTTGTTTGGTTTTGAATTTCGCGCGAAGCTACACGGGCCTATCTGTGCTAGCCGTCCCTAATTAAGCAGTGTAAGACTAGAGAGAAAGCAGCTTATAATTACCACTCATCGCTACTCCCTCGGCTACTCTTTTATCAACAAATAACGAGATTGACCATAACATCATTACGATCTCACATCTGAATGGGCGAGCATGTTTGGTGTGACGGGGATTTGAGCCCGCGACCCTCGGATTACAAGTCGATTGCCTTAACCACCTGGCCGTGCCGGGCCAATTACTCTTGATTTAATGACGAAAAGCCATCGAGTTTAACTTATATGTAATACTAAAATCAACATCTCTCCAGTGGCGCAGCAGTAATTCTGAAGTGTTAGAACTATAAAAGATGGGCTTTAATATCTGTTGTAGGTACAGCAACAATAGCCCATTGTTTAGTTTTTGTAAATACAAGCTAAACAGTGTTTACCTACAAACAAACAGCTTGTATAATTAATTAAAACAAGGATTTCTAAAATTTCTTGCAACGTTCACTCACGTTGAATAATTATCTTTAGATAATCTGGTTACATAATTTTCTTAGCAAAATAAGCTTGTTTTCCTTCTTCATCATTAACTTCATTTCAAATATTATATGAACATAATTACACACAATAATATATTTTTTTAACAAATGGAAACTATCACTGCACAAACTTTTTGTTTGTATTTACTTCCATTTATGTGTATGAGCTTAAATGTTATGTTAAAAAGAAACACCCAGTGGGCTCCGTCTCGGCCAGGTGGGTAAACGCTCGTGGGTTCGATTCCCCGTCGCACCAAACATGTTGGTCCTTTCAGCCGTGGGAGCGTTATAATTTGACGGTCAATCCCACTATTCGCTGGTAATAGAGTAGCTTCAGAGTTGGCGATTGGTGGCGATGAGAAGCTGCTTTTTCCCCTAGTATTTTGACTTGAACTTAATGGCCCCAATTTTATGAAACTTTATTTAATATGTTATTTTAGTGTAAAGGCCTGGCATGGCCAAGCGCGTAAGGCGTGCAACTCGTAATCCGAGAGTCGCGGGTTCGCGCCCACGTCGCGCTAAACATGCTCGCCCCTCCAGCCATAGGGGCGTATAATGTGACGGTCAATCCCACTTTTCGTTGTTAAAAGAGCAGCCCAAGAGTTGGCGGTGGGTGGTGATGACTAGCTGCCTTCCCTCTAGTCTTACACTGCTAAATTAGGGACGGCTAGCACAGATAGCCCTCGAGTAGCTTTGTGCGAAATTCCAAAACAAACAAACAAATATATTTTAGTGTAAGTTAAGTATAAGTAAAAATATATCAAAATCTACATATTTCAGCATTATAGATGACGAAATTTCGGTCTAACAATTTTTATAATTCAGTTCATTTGATTAGAGGTAAAATATTAATATTTTAGAAATTTTATTTTATTTCTTATTCAAAAATCCTTCATTGAAATTATTACTCATTTTAATTCTATTCGACAATACTTTGTGGTCTACAATGTCGTGTCGGTCTGCGTGTTAGAAATATTTATTTACTACTAGCGTTGTTTAACTTCCTGAGACCTCGATAGTTAAAAATAAATTAACCCTATGTAGCTTTCTGCTCTTTGTATTTATTTATTGATTTAAATGTCCAAGTTTTTGTAAGGTGTTGGGTTTGCGAATATCTAATATTGCAGTAGGAAGGACGAATGAAAGACTAATGTTGGGAACAAAAACTTTATTTCTTCTGTTTAAACATTTACTTTGAAATTTAGTTTATTGTTTGACCTAAAGACGATGGATATTGTAGGAATGGACTTTCTCTTTTTGACCCATAATAGTCTAAAACTTTGAAGTTACTGGATATTTCACAGTGACTCCGCCGGAAACAGGTATAAACTAGAATACGTATGTAGATTCCTCGTTTTAATGTTCTTAATGTAATATACTTTTTTTCCATATAGGAAACATGGAATCCTATTGGATGTCATTGTATCTTTGCTTGGTAAGTTTCAGTTTTCTCTTCAGACTACGTGTTTCTTTTGTCTCTTTCGAATAATTAATAAAACATGTTGTTTCGGCATGGATCTATTATTATTGCAACCTATCCATTGTGGTGTGTTAAACCTTTATAATCTAATTTATAATATGATGTCATTCTATTAGTAGGCTAAAGAATTTTACAGCGGCATTCTCGAAGTGTTTTTCAGTGGTTAATAAGTTTTCAGGGTGAGTTGAATAAACGTTTTAATGGAGTTTGGAACTGTAATATTCTGCTTAAGCAAAGAAATCAGTTAAACTAAAACTTCAAAACTAATTATATTTCAGACATGGTTTCAAACCAATGCTGACACTGTCACAAAGGCGTCGACAAGAAACTGTACAAGAGAGTACGGGCATCATCTTATCCAATACAATTGATAAGTGTCACATTTTAAGCGTAATATCTCCAAACATTGTTAAAACAATCAATTATTAGAGGTTTCATCTTTTAGGATCCCTCTCCTTGTTTTATAAATATGTATATTTATAAAATATGTTTAACATCTTTGAGAAAACATCGTAGTGCATAAATTTAATTTGATCATTATAACTAATCAGACGTCATGCTAAACTTATAGCGTGTTTTCATTGTTTATGCTTCTAGTGAATGCAAGAACATTTTATTTATTCATGTTGATGTCATGGTCGCCTGCTTTGAAGAGTATTTGGTCTCCAAGGCCTTTATGATGAAATGTTCCGAAATGATAATTTCTAAACATATTCCATTTTACAATCAGAAACGTAGTAAGTTAAGGGTTCGGGATAATTTTACGCCTTTTATTGCAATTTATCAATAATTCACTCACATTTTCGTCTACAACCGATCCGTTGCCTTTTCCATAGCTAATAGCAACTCGGAAAGGACAAAATATAAGAAAAGGAAAACTTAAGTATGTTGTGTTATGTAGCTGTTCTTCTACTAGTCTTTCAAATGGCTTATTGGACAATAATGTTTCATAGATTTCTTAGAAAGAAAACTTACACAGATTTCTAAGATAGAGATCTTGCATCGATTGTTTTAAAAGGTAATTTTACACACATTACTAGGACAATAATGATACATTTTGTTATGTCTTGGTTACTGACACCGAAAGCTTGGAGGTTTTACGAAAAGTGTTAACAAAATTACATTTACAATTATAATACGAATTAGCGAATATGATCGACACATTGAAAATATCTCGTGAAATCACCTGTTGTTTGTTCCTTCTTGTGCCAGGCGTGGCCAAGTAGTTAGCGTGGTCAGACTGTGAATTCATGGTACATGTCCTTTTGCCACAACAGCCACATGAGTGATATCCTGGTTTCACTGTTCGGTTTGATAACAGTAGCCGTTGGTGCTGCTATTGAGGAGTTCTATTTCCTCGAGTCATTTGTATAAATTTCTTTGTACGAGACTATTGAAACAATTTTAAAAACATCATCACTTCTGTAATTTAATATGATACAGAAAGATATAAAAGCGCCACAAAATCAAGTTACATTATTGATATACCTGAGAAGATGGATGTACTCTTACTATCCTGCTTTTATGCTAGTGGCGTGTCGTACATACCTGAGAAGGTGTACAGTAACTATCCTTCTGCTTTGATACTAGTGACGTGTCATACCTGAGAAGGTGTACTTTAAATCTCCTTCTGCTCTGACACTATTTTTGGAAATCGGCAAAGCAACTAACTATTAGTAATACTAGGTTAGCAGGTCGAGAAAAAGATGGAAGAATTACTGCAGAGTCTAATACATTAACCAGCTCAGGTTTTAAGGACAAACATTACGTGTCAGAACTTAATGGTTAACTTATTGATGGTTAAGCAGATTTTTACTTAAACTATTAAAACTATAACCGCTACAACTGATCTCATATAGAGTAACAACTTCGTGATAACTATTTTCTCGCGAAAAAGGTATTGCAGTATTATAACCAGTGTCATACCTTTGGTATTTACGAAGAATGATTAAAGAAATAGAGAAAGCTATCTTAACGTGAACAACATAATCTGGTTATGTACTAAAGGCGAAAACTGAGGTTGTCTTCTAAAAAAAGGTACAATTACTCCGGGAGGAAATGTTATAACAGTACATTGTTTGTTTGAACAGTCTGTACCTATTTAATATCAAAACTAAATAGAAACGTATAATCAAACAGTTTAGTTTAATTTCAATAATATTCACTCGTTACATAATATTAGATTACACAACCAATAGATATTGCATATATTTTGAAAAATGGTATACTTTAATATGTATTCCATTTCTTTTATTCAGTAGCTGAAAGGTAAACACAACTACTGGCTAAGTCCACTTCTTTCTAAAATTATACGATAATATTAGTAAACCAAAACATTATTAACGCATATAAAGTCAGTTCTTGGAATGTGTAGCTTATTTATTGTTATGTTAAAATATGTACATCGGAAGAGTTCCTAGTAATTAATAGTAGCTTAAAGTAATTACATCCAATTATTTTATGATACAATTTTATTTTAAGCCATCAATTTGATTGCACAAAGAGACAGGATACGTTTATTACTTTATAAAACATTCAAACAACAGTGTTTATTATTCATCAATCATGACTCTGTTTTGTTTTCAACTGTATTGGTAGTACTTTAGTGTATTCTAGTGGAAATTACCTTTCGTTCACATTTTGAAGTAATGTGTCATATCTCTACGTTTAAAGATAAGTAGGAAAGTTACAGAAGGGCCATATTTTAAATGCTTCTCTTACCGATTTACTTTTGTCAAAACAATGTAATATTTCAAAAATGACTAATATTAAAAGACACTTTGAAAAGCATTTGGTGTTAATTATTTATTAGAATAAAAATAACATAAAATAGTTCAAGTGGCAATGGAATCTACTTAATGCATATAATTAATCTTTGTCTAATAAGACTTCCTTTTTACCGAGGTACTATAATTAAACTTAACACCGTATTGTATGTTATTTTAGATTCCCGAGTTTTAACATTGCCGCAATTCTTACACGTAAAGACACCTATAAAGAAACGGGACAAAAATTACCCAACATCTATCTAACATAATAAACCATGACGTAATACTAACAGCATCAACCTTGAACACTTTCACCGTTGAACTTAAAACCAAACATGGACATGTTTTTCCATGGTAACGATACCAGTGTTCATCAAAGTATACAAACTGTGTGTGTGTTCTCAGGGAACTAAGCCAAAGGGAGAGGGTTGGTGCTTAACTTTCTTGTAATAAATAAACCGGCTTTGTGTGATTTATTTCTCTTTCATCAACACAGGATGAACGTTTTATGAGAGAAAGTGACATGTCTTGGTAACAAAATGAACAAATGGTTCTTCAAACAATACTTTCCCGTGGTTTAACTTTTTGATAGTAATTTTAGAACAAAAATCAAATATAAATAATTCTAGGTAAAAATGAGACGTCAAACGTACTTTACATTAATTAAATTAATAACCATATACAAGTTGTTTTTCTTTTTCTTTCTTTTTTCAAAATTAATTTAAGCTGTATTTATTGTTTTTAACACAATGATTATTTTTACAGATGGCATTACTAATCACACAAGGTGCAAGTCAAGGGAGTATTCAAGCTGGTAAGTTGCAAAGTTTTAATCTGAAAATATCTAGTGAGTGATGGACATAATAATTCATCAAATATGCTTAAATTAGAAAAATAAGACAAATATTAAATAATTAATACGGTTTCAAAAATAATATATAAACAAGAGAGAAGACTAAATATACATTTTCTTAGAATTGAACGATTATTCTCCAACAAACTTATTGATATAATAAATAAAGATAATTGGTTAGAATACTAACTGAAAGTTTAGACGGTGCAAAAGACGCCTACATTTTTCTAGGAAAATCATTTTTTTTTTTTTGTAGATGGATAAAGTAGATTTTAAACACATGAAAATAGTACTTATTATTTTTTAAGTTAATAAATCTTGAAGTGAGTGTGCTATCATCAGCTAATTTTTAATAATTGTTTACTATTGAACGTTACCATGGACACGTTTTGAATGAAGAATAGCTTGCAAATAAGAGCATGGAGAGAACGAATGCTATTTTTTTTTTCCTTTCTGTAAATCTTGGTAGGATATATTTTCAAAAATTACAGTTGAGCAGAGTGTTTGTTTGGTGTAATTGTTGTTAAGCCCAAAGCTACACTATTGACCATTTGTACACTACCTAACACAGATATCGAAACCTGCAAATGAGCATTGAGCTTAGTCTTTACGTGCAAACTTACCGTTAAGCCAGTGAGTAAGAGAGCAAAGCAGAGGGTGTAATGCTCAGATTTTAACCTGCCTCTTTTTTAATGTGATGTTTCAATAAACCAGTCGTTTTGGAATTGGTAAACATACTTCAGCCGTAAGCAATATGTACTGTTTCTGGCGTTCTAATTCCGTAGAATAGTTTTAGGAATGAAACGATGTCTTATTACACACTCAAGTTAAATTCTGCATGTTTAAGATACAAGGTCACGACATGCAGTTTTACGAACCTTTAGCCAAGCCAGACACAACACTCAAGTGTCATGGTTATTGGGACATAGAAGGAATTGTTCCCTATTGTTGATTGCTACTGTTTTCATGAATTTTTCAGCACACGTAGGCCTTTCTTATCCTGCGCTCTCAGAAGTGTTGGTTGGTCAGTGGGCTGTCGTTACAATGTTTTGCTACTTCTGAGGTTTAGTTATTAGTTGATCCTTTCTTCTGGCCTCCTGGCTGTACTCTTGTTTACAACTCGAGCATTCATACTGTTTACTATATAGTCATGGAAGTTGATCTTTGAAAAGGAAAAAAAAATTTTTTTTAACTAGTATTGAAATCTAAAAATACAATTAAGTTTAATTTGCGGGTCTTTACATCGTGATTTTTGTGTAAGTTATTTCAGAAATTTGTCATTGAAGAAGAAGGTCGCTAGGGAGCTATGAAATTTTCATAAGTCTTTTTTATTGTGTCAGTTGTTATTATGAGCCTGAACGGCAACTTATGTGATACAATAGTTTAACATCCATGTAAGTGATCCTTAAGTTTCACACAGAGATACTCATAATTGAGAAATACTGACCAGAAGGATCACGACCAGTTAACAACAATCAGGTAGCGGATTTGACCCTCATAGGTATACAGCAAAAATGTGAGGATCACGGCTCAAACCTTGGACCTTTTGATCAACAGTCTTGTACGCTAAATGTGAGATCACGTCCCATCCGCTCACTTTTTTGTTGTTGAAACATTTGACAGATTTTCATATACAATTTGTACCAACGTCTTACTTGTACTTCTCGATAATATTTCAAAACATGTCAACTACTTCTGAGAAAACTAAACCAAGCAAGCAAACATATTTATAAATATATATTTAATAAGCCAATGAATGCTAAAATGCAGCTCTGGTTTACTTTGTATGTATACTTGAAATTAACCAAATTACATTCCGCTCATGTTAATCTACAAAGATTAATAAATCATGACTTTATTTTTATCAAATGTAAAAACAAAGATTTTCATTTACCTGAAAAGTATATATTTAAATGTTTCACTTAGTTTAATATTATATCAGCTTCCTATTGTAGTGAAAATGTGATAGCCAATTAGATCACATCAGTAGATGACCGTACTTTTGATTCAGATTCATATGCGACTTTGCCTATTTTGGAACCGATACACAAGATTAAAGTAATTTAAGTTGATCATCATTGTATAAATGGAACTTCGAGCTCTAGGAAATTATTCCTTTAAGTTTTTCCTAAACAAACTAGGGTCTAATCCTACGAGGAAAAACAAACAAGTTATGTATAGCTTTTACAATTATTCGTTATAGTTATCTTATACTGTGAATCTGGCAAAAATTATTCATTAATAATAATTTCGGAGCACAGGTATATTCCATTAACACCCATTAGAAATGAAATAAACGGAGGTAAAATTTGAATAAGATCTATTGGTATCAGTCCTAGAACCTATGTGTAAGTCTAACTAACTAAATCTGAAAATCTGAATATCATTTCCAAATAAGCCACGGAAATAATCAGAGTATGTGATACAGAACAAGCTACTGTAATGTAACTTGTATTAGGGTTATGCCAACAAATAATTATTATTCAACTTCGAATTAGCAGATTAAGAACCCTACCGGAATTATTAATTACTCTGACGTATGCACGCAAGTAAATCTTAAAGCAGGGGTAGGCAACTCCATGGCCAACTGCGCTGCCTCATGTCAGCTCTAATGTCACTCGCTTCATCCCTGCCACAGACTTTGCCCATTTTGTAACGTCAGTCTGACTTAGATGTTTGTTGCCGAGTGTGCGTTGTTTTGCATACGTTTGCAAACATATTTTTATTGTTCAACTTTCGAGTGTTTAAATATATATTGTTTTTAATCTCATAATATTGATAAGTGGATAATTTAATAATGAAAAAATCCAGATGATGATGAAGACAGAAAATAAAGACACTTTAATTGATTTTGGCATTACTGTTGAAAAGAGAATGGCGCGAGATTAGAAAAACATGAAACGATAATTTATTGAAAGTTGGGAGTTAAAATTTGCAGTGATTAAAGCAAATAATAAACAAGTGGGTCTTTTGTGTAACAAAGTTTTTAGGAATAATAAAGTATGTAACTTTAAGCAACACTTTAACAATTTTCATAACAAATTTGATGTAAAATTTCCAGTTGATAGCAAAAATTGTATGCGTGAAATTAGCCATCTGAAAGCACAACTTCATGAACAAAAGGGAGGCCTAAAAATATTTTTATCATCGATAGAACTAATTACGTTAGCTAGCTATAAAGTAGCTCGGATCCTAGCTAAAAAAAGAAATCATTTTTTGATGCTGAACTAGTAAAAGAAATATTGATTGTGGTCATTGAAACTCTGTTGGAGGATTATACTTTAAAAACAAAATATGATACTCTTCAAAAGGTGCTCCCCAGTGGCTCAGCGGAATGTCTGCGGACTTACAATGCTAAAAACCGGATGTCGATCCCCGTGGTGGGCAGATCACAGATAGCTTATTGAGTAGCTTTGTGCTCAATTCAAAACAACAACAATCTTCAAAATATAAATAATATGCAATAAGGTCGAAAAAAAATTGTCTGCAGAATGCAAGAGTTAGCGAAAGAGATAGAAAATCAGTTGCTTTAACAACTCAAAGACTGTTTATATTTTTCTTTAACACTAGATGTGTCAACAAATTTTAGTGACACTGCACAGTTGATATTTTGGGTTCGATATGTAACTTCAGATCTTCAAGTGAGGGAAGAAATGTTTGGCCTTGTAGATTACGAGATCGAACATGTTGAAAAAACATCACTGAAAAATTTCTTGAAATATAAAAAAAAATTAATCTGGATTTTAAAAAAAACTGGTTTCTCTCACAACAGATGGTGTTCCCGCCATGACTGGGGCGAAATTAGAATTTGTTTTTCTTTTGAATCAGCATTTAACTGAAAATAATGTAAAGTCTACTCTGTCATCTTTCCATTGCATTTCGCATCAGGAAAATTTGTGCTCAAATGTCTAAAAGTGATTAATTGAAAAATTTGATCGACATTTTTGTAAAAATTGTGAATTATATTAGAAGTGCAAGCTTTCACATCCATCAGGTCCGGCATGGCTAGATGGGTTAAGGCTTACGACTCGTAATCCGAGGATCATGGGTTCGCATCTCTGTTGCACCAAACATGCTCCTCCTTTCAGCCGTTGGAACGTTACAATCACACTTTTTGTTGGTAAAAAGAGTAGCTCCGGAGTTGGTGGTGGGTGGTGATGACCAGCTGCCTTACACTGCTAAATTAGGGACAGGTAGCACAGATAGCTCTCAAGTACCTTTGTGCGAAAAAAACAAACTCTCATTCATCGACAGTTTTTTTGAGTCTTTGAATAAAACCAGTGACTGTAGTTTTGATGATCTTACCGATTTTGCAGATGGTTAAGTTGAAGAAAAGTCCTGAAACCGATTTACTTTCTTATTTCTTTAAATAAAAGAGTATCTTGTTGAAAAAATGTAAGACTGAAATTTTCCCTGAAATTGGAACTTTGTCATGGCAGTGTGATTTGCACTTTCTGTGCGACATGATGACTAACTTGAATAACTTGGATATGAAGTTTCAAGGAAGAGGTAAAATAATAAGTGAGCAATCACAGTCTGTTCATGATTTTCAATTAAAGCTAAACCTCCTTTCGGAACAATTACAAAAGAATGCGTTGACATATTTTGCAAAGTTAAAGAGTTTTCTAGAAAATAACAAGGACTATAATTTCTCTGGCGCTAAAGATGATCTCTATATAAACTGGATCAAACATCTATTTCAAAAATTTGAAGCACGTTTCTCTGAATTGAAAAATTTGAAATTGGTACTTGAATTTTTGCATGATCCATTTCAATTTCAGTAAGGAAATCACATCTTTTTGTATTTGAATAAGTGTGAATTTGCTTACGAAATGCTTACTCATGTGGCTCATTCTTCTGATAAATGAGTCTTCCAAATTTAAAGATGGCAATTTCAAAATAATTTTCCATGTTTCGATCCACATGGGTGTGCGAGTCAACATTTTCTACGCTAGATTTTCGCAAGTCTATATACAGATTTCAGCTTACTGACATAAATTTAGAGGCAGAGCTAAGATACTCAATCGGTACAGATATTAAGCCAAATTTCAAGAAACTTGATGAAAACCCCCATCAATTTTAATATTGAAGGTTAGTTGAAATGCAATTATTTTAATTAAACTAACATCTTTCAATGTTTTTAACAGTGTGGCCAACGTTGTTTTCATTAGCCACAGGTGTGGCCACTATGAACAATAGGTTGCCCACCCTTGCTCTAGGTCATTCTTGGTCTTTAACTTTTTAACTTTCTGATATGTGTATCTTGATCAGTGACTTTAAGCGCATTCTAGTTCTGTTCTTTGATCATTAGGCTGTATCACTTAAAGTTCTTTAACCAATTGTAGTTTGTAAAATTTTATCCGCATCATCTGATGTGATAAAAATTTCAGTTTCAGATAAGTTTTTATGAATGTGGTTAACTTCAGTTTGTTTGTTTATGTTTTTTCTGCTATTATTTGTGAGAATTCTTCATTAAGCATTTACTCACCTGCGTCAATTCTATATCTTTGGTCTGTATTATAGAGCTAAAAATTGAAGACAAGGCCTAGCATGTTAGTCCACTTAATTCGCAATCTGTGGGGCGAAGAATCGAAAATGGCCGCTGAATGTTCGTGGTAGCGTCATAATGTGATAGTAAAATACAGTATTCATTTGTCAAGAGAAGCTCAAATATTGGCGATGGGTGTTTATCAAATTTAGATGCAGGTTAGCGTAGACAACCATCCAGTAGCTAACTTTGGACAAAATTCAACAAACAACGACGAAACAAAATTAAATGCATGAGCACACAATTCAACCATAACCTAGGTAACACTTTTGTGAAAATAGAAAGAGGTCACAAATATTTAGTTTATAAAAAATAAAAAAGCTGAAAATTTCCTTTACATATATCTCTCTTGGAATTTTGTGGAATTTCACCGACATACGAAATCTTAACTCGATGTACGAAATAGGATGTTTTTAAAATTATCTTTGGTTGCCATAGTTCAAAGCCCTACTAGCATATATTTTTACGAGTTTCGCTTATATTAATTGGTCTTTTTAATGTTATTGTTTCCTGTGCCAATATAGTTGTGCTTGCAGTCTCAGTAATAGATTCTTACAGTGAATCTTCAGAAGAAAAGGGAAGGGGGACTGGAAACGAATAAAAAGTAACACCTTTTATACTTACTCAGTGTATGTTTGGAATTCTCTCCTGATAATCACGAAGTTTGGACAGAATCATATATTTTGGCGCGTAAGAATTCGTGTATTGTGAAACAAATTAATATTTATTGTGTACACCATAAAAATAAATCCAAAACAAATAGTTTTGTGATCATTGGCATCTGAAATGTCTGGTTTCTGTTGCCACCAGAAGACTGCCAAAACCTGTCCAGCCCTCCCACGGCTATCCTTCGTGTCGATAATTCCAACAAACGTTTTGTAAAAGGCCTACAGTTTAAAGAGGTGCGTGAAGCCACACCTGGTGGTAAGACATTGAAGGTAACAATAAAAACGCCCACGTTTGGACTAGAATTCTAATTCTTAGAAGTGATAAATAAGAGGTTGTCTTGTGAGCTTTCCGCTAATTAGTTTTTGGAAATAAGTTGTTGACCTATTCTTTGAGTTTCCATACTGTGAAGCTTTGTTCCATGGTGGCTCAGAGGATTTATAACATTAAAAAATGGTTTTGATACTAGCTCTGAACAAAGACAGATAGCCCACTGTGTACCTTTTAAAAACCAACAAACCACATTTTTCAGTGAAGCACCTCTAACAAGTTACAATGTGAAAACCCTATGCACAAATGTGAAAGATGTATCACTCGTCTGACTGGTCCTACTGCAGACAAGATAATTCTCCAGAACTGCTTGGTTGTGTCACTTAGCATGACTTGAATTTGAACTTAGCTTCTCAGTTGACAGTTGCTACCACCAGCGAACACGTATCCAAGGTCGTGCGAACATAGTTCTTTTAAGAAGTAGTCAAAATAAAAGTATAAGTAAGACAAAAAATGAAATAAAATACTGCTAGAAGATATGATGACAAAGAACAGGATTTGTTGATGTTCAGTATATTTTTAAAAGCGGTGGTAACCAGTCAATAATTTTACAGTTATTTAGTCTGTTAAAATGTTTAAACAGTTTATAAATTTGTTTGTTGAGGTGTTTTTGATTATCAGGTTTTTGTAACTCCTTAGTCAGAAGATATCAGAATTTGGAACAAATTGAATAAATCAGTCTTTATTTTTACATAAAAGTTTTACAGACATTTGTATAAAAATGCCCTGGAGCCGAGTTTCTCAGCCTGTGGTCTGTGGACCCCTACAAACAATACAGAACTGGTTCGTTGTTAATATTTGATAGGACTTCACCCTTCTTAATCTTGAGATGGGGAAAAAACTGACTATCAATAAAGATATCCTAAAGGTTGAAGTACTTTACTATTTTAGCTATTAAATAATGAGTCCCCTTAGGTGTTATTGTCTTGTATGTATGTGTGTTTTCTTATAACAAAACCACATTGGGCTATCTGCTGAGTCCACGAGGGGAATCGAATGTGAAAGTTTATTAACGTTCATACAGATCATTTTGAGTGTACATGTTTAATTATAACTCATATTTAAAATATAAATAACTCTTTCCTTGTTATTATAGATTCTGAATATAACTATTGAATATATATTGAAATACCCTTTCCTCCAGTGGTACAGCGGCATGTTTGAGGACTTACAATGATATAAACCTGATTTCGATATCTGTGATGGGCAGAGAGCTGATAGTCTTTTGTGCTCAATTACAAACGGATAAACAGAGACATTAAAATATTTTATTTCTATGTACAATGATTCAAGCACAATAAAGATGAATGGATTCAGGGTTAGATGGGCGGAGATCAAGAAGATATAATTTTCTTTCCTTGGTGTAGTAAGAAACATATTGCAGTGATAAAAAGCGTCTACAACTTTGTCTATATAAGAGAGTGCTATTTTTCCCAATGTTCCAAAGGATCCAGTTTTTTTCAGCTAGGCGCTGGTCAGAATGCTAGACCGTGGAGTCTTGATTCTGTTGTTCGCGTCCCATTATCAACCATATACATACACAAACAGAGAATCGCACTTTTTGGTTGGGGTGTATTATAAAAGTAGCGACCTCATCTCTCTATGTGGTCTGAGAAGAGTAGCCCAAGAATAGGTGGTTGATGATGTTGACGCATCTATTTTTCCTCTACCTACCACTTTATAATTGAATACTGTTAATGTAAATAGCCTTTATGTAGCTTTGCACAAAGTTTTCAAAGTTCTAGACAAGTCTCGCTCATGCATAGGTGCGCCATAAAGTATTTTATCAGTAGTGAAATGATGTGAGAAGGTAGACACAAGTCCATGAAGTTGAAAATGTAGTTATGAAATCTCCAAGTTCAGTTACGATACTTACAGAACACAACTTTTCCCTCCTGTTCGGAGGGGCATGCTTAAAGTCATATGACTACATTTGTATATCTGATTGCACTTCCCCAGTGTCACAAAAATTTTTCTTGTGTTTTTCCTTTTAGTTTTCTCTTCAAGAATCGATGTGACTGTTTCCACCATTTTGTAGTGCCAGGGGAGATCAACTGTTGGAAGTTGCTTTTGACAAGACAGCAGCAATGGCGTATTATGAACTGTAATGAAACCTCTCAGTAGTTTAGTCAACTCAGTTAATTGTACTGTTTAGCCCAGACTATTTACTTTAGCAGATCATTGAAAATCTACATTTGAAACAAAATATTTCAAGTATGGCTAACAGCTTGAAATAGTTTGTGGAAAGTGATTTGGAAAATCATTTTGTTTGTTTCTAGATTACAGGGGATGTCACATTTTTAAAAAATAATTTATATGGTATAATGATAGAAATAGAAAAAAAGAAAGAAATGGAGTAAAACCCTCCTTCCCTGAATCCATCATGAAGATAAGGTTTGTAATTATACTCTTAATTCTTGTCGTTTTGTTTGTTTGTTTCTGATATTCGCAGAAAGCTTTACAAGGCTAGCTGTCTTATAGTGTTTTATAGTTTTAACTTATAGACTAAAAAGAAGACACCTAGTTAACACTAACCATCGCCAACTTCTAGGCTACTCTAATCAAAAAACGAGATTTGACCGTCATTTTTATAACGCACCCAGGCCCCAAAGTGCGGAACGCAATTTAGCGGCAACGGAATGTGAATTACTGACACTCGTATCCACTGGCAAGAACGTTAAACCACTAGGCCGTGTCTTTTTACAGTTGAGCTAATAACACGTGTTAATTTGGATGAAATATGAATGTTTTTCTTTAACAGTAATATAATATAAACAGTGACGAATGAAAGTTCATAAAAAAATAATCACAAAGTTCTCAGAAAGTAGGCGTGCTTATCAAACAACTCATAAACTAAATGAACTCATTAAACTACATCATGAGTTGTTAATTCCAGGCTGATCTCACAAGAGGCCAACTGAAGTTGGCATAACAGCAGTGGCTATTATGAGTACATAATGATAAGATCAGGAAGTATCTTCTTCGATACGCCTCTACGGAAGGGTTTGTGGGATAAACGATCCAACTCGGCCTTTCTTACTAATCAATAACGGTCCTACTTTGAGTTTATCTTACGTGTTATGATCAGAGATTAAGATATCCCGTACCTGACCGTGGTGTACGGTGTGAAGATGAAGCAGTGAAAGTTTCTACCATTCTTTCACAAGGTCGAGAACCGGTAATGGCAAGTCAGCGTACCTGAAAACTAGCATGCATTAGGAAGGGCATTGAACTAAATATCAAATGAAGATGAAGCTTGTTGGGATGTGAACGATTTATATATTGTACGATCAAAGCGCACGCATTCACTGTAGCTGATAGAGATAATAATTCTTATTTTCCTGTTTTAGTAGCATATATATACCCTTTCTCTTTTAACTGATGTCCTCTATTGACCAAACTGGTTATAATAAACTCTGTATGAGATATGCTTATAAAGAGCTGATTTCAACGCTATATCACTTTATAAACACGATATAAAGTGACAATAGCTGGGTGTTTATCATTGTTTTCGTGATATCAGTTGTGTATGACAAATGTACTTTTACTTCACTATTCAAACTTTGCTTTCACAAAAGATTAAATAAATAATGATATGAAGAGAATAGCTAACTCAAAAGTGGTGTTTTAAATCATTAAGTTTATATGATTTTATTCTATCTTTGCCAGTAAAACGTAATAGTGATTTTTCTTGATATGATACAGTATTTCAATGACCACTCTGGTACCGATTTACACAGGAATTAACACGTTACTATCGATGGCTAAAAGTAATGAGCTTCTCTTCTCTTGACATGGCCAAGCGTGTTAAGGCGTGCGACTTGTAATCTGAGGGTCGCGGGTTCGCGCCTGAGTCGCGCCAAACATGCTCGCCCTCCCAGCCGTGGGGGCGTTATAATGTGACGGGCAATTCCACTATTCATTGGTAAAAGAGTAGCACAAGAGTTGGCGGTGGGTGGTGATGACTAGCTGCCTTCCCTCTAGTCTTACACTGCAAAATTAGGGACGGCTAGCAGAGATAGCCCTCGAGTAGCTTTGTGCGAAATTCAAAACAAACAAACAAACAAAATCGCTTCTCTAAAATTTACGGAATAATTTGTGTATTAACGCTTACGGTTAAAGATAGTGAGCTTCTTTTGTCTTTAATGGAATGAATCAAACAGTAGAAAAGATGGACACTTTATGTGATATGGTAAATTCAAGTAACTGAAACGGACACTTTATTTGATATTGTAAATTCAAGTATATTTTCGAAACCTTTAGTTCAGAGCTAATGTACTCATGCGGCTGTACATACTGGATTTTCACACTTTCGTGATTTAAGTAAATTAATATTATTAACGTTTTAAGTAGGTATTGTTAAAACTCTGCGATAAAGATGCCCATAGATTTAAAGTGTTAGACGTTTTCATAACATTACTGCTCGTGATGTGCTCGTTCTCTCTTTGGTTTTGTTTGTTTTTTTCGTGGTTTTCAGATCGTGCTAGCTTCTTTCTCTTACATTGAAACTTTGATTGTATATTTTCATCGCATAGTTTGATTTTGAAATAGAAACTAATTATGTTTTTTTTCATTAACACTAGCTACATTACTTAGTAATTAATATAGGTATAAGGGTGTAATTAATGCGCTTTGTGATTCAAGCCTAGAAAATTATATGACGTTTATTTACGTGAACCATTTCAAAACAGTTAGAAAACTTTTAGAATGTTTACGCTCCATGAAACGCTGCCGAACAATGAAGCCATCACCGTGTGAGGCTCAGATGATAGCTCATATAAATCCTGTACACTATTAAAAATGGCTATTTTTCTTTGATTTTTAGATTTGCCTTCGGTACCTGGAGTTAACATTCAGTGTCTCAGCAACAACATTCAAGTTACCATAGCAACTGGAACTAACTTTAATGGGATGATTTATCCTAAGGGACTTTCCAAGAATTCCTCTTGTATGGTGGAGTATTCAACTGTCGAAGGGCATGTTACTTACAATTTGCCATTGCATGCTTGTAACACCATGAATACGGATCTAGTAAGTACCTCCCATCTTACAAAAACTTAATTTCTTGTAACACGATAGATACTATTCTGGTAAGTATCTACTCTCTTGCAAAAACTTGTATTGTATTCTTGTAACATCACTAACGCAAATTTGGTAAGTAATTACTACTTTCTTTTGGTAACATTGTGCAAATGGTATTGGTATCTGTTTTCTTACAAAAACGTACATACTTGACGACTCTTATAGTGTCATATCACCGATGTGTCACCAGAACAAATGTATTTTTCTTTAACTCATAAACTTAGTTTTATTAATAATATTCAATAATATTTTTGCTCGTTTTAACAGCTATTTTTAGACAAACAAAAACTTTGTGGATGCACTTATTAGTTAAAGATACAAATAACATTAAGCTATTTGTGTTAATCTTAAATAATGATATATTGAACTTTTAGAAATTATGAGAATTTAAACTTCGTTAGTTTTTCATGACCACTTTTTTATACGTTTGTTGGCTAAAATAAAGTTTTATAGATACTTGAATTATGACAATACGGAGGTCAATTTAATTTGCATTGAGGTTGTTTGAGACTGATGTTGGCTAATCTGTCAATATTAAAAAAAACAACAACTTCTGACTTCACACTTGCAAACGCTATAGAAAAAAATATCATGTAATTGTTAAAGACGTTCGTTTAAGTTACTGGAAATAATCGAATAATTATTTATTACTTATTTAAGGTGGAAAAGACAGAAACTTAAGATCTGTAGTGTTGTAAGCATAGGTTAAGAGTTTATGACTGCGTTTTATGTGAAACAATTAAACACGTATAACGTGTATATTGTGAAAGGTATAAAAAAAGACCATTTCCAGTGGTATAACATTGGCTTCAAGAGTGTAAAGAGGATCCTGGAAGGTATTGTATCAATATAGAAAAGTCATATCATGGGTGGAGAGCATGTCCCCTTAGTCGTAGATATGATGATCTACGATAAACCAGTGACCTACTCATGCTATTATATCTCTGTCAGAATACCCATGGTTGTAATTCACTGAACGTACATTATAAAACAAATTAGTTTGGACCACTAATGCGAATTATTGTATTTTTAAAATCTATTCAAAATAACCAAAGATTTTACAGAGTGCTGTCACTCCCGTAACTTTCTAGTGTTTTTCATTTTTAAATGCCTTGTCTGTTTCATGTTTGACTACGCAACTGAAAAAAATGCAAATATAGACAGGCTTTAAGTATTATTTAAAGTTGTTAAGTTTAGTATGCATTCATGTTCAGCAGTTATGACCGATACATCAACTAAAACAAAATTCTTAACCTGATATACATTTTGTCATTATATATACTGCAGAAATGGTATAGTTTCGGTTTTAAAATTTAGCTTATTTTTGTTTGTTTCACAGAACGATGGCGTAGAATATTTCAACACTGTCGTTGTCCAACCACATCGAAAGCTGGTGACCAATCAGGGTCGAGGCTATCACGTAAGATGCCGATACCAGATGAAGGAGAAGAGTATTATTTCAAATTTCAATGTTAGGTAAAACTCATCCTACGTTTCTTGATACACAGCTTCAATTTTCGTGTCAACTAAAAAAAATGTAATATTAATTAAACTCTAAGTAACTATTTTGTTTCGTAACACATCACTTAACAACGACTGTAGCCGTGACATGTAAAAACAGATACCCAAGGACGTGTGTTATTGAATCATAAATAACATCAGAGAGTAAACATTTACAGTATGTATGTGTATTCTTTTTTAAAGAGAAGTAATTAGTTATTACGCTTGTATTTATAAATTTAAAAAATCACCTGTGCACTTCGCAATGTACCAGTTCTTAAAAAACATTTGAATCATAGATGTTTGCTTGGCCTTGATTACGTGCGTAGGAGATCCGTCAAACAGAAGATGTGTGCTATTCTGTGTAAGTTTTTTCTGCTGTTTTCTTCAGTGCACCTTGTTAAATTTGAACGTGAACTTACATCCGATCATTCCCAACAAATTACTGTAATCGTGATCACCCGCCTGTGCTCATACCGGTCACTGATGACTTGTACCATGTAACCAATTTTTTAAAAAACTAACCAACCGCCTGTGTGTAATTTCTTTCAGAGGGAGGGGGCGAGAGGGGAGGTAATACTGGGAAGGAAAGTTATTAGCGTCCTTCATGGCGGTGAATATCCTTGAGACGCCGTGAAAGTTCATTCACATTCCTTGAAGAGGTAGTGAAGTCAACCTGAGAGGTTGGCTACGGTCCGGTGACGTTTGCAGTTAGCGAGAGCTACCCAGTCACTTAAGCGCGGCTGGTAGACACATTATCAGTTAGCCCACGCACATCTACCTCACAACAGCAACCATGAGACGACTGTGTTATTGTTGTTCACAATATTAATTTCAACACGCTATAGAAATGGCTCTTTCTGCACATTACACATTTAAGTCATCCGGAAGTGTGGATGCAAAATGTCCGCTTCCCCCTTCTCTAGCTATTGTTTCTTTGCTCTGTTAAACTTGCGTACTAATATAATAATATCTCTGTCCTCGATGGGATTGCGGTATGTTTGCGGACTTACAGCACTAAAATATGGGGTTCAGTCTCTGTAGTGGACATAGCAGATTGATTGCCCAGTGTTGCTTTGCTATAAAACGTACAAATGAATACAAAAGCTGCTGTAAGCTTTACTTTTTATAAGGTTTTACCTTTTAAATGTTTCAGTTACTTTTTTTGATTTTCTACTTAACTGATCACTCAATTCTTTTGCTAATGACCACAGTAACTGCATCAGTAACTTTGTTAGTTGCGTATTTTTAGGCGAAGTCTTTGTATCACTTCGTTAATTCCAACTCCCAGGCCTCTTTTCGGTAATAGTCGGAAGTGAATCCCACCTGATTATTATATTTCCCGTCTTACTTGGTTATTTCAGAACATTAGGTGAGGGAGGCTTTCTGGAGTAACTTGTTTATGTTTAAACATTTCTAACCATGGTTACTCTCTAACTAATTTTAATATCTAGTTTCACATATTTATTGTATTTTTAGTTTAGCACACCTTGAGCAGCTTCCAACTATCTAATTTTGTTTCAACAGGTAAGAGAAACTTCGCTCATCTCTTGCCTTGTCATTTCATGACTACTATATTGGTGCATCTCAACAATTTTTCTTCTATACGTGTTTCAGAACATATTATTGTATTAATTCGGTCAACTCGTTTCAGCATATTGACTGAGGTTTTCATAGTACAGCTTACTTTATTTCATATTATTACTTTTTTTTTACTTCATATTATCTGAGACCTTATTGTTTTGTAACACTTCTACTTTGGTTTGTTGATTATTTTTTAACATTTTCTACTTAAACTCGCTTAATCTGCCTTATTATCATTTTGATGTCAGTGTTTCTTCCTTGTCTATATACCAAATATGGTATTGTGACAGTTTCCTATCTTTGCTTTAGGTTGGAAGTTAACAACTTTTTATTATTACTGTTCTATTTCGTTTCAGGTTATCAATTACGACATTCATGTTTCTGCCTTACCACTATTTCAGATTATTAAATGTAAGTTTACATTGTTTATGCTATTCTTGTTTCAGGTAACTAGACTTCTTTGTCTAATTTTTCCGTTGTTTTGTTTTCAGTATGTTGGGTACAACCCCCATGTACGCTACTGCCCCGATGCCGGTCTGTACCATGAAAATTTTCCGAGGAGATTTTGATCATGCAATTGTTGCTGAAAATGTTAAGATTGGCGACCGTCTCACACTGATCATCAACATCGATCTACAAGGTAAACTTTAAGTGTAGACTATATTTTACTTTATTATGTATGTTTAGACTTTTTATTTCACGTAGAAAGTAAATATCCTATTCATTTAATCTTTGTAGTTGTTGTGTGTTTTTTTTTATATATAAGGCCAGGTGGAAATACAAAAATACTTTGCCATCATTTAGACATACAAGTTAAACCACATTTCCACATAAAAAAAACTCTAAAAACAAGAAAGGTTAACATTAAAAAATAAAATTTTATTATCTTTATACATGCTTAAAACCTAGATACAAATCGCGAATCAGCGTTGATGTTTTCTCTTAACGGGCGATAAACCGTTGTACACGTTCTCTCTTTTTCTGAGACGGGAGGAGGTTACGAAACGTTTAATATTTTGTTATCAAGACGGCGTAAGCCAATCACGACCTACGGAATGGCGGTATCTCGTGATCAAGTAATCCTTTACAGCGCTTTTAAGAAGTACTTCTTATTCCAGATATCTACGGTATGAAGGTGACGAACTGCTTGGTTCGTGATGGGTTAAATTGGGGAGAACAACCTTTAATCAACAACGATGGGTAAGTACCTGCATTTTTCTTTTCGCGAACCCCAGTGCATTCTGGCCAAAATACTATTTACGATTAATCATTACGTATTGAATCAGTTAGCTTATCAACTAACACTATTTTAATATATTGTCATGGCTCGAGGATGTCTTACTTTAAGGTTTGTGTAGTAATGAATATACTTATAAGAATATGCATTTCAAACCATACAAAATTCTGGTTGAAGGACTCAACAGTATTCAGGTAAGATATTTTATGAGACGAATATCTTTGTTCTTTATTTAATAACAATGGTCTCGTAAAATTCTGAAGAAGAGAAATGAAATTATATTAGAGTTTTTCTTTGCTCTGCGTAACTTACAATCAAGTGTAGCGTCTGGTAGAGTTGATGTACATATTTTTTAAACGTGTTTTTTTAGATATGTACTAGGGCATTTCAAGAGCAATGGAAATTATCAGCATTGAAATTTATAGGGTTTACAGTATTTTGATAATGTTGTTTTTCTTTTAACAACAGCGACAAAAAGACTTAATTCGATTGCAGTTTAAAGCTATGTAATGAGTTTCAAAGCTTAACGTATGTTGTGCTAGTTGAAATAAGAACAGAGTAATAAAGTGTATGGGACGACTGCAAAATTTCAGGAAGTCTAACGGTGAGATTCTGTACTGTTTATAAAATCAAAAGTATAAATAGTAAGGCTTAGTATTCGTACTGCAGTTTGGTAATGAATTTTTAAGTAACTAACTCTTTTATTGAAGAAAAAAGATTTGAAAGATTATTTATTTATTTTTCATGTGGCTTATTTATTTTGTGATTATTGTAGATGTCCAGTGGACACCGAGATAATGGGGCCTTTCGACTACACCGAAAACAAAACCCGAGCAGTTGTGAATTTTCAAGCTCATAAGTTTCCCTACACATCCTCTGTTTATTATCAGTGTAATATCAAGCTGTGCTTGAAGAGGGACGGAGGCTGTGATGATGTGGTAGGTTAGGTGTAGAATTTTCAGTTACATACAAACTAAACGAAATCTGCCTTGTAACACATGGCTTACACATAGGACAAACGCTTTATAGAATGTAACAGAATGTAGTTTTCTTTAACAACACACTTACATGTTAAAACTCTGTACAGCATTTAAATTACCATATTCCCAGTGCTCTATTAGCAAGAATACAGTGCAGTAATGTATTTCTATTTGATATCATTATTCAACACGTTTAAAACAGATTGTTTTAAATTTAGTGTAACTAAAACATTATACATTTTAGCAATATGCAGATAATATACATTGGTTTAACGTGGCTTAACTGTTGTTTTCGTTCACGAACAATTAGTAAAGTAGAATGCAACAATTTGAGTGGAATTTTGTAACTTTAAGACTCGTGTGTGAATCACGTTTAAACATCACAATTTTGTACTTTGTTTTCGCCATTCTCTAGCCCCCGCAGTGTCACCCCAGTGGAAAGAATATCTTGAAACGCCGAAGGAAGAGAGAAAGTGAAGTGGAAGAAAATGGTGATCTTAGAAACTTGAGGCAAGAGGAGCAGGACGTACGTGATTTAAGTATAGAGGTATTTTCTGGTCTGCATGTGAACGAAGCAGAAAACTTGAACACTGATGACAGTAAGTTATAACCATTGATAAAAAAAATTACTGAGAGGATATCTGAACCGAATAATGTATATTTTTTGTTAATTTATTTAAAAACTATAGAAGAACCAGAATATTTGAAAATATAAAATGGCGGAAAAATAATGAATGTTTATCTGTACTTAAGAAGCTAGTTATTTAGAATTATTTTATCTTTCTTCACAAGTAGGCTCGGCATAGCCAGGCTGGTTAAAGCGTGCGACTCGTAATCCGAGGGTCGCGGGTTCTCATCCCCGTCGCACAAAACATGCTCTCTCTTTCAGCCGTGGGGGCATTATAATGTGACGGTCAATCCCACTATTCGTTGGTAAAAGAGTAGCCCAAGAGTTGGCGGTGGGTGGTGATGACTAGCTGCCTTCCATCTTGTCTTACTTTGCTAAATTAGGGACGGATAGCGCATATAACCCTCGAGTAATTTTGCGCGAAATTAAAAACAAACAAACAAACAATCTTCACAAGTAAACCCTGAAACGTCGGGTCTTCCAGTATAATTAAAAAGCCTCAGGAATAAAGAATCGCTTTTCATTTTAGGTGCTTCCAACAGTGATGAGCATGGTGTAGCTAGCATGCCTAGAACTGTAAAATCGCGGCAGTTAAACTCTGTTCCAAATTTTGGGTCTGTTGGTGGGATATAAAAGCTACTCTACCATCCAAATAGACATCAATAACTCAAAATCTGCAGCAGGTACCTTTGACCAGCTAGTCTCTTCACCCCAATTCACCAGTTGAGGGATGACTAGGTTGGTGTAATAGTTTGGAACAAACAAGTGAAAGAAACCAGTAGGTGAGCTAAAAGGAAAAATAACAACAAAAAACACACGTTTCGGGGAAACTTTATCTAAAAGTGTGGTCTATTTTTGTTGTTCTAATGCTTAGAACCTCACATTTATTAACACAGTCTAATATAGTTCCATGGATGAGAGAATGGCCTTATTGTATTCATAAATATTCTCACTTTAATTGAGTCCTGAAACTATGAATGTTATCTTTTTTAAATATATGTAAAGGGGAAAATGATTGCTCTTTTAATATGTTGAAAATATTAAGAAATCATTGTTATTTGGATCAGTTTTTGTATTTCCACTTTATATGGTAAAGAGATATTGTTTTAGTTAGCACATATGTATGAGTGTCGTTAATGTCAAACATTCCAATTCGTACTCTTTCATGTTTATCCTTGTTGATCTGAGTTTGTGTTAAAGTCACTAGCAGATTACGTTTCTAATGATAACTTCTATTTTCAAATAAAAGATGTGAGATATTTATTGAAAATATTTTGGGAATACGAGTATAATATAAACTTTCAGTGTAACTAAACCATCCCAGTAAATATCTATCTTACTGTGTGAGATATGACGGTGAGGTTTCGCACTTGGTTTGAAAAATGTAAATTTCAGAAAATATTTTTATCTTGAATATGTATAATTCGTACAACTAACATTATTAAAGTTACAACATGATATATTTTCACGTAGAAACTGTAGAAATGTCCTTTAAAGCCCCTTAAACGAGAAATAATATTAACGTGTTCAAAATTCGTTCACACTTTTTATGTTGCATATTACTTCCACAACTCTATTAATTTGTCAACAGATTTTGTGTCTCAGTATTATTGGTTCTAAAGAGATAACTTAAATGGCATTTGAACTTCAAAATCCATTGCTTAAAAAGCCACGTTCTTGATTAAAAAAATTCACACAATTAACATTTTAATCATGTGATCTTTCTTTACTGAACAGAGCCTGGAGTAAAAGCGCAGCCTTCAGTTGCTGAGGGTGAGTTTTGTGTTTCTACTAGAAAGTTTGCAATTGGTATTGCCATTGCCGGAGTTTTGTTAATGTTAGCGGTGATGCTGCTCGTGGCCTGTATCCTTCACCGCCGCCGCAGGAGAAAAGGGGCCAGCACAGCTGGCAGTTCTATCTATTCTGGACCGTATTCTAACGCTGCATACAGCAGAGACTGAATCTCTACGAATGTGAACGAACATGGGAAGAGGTCAAAGCATCTTTCAACCCAAGCAGTTAGACTGACCCGTGATATTTATGGACAGATGTAATCTCGGTTCTCAGAAGTTGTTAATAATTTACAATAACTTGAAAAATAATCGGCAAAAAGCTAAAATAAGTATCTTGGAATTAATTCGTAGCGAAAATTACTTTAAACTGTTGAATGTTGAATTTCATAATTATCTTAAAATCAATACTCATTTTTTTATATTTTTATACCAGAAAAATGAATGCATGTACTTCACGTAGCATAGGTTTTAAAATATTCAACCGTATTTTTATAATTGTTCGGGGTACAGGTTTCCGTGGTGTTACTTTTCTTGTTCGTAGTGCAAGTTTCCATGGCGTGTTGTTACTATTCGTGGTACGAATTTGGGAATATTCTACGGTGTTTTTTGTCATTTTTCATGGTATAGATTTCCACGGCGATACGACGATGTTATAGTTCATGTTATAACTATAGATCTTTTCGGTTTCCTTGACTTTTTTTATAATTTGAGTTTAATGTTATTTTAACTTTTCAGTGTATATAGTATGAATAATTCTCTGAATTATAACGACAAACCTTCAAGGCAACCAAAAGATGAAGCTAAACTGTTTTTAGCTTTACACTCTATCTAACCATACTTCGTGAATATTGGGAATAACCTATTTTACAAAAGGTAAAGTTACTTCAGTCATAATAACTTAAGATAAGAAGCAGTGCCAAAGTTATTTTAATTAATAATTACTCTTTCAATAAGTTAGCCTAAGATATTGTGTTTATCAAATACGTTTTCATGGTTTATGGCGTCCTGAATGTTCATGTGAATTCTTGATAAATATTATCACTCATAGCCATATTATTACAATTAATAAGATCTGATTGGAAAGATTTTTTTAACTGTTAAAAACGCCAATTTAAGATGAAGAGTTTTTAACTGTTCGTTTCCTACCTTTGAGTATTGGCTGAAATTTTGAAATTAAAAAATAATTCACGACCGGAATTTGACACAAAAGCTGAAAAGAATCGTATTAAGTGGTTTTATAATATTCTGTTTCTGTGCTTCATATTTCATAAAGAGGAAACTTAAATGAAAAAATCGTGTCCTTTTAGATGCAATTTGTAGTTATATACGAATAAAAAAATCGAATATAATTTGGAATGATAAACAGCTATTGTAACAGCGACTAAATATTAGTAGATAATTTACACGGGGTTAATCTTTGACCATATAAAGGATAATTTTTTAACAGTTTTAAAGAACAAATTGTGTTCAGTTGTCATTAAGTGTGCACCACATTTAATTCAACATTTTAATACAGCTCTCTCTAACTTCAGCTTTAAAAACTTCTAAGTTAGCTTATAGTGTGTGACGAGCAGTTTTTTACTTAACATTAACTCTTTGTAAACCGTAGTATTTTCTGTTGAAAGTTTAATGCGAAATATAACTACCACACAGTGATGGAAAAGTAAGGTATAACTGAGATATTAATAAAGCATAAACTGTTATAATGTCATAGCCGCTCCTTAAAATATATTCATCTTAAAAAGTAAAAATAAACTTGAAAACAAATGTTAGAAGTAGGAAATTATGTGTTACGTTTTTTGCTGAATGTCTACAAGAAAATATATGGTTCTTTAACCATTATCTTAAATCATGTAACAATAATTTATTTCAGTCCTATCCGTTTTTTTAATAATAATTTGTGAAGGCTAACAATGTATTCGACAGTAAGTACCATTTTGTTGTTTGTATATTGAAATGAGAACCTGCAAAACTTGGAAATCTTTATTTTCAATGTGTATCCAGATATACTTCTACGTCACGAGTAATGTTTCTTCTCATATAATGTTTATTACATTTTTAGGCTTCACGTTGTATTAGAGAATTGTTTTTTTTTAGTTTTAAGACTTTTGGAAATCCCCATGAGACAATAGGCAAATAAAACGTAACTAAAAGTAAATGAGACATGAGGTTTGTGATTGTATATATACATGTATAGCAGTCGGCCCAAACAGGCAGCTACATAGAGGTGAAGGGGTCAGTGAAAAAGCTTACTCAATGAGTTACTCAAACATTAAGCTGTGATTTTTAGTCTTAAGGATTGGTGTAGGCTTTGTTTATATTTTAAAGAAAGAATCTCTTCTGCCAACTCTTACAGCTCTTGCTGCAAAGTGACTGCAAAGTACCAGGAGGTGGTACGGAGATTTTCTTTAAACTCTATTTCTAGACTTTTTATAATAAATTTAAAGACAGAGTTTAATTTAACGTACGAAATTAGAATGCCCGGTGCTTCTTGTTTCTGTCTTTTGTTTCCATAACTATGGTGCTACGTGTAGTTGTACACAACTTTGGATGTAGGCTCATTATGATATGTGTAACATTTCAAATAAACTTTTACATTTGATTCGTTTCTCTGTTGCGTTTCAAGTGCCGTAAATTGCAATGTTTAAAGGACTAAAATTGACGAAGTGTTTAAAGTATACTTAGAATATAATAATTAATTCTTAAAAAACGCGTAAGTTTTTTTTTTGCAAACTCCTAAAACAGCATGTAACTAAAATATCTCTATAAGTAACCAACTTTTAATGAAGTTTATTCTACTGTAACTGACAAATTATAAATGATATACTTATAAACTTACATCATCGTAAAAGTAGAAAACAAAACATTGGTGAAGACTATTGTTTTTTGCAAATTAATTTACCTATTTTACCTATGAAAGAGCTGATGTCCATGCTACACCAGTCATAATGCACTGGCGAAATGTCTAAAAATCATATTGAACCCTAAGTTGCAATTATAATTCAAGCAGTTGTGACGTTAGATTAAAATAAATGTTGTGGATGCAATCACGATTGAACTGGTATTGATGTTAGATCGATTAGAACGAGAAGTCCTCCAAAACTTTAGAATTCAATCAAAATGTTACAATAAAACAGCGAAACAAATAGAGTGTAAAAGTGAGATACTTTGTTATTTTCATTGTAACCAGTTTCATTCTCTTAGACTGTTAAGCGATCGACAGATCTAAATATAATTTATCAGATCTCAGTCAACAAAAGTCATAAGAAAAACATTGAAAACATTAATTTTTCTTCTAAATATGCAGAATGTTTTGGAAGTCATTAATAGGTTGACATATTCTATCTTCATGAACATTAAATCAAAATTTTGGAGATTGCCTTACTTTTATCGAAGCAAGACACCAAATCCTAATTTCATGCACAATTTGATAATTTTATCTTGTCAAGTGCCACCAAAACATTGCAATGTGTATGACGACTTGCAGTTTTAGGGTTAACTCCAAAATAATACCGATCAAAACCCAGGGGCGGATTTAATCATTAACTGAAGCTGATCGGGTCCCTATGTAATTTTGATATGAACAAAGCCCGCCATGCCCCATATGTTTCTAGCTAACAAGGCACTTAGCTTAATAACACCCCTTGTGAAAATGTAAATTTATGATGTTCACTGAAATGTTGAATAAGATTTTTATAAAATTTCTTTTGTATTCTTAAATTAGTTATTTTAAGGGAAAACGTGAAACATTTTCTCTTGCTGTTTTAAATTAGATTTAATCACATGTCAGGTAGCACTGACAGATTTTATTATCAACTTTTGCAAACGTTTAGCATGTTTAAGTCGAGAGAATCATTGATGTTTCAACTATCCACTCAGGATTAATGAACGACTGCTGGAATATTCACAATGTGAATAGTGGCTTGTTACATTTGGAAGTCGATGTGCCGTAGAGTAATATGTTTAGGACTTGTACATTCAGTTCACAGTTTCCGACCGTCCAATAGCGCAATGCCACCATGGATGTGCTGACAGCCGGATGATATAATAATTTTTCGGGATAATAATATTCGTGGTGTGAGACTATTATATACAGAATCGTCAGTGTTCTTTGTGAACTAATAAAAAACTTATTATTTGGGACGGTAACAGACCTGAAACACAATCTAGAGCACTACCCTAGTGAAGCGTGAGATTATAAAAGAACCTTTTGATCCCCCAAAAAGCGTTACAATGAAGCTCGACAAGTAATCTGATACCATTAACTAAGAAGGCTAACAACGCCAAAGCTCATAAACTTTTATTCAGATTCTGAAATCAACTTCTATTTTTAGAAGAAGGCTTCGGTGAATTACTTTGTTTTATATTGTAGTTCAGATCCTGATAAAATGCTGGATAAGTCCAGTAATTGAGTAATGGTTTAGTTTGTGCTAACAAATCTTCCTTTAATTTATATATGCTTTTAAACTTCTACATTTTATTCATACACGTTTTCTGATCATACAGTGATCTCTTCTAAATGGACATCCAGAAGTATTGGATAAACTGAATAAATAAATCAGGCTAAGCACATACTATTTCCATGTGCACAGGTTGAGTGCTGTAACTATTGACCATAACTTTGTGTTGATTTTGATTATTATCTTTAGTATTACAATTACTCATGTTTTGAAAATATTATTAAAGAAAATTTAGTAGCCCATGAGGCAATAAATCGGTGACAAACAATATTTTATGTGGACAACCGACTATTGAAATGGATAACGGACGAGAATTAATGTTGAAATGTCAAAATGTCACTGCTACTATCCGTTTGAACAGCATTTGTTTATATATAAACCTTGTTTGTGAACTATTTATTACTTGCTATATAAGCACTTCAGAAGCAATAAATTTTAAGTAAATAATCCAACCAATCCAAGATGGCGCCACAATAGTATTTATTATTTGTCTATGCTCGAGAAAAAAGCAGTTTGCCATTCATTGTACTATAATTTAAAAACAAATCATGGTTTGTTATCAACCTCTCTACTTTTATGCACAAAAGACTACAATGAACCTTCATATTTTTTGCCACAGAGTTTAATAGAGACATGAAACACGATTTATTATGTCAACATTAATTTCTCCCAGTATTCACTCTAAACACCACTGAAAACAAATTATTTACGTTACGTACAATCAACTCTTATCAAGAAATAACATAAAAAGAACAAAAAGCGTTAGATGTCGTTGTGAGTTTTACTCGGAAAGTTCTTTGTTTGGATATTTATCTGGCTTGGTTTATTCCGAATTTCATACAAAGATAGTCGTAGACTATCTCCGCTAGTCGTCCATACTTTAGCAGTGATAGACTAGAGGCAATGCAGCTGTTAACTATCGGGATACTCTTTTACCAATAAGTTGTGGGATTGACACATTATGACGTCTCCATGGTTGAAAGGACAAACATTTTTGGTGATAGCGATTCTGACCCAACAAATGTAGCTCGCCATACTCTGAGGTCGTAGATAAGCTATAAGAATGATGATCTAGTTAGCTATTATTCGACCAGATAGGTGTAACCCAAGAGGCGAAAATAGCCGTTCTGTTTACTAAATTACATTCCTTTTCCTAATGTCTATCAGTTCAAAATTAGGAACGGCAGTGTACATATGTATCTTATTGCGAAAATTTCAAAACAAAATTTTCTTTGTAACACTGTGTTAGAGTCTCACTTTCTTTTTACTACAAAATATTTCAGTAATGATATATTACTATGATTGGTAGAAAATAAATAATGAGTTAAATGTTAGATTAAATCCGAAGACTTACTGCTGTCCCAGTAGGGGACATAAATTAAAGGTATAAATGCTATATTTTGTTTTTAATTTATCCATTACGAAATATTTTTCATAAAACCATAATTACGTTGACGATATATGTAACAGATATCTGTGACTTGCGAAATTCATTTAGTAAACTGTTTATTAGTATCATTACTGTAATAATAATAATTTATGTCTCTGATTTGTCAGCATTTAATAATAACGAAAATCACACATATAAAAGAATAATCATACTCTGTGCTGTAGATCAGTAGGTGCGTTATAAGTGTAATGGTCAAATACCACTATTCGATTAGAGTAGTACAAAACTTAGCGGTGAGTATTTTGACTAGCTGCCTTTAATTTAGTATTTATATGTTCAGAATTAGGGATAGCTAGCGCAGCTAGCAAATGTATAACCTTACATGAATATTTGAAACAGAGCAAAGCAGATGTTAAGTGAAAACAATTGCCACAATATTGTTTAAATCCATTCGCATAAGAAAGGATTAAACAATTAAGAATTTGGCACTTACTTAAGTGAAGTTAAATGACACAAAAGAACGAATAAAACTGCGAAAGAGCATTTCTAAACATTTCCCATAATGCTTTAACCCTTGTGTCTTTAAAATGAAAACGAAAATAAATATACACATATAAAAATATAGTAGTTTTATCGCTCTTACATGAATAAAACAGGAGCTTTTAATAACTAGAGAGGAAACGCTGTGTAAAGTTTGAAGCCTTTTACGGTTAAAATGCGATGGTTAGTTTAGTTTATATCAATGATTAGAAAACTGTGAACTTTATAATTACGGAAAGCATATTTGTTGACCTGAACGACACCTTATGCACATAATGAGCTAAAGGTTAGCTCGACTCGTAATCCGAGGGTCGCGGGTTTGAATTACCGTCACACCAAACATGCTCGCCCTTTTATCCGTGCGGGTGTTACGATGTGACAGTCAATTCCACTATTTGTTGGTAAAAGAGTAGCCCAAGAGTTGGTGGTAGATGGTGATGACTAGCTGCCTTCCCTCTAGTTTTACACTGATAAATTAGGGACGGCTAGCGCAGATAGTTCTCGTTTAGCTTTGCGCGAACTTCTAAACAAACCAAAGGTTAGCTCAAAGATCCATATGATTCATACGTAATTGTTCCTAATTTTGAATTGCGAATTAAAGAAAAAATGATTAGTAGGAAGTACTCGTCGCATGAAGTAATAACTACTTTTGCCGAATCACACACATACACCAACATCTGAAAGTGTTACTACTATCATTTCCTAAAAGTAAAGATTGTTTTACAAAAAATAATTTGCCATTATCAGTCTTGGTGGAGTTGTCAAAATATTTTGGATGGAATCCTACATCATTATCCCTTAAATCAAGTTTGACCAATTTTTTCCCAAGCTCTTGTTTTTTGTTTGTTTGTTTTTGAATTTCGCACAAAACTACTCGAGGGCTATCTGTGCTAGCCGTCCCTAATTTAGCAGTGTAAGACTAGAGGGAAGGCAGATAGTCATCACCACCCACCGCCAACCCTTGGTCTACTCTTTTACCAACGAATATTGGGATTGGCCGTTACATTATAACGCCCCAACGGCTGAAAGGGCGAGCATGTTTGGCGCGACGGGGATGCGAACCCGGGACCCTCAGATTACGAGTCGTGTGTTAAATGAAAGTGTAAGAGACAAGAAACCATAACTTTCAAAAATTCTGAAGAAGAACGGGAATACTCTCTGTCTTTCACTGTATGACAGCAGCTGATAAACAATTGATTATTTAATGATGAATTAACTTCTGTTATATGGTGAAAAATGAGCATTGCCTATTATTACTCCTACAGAACTACTTTGCATCCACTACAAAGCGACAACAGTACCGCAGTACACTTCTTGATTATCGCTGCCTTAAAACATATGTGCCAAACTAGATGGCTGTAATTAGCTTCATACAAAAAGCAAACAAGTTAGCATATGTTGTCATGCGTACAACGTAAACATGTGAGCTTATGAACAAAAATATACCAATAATTTACCTTTTAAACTGACAAACAATGAACTTTAATATACATCCTGGCTGAGAATTTGTTGTTGTTGTTGTTTTTGAATTAAGCACAAAGCTACACAATGGGCTATCTGTGCTCTGCCCACCACGGGTATCGAAACCCGGATTTTAGCGTGTAAGTCCGCAGACATACCGCTGAGCCACTGGGGGCCTGGCTGAGAACAATAATTATATTCGGTATTTTAGTTTTCTTTATTTTTTATTTGTAGATTTTTTTTACGTGTAGATGTTCCACTATTTAACTTTTGGAACATTTCTAGTTAACTGGAGGTAAAACTTTAAGAAAGTTTCATTGCCAATTTATTGTTTAAAACTGACATTTTAAGCAACTTTAAAAAATATATTTTATTCAGTGCCAACAACTACACAAGGTTAATTGGAATAACTGTTCACAAGACACTTTGAGCTAAGCTAGAGATCTCTTGTTATACGTCTATATTTATTATTAATTAATTTACATGCTAAGTGAATTGAGACCAGTGTCAAAGCGCAGTTTCTTCTTCCTCCGATTGTAGATTTCCGTAGCATTAATGTTTGTCAGGTATCGTTGTGCCGTTCGTCTACCTGTCGGCAGTAACCACTTTTACTTTATAACATTTGATTAACATTAGTGCATCTCTTTCATTACTATTAACACTAGGTATCTAATTTAAATAGTATGGTTTTGATATTACTTCTGCTACTGGTTGAATTTAGGACCAGTCTCGGACAAGCTTTGCTACTGTCTTAAGTTTCTTCTAGTTATAATTTCCAATTCAATTTAATTTAAACAGCATCCGCCATTCCAACACGTTGTCGAATTAACTGCACTTCCATATTTCTGTCTTTTTGTCATTTGATAACTGTGACCTCTGTTTCATCTTTTCTAAGTTTCCGTGTTGCTTCATCGACGACATCCTTCGGAGATCTTACCAGTTGAGCCAAAAGAAGCGCCTTGCCAGCTAGGTGGTACACGTTATTATACTCACGTGATCTGATAGGTTACTTACAGTTCACTCTTCAAGTATTTCATAGACTTTACCCTTGTTCTTCGGACAAACCACCCTGTTTCCAGTTTGGTGATGTGGTCCAGGTATTTATCTGGAGTATGATTCTATCATGACCTTCACTGTTCCTCGTAAACAAACAAATGTATTTGTTCACTTTCTGCTCTGAATGTGACTAACCGTGTAGTTTGTGGTTATGACTATTTAAACACTAAATATCCATCTCTCCACACGGCAGTCACGGCGTTGGTAAGTGTTAATCCCTCTTGCATATCCTTTCCATGATTTCTGCTGTGTAAAACAGTTGTGATCTTTCTATCCAAATCCTGTTGCCAATCTTAACTGTTGTTAACTTAACATCGTATACATAGATCTATTCTTTAGTACTGATGTTCTCATAACCGGTCATCATATTTTTTTGGCCTCACAGACCTCACAGACTCATGAGTTGACCAATTTCAGTCTGTGCTACTACGTTGTTTAAGGCTGTGGTAACCCTGAGTAAAACTTGTCTGTTCAGAATCCTTGATTTTTATTGTACTAAAGAATCAACTCTTTACGCAAGGCTGAAGTTTAGAGTATTTGTGATAAGTTTAGCAAATTGTTTTACAGATTTAAGAAAAGTTCAGAAAATTGTATATCGGATTTGAGATAATAAAAATAGCTTAAACTTGTACACTCTAATGCGTCAATTGTCAATGAGTGTCAGTTTTTGTTTCCCTCTCAGAGTTTACAGTTTCTAAGAGCTAATTATTTATGAGTGACATGTACGTCGGTAATTTGTTTCTTTAGTGTATCTTTACAGCAAAATTTTTATTTATGTTTAAACTTATTTCGCTTTTTATTCTTTTTGTTGTTGTAGAATAAACCAATCTGCTTTAAACAATAGATACTTGTGTTAGGTAAGTAGGATTTCAGGCAATATAAACATATTTTCCTTACAAGAAGAACTTTCATGTTTCCAGTAGAACTCATCTACTGATTAATTAAAAAAAATATTCTAAATTAATAATTAACATATAACACAATTTAACAATAAAGGACAGGAAGGAACCTTTTGATTCATTTAAGTTGTCACAACGGCTAAATAAAACTAAACCGTTAAAAATTCAAAAGCTATCCTTACTATTTATATGTTTATCAAGCTTTTCCTTAAGCTCCTTTGTATTAACTGAGTCTACCACATTCAAAAGCAGACTATTCCATAAGTCAGCCACCTGTAAGAAAAATCAAAGCTGTCATAACTGGAGACAACTTCTTCCCTGCCAAAATTTATATTTGTGTTTTTGGTCTCACAATTTTCACCATTAAATGTATAATAAAATGATACACCAACATTATCAATTCTCTTACCATTCGTGAACACCTTAGCCAGATCCCCTTTAACTTTATCTGTTTCAAGAGAACACAAATCCACAAGTTCAGAAATTTTAAACTATCCTCAAATGATATTTTTTTCCATTCCAGGCATCATCCTAGTAGCCCTCATCTGATTTTTGTCAACAACTTATTGTTCCTTCTGATAAGCAGAACACCAAGATATTTTTCTTTCATGACACTGTTAATTTTTTCACCAACAAATTATAGTTGCAGTGCAGTTCAAATTGTGATATCTCACGTGTATTACCTTACATTTGTTATACTTAAAACCATTTGTCGTTTATTCGCTAAACTCACCTGCTAATCCATTTCTTTATAAAGCAGGAGCAACATTCTCAGAGCTTGAAACACCTAAAACCGTAAGGAAATATAAACATTCTATTGTATAGCAGTAGCAACATTTTCAGAGCTAGAAACACCTACAACTGTAAGGAAATTTAAACAGTATTTTGAAAATTCTTCATCTATACTAACGATTCCCACCCAGGGGTGCGAGATAGCGTTTCAGGTGGTGCGACATAACATTTTTTTCCCCAAATGTTTCGTTTTTGTTTATATATCATTAAAAACTAATTATAGAAATTTGTTTTGGCTACCTTCACCTTTATTCTTAAATAAATAATTACTGTGAGGGGTGCGAGAACATATTAATTTTTTTTAAGGGTGCAGGGCATAAGAAACGTTGGGAACCACTGATCTATACCATTGATGATAATCAAAAAGAATAAAAATCTTTAGACTGAACCTTAAAGTACACAGTTTACAATATTAATCCAGTTTGACTGAACTATATCTATACCATTGTTCTGCTTTTTTTCCCCCATTTAGTTACTTCTATATTCAATGAACCAAACTACCCACATTCTACAAACACCTACAGAGATAACTTTTTAACAAGCCTTTTACGTGGCATCCTGTCAAAAATTAGTTTGAACGCATGATACTACAGGCAAATAATGTTCTTCTAGGCCTGTTATTTTGTTCTTGTACCTATGCGTGACTCATTCTTTTCAACTTCCATCAAATCTCTACAAAGATCAAACTAAATTATTTACAAGCTTATCATATACATAATATATGATTCGGCGCATAAAAATTCACTATTAAAATTATTATTTTAGGCATCTACAGGCCTCGGCCAAAATTAACAATAAAGGTCACGATAAGAGAAGTTCACTGTTGTTCCTATATTAAGAGAAGTAGCATCCTATTGACAAAAGCTCATCTCTTCAAGTTACCTTTACCTTTACGAGCTGTGTAATCAATTCTACTGAAAATTATATTATTGTCTTTTCCATCATACAGAAAAAAAACGTACTAAATATGTAATAACATAAACATAAAAAATCAAATTAAAATATCTGCTCAGAAGGGCGATACAATTTTAAAGTAGAATAACTCACGCAAAAGATTACTATTACATATTCATGCGCTATCTCATCTTTAACTCTGCATAAATATTCTGTTAGAACGTCAGTCAGTGTAGTGATCTTCTTTCCTAAGCCACCCCTAGTTCGAGATTATAATAAGTGTTTTCTTGAACAAACATTCCAGACACTGGCGAGAGTGTTGACCCCAGTGTTCTCATAACCCTCGTAAATAGTTGGAGCGCTGTACCCTTCAAAGGTTAGAACGTCTATTCAGATCGTGACCGGTTTTTAGAGTGCTTCCCATCTACATTATCAAACAATAAGTCCATTATATAACACCGAATAATAATTTGGGTAGGATGCCATAATATTACTCACAAGTAACTTAAGTTATTAAACCACAAGTTAAAAAACAGCACCACACACATTACGTTCAAAATGTGTCAGAAGTTGTTTAACACAAACATTACTTTTCTGAATAAGATACTCCTGTATTTATAACTAATAACCACCACTCAAGGGAATAAGATACTCCTGTATTTATAACTAATAACCACCACTCAAGGCTATAACTTAAAAACAAACTTTACTAATGTAATACAGTAAAATATTTGAAATTATTTATATAATGCATCTAAAATCCAAACTTATTGTTTACGATAGAAACTATTTATTACACTGTAAAAAATTATTGGTTTCATACATTTTGCACAAAACAACAAGATGGATAGTTGTTTGCGCTTGTTGCTTCAAGTTTAGAACTGATATATAAGAGGGAAGGCGGCTAGTCAGCATCACCTAATCGCCAACTCTTATGCTGTTTAAATCGAATAGTGAGATTTTACGTAATCTTATAACGCCCTCAGGTATGAACAAGCAAGAATATTTGGTGGGGTTTCAAACGGACGACCCTCAGCTTGTGAAGCGAGCTTCCTAACCACCAGGCCTCATAAAGAAAGAAAGAAAAAAAAACACATTATAAGATAGGTTCTAGAATTTAGGTTGGTTTTCAATAAACAAATTTGGCATTTCTCCTTGTATTATTTTCTTTTATTCAGCACTGAAAAGCTTATATGTTTAGGTGGCGTTCTTCATTTGGGTAATAGTTAAAGAGAACAAATAAAAAATAGGTGCCATGAAATGTTCGTTTTGAATTTCGCGCAAAGCTACTCGAGGGCTATCTGTGCTAGCCGTCCCTAATTTAGCAGTGTAAGACTAGAGGGAAGGCATGACCACCCACTGCCAACTCTTGGGCCACTCTTTTACAACGAATAGTGGGATTGACCGTCACATTATAACGCCCCACGACTAAAAGGGCGAGCATGTTTGGCGCCACCGCTGCATGAAATGATACGCTTGATGTAAGGTAAGAAAAACAAATGTGAAGTATTTAATGTCGATCGAAATCTCAGTTAATCTTCGGATACAATATTTTACATTTTCTTGAAATGATTAAGACAAGTAGAGTAAAAATTAAAATGCAAGCGCATATTGGCATAAAATGTTCAATACTATATGAGGATATCAGATAGGATGACTTGAAAATAAATCCAGATGTTGTTTGTGGTGTTGCAGGCTAGATTGAAAACGTGGTACATGCAGAAAACAAATGAAAACTCGCTATTACATAAAAATAAGAATAGCTTTATTTAGCTCAGATCACTGAAACAAATCAAAAAGTGAAAACCAAAAGTATCAATTCAGTCAGTGAGATAAATGTGTACGCGATCACGTTGTTGACCTATCACGAACTGTACTTCGTGAGAGATATAATCGTAATTGGTAATTTTTCAATTGCAAAATTCTAAACCAGTTTCTTTTTTTTTGGGGGGGGGGGGGTAGAAAAATCGCGATTGCATCTAACAATGTTTTTAGAACTTGAAATATGTTGTTGGATATTTGTCTGATGAGACCCAAGAAAAAAATTACTTTTATTTTGTGATTTGTAAACCAATTAAATTTCTCAGAAATGAACAAAAGTGATTGTATGAATGGTGAAAGTGAACATTTAATTTTATGACGTTTTTTGTTGCTTCAGAAGAAAGTTCCAGCTTTAAACGAGAATTTATTATGAACTTATACGTTGCCAAATAAACGCCGTCTTTTAGGACTGTAGGAGTACTTTAAATTTAAAGTCGTTTTTTTAAGTTCGTCTTGTAATCCAAATGCAAAAAGGAAAAAAAAACAACAAGAAAAAGAAAGTGTATTTCGAACATTCGAGCACTCGATTAGGAAATGTAAGCTCGAGACAGAAAAAGAAGGTAAAGTTTTATATAAGAATGAATAAAATTTATTATGAAAATGCTAAAAAAATAATATTTTCAATAGATCGCTTCTTTCTCCAATCGTGTTGTTTTTAAACTGTTAGCATCACATTTTAACCGCTTGTTTGCGGCCTAGCCTTCATTATGAGGGCTTATTATGCTAAATATTGGGTTTCGATACCCGCGATTGGCAGGACACTGGTAATCCATTGCATGGCTTTATGCTTAACAGTAAAACAATCAAATGACATTTTAAAATATATTTTAGTATCTTATATATTGTCAAACTTTGTCAAACATTCGCCTTTTAAGATCAAATTGTGTATTATTGTATTATATTTCTAAAGGACGAGGCAAAATTACGTAAGAGCAATCTATGCTAGTTGTACCTAATTTAGAAGCGATCAATAAATTTATAAGTGGGGTACTCGAATGAAATAATGGGATTTGTTACTCTACAACGCACTTACGTTTCTTTCGTTAATGGGACATTTTCTGGTAAGCTATATAAGACAAAATTTGGAAATTTTATTTATCACTCAAATTGTCTTTAGAAATTATCTTGTTAAACATTTCTTTCTACTCGTATTACCCATTAGTATTTCCAAAGCAAATACATGCCCACGTGGTTAAAGCACTCAACTCGTAATCCGAGGGTCACGAGTTTGAATCCCCGTCAGATCAACAATGCTTGGCTTTTCAGTCGTGGAGGCGTTATAATGTAACGCTCAATCCCACTATTCGTTGGTAAAAGAGTAGCCCAAAAGTTGACGGCTGATGGTGATAACTAGCTGCTTTCTCTCTTGTCTTACACTGCTAAATTAGGGATGGCTAGCGCAGATTGTTTTGTGTGTTTGTTTTGGAATTTCGCACAAAGCTACTCGAGGGCTATCTGTACGGATTGACCGTCACATTATACGCCCCTACGGCTGGGAGGGCGAGCATGTTTAGCACGACGCGGGCGCGAACCCACGACCCGGATTACGAGTCACACGCCTTACGCGCTCGGCCATGCCAGGCCCCCGGCTAGCGCAGATATCCCTCGTGTAGCTTTGCGCGAAATTGAAAAACAAACCAAACGAAGTAAATAAAGTAGAAACTTTAGTAAAAACAAATATTATTATTTTAGAACAAGGCATGTTATTTACTCAGACTCTTCTATGACTGACTGCATCTAAGGCTTCTTATGGTTTTAATAATTATATGATTATTATCCCACGAACATTATTTTATTATTTTTCGATTGTAGAGTGTATTTATATAGATTTCTGGTACGATCATCATTATTTATTATTTTGATTATTTCAAAGCATTTCAGCTATTTTCCCTAATGACCAAAAGAACACTCAAGCTTGTCTAGAATTCGAAATATTCAAGTTAACCCTAAAATTACTGAGGTAGGCTTCCCCAATGATCTTTGAAATACATATTTTAAACTACTCATGTATGTCAGTGACTTAGTTGGTAATATAGACCTTTGCTTACATAAAAAATCTAAACAAAAGGAAAACATATAATCAATACTGCAGTTAATATTACTAGGTTGCATAGAGGTTCCTTTTGTATTTTACAAGAAAACGTTAGGGATTTTATTCAGTGTCTTTACACCATTTACTCTAACAGACAAAAGTATAGAATTACCCGATGTTCTGTAATTTGTGAGTCCCACCGGTGACGAATGCTATAAAAATAAGTAATTAATTTGGGGTTAAAGTTTGAGTGGGGACTCTACTTGAATGAAAAACAATAATAACAAAAGCTCTACACTCTTAACATATCTCCCGATAAGACAGCTGTAAGCAAGCGAGTTTACAATGCTAAATTTCGTGGTCCGATTCTCCGAGATAAACACAACAAATAATCTAATGTGATATAGTTTTGAAACAGCAAAACCTTTAACATTTTAAAAATTAAATATAGTGTAGTTTCAAAACTCAAGAAAAATGAAATAGAATGGATAAATAAATATTCGTTTAGCATAAACATTAATAATACATTTCTCCTTTTTGGTTTAAGATGTAATTACAAACACCCATACATTTTTATTGATCTGAAGAAATGTATCTCTAATTTCCATTGTTTGATGCTTGTGTGTTTTTTTCTTATAACAAAGCTACATTGGGCTATCTGCTGAGTCCACCGAGGGGAATCGAATCCCTGATTGTGGCGTTGTAAATCCGTAGATTTACCGCTGTGTCAGCGGGAAACTGTTTGGTGTGAGATACTAAAGAAGTATTTGAGGCCGGCATGGAAAAGTGGTTAATACATTCGTCTCGTAACATGAGAGTTGCGGGTTCGAATCCCTGTCACACCAAACATGTTTGCCTTCTCACCTGTGAGGGCGTTATAATGTGACGATCAATCCCAATATTCGTTGGTAAAAGAGTAGCCCAAGAGTTGGTAGTGGGTGATGATGATTAGCTTCCTTTCCTCTAGTCTTACACTGCTAAATAAGGGACGACTGTTTAGGATTATCTGGTGCGACCGGGATTCGAGCCCGCGACCCTCAGACTATCATTCGAACGCCTTAACCCATCTTGTCATGCCGGACCTTAATACCTACTCACTGAACATATTGTTGACAGTTATTCTTTCCGCCACGCTTGTAAGCAGACGGAAAATTGAGAAATTAGAGTAATAATGGCTATTTACATTTAGTGCAGCATAATGTGAAAAAAGTGTTAAAGATCTTGAGTAGAACGTAATGGTACAAGATACATCCAATATTAACGTAACTTAGAAACTTACCGATATATGTAGGAACACATTAGTTAAGTATATATATATACTGTGGGATACAAACTGAGTGCACAATCGCGGTCATTTTGAAACAGTATGTGTTAGGCAATGCTTGTGTTTCTTTCCATACCAATACCACTGGCATCGATGATCGGATACACCCTATGTCGCTATTTTTGTATTTATTATTACTACTAATGACACATACGTACACACACACTTGTATATCATATGAACCAGAAAGAAATTATGATAAAATAACAAATCATGTCATTTATATAGAAAACATAAAATTAGTTTATATGGACCAAGAGTAAATTCCAGAAGAGGTTAACGTATCCAGCTTGGGCCTTCCGTATTTTTCATCAAGCAATGGTAGATGAGGGTAAGGGTGTAGATATGGTGTATCTGGATTTTTAGAGAATATTTCACAAGTTGACACATAAAAAACGTGTCAAAAAATCTATTATTGTGAGGAATAAGCTAGTTAATTGGCCAGAAAAGTAGCTACATGAAAGAAAGGTGATTTTTAATCTAGTTAAGTGAAACTAGATTAATGTCATAAGCTGTGTACTTAATCTTATGACCTTTAGTCTTTTTGATTGACATCAGTACCACAGATGAAGAAATCATCAATAAATTATGAATACTTACATTTGCTGATGATATTAAGGTGTTGGGTGTTGCTGGCTGTGAAAAGGGTGCTACTACTTTACAATAGGATTTATATTGTTTAGTGAGATGGGCAAGTAAATGGCAGAGAGGTTTTAATTATAATAAATGCAAGGTAATGTATGTGAGTTACTATCATAATATAAATGATAACTAGAATTGCGATGTAATCACCTTAACAGTGTTATAGAAAGAAAACATCTTCGTGTAGTAGATGATCGGTCTAAAGCCAACTAAGCAGTGCGCTAATGGTAGGACAAATAGTGTTTTAGGCTGTATCTATTAAAATATTAAATACAAGTCTAAAGAGGCTATAATTTCATTATATTGGTCACTGATTAGGTTACATTTTGAGTTTTCGCTTCCTCATCTTAAGAAAAACATTGGGTTGACCAATTAGTGTTTCATTATGATTTTCATATCGCTGTCAGTGGGTGAATAAGTACAATAATTCATTACGATGCACATATTATTTCCAATAGCTGAGCACTTTCAGTGCTTCATTGGGATTCTCGTAGGACTGTTAGTATGTGAGTAATTACACTGATTTATAACGAGTCTCAGATTATTTTTCATTATTTAAACAGTTCATTAGAAGTTTCTTAACCACACTTTTCTCAGCTTTATAACCGTTTCAAGGCTGCTCCAAAATTGACTTTTGGTAGATTTTTACATGAGTTTTATTACGATCTATTTAACTTCGATTGAAGTGTGATGACAGGTGAAGTAATTCGACGTCTTTATGATACAATAATATGTGTAGGAATGTATGTGTAAGAAACAATCAGGGCTGGTTGAAAAAGGTAATTTTTTTTTAAGCAAACATTTATTTTCTTCCTGTTACTAGGTTTACACTAAAGCTATTCGTTTATCAGGAATATAAATTAAAATGTTTTTTCTTTAAAAAACAACAGCTCATAATCTGTTAAATTGTACTCTCATATACATAGTTCAGTGGTAATTTTTTAGGCTTATAATGTCTGAAAATGGGTGGGCATACAACTGATAAACCATTCTATAGCTTTTTGCTTAATTAACAAACAAACTCACATTAGCTATGATCGTAACACGGAGTTAATTCATCTAATTTTACAAACCAGTTTTTAAATGATAAAATTAGTTTATTATGGTTAAGGAAGGTCGTTTTTATATAAAGTTTTATTGATTTCTACAGTTCTAAACATTCTCATAGTAAAATGCTTAATTCTCGATTGCTTACAGACACACAGACATCCTTACTGCACATGAAAAATATGACCGAGCAAAGTCTGTGAAGTACGTTTCCTTTTTTCGTACACACGAACAAATATCCCTGTTGCACATGAAAAGTTTCAGCAAGAAAACTCATGTGACGTACGTCTTTTTATTTTCAACATATTTTTACATCATTCTGATGAGTTAAAAGTTGACTTCATTAACGCATTTTTAAATTCTTAAACTTAATTGCAGTACATGTAAGACACTGAAGTATATTTCCTTTGTTTGGGGTTCAAAGTCATGAAAATTACAATGAAAATGTGTTATTTTTTTACTAGCGTCTTGATTTTACCATTAAAACGATATTGCTTCTTTACGTTCGTAAAGAACAATGGTAAACTTCTTTGTTGTTTATTTTTAAGCAGAGAAAATTTTATGACCTTGTTGTGAAAAACTTTTAGATTCTCAATAAAAAGGTAAAAAAATAACACAAATAACTGTCAAATTTTCTTGTTCAATTCTACCAGAGATTTGCTCAATTGATAGAAAAACTCACACGATATATAAAAAGCAAATTACTTAGTTAGAGAAAGTATTTTTAACAACTGACATAGAAAGTGAAGAAAACACGAAACTTTAAAGCTAATGACGCATATATCTGACAATATCCTAAATTTCTGTTGCGATTCACAGAGTAAATGATAGTTAAGGTTGATTTTCAGCACGTCTGAAAACACGCTTGTCGTCTGGGCTTCACGATTCCCGTCACGACAATTTTCACATGAAGACTACCACATCCTGTTCCACTTCACTGCTTTACTCACAAACATTATAGATTGAAAGTTTTAGCCATTAAGTTTCCGATGCAAACAGTTTTGGCCAACGGGCGCATTTTTATCGTTTTTGAATCACAATCATGCCAAATACGACCTTCCCTTAGGGAATTTCCCATCCCCGAAGTTTGGTACGTTGAACTTCAGAACATAGGACGAATCTTTCGTTACTTGAAGCCTCTTTAATCTTCCCCAAGGTATAGACCAGGGTTAATCACGACAATAAATGCTATTAAGAGGATTAGTCACTCTTCAACTGACTGCAAATTCACTTGGCTCCAACTGTGTTATTTCCGTCAAAGAAGAAAAATTTTCTGGAATTCCAACTGTATTATTTATTTCCCGACAGTAGTATTTGCAGTAGAACGTTGGGCAAGTCATTTTTAAAGTAACAGAACAATAATTTATTTTACTAAATTTTGTGTTACACACACATACAAAACTTGTTCTCAAACGAGCAGATGAATGCTTATGGTCAGGCGTCCTTGATGAAGGCGTAAGGTGAAACTGTGGGTCATAAAAAAACAACAACCGATGCTTCTTCAACATATGTTCCGAACCTTAAAATCAAATAATGAAAAATGTGTTTTTGGTAAACCGTTCATTAAAAAGTGTGAGAATATAGATTTACACATCATAGCTTCTATTAATGTTTTATTTGTTTTAATGATTTTTAATATTAACGAAAGTTAGTATTTATGATTTTGATATTTATTTATGATATTATTTATGAGTCAGTTATAGAAAAATGGGGTCTTGAAAAGAATAAAGAAAGAGATGAAACTTATTATATAGCCACTATAGCATAAAACTCACATTCGCCCCTCAGATTATATTCAGTTGAGTTAATTCTAATATAAAACTTAAGAGTTGTATAATATGTTTTGTGTAAATTGAAACGTATCATTTCAGTATTTTGGATGTATGAAAAATTTGAGATTAGGCTTTTCTTTTGTAATCTGTTATCGATTAATTAAACTAATTCATCTGTTGGTGTGTACCTTAAATTTACCACTGGCTATTTATAAAAATCAATCCTGCTGGTAACATATATTAAACGTATTACTGGTTATTTTAAGCATTTGTCTTGGTGATAGCACAACTTAAATGCAGATTTGGTTGTTTAATTAACTGTTCTATTGATAAAATACACTTAATGCATTACTAGTTATTTCAGCTAACTGCCCTATAGGTAAAACACCTTTAATGTAGTTCTGGTTAGTTTCCTCAATTATCATATTGATAAAATACCGTTAATGTAGTAGCAACTATTTTAAAGATCTGTCTTATTGGTAAAACATATTAAATATAACACCAGTTATTTCAACTAACTGTTCTACGGTTTCCGAATCTTATTATTTCGTAATTTCACAAAACATGTCTACATTTTTTATAATATTCAGTTTTGCGAATCAAAGAGTATTTTGTAATATAGCATAAACTCTCATAGTTTGTTATAAACGAAATATTTCTGGTTAGAAAATGCCTATATTAATTTAATGCAACTTACAACCCATACTAAAAAAAGCTAAGTATGACTAACTTATTTTAAGTTTCAGGTATTGTTTGATTAAACAACTGTTTAAAGTTCAATAAGAATGTGTCACTTGATTAAAAGGGTATTATGTAACATTCGTTTGTTCTGTCGTGTTTTTCAGGCCTGGCATGGGCAAGCGCGTAAGGCGTGCGACTCGTAATCCGAGGGTCGCGGGTTCGCGCTAAACATGCTCGCTCTCCCAGCCGTGGGGGTGTATAATGTGACGGTCAATCCCACTATTCATTGGTAAAAGAGTAGCCCAAGAGTTGACGGTGGGTGGTGATGACTAGCTGCCTTCCCTCTAATTCTACACTGCAAAATTAGGGACGGCTAGCATAGATAACCCTCGAGTAGCTTTGTACGAAATTCCGAAACAAACAAATTCTTGTTTTTAATATAATTTGTTTTGAATTTCGCGCAAAGCTACATAATAGTTATAACATCCCCACGGCTGAAAGGGCGATTATGTTTGGTAAATGGGGATTTGAACCCGCTACCATCAGATTACGAGTCGAGTGTCTTAATTACCTGTCTATGCTGGGCCTTCATTACCGTTCTAATTCGAGCCTTGTGACTTCGTGCTTGTCGACCCAGCCGGTCTCTTGCAATACGAATAAGAATTGTACAATATTTTATCAGTAGTGTCCTCTGTTGGTCTTTAACTAAATATATCAAAAAATATTTATGTTTTTTATTATTTTCTGTACATATTTCTATTTGAAAATACGTAATTTAAATATGATGCTTTTCGATCATTTGGCGGTAAACCTGAGGATTTATGACGCTAAAACCGAGGTTTGATACTTGAGGTGTGCATTGTACAGATAGCCTATTGCGTATCTTTGCTCTCAACAAGAAACAGCCAAACGTCAATGTGACGTAACGAAAATTAATGCTTATAGCTGTAATAGTTTTCCAATGAATTCTATCGGCTTATTAATTAGCATTTCTTGTCTTATCTTCATAACCATAACAAAAAGACATTTATTAGCAGTTCTTTTTAAGACACATATAAAAAAAATCACGTCAAATCTGATTAAGATGCAATTTTTAGTGACAGCTAGCCCACCATGATGACTAAATTTAAGCAGCTGTAATATATTTTATACCAAAAATTGATTTTAACCAATAGCGAAATGATAATTACTGAGCATAAAACTACATACGAAGGTAATTAAAGCAATATTTACAAATTTACCCATTTCATCCTTTCACTCTATGAACGCTTATGTCGCGTCATCTGTTAACAGAAATATGAAGTATTATATTTACAAATTTACTTAAACGCATAGGAAAGTTTGGAAAAATTAACACATAATTAACCAGATACTTTGAAATGATAGAAAAATATAGTTACTCTATGATACGTCTATTTCATCCTTGCCGAAAATCAATTATAGAAGATCGTATAAGTTACATTCAATTATGAGACATGATGTAAAATATTTAACTTAATAAGTTAGATATAGAAAATAAATCTCCCCCTACCCCACCCTTGAATATGAACTGATTGTTATTTATTTTTTGTTCACTTTTGTACGCAAAATGAATACATTCCAATGCCGATAATGGATCATCGCTCATAGCTATTAACTCATTTGCTTTTAACAAGCTTTTTCAAAATTCTATTTCACAAAATAACGGATGTTGTTCATCGTCCAAAAGTATTAAAAACTTATTTTGAGACTATTTCAATATGAAGTTATGCAAATGTTGCGACTAGAATAAAACATCAAAAACCTGTGAGTACAGGTTGTTCAGATACTTTGTGTCCCAGAGTTATAGGTGTATGTTGTTGTTGTTTTAAAGTACGGTTCAAATGTAGCCGAAATTTGGGTTTTATCTGAGAAACAGCTCAGAGTGTCACCCAACGAAATTTTACACAAAAATTCCTTTATGTTTTTTATTATTGATAAAAGATGTTACCTGTAACATATTTGAATTGCTGTAAAACGAAGCTTTGGGTAAGTCACCTAATCATTAGCGAGTGAAATCCTCCCAAAAATTTATAAATGAACAACATTTTTATTTGGAGTTCTAGGCTAATAATTATAGTTTGTATTGACTGCTCTGGCCACTGTGAAGAATAGAACTTTTGTGTTTAAGTCCGTGGACTTACCGCTGTCCCACAAGCGTACAATAAGCACAAAGTGTATTGTACACAATTGTACGGACAGTTTTACAACTGAAAACATCGTTACGTGTATTTCCTCTCCATTTTTTTCTCTGTTTTAGTTTATAAATTTCAGCGTAAAACAACAAAGAGAAAATTGGTTTCTTTTAATCGTTGGTAATCACATCTTGAAGTCTAGCTTTGTCAGTTCGTAAAATTGCAACTAACCCAAGGGGAGTCATTTATTTTAACAAACCTGTAAATGTAATTGGCTCTAATATATGATTAATAAGTTAGATAAAAGTAAAAATCACTAGATTTATGATATTTGTAAAATATTATGTTGGTGATCTGCAATTTTTAATGTTACTTGAATTAATAAGTGCTGAAAAAAATGACCAAAAGGTAAGTTGAACTTCATGTTTATGAAAATAAGTTAATGTTTTATATAAACAGTAATGTGGCTTTACTAGAAGCTTTCTATTTATTAACATATCTAAGAATCAATGTTTTACTTTAAAAGTGATTTACCAGAAACCCAACCTGAAATTTGAATGTATCTCAACTACTTTTATATCAATATTTCTTCAATTCATATTGGTTACATAATTATTTTGACCCTTCTAATACATTTGTTATTAAACGTTTCTTCTAATCTTTCTAGCACATTACTGATAAAACCTCTTATAACCTCTCAACCATATTGATCATCAATTGTTTTCTCTAATCCCTCTACCACATAAGTTATCAAATATTTCTTCTAATCCTTCTAGCATATTAGTTATCAACTGTCTCTTCAAGTCTCTGTAGAACATGAGTTATTAAATGTTACTTTTAATCAATCTACCATCATTTATCAAATTTCTCTTATAATCCTTCAATAACATTCATTATCAAGGTTTTTTTTTCAATCCCTTTACCATATTAGTTACCAAATAATCCTTTTAACATATTAGTTAAAGTTACCAAATAATCCTTTTAACATATTAGTTATTAAATATTTATTCTAACCGCTTTAGAATATTAGTTATAACATATTTATTCTAATTCATTTTGCATATCAGTTGTTAAAACATGCATGAACGAGTAGAGTGTTTCTTGTGACGCTTGTTCCACAGTTCCCTTGTTGTTTGTTAAGAAAATACAATACTTAACTTAATGTCTTATTCTGGGCATACTTTTATGTGACAATACTTAACCTGTGAAATAACGTCATTCTAATGTCGTGATTCCATCGCTCACTGATTCCACTCGAAACATGGAAATAGATAATACTGACATGTAAGATAGCATATTTTGAATCAGAAGTGAAAGCGTTGTCTTAAAACTTGGCCCGGCATGGCCAAGCGTGTTAGGGCGTGCGACTCGTAATCTGAGGGCCGCGGGTTCGCATCTCGGTCGCGCCAAATATGCTCGCCCTTCCAGCCATGGGTACGTTATAATGTTACGGTCAATCCCACTATTCGTTGGTAAAAAAGTAGCCCAAGAGTTGGCGGTGGGTGGTGATGACTAGCTGCCTTCCCTCTAGTCTTACACTGCTAAATTAGGGACGACTAGCACAGATAGTCACTTTGTGCAAAATTAAAACAAAAACAAACAAACTTAAAACTTATATATGTATTCCTTAATAACGTAATAAATTATTTGATTAGTGGACTGAAATTGTAAGAGAAGTTAATCAGACTGTGAATTTGTCTGTTATTAGAATAATTTCCGAACGCCATTAACGTGCTCATTCAACTTAGTTCAACAACAGCTCGAGACAGGTTGATATCTTAAGTTAAATTTAATTCTATTTGTTACAGGTTTTACACAAAGTGTTCCAGTGTAACTTGTTGTTGTTTAGAATTAAGCACAAAGCTACACAATGGGCTATCTGTGCTCTGCCCTCCAGTGTAACTAACCTCTTTAACCACACACACTCACCATGTACGGGTTTGCAAACACAAACAATTAGATAAAACTAAAAAATACCTTTTATAACAGTTTTCTTATTAAATTTATTGTCAATACAATCCATATAATTATTAAAATAAAATTCAGTTGCTTCTAGTTCAAAATCTTAGCAATCAAAAGAACTTTGTGTTTAATGTCAAACAAACAAAATAAATTATCTTATTACTTACTAGAAATTTAAAATAAAACCTAGATTTCAGATAACATAGAATAACACGAAAATAATCACATTATAAAGCATCATATAATTTGAAAATTTATCTTGTCTCAATATTCTTAAAGGTAAGACACTCTTCTCTGAGGTAGGATCTTTTTAAAACTCAGATTATATTCTGTAGTAAGAAGTTCTGACGCTATTTGTTATGTTACTTTATCACAGTTCTCCTCTGTAATTGTATCTTCATAATATTAGTCATAAAAAACGCTAGAAGAGATTGTATTATAAAATAATCAATAATAATTGCTTAAATCTGAATTAAGAAAACTTTGTAATAATTAGTCCAAGCTCTTTTGTATTACCAGAAAATTAATACGTCAGTCAATAAATAAAATTAAAACAATGTCTTTAACTAGATATATGTTCAATTTAACTGTTTTGAAACACTTTAGTCACTAATAGATGGCATTGTTTTATCACCATGGTAATTGTAAAATAAAGAAAAAAACTGTTTGTTTTTGAGTTTCGCGCATAGCTACAATAGGGCTACCTGCGCTAGCCGTCCCTAATTTAGCAATGTAAGACTAGAGGGAAGACAGCTATTCATCATTACCGACCGCTAACTCTTGGGCTACTCTTTTTTTACCAACGAATAGTGGGTTTGATCGAACATTATAACGCCCCCACAGCTTAGAGGGCAAGTATGTTTGGTGCGACGGGTATTCAAACTCGTGACTCTCAAATTATGAGTAGAGCACCTTAACCCACTTGGCTATGCCGGCCTCAGATTCATACATGTTTCATTTAAATACCCAAGTTATAGTATACTTATTGGTTCTATCTCAGCAAAAGGAAAATACAATCCTTTGTTTACTGTTAAGCACATAATTCTGCTTTGTCCACAAGAAGTATCGAAACGCGGTTGTTGGCATTATAAGTCCTCAGACTTAACACTGAGCTCCAGAGAGCAAAGAAGAGAAATAAACACCAGGAAGACATATACGTAGTTACAACTACAGAGATTCTACAGGTAAAACTAGATACTTATATCAAAGTGAAAATGATAAAATAATTATCTAGTAATTAGGAATTAAGATAAAAAACGTTTTACAAGAAACAGTGTTTAAAATTTAGACAGGAGGCTAAAATTTTACATTTCATGAGAAATCCCATTACATGATTACATTTCAGATAATTAGAACTCATATGTCACGTGTTAGAAATAAAGCATGAAATGAAATATGTGAACAATGAAAATTATAGATGATATAAATAGCGTTTCAACCACTACTACGTCTTGTGAATAATAAATAAAGTTATTTCAAGATATATTTGATAACAGTAATAATAATTTGGCATTAAAATAAGGAAATAATTTGATGTTAATAAATCATGAACTTCGTTCTGATGCATAATAACTTAAGTAAAACTGATAAAAAAAAAATACAGCTCACGAACTGAATATTCTAGTTCATGCCAAAACTGTTGTCTATACTACCATAATGTCTTTCGTATACTTTTCTGCACTAGATGAAGTGTGGTTGAAATATTAATTTAAACCATTATTTATTTACACTCATGTTTTCTTATAATGTACAAATATTATAAGATATTAATACGGAGCTTAAATAACGCGTGATTTCAATCTTTTGTCGCAAAGAATACGCATATAGTCAAGTTTATGAGTTCAAAATTAAGGACAGTTTAACTTAAAAAAATAATATTTACGTGATTAAAATGAAATAGAGTGGGTGTTTTCTTATAGCAAACCCACAGCAGGTTATTTGCTAAGTCCACCGAGGGGAATCGAACCTCTGATTTTTGCTCAGGAAATCCGCAGACTTACTGCTATACCAGCGGAGGACAAAATGAAATAGAAACCCTATTACTCTTATGTAAGGTTATAGGGTTTTTATCAAGACATCTTGGACCTACGTGTTTTTAAAACATCATGAATATTTACGTGGTGGTAGCTCATGATAACTAAAGTGTTTTCATAACATAAAATGATAAAAGTATAGAAGTGAGTAGTGATTTTAAACTTTGAAAGTTTAGAAGTTTCCTAACTTGATTAAACAAAATAAACTACTTGTAACTAAAATGATTTAATGTTATAGTAAAACTTTCAAAATAATTCAGAAATGCGCTTTCACTCAGATAAAATTTATTTTCAGAAGCCCATTGTGGAAGCTTGTCTATGTAATCTTTTTCACGCGCGAGTTGTCTGTTTTTATAAAAAAATAGTATGTTCTACGTTAAAAAGATTTTATCCTATGTTTTTATTCGAGAAAAGCCCTAAATCTTTTAAAATTGAACTAAACCATGTTAGAATACTGAGCTATAGCAGCAACTCGTTTGTTTCTCTGACAATGTCTGATTTTATTGTGTTTTTATTTCTAAAATAATTCCGTTTGACTGACAGAATTTTTTATGTGGATAATTCTGTTAGTAAAAACAACTTATGTTGTGAATTATAGAAAACGATTTTCAACTCCTGAGAAAAGTCTGTAATCTTTCTAGTTGATTAACTAAATTCAGTCTTTGTTTGAAGTTGTCATTCCTCACTATTTTGCGTGCACCAGAAAATGTTATATATTTTTTAAGATTTAGCTCTTTTACTTGATCTGTTTGTTTGAAGTTACGCACAAAGTAATACAATAAGCTATCTGTGGTTTGCCCACCACGGTTATGGAAACTCGAATTCTAGCATTCTAAGTCCGCAGACATACCTCTATGCCGGAGAGGGGGTTCAGATTTGGCTTAAGAAAATATTCCAATTTCAAAGTAAGTCTGACCCAGCATCCATTTGGTGGTACAGCACTATAATAATGACACTTCTAATGTTAGCCAATAATTTGTTTTGTATTTAAACATCATATATTTTTCTTTTTAAGCATTATAACACTACCGACATACTGTATCGTATTAAGTTATTTCATTATTTTACCTGTTATAGCAGTTATAATATAGGATTGGCTAAAGCATTGCTTGAAACCATTATTTTCTATGTAAACCACACGAGGAACCACAACACAGGTTGTGGGATCAACTCTAATATTTGCGTTTCTTTTTGTTTAGAATGTTTTGTACAGTAACCGTATGTGTATTTGGGATCGTGTAGCCATGAGTCAGAGTCATGGATCTACAAACAATTTTGTGCATAAATAGTTGAAAAAATATGTTAAAAATTAGGGCTCGTCAATAATTTAAGGTTTTTCTTCGAGTACATTTTATGACTAGTTATTGCAACGTGTATAACAAAAGTTAAATACTCTCACAACCTAACATTTTACACAAGCAGTATCCTGGTGGTTAAGCGATAAGTTTACAACGCTAAAAACTCCGGGGGTCGATTCCTCGCCTTGGATGGAGCGCAGATAGCCCATTGTGTTGCTGTACGCTTAAACAAATAATTAAACAAACAAATCAGCAGACGGAAGAAGAGATGTTTCATTAAACCTAGGAGAGTAGATTAGCCTTGGTTCTGTTGTTCTGTTTCTCAGTCCTTTCATCTCCAATTATTAACGTATTTTATTTGTATAATTGTTTTCCTGCGATATCAATTTCCATCAAACTTTCAGATTTTCAATATTTTTAAGTGATTCTATCACATTATCATTTTCTTAAAATGTCTTCTACAGAAAATTAGATGGTTAGAATTCATCCAATGATATTTAAGAAACCATATCAGATTCTAAACAACACTCTTTACTTTTGATGTTATGGCGCTCTCTAGTAGGTTTATATCTATCTATGTATTGTTTGGTATCTATTCTAAAAATTCCACTAATTACAAGATTACTTTTTAAAGACTACTTTGGCTCAACGATAAGCTTGTCGGAATGAAACTCTAAAATTCGAGGTTCAACCCTCGTGGAGAACTCAACTCAGATTGCTTAAAGAAAATCTATTTACAAGTTAGATTTGTTTGTTTGAAATTAAGAACAAAGCAACATAATAGGTTATCTGTACCCTTCTCACTACGGGTATCAAACTCCGGTTTCTGGCGGTGTGAGCCCCCAGACGTAGCCCTGTGTCACTCGGGTTTGTTTGTTTTGGAATTTCGCACAAAGCTACTCGAGGGCTATCTGTGCTAGCCGTCCCTAATTTAGTAGTGTAAGACTAGAGGGAAGGCAGCTAGTCATCACCACCCACCGCCAACTCTTGGGCTACTCTTTTACCAACGAATAATGGGATTGACCGTAACATTATACTCCCACACGGCTGGGAGGGCGAGCATGTTTAGCGCGACGCGGGCGCGAACCCGCGACCCTCGGATTACGTGTCGCACGCCTTACGCGCTTGGCCATGCCAGGCCGCATGTGCCACTCGGGAGGTTTACAGATAGTAGTAACTCAATTCGTTAAATTTCAAAGCCATAAAGAAAAATAAAATCGTCAGAAACAAACAAAAAAGTGACTATTATAAAAATGCATAGGTAACAATGATTATAAATCAGTCACAACATTTCCCTACTAATCTTAGATTAATATTTAAGTAAAAATTATCATATTCTCCAAGTATAGGTCGATGACTTTTATTATAGTCTGTAAAGGTTTTGTACTAAGTTATCAACCATATTATTTGTTTAAGCTTTCTTAAAAAAATCTAATTACTGATATATATATATCGCTTGAGTCACCTCAGATAATGATCATTAGCACAGATGATATATTCCTCAATTGGGTGTTCTGTGATGAGCAATTTCAAACAAGGCTCAATCGTGATATACTTTTGTCGTAATGTGTTACTTACTTCAAGTAAGGCTTATTAATAATATACTTCTGTGAAAACTTGTTGCTGGTTCAAATAACGATCATTTGTGATATACCTCTATACGATTTGTTTCTTCAAATAAGGATTATTGTTGATAGATGTACGTCTGTGAAGATGTGGTGACCATTTGTGATATACATCTGTTAGGACTTGTTATAGATGATTTTTATTTGAAGAAACTAATATTTACAGATATAAGGTTCGTTAGTACTGACGATATACGTATGCGGTTACATTAAATGAGAATAATAGAAATTCTCTTTTACACCATCAATTATAAAACAAAATGTAACACACACAACTTTACATTTCAAATTCATCACACTTATACAAAAGCACGTGAAACATACTCAGACTTATTTAGAACAAACACATTGACATTTTTCTTTTTACTGAAAGAGCACAAGAACAATAAATATGGTATTCAAAACATATGTTTTTAACAAATAACTGTCGATAATGAAACAGTGTACTCAACATATTTCAAACGATGTATTTGACTATGGCATTCAACACATTTCAAGAAAATATTTCTTTTTCTAAAGGGCCTGGCATGGCCAAGTGTGTTAAGGCGTTCGACTCGTAATTCGAGGGTTGCGGGTTCTAATCCCGGTCGCATAAAACATGCTTGCCCTTTCAGCCGTGGAGGCGTTATAATATGACGGTCAATCTCACTATTCGTTGGTAAAAGAATAGCCCAAGAGTTGGCGGTGATGACTAGCTGTCTTCCCTCTAGACTTACACTGCTAAATGAGGGACGACTAGCACAGATAGCTCTCGAGTAGCTTTGTGCGAAATTCAAAACAAACAAACTTTTTCTAAGTTAGAGAAAACTCTGAAACAGTGGAATTACGAAGGATTTTGATATAAAAGAGAAAGCTTAGTGAATTATAAATGTGTAGTTTGTACAGCAAATCAATGTTTTTTTATTACAAACATAAACTTCAAATAGACTTCATTATCTACGAACATAGTGATCTACGTTACTGATACTCTGGGAACAGATTTCATCCCGAATTAAACATAAAAATAAAAACAACAAAAACGGAGAAAACTTCGACATGAAAAATGTCCCGCTGTAATTTTAAACGTAATTTGTGTTCAAACTGAGAGTAAGCAATCTCAGAGGGACAGTTCATTATGATGATGTATGCGTTCACTGAAGAAACTACACGACATTATACATATCGATTCTATTAGTTTTTCTCTTGGGCCCCGTGAAGCGGTAACTTCATACACAAAGTCTTCTTGATCGTTCCTTGGCTGGTACAACTATACGTTTTTCGTTTGAAATGTATCTGTTGATGTCAAAAACGTCTAACTTTTAGAAAAAGGCTACAGTTAGGTGAAACAGAAAATGTCTGGCAACTTCAGCAGTATAACAATTTTTTTTTTTTTAATTTCGGCGAAAGCTACACGAGGACTTCCGGCGTTAGTAGTCCCTAATTTAGTAGTATAAGACTAGAGAGGAGATAACTAGTCATCACTATCCACTGCTAACTCCTAGATTACTATTTTGCCAACGAATAGTGGGATTGAGCATCACATTATAACGTCTCCACGAATGAAAGGGCAAGCATGTATGGTATGATGGGAATTCGAAACCCGCGACCCTAACATTACGAGTCCAGTACCTTAACGACCTGGCATGCTGAGTCGTTTGTATTTAGGTGTGAATGTATGTCTTTTATAAGCTGTAGAAGCATGATTATAATTTATTACATCTGTTATACAACATTACTATGATTATAATTCATTACACCTGTTATACAACATTACTATGATTATAATTCATTACACCTGTTATACAACATTACTATGATTATAATTCATTACACCTGTTATACAACATTACTATGATTATAAAATTCATTACACTTGTTATACAATACAATATTAGTATTAGACCTAGTAATATTTTAGACTGTATATTATTTATCTAGTCCTTTAGTGATTTTCAAGACTAGTAACAGTATTCCGACCATACTGCATTCGTCACATCCATTACCAACGACGCATTTGGTTTAATTCAGATTTTTTTTTTCTTTTTATTTATCCCAGGCCCAGCATGGCCTAGCGTGTTAAGGCGTGCGCTTTGTAATCTGAGGGTCGCGGGTTCGCGCCCGAGTCGCGCCAAACATGCTCGCCCTCCCAGCCGTGGGGGCGTTATAATATGACGGGCAATCCCACTTTTCATTGGTAAAAGAGTAGCCCAAGAGTTGGCGGTGGGTGGTGCTGACTAGCTGTCTTCTCTCTAGTCTTACACTGCAAAATTAGGGACGGCTAGCACAGATAGCCCTCGAGTAGCTTTGTGCGAAATTCAAAAACAAAACAAACAAACTTTATTCATCTCACCTCAAAGAGGGGGTATAAACAAAAATACATCAAATAAAACAATAGTTAAATAATCCGCATATGGATAGAAAACATTGCAAAATACCACCTTGCTAAAAAATTACAACAAAAGGTAAAAAAGTGTTAGAAAATATAAATGAATGAATGAAAACATGAATGAAACAATGGAACACTTGTGATAAAAAAGAAAACTCAATTGTTAAAAAGAACACATTTTATCTTAATAAAGCACATAACAGGTATCCGAATAATCATCTAATGGAAAGTCTAATTAACGAAAAAACCACGAGGTGCATAAACAGATGAAAATTTGAAGGATAAATTCGCATATGTGAATCTTCAGGTTAACACCTGACCAACCCCGTCCGAGAAATCAAGCGTAACTTTGTCACTCAAATATCGCTGTAACAAAATAGCCACCACTTCAATAAAATCATTAGAAAAAAAGTTTCACATCACAATTAGTAAATAAGTAATCCAAGAAATAAGAAAATTTGCTGACATTATGCCCTAAGTGATTGGGTTATGCTAAGATAAAAAACATGGTGTGAATAAACAAATTAATTTAGTACAAAATATGAACAAAGATACCAACATGTAGTAGAAGTATGTAAAAGTATATTGTGCACGTGCACATTTGGTTTTATTCAGAGATCACCAGGCCAACTGGGATGGGCTTTCATTTATATAAGCTGTTTGTTAAAATAACAAGTCTTACGGTGTGAACACCGTTTACGGGTTCATGAAACATAACTTTAATTAATGATACTTGAAATAATACGCTAGTGTTATGCCTCTTACATTTTTTAAACAGTACATTCTTTATATAGTCCCCTATAAATATTTAAGAATTAAAAGGCTATATAATAATGGTATTCTAACTACGTTATATTTGCTTTATCCATAATTAATTATAATCATGTTTTGTCACCCTGTGAAGTATGGTTGGAATACTATTATTACATATTGTTAAATTTCTAACGAATTACATGAAGAATGTACTGTTTAAAAATGCAATAGGCCTAACACTAATGTCTCATGATAAGTATGTTTTGTGTTTTACTCCAATGGAGGATTAATTTACTTTACTTTTCACATAATTTATTGCCAGGTAGGTTAAAAACGTATATGTCGCACAAAACAGTTGTTTCTAGAAACAATTAATATGAGAAATAATTTAATTGATTTAATCACATTTTTATTAACAATTCATTAAAAACCACTTTTATAAATATTACAAATATTTTAGCTCAACATTTAAGCAACTATAATTCCTTAAGGAATCCATATATTTAGCGAAAACACTTTTACGAGAATTCCCCTACAACAGACTCTAAAATTCAGTATTAATTTACATTAAGCACGTAAACAAGTATATCTACTAATTGCCATTCGTAACTCGGTTACAGAAATTCAATTTGCATTATAACAGCATTGAAGTGAAAACTGCAAAATTGTAGTTCAAGCATTAAATTTGCGTTATACCAGCCCTGTAAAGGCCCGCGAACTCGCTAGTAATAAGAATAACATTTATTTTTGGAAGTACATGCAAACTTTAGTTGACTGTCTTCAAATTCCAAAAATACAAATCCACGATTACAAGTACTTCACCTATAATTAATTAGTGTAATTAAATAAAACCTAATTACTGCTATCGGGAAGTAGGTATTATTAAATCCTTTATCTGATGCGATTAATGTAGAGAAAGCGTTAAATTTATTGTTACGAAAGAATAAAATATTTAATAAAATAGAATACAAAAAACTATTAGCACTAAAAGAGCGAAAAGAGTAGAAACTTAAATGAAGATTGTATTTCAGTATTATTTTGAAACTCATAGCTTGAGTTGGCAAAAAGGAGAACAAATAGTTTTTATGTTTCTTTTTTAGTAAACTTCCAATTTAAAAATAAAACACTTTTCGTGTATTTTTGAAACACCGCATAAAGGTTTATCATGTACGCAAACACAACTTAACTTATGCAAAGAAAAAGGAAAGCAAAAACACCATAACGATATTGCGAACAAGGTATATAGATTCTCGTTTGACTTGTATGTGTTTTGTTGTCATGTTGCAGCTGTCTTTAGATTTGGCTTGTTTTGAATTTCAAGCAAAGCTACACGAGAATTATCTGCGCCAGTCATCCCTAATTTAGCAATGAAAGGCCACTCGTGAGCTACTATGTTACCAACAAATAGTGGGATTGACCATTGAATGACAACGCAAGCACAGTTGAAAGAACGTGCGCCCTAACCACCTCGTCATGCCACTTTTAGATAAAAAAGTATTGTAATTATAGTCAACACTTATTGAAAGTTTAAAAGTACGAATGTATTTTGAAAATTAAAACTTAAACATAATGAATAGTCCAGATTTCAATTGGAAGAATTAAAATTGTATTAATATCTGATATATACACTGCTTGCCAAAATCTTAAGGCCAATAAACATAAAAGAAAAAATATGCATTTTGCGTTGTTAGACTCAACCACTTATTTGAGTAGAGCTTCAAAACAAGAAAATAACAAAAGGGAAAATAAAAATACAAAACCTATTTAGCATTTAATAGGGAAAATGTGAACACTATGAAATTAGCCTAAATACTAGCTGGTCAAAAGTTTAAGACCATATCAAAATAAAGTGTTAAACAGGGTAGGAAATGCTCTCAAGAGGTCTCAGTAGTGAGTTGCACGGCCATCATTGCGAATAACTTCAAACATTCGCTTTGACATGGTCGATACAAGCGTTTGCAGAAGGCTGGCTGGAATATTATTCCGAGTGGTGAAGATGGCTTCATGAAGATTATGCACTGTTTGGAATTGACGTTCATTTCTATAGACCCTTGCCATCCACCCATTAACATTTTCAGTGGGGTTCAGTTCAGGCGAACACGCTGGATGGTCCAAAAGAATCGCCATGAAAAAGTCCTTTGTCCTGCTGAAAGATCCAGTCATTTCCACACAAGCAAGGGCCTTCAGTGAATAAAGACGCTCTTTCCAATATGCCAATGTAGCCAGCCGCTGTTTGACGCTCCTGTATAACCTGAAGCTTCATTGTTTCATGGAAGGAGGAAGCACTCCAGATCATGATTGAACATCCTCCTGTAGAAAATGTCTCTGGTGGGATATCCTTGTCGTGCCAGTAACATTGGAAGCCATCTGGACCATCCAGGTTACATTTTTCTCATCAGAAAACAAAACCTTCTTCCACTTTTCTATATCTCATGTTTTGTGCTTCTCAGCAATGTTCAACCGAGCTGCTTCGTGGTGTGGAAGAAGGCGTGGTCTTTGAAGACGTTTACAGTTTTTAAAGCTTTTCTCTCGTAGATGCCGTCTTATTGTTCTTGAGCTGTATTCTGCGTCCGTAAGGGCTTTAATCTGGTTGGACGATTGGCTGGTATCTTTCCGGACAACCCGTCGAATCCTCTTGTTCAGCGACTGCGAAATTTTCTTGGGCCGACCACTTGAAATTGTCGTTCCGTATCGCTCAGCGTCTTTTAAGAAATTTGCAATAGCAGTTTTACGTCGCCGAATCTCAGCAGCGATGGCACGTTGAGAGAGACCTTGCTTTTGCAGCCCGACAATTCTGCCATGTTCAAACTTTTTAGCCTTTGTCATGTTTTTATCCAATGTAACACAGGAGATGTCAGTGGAAGATGTTGACAATGCTAATGTTTGAACACAGATGACTATATTTCGTTACATGTTTGCTGATTAACCCTTCGTTTCAATATGGTCTTTTGACCAGCTGGTATTTCGGCTAATTTCATAATGTTCACATTTTCCTATTAAATGCTAAAAAAGTTTTTATTTTTATTTTTATTTTCTTATTATCATCTTTCGAAGCTCTACTCAAATAAGTGGTTGAGTCTAACAACGCAAATTGCATATTTTTTTTATTTATATTCGTTGACCTTAAGATTTTGGCCGAAAGTGTATATAAAAACTATATTTTGATTTGTTTCTCCACATTGTAATTATATAAAATGTAACACGTCAAGATATAATAAAGGTATTTTTTTTCGTTCATTGGTTGTTTTTCTTACCATTTGCAGAGTTTGTTTTCTGATAACAGTGTAGTTATAAGCATTTTAAAGTATCAAAAAATTTTGTATGTTTCGATTTTTGTGCATAGCAACACAGGCTATCTACCCTTACCCCTAAGAGTCCAAAATTCTAAACTGATGAATTAGAAAGAGATAGTTAATCAACAGCACCCGCTATCAACTATTGGGCAACTTTTGTTTGACTGAATACTGCAATTTGTTTGTAACTCATATAGTGCATTACTGATTCCAAAGTAGTAAGCACAGTTTTGTGACTATGAAATGAGAACCATGAATCCTCGGATTCATTGAGTGGCCACATAATCTTGGACCATGTCAAGAACTCTAACACTGATTTATGGTAAATGGCATGTACTTTTTAGAACTTGTTATGAATCTTCTTCATCGAAATGTGTTAGAATTAATCTACGTATTCATCTTATTATCGTATTTAATTAATATTACCGTATTTTCCGGCGTCGAAAACGCCATTTTTTTTCTAAAATAAGTCTCAAAAGTTTCCCCTGCGTCTTCCAGGTTATGTTGCTCATAGGCATAAATTTAAGCCTAGAGGTAGACAGTAATCCAAAGTCCTTCTATACGATCCAGAATGAAATGTACAATTTACTTAGTATTAATTAACAAATAAATAAACAAGATAATCATAAATGATTATTAAATTCTTTGCCACTTCTGCAGTAGAATGGTTTAGTCGATGGTCTGATTTACCTGTTTTGCATCAAATAATAACTTTTACTCACCTCAAACGATATTGAAATCAACGCAACATTATAAGAGCACATGAAAAGTAAAATTGTGAGAACTCTACTCAGTAATAGCAGCCATTTTGTCCATCTGTTGTGTAACGATTTCAAACACAGACATGTTTTTGGTAGGAGTTATGTGTAACAGTTCAGCTGAATCAATGTTTTTTAACACAACCCATATTATGGATTATACATAGAAAAGGCACTCCGAGAATAGACTTAGAATAACGTTAACTGGTAATAATGATACAGATATTCCAGTGGTAATGTAAAGAATAGACTTTCAAAAGGCCCCCCGCTAGTACAGCGGTAAGTTTACGGATTTACAACGCTAAAATCAGGAATTCGATTCCCCTCGGTGGGATCAGCAGTTAGCCCGTTGTGGCTTTGCTAAAAGAAAAACACACACACTTTCAAATGTAGATATGATAAGCATATAGCTCACAAAAAATGAGAAGTGGACAAAAGGCTTTATGTACCATAAGTCACTAAACAATTCACGAAACAACTTGGTAAGATTTATGGTAAGTGCTGCAGTCTTATTTTTATGTTTATCTTCCTTTTTTTTCTTTCAAAATTTAGCTAATCAAAATGGGGTAGCGTCTTAGACGCCGGAAAATACGGTAACTTATCGTAAGTTAGAATATAGAGTACCAAAGTCAAAACCACAGTTGTTGTTAACGTGTCTTTACTGTAAGTAATTTGTAAAACGTTCAAAAAATTTCAAGTTCAAAACATTTTAGTGAAAGTTTGGGATATCAAAGGTATATTATACACTTTGGTAAAACTTTAAATGGTTATGTTTGTCAGAGAAAATTTGACAGTATCTGCATATCTGCTAATGTGTTATCAGCAATTATAAAATTATAACTGCTGTTGATTTTGTTGTGGTAAAATTAAGACATAAGATTTGCTCATATAAATCCAAAGTTTGAGGTGTTTTGCCTAAAATGGTCACTATAAGTTAAGATTTATTATTTTCATCTTATCTTTAAAGTCTTTTGAACGAAATATTTCTTTACAAAATATTAGCGATATAACCCGAAAACTTGTGATAATAAAACTAACGAGTAGTCTAATTTCTGAATGCAATCGATTGTCAAATTTTAGTATAAACTTTAAACTGTTTTATATTCTGCAGCTTTCAGAAATTTTCAATGTAATGTTTTAAATTTCGTCATTTCTGTCAACACTGAATGGGCTTTTAGTGCATTGTCATAGAATGTTTGAGATGTCAGTATGTTTGTGTAAAAATTAACAAAATGGTACAATTAAGTAAAATTTATTGTATCAGTAATACAATCATACTTTAAGCCAATTTTTGAGCATTTTAAAAAGGCTCGTTTGTTTTGTTGTTAAGTACAAAGCTTCCTAGTAAGCTGTCTGTAATGTGTTCACCGCATTGATCAAAGACAGAACTCTAACGTTATTATTCATCAAGCCCACAGCTGAGCCATTAAGAGTTGGAATGTCTTGAGAAGGAAACCAGGAAAGGATTGAGAATGTACTACATCTACATATTTATGTAACAGAACGCTGACTTACCAGAATGTGGTATGATTAACATAGATTAGAATGGGACATCATGGAAACTTGCAGTTGGATCATCGATGATTGCTCGTAAATCAGATGCAATTAGGTATTAAATAAGATTATACCGACGGGAATTGCAATTACATAATATACTTTATTCAAAGCAAGTCAGATCATACTGTAGTGATTTCACGTTGTTTTTTTTTTAGTTCTTTGCTTATTTCAGTAAAGTAATAAGTGTCCAAACCACTTACGGCGTAAGTGTTTTGAAATTGGAAAATTATTTGAAAAAGAAAGGATGTCTTCATAATTTTCCCACGTGTTAGTATTTAAGGCATACTTTGAAAAATTAATTGTCCAATGTTATCTTTCCTCCAACTGGATCATCGGTACGTTTACGAACTTACAACACTAGAATACAGGGTTCGATTCGCTGTGGTAGAAATAGCACAGATAGCTCATTGTGTTAAAACAAATAAATCAGACTAAATGATATCAATGAGCTCTTTGCTTGTTTGTTTCTGAATTTCGCGCAAATCTACACGAGGGCTATCTGCGCTAGCCGTCCCCAATTTAGCAGTGTAAGACTAGAGGGAAGACAGATAGTCACCATCACCTACTGCTAGCTCTTGAACTACTCTTTTACAAATGAATAGTGGGACTGACTATCACATTATAATGCTCCCATGGCTGAAAGGACGAGCATGTTTTGTACAACAGGGATTTGAACCCGCGATCTTCAGATTACGAGTCGAGTGTCTAAATCACCTGGCCATGTTGGGCCTTAAAGTAAGGTAAGACGTATTTATGTTTTCATTGCAAATTATGAATTTCTCTATCATTTAAGTGTTATGTCACAGTAGAATTCAAATCCATGATTTAAACGTTGTAAGTTTATAATCTTACTGCTGTCTCACCATGGCACAGTTTGATTTTTATTATATAATGATATTTTAATAATTTTAGGGCATGTATTCTTTGTTATAATTGTTACGTTTTTTTATGTGGATTGAACGCAACAGAAAGACACAGATAACAGCTTGTATAATTTATTACAGTAAACTATTATATATATGACAGATATAACATAAATTATATAATAACAATGACAGATATTTAGTTTTAACATTCAAAATTAATTACAGTACAAAATAGTACTGGTTTCAACCTTCAAAGTTAATTACAATACAAAATGGTACTGGCCTGTGTCCGATATAATGATCTAGAATGAAAGTACAAAAGTTCAGATCAGAAATCCCAAATTCCAGTCTAGGGTGTAAATTTGGTCCAACGAAGAAATTCCGAAGTTTGAATGGAGAAGTCCAGAAACAGTTCACAGTTCAATAAATTTGACGGAGTTCTTTTTTACGATGTTTTCGATGAATGTCTCAAATTTGTCGCTCTCCCACTTTTCCGGTCTCCCCTAAACAGTCCTTACGTGTTGAATTTAAGTATAACCAGTAATTCGAATGAATCGTAGAGATTGACGAATTAAATCACAGCTTCTGTAGATCTAGCTTCAGTCACAAATTCAAGTTGAATAAACGCACAGCAAACGTTTACAATTTCTCAAACGTAGACAACCTCTTGATTTGAATAAAACTAATGACTGACTCTTCTCCTTGCATCTCCGTCTGTTTATATATATTAGTAGGCCTCTTCTCGAACAATCGCGTAACTTCCCAACATTCCAGAATAATTTGCGCATGTCTGTTTTTGCACGAGATTTGTCGTCTAGACGCTAGGCCGCCAAATATACCATTTATAGTCAAATGATTGATCTACCTAATTCTAGAAATTTCTAAATGTTATTTTAAATGAATAAGAACATATTTTATTGGTTTAAACTTTGAAACAATAATATAAACAACAGCATAGCATTAAAACGCTTTACACATAACATAATTCATCAGGTCTTCTCTACAATCTAACTCATGTCTATACAATCTAGTGTTTTAATGGCGTCGGCCTCTCCTTAAACATTAATAGACTGTTTGTCATTACGCAGGTTGTGAGTTCTTTAATAGTTTTAATAGTTGAAGAGGAGAGTTGTTTAATACTTTCAGAGATTAAAGAGGAGAGCTGGTTAATGATTTTAGAAGTTGAATAGAAGAGTTGTTTAATAAGTTTAAAAGTTTAAGAGGAGACTTGTTTAATAACTTTAGAAGTTGAAGAGGAGAGTTGTTTAATAACTTTAGAAGTTGAAGAGGAGAGTTATTTAATAGTTCTAATAGTTGAAGAGGAGATTTGTTTAATAATTTTAGAAGTTGAAGAGGAAAGCTAGTTAATAATTTTATAAGTTGAAGAAGGGAGTTGTTTAAATGTTTTTAGAAGATGAAAAGAAGAGCTGTTTAACTATTGTAAGAAGTTGAAGAGGAGAATTATACAAGTATCTCAAATGTTTCTGTCTATACTTAATGAAAGACCAGATAACATTTATTCCAAAACGAGCAGGAAAATATATCAGCTTCACAACCGGCGATTTTTTGAGGGAAAGCAGCTAGTCACCACTACCAACAGCAAAATTTTGGACTACTCTTTTACCAACAAACAGTGAGATTAAGCGTCACATTATAACATTCCCACCGCTGAAAGAACAAGCATGTTCCATGACTGGATTTGAACTCGCGACCGTTAGATTGTGAGTTCTTAAAAACCAAGTCGGGAAAACAAGTTAACATCCATGATGGAGAAACAAATGCCCACTTGGAGGAACGAATGCGAAAAATTAAGCTCAAACGATCACATTTTAGGGGAAAAAAATGTCGGCTTAACTATGTTATCAGAGAAATGTGTCTCTAACTTAGAAGATAGTTGAGGAGGAACGTGAATGTAAATCAATGAAAGAGCAGTACCATCTAAACAGTGAAGCAGAGGCCAAGTAGCAGCTTGATGAAATCTTGAAAGGACGAACAAGAACACTCTTTTAATGGATTACAAAGTTCACGTGGGAAAGTGACAGCCGAAGAGTGTTAACTCCAGCTAGAGCTACACTTTCATAGTTATAAACAACCGTTATTGTCCAAGTCATATGACTGCATAAAAGATGAGATAATAGAAAAAAAAACCAAAAATATCATAATATTAAAATTGTTGTGTATATGCTGCCAGTGATACATTTGCCAAATGTTCACATTTTTCAATACAAGTAATTTGGATATTTTGTTTTCGTGCCCAGTTTTTGATCAATGGTAATTATTTAAATAACTCCAAACTATGGACGAAAATCAAGGGATCACTTTGCAGGACTTTACCTGTTGTGTATGTATGTTGAGATGAATAATATTTTTAATGTGGTTAAACTTAATCGGGACATGAATTGAAGATCTATGTATGGTGGCTAAATTTGTTTAAAATTGGTTTAATTTCTTCTTCTTACATATACTTAGATTACCGTAAAATCAATCGATAATCAACTTCAAAATCGCTTTCTTTAAAGAATTGAGGTTTTTATTAACATGCATTATATGTTTAATTTGTCGTACGTATTTTCTGTTTTTCTTCTCTGAATACTTTTTGACCTAAAGAACCAGTCTAATATGAAACCTCCATATTACATCCAACCTTTCTTCATTGGAATCGGACTTAAAGTTTCTAAAACTATTATTTCTATTACAAAATACTCCAGCCAGATTATTTTTATCTCCTTGTTTTTAAAACAGGTGTTTGAAATTTTTTTTTATTTGATGCGATATTTTGACCTTCTAATTTCTGCATCAATACTCGCTACTTCTTCACTTAAAACACGTTAGGTTTAAAATCATCCACTTCACATGTGAATCCAAATGTAAAATCTGTCCGGCGAGACTGTGGTAAGCTACTGTCATCAAACTCGAAAATCCTAGGTTTAATTACCTATGGTGTACACAGTAAATAGTTCGATGTGACTTTGCTTAAAATAACAAACAAACGTTTATCTTCTGTTAGATACTTCATTCAATTTTGATCATTTAGATAAACCTAAGTGTATCCCAAGTTATTTTATACAAACAGTTGTAAACTGACACCTCGAAAAATAAAAGTAGCACAACTGGGTGTCTTGATTTTTAAAATGGAATTTATATGTTAAGTATAGCCTTTCGTTCATGGTTATTAATTATGCTTTGCATTCGTAGAACAAAGTCTGTTACATCAATACAGTATTAAAACAAATAACTTTTTTCGTATCATCATAATTAATGATGTTCGCGTGCTAAGAGTAATTTTTTATTATTATTGTAATTTAGCTTTAGAAGAGAGAAGTAATTTAATTATTTTTTTTTAATTGAAAAAGTACTGAGCTCACCTTTAGAGGATCTTAAATCTTTGATTTCTCATGTCCTAAAATTTCAATTCGTACTTATTTCAGTTGTCTCTGAAATGACATCTTCTAAATCTTTGCAAAAATTGTGAATCTAAGTTCTTGTTCTTTCTTTTTATTTCCTCCTCTTCAGCACATGATTATGACTCTTATAAGTCTGAATTAGTGACGACAAGATGTCATTTTTTTATTCTTCACAAAATTAGAATTAAAGGAAAACCTAAAATATTGGCAAGAATAGTGAATTACTATGTATTTTTTATATATTTCTTTGACTTATTTAAAGCAGTTGAACGACGATGTCGTTGCCAAGTGTTAACCTTTAATGAATTATGCGCAGGAAGTGATAAAAAACTATCTATTTGAGATAGTGTTAACTGATGATGAATGAATTTTATATGCAAAAACGGCTCGTTTGGGTTGAGAAAATATTTTACATAGAAGGTCGAAACGTTGTTCGCTCTTCTATGTAAAATATTTTCTCAACCCAAACGAGCCGTTTTTGCATATAAAATTCTCAACAAGTGAGTTTCTCGACATCACTGATTGATGATGAATGAGCACAAAAATAACCAAGTCAAGAAAACATTGGGGGCATGAAAATGCTACAAATGTGTGAAAATAAAAACAAACAAACAATAGTCTAGTTTAAATCATTTTAGTTCTGAATTACGCTTTTTTTGTAGTTTTGATAAACCAAGATGCAAGATAACCCTCGTTTTGCTTGACATAACTTGATTTTTTTAAATCTAAGTTTCTCAAATAAACATATGAAAACAAAACTATGAATATCGAAGATAAACCACGGATGATATGTTTCTTGAGCTGCTGTTTCTTAGTTTATATTCAAGATCCACAAAGTCTAAACTGTGATACGTAATTTTATTAATTTGCTACATATGATATTTCCAAATAATAAATAATAAACAGATAATTGTGTATTCGATTTACGTCAAATACAAATAAATATTTTTTATAAATAAATTATCTCATTAGCATATCTACATACCAGATTAAAACGTATCAGTCTTGAGATATTTTTACATGAATGAACATAAAGTTTTCAAAACAAACTTTGCTTCTAGTAGCTTCTTTTCGACGTTTTCCAATATAACTAGAAAGAGAAAGAAGGAAAGGTAAACGATATAATTAAAACTTTAATTTTTTTGTACTTTCCACGAAAACACACTGAAAATCTAAAAACACAAATATAATCAAAACAGTTGTGATAAAGAAAAAAAAACATTCGTCAGTTTTAGAGTTCAAGAATTTTTTTAAGACCGAAAATATTTTTAACCAATGTGATGTTATAAGATATTTTGATGAACATCGAAAACTAAATTTTAGATAATATCACAATCTTTAAGAACTTTCAGGTGTTATTTTAATTTCTTTCATTTTGTTTGAGGTAATGATGAACCGCTTTATTTTAATTCTTTTTGATATTGTTTAAGGTAATAATAAGCACTTTATTTTAATTTCTTTTAATATTGTTTGAGATAATAATGAATTACTTTATTTTAATTATTTTTTGATATTGTTTAAGGTAATAATAAGCACTTTATTTTAATTTCTTTTAATATTGTTTGAGATAATAATGAATTACTTTATTTCAATTATTCTTGATATTGTTTAAGGTAATAATAAACCACTTTATTTCAGTTATTTTTTATATTATTTAAGGTAATAATGAACCACTTTTATTATCTTAACACCCCTTTAGATGACCTTTTTTTCTGTAGCAGTTGCTTATATAGTATGACATTACGTCATCATTTAAATTACATTAATTTCGCCTAAAACATTTTTTTAGCATATTTATGGGTATTGTAACTTTCTTTTCTAAGTGTTATTATAATTGAACATTCTCAAAGCTTTTGGTGTTTACGTTTCGGCATCCACCGATGAGTTAACATTATAATTATTACTCACTTGTGTTAAGTATCAGATGGTAGTTAAAGCTGAACTAGTTGTGTTAGTCACACTTCATGGTATGTTTATGATATTGTTTTTGGTGTCATCATAACGTTGCTATATTTTAATCAGAGAACCAAAATTCTAGCTATTTATTCAAAATTCTGATATTCGATTAATTTGTTTCTCATTATTATGTACCTTCATAAAAATTAAATATTAGTTATAATGTCGGTAATGTCCCTATATTTCACTCCACACCTCAACAATAACATGTGTTGTAATAATTTATTGCAAATATCACGTGCTTATAAAGTTACACCTTTGTAACTGTTTAATGCATTTTCATTGGCCACAGGACGATTTAATGGGCGATTATGCTGATGATACGTTGTTCAACAAATATTAGATTTACAATAGTACTTCAAGCCAAAAACTAATGCTTGTGTTAGTAAGGCATACCGTAAATATCTTTCATGAACAATATTGGTTAAAAGGTTTAATATATGCAGTTCTATCAGTTTTATATTATTTTAAATTATATTTTTATCATAGAAATTGTTTTGTATTATTAACTTAATATGCATATATATTTATTTAGGAATAGATTAAATCTCTTAAACTGGCAGAACACCATTAGTTATCATTGGATTTATGGCCGAAAATATCATTCGCAGCGAGGGTTTTCAACTGACGAAATGATGCGTGTAATCTCTATTAGTATACTTAATTATCTATGCTAATTACCAGATTGATATCCGGAAGTTAGTGTTAATTAAAAGAGTTTATTAATGGTCTGTGACTTATTCTATAAAAAATAGTGTAAATTATAGATATTGTTTCCAGTGATATAACAGTTAGTATGTCCTATCGACGTACAGTGAACCGTTAATCGGAGCTAAACTTTGTGCATGCATATATCGTTTCAGAAGGCTTATTATAAAACATAAATATAATAAAGTTTGTAGAATGGAAATGTTTATTTTAAAGTTAAGACAAAGTTAATCTTTCTGCGACCGTAATGAGTTGGCAGCCGATGTTTAAAGTTTTTGAAAAAGTCAAAATGAGGTTGAACGCTAAAGTGGACTATGCGTATGTATGTATTAGGCTATATAGTTTTTCCACTATATACACGCATCACACCCACACATATTTATATTTTAAAATCAAATTTTTGGTCGCTTAAGAAAGCAAATTCTATTAATTATACTTCTTTGTGGTAGGTGCGGTATTTCATTTGGAGAATGTAAAATAAAAATAGAGTCTCCAGCTCGCAGTTAAGGTCTTATTTAAACTTTCTTTTCCGAGATTCTCAGCAATTCAGTTGCTGAGGTGACGATAAGGTACAATGCTCATCAGAACCATTTCTTCACGAAAAGTTTAATAAAGTTTTTGCTCATTTAGTTGTGTATGTTCAAAATTTCAAAACAGTTTACTTTTCTTGTGAAATTACACGTTCCGATAGTGTAGTATAGAAAAATGTACAAGTAAAATCTATCAAGATATGTTATGTTTACAGTGGATAAACTCAATAATGGATATTTTTCCCTTGTTTCTCTTCAGAAATATAAAAGGAATTATTAGTTTCAATGATAATTACCTGAAAGACATTTATGGACATAAAGACATAAAAGGAATTATTTAGTTTCAATGATAATTACCTGAAAGACATTTATGGACATAAAGACATAAAAGGAATTATTTAGTTTCAATGATAAGTACCTGAAAGACATTTATGGTAATTTCATACTTTCAGGTTCACGTCTAGCGTGTTACTTCATACTGCTCCATACAAGGCATTTCGGAGCAGATTTTATTCAAAACTATGGTGTCAATCGATAGGGTTTTTTACCAACAAGATTCTGAAACTTAAGATGAAAAATATACTGCTTATTTGTTTACCTTCAGAACGCACTAGCACAGAGAATGACACTGCACGGGATGAAGGATTCCCTGCAATATACACTTCCTCATACAGTCAGATCCTCGTTTTTGGTGTCCTTTGGATACGTGCCATAAGCCTCCAGTCGACTTTCTTACATGCAGAAGTGAGTCCTCGGTCGACTCAGCTGACTTGATGACGTCACTTATGGCATTCGCTTGGTGGCTGGTTCGACAGATACAAGAGTTTTTCTCGGAAAACAGCCGATTCAAAAGTGTCCTCATCATCTGATCCAGTACAAAACGTGTGTCAATTTCAACCTTTCCATGAGGCCTGGCAACTGTATTAAAATAACAACATTTAGTAACAAATACATTTTGCTGAAGAGTAAAGACAAGTTTTCTTATACAATCATTTAGAAGTGACCAAAACAAATAAACGTTAATCAGAAAATTATGATATTTTATTTAATTTCACTCTTCAATAGATTTCTTGATGATCAAAATGCAAATTATGAAACAATTTATGAAACAACTATTTTTTAGTCAGTAAACAATACCGATTTCTTATAATTCTATCTTTCTTCCACTGCAATGATATATTTGCTCAAACACGCACTTTAACTGCTGTTTCAGGCTCTAATATAGTCAGTAAATAAGATTAAAATCACCATTCTGTTTCCACGGTTCTCTTGGTAATTCGTTGTCTTGCTATCAAATTGTTTGGACGATCTAAAATATTTGTTACTTCATTATACTTTAAAAAACATTGTTTTATATTGTAACTAATTCAATAACGTGTTAATTTCGTATTGTAAAATAACATCTGGTGTTTACAAAAAAGTGTAATATAAATGTATTCTAGACACTGTTGCCTTAACAATGATTACGTGTGGAAATAAAGAATCGTCCCTCTGAGCGGGCGGTGCGGCCTTAGCAAGCACGAGGTAGCAAACAGTTGGGTCACAAGACCACATACTCCACTGGGCTGCGTGCTGTATCACACATGAATAACTGTTAATTTCACTATTCAATAACTTGTTTATAACATATATACATGTATATAATAAGGTATACCAAGATAATTGTTCGAAATTTTCGTGATGGTGTTCTGTATGTAGTTTTTATACAATTGTTAACCGATGGCGAAATGTCGAAAACTTATATAACAATCATTTTGCTTAAGTACCTTTTACATTGTTATATACGAGAATGACTACCTCGAAAAAACTTGGATCAACTTAAACATATGTTATGTCCTTTCCCTGGGGTGAAAAAAGTCCATCACAAAAGATAACACAGATAACTGTAGAAATTGTAATGATTTGTTTGTTTGGTTTTGAATTTCGCGCAAAGCTACACGACTGCTATCTGCGCTCACCGTCCCAAATTTCGCAGTGTAAAACTAGAAGAAAGACAGCTAGTCATCACTATCCACCGCAAACGCTTGGAATACTTTTTTACCAACGAATAGTTGGATTGACCGACACATTATAACGCTTCCACGGCTGAAAGAGCGAGAATGTTTTGGTCCGACGAGGATTCGAACCCGTGACCCTCGGATTACTAGACGAAAATCAAAATGAATTGGAGGATCTCTTCTGTGAATGAATAATACAAGTAGTCAGTTACGTCGGTGATCTGGTGATCTGTGGGTTATTATGTATTTTTGTACAATATAGGCCCGGCATGGCCAAGCGTGTTACGGCGTGCGACTCGTAATCTGAGGGTCGCGGGTTCGCATCCCGGTCGCGCCAAGTATGCTCGCCCTCCCAGCCGTGGGGGCGTTATAATGTGACGGTCAATCCAATTATTCTTACACTGATAAATTAGGGACGGCTAGCGCAGATAGCCATCGAGTAGCTTTATGCGAAATTCAAAAATAAACAAAACAAATTGTACAATATATCTGGATTGAAAGTATGGTATACAAACATTTGTGTATTTGTCCTTTTTATTGATTTTCATTTAAAAAGTAAATATTATTTAGAGACAGTAACAGATTACATATGACAAAATATTACAAGTAAGTAAATAACTTTAAGTAATACCTGATATAGAAGATAATAATATCATACGTATACGATGCACTGTATTGAAGGTAAGAAGCAAACAATCCCTGCAGCTTGACAACAAATAAATGTGCACGAAGTTGAAGAAAAAAGATGTGTGATGTTTGTCTTATTCTCAGCTCTTCAGTTAGTTAGAATATACGTTATTTTGTTCTACAGTTTAATTTAGAATAGAATTTTAAACAAGTAGATTCAACAAAAAGCGTCACATTGTAAATGCAGATTCTTCATCTTAAAGGTACTGAAGGTGAAATTCACGTAATGAAATGCACTATTTATTATACAGATCTCCAAACTGTGCTATATATAAATACAAACAAAAAGACGTGTTTTAATTCGAATTTTGGAGATAACTATTCCTTCTCTACAACGGCACCCAATTACAAACTCGTAAGGTTACAACTTTTATAGACTGTTCTATTATAAAATAAGAAAATTAGCAGTGCCTTTATTGTTTCTTTTTATACTTGTTAAACTGTGACACTGAAGACAGAGGGACGTGGTAACCTGGACAGAACGTTTTGAGGTCGCTATAGGCTGAAATATCTGTACACGTTTACAGAATGTTCTCAAGATATAACAGTAAACATAGAATATACACTTTTACCTCGGCAACTATCTGAATACTGAAAGAAAAGAATTATTTTGCTAGTGCTTCCTATTATTTTGGATTTTTAACGTTGTAAGATCTCAGACTTGTCGCTAAGTCATCCAGGTAGAGCACTGATTAAAGTTGAACTAGTTCAACTTGGAAACAATACGTTATTCCATTGAAGACACAAGGTAAGAACAGTTCATTGCAACTTAAATCACACAATATCAACTTTGTCTAAGTTACCAAGGAAACAAAAGGTTTATCAGGCACAGATACTGCATTCCAATGAAAAATTAGTAAATTTGTCACAGTTTAAGTGTTAAGTTTGCAAACTGGCATCTTTGTAAAGAATAACATAATCAAAATTAAATAAAAAGGTTAAAGAAAGGTTTGCTGTTTATTTGTTTGTGGAATTTATCGAATGCTGTTCGCGCTAGTCATCTCTAGCTTTAATGGGAGAGATAAGTTGTTGTTGTTTTTGAATTAAGCACAAAGCTACACAATGGGCTATCTGTGCTCTGCCCACTACGGGTATCGAAACCCGGTTTTTAGCGTGTAAGTCCGCAGACATACCGCTGAGCCATTGGGGGGCTGAGAGATAAGAAGAAAGGCAGCAAATCAACACTAGCCACCCCTAACTCTCAGTTTACTCCTTTAGTAACGAATAGTAGGATTGGCCATAACATTTTAACATTTCCAAGGCTAAAAAGGTGAATAGGTTCGATGACGGGTTTCGAACTCGTGGCTTAAAGATGATCAGTTCATAATTGAAACAGATTAAAAAGAAATATTTAAAAATGTAATTACATTGTAATGTTTTTCTGATAGTTTGTAATATTCCCTTAAACTATTCAAGCTACGCTACTCATCCTTAATGTTGAACTAATGAAGCAGATGGAAGGCAGCTAGTCAACATCACCCACTACCAAATTGTAAACAAATGTTATCGAAAAGCAGCGAGATTTGTCGTTATTGTTACGACGCACCAATGGCCTCAAAGAGCAAAACACCATTCAGCAACAACTGGAAGTGACTCATGACCCTTAGATTCTCAGTCTGGCAAGCTAACCAAGCAGCCCTATAATTAAAAAACACAAACACATATCTTATTAAATAATATTGTCACATTGCTTGTAAATCCCGTTATATTTTAACACTTTTCCATCAGGAATTATAAGCGTGGAAGTTTTTTGGTTTTTTCTGTTTCCACGCAATAACTATGTCTATAAGGTTTTGCTATTCTCATATTCATAGAACAAAGTTCAATCCTGCTAAGTGAAAATAAAAACTTATGTTTGTTTTTGATTTTCGCAAAAAGCTACTCAAGGGCTATCTGTGCTAGCCGTCCCTAATTTAGCAGTGTAAGACTAGGGGGAATGCAGCTAGTCATCACCACCCACCGCCAACTCTTGGGCTACTCTTTTACCAACGAATAGTGGGATTGACCGTAACATTATAACGCCCCCACGGCTGAAAGGGCAAGCAAGTTTGACGCGAAGGGGATGCGAATTCGCGACCATCAGATTACGAGTCGCACATCTTAACACGCTTGGCCATTCCGGGCCGAAAACTTACGTAAAATATGAGTTTGTATACATAGATGCGTCCTTTGTGAACTTACGTTAGATCGATTTTATTAAAGTGCCTTTACTGTATATATTTATATATTTAACAAGTTTGTGTTTTATTGAACAATAAACTTAATTCAAATTTGTTTCCATGTTTTAATAGCAGCGCTTAGTAAAAATCCCCCAGTGGTGGATACAAAACAAACAGCCCATTGTATAGCTTTGTGCTTAATTACAAACAAACAAATAAAAGCTTCGTTTTTTGTTGTTTTTTTAATTAAGCACAAAGCTACACAATGGGCTATCTGTGCTCTGCCCACCACGGGTATCGAAACCCGGATTTTAGCGTGTAAGTCCGCAGACATACCGCTGAGCCACTGGGGGGCTAAAAGCTTCGTAAAGAATTGTTTGTCGGGTACTCTTTTCTAATATCTGTCCATGAATTTTAACGTTATAAACCCTTGATGTAGGTATCAAAATTGTGTTTCAAAAGCTCTAATAATTTATTTTTTATAAAGTTTTACTTGATTTCAACGGTACTTTGGTTCAGCGATAAAATTTTGGTATCGAGTTCAGTGAAGGAACATCCCAAATATAACATTGTAAAGCCTTGTGGTTAACAAAAAAATATTATGAACGATTTTCCATAAATTGCTTCAAGTAGAGAGGAAATATTCGTTTAAAACCAGTGAGCCAACTAAACGTGTGTGTATTTCTTATAGCAAAGCCACAAAGGGTTATCTGCTCAGCCCACCGAGGGGAATCGAACCCCTGATGTTAGCGTTGTAAATCCGGAGACATGCCGCTGTACTAGCGGGGGGGCGGCCAACTAAATACTTCGCTTACATCTGTTATCCAAATCTGATACGTTGCATTCAATATTTTTTCGATATTCCATTCACTTCTTGTCTAAAGTATTACCGAATAGGCGAAAATCTTCTGATGTCCTAAAAACTAATCTTTACGGACAGTAAACAGTTTTTTTTCGTCTTAGTGTTACTTCGACTTCTTGTTTTCTTTAGGTACACTGTACAGCTAAATATGTACAGAGAACTGACCATAAATAAGACGTTTTTATCTAATGCAATATTCAAATATTGGCAAGACGGCAAAAGCAAACATGAACATGAGGAACTACAAGTCCCAAAGAAGAAATGAACAAAACTTTCGCATCCCTGAAAGCGACTTAGAAATAGTTTATAATGAAGATAAACTAATCAGTTGTCTGAGACATTATCAACCGCTATGAAATGTTCGTCAACGTTATTAGCTACAATCATGTCGCAGAACAGCGGGGATCTTATAGTTTGATCATCTGTCAAAAGTTTAAAACATGTAATCTATGGGTGCTTTCAAGACAGAAAATGTTTAAAATTTTGTGTAATATTTCCGTATTGGTGATTGATTATTAATTCGTATAATCTAAATAGCTATTCACTATTCGAATAACGTCACTAAGTGATCAAAATTTCCATGTATCTCTACAAAACAATATTAAATGTTTTATTTGAAATTAGTTTTTGTTGTGGCTAATAATCTGAGAAGATGTTCTTCCATTTTCAGGAGCTGACAATAATTTTTTAACAATGTTACAGAAAATTATATTCCTGATTTATTTACAAAACTTTTTTATCGTAATCACACTTAATGCATTATCAAACAAACATGATATCACAAAATAAAACAGTTATTACAGAGTATTTATTTCTCTCCACTGTGGATTTGCTTTGCAATGGTTGCCCTAACATTTAAATGCTTACGTAGCACATATGTCAAAAATGTATTTTCTAGAATATGATCACAATATTTACTATAACCGAGCAGTGAGTGTTGTTACTTCCAAGGTATCTATCTGTCTTGTTTTGCATGATGACATTATTGGTTCTTACTTTCTAAAATGCAATAGTTGCTTGTCACTCATTAATCTTATAGCTAGTCTATAAAAATCTCATATTTGTCTTCATGACAAATTTGATTCATTCTTTTATGTTTTAAGTACACCTTTTACATGAATTTCTGTACTCAAGTAAATACATGGGAGTTAAATATACGGTGTCTTTTGTGAAGGCTTCTATAAACTCTGATTTACAATTTAAACTAATTTAATATTAGTACTGGAATACGTCATTCACCGGAACAGTAGTTTGAAACTAATTTGAGTTATACTTGTGTATAGAGAGTACAACTTTGTTTCGTTTTGCGTTACTTGAGACTCAATATCCTTTTACATGTAATGTTTTACTTCCGAGTTTATCTTACGTTTAATATATATAATTTTATACCAGTTGTTAGTGACTATCGGGATATATGAAAATAATGGCATATAGTTCGTTTTATGTTTTGTTTTCGAAATGCATTCCATCAAATTTAAACACAGATTGTATTATTTTGCAATATAAAATCTCCTATTATTAGCGGCATCAATGATGATAAATATTGTTACTCCTCTGAGTCCACTAAGACCTGGTGACTAGAACACTCAGTTCGGAATATGCGGAAACATTCCTTCATCGAACATACTTGTCCTTTCATCAGTTGGGATATTATAAAGTTGAGGTCAATCCCATTATTCGTTGGTAAAGAATACAGAAATAATTAATGATGGATAATGTTGACTAGTCGCATCACATCTAGTCTCTCGCTTTGAAAAAGTAGGGACTACTTCGACATCCTCCGAGTACTTTTGCACAAAATTCAACAAAAAAATCAAAGGACTAAGAAACAAGTAAACAATTACATAAATATCCAGCTCATAGACCCACATGTTTAGGCATAAATATGCTTTATTTATAATTAGTGATAAGACAGAGGGCAACCAGTCAACAACAACTGCGGACATACCTTTAACAAAATAAATGTCTCAGTCCCTAAAACTGACCATACAAAATATGTCTAGCATTATATCGAGATTCGAACCTTAAACTTTTTGATCCACAACGCAACATGGCATTTACCAGTACACCTCAGTCCTTTCCAGTGATGAAACGTGCACATGAAAAATCCCATTAGTTATATATTTTTTAAATACCACTATTGTTTCGAATTCCAAGTCCATGGAAAACAGTAAAAGTCACAATTGCTTCATTTAGTATTGAGTATTGAAATATCTGATAGTATAGTTGATTTTATCCACACGAAATACATTATCTATTTCATTTCATCTGCTCAGAATTTTATCTGTACTTTGATAAAATAACCGACACATAACTGTGATATATTGTTCTTCACGTATTGAAGAGTATTATGCTTTTTTACTCCGGTAGAATAGCGGTAAGTTTACGGACTCACAACACTGAAATTCGAGGATTGATTCCCCGATAAAGACGCAGTAAATAATCCTATGTGATTTTACTGTAAAATGAATAAATCTAAAATTCGGAAAAATTTATTTAAGAAAAAAACAACTTTTTCTTTGGATAACCAATTTTTATATACTTTTTGTATTCCTTTTCGCTTTTTTCAGGTTGGTGAAGATTGTACTTTAAATAATTTAACATTTTTATATACAAATCAGCATATATATATGTATAAGTTTAGTATTTAGAGACTTGCCCGGCATGGCCAAGCGCGTTAAGGCGTGCGTAAGACTCGTAATCTGAGGGTCGCGGGTTCGCATCCACGGCGAACCCAACATGCTTGCCCTCCCAGCCGTGGGGGCGTTATAATGTGACGGTCAATCCCATTATTCATTGGTAAAAGAGTAGCCCAAGAGTTGGCGGTGGATGGTAATGACTAGCTGTCTTCCTTCTAGTTTTACACTGCTAAATTAGGGACTAATTAGTGTTACACACCAATATTTTCTTCTTAGCAGGAAGCTGTTTTCAAAGGCGTTTCTCATTAATTCAAAATTATGTCTCATGTAAGAAAACAATTTGTTATTAGTATATATAAATTATACTTTAGATCCTTTGAGAGACAATCCCTCTGCCCAGCTGGGTTATAAAATATGTTTTTGAAACTGTATCTCAAGACAAATGGTACGAGTATTAACACTTCTACTTTCTTAACTTATGATCTAAGAAGACCGAAACATTGTTTTTTGATTTATTTTGATAAAAATGTTAATAAATCTACACTGCTGACCAAAATTTTAAGGCCAATGAACATAAAAGAAAAAAATATGCATTTTGCGTTGTTCGACTCAACCACTTATTTGAATAGAGCTTCGAAAGATGACAATAAGAAAAGGAAAAAAAAAAAACTTTTTTAGCATTTAATAGGGAAAATGTGAACATTATGAAATTAGCCTAAATACTAGCTGGTCAAAAGTTTAAGACCATACTGAAACAAAGCTTTAATCGGTAAACACGTAACGAAATATAGTCATCTGTGTTCAAGCATTAACGTTGTCAACATCTCCCACCTACATCTCCCATGTGACACGATAAGGATATCCCACCGGAAACATTTTTTACAGGACACAGTGGAGGAAGCTCCATCATGATCTGGGGTGCTTCTCCTTCCATGAAACAATGAAGCTTTAGGTTATACAGGGGCGTCAAACAGCGGCTGGCTGCATTGGGATGTTGGAGAGAGCGTCTTTATTCACTGAAGGCCCTTGCTTGTGTGGAAATGACTGGATCTTTCAGCAGGACAACGCTACAATCCACAATGCTCGCAGAACAAAGGACTTTTTCATGGCGATTCTTTTGGACCATCCAGCGTGTTCGCCCGAACTGAACCCCATTGAAAATGTTTGTGGGTGGATGGCAAGGGAAGTCTATAGAAATGGACGCCAGTTCCAAACAGTTCGTGAAGCCTTCTTCACCACTTGGAATAACATTCCAGCCAGCCTATTGCAAACACTTATACCGACCATGCTAAAGCGAATGTTGAAGTTATTCGCAATGACGGCCGTGCAACTCACTACTGAAACCTCTTGAAGGCATTTCCTACCCTGTTTAGGACTTCTTTTTGGTATGGTCCTAAACTTTTGACCAGCTAGTATTTAGGCTAATTTCATAGTGTTCACATATTCCCTATTAAATGCTAAAAAGTTTTTTTTTTTTTTCCTTTTCTTATTGTCATCTTTCGAAGCTTTACTCAAATAAGTGGTTGAGTCAAACAACGCAATGTGCATATTTTTCTTCATGTTCACTGGCCTTAAGAGTAACAAAGAATAATAAAGTGCTAAGACATTATAAAACTAACATACATATATATATATGACCCAAATTAGTAACTGTAATTAACATATATTCAATTTTGTAAATTCGTTGTGTGCGTGGCACCATTGCCTGCCAATCGCAGAAAACACGACAGTTAGTTTACAGTTGAATTGACGCATATAAATCGAAGTCAAGAAACAAAATAAATGTGGAGCCAGATCTTCGTTTGAAACTGTCATTCACTGACCCAGAAATTCTAAATAATGTTTCAGCAGAGCAGTATAATCCTTCACATTAAAGTAAGTCGTAATACTGTTATTTTTACTTTCCAATATTTAAGTATCGTTCATTGTTATTTTACTAAAACTGGAATCAAACTGTAAAGGTAGCAAATTAGGCGTATAATACACCAGTTACACATGATAATAACTATTTGTAATGGGATTGATCAGCCAACACAGTAAAGAGGTTGAAGAGGTCCGATGGTTGGCAAAGTTTGAGAATTCCTAGTTTAAAACATATTTTTTCTCGAATAAAAGAGAGAAAGTTCAACGACACAATGGAATGTCTGTGGACTTACCATGTTTGAATCCTAGTTTTGATACCAGTGGTGGGCAGAACAAAAATGCCCTCTTGTATTGTTTGTGCTTAACTTCAAAACAAAGAAACAATTTTCAAAGATAATACGATTTGTTATCGAAGTAATTTAACATATTGACATTAAGATGATTTTACGTGGACCTGAACATTATAAATTTTCTCAAATGCAATAAATATTTTATTAAAATTGAACTTTTCTTACGAAATTACGAAATTTAACAGAATGTTAAGCAAAAAATACTGCAAGTAATAATAAACTTCTATAATCAGTACATTGTAATGTTAAGCAATGTGCTGTGAGTTAACAAAACTATTAAATCTAATTTCCTTTAATGTGTACTCTCTTACAGCAAAGCCACATCGGATTTTCTACTGTGTAAATTCGAAGATTTTCCGCTATCCCACTGGAATTACTACAACCGTTCTGTATTTCATTATAATAAGACCGTACATTAATAAACTTGCTTATTAACGCTTTTGCTACACAATGTTAAATACTCATAAGGATTCTGCAATATTCTGTGAAAAAGGCTCGGCATGGCCAGGTGGTTAAAGTACTCGACTCGTAATACGAGGGTCTTGGATTCGAAATCCCTTCACATCAAACGTGCTCGTCCTTTCAGCTGTGGGTGGGTTATAATGTTACGGTCAATCCCACTATCCGTTAACAAAAGAGTAGCCCAAGAGTTGGCGATGGATGGTGATGACCAGCTACATTCCCTTTATTCTAACATTGCTATATTAAGGGCGGCTAACGCAGATAGCCCTCGTGTTTTTGTGAAAAATTCAAAACAAACCAATTATACGAAAAAATATAATTTTATTTATTAATACAATATATTATATGATAAATATTTCGTATAATATTTAGAGTAGTTGTGTGTTTTCCTAAAGCAAAGCCACATTGGGCTATCTGTTGAGCCCACCGGAGGAATCCAACAGCTGATTTTAGCGTTGTAAATTCGTAAACATACCGCTGTACTAGTGGGGGGGCACTTTAAAATAATTTAAAATATAAATTTCATATAAGTACAATTTGAACTCAAATTGTTCAACGTTTATACATCAGCGAACTAATTTTCTTAAAAATATATAATCTGTGAAATTTTGCTTATAAATATTTTTTTAAATACAGAACTTGTCGAAATAGGATATTGTTCCGTTGCTTAAAAAAACTAGTTTCGCCTTTTCGATATTGAATAACACCGATCGTTTAAACCAAATAAGTTATAATGTTAAAACATCTCATTTCATTTATATTTCATGCTTTTTCGTTTATTTTAAATTCTACTCTTTAAGTCACTTCTTGGAGATTTGAAAGAAAAGTATTGTTGAAATAATTAACTGCTACCTAGAGTAAACAAAAGCTCTATCAAAGTAACAGAATAAAATAACAAAAATATAAGATAAAATTAAATCATAGCCGCCGTACTTTGTCCCTATTTATCAGTGGTTGTAGTTGTTGAATGAAAAAATTATTTGGAATTTCGCGTAAAAATACACGAGGGCTTTCTGCGCCAGCTGTCCCTAATTTAGCAATATAGGACTAAAAGGAAGGCAGCGACTCATCACCACCCACCGCCAACTCTTGGGCTACTCTTTAATCAAAGAATAGTGGGTTTGACCGTCACATTATAACGCCCCAACGGCTAAAAGGGCGAGCGTGTTTGATGTAACAAGGATTCAAAGTTGCGACATTTCATTACGGGTCGAGTGCCTTAACCATCTGGCCATACCGGGTCTCTCTTTTGTGTGTGATTGACCGAAACTTTATAACGGGAGGTGGATGTGTGGCATGAGGGGGATTCGAACCTGCGACCTCTTGGATTACGAGTCGAGTGCTTTAACCGCGATGAAAAGAATTTATTTGAAATTTCTTTCAGCGTACTAAGTGAGAATTTCTATTGAGAATGGTGGTTTCAAGTTTATTTGTCCATGACTAGTTAAATGATGGTGTGAAACGGCGTTATTTTCATGTTGTTAGTAAAGATCGCCAGAATGTTCTTGAGTGTAGGGTTCTTCTGGTTTCTTCTATGTACGTATGATAGCAGAAGTAACATATTAGCTTTCAAACAACACTGGAAACAAGACACCCGTCTTTAGATTGTAAACTCTGTTTTGTAAGATAGTTGCTCTATTAGGTTCCAGTTGACTTTTTAGGATTGGACTTTACTGATCTGTGACTTTAATCGGCAGCTCAGATATCCTGATTATGATACTTATTTTCTTAGAGACAGCTTGGTAAGTAAGAAGTGTTATCAAAATAACACTATTTTATGTTTTCTTTGGGAAATAGGATTTGTTTCCCTCCTTGTTTATGTGGGTTTTATCGTGTTAGAAGCACAATGCTGATTTTTACACTACACAATCGAGAATTTCTTTGACTTGGTGTTATAAGGTTATTATTCTGTAGACCGTACTTTCCTGTTCAATTAACATATATATATTTCTTTTAATATAGTTTAAGAAAAGTATAAGCTTTTTTTCCGTTTTTATTTTATATGCAAACAGTTCTATTCCGACTTTCCACATAAAAGTAAAATTCAAAATAGGGAACACTACAGGAAACCTGAAATACAAAAGAAGTATGACGTATAAAGTGTACATCATACGATAATGCTTTGCTAAAAATAAATCACATTAATTGTACATTGAATTTCATATTAAATGAAAATCAAATACATTTTCGTAAAACTAGATAATGTTCAGTAAAATATAACATGTTCAAATTTAGTATGAGATTAATAAATCTCATGCGTTATCATCTTTTTTAACGTAATTAATTTTTTATGATCTATAAAACTGTTGTTTTCTGTTGTTAACTGAAAAAAAATTGAAGACTTCAAATCGTCACTTTGGTATGTTTTTTCCATCGTAAGACCCCTCTCCCCAGTGGCACAATGGTATATCTGCGGACTTCTAATGCTATAAACCGGGTTTCGATACCTGTGTTGGGTGAACTCTAATAGCCCTTTATGTAGCTTTCTGCGTAATAACAAAACAATCCACCATATTATAAAATTGTCCGTACAGCCAGTTTTTAGAAAGCTTCATATTACCGTGGTTATAGTAATAATTTTTAAATAAAACGTTGAGCTATGCAATTAAATGGATCGTAAGTAACTTTAACACAGACATCATTAGCTTACCTTTAACTTCAGTTGGATGTGAGTCATTTTCTAGATGTAAGCTTAGATGGCTAATAGCAGAGCTAGAAAACAAGTTCTTATTCCACTCTGGTTTTATTATATGCTAAAATCAATACTCAAACAGGCTAGAATGTCAGAAGCGTTGAATTTCGTCAAAAGCATCTGATACCCAAGTATCAACGTTTCAGACGAAAAGCTTGACAATCGAGTGTTTCTGTATCTGATATACAGACTGAAGGGTTAGTCCATTCTGCGGTTTTATTTACCGTGTTCTTATTTACCTAAACTATTAAGATCTGTTTTTATCATATACTTTTCAGATACATTTATTTAACATGTCTTTTCTTATGCAAATCGTTCACCTGTTAAAATGCATTTCAATATTTTTTAACCAGGCATTTAAAAAACACAATCTGAGTTCGTTTCAAGATGTAGCATCTATTTCTATGTATAAAAAAACCTTAGTTTAAGGGGCTTTGCGCTCTAAATTAAAGTGTGATATTTATATCAAACATGACGTAAATGTTGATAACAGTAGTAACTGTCGACGTCTAAAAACGATACGTTATACAGCTTCGAAGTAGTAGAAAATCTAAAAATTGATATTTTAACCTAGTTATGACTTACGTTTTAGAATAGTTTATTGTTCAAGTCGTAATGCGACTTAAAATAAAAATATATTTTAGAACTCCCACTCTTGAAGGGTCCAGCATGGCCAGGTGGTTAAAGCACTCGACTCGTAGTCTCAGGGTTGCGGGTTCGTTAAACTTTAAAGTCCTCGCAATGTATTTCATTTCATGTATGATGAAACAAAATGTTACTGTTTACAATCCATTCGAGTTTATTTCAAAAATAAAAGTCGACCTCTCATGTAACTGAGACAAGCAGATGGTTCTTAAACAAACAAACAAAAAAAACACGTATCAGTGGATAAGCTAGTAATATCATACTTTGTTTACCTATTGTAAGCAACCACTCAAGTCGACAAACTTCTAAAAATTATGGAACAAGGTGTTTTGTTTTTAGTTTCGCGCAAAACGACACGAGGGCTATCCGCGGTAACCATCCCTAATTTAGCAGAGTAAGATAAGAGGGAAGGTAGCTAATCATCGGCACTCACCGTCTACTCGGCTGTTCTTTTACCAACGAATAGAAACATAATAACGCCCCCACGACTGAAAGGGCGAACATGTTTTATGTGACGGAATTTGAACCCGTAGCCCTCAGATTACGAATCTATATCCCTAATCATCTGTCTGTAGCGGGCGATGGAATAAGAAATGATTATAATTATATTTTTAAAAGAAAGATTTTAAGATGTAAATTTGTATTAGTTGGATTTTCTTGTCGAGGTAAGATTAATCTGTTTCTGCATGCATCAGTTCTGTTTTCTTACTTCCGTAAGAATTTGTAATACAAAGATGAAAGAGCTAAATCTTCAACGTTGAAATTGACTGATGCAAACGTTTTTCTCGTAACATATTTCAGCTTTTAATCTTTTCTTACAACGCTATTTTTACTGTACGTTATGTTGTGGAACTTTAACGAAAAACGATGCTAAAATCTGGGACTCAATTCCCCGCGCTGAAAACAGCAGACAGAACTACTTGGCTTTGCTCTAAAACAACTTGAACATAAAGTTGTGGTGAAAATTTAACCAAAAGTTTTTTATCGTTACTATTAATTTATTTAAAAAATATTAGGATAAATAATTCTGAGTAATTCAGTGATATAAATTCACCAAAATATTTATTTATTCTTTTACTCTGTATTTTTATCAATATTAGCATCGATAACTAAGAACATAGTGGTTACTCTAAATTATTCATCCAGTTTAAATAAAAGATATTTTTAGCACACTAAACCAATATCATCATGTGACAATATCTACCTATGTGCCAGGCTGTAACAATTGTTTCTTTTTTTTTTCTTTCTGTTTTTTTTTTTTCATAGAGATCTGGTGATTTTTAAATCAGTAAACCTTCCTAAATTCCTAGTCACATTTTCAAAAATTAAAATTTTGTTCAAAAATTCCGTGCAGGCTGGTATAGAGAGACAAAACTATCAGTGAGATCGAACAGCAATATTATAGAAAGAATGTGTTTGATTAAAAACTTTCACAAGTACTTTCAATTTAACCTCTTGATCACTCTGTGCTCTGTAATATAGAATCTGGAGGTTAACAGATTACACGTTATGTTCATTTCATATCAAAAATAGTAGTTTTAACAGCTCAGAGTGATATTGAAGTCAATGATAAGTTGATAAAAAATTCATCAAAACGAATGTCATTAGAAAGAATCGTACATATTACCTTTGAAAACTTGCAGAAGGAATATTTAAATAATTCAGCTGTTACTTTTAACAATTGTTACATAATAAATTTTATTTGACATTTAAAGTAATTCCATAGTTTTATCGTAATTATTTCCAAAATCCTGTAACTGATGCTTACCTTATCTGTGTGCAAGAAAAACTGAAACATTAAACCGCTAAGATTTACGCTTCTAATACAGATCATTGAGTACGTTATATTAAAAAAGGTTTTGAAAAAACAAATCACCAAGCAATGTGAAAATCACGTCCGATACAGCATCAAGATGCAATGGTATGTAACAGAAATACGTGTTAACATGTTTTTTTGCGTTTCGTAGTATGATGTCACGTAACATTGGTCTCTTTTGTGTTATTTATGGAATACGCCTTTTTGAAGCAAAATATTCATATTCAAACCACAAAAATGTTATGAGATCAGAGATTTGTAATTTTCAACAATGCGATATCCCTCGTACTTAATGGTATTCAAAAACAAAGAGATATCGGTCAAACTGGAATCACTAAGCAAGAACTATTTAACAAATATCCCACGCATGGTAAGCATAGTACAGCATCTCGTAAGAGGTGAGAATCCATGGACGTAAAAATTAGTGACAAAATCTGTTCACGTATCCCAAACAACAGTAAACAACATAATCAAAAAGAATATCTCTCTAAAGGAAAGGCAGAAGGTGCTTCCACGACATGTCTGTTCAACCGTCGTATACCTTAAACATCTGGAGAATGAAACGGCTATTCATGTTATTCTGTACAGAAATATCCAAATTAAGTTGTCAGCCACGCTGCCTATGGATTTCTGTGCGATAGGTCTGTTAAACATGGCGCTGGAATTCATCTTCCTCGTAATCCAGATAAGTTATGGAAAGCCTACAAGGAGAAGTGGTGTGATATGGAGATAACAGTCTTAAAATGGAGTCTTTGATAACAGAAACCACAATACGTAGATATCACCAAGACACGTGATCGTCAGATAGAACATAAACGGATATAACAATATGGACAGTAATGACACAGTGAGGCTCCATTTTTATTTTTTATTATTATTATAACGCATTCGAGCCATTTATAAGGTAAACAGTCATTCTTTGATCTGTGTCTAGTTAACAACTAGTGCCTTTTGGAATGAAATTAGTGAGCTGTTGTCTTAGTACGATTATCTGTTGTCCTGATAACGTAAGAAACCAGTCAATGACTGACATGACTTTAAATTAAGTGGATTATATTTTTTCTTCTGATATTAGGTTTAACTAAACAACAGTTATTCTAATCATTATTGAAGCAACTTATAACTACCCTAAAACTATAAGGGATTAGTTCTCAACTGACAGAAACCCGTGACCCACTCTACCTATTCTGATAAAAAAGTCCAATACAGCGAATAGCAAAATATTTGAGTTTATTCTACAGTTTTTGTTGAATATACGCTATAAAATAATGTGTCATTTATTAGGTCACACCAAATATGCTTGTCCTTTCAGCCGTGGGGCATTATAAAATGCGACGGTCAATCCCACTATTCGGTGATAAAGGAGTAGCCCAAGAGTTGGCGGCGATTACTAGGTGCCTTCCCTCTAGTCTTGTATTGCTAAATTAAGGACGGCCGGCGCAGATAGCCTTCGTATAGCTTTACGCAAAATTCAAAAACAAACATCTATCAAATCACTTAGGAAGTTCATGTTTGTTTGTTTTCTTATAGGAAAACCGCATGGGGCTATCTGCTGAGTCAATCGAGGGGAATCGAACCCCTGATTTTAGTATAATAAATTCGTAGACTTTCTTCGTTAGTAATAGCAAATTAAATTAATAATAATAACTTAAATTTTGTATTCACTTATTGTAGAGTAAATTTATATTTCACAGCGCTAAGTACATTATTTACCAGCGTATTAAGTAATAACGTCAGGATAAATTAACAATCTTATAACTAAAATACCAAATTTAATTTTTAATAACGGTTAAGATCAAATGATTTTTTGTCACTTGTAAGTCTTTTTGTTTGAAGGTAAGCACAAAGATATAGGAAGAATTAGCTGTGTTTTACCCACCAGTGGTTTCGAAACGCAATTTCTAGTGCTGTGAGTCCAAAACATATCTCTGGGCTACTCAAGAGATTTCAAGAGTAACATATCTTTATTATTTAGCAAGGGTAAAGAACAGTTCAAAATTTATTAAGCTGCATAGTCCTTATTTATTAATAATAACTCCCCTGGTGACTCAACGAAATGTCAGAGTGCTTACAACGATAAAAATTGGATTACTAGTACTTTGCATTAAATAACAAAACAAATATTAGTGGTAATGTAAATTCATAATAAAAATCCACTTTTTATTAACGATAAGATTTTTTTTTTCAAAATTTTAAACCAAATTCACTCACTTAATAATTATAACTTTTATATCTACATTTGCAGTATATGTTTATATGTTAAATAATCTTAGTAAGTGGCGTTACAAATTGATAAGGTAATTGTACTGAATTGTAATGCATCAAAACTTAAACAAAATAAACCAAATCTTCGAGATTGCACCCCTAAGTCTCACAAATCAAACTTTCAGTTATTAAATATCAATTTCAAAGTAATATGTCTCCCGCTCATACAGGGGGTAGGTTTATAGATTTCCAACGTAAAAACCAGAGGTTCGATTCCCCCGGTGAACCCAGCAGAGAGCCCAATGTGGCTATAAGGTGACACACACACACCCAAAGCAACATAAGAATGCGTTTTAATGTAATTTGACCCTCTCTCAGTGGCTTATCTTTACGTTTTTAGGCTTTTGAATTTTGCGCAAAGCTAGATGAGGGCTATCTGGGCTAGCAATCTCTAATTTAGCAGTGTAAGATTAGATAGAAGGAAGCTAGCATTAATACACACTTGGGCTACTTTTTTACCAACGAATAGTTGGATTGAGCGTCACATTATAATGCTCCCACAGCTGAGAGGACGAGCATGTTTGGTGTGACAGAGATTTGAACCCGCGATTCACATATTACGAGTCTAAAGCCTTAACCACCTGGCCATGCCAGACCATATAGCTTGGTATTTAATAAAAAACAAACTACAATGTATTTTTTCTAAGGTATATGGATATCACTAGAAAATGATTGCCAATTATAAATAAAGATTTGTTTTCAACTTAGGAATGTAACGAATGGCAGTTTGTTTTTTTAAAGTTTAGGGTACATTTTCTCTGGGCCCGGCACGGCCAAGTGCGTTAAGGTGTTCGACTCATAATCCGAGGATTGCGGGTTCGAATGCCGGTCGCATCAAACATGTTCGCCCTTCCAGCCCTGGGGGCATTATAATGTTACGGTCAATCTCACTATTCGTTGGTAAAAGACTAGCCCAAGAGTTGGCGGCGGGTGGTGATGACTAGCTGCCTTCCTCTAATCTTACACTGCTAAATTATGGACCGCCAGCGAAATTCAAAACAAACAAACAAACTTTTTCTCTTGTTCAAAATGATTATAACTCACGTAAAATAAATCATTTCTTGAACATACCATTTCACAACAATATTCAAATTTTTTTAAAATCTGGAAGATATTATATTTCATTGATACATTTTTAAAATATCACCGAAATAAAGTGAACAACGTTATGCACTATCATGTTACTGTGAGCACATTAATGTTGGGTAAGCACAACATAGACAGTAATAAACTCTCATAAGCTTATGAGACACTTTTTAGATTCCTTTTGAAACCTAGATATGAAAAAGGAGAAAAATTTCCAAATTAAAAAAGTGTATGTTAACTAACTTGTATTATGGTTTTAGAAAAAAAATAATTCAAATAATTGTTTTCTACCTTCAGTGTAGTTTTTCTCTAAGGAAACTTCTAACAGTGTCTTTACCAATTTGTTGAATTGAGCTATTTATTTAAGACGTCCAGTGGCTCCAAAACTAAATATGAAACATTCGAGTGTCTGATGGATATAATATAATTTGTGATTTTAAAAGTAAGCACGAAATTAAACATCTAATGGTTTCTAATATTACTTTGGAATGTTATATTGTCTTATAAATATAACATATTAATTGGTTATGGTAGCAAGCAAAAAAATTGAAATATATAATAGATAAATAGGTACAATAGCAAATATAAAATACTGAAATGTGACTTGGATGCAATATTTTTGTTGGTTATCTTGTATGTAATATTTCTGTTGATTAACTTGGATGTAGTATTTTTCTTGGTTATAGTAGCAACTATAAAATGTTGAAGTGTAATATTCTCAAAAGCAATTACTAGAAAAACTGTATTTCTTTAAATTAACAATGATAACAGCTTACAAAGTACGGTAAGTTAATTAGTTTGGAATGAATAAGAACTGTAGCTCCTAAAAGGTGCTAGTCGGAGCGCTGAAAATGAAAAAGTGTTGGGTAAACTATTTATTAATCAATTCTATAATTACATATGAGAACCATACAAATCTTATCGGATTCTGAAACACGTTTTAAAAACTATTTATGTTGGAGGTTCATAATTTTGTTGCATAATGGATAATTAATAACACGAGTCATACAAAATAATTAAACAAAAATACCTTAAATGTTATTATTATTTTCTAAACTCTCTGAGGTATCTTTGAATATTTCCTTCAGAGATAAAGGGTCAATTTCTTTACCCTGTTGAAATGCTATACAAAAACCTAAGATACCTTACGACGTATGATAATGGAAATATTGATGTCACAGTAGTATATATAGAGATGTATAATGCTAGAAATTATGTTTCGATACCTGTGTTAGAGAGAACACAGATATCCCTTTTGTAGCTTTGTGCATAGTAACAAAACAAACAAACAAGCCATCAGAGATAAAATATTTTATATAATTTTAGAGTATTCTCAAATGCTAAATTATCTATTTACTTTAAAACACACTACCCGTGTTAAAGTTTGTGCTTACCTATAAACAAACATACTTCAAAAAGTATCTCTTGAATTTTATTTTCAAATTCGTTGCAACTGAATTTTTGTTCATCTGTTTTTAACAGTTTGAAAAGTAGCACAAAGATACTAAATTACATTCCAAGTAAACTGAAGATTATGGAGGAAGCTGTTTAAAAATTTAGAATACTATGGGAATATAAATTTAAGGATTCAAAAGTTTTTTTCTCATTTTTTTCTTCTAAGATCCTGAACTTACACGAATTCTTTAACATTAAAGAGGCTCAAATAAAAGAAGCGATTTAATGGTAACAAAATATTTTTGATAAGACCTAAGTTCCAATTTACCTGCTACAATAAAGAGAACAGCAAAAGTTGTTCCGCGCAGCATCGAGGATTTCATCTTGAGCCCTAATGAGTCTCTCAGCGTCAGTAGTGAAGGTCCTCTGGTGTCTATGTGAGAATTGTGCAGTCCGCCTTATCGTTTTTTGGTCCAATAACAAGGAGTACTCTTCTCGCTGTCAGGAAGTCGATCTATCTGTCACCTTTCTAGTCTTGTAACTTCTGTTATATATATACATATATCACGTTCTGCCTAGCAAGTGGCTCAGCTAAACAAAACGTCACTTGGTTTCAGCCCACGCACTTTTGTATGTTATTGCGACGATCAAAAATATTCCAAAATCCATTCCCCCTCCAGTGGCGCAGTGTTATTTCTACGGACTTATAACACTTTCAACCAGGTTTCGATATCCGTGGTAAGCAGAGAACAGATGGCTCTTTGTATTACTTTGTGTTTAATAGCAATTTCAAAACCTAGAGCAATTATGCTGATTCGAACTCTAGATACATTTTAGTTCCTCTGTAGTTTAACTTAACAACTGATTTTATAAAGTTCTGCAAACAACGCTACCGCCAGTGACTTAAACACAAGTTTTAGCTAAATAATTCACTAAATTACAAACCATGGCTCAAAGACAGGAAAACTTTTTGCGATTTATCACAAAATATGTACGGATTTTACAAGCACTCAAAATTTAACCTAACTTATTGAAATACCCTTAATGCCGTCACGTTGAAAGTTATAACTTTGACTAAGGGAAGAGATTATACTAAATGTTAAACTTTGAATACTGATCAATGTGATCCCATTATCATCACAGTTTTGTTCATTGAGAGAGAATATTCCGGATTGGCTTTATTTTAAAAGAAGCAGTTATTTTAGCTGTTACAAAATACATGTTGTAAACATTTCTCAATATAGCTTCATAAAGTCTTACATGAGTTAAGCTAATAAACGTGTAAATTCTTTCTAAAAAATCATCTCTTTTGATTTGGTAATGATGATCTTTATAGATTGATGGTTCGATATCGTTAAGAATATAATTTTAACAATATTTTTAGGGACTTTAATAATCCACTGTCACAGATCACCATGTTAAAGTCTTTAACTTCTATCATAACTAAACTAAGTTGATATTTTAGGTACAGTAGCACTTAATGGTATGGATCGACAAAGATTTCAAATACTTTACGCGCCAAAAAAAAACACTCTGTCAAATTCCTGAGCAAAAAATAAACTATTAAAAGTATTGGTTATGATGTATTATGCGCATACATACCAAGAATATGATAAAAGAGTCCCTAACATTTTTGATATAACAATTCAAACATTTAAAACAAAAACGTTTTAATCTTACTTCAGCGGGGCTAGCCCACATACGGCTGGGAATATTGCTACGAGATTTCTCAAGCTTATGTGACTAGTTTGTGGGTATCTGCTTTTGACATTAAAATAAAAATTCATATAAACACACATACACACATGTATGCGTGTAATAACAATGATAAGTATATCATGCATGTACTTAAATATTTTTATTCCAACAGATAGCGCTACATATCTACGGATAGACAAGTGATAGTTTCTAAAATAAAATATATGCTTTATACAAGTGTAACATATAAAGCAAAGAAACAAATATATAAGAAGATGCGAATTTTATAATGAAGAAGGGATGCCGCTATAAAAAGTAATGAAACAAAAATTAAAATCTCAACAATAAAAATTTATTAAATTCAATCCCTACTCTGGCAGCTCTACAAATTTATCTCTGGACCAAAGTAAAGATTAAATTTTATAAGCTTGTATTTTGGGTTTTAATTCTTATTTCATTGCATTGTATAGCAGGATCCCTACTTTATATTAAAATTCATAATGTTTAATACTGTTGTATAACGATAATTATAGTACTGTGTTTCAGTGATTGAAAACTGTAAACTAATTTTTTTACCAGAAGGAAACTTATAATATATAACGTTGTTAAGTTATGATCGTTATAAGCGTACCTTAATTACACATAAAACTACAGTTTTAAAAACTTGCTTAAAGTATTGTATAACCTTCGACCTATATCTTCAAATAAGCACTGGTGTTATTTCAAATAAAGGTATAAAAAGTATCTTTAAAAACATTCATAAAGATTACTGTAATTTTAAACTTATACTTTGAAGTGATATTTAGTGTTCTTTGAAGAAGTAAAAACAAATTTAATTTAATTTATATATTCAAAAGAGCATTGAAATTAATGCATTTTGTAATGCAACTCAAGCACATGTTCTATGATAAAAACTAGTACTCCATTTGGACTTTTAAGAGATGAAATATTCTTGAAGATATAGTAGAAATGTTTATGCTGCTGAATATTTTGTATAAATATTATCACTTTCTCGTGAAATGAAGATACTTAAAGTTAAGAACTCAAACCTTCGTTTTTACCAAACAGCTTTCTATTGTTATACTCATTAAATCAAGTCTTATCAGGAACATAAAATCTCAAGATAATAGACTCTCTTATCAAAAGAAATCATCACTGGCATGGAAGCATTAGGGATTTCCTCCAAGTTAAAACAAAAACCAAGTAACTGTCACTGAGCTTTCTCGTTTTGTTTGTTGTTGTTTTTCTGTATAATAAACATATATACAACCTTTGTTAGAAAAATAAAACTGTTTAGCTGAAGATGTTTTTACCCGGCCAAAATTTATACTAGTCCTACCATTCTTATCATTAAGAATGAAAAAGGACGATACACCAACACTCTCAATTTCCTTAACACCTCAATCAAATCCCATCTAACTCTTTATTTCTCATTAGAAAACAACTTCAGAAATATTAATCTGTTCTTGTATGAGAATATTTCCATTCCAAATATCATTCTAGTAACCCTTTTCATAACCTGTTCTTAAAATTCAATGTCCTTTCTAAGGTGAGAAGCCCCAAATTTAACATAATACTTCAAATGTGCCCTAATCAGTAACATATGCAACGAAATTATAGCCTAATTAGACTTGTATTTAATATTTCTGTAGATACAACTACAATCTTATTTTCTCTGCTACTAGTAACAACACACTGCTTGGATGGCTTAAGAGACTGATCAACCACTACACCAAGATCCTTTCCTTCACACCACTGTTAAGGCTATTCTTATCCAAATTATACTTTTAATTAAAATTATGATAACCCACATGCATTATAATAAATTTATTGTAATTGAAACCCTTCTGCCACTTACTTGCCCAACTTACTAAATAATCAAAATCATTTTATAAAGTAGCAGCATCCTCCTCACAGCTATCAACACCCAAAATCTTAATATCATAAGCAAATTTAAGTAATTTATTCATTAATTTATGTTAACAGCATAAATTATAAATATCAAAGGTCCTAAAACAAAGCCTAGTGGTATCTTACTTTTGATATTAATCCAGTGCGACTGAATTTTGTTTATAACAACCCTCTACTTTCTTTCTTCCAGCCATTCTTCTATTGAGTGAAATAAATTACCCCTACACCTATACAGATATATATTTTGCAAGGCCTGTAATTGCTGAGACAATTTTTATCACTTTTCTTAAAAAGAGAAATAGCATTAGTTAACTTATAATCCTATGGCACCTGTCTACTATTCAAGTATTTACAAAAATAGTAGTAAGTGGCTCATGTATACAATCTTTAGCCTCCTTTAAATTCATTGACGAAATATTATCTGGCCCAGGAACCTTATCGTTTTTTAAACTCACCAATTTTTTTCTTAACAAGATCACAATTAATGTCAACTTGTTCGATCTTGTTTCTATCTATAAAAACATATTGTGTGACGAATAGTGTCTACTATCGATATGATACTTTTTATATGTTAGGGTCACGACATATGTCATCATATTTCAGTCGCGTTTGTATATTCTTATCAACTTCATAATCTTCACTTATACAACGAGGCGACAGATAAGTCATAGTTTTACTTGTGTTTGATGTCCATATAACCTGAAATTACTAACCGAGAAATAAACAGAAACAACGTCAGTGAAAAATTATAACGACACCGTAATGCCTAGGAAGAGATAATTGAGCTAGGTAACCAAATAACACACATTAAACAACAGGATTAGCTAGGTAACCAAATAACACACATTAAACAACAGAATTTCAATAAACAGTATCGTACGTCTTCAGATGAGGCCGGGCATGACCAGGTGGTTAAAGCGCTCGATTCGTAATCCGACGGTCGCGGGTTCGAATTATAATGTGACGGTCAATTCCACTATTCGTTAGTAAAAGAGTAGCCCAAGATTTGGCGGTAGGTGGTGATGACTAGCTGCCTTCCCTCTAGTCTTACACTGCTAAATTAGGGACGGCAAACGTAGCTTTGCACGAAATTAAAAAAAACAAAAACATCTTCTGGTCGCTATAGCAACACCAGTAGGATAAGCTTAGCAAGTTTATTGAATACACTTTTAAGAAGTTGTCTCAATCCGTAATGTATTACGAAATTCTATAATAAGTGGCTTGGAGTACAACCCAGATGAAGTGTTTACACGACATGCACTATCTATTACAGAAATATTTCACTTGTAATCAAACAATGCTAAGAGCAGATATAAATCCTGTTATAAGCTCAACATCTTATGTGCAACGAGTCTAAGAAAGTGTTTAAAGTTATGGATAAACCGTTATTAACTAAGCGTATTACAAAGGTCGAAATAGAGGTCTTCAGCTGCTGTTGACATGAATATTCTGACTTTGTGTGATAGAGGGCGTTCGTTAGACCAGTCAAATGATTGAAGAGATGTTGAAAGTGAAACATTACGTAAAGAAATATTTTTAATTAAGTAGCACAGAATTTAAAAACCATAAAACGACAGCCAAAATGTGTTGTAATGATATTACTAGTCTTCACTTTCTCGTATAGTGTTTATTTACCAACAGCGTATATATGTATATATCAATGTTTCAAAAGTTTGCAGTTTTCATTTTAAAGGAAATGTTTAAATGCCCACATTCAACATCAAATCAAGTTAATACCGTTGTAGCGAATAATCAGTTTGGTAGTAAGTATCAAAGTGGTAAGAATTGTCATGGCGACACCACAGATTTACAACGGAAACTTTTATTTTCATCTCTCTGATAATACAGGTTGGATAAAACTTAACATAATAAATACTTAATTTTACTTTCCATTTTTTTACTAAGTTGATGACAATATTGTAATTAAACTTTGACTGATAAAAATGCTGATATTCTACATATAGCGTGAGAATTATTAATCAAACATTTTAAAGAGAAAAAACACCCAAATGTATTTTGATATTCAAATTAATTTATACTTATTCTGATCCTGCATGTATTTATTATAAGCGTTATATTTCTTTCTCAAAATTCACTGCTGTAAGTTTTTAAAAAATGATTGCTGTTACTTTTAAACAATTGACTACATTTTAAAAAATTCTTTAATGCTAGTTTAAAAAAATGTGTACTTCAAGTTTTAAATTGTTGTCTGCTGTTAGTTTCAAACAACTGTCTACTATAAGTTTTTAAACAAATGTCTACTGTGAGATTTAAACAATTGTCTACTGTAAGATTTTAAATAGTTACCTGCTGTAAGTTTTTAAACAATTGTCCACTGTAAGTTTTTAAACAATTGTCCACTGTAAGTTTTAAACAATTGTCTATTATAAGTTTTAAAATATTTGTATACTGTATGCTTATAAACAGTTGTCTACTGTAAGTTTTACACAATTACCCACTGTAAATTTTTAAACAATTATCTACTGTAAGTTTTAAATAATTGTCTACAGTAAGGTTTTTAACAATTGTTTACTTAAATTTTTGAACAGTTGTCTACTGTAAATTTGTAAATAGTTGTTTAGTGTAAGTTTATATGCAATTGTCTATGTAAGTTTTTAAACAATTGCCAACTGTAAGTTTTAAACAATTACCTACCCTAAATTTTTAAACAATTATCTGGTGTAAATTTTTAAATTATTGTCTATAGTAAGGTTGTAACAATTGTTAGCTGTAAGTTTTTAAACAATTGTTTGCTGTAAATTTTAAAACTTTTGTTTATTGTAAGTTTTAAACAATTGTCTACTGTAAGTTTTTAAACGATTGCCTACTTAGATTTTTGAGCAGTTATTTATTGTAAATGTTTAAAGAATTCTTTGGTGTAAGTTTTCAAACAACTCTCTGCTTAAGTTTCTAAACAACTGCCTACTGTAAATTTTTAAACAGTTATCTATTGTAAGTTTTTAAACAATTGTCTATAGTAAGTTTTAAATAATTTTCTACTGTAAGATTTTAAAGAATTACCTGCTGTTTCAGCTGTTGACTGCTAATTACAAATGGACTTACAACGCTAGAAACTTGGTTTCAATACCCCTGGAGGGCAGAGCACTTGTGTAGCTTTGTGCTTAACGTCAAAACATCCTATCCCATCCTGACATTTTGTTTACCCTTTACGTATTTAAACAAATCCTTATGGCTAATTTTTACATTTTTAGCCAATTTTTTTCCTGTATCCTTTATTGTTCTAATGTACCGTTTGACCAACTTTTTAAGTATCATTTTAACACCTAAATCCCTCGTTAAACTTTAATTTTAATTGTTTAAAATTTTGTTATGCTTTTTTTTAATATAAGGTCTTACACCCCTTGGGAGCCAATTCTGTTTCTACTTGAAGATTGGTTGGTTGTTTTGGAATTTCGCGCAAAGCTACACGAGGGCTATCTACGCTAGTCGTCCTTAATTTTGCAGAGTAAGACCAGAGGGAAAGCAGCTGGTTATTACCTCCCACCGCCAACTTTTGGGCCATTCTTTTATAGCGAATAGTGGGATTGACAGTCACATTATAACGCCCCCACGGCTGAAATGGCGACTATGTTTGACGGGGATTCGAACCCGCAACCCTCAGATTACGAGTCGAACGTCTTAACCTACCTGGCGATGCTGGGCCTTCTTTAAGATACTATTTTCTTTCTATAAGGAATATGTTTATTTTGAATATTTAAAAATATATTTAAACGTTTTTCTCATGTTACCATTGTCTTTAAATAATTCAGCTGTCCAATTCACAATAGATAATTATTATCTTAACTCTTTAAAATTTATTCTTGTGAAATTTGTAGCTACAATGCCATTATTCCTCATTTTCATGTACAGCAAAATATCAAACCTAATAGAGAAATGATCACTTGAACTTATATGTTTCCTAGTTTCCACCCTTTCAACCATTTGTATGTTAGAAGTAAGCAATAAAACTAAAACAGCATTGCTTCTGGTAGGTTCCTTGACTAAGTGGTGAAAAAAAAACATTTTAAAAAGATTTAAAAACCCTTTTTTCCTCATGATTTGACTCTAACATCTCGAGTCTGCATGCTTCAAAATTAAAATCACCCCTAATTATTTACAGCTAAAATATTAATCTCATTGTGAAGTTTTTCAATAATTTCAGCTATTATTCACTAATTTTGCAGTTATGTCCACTAAAAGAAAGCCAAATTGATTCAATCTCCTTGCTATTATCTTTAATATTCTCAACTTCAACAGGATGTAACCCACACATTTCAGTACTTTATCCTTATTAAATAATTCTATACTTCGAATAAATTTCTGTTATAAACAATCATCTACATTTAACTATGCTCATTTACTTCCAATACATCAAAATCCTTTATTAATATCAGCCCTATAAAATCATCTATCTTATTTCTTGTACCTGTAGCATAGCGATAGAAACAGGTTGGTCTTCCCTTACAAGTACCTCTATACTCATGTCCTATGTTAAACGTTTCTTTACTAGCTAATTTGTTTTGCATTAATTTATCCTTGCCCTCACCATTGAATAATCTTAGCTTAAAACTTTCATTACAGCTGAGTTATAGCCCTTGAAAACAAGGTAGTCCCTATTCTATTTAAACATAAAATACCCATTCTACTCATACCCATTCATTGATCTCATAAATCCAACTAGCGAATTTGCTACTCCTTAGATACTTACCTAAGGCTAATATTCAGCCCTAGTAATTTACTTATAATTCCATTTCCAAGGTTAATTTTTGCCATTATTTCTGACACAATTAAAGTGTGTCTCTTTTCTTTAAATACTATTATCAGCCCCTTTTGCTCATCAGTTAGTTTCTCTGATCTATTTTTCCCATCATCAGTAGTCCCTATGTGCACAACAAACCAGCATCATTGCCCCCTTTATTACACCTCTTGTTCTGCCAGTTACACCTTACACTCGTGTCCTGGAATCTAATTCTTTTCTCCATATCTATCGTCACAAACTATCCTATCCACAAGCCATATCAAAAATTATACCATAAATTAGCATTTTAATATTATATATGCTTTTTAAATCTTTGATATTATATATATATATACATACATAAAAAATGGGTTATCTGAATTCGATAAAAATTGCCATTATTATTATTAGAAGTAATGAGAGGCTTTCATAACGAGTCGTATCATTTCAGAAGTATTAACGTTAGGGAGATTTCACGATCCCCTCCAGAATCAATAATAGAACATACTGAGACTCCTCTAAGAAAAGGTAGAGTCTAGATATTCAATCTACCGTATATGTTATGCGGATCTTTCAACAAAACTTTTTACTCACTTCAGAGTTCATTAGGTTGGAAGTGATAATTTTGTACAATCATTTCTGTCACCCTTAAACTTGAATAAGGACTTGACCAGCAGAAAAAAAGACACGAGACAGAGGTTCATCAAGTGATTGTAAGCTATACGGAATACACACTGCGGTATGTAACTTTAATTTTAAAGGAGAATTAATACATGTTTAAATTTACTTGTATTTTGTTTACAAGAGCTTTAAGAAATGCATATCAGCAAGAAGGATTTTGAAAATATGTTCCTGAGCATACATGTACAAAAACATATTCTTTACTAGTTAAGAAAGGGTAAAAACCAGTGTTTTAGGTCGAAGGAAATTTGTTTGTTTAAACCGAGTGCATCTATAATTTCATCTATGTTTTACTCATATAGTGTTTTTTAAGCAAAGTAAGAAAAGATAAAATATTTACATAAACACAAACCACTAAGTTATTTATTGTATCAAACATTCAGGTTGCGGATTTTCACCAGATACATTAAATAAGATTAATTCTAACTTATTAGTTTGTTTATTTTAGAGCAAAGCCACATTTGGTTGTCTGTTGTGTCCACTAATTGAAATTAAGCCTCAGAAGTTATCGTTCTAAGACTCATAACCTCACCGCTATTCCACGAGAGGATGCTGATAGTTTTAACATGATAGAGCAGATGGTTAACAACTATTCAAATGCTATAAACTATTTATCACTACTTTGTTGCATAAAATAGCTTTCTCACATGATTTCTGTAATTTTATGATGGCCTCACACCAAAAAAATCACATTTTGGAAAATGTTTCACTTTAGAAGATGATGTTTACAGCAGGTAATTTTGAGTGTGTTAAAGATACCCGTGAATTATGTACTTTCTGCACGTAAGAAACTGATACATTTGAATGTATATGATCAAAAATACAGTGTTGAACAGTGAAAGTTTCGAATATCACCTTGGTTATACACACTTAAAACCAGGTACTGCAGGTTATCTGATCCATTACTAGAAAGTACATAGATTGCTTTTAAAGACACTGCTCTGAAGGACAACACTGTTTTAAAATCCTGACAAAAGGTCAATATATGTTTTTATTTTAACTTTGTTTGACATTTGAATCCGACTACATGATATATTACGAAACTAGTATCATTAATATCCTGAAACCAGTGAAGACATATAAGTTAAAAGTACTCAAATAGCAAACTGTTGTTTTTCCAAACAACGAGTTACCAGAGCTTCCCGTTCCATGCGCTGTAGTAATTTTATAAAATTATCTGCTATAATGATAGAAATAAGTACTTCACGTGATGTTTCATGTTCACTTACTTAACTATAAGAGTATAATCTTCACCTACTGGAATGTTCCATGTGAAGTAATTGATCAACCCAAACAATACAATTAAATGTGCAGAAGATGTTGAAATACTGGCAAGTCTCTACCCTTACATTTCGACATTTTTGAAAGTTCTTCATAGGTTTATTCATATGGTATATACAGCACACGATAGAAATGGTTAATGTGATGGCCTCAGTTATTGATTTTCGCACTTAATTTTATACACGTGTTTGTTACTGTTAATGTATTTAACTTTTATAATCGTACATGAAGGAGCTAATAATATCTAATCTGCTGTATGGAAGGTTACTATTCGACGTTTCATCACGTTTCATAGCTGTTTTTAGTAGCATTATATTTTGATTGTACGTAAAAAGAATGGAACATTCTTCACAACATAGATCATTCCATTTACTTTTTCGTCATTGCATTACCGTACCAAAATGCGTATAAGCAGACGCAAGCTATTTAACTTGTTTTTATTTCATGGCGACATAAGTGGTTAAAATTCGTTTTATGTCTTAAATATTACACGTATTACACTTTTGTGTGTGTACATCAAATTATTCTTCATTGAAAAGAAATACACTCTATATGTCTGTCAGCCCGTAACGTCACATATATGTCGATATAATACTTTGTGTATTCGCCATCTTTTAAATATTTTCAAACTAAGACAGTGTAGTCAGTTTTGTGTACCTTATTTACCCAAGAAAGCTGAACTTACTAAAGTGGATCATTTAAGAGCTATTTTCCTTTTATTAGTAATTAGTTTACTTACATCAGTTTTTATTTACCTAAATCCATCTAATCCTCATTTATGAAAAGAAAACTACTATCGACTAATAACTAAATTAACATTTACTCATTAATGTGCATATGAGTAATATTTAATACTCATGAAGGTTTAACTCATTCTTCCGTTCTTTATTCATACATACAAACATTTCAAGTTTTTATTTAGCCCTTTTTAGCATACATTAATGCCATTAGTTTTGATTGTTTTCTAATACAACATCCCAGTTACACCAAACATACTCGCCCTTTCAGCTGTGGGGGCGCTATAATGTGACGGTCAATCCCACTATTCGTTGGTAAAAGAGTACTCCAAGAGTTGGCGGTGGATGTTGATGACTAGCTGCCCCCCTCTAGTCTTACACTTAGGGACGGCTAGCGCAGATAGTCCTCGTATTGCTTTGCGCGAAATTTAAAATAAACCTTACACAAATAATGTTTAATAAGGTTTAGTACTATAACACTCAGCATAAAATACATTCTTGTGTCGAATGTGTACAGAAATGCTATTATTTTAAATCTTTTTTTCGTGTTCAAGATATGTTATATCCGAAATCAACTATTTTCAATTAACTGTTTAATTTCTCGACTTTCTGAATTAGCCTAGCGTCACATGTGAAATCATATTCTAGGAGAAATGAACAAAAATTATACAGATTTTGTTTAGAGCACAATATACTGTTCGATAAAGCAAACACGACTTCAAGGGTCAAATCAAAACAACAACAGCCATGTATAGTTAACTACGTGCGCATCGAGTTCAAGTAAGGCATACGATACTCAGATTAATATATCTCAGTTTACTACGTAGTAATTTAACAAAAGCTAAATTTCAACGTCATCTGTGTTTAAAAACACATATAGGAACTTTTACCGATGTTTTAATTCATAGTTGGAAAATTAATACTTTTAACGAAAGAGAGCATTCTAGATAAAAGGTAGGTTGTTCTGCTTTTAAGTTTTCACGAAACTACACGATCTAAGCTCAGTTACATAAAAATAACTGAGCTGTGGTGAATAACAGTAAATATTTCCGACAGATCTAATGAAAAAACGATAAATTTAAACGTTGTTTACATTCTATATCAGTACATCAAACTTTCAAATGTTATGTGTGCTTAATTTCATAGAACTATTGAGAGATAAGTTTTATTTCTTGTAATTAGAAATTGAACATTGTTTAATGATAAGACTAAGTATCAATTGATGTTAAAGACTGCGCATCATTTGGTGTTACACACTGAGCATCCTTTGAAGTTAAATACTAAGCATATATTGGTGTTAAATACTGAATATCATTTGATGTTACGCACTGTGCATCATTTGATGTTAAATACCGAGCAGCATTTGATGATAAACACTGAGCATCAATGGAGGTTAAATACTGAATATCAGTTGATATTAATACTGAGTATCAAAAGATGATAAATAACGATAACCCTATATGCTGCGTTTTAGTAACAAAGTACTGGATATATTTTTTGTTTATCAGGTGGTGATATAACTGAGGATGATCCACCTATAATTCTTGTGAGAATCCATTCTCCTTATGTATGACTTTATTTACTGAATTGGACATTTTTATACTCTACTCTTCACGGATAAGAACCCGGTTTTTCGCGTTTTAAGTCGGTAGACATACCACCGGGTTCCTATCCGTGATGGGTAGAGTATAAAAAGTCCATTGTGTAGCTTTGTGTTTGACTTCAAACAAACATCCATTATCCTAGAATATCTTAAGACAAAATATGTAAGTCCTGAAGCAAAAAAGTGAATTGGTTTATGATCTGAAAACTACATCTAAATAAGTAATTAGTTTTATAATAGAAGAGCCAAAAAAAGTCCTTTTGTAGAGCCTATAACTCATTCATCATTATGTTAATGTCTTTAGTGCATCCATTAAAACAAAGTTACTCAGTACTTCTATTTTATATTACTCGAAAAAAAAAATACGCTCAAAGCTGTAATCTTACCCAGAGGCATCACAAACATAAATTTTAGGAATTAGATCAGTGGTTCTTAACCTTTTTAATCGTTTTACCCCCTGAGACGCTCCAGGATATTACCGTGACTCCTATAAAAAATTTTGTGATGGTGAACTTTGCGTAAAGGTAGAATAAAACAAAATTATATAAAGATTCTAATTTATTTAAAATATTACAAATAAATGACCTTGAGAAATGCTACAAGTGTTAAACAAATGCAAAATCCATGGAATTACTGAACATCATACAAAACCTACTTATTCACTCAGTGTGAGGGTTGATATAATATATATATATATATAAGAAAATATACTAAATACGATGGAAAATTTGATATTTAAGTTTTAAGTTCGATGTATTAATATTATATAGTTAAAAAAATGTAGACAATTCAAAATGTACTATATGAAAATTTTTACTCAAAATTAGACAGGTGGTTGCGCAACAAGCATCTCGATGCGGCTCAACTGCCGCACTTCAGCGTGTTTCTCATTGGTGGACAGTTACAGGTACTTACCACAAAAATTACAAACTGCTCCGTGATTCCCCCAATAATTCCCAAACCATCCGTGTCCCCGCGAGAAACTTTAAACAACTCCCCAGGGGAATCAATTAAGAAATAAACATAATTTTATGTCAACGCACTGAAAAAGATGAGTTACTTTTAATTGAACCATTAGTAAAATAATGAATTTCGTTTCTATATGGCTTTTCTGAATGTAAGGATATATGTCGTACATTCAAGGAAATAATGTGCTTTAAGTTTCATTTCCTAGATTTTCGCAGAATGTACACTTACCCAAACAGCTGATGTGAGATTATCTTTAGTTAATTCTTAGATGTAATGGCTAAATTAGGGGTTCGATTTCACTCGATGGACTCAGCAGATAGCCCAATGTGGTTTTGCTACAAGAAAATACATACATACACAGAGATGTAATGGCACCTGGTGTATAAACAGAGTGTACAAATATATAATTATACATGTTACATATTTCAGTTTTTCCTTCATCTTGACGGTAAGTGAAAGAAATGAATGAAAGAAACTATGTGCTACTTCATGCGTTACGACCTGACGTTGATGGTGTTTGACTTATAATCATCGGACCGTAGGTTCGAAACTCCACTACAGATAATGCTCGCCCTTTCAGCCGTGAGGGCGCTATATGTAACAGTCAATCCCACTATTCGTTGGTAAAAGAGTAGACCAAGAGTTAGCGGCGGGTGGAGTTGACCAGCAACATTTTCTCTAGTCTATCAGCGCCAAATTAGGGACGGCAGGTGTAGATAACCTTTGTGTAGTTTGGTGCGAAATTTAAAATAAACCAAACATCACGTGTTGCTCACCTTTACAATTTCATTGTGCTCTTATAAAGACACAATAAAACATTACATAAGATTTATGCGCTCCGATATAAATATACAATGGAACATTACGTATGATTTATATCACTCCGATGAAATTTGAAACTCAGACAATAAGATGTAATAACTACTAACCACTGTATAAACTTACAATGCACTATAAATTTTAGAATATCTTTCTGCTTCCCAGTGGTTCAGCGGTATTTCTGCGGAATTACAAAGCTAAAACTGGGTTTTAACACGTATTTAAAACTAGTTATATACTCTTCAAAAAAACAAACGCAAAAGGAACATTTTTTATTTTAAAAAGAAATATATGTAATAACGTTACAAGCTCAGAGTATGTGAAGTTACACGTGTTAAGGCACTGATTGTCAGACCAAATTTGCAATAAAAGTTGTGCACTTTGAAAACGGGAGAAAACAACGGATTTATCGCCAAAACGCATTCGTGTCCAATAAATTTGTTTGAGAAATCTGCATGTTCTGCAAGTGCAAAATACCCATAAAAGTGACGGGTTCTCGGTTTCCATAGCTCAGTGTTAAGCCACCGACACGCAATACAGTTACGCCAAGACTGTATGAAACACAACGCATTGGCCGCTTGGAAGCAGGTGAATCTCGATCAGATGTTACCAGAGCTGTGAATGTCCACCCAAGCACCATCAAAAGGCTATGGAATCGTCACCAATAACATGAATCAACTCGTAACCGTCCACGATCTGGCAGACCTCGTATGACCACGTCCGCACAAGATCGCTACATCCGGTTACGTCACCTTCGGGATAGGACCACCACTGCGACGTCTACTGCCTCAACCATACCAGGGCTTCGTGGGATTTCCGATCAGACCGTACGTAACCGTCTTCGAGATGCAGGAATCCGACATCGACGTCCAGTCAGAGGCGTCATCCTCACCCAGCAACATCGTCAAGCACGGCTGCAGTGGACTCGGGCACATCGGGTATGGCCTCATCGACGATGGAGGCATGTTTGATTCAGCGATGAATCACGTTTTATGATTCGTAGGCAGGATGGAAGGACCCGTGTTTACTGTCGCCGAGGTGAACGTTTTGCATCAAACTGTGTGCAGAAAGTTGACAGATTTGGTGTTGGTAGCATCATGATGTGGACTGTCATCGCCCCAGAACAGACCTTTTGCACATTCGAGGGAATCTTACGGCTCAACGATACGTCGACGAGATTCTTAGGCCCCATGTGGAACCCATCACGGTGAACGTCAACGACGTTTTTCAACATGACAACGCCCGTTCTCACACAGCCCGACTCACCACTGTCTTCTTGAGACACCACAACATCAACGTTCTTCCCTGTACCTCCAGATTACCAGATTTAAACCCCATCGAACATCTTTGGGACGAGTTGGACCGACGTCTGCGACAGCGAAAATTTCAACCGAAGACTCTACCTCAACTTGCAGCAGCTTTGCAGGCTGAGTGGACAGCCATTCCACAGGATGTGATTCGTCATCTCATCGCTTCCATGAGCAGGAGATACCAAACAGTTATTGATGCTCACGGGGGGTATACTCGTTATTGACGTTTAGTGACGTTAAACTTCAACTAGTGAGCGTGGACTCGCCTTTGCAGACTTTAGATATGCAAAGTTTCACACTTGTCATGCAAAACTACCCGGAATAAAGTTGTTAACAATTTGTATCAATTTTTGCCTTTTGCGTTTCTTTTTTTGAAGAGTATATATATTTTATAACTTTGTTGTTTTTGTTGTTTTGAATTAAGCACAAAGCTACACAATGGGCTATCTGTGCTCTCCCCACCACGGGTATCGAAACCCGGATTTTAGCGTTTAAGTCTGCAGACATACCGCTGAGCCACCGGGGGGCATATATTATAACAAATGAAACTAAGTATAAATAAAAAAACGGTGAAGGTCATTACAGATGTCGTTAAAAGAAACTTCAATTGCATGGAAATTGAGGTCTTAAAAGGTTTGTGCTTTATCAAGAAAAACTTGCTATAAAAATGACAGATAACAATGTTAAACTAGGCTCTATAACACGACAGATATCGATAAAAGTAAAAACCTCAGGGAACAATACCCACGGCGCGTTCACACAGGACACCAAGAACTTGAGGGTGTGTGTGTGTGCTGATTTCCCGATTTTCTAAAAAAAAAAGTGAACCAATAGGATAGGTTAGGAGGCGCCGAATTTAAATGTCATACAGGGCGCCATCAAACATACGCATTAGTAATATTTTTAAAATCTACGAAATATCAAAAAGTTCAACCCCAAATCTATATAAATGGAGAGCTCCTTCAGACTGCTACATCTGCAACAGTTTTAGGATTAACATATGATTCGAAACTTGCATGGATAAAACATGTAAATAAGATAAAAACTAAAATTTGGTGAAGAATAAACTTTGCTAGGAGTCTAACTGGTAAAACCTACGGACCAACACCAGAGAACATCATTAAAATATACAAGACATACATTTGACCTGTAACAGACTATGCAGCTTCTGCATGGATCAAAGTAAGTGAAAAACAAATTAAAACCAAACTCCAAACATTACAGAATATACTAATTACATCAGAATACACAGTACCTAAAACCACTTCATCAAAGTTCATGTATAATTACTAAATACACAAATAATACCAAATAGACTTCTACAGAGTACAATAAAATATTTTTGATAAAAAATGGCGAAAAATGAGTTGTTATACGAACTAGACAGGTATTACATATATGATGAATAGAGACCTAAACACCTCTCCCGTTAAATGTATACATTAGACCACTAAGACAGAATCACTTAAAATAAAAATAATAATTTTAATAATAGAATAAAGCTAAAATAAAACAAGTCACCTTATGTTAAAAATGAATAATAATAATAAATAAAAAATCAAAGAACAATATAAATAAACATTGCCCTGAAAAGGACCTGACTAAATTTATGATATCACTCCAGTCATTCAGTATATAATCGAAATATGTTAATCTGGCCACTTCAACAAAGTTATGGAAGCAGGAAGAGGTCTAGAGTATCTGACCCTCCTGGGTATACAAATATATATACCTAAACATCAGAGAGAGAGAAACAGACGCACATATCGAAACAATAGTAGATATACTCCTACATAGTACAATAAATTATTTTGTTAAAAATTGGAGAAAAAATGAACGAGTGAGCGAACTTAACAGGTATTGTTTATATGTTGATAATAGATCTGTCACCTTTTCCCAGTGAGCATATGCTTTCTAAATAAAAATAAATATGTAAAAACTAATAATAAAAGGCGACCTATTAACTGGACTCCACATTAGTTTAGAGATTAATTACAAAACATTGAATGGATTTTTTTTATGTAAACGTTTTCTCTTTAATATCTAACTGATGAAAGTGCAAATAATTTATGGAACTATAAGAAAAATGTTTTATTTGCACCAAATGTATGTGTAGATCGTGCACGGACATTGCCCTGAAAGGAGCCTGAGTAAGTTTGTTTGTTTGTTTTGAAATTTCGCAAAAAGTTACTCGAGGGCTATTTGTACTAACCGTCCCTAATTTAGCAGTGTAAGACTAGAGGGAAGGCAGCTAGTCATCACCACCTACCGCCAACTCTTGGGTTACTCTTTTACCAACGAATAGTGGGATTGACCGTCACATTATACACCCCCACGGCTGGGAGGGCGAGCATGTTTAGCGCGACGTGGGCGCGAACCCGCGACCCTCGGAGTACGAGTCGCACGCCTTACGCGCTTGGCCATGCCAGGCTGCCTGAGTAAGTGCGGGGTACTCTGGTCCTCATGTAACATATATAAATACGCTTGACCGTTAAAAAACTAAATAAATAAACCAAAATCTGAAGGAATGAGGAAGAGGTTAAAGAAACCTGACTCTCCTGAGTAGACAAACATCAATACTCAAACACCCATACTGAGAGAGAGAGTGAACATCAGTATGTGAACGAATCACTTTTACAGGCTTCTACCTCGGCTAAATTTTTAGGATTAACTTACGATACCAAATTAAAGTGGATACAGCATATTAACAATATCCTGACTATGGGAGAAGCCTATCGGATAAAACTCAAAGCATATCACCTGATAATATAATAAAAAGCTACAAAACATTATACCCATTATAAAATACGCATGTCCAGCCTGGTTAAACATAGCACAAAAATAATTACACAAACTGCAGAAGATACAAAATTCAATCACAACCTCAGCTTATAAAGTACCCTGAAGTACTTCATCCACATTTATGCACAAATGTGCAAACTTAGAGCCAGTATCCGATAGACTCTTGCATAATGCGCTGAACAATTTTAATAAAAATTGGCATAAAATGATTTATTGTGTGATTTACGAACCTAATGAACATAGTTCTAGCCCCCCAGTGGCTCAGCGGTATGTCTGCGGACTTACACGCTAAAATGCGGGTTTCGATACCCGTGGTGGGCAGAGCACAGATAGCCCATTGTGAAGCTTTGTGCTTAATTCAAAACAACAACAACAACATAGTTCTAATTACTTCTCTCCTATCAATATATATTTAAGAAATATAAATCAAGCTGGCCACCATGCACTAGACGTTTAGAATTAATATACGTAGTTTATCAATACTTTTATTTAAATAAATTTTAAAAAATAATAATAGTGAAAAATAAATAAATAATGCAGCTCAAAGCAATATATGGACATTTCCCCAAAAATGGCCTGAGTACTGTTGGTTACCCTGACTCTAAAACACTACAACTACAACAGAGTAGTAGCTGAAATGAAAGTTAGGGATGGAGGAAGAGGTCTTTTGCACCTAACCCTCCTGGGTATCAAAAATGTCCAACATACCCAAATATCCACAAACAAGAAGCGAACATCAGTACGACACTGAAAATAAATCGTAATATAAAAAAACAATTTTATAATCCAGAGTACAGTTATGAAGAATAAAATCGTTAGTTTTATATAGTCTAGCTCTTCGAAGGTATAGGAACCTTAACGAGAGCTTTTGGCAAAGGAAACTTCAGAGTTATTGTTAAAATATACTGTCTTGAAATAGAACACAACCAAACATAGCAACATGGATTAAAACAGCCTGACTAGTCTTAATAGGTATAATCTACTTAACTATCAGTGATGTCGAGAAACCCACTTGTTGAGAATTTTATATGCAAAAACGGCTCGTTTGGGTTCAGAAAATATTTTAAATAGAAGAGCGAACAACGTTTCGACCTTCTTCGGTCATCGTCAGGTTCACAAAGAAAGAGGTAACTGACCGGAAGCTGACCACATGTTTGGAAGGGGCTGTGTAACTGAGTGTCGCAATGTAGAGGGCAGGGTTAGATGTTTAAATATATAATTTTATCTATAATATTAATATAGGTATAATGGCGTTCCTTTATATTGGTTTATTTTGGGTTTAAGTTGTTGTATAAGTAAGGCTTCTTTAATTTTGCGTTTGTTTATGTTTGTTTCTTTATTTAGTATTTTAGTGTTTTCTATGGTTATGTTGTGTCCATTTGACTTGCAGTGTTCGAAAACGTGTGAAGGTGACTTTTTATGTTCTTTGAATCTGGTTTCCATTTTTCTACTTGTTTCTCCAACATAGAAGTCGTGTCAGTTATCACATTGTATTTTATAAATAATGTTGGTGTGGTGTTTGTCAGTGTAGTTCTTACATAGTATAGACCTTAGTTTTGTGCCTGGTTTTTGAATAAATTTAGTATTAACTGGAATGTTATACTTTGTTACTAGTTTTTGCCAAATGTTGGTTATTTGTTTGCTGATGTCAGGAATATATGGTATACAGCAGTAAATGGTTTCGTGATTTTTTGATTCGTGAGATATATTTACTTTTGTTGGTTGATTTTTCTTTCTGTCTAGGTGTGTGCGTATAATGTTTTCTACGGTTTGTGGAGGAAACGTATTGATGTTGATGAAGTATTGTTTTATTTTGTCTAATTCATCGTTGATTTTATCTGGTGAGCATAGTTTTATGGCTGTGTTTATCTGGTTTCTTAGTATGTTGAGTTTTTGTTTTGTTTCATGTGCTGAGTCCCAAGGAATGTATAGTCCAGTATGGGTGATTTTTCTGTGGATTTCTGTTTTGAATTGTGTGTCGGTTCTGATAATTTTGAGGTTAAGAAATGATATTTGATTGCTTTATTCCTGTTCACATGTGAAGTTAATGTTGGGATGTATAGAATTAATGTGAGTGAAAAAATTAAGTATGTGTTCTGTAGATTTGAATCCCGCAACCGTGTCATCTACATATCTGTACCAGTATAGTGGTGGATGTAATGCTGTATTAATTGCTTGTGTTTCAATTTGTGTCATAAAAATATTGGCTAGAACTGGTGATACTGGGTTGCCCATGCTTAGGCCATTTGTTTGTATGTAGTTTTGGTTGTTGAACATGAAGTTTGTCTTTATTGTGGTGAATTCTATGAGGGTTGCTGACTGGTTACTGGGAATGTCTATAATTGGGTTAGAGTCTCGGATATAGAGTTCTAAGGCTATCTTGCAGGCTTCTGTTGTTGGAACTTCTGTAAAGAGGGATATAACATCGAAACTGGCCATTAAGGCTTTATGATTAAGTTGATTTAGATTAGACTTGAAATTAAAAGAGTCTTTGATGAATGAGCTGGCTGATGTTGCGTATTTGGAGAATGCCCATGCTATGTATTTACCAAGATTGTAGTTAAACGATTCATATGTTGACATTATTGGTCGTAATGGACAATCTGGTTTATGAGGTTTGGGGATGCCGTATATTTGTGGTGTGCGTGAGTCGGTTTTACGTAGGTAGGAGTAAAGTGTTTGTGAAATTGTGTTGGCTTTTTTCATTTGTAGTAGTAATTTGTTCAGTTGCGTCTCATGTGTCTTTGTTGGATTTGTGTGTATTGGTTTAAATTTGTTCGTGTCTGATAGGATGTTATTCATTTTTTGTATGTATTCATTCGTGTTCATTATTCAGTGATGTCGAGAAACCCACTTGTTGAGAATTTTATATGCAAAAACGGCTCGTTTGGGTTCAGAAAATATTTTAAATTTTATATTTTCATTATTACTATAGCGTTACCTTTATCTGCTTTTAGAATTTTACTTAACTCCTAGCCCTTCGTAAAGACTACCCGCTACCTCTTGAACTATGTATTGCTAGTTATTGGAACACTGTCAAATTTATAAAGACTTAAAATGATTTAACAAGAAGGTTATTCTGTTTGGAAAGTTAAAACCATTAATGTATTCTAAGTAGTAAATTTAAAAAAGTATAAGAGCACTACTAGTGTTAGTTTATTTCAGATATTTCACTTTACTTTTCATTGTGAATAATCACGTGCTTTTATGTAATTCTAGTATTTCAAATTAATAATTTTAGTTTTTATCCTATTTTTATTACACATAATTAATGAAACATTAAATGAAGTTTTTTTTAATTTTCTGCAGTTAATTTTATTCTCACTTGATTGAGTTGTCATTCACATTTATCTTCTAATTAAGTAACATTTCTACTGATTATTTTAGCCATGTTAAGCTCCTTTAAAAAATAAGTACAATTATAAACCTTTCGATGCCACGTGTACAAAGGAACTTAAATTTAAGACTAGTGTCATTATTATTTAAGCTCAGAGATATCATTTCACGCTTTAATTACAAACACAAAAAATTAAATTATTGAATTAAAGGTTATGCCTTACGGTAAAAAATATATAATTATTTATGATGAGAGACGTGAAAAGGGTTTGCAGCACTTAAGAGTTCTCCTACCGTTAAAAAAACCCTCGAGTTCAAAGAAAATCAGTTGGTAGTTTCACTTACGAGTAAACAGTTTTATCACGCTAGAACGTCTACTTAACATTCTAGTTAGCGTCTTGGCACAAAAAAAATGTCCTCAAGGAGCTGTTTTCGCCGACTTTGATGTCTTGTTAACGGATAATTAGATATGTATGTTGACATAAATGTTTTGAAATATATTTCAATATTGGATAAAAAATCCAGCATTTTATTATTACTACAAGATGGAAAATAATAGAACAGTTTAGCAAATCATTATTTCTGCAGACAAGCACGTGAAATATATAAAGAAAGGCATGAACGAGTGAGGGTTCTATACGTACGTATGCTAGAGGGTTTTAAAAAGCAACATATTAGACATAACACTTTCGTCGACAACTAAAAACTTCATCTTTACTAAGAATTTGGATTACTGTCAACAAGGACGCGGTGATGCCGCAAACCCCTAACTCTTACGTAATTGGATAAAGTTTTTTTTGTATGCACCGAAGGAATATCATTCAAAATGAGGACGTAGGTAAATCTTTAAAGCACACAAACACACATCAGAAAAAATGTTGTATTTAGTTTGTATAGCATGATCACCTTACGATTCTGCGGTAGATACAACATTCATAACCAAAAGAAACTCTTCAATATTCCCAAACAGTTTATTTCCACCTCTTTCGAAAAGTATAAACCGAATAGAAAAAGTATTCTGACTAAGGTAACAAACCTGTAATGATAAAGGTAAAATAATAATAAAAAACTTAATATAATGCTTTCCTCTTATTTGTTGTTTCAAAGTCATTGTCAAAGAAGCCGTCATTTAATTCAGGGTACTTTATAAGCTGGGATTATGATTGAATTTTGTATCTTCTGCAGTTTGTGTAATTATTTTTGTGTTATGTTTAACCAGGCTGGACATGCGTATTTTATAATGGGTATAATGTTTTGTAGCTTTTTATTATATTACCAGGTGATGTGCTTTGATTTTTATCCGATAGGCTTCTCCCATAGTCAGGATATTGTTAATATGCTGTATCCACGTTAATTTGATATCGTAAGTTAATCCTAAAAATTTAGCCGAGGTAGAAGTGATTCGTTCACATACTGATGTTCACTCTCTCTCTCAGTATGGGTGTTTGAGTATTGATGTTTGTCTACTCAGGAGAGTCAGGTTTCTTTAACCTCTTCCTCATTCCTTCAGATTTTGGTTTATTTATTTAGTTTTTTAACGGTCAAGCGTATTTATATATGTTACACGAGGACCAGAGTACCCCGCACTTACTCAGGCGGCCTGGCATGGCCAAGCGCGTAAGGCGTGCGACTCATAATCCTAGGGTCGCGGGTTCGCGCCCACGTCGCGCTAAACATGTTCACCCTCCCAGTCGTGGGGGTGTATGTGACGGTTAATCCCACTATTCGTTGGTAAAAGAGTAACCCAAGAGTTGGCGGTAGGTGGTGATGACTAGCTGCCTTCCCTCTAGTCTTACACTGCTAAATTAGGGACGGCTAGCACAGATAGCCCTCGAGTAGCTTTGCGTGAAATTCAAAACTAACAAACAAACTGTTGTTTATATTAATCAAACTAGATTATTTGTTGTTTGTCTAAATTTTCTGAGCACGTTTTGTTCCTCAGGAAATTTTGATGTTATCTTCAGAAATGTGAAAAGACTATGACTTATTATTCGTTCAAGAATTTTGCCTACACAGCTGATCAGGCTGATTGGTCAATAACTGTTTGGTTTATTGGCTGGCTTTCCTTTGTTATGGAACATTAATGTATTTGCTTGCTTTCAAGAAATTGGGATGTAGCCAGAGCAAAATGATAAATTAAAGATTGCTAATAGATGGTAAAATAATTTCGGAGTGTCTTTTTTGATGAGAGTTACTTGTATGCCGTCACTTCCTGGTGATTTATTTTTTTCTGTTTTTTATTGCTTTGTTTGAGTTTTGTCATTGTAATATTTTGGTTAGCTGTATATTGTAGTCCTTTGTGTTATTAATGTTATTATTGTTTATATTGATTGAGAAAAGTGGTTTGTATAGTTATGTGTTATTTGTTACATGATTGTTTACTCTGTTGTAAAAATAGGTGTTCATGTCTGAGCCGTTATGCGTTTTGAAAGTGTCCTGTAGTTGTAATTTGAAGGCTTTAGTTTTTCCTTTGTTTGTACTCGCTAAGGTGTTGTTATGTTCTGGTGTTAAGTGTTTTCTTGATGTTTTTTCGTTGGTAAGTCTATTTAGGTGTGACCAAAATTTTCTTGAGTCTGTTTATTCATTTAGTTTGGAGCAGATATTATCCCATTTTTTCTTGTTTTAACAATTTAATTTATCCTCTGATTTTATTTTTAATACTATTAATTTGTGTTTTTATTTTTTTATCTCTTGTTGCCACAAACTGCCTTCTTAATTGTCTTCGTTGTTTAATTAGTGTTATCATTTGTTTGTTTGTTTTCCATGTATTATTTGTAGTTTTTTGTGGTTGCTTTGGTATTTCATTATTTGCTGCTTGTAGGAGGCACTCTGTGATTATTTGACGGTATCTGTCAATTTCTGATTGTTTTTTGGCTATATGCTTAATATGGTCTGGTTATATGTTATCTAATTCTTTTTGGTATTCTTGCCAATTTTCTTTTTTGTAATCGAATTTGTCTTGTTTGAAAATTTTATCACTATGGGTGGCGAAATCGATTGTTTGTTTGTCCTCAGACAATGACATCGCCCCTGAGTATACGCTTGATACCGGCTATTGTAACACTTGGTTTACATCGTTTGATTTCTGCTACAAATTGTGGTTGGTTGCAAGTGCCTGGTATACCTTCAATTAAAATCGAATGTATGGTTTTTAGTTTTTTGTGTTGAAATCTGTCTTTTTCTTTTCTATTCGACTAGTGTAAATACTTCTTGGTTTTGGTGTTTTGTTCGATATCTTGTTCATAGTTAGTGGCTACTTTGTTAACTGATGTGTTATCAACATCCAAGGTTGTATTTTCATTAGCAAGTTCATTCTCGTAATATAAAGCGGTGAAGGAAACTTTCTCCACCGCAGTATAAGTAGTTTCTCCCACATCTTATTCATTTTTGTGAGTTTTCACTCGAGTTAGATAATTTTATTATTTTTCTTATAGCTTTATGTTTTGTTTTTTTAATTACTATCCTTTTATTTATCGATTGTTGTTAATTGTTTTTATGCCTCATTACATAAGGTCATTAGTGGAAAAGTGTTTGCGTCGTTTGAAACTAAATATATTTTCTGGCTACCTAAAGAACTAGACTAACTTGGCTTGTTTTTTGCGCCACTGGTAGAACATACATCTTGATTCCTAGACGTCATGTAGCTGCTGTCCTTTGCAGTTGTCGGCATCGCGCTGTGAATTCTCAGTCTGTCTCTTGTGCTGCCGTTGTTGTTCCTTTCTCCTACGAAAATATGCTTGTGCTACATAGCCCAGGTAACCAAAGATATCTCAGTTCAAATGAAGGTCGAAGGTCTTGCACATAAGCTCTGTTTTTTAAGAGACCACAAGCAACACGCCATTCTTTTACTTTACTCTTACCAAAAGTCTGTAACGTTGCTTAATTTGGTTTGTTTTGAATTTCGCGCAAAGCTACTCGAAGACTATCTGCGTTAGCCGTCCATACTTTCGCAGTGTAAGACTAGAGGGAAGGTAGCTAGTCATCACCACCCACCGCCAACTCTTGAGTTACTCTTTTACCAATGTATAGTGGGATTGACCTTCACGTTATAACGCCTCCACAGCTGAGAGAGCGAAAGCGTTAGGTGTCAAGGGAATTCGAACCCGCGACCCTCGGATTACGAGTCGATCGCCTTAACCGCCTGGTCATGCCGGGCCTTGTTTAATTTTATTTATTTTAATGTGCTCGAAACAAAATTTAAAAAAAATCCAGTTATATTTTCGGGACAAAGTTCTAATGAAGCAGAGACTATATGATACAAATAAATTTCGTGCTCACGTTGAATTATTATACATATTCCATAGAAGTAAGACCATTAGTTTTGAAATATATTTGGATATACATGATACAAACCTAAGCACGTAATACTTAGGTTTTCCATTTCCTTTACTGGTTCACAATCTGTAAATTTATCTAAGTTTGTTTATTTGTTTAAAGTTAAGCACAAAGCTAAACAATGTGCTAATTGTGCTCTGTCCACCACGGGTATCGAAACCCGGTTTCTGGCGTTGTGAGTGGCAAAAATTGCAACAAGAAGTAAATGGCTCGTACAGTGCATTGCAACCCTTTCCCTTACACAGAACGCTACGTCTTGTTTCTACGTTTTTATGCAGTTGTTTAATATGTGATTCTTCATTATTGCTCAGTATAGCCCCCACAATTCATTCGCTCTGATTGATCGCCTTCTGATTTTCACACTTTTAACATAAGCCCACATAGCCCTACTAAAATTCATATTAGCATTTATGCAGGTCAAGTCGTGTTTGTGACAGTCGTAAATTTGTCATTATCCATTTTACCAACAATATATCGTCGTGTCATCGAATTTGCTCTATGTTTGGGTGATTTCCTTTCTGAAAGATGAATCCCAGCCTAAAAACGTACATTAATGACAGAATGGAACAAAATATGTCGTTGATTACATAAAGAACACACATCTTTTGTTTTTTGTTTCACTGTTTCTCGTTCGATGCCTAATTCCATCTTTTTTTGCTACCTCTTCCTCGTTGTGAAAAGGCGCATCTTACAATTCAAAACCAAGTTAAACCAACGAGAAGAAACACGAGGATAGTAAGCTATTTTCTTCCATTTATACAGTTTGTATATTTTATCGTAAGCTCAGCACAGGAACTTCCAGTCTTTCTTTCCTCTACATTACATAAAATACAATAAATTTGGACTAAATGTGATTGTGTGGTTTTAAGAAGTCAAGAAATACCCTTGGTACATGTTACTAAATGATAGATAAAATAATAAAACCTTTTGAGAACAAGAAGGTAACACTCTTATATACGTGTATTACTCTTTAAAAATTTACAACAACAATTAATTCCAAAAAAACATCCTGGAATAATTATTCATTTCCACGTATCGACTTGTATAATATTTTTTACTCACACAGTGTTCCATTTTTTATATAGTGGGGCCCGGCATGGCCAAGCGCGTTAAGGCGTGCTACTCGTAATCCGAGGGTTGCGGGTTCGCATCCCCGTCGCACCAAACATGCTCGCCCTTTCAGCCGTGGGTTGGTTATAATGTGACGGTCAATCCCACTATTCGTTGGTAAAAATGTAGCCCAGGAGTTGGCGGTGGGTGGTGATGACTAGCTGCCTTTCCTTTAGTCTTGTACTGCTAAATTAGGGACGGCTAGCACAGATAGTCTTCGAGTAGCTTTGTGCGAAAATTCAAAAAACAAACAAACTATTTATGTAGAAAATATAAGAATACGCAGCAGTGGTATATGTGTACCATATATATATATATATATTTTTACACTCCTTGTGAAGAGTAGCCATATTTTTCAATTTGTCATTGTCACAGTTATTGACGAGAGATGAAATTCCCTAAAGCCGGTATAACTCAGTGACAACTGGTAAATCGAATGGTTCAATGGGTTTCATATTTAGTCTTCATACTTGTTTCTCAATATTATACAAGGATAATTGAAACATCGTACATTAGCATCATATAGTCTTCTCAAAGGTACTTATTTTCCTTCGAATGGCTGGTTAAGATCTACAAGATAAATCTTCCTCGCGGTATAGCAGTATGTTTGCGGACTTACAATGCTAGAATCCAGCTTTCGATACCCAAGACAAAAGGAAATTCGTCAGAAAAATGTTGTGTAGTTAACTAAATTTTCTTAGTTTTGACTGAGTTTCAGTAGAAAAAGTAATGATATATATTTAATATAAACCACAATTAAACAAAAATTAGTAACTTATATTCTTTAAATTTAACACTAGATATAAAAAAAGTGATATCAATTTGAAACAAAGCCACATATAGCTATCTGCTGTGTCCACAATATAGAATCCAACCCTTGACTTCCCATTCCTTAGACTTACCGCTGTTTCACGGTAAACATTTTAAATATTTAAGATCATATTAAATCCTTATCAGAAATTTAGTCGTAACGGGTTATACGTCTTTCTACTGGAATCCTATATGAAAGGACAAGAGAGCTACGACATCTAAATCTCCAAAAATAATCCAATAAAAAACAATTGTAAATTTTAAGGGATCATCGTTTTGAAATCAGAGCTTCTCTTACTTATGTACATTAGTGATTTTCTTATGTTGGGACGCAGTGTGAACTAACAGTCAGCTTGCTCGAACTATGAATCCGGGAGTTTATGGCTGGTGCAGAATGGTTGATAATAACCAAGGGCAATTTAGCACTTAGCAAAGGAGTTTAGTACGGGTTTATTGTTGTGGTTCAATATTTGAAATGCATTAATACGTTCCGTTTTCTCAATAAAAATACGAATATTAAAATTAAAGTTATTTTAAACGAAAGTAATTAACAGTTTGAAATCTAAATTTTCAACGTTGAGTTTGAATTGTTCACGTGAATGAGAATAAAAATGAATATAAAACCACATACAAATAAGGTTTAGTGCTGTATTCAGATACACTCTGCATCTTTCAATCGGCATTGTAAGTCGTTATCTTTAATAAGAAATGAGAGCTGTAACCTTAAATATTAAGTTCACTTGAAGTCCTCATAATCTGAGCTGATAAATTTGTAAATATTTAATAGTGTAATTTGACGGGTTTTAGCGCATTTAGTGTCTTTAGAAGCTTCTTTGGTCGATAAATATGACAGGAAATAGGCGTTATCTGTGACATGATAAATTAAGAGGTGTCGAAGTTGTCTGGAGGAAAGGTCAAGAAGTATGAGAAGGATAATATCGAGATTAATTGTTCTAAGATTTCAGGTCATTCCTTAAGGTCCGATTTAAAGTTCAAAAAAAAGAGAAAGGATTTCAAACGCTTTTAATGTTATTTAATCAATAATGTATGTTCCATTATTATTAATTACTTCCTGACAACGATTCACAAGTTTCTATAAAATTTTTGGGATTTGGAGGAAAAGAATCTAAAGAGGGTAGTTTTGTTATCTTCCTGTGTTGCAAGCTTTTTTCCACCAAGATAGTTCTGCAAACTTCGGAATAGATGATAATCAGATGGGGCAAGATCTGGAAAAAAAAAGGATGTGGAAGTTTATCCTAGTTTAGCTCTTCAATCTTTGCAGATGTGATCCGTGCATTATTCTAGTGTAACACAACACCTTTACAATTGATCGAAGCAGGTCTCTTTTCTTTCAGTGCAACATTCAAGCGTTCTAACTGCTGAAAACAGATATAATATATCCATTTTTCATCTCTAGTCACTAGTCTTTCCAAAAAAAGGTAAGTTACGTTGGAGAACGTTGCACGTTGTGCAAATGTACACTTTTGTTCCAAGGTTGGCTTCTGTCAAATCATGGAAGACCTATTTTCCAAGTTTTGATACCTTTCCAAGATGTTACAGATGACGGTAAACTGTTGAATGGGTTAAATTACGCTTCTGTGCTAGTTCATCAAGTACAGCCAGCAGCAAGTTATCACTAAACTCAATAAGACGACCTGAACGCGGCGCATCACTTAAGCTGTAACCACCTGATCTTAGGTTCTGAAACCATCTTCGACATTTTCTTTCATAGAGATACTCCGCACTGTAAACACCTTGAATGTTTTATATAGTTTTTGCTGCACTATTGCCTTTTTTAAACTCATAAAGCATTATATGTCTACTGTGCTCCTCAGACACAACCATCTTCATAAGGGTTTATTTGATTAATGATCTGAAAAAGAGATGTTTGATCAGTTTTTTTTATTTGTCTGAACATTTTTATACACTGTCCTACTACATATTTTAGTCATTAAAGTCTTCTACAAAGACAAAAATGATGATGCACTTTCTGTGTTAAATTTTCGGACATTACTTATGGGACGACCTGAAAAAGTTGCAAAGTAAAGTTTCTTTCGGAATTTTGTTCCTGGATAGTATGTGTTATTTCTTAATTGCTTATGTTGTAAAAGTACAGAAAATGGCCATTATTCCCTTCAAACTTTGCTTTTGTGACCCGTATAATGAAATTTAGAAATTAACCTATTTTCTACTTAAAAACGGGCAAATTTGCACATTTTCATTTACATAAGATCTGATTGAAAAAATATATGAATCAAGATTTACATGTATTTATACTAAAGTTATACAAAAATGTTTAGAAGTGAGTAGTTTTTCGAGACTTGCGACTGTAATGTAAATCAGTTTTACGTATCAGCCTCCAAATATAGTCTCCTATCATGTTTTCGTCAGACGCTTCTTGGTATTGGCGTTCAAAGTCCAGTTTAACTTGGTGGAAGCGCTCGCCTTGCTCCTCTGAGTATGATCCCATATTCTCTTTGAATTCATCAAGATGAACATCATGGATATGGACTTTCAGGGACATCGTGCAGCCCATTTTGCTGTAGTTCTTCACCAGCCTCAACCAGTTCCACATCATTTTCGGCCTTGTAATTGCCCAAGAAGTTACAAACCACTGCGACAAAACTGTCTCAAGCTTTTTTTTCTTCCTACTGAGCTTCTTGGGGATTTCTATGCACTCCAGGATCTTTTTTATTTGTGCTCCAACGAAGACACCAACTTTGAGCTTTGCCTCAGACATCTTAGTGTCTCGAAGTTACTTGAAGGCTGCAAATTCCTTGTCAAAAACTGTGGCAAATTGCTTCATAAGATCAAATTTTATATCCAATGGTGGAAACAACATCTTCTGGAGGTCTACTAGTGGCTCACACTTGACATTGTGCCTCCCCACAAAGAACTTGGTCCGTTGTGGCCAGTGCTTCCTGTTGTAGTGCGCTGTGGTGTCCCTGCTCTCCCAAAAGGCAAATATAACAGGGAAACTTGGTAAAGCTTCCTCAAAGACCCATAAGAGATGCCACCATTTTGAAGTATCTGATAACTTCCCAGCTATACTCATCATACTTGAAAGATTCTAGCAAGGTCTTGACGCTGTTGTATTCCTCTTTGAGGTGCACCAAATTTTAAAAGGCCTAAAATTTGTATAATATAAAATCTTACAATTCGAGCAAGCAAAAATTGTCCGTCTTACCTTATAGAATTTTTTTTTGCAGTGCTCGCAGGGAAAATGAGGTGCCCAGGGTTTGTCTTGATTCCCAATAGGCATATCAAAATATGCCTTGTAGGCTTCATGCATTTTAGCAGATGCTGTCACAAAGTATTTTTTCTCTCTTGTCTTGATAAATTGGCCACATACATAGTAGAATGCGTCTGGAGAATGCTTGTAGCTTCTTCATGCCACCTTTGATAAAATCTGTTAATTCACGTGTTCATTTAGGCAGATAGAACTAAACCGAAGTGGTGAGTGGTAAGCTCCTGTATATATATATATTACTATGGAAAGTTCGAAGACATTCTAAAAGGTTCTTGAAAATGTTCGTAAGTTTTACAACATTCTTGAAAGTTCTTGAAAATTCTTGTAAGTTCGAGAAAATTCTCTATCAGCTACTCATCACTGAATCTACCTGGAATGTTCTGGAAAGTGGGTAAATTTGAAAATTACCCAGGTCACAAAAGCAAAGTTTGAAGAAAAATATGTCTTTTCCGAAGAGAAAAAAAAACAAAAATAAATAGAGTCTCCCTTTGCAACCTTAAATAAAAAGAAAAAGAGACATTGCATTGGCACACTTTGCCCACTTAAATAAAGAAAAAAACTGCCATGTGAAAAACAAATTGCACCTTATTCGCAACATCAAATAAATGCGACAAACTCTACCCTCCATCTTAAAGGACGACAATAATCTTCACTTAGCACTTAAAAAAAAAGAATTATATGTTTTATTCGTTGGCTGAAAAGACCCCAAAACTTGAAAAATATGACTTACAGTTCTCGGTTGTTTAAGTTTTGAGGGTTTTTTCACACCAAAATTTTATTACTGCAAGGTTCCCTGATAGGACAGCTCTAAATTTAGGAGGCCTGGCATGGCCGAGCGCGTAAGGCGTGTGACTTGTAATCCGAGGGTCGCGGGTTCGCGCCCGCTTCGCGCTAATCATGCTCGCCCTCCCAGCCCATGGGGGTGTATAATGTGAGGGTCAATCCCACTATTCGTTGGTAAAAGAGTAGCCCAAGAGTTGGCGGTGGGCGGTGATGACTAGCTGCCTTCCCTCTAGTCTTACACTGCTAAATTAGGGACGGCTAGCACAGATAGCCCTCGAGTAGCTTTGTGCGAAATTAAAAAAAACACAAAGAAACAAAAACTAATTTTAGGGACTTCAAACGTTAAAACCTAGGGTTTGATTCCACGTGATGAACACAAAAAATATCCTAGTGTAGCTTTGCTATAAAGAAAAATAACAAACTTAATCCAGAATAATAGAACTCTTAAAATTAAATTCCGTCATATTTATTCTTCGTTTCACAACTCCAGTACATATAATGTACGTAGTTGTAAAACGTAAAATAAATACATACACATATAGTGTATAAAAGTAAACGTTATGCATTCAGTTTTCTGATTTTAGAAAAATAGATATCACAATATTTGAGTTTTTAAAGTTCTTGCTATCCTTAGGATTAAGGTAACTTAATACTAAAAACCTATTTGTAGCTGTATAAAGATTTTTACAAAACGACGTATTTTGGGAAAATGCTTTCCACTTCAGAATACAATTGTAGTAATATTATATATTCTTAAATATTATAACATAGATATTCCATGAGAGACTTCCGTGTTCATGTCCTATTTGCCCATATGTGGTTATCGAATATCATCTAACTGCAGTCATTGATCTTAGTTACAACTTAGTTGACACATACAAATATAATAGAGTAACTATACAAAATAATTATCAGCATTAAAGTGCAGAGAACATTGAAAGGGCAAAGGTATATTGATAAAAAGAAAACTTTTTAAGCGTCGCAAGGCAACCATTTTTCACGAAGGAGGGTTAACGGAGACTACAGGGCCTACCAGTTTCCTCTCGTACAAATAGGGTAAAAACGATCGAGACAATAAATCATCATTTGTTCCTATTCAATTGATTTTATAAAAATAATACTTTGCTCCCTCTCTATACCAAAGTGTGTAAAATATAGGTCTATCATTCAACCAAAGACGTAAATAAAATGTCTGTTTATTACCGTATTTTTAGAACTTTATACTTCGATAGATTAAGCATATTTCAAAAAACACTTTTTGTTTTGTTTTTCTATTTTTACTCGGTTTCACATATTTCTGTAGCTCTTTATTTTGTGAATATTACTGTAACTTCGTTCTTTCATTGTCGTGGTCTTTTAAATTATCTGAAGCAAATAATTTAACGTACACCCAATAATAAATTACTTTATCTCTTCCTTTAACATTTGTAAAACTTTGAACTCTTATATACTGTCGTTAGTTATCCTAGAACTACGTTAAAAATGACGTCAGCTAACACATAGCAATTCAATTTGTATGAAGTAGTCGCGATAACTGACAAACTGGCTGGTTCAGTGTATATCTCCATATAACACTACACTGTTTTATCACTGACTGTTGTTATGTAAATGTCGTGTAAATATTTTGTAAGCGACAACATGTCGTGTTGTGTTTAAATTTTCATTTCTATTATTCATTTTTCCATATTGATATTATTGTTTCGAAGTTTAAACTAATATTTTGTTATTTATTTAGGGTAACATTTAGAATTTTCTTGAATTAAGTAGACCAATCATATGTTTGTAAATGAGTGCTGGTGACTTCGTGTCTAGACGTATAGTCTCGTGCAAGAACGGACATGCGTGGATTGCTCTGGAGACCTGTAGAATTTTCGCGGTCTTTCGGGGAGTTTAGGCCTACAATATATAAACAGATGAATATGCAAGAGATTCAGTCATCAGTTTTTATTCGAAAAAAGAAGATAGATTCAGTCATTAGTTTTATTCGAAGAATAAGAGTGAGATTCAGACATCAGTTTTATTTCAAAAGAAGAGTTAGTTATTTGAAAAAGATTAAGTGTTTGCTGTGATTATTCAACTTGGATTTGTGACTAAAGTTAGATCTACGGAAGCTGTGATTTTATTTCGCCAATTTCTACGATACATCTGAATTACTGCTTGTGCTGAGAGTCGGCGAATTTATTGAACTGTGAACTGTTTCGGAATTTCTTCGTGGGACCAAATTCACACCCTAGACTGGAATTTGAGACTTTCATTTTAGATCATTATATTAGATACAGGCCAGTACCATTTTGTATTGTGATTAATTTTGAAGTTTGAAACTAGTATTATTTTGTTTTGCAATTAATTTCGAATGTTATAACTTAATATCTGTCACTATTATTATATAATTTATGTTATATCTGTTACATTTGTTAATAGTTTAGTGTAATAAATTATACAAGCTGTTATCTGTGTTTTTCTGTTGCGTTTAATCTACGAAGAACATAAAACATAAAAATACGTAACACTATCTTTCAATTCATTTTTTAACAACACTTCACAGATACTTTCAATATACTACAACAAAACGTCACATCTTAAAACATATTACGCGTGCCACGCCCACTCGCTTCTCTTCCGCCAGTAGCACGACAGTAAGTCTGCTGACTTATAACGCTAAATACTGGATTTTGATACCTGTGGTTGGCACAGCACAGACAGCCCATTGTGTAGTTTTATAACTAACTGCAGAAAATAACAACAAACTACACCCTCTAGCCAACAACCACGTTACAACATTAAAAAATAATTTATAGCACTATGATAAAATTTTGATATTTGTACGAGACCATGTAATTCCTGGGCAAAAATAAACCTGGCAGTATTGTATCACGGCCTATGTTAAGGCCACGGTTCCAGTTTTAGTATGGGAATCGTGGCTTGTCAGTGTGAAGAGAGTTTTTTCACACCATTATTTTCAGTTTAATAATGAAAGTTAAACATGCATCATGTTATTATACAGCACCCTGTATTGTATAACATTGTTGCACAGTTTAGAAAAGTATAACATAATGCGGCATGGTAATCACAGAACTCCGTTACCGTAATCAGTTGTATTGTTCTAATTTCATTCACTGCATTGCAGGAATTTAACTGCGATACGTTGACTACTACTTAGCATGTTACACATTGCACTTCTTTCTTGAATGAAATTATGGATCGTATGTATTATACGATTTCAATCACACCTAACTATTTATGAGATACTGCTCAGGGTTCAGGAAATATTATGAGCTGCACAAAATTTAATATATCCTACAGATGTATTATCGCAATCCTAGTCTGAATTCAATGAAACCTATAGACTCATATAAAAGTTATATCTTGAATATGATGAAATACAGTCTTGGGCAAAATGTCTGCAGGTTTCTTAACAAATAAAATCATTATTATTAAGATAGAATATAAATACATTTAGTGTTGTCAAACTGAGAAATACATATTACATTAAACTTTTACATATGTAATTTGTATAATGAGACAGGTTATATGGACATCGTGAACGACTTATTAGAAAAGCGAACAGTTTTATCAAACACCTGTAGAAAGATGTATAATTCAACATTTGACCTATCAGAAAAAATCGTTACATAAACATACATAATGCAACATATAACATCAAATTATTGTACACTGCATCTGTAACCTTATATTCAACAATATCAGTTCATATTAAACAATCAGTACTTGACTGGTCCTCCTAATAACCTCCTCATGGCACGTAGCATGCTGTCGATGCGTTTATTAATGTAATCCACCATGAGTTTATTCAAACTTTCATTAGAAGGCGCTTGAACCCAACTACAGCAGCTGGTATATGGTTGGTGTTAGCAATTTTTTACCTCAATTCTGTCCAACAGTTTTCAATGGGATTACAACTTGGAGACTTTGCTGACCATAGCAATCTTACAATATCCTTCTCGTCGAGGTAGTCTTGTTAAGCATTGACATATTATGGAACACAAAGTTATGACAAAGCCATACCCCAGCATATGGCATAAATGTCATCTGTGTTATGCCTGTAGAAAGCACCACTGACGTTTCCCTGAAGGACATGAAGAGCAGTTTTTCTATCATGATGAATAGATACCCAAATATGTGCTACATTAACTCCTGCGTGTTCCTTTGGAAAAAGACAGCCTTTCTTCATTTGTTCTCCAGGCAAATGAGGGTCGCTAGTTTGAATTCTCGTCACACCAAACAGCAGTAAAAGATTAGCCCAAGAGATGATGGTGGATGGTGATGATTAATTGCTTCCTGTCTAGCCTTATACTGCTAAATTAGGGACGACTAGTGCACATAGCCCTCGTGCATCTTTGCGCAAAATTCAAACACACACACACACACACACACACAAAACCAGGCAAATGACAAACACGAAACCAAACATCAACTTTAATAAACCAATAAATAGACTAATCTGAAAAGATGGATTGTCTCTAGAGTTCTGTCTTTAAGCTGACATGTTGTATTGTCGAAATAACATTGTGATGGCGTTGAATTCAGATTAATATCAGTTTGTAAATAACTCTTCTTATAAAATAAGCTTGTTCAGTCAATCTCCAATTCACTGTTCTTCTTGACACCCTGAAGTGAACGTGTTTATATAGTTCTTGTTGTAAGGCGTTTCAAGACTTCTTCCTACCGTAACGTGTTACCGTGATCAAAACACAGTCATCTCGGCCAGTAGTCTTTCGACTACAAGTAGACCTTCCTGGAACAAAGTGTCCTGTTGTCTGACGATGTTTCAGACTTCTAAATATAGTACACCGGTGTACTTTACTTCTCTAAAAATGTCTGTTTGTTTCATACAATTTCTGGATATTCAAATAATTTGACACCATGAAATTTTCTGGCACGTGACGAAGCATAACTCTACATCAAGTACAGAGAACCTATCTGAACAAAGCGTTGATCTGTTCCGAAAAGATATCAAAAGCACACCCTTTTATACAAACAGGTGTGTGTGTGTGTGTGTTTTGACAAACAAATGTTTAAAACAACTTATACAAACCAGAATAGTAATTAGTACACGTCTATTCGTTCATACGATGCTTTCTCTGTTACTACTCGAGCATTTACTCAATAACTACTCCTGCATGTAGACCAGGGTTGGGCAAAATAAAGAGCTAGGAACCATTGTTACTGGCCCGGCGGGTTCGAATCCTCGTCACACCAAACAAGCTCGCCCTTTCAGCCGTGGGGAGTTATAATGTGGAGAGTTATTATTCGTTGGTAAAAGAGTAGCCCAAGAGTGGGTGGTGATAACTAGCTGCCTTCCCTCTAGTATTACACTGCTAAATCAGGGACGGCTATTGCAAATAGCCTTTGTGTAGTTTAGCGCGAAATTCAAACCAAACCAAACCCATTGTTACTACTCGGATATCTATTATTAATTGCGCCCGCCAGTGGCTCAGCGGCATGTCTGAGGACTTACACGCTAAAATCCGGGTTTCGATACCCGTGGTGGGCAGAGCACAGATAGCCCATTGTGTAGCTTTGTGCTTAATTCAAAATAACAACAAAACAACAATTATTAATTGTTTTGACTGACGCCTTTATCAAGGGTCCATTGTAGGAGATTAGTATGTTTATCTTTACAGTGTTAAAATCCGAAGTTCGTTTACTCGTGATATACAAAGTGCAGATTGCGTAGCTTTCCAAGACGACTTCCAACATTTGCAAGCAGGCTTGTTAAAATACAATACGTTACTGTATGTATATACAATGCAATAAGATACAACAGTAACATAAATAAACAAACTTGTATCCACAATTCATTCACTTACTATAGGGAACAACATTAGAACAAAGTGAAACAAATTGAAGAAGTTATAGAAGGAAAAATCTTAAGGTAAAATTATTCCCTCAGAGATACTAAGTTAAAGTAGTTTAATAATACGAAAGATTTTCTTCTATAACAACTGATATGGTATGAATGTATTTTTGAGGTCCTGGTGAAACATGATTATAATTAATTATACTTGCCATAAAATATTAGTATTAAGCCTATTAATTTTTGACACTGCAATTTTTATCTACTCCTTGAGGGATTTTCAAGAACTAGAATAGTGTGTATTAATACTGTTCCAATCACATTGTTTTCGCTATATAGATTGCCTGCAATGTATTTCGCCCAGCAAGAAATCCTCAGGTCAACTTGGAGTCAACAAACACAGTTCTGGTCAGGCTACTATTTGTTACAACTATACAACGATAATTGTTATGGTGTGAACGCCTTTTCCAAACTGGCTAAACATGATTCTAATTAATTACAGTTGTCTTAATATATTAATTTTAGGCATGTATTCAATACTGTATTCGTTATTTAGTTATTTGTTGTTTTTTTCATTTTTGTGGTAGGGATGTGATTTTCAGTGAGAGGATTTATCATTAGAAACTGTGTTTCCAGGTAAGCTTACAGTTTGTGGAATTAGCCCTTTGTTATGTCGCTTTAATATTTTGAGAGTCGTAGATTGCGTGTTTTTTTGTTTCTTTTTGGGTATTTTGAGATTGCTCATTTGAGATTTTTTTGTAATAGCATACTCCAAAACACGATAAAATGTTTGAAGGAGTATTTCCGGTAGTTGATTGGGTTAATTAATAGCCTGCACATCATTAAAATTTTACAATTGTCCTATTTCAACTCCTGTTTAATTAAAATCACACCCGCAATCTTGAAGTTTCTGGTCCATCCACGTTACATATTGCAATTAAGCCATACAAATCGCCATTTTTAGGGAAACCATAAAAGCACAGCTGCTTGTTTTGAACGGTAGTGCTCTTTAGTTTTCTCTGAAGACTTAGCAATATTGAAAATAAAACATATATATACCTTTTGTCTCTACGAGTTTGAATTCATTCGTACATAAAGTTTCACCTGTCTTACTTCTTTTTCAACCGTTAATATACATACCATTAAATATTTATAAGAATAACAAAATGTTTTTGGAACTTTTAAATTGTTTTAACTAATATTCAACATATCTATTTTAAAAAAAAGATTGATAACAATAAATATTCCGAACTAATCAGTAATTGGTTGAAAAAAAAGAGTCGTACTAATTGAATATAAAAATGTAGCTGGAAAGTTGAAATGTCGCTAATTAAAATGAGAAATAGTGCATTTTTGGAACGTCTGAATGAAAACCTTTTGTCTCCTAATAAAAATGTAATTTAGAAAGTCTTTAGCGACACTAAAAGCAAAATTCGTTATCTGAAGATTTATATATTTACAGTGAATTTGTGTGTTGTATAGTTGGTTTGAAGTTTGTTTTAGAACAAAGCTATCGTAGAATTTCTGCTACGTTTACAAAAAAAACACAACAAAACGAACTACTGACTTAAGCACTAAACATTTCGGTGAATAAAGAAGATATATTGATTTAAAATTTGATCTTTCTTCATACATCTTCATTCGAGTACAAAAAGTGCCTTGAAGAATTGTGATAACAGATATTTTAATTGTCTGACCATCGTTCAACAAAGCATATTAATCTAGTAAAGTTCATTTATATCATTATTGTCATTTTAAAGCGTTCTATTCTCTAAAATCTTCAAAAGAATGATACAATGGGCGTTTCATAAAACATAAAAATAACTCTAGAAACATATTCAGTCCTTTTTAAGTTTCTACTTATAATTATTTTTGAAATGTTTTGCATTAAAAAGTTCGAAAGAATTAAAATAAATCTAGTGAGAAATGTATGAATGTATGCAGAAATTGAAATGTCGAGGTTTTTTTGTTTATTTTTTTTTATAAATAACCATACCACAATAATTGAACTACTGTAGGGCTCCAAAGTGTTACAATGTTAATTACAAATAAAATAAAACATGAATTTTAGCTGAGAAGTCTATTCTTTGTCACGAGATGGTGCTACATGTAGAAAGAACAAAAATGGTGCCTCTGAATGGTGGCTTGAGAATGTTTGAAAAACAGTTTGTTTAAAGTGAGTTTACACATAAAACAATGAGATTTTATGCCTAGCTGCCCAGTAGCCAACCCCTAAGATACTCTTGTCTAACCATATAACGTGATTTGACCATCACGTTTATTATATATATATATACAAACTCCAAAATATGTTTATGTAGTCAGAGGCTCAGAGCACAATCACCACGAGGCTATTCCTGGGCCTAACAATTAAAGAATAAAAAGTAAAATTTCAAAAGTAATTTGGTAATACTAATGGTTTAAATTGCTTCTAGAAAACTGTGTATATCAGCAAAAATTTACAATAAAAAAGATGTGCTAGTGTTTTGTTTTTGAATTTCGCACAAAGCTACTCGAGGGCTATCTGTGCTAGCCGTCCCTAATTTAGCAGTGTAAGACTAGAGGGAAGGCAACTAGTCATCACCACCTACCGCCAACTCTTGGGCTACTCTTTTACCAACGAATAATTGGATTGACAGTCACATTATAACGTGATATATTCTCGTATTTTAGAAATGTAAAGGCTAAATAACAATCAGGCATGAGTATCCCAAGAGCTGGCGATTGGTGCTGTTAGCTGACAATTTCTTTTCCGAATTAGGGATGTTGTTCACATAAAGCCTTTTGTTTAGGTTTGCCCAAAACAATTTCGAAACTATCTCAATACTGTTTTTCCATTCATTTATTTTTAATTTCTTTGGTACTATGATAATTGTCGTGAAAGAAACATAATAAATTTAATGCTAAATATTTTTATAACACCTAACGTAACAGAATTATTAGACATTCTTGATGACGAGAAACCCACTTAAAATAAAAATGAATCTCAGAACGTCTGGTATAGATGTTAACATATTGATAAGGAAAGAACAACGTTCTGAGATACATATGTAAAATATTCTGATTATGAAACATTCTGAAGATATTCAACAGCGTCCATAGAGATGGCATAAGATCATTTTCAAATTTATTACAATTATATATGATTTAATCCATTTTATTTACGTATACAGATTAAAAAAGTTATTTTTACTTGAAAAAAATTGAGAATCTTGTAGGTAAATACAACATAATCACTGTATTTCTCATCCCTTGGTTGGTTGTTTACATCTCAAACTGATTTGACCCGAGTTGATTGTGTTTATTTGAAATATGACATTGTTTTGTTGTTTTTTATATCGTATACGTCTATTTAACCTTTAATGTTTGATGAAACGTAAATAGTCTGGTCATAAAAGGAATATATTTAAATATTACATATCAAATCAATTCTTATATTACTTCTGTATTTCTTATTTTTACTCTAACTTTTTAAAGGGGTGATTTTGTGCGTAAAAAACATTAATTTTATTTTTACAAAATGTGAACACTGGCTGAAAATAAGGAACAATATGAAAATAAGTTGTTTAGGCTTAGAATTTTTTTATTAAGTATCCAAAACAAATTTAAATTATATACTACGTGCGAAATGAGCAAAACTGTCTTTTATTTTCATCATTCTGTTTCTATGTTGTTACTGGATCCTCGATATTGTATCAAAGGAACATAAAAATTATACTTTGTAATCATGAAAAAATGTTAATAATTCTCTGTTTACTTAATAATAATATAGACGATAAATACTTTGTTAAAGCAAATTCAAGCATAGCTATACTATTGAAGTCTACTTGTTTGTAATTAAGCACAAAGCTACACTACCGGTTAGCTGTGCTTTGCCCACCCGGGCATAGAAACTCGGTTGTAATCCCACAGATAGACCGCTGTTCAACTAGTGAGATCTCTTCAAGCCATCTATTGAGGACGTCTTAAAAGATATTCATTGGATTCTGGTGTTCATTTTCTTCTAGTTTTTAAAGACTACTTGCATTAATTAAAACTTTTATTGTTTATAAAGCAAGGGTAAAATGAAAGGTGGAAAATTAATTATTTCACAAATATTTCTGTGACGCCAACTAAACACAAGATATATTTTATTGTGATTAAGTTACTCATGATTACATTTAGAAAAAACAACAACTGCGATTTAAAATATTTTAAATGGTAATGTTTTTCCTTCAGACTGATATTTTGATCTTAAAAAGTGAAACTTTAAAACATTTAATCCTTAAATTTATTTGTTTGTTTTCGAATATTTCCATCAAAGTTGCATAATGATTACCCACGTACAGACAGCTATAATTTTGATATTGTAGCCTAGAGGGATGGCAGATAGTCAACAACATCCATCGTAAACGTTCAGGCTACTCTTTGTTTACAGAATTTAACTGTAATTCATATAAGAGGCTCGACATGGCCAGGTGGGTTAAGGCGTTCGACCGTGGTAATACGAGATTCGGGGTTCGAATCCTCGTGGCACCAAACATGCTCGCCCTTTCAGCCGTGTTACGGTCAATCCCACTATGCGTTGGTAAAAGAGTAACCCAAGAGTTGGAGGTGGGTGGTGATGACTAGCTGCCTTCCCTCTAGTTTTACACTGCTAAATCAGGGACGGCTAGCACATATAGCCCTCGAGTAACTTTGTGCAAAATTCAAAAACAAGCAAACATTCTTATTAGAGAAACCCCTAGCCCTAGAATGTGGAGCATACTTTCTGTGGTAAAGACTCTCGAATTAAAAATTCTCTGGTGTAGAATGCTTTAAGTCTTTTCATATTTTTATATTTATTTTTTAAAAATATTTTGTTCTTTTTCAGTTGGCTTCATTTTATTAATATTATTTTCCAAAGGAGTCTAAGAAATGTAAGGGAACGATAATGAAGCATTATCTTGTAGATTATAATAGTTTTTAAAATTTAGTGGTAACCTACTTACTGCTACTTTGTAAAACTAAACAACCTGTGTTTTAGATTCATATATTGATAAAGGTGTAAATTTGGATAAAATGATGTTAATAATGCATTACGTTGCATATAATCGTTGGAGAATAATTTTTATTGTCTCTTGTTTTTCCCCTCCGTGTGGGTGTCGAGCGTTCAGATTTCAAAATATGCAATAAAACATCCAGGAGGTGGTAAGATTTAACCTTTTTTGCTCCTACCACTGCGAATAACATTAAATGTATGTTGTTTAGAACAAAGATGCATAAAAGGATTGAACAAGAATTTTAGCGTTATAAGCTAGTGCTTGAGTCTAAAAAAAGCGCCAGAACACGCTATGTTATTTAAACAATAGTTAAGAATTTACTAAAAATAGCATAATATAAGGTTCGCGGGTTCGAATTCCCGTCACATCAGACATGCTCGCCCTTTCAGCCGTGGGAGCGTTATAAGTTGACAGTCAATCTCACTATTCGTTGGTAAAAGAGTAGTCTAAGAGTTGGCGGTGGGTGGTGATGACTAGCTACCTTCATTCTAGTCTTACACTGTAAAATTAGGAACCGCTAGCGCAGTTAGCTCTCGAGTAGTTTTACGCGAAATCCAAAAACAGAAAAAAAACAAGATTCATTTTTGTTTAGCTAATGAAAACTTATTAAAAAAGCTTCCAAAGCGAAAAACTGAAAACAAAAACATTTACCTCTTGACACTGAAAAATGCACAGTTTCTATTCAGAATCAATTATTTAATATTTTATCTGTTATCACTAAAAACAATTAGCTGATCATATCGTGCTGTATGTATATGCTACATCACAAAAATAATAATAACCCATTTCACTTTTAATGTATAACAGTAGAAAGAGATGTAAATACACACTACGAGTTTGCTGCTTGTTTCACCACCTGTGTGTTATTAGATTACTTAAAATAACATGTTTATTTGTCCCTTTCATATCCAGTGTTTATCGAGCATAAAGGAATAACGTCAATGGAAGACTCCACAAACATACAATAAATCAACTCAATGTTTCTTTCCATTCAATACTCAAGCAACGCCAGTTTGCTCCCTCAACATCCAGAGCAAGGCGATGTCTCGACGACGAGTTTCTTTGATAGATTATCTCATGTCTGCAGTTAAATTCAAATACAGATTGCAGTATTTTATATTTTCAAAAAGGTTTCATAAATTGCAGAAACCGTAAGTTCTGTTACGATTTGTTTTTAGCTTTCAGGATTACCGTGAACCCATCGGGAGATCGAACAAATAGTAAATATAGATCAAAAGAGTAAACGTTTCAACCAAGCGACAGACATAGAGCATAAACATGAATTATTGAATTACTTTTCTTTTTAGTTGGATAGAATGGAAACCAAACCATACAAACAGTTGTGGTTTGTAGCATTTAGAAGAATGGTACCTAAAAGTTTTTCCCACTAGTTCAGATGGGAAAAGACGTTGATTTTAAGATAAACTATTCGATATGGCAACGTTACGTGTCCAAATAACTTATGCAACTGCGACAATTACTCCAGAGCTACTAACATATAGTGAGTGGAGATTCTTTGAGATACGAAGGTGCTAATATCTGGACGTATTAACAGCGCCGCTGACCATTAACCTCCATTATACCATAAATCGTAATTGCCTAACATAGTTTCTCATTCTAATGGGTTAATAAAGTGGTTTACTGATGTATGGAAAACCCGAAGTTCAACTTTTTCTTTTTACTAACTTCTCCCCAAATAATAAATTGTTACCCCTAATTTCACCAGATTTGTTCTGGAAATAAAGAGAGTAAGTAACCTGTGTTTGATAAATGGACCAGGTTTTTTCACTGTGTGTAAACTAATAAGACTGGAGAAGTTTAACTAAATGAACACAATTTTATCACCAAACAAATAAAGAGAATATACAGCGTGCTGCTACATGCGCATACGAAACTACAGTCGCTTCTACTGTATTGTAAATTAGCTCCACATCCTTCTTTCTCTCAGGAAACTTTCGTCGAACCCAAAGTGATTTGTTTTAAAAAAAAATGGTTCTTTACTCATTTTTTAGGTAAAAAACTGAACTAAGAAAGCGTTCTTGAATTCAATAGATAATTTCAGTTTCTTTAGTCGGCAGCGTCACCTCGTGGCTTTATTTTTCTCAAAACATTGGTCATCTGTAGTATTCGGACAACGTTACGTTAGTACAGCTCCTAATCCTTTCAACGTGGATACTGTATATTGCTGTAGCATTTTCTGGGGTAGATTAGAAATTATCTACTATAGAGAACAAATAAAGAAAGGAATTGGAAAAGACAATATCAACGACTTTCTGGACCACGTATTTGTGTTAAAACTATAGAAACTTGATAAACGAAAACATTTTATAATTCCTTTACAACTATAGCAAGTGTAAAACTTTATTTGCCTGCGTATCGCAACTGTAGCCTGTTTTTCTTAACAATTATAGCATTGTTTTACACTAAAACAAAGCAACAAATCTGCATTAACTTGTTTATCATTGTAAATGTTTATTATAAAATGAAACTTATAAGGGGCATACTCACATGGAATCATATAAAGACCATTTGAAAAGAAATTTTCTCAAATAACAAGTGCTGTATCTCAGGTTCTATTACTTTTCACAAGTAACTACAAAATTAACAATTAGTATTTCACAGTATTGGCTGAGCAAAATTAAAACTTACTGTACCTATAAAAAACCCTAAATCGCTGTCTCTGCTTATTGAGTGAATCAAAATTTCACTTTATCATTATATCATCTACTTAAGTAAATGACGTTTCTAGACAAGAGTACAAAAAAAAATAACGAGCCTTGTCGATTTAATTCTTTCACAAAAGACTGGCTGTGTGGAAGAAAGTATAGTTTCATAAATGGAATTCAGTCAAACTGGATTAATATCTCATGTGGATTGCTCTTGTTGTTGTTGTTTTGAATTAAGCACAAAGCTTCACAATGGGCTATCTGTGCTCTGCCCACCACGGGTATCGAAACCCGGATTTTAGCGTGTAAGTCCGCAAACATACCGCTGAGCCACTGGGGGGCAGGATTGCTCTTTTTGATGGATTCCAATGTGTCTTAGGCCTGGCATGGCCAAGCGCGTAAGGCGTGCGACTCGTAATCCGAGGGTCGCGGGTTCGCGCCCGCGTCGCGCTAAACATGCTCGCCCTCCCAGCCGTGGGGGTGTATAATGTGACGGTCAATCGCACTATTCGTTGGTAAAAGAGTAGCCCAAGAGTTGGCGGTGGGTGGTGATGACTAGCTGCCTTCCCTCTAGTCTTACATTGCTAAATTAGGGACGGCTAGCACAGATAGCCCTCGAGTAGCTTTGTGCGAAATTCCAAAACAAACAAACAAAACCAATGTGTCTTTTACACAAATCATAAATTCTACTGAAGTATCACTTGTTCTTTGTCAGTACTTGTGTTTGGACATTTTGTCTTTTGGTGCTCTTCATGTGAGCCCACCAGTGGCTCAGCGGTATGTCTGCGGACTTACACGCTAAAATCCGGTTTTCGATACCCGTGGTTGGCAGAGCCCAGATAGCCCATTGTGTAGCTTTGTGCTTAATTCCAAAAAAAAACAAAACCAAACTAATTCAAAAAAACAAAACAAATTCTCAATTTAATAATTTAATATCGGAAGTGAGATTTCGTTATTATCATTTTTTCTTCACATTGAAAAAAATCTTTTAATTTAACCAAATTTCGCAATCTTTATTTTTATCACAATAGCATATTTTGCATCAAATACTTATGTTTGAATTTACGTATTTTTATTTTACTATAATTTTGAGGTTCATTTTCTCATTTTAGGTATTATACCTCTACATTATTTTGATATGCTGTAGGTGGGGAAGACCTGTACTTGGATTTCCCAGTTATTATCCCCCATGAGACTGATTATTATATGGGTACATTTTATTCTCCTAAAGTTGTCCCACTATTCTTCCTAAATGTATTAAACCTATTTGGGCTAATGAAGATTTTATAGTGTTTTATAGCTCCAGATTTTGCACTGTTTTCCCCTATCACTCCTACAGAATCAACTAGGCTTAACAGTACATTTTTTTCAAGCTCATTTCTTAGATATGTGATGTTTTATCAAATTCCACTTTTTTTCTATGATCCTTTATTACCTTCATGTTGGCTCGTTTGTCGTCTTCAGGTCTTCCTTTACATAAGCGTTTTCTTTATAGTAGGGACTTCCTGGGTCTTGACACGATCATGTCATGGATACGTTTGCTGCCTCTTTCTTTTATGATTTTTGTATATGCATCAGCACTCGGCTCTTTCCCCTGTGGTTACAACTTTGTCAGAGTTAGAGCAACGACATGCCTCCATTCCTTTCCAGGATTTTCTCTTCTAAACATTTATTCAACACTGATGAGCATATTGCAAAAAATACCCTTCTCTTTCCCCATGACTTGGGATACTGCCACCAGTCTGCATCTGTTCAAGGTAGTACAATATTTTCTTTCTCTAAAGGCCATTGTTCGTCATCTTTCTCCAGGTTGTTTGTTGTCCTCACGACAAACCAGAACTGGATGTCTATACTAGGTTTGTCCTGCTTTATTCTAATTTTCAATCTGTATCATTTTCTCTGGAAGTCGTTTTTTACTTTTGTTTTTTCCGGGTTTATTGATGACGAAGAGAGAAATTGCAAATTTTTATCTGAATATCCAGATATTTCATATCTTTAGTTTATTCTCCACAGGGTGGTTTCTCTGTTTCATTCTCTGCCTCAGTACTATATGTTTTATTTAGCGTTCAAAACATCTGTTTTTCACTCATGAGCTTTCAGGTTGCACTTTCCCCTTTCTTTGGGGCCCAGTATGGCCAGGTGGTAAAGGCACTTGACTCGTAATCAGAGGATCGTTGGTTCGAGTCTCCGTCACATCAAACACGCTTGCTCTTTCAGCCGTGAGAGAGTTATAACGTGACGGTCAATTCTACTATTCATTGGTAAAAGAGTAGCCCAAGAGTTGGCGATGGGTGGTGATGATTAGCTGCCTTCTCTCTAGTCTTTCAGTGTTAAATTAGAGAAGGCTTGCGGTGATAGCCTTCACGTAGCCTTTTGTAAAATTCGAAACAAATCAAACCAAACCCTTTCTTTGGTTGACTGGTTACTGTTCACTTGTTCTGAACAGGATTTTGCCAATGACCTTTATAAGCTGCTCCTGGGGCAGCTAAAATGGGCTTTTAATCAAGTTGAAAAAGTTATTACTGTGACCTATCCTGTATTTTGACTATTTGACAATTTTTAGAAACACATCTTAATCAGGTCTTTCCTTTTACTCTTCAATTTTATTCAATGGGTTTTCACTTCAATTACAACTTGCATTTTATAATTTCTTGGATTGAGTTTCATAAATATTGTATGGTTTGGATCATTTTCCAGCAACAGTTCTCTCCCAGTTGGGAAAGCTCTTTCATTTTCTGCCCCTTATATATGACATCTCTCTCTAATTGAAGAAGAGTATACCTGGTTCATAAGTGGTGTGATTTTTCCACATCACATTTTGGAATTTGACTGTTTCATATTAAGATATTTTCTTTAGACACCTTCAAAGGATGTTTACCTCGCTAACACGCTTCTATGTTCTACCAAACTCCGAAATAATAATTCGGTAGAACTGAATAAAGGGAATTACATGCGTCATGAGAACATGTCGTACTCTTATTGATGGAAGGGAGACACATGATGATTTGAATGAGAAAACAATGGAAGCAGTCAATTCCAATGGAGGGGAAATAGAAAACTTGTAGCATGCGTAATTTGTTTTGCATATAGAGGGAAGCATTGAACAGGAATATCTATTTATTTGTGAGGTGGTATGTACCTATTGGAAATATATTGTCAGCGTAGGAAAATTATAATTCTTAACAAGTTAGGAGTCATCTTCAGAGACGACAGCTTTATTTTTTAATAGAGTTATTGGCTTTTCGAATAGCTTACCTTCGTTTGTTGTAGGCGCAGTTAATTTAAGTGAGTTTAGGGGAAGGTTTGAAGTATTTGAGTGATGCAGGCTAGCTTTTAATGTTTTTATTTATAAAGTTTAGATGGACCGAAAGGTCCATTTAATTTACGAGTATTAAAATACCAGATGTACGTATTGGATGTTGGGAGTATGCTAACTAGTCAATACAACAGTGATGCTGGTGTAATATTGTAAATAAAATTTATTTTGCCATTATTATACTTTAGGGAAATTTACTGTATAAAGTTCAGAATTTCATCATCAAGATCTCACTCTGGACCATCACTGCTTTAGTAACATTAATATTACCGTATTAGTATTTTCACTGTTTGTATCACTTAGAAATATAATAGTTTATTTGGTTACTGTTTGTTTGTTTGTTTTGGAATTTCGCACAAAGCTACTCGAAGGCTATCTGTGCTAGCCGTCCCTAATTTAGCAGTGTAAGACTAGAGGGAAGGCAGCTAGTCATCACCACCCACCGCCAACTCTTGGGCTACTCTTTTACCAACGAATAGTGGGATTGACCGTCACATTATACACCCCCACGGCTGAAAGGGCGAGCATGTGTAGCGCGACCCTCGGATAACGAGTGCACGCCTTAACGCGCTCGGCCATGCCAGGCCATATTTGGTTACTACTGGTACCATTAGTGTTATTACTATTAGCACTTGCAACGTGAATCAATCAGCAAAATTTAAAAATAAGAGACATTATCACTGTAACATTAATAGATCAAAATTATGTGTAATTATTAATATCAGCCAATAGTTATTAGATTTGATCTTTATGCCTGCAATGACATGAAAAAAAACAACAACAAATAAAGGCTGTAAAATACCAGTAAAGCTATATATTCACTAGTCTAACAATATAATATAATATATGTTCCAGTCAGTGGCGGAATTAAGATTGCGTGGGCCCTATATCTCACGTAATTTTACATTGAATAAAAATATCAATGGGTCCACATTAAGGCCTTGGATTCTGGAGCTGAGGTAAACTGCAAAATATTTTAATAATTTATGGTTTTTCTTCGTTGAGTACTTGATTATTTATGACGTAGTAGTGAAATATTGATCGGTGTTAAAATTAGGCATAAAAGTTATTTCAAAACTTCGGTTGTAAAATAAGTGTTTTGTAACTATTATAATGAAAAAAAGGTTTAGGCAGTTCTTCCCTTTCTACATATAACATAAACAAAAATACTTAATATTTTTATTGAATGCCTTATCTTTGGAAACCAATTTTCAGCTGTTTTATGAGTTTTTAGAATCCATTTTAATATAATAATCTTGCAGTACATATTTTGTTTTATCAAATATCCCTGGTTTAATGGTAGCATTATTTGTGTATGACAAATATCTCATGTTTATCCATTTTAGATTGAATTTTGAAAGGAATCTTCATAAAAACATTCAAAATATGGTTTAAAAATTGAAATATCTTTAAGTGTAAAATTAAATAGGTTTGCAAGAAAATGTGTTACATTGTATTCGGAGAAAGATAATTTCCTTACAAATGAAAGATTTCTTGTGTTCTTTTGACATCATATGTAGAGTCAACATTGTGAACTGTACAAAGAGCCATTGGACTGCTATATCTTGGCCTTAAACTTGGAAAGGATTGAGAAATACTTGCTATTTCTCACTACTACTAGCAACAACAGCATTCTTCTCTGAAATTAACATTATCTATATTGTAGTTAATTATTTCAGGTAATAAATGTTAATAAATATACACAAATTTGTCCATATATACATATAAATCTCCTGTCATAATTTCAAGTATTTTTGAACAATAACAGCCAGTTTAATTCTATGGAACAATTTTTATCATGGCTATTTCACAGAAGTTAAAAGATAATTGATTTACTAGAAACTGGTGTAAATAAGCCTTTTATATGCTGTACATGAACTTAAATTGGTACATGTACAATATCTAGCTGTTAACAGTTGCCATAAAAAAAAAAAAGCATTAACAGCCATGGTTTTAAATGCCAAAAGAACCTATTGTAAAATTTGAACTCATCATGGACAAATTAATAAAAATTTAAAGAAAAACATCTGCAGCTTACATGGTTTTTACTTTAATAATACCCAACATTCTAATAAGGAACCACTTAGACCCAGTATTTATATCAGCAGTAATGCACTGAAGAGATTGAATGGTATGAATCAAGCTTGTTGTCTCACATGCTACAACAAGTCACCTCACATTGTATATGTGAAACACTTAGTACTTTTTTTTTCAGTCCTTGAACAGTAGGCAGGAACCAGAGTATTGGAATTTTGCTAATGCAACTCTTCTTTTCAAGTAAAATGATAAAAGATTGTCCCAGTAATTATAGACCTGTTAGTCTTACATCAGCTATGAAAAACGTTTTGAAAAGTCTGTTAAAAGATGTTTTGCAAAGTAATTTAATAAAGATTAGAATTTTATTGAATAGTCAACACCATTTCACTTTGGTAAAATATTTCTGTACAAATCATTCAATATTCTTTGTAAAGGCTACTGATTATGTAGACAAGGGTAAGAGTGTAGACTTGGTGTATTTGGATTTTCAGAAAACATTTGGCCAGGTGTCACTTAGAAGGCTTGTACAAAAAATTGACTCTATAGGTGTGGAGAATAAAGTATCAAATTGTATAGATAAGTTCCTGAATAGAAGAGAGCAGATGGTTGTTACAGATCCAGGACAATGTCTCACTTCCTGATTTTTGATTCTCACTTTAAAACAAACTTACTTTCAATGTTGCATTCCAATTCATAAATACGGAGTTTTGCAACAATTTGATGCCATGTTGCAAAAATTTTATAAAGCATAAGGTGCATACTTTGTAAAAAATTATAAAACAAACATGGTAACCAAAGTTGACAACCAAAATTTCTTTAGTTTTTATAAATATTCAAGATTTTTTTTGAACAATGCTTCAATTGTGGGCAGTTGCTTTAAGTTTTTTTTTACATAAATCATCATATGTTTTGTGTTTGATAGTTGTTTTATTGAAATAGAACCATTTCTTGCTAATGAGATGCCATTTTTTGAAATAAAGTGACAAATTTTTTTCAACTGTGTAATTTTATATCTTGAACAATACAAGCTGTAATTACCTAATTACCTACTTAATTAGATTCTGACTTTGAAATAAATAAATCTAAAATTGCAAACAAACTTTCAATACATCTTCAAAAAAGTTGTAAAAATAAATAAAAAGGTAGACTACATAAAAACATTTGGGTGAAACGCTGTTGTAGACCAATTGTTACAAATGGGATTAGTGTCACAAGTTGGGTACTTCATGGTTCAGTCTTAGGACCTTTGCACACTTTGATTTACATAAATGACATATATAAAAGAATAGATGTAGTAAAGACACCATATATCAATGAGTTTAAGAAAATGCTGGATAAAAGTATGATTGATAAAGTATATGTTTGAGTTTTTGGTGTCTTTTTTTTAATGTTAGTTTAGGGGTGGAACAGCCAAGATGGACCAAGAGATGTTGTATTGTCTCAAAACCTTATATGTTAAGAACAGAGATTGCTGGATAAATATATGATTGATAAGGTCTTTAAGGTTTTTCAAGTTAGTTTAAAAGGTGGACCAGTAGATCCCATGTTGTCCCAAAACCTTTCATGTTAAAAACAGATATGCTGGTCCGTGTTTGCTATGATGTGAACCATTCTGTAGTGTTGAATGTATAGGCTTCAATTCCAAAAAATAATGAATATATATTTAATTTTTTTTTAGGCACCAAGGAAAGAAACTCAGTGATAGTTCTAAACTGAGAAATTACAACTTTGTGATAGGAAATAAAAACAACAATCCTTTAATTTTCAAGAGAAATGTATAAAAGGTGATTGCCTACAAAGAACCAGAGAAAAACAACAAAAAGTAAAATAAAATGCAACAGGAAAGTGCATAAAGTAATGGATTATTTAAATTCAAAATTCGACATTTAATATGCAAAGAAGAAATGCAAGATGTCATAGCAGAGGACAGCTTCTTTGGTTTGGCATGGCCAGGTGGGTTAAAGCGTTCAACTTGTAATCTGAGGTTCACGGGTTCGAATCCACATCACACCAAACATGCTCACCCTTTCAGCTGAGGGGGCATTATAATTTGACAGTCAATCCCACTATTCGTTGGTAAAATACTAGCCCAAGAGTTGGCAATGGGTGGTGATGACTAGCTGCCTTCCCTCTAGTCTTACACTGCTAAATTAGTAACGGCTAGTGCAGATAGCCCTTGGGTAGCTTTGCATGAAAATCAAAACAAACAAACAGTTTCCTTACAGCACTCCATTACAACTGTGTTGGATTAGTTTTAAATACAAACTGTTTCAGCTATATTTATAATATTGACATTCCATTTGAGTAGCTGTGCATTATTTTCTTTTGTTGTTTGACTCAGTACAAATAGAAAACTAAATCACCTCATTGTAATTCTATCCTTTTATCTCTTACTCCTCAGACAATAATAAAATATTATGATTAATGATGATAATTATTATAAAATCAAATATGTACGTGCTTTCTTTTCTACAAAACTTGCTGCTGATATTGTACAATATCCTGGAAATAACATCTGATACAAAGATTCCTGTGTTATCAAAAAATTTATCTCTGTTGTATAAAAACAACACACTATAGCAAAAAGAAAAGAACAACTAGGAAAGGGTCTAGCTTACAAAGCTGAAACTCTCATTCTGAGATGTTAAAGGAAATGATATAGTGTTTTAGTACTACACAGAGCTAGGTAATTCACAAGTGTTTGTGTTTCATGTGAACTTGAGCTTTAGATTAACATTTTCTTTTATCAAGGAATACTGTCAAGCAACTACATTTTGCATACTAGTTTTCCTAACCATGATGAAAATGTATCAAAACTATGGACTTGAAGATTTTTCCTTTTGTTTTGTTACAAGTGAAACTACTGTTTCAGATCATTTTGAAACATTTGCAAATTACTTACTTACAGTTTTTCATGTTGGGTTTATGAAAGACATTTCCTCAATCTCTAAGAACAAAGCTTTTCTTCCAAGTTCTTTTGCTACATTTAACCAATTGTAGAATAATTCTTGATTGTACGGAATGCAATCGACTGGTACAAGATTGAAGAGTAATGACAGAACATTTCAAACTATGAATGATGAAATACACAAAAGAGTTTTGTTTGTAAGGGTGCTATAAAAGTGTGATAACATTCTAACAGTGAGGTATTTTTGGATTAATGGCCATTAAAGAGATTGTAAAGGCATATAGCATTCTAGAAAAAATTTCACCAAGAGATTAACTGAGAATGAATTTTACATGCATGACGATATACCTAAATGGGTATTTTTGAACAAATCATCTCTCAGTAATTGACAGTTTACATTCTGATAATGTGAAGTGACAACACAATATATATGACATTCTACCTCAAGGATTCTTATTTCAAAATTCCTTGGTAATTTGTAGTTTACACTTTCATAGTATGAAGTAACAACACAACATTCATGGCATTCTACCTCATGGGGTCTCATTCCACACTAATTTACAGTTCACATTTCAGCAGCATGAAGTGATGACAAGGATAGCATAAATCCATGTAGAGAGAATGATAGCAATAATGAAAGGTTGCTACATTCTAAATTTATCCCAGTGCTTTATCAAAAACAGAGATAAAAATCTTCTATGTGTTTGGCTTATAAGTTTTAAAAATATTCTTAGGCAAGTTATTGATTCCTGCCTTTCTTAAATGTACATTTTAATCTGTGGTGTCCCTACTAATCTTTTACCTTAATCTCAAGTTCCCCCTGTAATGTAGTATTAAAATGTTTCATTTTCATTTTGTAAACTTTAGAAGCCAATATTTTGTGTAAGGGTGTTTGTTAAGTATTTACAGTTTTGTCAAAAGCATTCATACTTCACTTGAAACAATGTTATTCAGTGATTCAGTTAGCTTAATACTGTTCCTTTTATTGTATTCGGTTCCTGTCTTGCCTAAGCAAGGATGGAACTCTAATAGCACTTATCAGTACTGAGAACTGGAACTTATTTTTTGAATGAAGTATGAAGTGTATATATATATATATATATATATATGAGTGTGTGTGTGTGTTGTATTATAATCAACACTTATACAGAAGGTTAAACCATCTGTGTGTAAGAAGCAAAACAATAAGATACACTCAGTGAAGTAAACATAATAAACTGGATGCAGTTTTTAATGATTTATAGTTTCAAACAATAAAGATTTAAATATTATTGAAGTACAAGGTTCTTAGTATATTTTTATTAACTTTTTCTATTTATGGATACTTCACATAAATGTCACTTAAGTATTTAGAGTGGATGAGTACCTTATAAAAAGTGACAGTTTGGTGGATAAAAGTTAATAGTAAACTCTCAAATTAAAGAAAAAAAAAGCCATATGAACTCACAGGAATACCATCTTGTTGGCTTGTGTAGAATTGGGTTCATGGTCAACATGGCCATTGTTATAGACAGATGCAGTCAATTCTGTCCCATATTTCCATAGTAACTGTTGAAATCAGTTGATGCTCCAATTTTATTATTCCCGTATCCTGATTTTTAGTCTGGATATTCCTTTGCAGCTTAAATGAGGATCACAAGATTGACATGGTTTCACTGACACAAAATAAGCGTTTTGGTCACAGTTAAAGTAACTTTCTGTTTTTATCTCTTTCTCCTACACTACCTATTTCTGTTACTCCATAAATAAAAGTTTTCAGATATTGTAATTCTGTGATGCATTGTAAAATTCATTCATTAGTGTTGATTTATCATATCTGGATCATTTTAAAAACAGAAACAATTGTTGACAAGACTTCTTGTTTTTGTTTGTTTTGTTGCTTCTTGCCATATAAACATTGTCTAGAAACTATATTATTTCCATTTATGCGTAGCATACAGAGTATAGAAGCTATAAATATCTGAATCTACAATTTTTTTTTCATTATTTGCGTAATAAAGAACTGAATTACTTAAATAATGCTTATTATGTATGAAAGCTTTTGTTAGTGTTTGAATTTGTATAGAACTTTCATAATATGAAATTTTTTTGTTGTTGTTGTTAAAGTTTTTCAACGTTTTATGGAGTCATAAGATATGTTAGCTGGAGTTTTATTTTAACTGTTTAGACCATATGGTACTTAAACCATTCTATATTTATCACTTTACATATGGATCTTCAACAATCAAACTAAAAAAATTATTCATCATTTACCTCATTCTTCAGGTATAATTTGTCTTGAACAAAAGCAGTTTAGATGATGCAAGTTATTTAGTATCCTTTTGTTTGTAACTGAAAAAACATTTAACATCCATTTTTTCTAGAATATGTGTATTTGTATTTTTCTTACAGCAAAGCCACACTGGGCTATCTCCTGAGACCACCATTTTCTAGAATAAAAAAGAGAATCTTGTCAGGAAATTTTGAAATACATTGAAAATACTAATAAATCTGTCCACAGCTGTAATATTAGTTAACATTGCTTTTTTCTTTTGCAATGACCATTCTTTTTTTGGTTACTTTTCAAGTTCACACCTTCCGTGAAATGCCTTAAAAAAGTCTCAAAATGAGTTTTATTTATTAGATATACACAATTTTATTTTTTCTTTATTTTTTTGTATATTAAAAAGAAATATAAAGAATCTTGGAAATTGGTGTAATTTGCTGATTGATTAATCACTGGGCTGTCAATTAAATATGAAAAATAAATTGACTATTCTCATGAATTATGAAACTGATTAAGTTGAAGAATCTTGAATTAATCAAAACAATAACAAGAGAACATAAGTGTAATATTTCAATTACTTGTAGGTGGAATAACTGCAGATACTAATTCCAGTTAATTATTTTAATCGCATTAGCTCATACAGTTCTCATGGTAAATCTGAAGGCTTATAACACTAAAAACCAGAATTCAGTACCTTTGGTGGGCACAGCACAAATAGCCAATTGTACTTTGTGCTTAACTGCATGGAAACAAATAATTGATATAATTAGAAGTTTAATAAATTGCTCATAGGCAATGAACATGTTGATTAATCAAGTTGATCTAACTTAGTCAAGTCATGCATTTACAGGGATTTTAATGTCTATAAAATTAATAATTAACATTAAAAAACTGTCGTTTTTCTTTATTATTTCAGACATATTAATTCTAATATATGTGTAACAATATGTTATTGTGATTGATTGTTATATTAGCTTTTACCAAATTATGTTAAATTACATTTGCCCATTCAGTATTTTTTGTTTTCTGAGTGGAATGTAAGGTATTACATTTCTTAACTGAAACCACATGTATCTGGCAGCCTTAATAAAGGATCTGAAGAAATTTTCAGCAATACTTGGATATACAGGGTGTTTGGAAAGTCACTGTGCACTTACATATTTATTAACATACATATTTCAATATAGAATACAAGAGGTAAATATGAATGACAATTATAAACAATGTTGAAAGTGACCCCCGTTGGCATCAATACAGACTTGGATCCTTCTTATTTTGTTTCTAAACACTGCTATCAGTTGTTGGCTTGAAATAAATAAAAAAAATTAATATTGTAAACTATTGTACAAAAACTTTGTACTAGCAGGTAGGATTATAGTAAGGGATTGTAGATGTTAACTTTAAAAAATGGCATTGCATATTTACTTAATGTGAAAAATTTATTTTGCAATTGTGCATACTTTGTATGAGCTATTGATAAAAACAAGTCACAAATGTCATCCTCTTTTTTTTTTTTGGAAGCTACTCAATGAGTCACAACCATTATGGAAGATTATCACATGAAGAAAAGCTTACAAATAAGTGCATTATAAAGAAAAAAATAGAAAATTGCTTTAAATAAACAGACAAAAGATATGTCTCTTATCAGGTTGATAAGTAATTTTTGGCAGTTCTCATAGCTGACAATCATGATCTTTTGTTTGAAACATCCACAAGTTACAAACATAATTCTGTAATTTATTTTTTAATACAATTGATAGTAGATAATCAGTGAAGATCAAGTTGATTTACCTAGTGAATAATTGAATATTGTTTTCTTCAGCCAATCAACATTCATAAATAGATTGTAAAGTGAAAAAAGAAAATGATAAATATGTAAGTAAAAACAATATTTAGCTATGTAAAGTCAGTTATAGCTTTTAATATGAGAAGTGTTTTACTTCTAAGTTAAATGTAAAAGATTACAAAATTCTAAGATATATGAAAATGTTACTGCTTTGGTGGTTACTAATACTTGATATGTGAGTACATTTTTTATTACTGAAAAATTTACTTTTATATCTAATGAAAGATAATTAATGAAATAGAATTTTGAAATACATTAATGGATTTACACACATATTTGTATACATTTCACTAAAGGTTTCATAAATCTTATTTCTGCATAGGATTGTAGTTTTCGTTTGAATAGTGATAATTTGTTTCTGAGTGTGAAATATTGGCTTGTAGCTATGCTGGAGACCTCACATTTAACTAGAAAGCTTCATAGAAATGCTATATGTCAATATAAAACTATTAACTAAGCTCTTTAATAATAGTCCTATCTTACTTAAAATTAAAGAAATTATATGATTTTAAAACCAGAAATATTTCTGTGTTTACTTTTGAGTTTCAGTATTTATTTAAAATCTATAGGCTGGAAATTTGTTATTGTGCATTCTTTCACTTCAATATATGCAGTTAAACTTAGCTGTATAACTAGTTAATTATTAATGTGGGAAATAAACCTTTAAAAAAAAATTCATTCTCAAGGAGGGGTGATAGCACTACTGTTAAAAGATCTAGCAAGAATAAACTAGCAAATTTACAAAATATATATTTTGACAGGTTTGTACTGCTATTCAATCCTGAAAGAATAGTGTAATGTAAATTAAATATATATGATTATCTCAAATATTACTTATGATAGAGGAATGTGTTGTTTTAAAAAATTTTAACACCCACATTTAGTTTCTTTTAATGCAGATAAACATGATTTTCATTAAACTTTTACCTCCCGTAGTCTCAACTAAAGTATTTAATTGAATAGAAAAAAAAACATTGGCCAGTAGTTTCTGATAGAAAAGGTTACGTGAAATCTAAAATGCTATAAGAAAATTATCACCACATTTGACAGTTTTAATTAGCATTTCTGCTTGTTAATTTAAATATATTACACATTTGTGGTCAGTAGTTTATATTGCAGTTTTGTAAACATTATTTCAAATTGCTATGATATTTGATAAAGTACAAAATTCCTTAGTTCTTAAAATTTAATGAAAAAAAAGGATTTGCTTGCTAAAAACATTGATATATTAGGTTAAGAGATGAGTTTTAAAATTTAAAAATCAAAGTATACATTACAAAACAGGAACTTGCAAATCTGTTGTATTAATGATTGTAACTTTTGATGTTTGTCAAATATTGTCATTTATATATTGAGATCTGGTGAAAAATAACATTAACTTTTCAAATCTGTGTCTAAAGGTTTGAATATTGATATCCTTTTAAATAAATGATACTTCTCACTAGATGCAAGTTTCCATATTTCCAACATTGTTACAAGTGTTTTTTGTTTGTTCTTTTTAATACCAGGGGCACCATCTTCATGAGGCTTAAGCTCCTCCAAAGAAATTAAAGTGGAACTTCGAGCTGGGTTATTGATGGCTGTAACCACATAATCTATTAAAATCAAAACTGTAACTGTTTATTCTATATTTTAAAAATCTACCTATGATATGATGCCATAGAAATTCAATATAAGTACACTAACTAACAAAGTGTTGTTTATGCATATATTAATATGAAGAGACTAGTGAATCTATTTACCAAGTGCATACATACTTAATACATTTAATACTCAGTGAAAATATTACTTAACCTTTCAGATATACACCATAATAAAACTATCATACTTCATTTCAGAAGTTTCTAACTTACATTACATTAAGTATTTTTAAATTGTAGGTGTAAACATTACATTCAGTATTTTTAAATTGTACTTATAAGACTACTATTATTGAAACTATGACTGAATTTTTTTCCTCTTTAGACAAAGATTCAAGGTGTTTCACCTTTGTCACAATAAGTTGGCTGATTTATGAAAGAAATAGTGCTACTCTCATCATTAGATTAAAACTGATTATAATGGAATATTTTACTACAAAATGATAACATGTTAAAGAGGCTAAAAATGCTGTGATGAGTTCAATGAGTTTTGTTTACTGGAATATCTAAAAGATTAAAATGTTGGTTATTGCTGTATTCAATATTTTATTAAGGGGCCTCAGTAACAACAAAACAAGTCTTGGTAACATTATTAAATAACTGCTTCTTTAAACCCATGGCAACTGCAAACTTGTATTTTGCTTGTTTTTATTATGCATATATTAATATGTTTGACACTGTACTTTACATATAAACTTTTGCATACTGTTGAGACAGACTTTTTTGTAGCATTGATAGATATATAAATCAATGTAATTGTTTGTGAAAACAAGCTACACAATCCACAGTAAATTAAAACAGTTTTGTTATTCAAGAAAAAGTGCTTTAAATATGACTAGATATAAAGTATTATGAATAGTAATTTTTTACTTATTCAGTGTTTAACAGCAAAATCATCATAATAATGTTATCCAGGAACGACTATGTTGAAGGGTAAATATCATTAATTTTCCTTTACTGCTGCTCATAATTATATACTTTAACTGGACATTCAATACTTTCCAGTACATCATCCAGAAAGGTTCACTGTTAAAACACTTCTTTATTTAATGGTATAAATAAGTAGCAGCTTGTTACTAGTACATTTCTCCATTATTTTACAGTGGCCATGTTTTTGAAATACTTTAAAAGTATATATTTTGCTGTATTTTAATGATAATTATGTTATAAAAATGCCTTTTACTCATCTGTAACAATCTTGTTTTAATATTCATTATTTTATCATAACATTATACAGAAATTGTGGATATTGTAATTATTATTATAAGTGCTGCTAGTTTAAACTATAGTTGAGCAAAAAGCATAATTTTCTAACTGATTAATCATTGGGCTTGTTAGTTGAGTACAATTACTTTTTTAAATCTTACATGAGACTTTGTTAGTTGCCATAATTAAAAATAGTAATTTTGGTTAGTTTGTTGCTTTCATGAGTTGACACTAATCAATCAGACTGAACAACTTTGGGCTAATCATATATTATGATGAAAAATTGTTTCAGTTACCTTTATAGTTTCAACAACTGAACACGAGTTTGATTAATGGATTATTTTCACGACATAAATCCTAATAGTGACTTATTTTACATCTGACTAATCAATACTCATAGTACTCAATTCTATTTATTAATTGCCAAGCTGTAGTATAAACTGATCTGAAATTGGACATAAAAATGTAAAGGGCCCATTAACATGTTAATTGTAACTCAAAAGTCTGTAACTGTGTTAAAAAGGTTTTGCTTTGTAGAACAATCTGTAGTTTTAAAAGTAGCAGTGACCTGTGGCTTGAATGATATATGTTAGCCTTCATCTGTTATAGAAATAAAAGTCTGACATTTATGTTTAACGTTATTTAAAAGTATGTCTCTGAGCAATGATGTATGAATAAATGATTTCATGCATGTTTTGAGATGTTTAACTTACCCTAGATTAACTTCACATAACATCTTCAACAGTGTAGTAACTGCAATCCTATAGTGTTTGTGGACATCTTCTATACAAACACAGATATATACGTACAACTTGCCCAAATGATTGTGAAGAGGAAACTTTATCCCACAAAACTATTTTATACTTGAACACCAATACACAAAGTCCATAAACTTTCCCTATCTGTTAAATTATTTCATGACTTCGATGAAGTCAGTCATTTTTATTTCTTTTGGTTTGCTTGTTCCTCTGCTTAAATTGAGTGAAATAGAGCAGAAATAGTGCACACAATCGATGAATCAACAAGACACAATTCAACTTTTCTCTGATTCTGTAAACATGTCATTTTTTAACATTTGTACTAATAAAAATTTTTAGAATTTTCAACAATAAATCTTATTAATGTTGCTTTATTAAAGTGCATATCTTTTATCAGAAGAATCACAAGGAAGCTCAGATATTAATGTTTATTCATGAGAAATTACCTCTATAATGAGTAAAAAAATTCGTTACTGCATCCGTATTCTTTTAAACTTACTCATGTAAAAATCTTTAACTCAACCATTTTCATTAACTTCATTAAAGAGAAAATATCATAGATCTAGAAATTTGTTCTCAAATGTTTCAATTATCCTAGGAAGCATACAATTTAATGGTTCATTTATTTTACGTGTATAGTTAGCATTAAACACATTTTATACGAAAACTTACTTGATGATTATAAAGCCTTAACCACTTTCCCGAAAATAACCTGGGATAAGAAAATAAAGAATTACAAATCACTGATCCTACACATATAGCTTTATTAAGTATTGAACATTATAAATTAAAAACACACAACCTTCACAAACCAATTTCATGATTATGGAGAAGCATGTACGGGTTTGAATTTGGGAATAAATTTTTAATGTAACACTACGTATTTTATACAAGTGTCTTTTAGACGAAAACCATGAATATGTATCAATTGAAAAAGAGATGACAGTATTGAGTTGAAAAATATGTTAGCATTAAGCTTTACGATATATTAACAGTTAGTGTATGGTAGTGTAGAAAAAAAATTACAACGTAATATAATAATAACTTGCAATATATGGCAAAAAATGTTATAACACATTGTAGGCTGGGTATGGCCTATTGGTTCGTGTTCATGGACTGTGAATCCATAGACTCACGGTCCACGTTTCTTTAGCATAAAAGCATATTCGCTATAGTGATTATCAAACCGAACTATTCGGGCAGAGTACAGATAGCCCTTCGCGTTGCTTTATTTCAAACAAACAATCCATATAAAGATGGTTGGAACTGTTTTCTACTTGCATTCAATCTAGTCTATTAGTTCAAAATTTGGAACGGCTATGCGCAGATAGTTTTATGAGTTGTTTTGCACAAAAATTAAAACGCACAATAAAATAATTTTAATAATAATTTGCTTTAAGATATCGTATTAGTATATTGTGAATTGTATAGTAATAAGTTTTAATACAGTCACGTGAAAAAGTTAGGATACTTTGTATCCATTTGGTGGTGCCGGGGCCACGCTACCCTCGGCAGTGATAGACGTCTTGAATGCTGCTGTCGGGTGTAGTCATACTGAGTGCTTATAGCATTATGGCAACGGCCATTATGTGGCCACTGGCCTGAACATGCAGTGGATCACTCTGGGTGGTTCCTTACGAGATACCACATGATATGGTCATGAACGCGTTGTCGGCATATGGAACAGTACACAAGATTGAACATCAGATGCACCACACATGGCCAACCGTATGTACGGGTGAACCGACTTGTGTGTTTACACATGAAGACGCCGGTTCCAAACTTCCATTCCATGAATCAGTTCCAGCTAATGTGTCAATAACCGAGAATGCATATACTGTATTGCTGCTGTGGCCTATAGGGCCACATTATGGCAGTACAAGACCCCTCAGTGTGGGACATATCTGGCATATGGACACACGCAGACACATGTAGAATGTCCTACTGAGTTGTCCCATGCGGCTGTGGGTGAGGTCCTCGAGGGGCCACCTGTCCCAGCTGCTGTGGTGTCCAGGGAGAGTATGTTGGAGTTTTCTGAGGAGGATTGCACCTTGCTCTCCCAAATCGTGGAGGCTGACTTCTCTCGGGAGGTGGGTGGCACTTTGGGTGCTGTTCAGGTGGAGGGGGCGTCTGAGGAGGTTTTGGCACATCCTTTGGGCCCGGGTTTGGACGGAACCCTTGTGGGGGTTCTGGACGGCCTGGGTGGTCCTGAGGCGTCCCCAACTCTGTGGGCGCTCTGGCCTCCCTGTTGGATGATGTGAGTGTTGGGGGCTGTGTGGGCGCCCACAATCCCATTGCCTCTGTGAGTGTTTGGATACCCCACTTGACAAGATTGGGGTGATCCTCTTGCTGGTGGTCGGTGTTCACAGTCTCTGCTTGCGGTGCTGTCGGATTTCGTCTTTTCCGATGTCTGGCGTGCCCTGCATGGGTCTGCTTTTGTGGGTACCTGGACCAGTCAGGGCATTTCTTGTCGCCTTGACAGGTTTTATGTGACACCTGGCCTATGGCAGAGTATCCGCTGTTGGAGACAGTGAAAGGTAACAGACAGAAAAAAAGAGAGACACTGGGTCTGGTAACATGGAATTCACTGACCACCCCTGAGAGATGGCAGGGTCAAGAAAAGCCGAGACACTGCCTCAGGCTTGCCACCCCACAAAAAGGCATAGACAGGCAAACAGATTAATAGGGCAGTAGCGATAATCATGAACCAACACAATGAACTACCCCAAGTAGCCCCAGGGCCCGCGAAAAAACGAACCCTGAAGCAAATGATCGAGGAGGGGGTCCAATCCTGACGTAAAGATCCAGTAACAGACTCGACAGAAGATAGCTTCAGAACAAAGGCAAGCAAAGTGTCTCCAACCCCATCCTCAGCAAGGAGGGAGAAGTTAAGCCTCCACACACTGGGGTCCCGAAAAAGGGGACAAAATCCCGAAACGTGGCAAGAAACGCCTGATGGTCAGACACATAAAACGAGAATACAACCCGATGAACAGCAGCCCTACCAATGTTCTGACGAAGGCCAGGTGTCACATAGAACCTGTCAAGGTGACAAGAAATACCCTGTCCAGTCCAGATAGCCATAAAAGTAGACCCATGCAGTGCACACCAAACAACGGAAAAGGCAGAATCCAACAGCACTGCACGCAGAGACTGTGTACACCGATCACCAGTATGAGAATCAGCCCCAATTTGGCGAGAGGATCCAAAACACAGTTAAAGTCGCCACCAAGGACAATATTGGCCTGTGTAACCATGAACCTGTCCAAGCCCGAGAAGAAGGCCTCCCACTCCGCAGGTCTGACAGATGCATAGGTATTAACAAGCCGAATCTTACAACCTCAGCGACAACACCCACGTACACCACCCGCCCCTCAACATTACTATGTGTTGCGAGGATGGTCCCATTCAAATGCAGGTAGAAGAGAATCCCCACCCAACATGAAAGTGTAGTGCCAAACGACCAGAAGAGATGGACAGGATAGTGAGAAGAAAACGAAAAGTGGTCCCTCTGAGAGGCAAAATATTTCTCCTGCAAAGAGTTAGCATCAACTGTAAAGCAGTTGAACAGGAGAATGTGTAAAATTGCTTAGCAATGATACGCATCCCCTAAATGTTGTCGGACCCTCCCTCGCCCGACTTTTTAACAACTATCTGGGTGCAGGGTCTCTGCCACCGGGAATGATATATGGGCTAATTACGCTTATCTATAAGAACCCCTGCAAGTCTGAAGATCTTTCCTTTTTCCCATTTTTCTCCTGAACGTGGATGTGAATATTATTTCCAAGATACTGTGTGCCCATTTGGGAGCAATCATGCATTTCTTGGTCCACTGCGCTCAGACTTGTGGTGTGTGAGGCGGAAGTTTCAAACAAAATCTGGTACTTTTCAAGAACCTGTTCCATTACATCATGGATCAGGATATCCCTGCAGTCTTTGTGTCCCTTGATCAGAGCAAAGCTTTTGATTGTGTTCACCATGAATTTCTGTAGTTCATTCTGGAGAAATGTGGCCTCATTCCAGTTTTTGTCTGGTACGTGCAAGCTCTCTATACGACTGCTTTGAGCAGGCTCTTGGTTAACAGGTACCCGACGTCTTCCTTTCCCATCTTACAGAGGGTTCGTCAGGGCTGCCAATTGTCCCAAACACCTTATGTGTTGGTTATCAAATGCCTGCTCTCTCATCTGTACCACTCAGTCTCGGTGCGTGGCCTCCAGATGCCGAGGAGTTTGTGCGTAACGCATGTCGCGCACGTGGACGATGTGAACTTGTTCGTCAAGAACTTCACATCATTAGGTACAGCGCTGGCTCGTTCATCATTACACTCTGGCCAGTGCTGCCCAGCTGAATATCTCCAAGTCTCGTGCGCAGGACTTTGGCAAATAGGCCTCGCCTGCCGACTCCACGTTTGGTCTGGATTGGACCCCTATCCAAGCACTTGCGTCAGAGTTCGTTTTCTCGTGGGCCCCGGGACTGCTTGGAAGGCGGTGGTTTGACATGTTGGTCTGGCATTGCACGATTACTGCTACTGCCCTTTTAATCTGTGTGACAGGGCAGAAGTGGCGAGGAGGAGGATTACCTTGTTACCACCTTATAAGATTCTTGGTTAGCATGAGACACAGGCTCTTTGGTATTCCTTTGAGCCTGCAGACACCTATGTATTTTGACCCTCCTCCCTAGTACGTCGTAGCTGCTGCAGCGATATGGCAGTGTCGCACCGTGTCTGCCAATGTACCGACAGACTCCAATTCTCTCTACCGCCTGCTGGTCCTTTCATGATCTCACAGGATTGAGCAATACTGCATTGCTCTGTCATGGAATGTTGTTTGGGGCCACGTTGCACTTCACCATGTTGATCGCTGCCTCAAGGCTTTCAACTGGCGTGTGGTGCATGACATCGTGCCAGTAAGGCAGCATATCTGCCTGTGAAACTCGTGTACATGTGAGTTGTGTCCCGTGTGTGACACCCAGGCAGAGTCTGTCATGCACAGGTTGGTCCTCTGTCCGACGTCAGTGGAGATCTGGGAAAGGATTGCGGGTCTTCTCCGGGTCCCGTCCCTCTCGGTGGAGATCAGCCTGTACCATGTACATGTCCCTGTTACCAACCACATGGCATTTACCTTTCAGTACACAATTACAATCTTTAAGTACGTCATCTGGCTTGCTTGTAGCAACTTGATCTTTGAGCAGGCTCCAGTGTCATACTTTTCGATACTGGGTAGGGCCAGGTTTCGGCTGTTACTTTGTCTTGAGGTGGACAACCAGCGCCTGGGTTCCAGGACGTGTTACCAATTCTGGTGGCCAGACGTCTCGCCCCTTTGTGTGTTGGTGGGAGGTCGGGTTGAGATTGACTTCTGTGGTACTCAGCCTCCACTCTGTGTGTTTATTGTTCTTTTGCTTGTATTTATTTCCTGTTTTTCTCATTGTGTATATGTTGACGCCAGTCCTAAACTTCATTCTCGTCAATGGGTTCCGGGTAATGTGTTAATTACCCAGGAATGCGTCGCCTGTATTGCCGCTGTGACCTGGAGGCTCACCTGTTGGCAGAATGCCATAATCCACAGTGCAGGGTATGTTGGGCATATAGACACATTGATGATACATGTGAAGTAACTTGTACTATTTGTAGTGGTGGCCACGTGCTCTCGCATTGCCTGAGGTGTAATGCGACGTATGCCGACGGCGGCATACACTCGTACTACCTCGTCGTTCACAGCAGCCGTTGGTGACAAGGGAAGGGGTGCCTTGGTCCTCTGAGGGGGCTCTGTCTCACCCGCCCTGGACGTGGAATCTGCGTCCTCTAAGGTGGAGAGTGGCGCTTCGGGTGCCGTTTGAGTGGAACGGCTTCTGACGAAGCTTCAATCCACCCTTCAGGCACGGGTTTGGACGGAACCCCTGTGGTGGTTCAGGCTGGACCAGGTGACCCAGGAGTGTTCCTCGTCTCTCTGAAGGCTCTGTGTTGGGGAGGGTCCTGCTCCCTGTTCGGGATGGGTCAGTGGGGGTGGTTGCAGACTCTGTGGAGCTTCAGACTTCTCCTGCTGTTGATTGTTTCTCCTCCATATTTTGATATGGAGGATCATTCCTGTTGCCACCTTGCAAGATTCTTCGTTGGCACGAGGCACAGTTTTTCTTTGGTGTGCCTTTGAGCCTGCAGACATCTATGTGTTTGTCCCTCTTTCCTGGGATGTCAGTGCTGCTTCAGCGATACGGTGGTGTTGTACCATGTCTGCTGATGTACTGACGGACTCCAGTTCTCTCTACTGGTTGCTGGTCCCTGCATATTCCCACAGGATCGAGCAATACCGGCCTGCTCTGCCGTGGGACGTTGTTTGGAGTCACAATGCGCTGCATTATGTTGATTGCTACCTCCAGGCTTTCAACTGATGTGTGGTGCATAACATTCTGCTGGTGAGAAAGCGTATCTACTTGTGGATCTCATGTACAACTGAGTTAAGTCCCGTGTGTCACACCCAGGTGGAGTCTGTCTTGCACAGGTTGGTTCACTGTTCGATGTCAGGAGAGATCTTGGAATGGGTTGCGAGCCTTTTCTGGGTCCCGCCACTCTCGGGGGAGACAATACTGTATCACGTGCCAGTCATGGTTCCCAGCCACCTGGCCTTTTCCTTTCAGTACACAATTACCTTCTTTAAGTACGTCATCTGGCTTGCTCGGAACAACTTGGTCTTAGAGCAGGCTCCAATGTTGTACTTTTTGATACTGGGTAGGGCCAGGTATCGGCTGTTACTCTGCCTTGAGGTGGACTACTAGCGTCTGGGTTTTAGGACGTTTTACCATTTCTGGTGCCTGGACATCTTGCCGTTTTGTGCATTGGTGGGGGTCAGGTGGATATTGGCTTCTGAGCCACCTTGCCTCCACTCTCATTTCTTGTGTTTTGTATATATTAATATTGTGTATATTTACTGTTTTATTTTTTCTGGTCAACATTCACATTTGTATATATTTCATGTTTTTTCATTTGTTAATCTTGATGTTTGTATATATATATTTAATGTTTTTCGCTTGTTTATATATCTTGTTTTGCCTTTACGTCCTGTTTTCTTTGTTAATAACTTTACAATGAGAGCAAAAGAGCTGTCTGAGGCCTTCAAAAATAAACTTGTAGCAGCTTATGAGTCTGGTAAGGGATTATAAAAGATCCCAAAAGATTTTGAAATCAGCTTATTCAACTGTCCGAAAATAGTCAACAAGTGGAGGGCTTTCAAAACAACTCCCAACATGCCTAGGTCTGGTCGTCCGAGCAAGTTCACCCCGAGTGCACACCACAAGTTGCCAAAAGGGGCCTCCAAACACCCTAACATGTTATCATGGGACCTACAGCAGGCTCTAGCTACTGTTGACGTGAAAGTGCATACCTGTACAATCAGAAAGAGACTGCACAAGTTTAACTTGTATGGGAGGTGTGCAAGGAGGAAATCTTTGCTCTCTAAGAGAAACATCAAGGCCAGACTGAAGTTTGCCAGAGAGAATGTAGACAAAGACCAGGACTTCTGGAATAGTGTTCTTTGGACAGATGAGTCCAAAATACAGCGAATATCAAATACAGCATTCCAGGAAAAGAATCTCATACCAACTGTGAAGAATGTAGGTGGAAGTGTCATGGTTTGGGGCTGCTTTGCTGCAGCAGAACCTGGACAGTTTACAATCATAGAATCCACCATTAATTCTACTGTGTATCAGTGAGTGATTGAGGATCATGTGAGACCATCTGTGTGAAAATTAAAGCTGAAGCGGAACTGGACCCTGAAACACGCAATGACCCAAAACATACCAGTAAATCCACCAAGGACTGAGAAATGGAGAGTTCTGGTATGGCCAAGTCAAAGCCCAGATCTTAATCCAATTGAGATACTGTGGGGTGACTTGAAACGAGCTGTACATGTAAGAAACCCCTCAAACATCTCACAGCTGAAAGAATTTTGCATTGAGGAGTGTGGCAAACTTTCTTCAGGCCAATGTCAGAGACTGGTAGATGGCTACAAGAAGCGTCTCACTGCAGTTATTTCAGCCAAAGGGGTAAGACTAGCTACTAGAGTGTAGGGTGTCTTAACTTTTTCCTCAGTTAGAATTACATTTACAGAAGATCTTGAAAAGTCTTTTCTTCTGTTTTAATTGTTTAGTTATGTTCCTATAAACTCTCAGTATTGTTGAAATTGAGATTAAATATCTATATATCCAAAAATGTTACACAAATACACAGGCTTTCTTAGGGTGTCCTAACTTTTTTACATGACTGTAGATTTTGGGCTTTAAAATAAAGTAGAAGCAAAATTCTAAAATTTTTGTAACGAAGGTTGAAATTGCCTGCAAAGGCATGGTTGGCAGAGCACAGGCAACCCATTGTATAGCTTTGTAATTAATTTTAAAACAAACAAACAAACAATAGGATTACGTACGGTCTTGACCAATAGGTAACGTTACAGATTCAAACCCTGTGTTAATATCGAGGAAAGTCCTGAAATTTTATGTGGTTTAAATGTATATGAAAGAGAAAAGTCAACATAGTATTACATGATAAAAATTTGTTTAGGGAAAACAATGAAAATCTAACACTAAGACACAGGGTGAGAGTACAGATTGATGACATACGGTAAGTTTGAGAACTTACAATTAAAGTTACAATTAGAAGTTTGGTCCCTGCAGTGGTTACAGTAGAGATAGTCTTTTGGGCTTAGCAACAAAATGCTTGGTTTTCGCTGTTAGAAATTATTCATGTATGTTTTATTTTGAACTTCAAACACAATGGTATACCATTGTATACCTGTTCACCTGCCTAGTTTAATATATGAAGTATTAGCTTTACGGTGCATAATAAAATCATTTAAAATTTAATTTCTCTAACTTCTGGATAGTGAGACTTGTATGCTTAAACTGAGCTAAAATAACAGTGACAGAAACAAAACACTGTAATAAAATCTTGCGAGAGATCAGCTGTTGTCATTTAATTACCAACATATAAACAAACCCAGCAAGTGTAAAAGCGTAGTAATAGAAAACGTGCTTCAGATGGCTGACCTTCTTCATTTGAAGGTTGTCAGATTGGAACTTTAACAGCATCTTGTGTTAACGGCCATCTTTTATTTGTTTTATATGGCCTATCGTTGTAAACAAAGTTTAAGGTGGAGTTACCTCTCAACTACCCTACTATGTAGGTTTAAAGAAGTTCCTTCGAGCTGTACACACAAAATATTTGCATTAATAAACTTTGTCTTCCAGTGAGTCAAGCATACATTGCGGACTTACAACTGTGAAATTCAAGAATTTGATTACCGTTGTGCACAAAGGTAATCTACTGTATTGCTATGCGCGAAAACAATAAAAGAATTTAAACTTATATAATGTAAAGTATGAATTAATCAATATATAAGCCTATTTTATGTGGAAGATTAAAGTACAGTATATTGTACAATGGACCTATCACTCATAAACGTTTTTTCTTGGGATTTGTTGGGTTTTTTTAAAAGTAGTGGCTCAGTATGTAACACCATGGTACCAACTGAAGCTCTGTTCTTTGTGTTCTTGCCTCTTTGTTTAGATGATACATAGGCTCATTTATAGACTTCTATATTCTCGTTGAAAACAACATATTTGTACATGGATGGAAAGACAGCTTGGAAGTCATTGTGATACGAGATTAAGGGCAACCGATGTTCATTATCCGATTCGCCGACATCAGTTGTTAATTAATGGATCTACGTCGTGTGTGCACCAGAGGAAGCAACTGTATGTACCTAAACTAAATTGGAAGAAAGTTGTATACATTTTTAATAATTTAATTATTAACTTAGGGAAGAGCTAGTATATGGTGCATTCCCACACCCATTTTATTTCCAGGTTATCCCTAATCTTAAAACAACATAAATAAACAAATCAAACTTTAATCGCAGTCCAATCAATAAATCGTAATAACTAATTCACCTCAGTAAAACTACTTGTCTAACAACGTGAACATGTACAAAAGCGAAAACAATCTCAGAAAAACAGGCTAAAAGAAAACAGTTAACAAAGCCAACACATCCCTTTTAGGAAGAAGCTGTTTAACACTCTGTTCTCATACAAGACCTAAGAAAAATACAAAAATGTAATATCTCAGACGGAAAAACATTTCTTCAACATAAATCTTCATCAAAGATATCTATACCTCTTACAGTCCTAACTGTGTTGTAAGAGAACGACAACTCATATGGTAATTCACAACGCTCATTAAATTCAAAATTTCTGTTAACTTTTGGAATATTGGATTCATTTCAGCTTTCGAATGTGAGTTGGTCAGTACGTAAACAACTAGAGAGACAGAAGGCACTGTATGGTGCTTTTATCCAGTTGAAAGTGACTGTTCAGCTTCTATGCCAGTGTACACATTGTGTTTTGAAATATGCTATTAAGATCGTGGTTAATTTTCCATAACATGTCCAGTCTGTTGATTTTCTTTACTCAAACTTAATCATTGAGTTAAAACTCGTGTTATTTTGCAGTTTTCCTGATTGAGACTCCCTTTATAAATCAGACCTATTGAATATTCAAGCAGAAATCAGTTTCATATAAAAATACCACACGCGAAAACATCACATACATAATCATAAACGTATACTGTGATACACATATGTTCTTACTCATAGTGCAACACATGTTAGTTGCTTTTGACAGACTAATTCAGGTAATTGTGTCATACAATAATAACCTACAAAGGTTACTTTCGTAAATTACTCATCAGTAGTCATGATCCGGTAATCTGTGAGTAGCGAACTTATTCAGTGACTTACAGGCCTTAACAAAGAAGTACGTGTTAGGATTTGGCTGAATTAGACTATACAGCCGAAATACATCTTACTAAAATTTAATATCCTTCTTCACTACCTTTCACGGCCACGTGGGTTAAGGAGTGCGACTCGTAATTTGAGGATCGCGGGTTCACATCCCCGTCGCACTAAACATGCCCGTCTTTTCAACCGTGGGGGCGTTATAATGTTGTGACGGTCAATCCATTATTTGTTGGTAAAAGAATAGCCTAAGAGTTGGCGGTAAGTAGTGATGGCTAGCTACTTTCTCTCTAGTCTTACGCTGCTAAATTAGGGACGGTTAGCGCAGATAGACCTCATGTAGATTTGCGCAAAATTCAAAAACAAACAAACACTACCTTGTGCATCAATACACTTTTAAATCCACCATAGCTAAGTTCAATAGTCCATATTAAACTGGCATTTACTGCTTCAAATGGCAACCAAATGTAGACTATTGCGAATTTATTACTTTACACAAGATGGCTCAGACATATTAGTTGGTAATCTCAATGAAATAAGACCTACCCCATTGAAATTCACAATCATCCAATCCACTTTCTCCGCCTATGGGAAACACAAACCACTTACTACCTTTCAAAGAGACGCACACAGTTAATTGCAGAATAGTCTTACTATCAATAATCCCAAGTCAGTTCAGTAGAATCACGACACTTATAAAAAATACGTCACTTTCTCGAAGTGTTGGCCTGGCATGGCCGAGCGCGTAAGGCGAGCGACTCGTAATCCGAGGGTCGCGGTTTCGCGCCCTAATCGCGCTAAATATGCTCGACCTCCCAGCCTTGGGGGTGTGTATTGCTACGGTCAATCCCACTATTCGTTGGTAAAAGAGTAGCCCAAGAGTTGGCGGTGGGTGGTGATAACTAGCTGCCTTCCCTGTAGTCTTACACTGCTAAATTAGGGACGGCTAGCACAGATAGCCCTCGAGTAGCTTCGTACGAAATTCCAAAAACAAACAAACAAACTCGAAGTGTTGAATTGCCAGTTTGTAATGTAAAATTAATTAGTTGTTTGTAAAACGATCCCACAGCCATTACAGTGTTTGATTTCTCAACTAACATGTGTCGTGGCTTGGAATTATCGAGTACTTCTCACAACAATGCCATTTGAACACTTTATTGTACTAAAACACTGACGAATTTGCTATAATACATTTACTTTAATATCTACGTTTGTTTCAGTTTAATGCAAGCAATGTTATTATTATTATTGCCTCTCGACTCCTTGAAGGAACATAGGGCCGCAATCACTTGCGGATTCATTAACAGGCTGGTTTTTAAGTGAGTAGTTTGTTAGCCCACTGCACAACCCCCAACCAGGAGGATAAATCTGAGCCGTCCTTAATTTAGCAGTGTAAGACTAGAGGGAAGGCAGCTAGTCATCACCACCCACCGCCAACTCTTGGGCTACTCTTTTGCCAACGAATATTGGGATTGACCGTCACATTATAACGCCCCCACGGCTGGGAGGGCGAGAATGTTTAGCGCGATGCGGATGCGAACCCGCGACCCTCAGACTATGAGTCGCATGCCTTAACGCGCTCGGCCATGCTGGGCACGCAAGCAATATACATCCTCTAAATTTGTAGTTGATTGTTGGTCAGCCACAGCCAGTATATTTTGAACCTTAGAAGCTATATTTGTGATTAATCTTTATTAATCGTAAAACTAGAGAATTTCACCAGGAACTTCATAGATTTCGAATATTACAAACCGTTTAACTTCAGTGAATTAACTTTGGACGTTAGTATTTCTACGAGGACATGAGATATATTTCTATGTGAAAAGTAAGCTTGTAAACCACGTCAGGCCAAACAAGAATGGAGCTAGCTAGCATTCCCGCCAAGTGAAGTGTATCTATCTATTTATTGACATAAAATTAATTAGCTCGTCGTGGACCTGGACCATCGATAAATGTTTTCAGCTCCAGGCCATAGAGAAGACTGAGTATTGTTTGTAAGTTCTATGAAACTTATGTATATAAACCATTATTTTTAACATCTATTTGTTATAACCATTATTATCAATTGTATTACTATTTGGCACATTAAAATATATTTGTGTTAAGAAAGCTGAAGTGTTTTTCTTATAACAAAGCCACAAAGGGCTATCTGCTCAGCCCACCGAGGGGAATCGAACCCCTGATTTTAGCGTTGTAAATCCGGATTTTTTTTCTCTTTATTTATCCTAGGGGTATACACAGAAATACAACAAATAAAACACAAGTTAATCCGGAGACATACCGCTGGACTAGTGGGAGGGATGTTAAGAAAGATAATTATATTTATAAATCTTGTTGACAAATATAAATTTGATACACATCGACATTCAACTAACTTTTAAATTAAATTTTCCAGCTAGTTGAAATGTTAGTAGGTAGTATATGTAACATAATAAATCCGAAACTTCTCCAAGATTAATTATAATATCTAAAATATTAAATTGTGGGCTTGTCCGAGATCTCAACCAGAGACAAAATATGAAGCAAATTCAAATTCAATTAATATTTATCATTGCCAACAGATCTGATCACGTCTGATTATCAAGGTTTATTTTAATCACTCTTCCTAGAACAACTAGAAAATTATAATAAAAGTGAATTGCTTGAAATTGTCAAACGTTTAGAATTAGAAGTGAAAAATCAACGAAAAAATGAATTGGAAAAGCGTATAATCGAAATACTCGTCAATGATGATTTGTTGTCTGAGGTCGAACAAGCTCTTTCTTATTCAAGCTAAAAAGGAAATTAGGCTGAAAGAAATGAAAAGTATAGCTAACTGCAATCGATCACGGCAAAATGACAACTTTAAACTCTGTATTAAAGTATCACCATTTAATGAAAATGAAGTTGATAAATATTTACAGCATTTGAAAAAGTTGTTCAAAATCATGGAATGGTCAACCAAAAAATGGTCATTGAAATTACAGAGTGTTTTAACTGATAAAGCTCAAGAAGCTTATGCCATTCGCTTTCTAGAAGACTATATGGATTAAGACAAGGTTAAAGCAGCCATTCTCAAAGTGTACAAATTATTATCGAAGGCTTATCGCCAAAAGTTTCGAGGTTATCACAAGCAAGAGAAGCAAACTTATATGGAATTTGTCTACAAAAAAAGAGATTTATTTTGATCTGTGGTATAATTCTATGCATATTGGCAACAGTTTCGACAAACTAAGACAATTATGTGTATTTGAGAAATGTAAACACTGTACAAACGATGACTTCAAAATATACTTGGATGAAAAGAATGTTGAAACACTACAGGAAACAACTATGCTTTCCAATGATTACACTTTAACACATAAAACTACTTTTCATAAAAAGAAATTCCTGCCAACTCAGCAAAAGCCTGTACATGTTCGATTTACTAAAGCTGAGGATTCCTCTCAAAAATCCAGTTATTCTACTTCTGACAGTCGGAATAAAACTTCATTATGGTCTATCTGCCATTGTTATAAAAAACTTGGTCATGTTATGTCCAACTTTTGGAGTTTGAAAAAGAAAACGAGGCAACACCCAATGCGTTCGTGTCCACGTGTGGATGTAGTTTCACCAGATCATCCGATGTTGTTGATTTGGCCATTAATAAAAAGACTGATATAGTTAGGGAGGAATTTAGACCTTTTGTGTCTGCTGGTTCCATGTCTTTATCATATGACACCTCTAATCCCATACCAATACCCATTTTACGTGATACTGGAGCGAATCAATCATTGTTGTTACAGGGTGTATTGCCCTTATATTTGAGTTCTGCTACTAGTGAGTTTGTTATTGCTCAGGCTATTGAGGTGGCCTTGTTAATGTTCCCCTTATAACATTTATTTAATATTTCGGGACCACTTGTGATTGCATTAAGATCTACTCTGCGAATTAAGGATGTATTATTATCGTTAAAAAACGATTTGACTGGACAAAAAGTTGTTGCCAAGCCCAAAATGGTTAGCAAGCCAATCACTGTTTCATCTAAGGACAATGTTGTTGTTGAGAAGAAATTGGACGTGTTTACTTCGTTTGCTGTGACTCGATCTCACACTAATAAATTAAGCCAAAAAGAGATGACAGACACATTTCAGAGGACATTTTAGGTTTGTCTTAGATATGTTTTGGATCTGACAGGGATCTTGTGAATAACTGTTCTACTAACAATCCTTCAGTGAATGACAATGATGGATATGAGGAATCTGGTTCAAATGGTAAAGTTCCGTTTGCGAGGAATAAACTGATCACTGAGCAGTTTTCTTCACTATTTAAATATGCAATCTCAAAGAATGAACTTGAGAAGGTTTCAAATAATTAATTTTTTGAAAATGGTGTGTTAGTGTGAAAATGGAGAACACCAAATGTACCAGCTCAGGAGTACTGGGATGTAGTTTATCAAATCGTTGTTCCAAAAAGCATATCATTCTGATATCTTGAAAGTGGCCCATGGGAGGTAGTCAACAAGGTATGTGACAAAATTATGACACATTTTGTTTTGCCAAACTAGGCAAGATATTTCTCAGTTTTGTAAAACTTATCATACCTGTATATTGTTTGAAAAATCTAACCAGAAAATGTCCGTTGCTCTTTTGAAACCTACCCCAGCTTTCAAAAATATTTTAGTGAGGTCATCACTGACTGTGTCAGGTCTTTACCAAAAATTCGATCAGGGAAACAGTATCTGTTAACTATCATGTATGCATCCACTCGATTTCCTGAAGCTATCCCATTAAGAAATATTTCAACTAAAAATTTCTAAGGCTTTGATTAATTTCTTCACTTTTGTTGACTTCCCGAAAGAAATTCAACTTGTTAGTTTATTTGATGAATATGAATGTATATTTCTGGACGTTCCTAATCAAACCAACATTGTTGTCCATGATGTTGATAAAGGTTATGCTTTTTCTGTGAAACATCATTCCTTAGTTAAAAATAGTCTAACACCAATTTTTAATTCTATAAGGAGAGAGGTGTAACGAATTTACTGTTATATATTTATTTTAATATCTACGTTTGTTTCAGTTTAATGCATGCAAGGCATATTGTTAAATACGTATTGCACAAGTCCAGTGCCTGTTAAATAACCCAGATCAGCATTTTCATTTCCCTTCTAATAATCAACGAAGATGATATGCTCCATAGCAGTATTTTCATCATCTTCAGTCTAACCAGCCTTAAACTATGATTCCTTGCCAACCCAGGACATGAGAGATTCATCTGGAACATAAGATCACAAATTATCCCAATTCTGCACTTGCTTGTAAGTAAATATCTTGTGAATGCTAGATCTCATATGTTAATGAACCAGAGCGAAGTAGATTTCATACTGTAGATTTTCCTATTTTATACTGTGAAAATACATTCACATCTACAAGAGCTGTTCACAGCCACTGCACAGAGATATATAGACACTGCTGCATCATGGAACTATAAAATGGTGCATATGTCACATCTACAGGGAACATAATTTCCTGCTTAAAGATGAACACGTTCCCCAATGTGCCGTCATGACATACGATAAGTGTTCATCCCAACTGCCTCCACCAGGATTAACAATCTTTGCAAGTGCATGTCTTTACCACCCCAATATTGTTTACAACTCAGAGAATAATTGGCTGTTGAGATTAATTGCCAGATCTTTGTGAATCTTTTCAAGTACACCAAAATGTGCTTTCTATTTTTGTGCCAATACACAATCAACATAATGTGCTAAAATGACGATCAGTTATTATTCTTTGCTTATCGAGTAAAGTAATAATTAACAACGAGCATACATTGATTTTCTCAATTTGTCACAAAGAAGGAATCTGCAATATCCAAAATCATTTTCTAGAAAAGGGAACTAAGAAATCTCTTTATATCAGTCTTCCTTTGGGCTGCACATTTGGACCAGAGCTGGCACTAACACTGAGCATCACAATTTAAGCCATGCTAGAAGATTCATAATTGAACATTTCCACTGTGACAAGTAATATTCTGATAGTTTCTAGTCGTAGCGTAGCGCAAAGTCTGTCTTGAGGCTCGGGACACCACTAGCTGCATCACAAGCTGAGACTCACAACTAGTTGGCCAACAAAACTGATACGACGTGCTCTCACTCATCTTTAACTGTAGGTAGAAATGTCATAGAATACCTGCACCCCTTTTGCATTGTTAATTCTGTGTTGGATATGCATTTCCTTATTACATGGCAAAGATTACCTAAAATAGTTCTATGGGCCTCAAAACTGTTTTTCCTGGAGCTCTTGTGGGATAAGTTTCGGGATTTAGTTGTGGCAGTTGAGATGGATTTTTATCTCAACTCAATATCTTTGATTGTGACATTCAGGGAATGCCATCCCTTAATGTGCATCAAGATAATCTGTCTGCATTTCTATGTTGCACTCCCAAATATTGCTTTATAACCATGCCATGTTTATGTAATTTTATGATCCAGTACAGAATAATCCTTTCTATACTTTCCTGAACATTTTTAGTGATACATGATCCATTCTGAGGTTGAAATTTCTGTCATACAAGTAATGTCTTTAGTGTTCAATGAAAATTACAACTGCTAACAGTTTTCCATCTTCATTCAGTACCTGTATTCAAAAGCTATGAGCAAAGAGCTCGCATTTCCTATAAGGTTTACAGATCCATCTTCAAACTGAAACAGCACTGCCCCAAATTACATTGTTGGTGTCTAATAGGAACTCACAGTTCTGCGAAGGATGTGCTAACACTGGAGTTTCCACTAATCCACATTTCGAAACCATTATTATCTATAAGAAAAAATGTCTTCTGTTCTGTTTTTCACTTGACACAGCGTCATCTGACATTCATAGGTTCTCCACTGCTCCACCAATTGCTGGTGAGTGCTTGATATCTTGCATACTGGCTAAACAGTTCATATTGATAACATTTATTCATCAGCAGTGCCTCATGTTTCCTCCTATGAGTGAAATTGGCTACAACAATAATTTTGTCTTACTGGTCAACAACAATCCAGGGATTTTATACAGACCAATTTACTTAATCTTGAATGCTCTTGCACTTCAATGATCTTCAAACACCTAGGATCAATTCTATCTAAAACTTAGTCTCAAGAAAGAGAATTTCGTTAGCTCTTCTACGTATACTAAAAATTATCTGCTCCTTTATTGGACCTGTAGTGCTAAGTAGTAGCTTTTAGAGACATAGGCAACATTAACTAATTTAGGAACAGTTTTTCCACATATCTCAACATCCTACTTGTAGGTTGTCTTGGCTTTACTCCCAAGTCAACCTTTTCTAGATCATATGCCAGCACAACGTTGGACTTGAAGTGTTGAATAATTTTGCCTTTCACCCATTCAGAGGTATCACGAGTCTCCATAACAGTAAGATCCTAATCATGGTACTAAAACTTATTATTTCCTTCTAATCTGAGGTATTAGGTGGCATACAGGTTTCATTTAATTATAGCCCATTAAATGAAAGTTTAAAGTATACTAAGTGGGTATTTATTATTTATGTTTTTCTTTGAACTCTGATTGAGCTTGCAGTGAAGTAAGAGCCAAAATATTGTATTTATTGACCAAACACAAGTTAGAATACATAACACAAAGGTAAAGGTAGGTGGAGGATGTGTTGAACTAGTAAGAAAAAGGAAAAAAAAAAATTAATATAATTCCCTTACCACTTCAATGCGATCGTAAATGTAGAACAAAACAATACTAAGAAAATAAGTAAAATAAAAATGCCTAAAATTTCCAAATAAAATTAACATTGACGATAGCGAAAGCTAAAATTAACAAATTTTAATTTTATAGTGGTAAAACTTGGATTTAAATACTAAATATAATAAGATTCACAAAGCCAGGTTTGCACATAACTGTATCTCACATACATAACCTTTATTCACTGCAATATGAGCGCAAAGGCATGGCAGCCTTTGACCATTATCTGATAGGCTTCGCAGAAACAAACACCTATCGTAAAACGTCACCCCTATTTTTCTTGTAAGAAAATATGGTTATCTGATAATTATCAGTAGTTTGACGTTTATTTCTGTGTGCTACAAAAATAAATTATTTCTTGTTTACTTGAGGAGCTTTTTAATCCGAACTGAAATAAAGAAAAATAGAAAAATTTCATATGTGCATAAATTAACTGGGGGTGGGGACATAACGCATGGTACAGTTTCTTTACTGTCGCTGGTACACACACTAACATTTAACATAATCAATTTTCTCTCGACGGTGTTGGACTTATATGCAGAACGCAACCGAAAGTCAATTATATGAATGTTTAAAATAAAAACACGAAAAACGGTCGGTATAAATTTGCTATAGATAACGAAAATTTGAATCTCAGTATGAAATATAATTTATAATTCTTTGTCTACCAGAAAAAATATAATATATTCTATAATTATTTATTTTGTTTAGGTAAAATATTTAAATATTTCTTAATGGTTTTTTTCTTTTATTTCTCTTTAATTAATGTGTTTGTGTGTTTTTTTCTTATAGAAAAGCCACAAAGGGCTCTCTGCTCAGTCCACCGAGGGAAATCGAACCCCTCATTTTAGCGTTGTAAATACGGAGAAATATCGCTGTACTAGCGTAAGGTGTCTTTTGTTAACCGCCTAGATAACGGAAAGGTAGAAGATTTTTAACAAACAACTTCCACATCTGAACTTTTGGTCATTGCCCAGAAAACGTGGTAGTTAACGTCTGGAGTTTTTTTTTATAGTTCCAATTTAAAAAAATAATGTAATTCTTCCGCTATTATTTGATGTAATTTGGTAGAAAAAAAAAATCGAAGCTAAAATGTTGAATGTTTCATTATATTATATCAAGAAATTTAATATCAAATAAAGAGATTACATTTTTCCCAGAACTGCTTCATGTCATATGTTTGTGAACTTAACATTTTATAATGCCTTTAAGACAAGCACACGCGCTTAAAGTTACAAAAGTATTGATGTGGCTTCCTAACGTGACTGATTTATTCATAATATATTCTTATTGATGACCTCCATTGATGTTAAATTAGTAACAACGAGGAAATGCTTTTGATTTTTACTTTAAGATATGTTTTATCTGAATGTTAGCCCCTTTATAATTATCCACGTTTTTTTAAATTAATATTATTTTGAAAATTTTAATTTTGTAACATTTGCTTCTAACAAATATGTAAATTTGTTTGAAATTAAGCAGAAAACATCTCAATTGGCTATCAATGCTTTATCCACCACAAGTAGCGACACTCAGATGCTAGCGTTGTAAGTCAACAGACATACCGCTATGCCACTGGTGATATAAAAATTAAAATAACTAATGTACATATAGACATTGAATATTGTAATGATAAACAAATAATTCGCCATGAAAGAAATTGATAAACACTGAAAATAAGCATTGCAAGTAAGTTTTCACTTGAAAGATCTATCAGACTTATCAGAAAAATAACAGTTAGTTGTGTAACTATTGTTAAATATTTAACCTTAAGTAAACAATAAACTAGCCATCCTCTCGATCTACTTGTTTTTCGACCATATGACATAAGGACTATTGTTCCACAAGTGGTAGTCATTTGAGAGCTTTAAGTAGTTTTTACGTCATTGTCCAAAAATTGTATAATAGAATGTTGCTTAACTTTTTAATTTCACAACTGGACGAAACTTCAGATTACGCAAAGATCCATTGATTCGAAGTTATATTTGTGTCACCAGTGCGGAACGATATGAAACTGAAACTTATTAAAACTCGTCTGTTTAATTTCCTATATGGTCTTTTGCTTCTTTTAAATATAATTTGGGTCATTTTTCTACCTTTTAACCCGGAGCCTGCAAAATTAACGATACTTTTCTGCAGCACTATCCTTGCTAAGAACACCTTAGTTACACTGGTACAATATAATAGTATAATTATTACATCTGAAAATTATTTGACTGCTAAATAAGCGTAAAACGAAATATCATGGAAAATAAAAACAATACGTAGAGATAACTCTATGAATATTTGTACTTGAACCTATAAAATATGTAAAATTGCTTTAAAATTGACATCAAGGTTTGAGCATTCGAATTTCACACAAACCCTTTAAACTGGGATTACTTAGATTTATGTATGAAAATTGTACAATATACATGTAATAACACAATACAAAAAACAGTTTAAAGTGAACAAATCTGTTTAGTTTACTTGTTGAGAAGTTCTTAAAACATTTTTATAAATCTTAATCATTTAAGTAGAAGTAAACAGAAGGATCTGATTTGACCATTACTGGTACCTCAAACTGAAAAGATTAAAGTATTTTAGTTGCATATAAAAAAACATTGACACAGTTACGTAGTTAAAAACTGAGAGAAATATTGGCTTTACAAACGCGTTATGTGATAATTATATCGGAATACTTGTATATTTTAAATGCCAAGAAACACTGGATAAATTTAAATTATTTTAACCAGCAGAAACATTCACGGGTACAAACACTCTCGGTCGCACCCAACATTTTCACCCTTTCAGCTGTGGGGGTGTTATAATGTGACGGTCAATCCCATTATTCGTTGGTAAAAGAGTAGCCCAAGAGTTTACGGTGAGTGGTGACGACTAGCCTTCCCTCTAGTCTTACACTGTTAAATTATGGATGGCTAGCGCATATAGCCTTCGTGTAGCTTTGCGCGACTATAAAAAAAAAGTGTGTGTGTGTATATATATATATATATATATATATATATATAAATCTAGCGTAACAGAATGTTAATTTAGTCAATTCATTTAAAATATTTAACAAAACGACCAAATATAATATAAAATAACATTTTAACTTGATCATTGGTATGTGCTATGCTCCCCTCTAGTACAGCAGCAAGTCTACGGATTTACAACGCTAAAATCAAGGCTCGATTCCTCTTGGTGGGCTCCGCAGATATCCCGATATGGCTTTGCCATAAGAAAAACGCGCGCACGCACGTTTATTTAAAAACACATAAATGCAATTGTGTTAAAAGAGTATGAAGCATGTATTTTAAACATTAGGTTTTTGAAGTTAATTTTGATAAATCGTAAAAGTTAATGCAAGGTTTGATCAAGTGTTTAGAAATATTAGAAATAAAAACCTGGTCTTAGTTCAACAAGTGGGCAAAATTAATCAAAATATCTTAAATCTGCTAAAAATGTTACACACAGTGGTGAATAATATGTATATATATTCTTAATATTGACACTGCAGTAAGAAATTGTTTATTTGTTTGGCGTTTTAATACTAGTTTATTTTCGGTTGATGCAAGGAAAACACTTTAGAATGCACGCTCCCCACTTTGAGTTCGTGAGTGCGTTATAAGAGTGACGACCAAATAATTTGCCCCTCAACATTTGCATACTGAAATATCTATAAGGTTGGTCGAGATTTAACGTCTTAATATTTTAAGTGGTAAATATTTCGTGTACAAATATAATTTTTTTATAAAGTTTATAGTAACACAGACTAAGTTACGTTGGATTATTTGGACTATTTAAATTATAATTTATAATTTCAACTATAAATAATTTAATCTACCATCGTTTCCTCCCCCACGTTCAGCATTTCAAAGGAAATTTTATTGCATGATTTGCTATTCAAACAAAAAGAAGTGTTAAGTGTGAGTGATTACAAGGCTAATAATCGGGTTTCGAGATACTAGCATGTTATGTATATGTATAAATATTTTGTAAACGACAACATGTCGTATTGTGTTTGAATTTTCATTTGTATTATTCATTTTTCCATATTGATATTATTGTTTCGAAGTTTAAACTAAAATATGTTATTTATTTAGGGTAACGTTTTAGAACTTTCTCGAATTAGGTAGATCAAATATATGACTATAAATGGAAATGTTTGGCCTAGCGTCTAGACGTAGAGTCTCGTGCAAAAACATACATGCGCAGATTACTCTGTCGAATTTCCGGTGAATGTTCGAGAAAAAGATTTCTAATAATATATATAAACAGACGGAGATAAGAGGCGCGGAATCAGTCATTAGTTTTATTCGAAGAACAAGTGAGGGATTCAGTCATCAGTTTTTATTTAAAAAAAAAAGAGAGAGTTAGTTATTTGAGAAAGATTAAGTGTTTGCTGTGAATATTCAACTTGGTTTTGTGATTGAAGTTAGATCTACGGAAGCTGTGATTTTATTCCGTCAATCTCTACGATACATCTGAATTACTGCTTGTGCTGAGAGACGGCGAATTTATTGAACTGTGAACTATTTCGGAATTACTTCGTGGGACCAAATTCACACCCTAGACAGGAATTTGAGACTTTAATTTTAGATCATTACATTAGATACAGGCCAGTACCGTTTTGTGTTGTGATTAATTTTGAAGTTTAAAACTAATATTTTGTTTTGTAATTAACTTCGAATATTGTAACTTAATATCTGTCACTGTTATCATATAATTTATATTATATCTGTTATATTTGTTAGTAGTTTAGTGTAATAAATTATACAAGCTGTTATCTGTGTTTTTCTGTTGCGTTTAATCCACGAAGAATATAAAACATTTAAAAAATCCGTAACAGAAAATTGGGGGCTCGTCCGGGATATCGAACAAACTTTAATTTTATTATAAAATAAGATTTATATTCTATACAGATAGACAGCTTGTATATTCAAAATGGCATTCCAACTTGAAGATTTTATAAACGAATTTAATCAGAATCCCTCTTTTGAATTAATCAGTGAATTAAAAAAATCTGAATTGCTTGATGTTGGTAAACATTTTAATTTAGAAGTTAAGCAAGCAATGAAGAAAACAGATATTAAACAAATTATTGTTGAACATTTGGTCAGCCAAAAAGTTTTACCTCAAAAGGTTGTACAACAATTGCCTGCCCCTCATTTTGACCCAGATTTTGAATTAAAAAAAATGGAAATAGAAATGAAATTTCGTTTAGAAATTGAAAGCAAACGCCTTGATGCCGAAATACAAATGGAACGCATTAAAGCGGATAAAGAAATCAGTATGAGAAAGGCACAGACAGAAGAAAAGGTTGTCCAAATGCGGTTGGATATTTTTGATGCTTCCAAACAAATTCGTTTAGTACCTCCATTCAATGAAAAAGCTGTAGACAAATATTTTCAGCAATTTGAAAAATTGGCCCTTAGGCTAAAATGGCCTACCGAATATTGGACAGTATTACTTCAGAATGTTCTCAAGGGTAAAGCCCAGGAAGTATTTTCCAAACTCACAGCCGAGCAAAGTTATGATTACGAGCACGTCAAAAAATGCATTTTGAATGCTTATGAATTGGTACCTGAGGCATATAGACAAAAATTTCGTGGTTACAAAAAGTTTGACAGCCAAACTTATGTCGAATTTGCTCGTGAAAAAGAAACTCTATTCGACAGGTGGTGTGATTCCAAAGAAATTAAAGATGATTATACAAAACTCAGAGAACTAATGTTAGTCGAAGAATTTAAAAGATGTATTCCCGTAGAGCTAAAAACGTATATTGATGAACAAAAAGCTTCCAAAATTCATGATGCTGCTGTCTTGGCAGACGAGTATGCTTTGACTCACAAAGATTTCTCATACAAAAGCAAAACAGATTACACAGCAAAGAAACCCAATAGCTCATTCAAATATTATACAAATGTCGACAGAGACAAAAAAGAGCAAACTTCTAATTCTCAAACGAAGACTCCATCTTATTCTATAAGCTCATCATCTACTAAAAACGTGTCATTCTCATCCAGAACATGTGCTTATTGTAGGAAACCTGGCCATCTGATTTCTGAGTGCTATAAGCTTAAAAACAAGCCATCACCCAATAGTTTCATATCGCCCTTGTTTGATACATCATTGGTTCCCAATGATTTTGACCCTTTCCAGTCCACTGTGGATTCTAAGCCCAATATTATTGATGTACCTGAAGATATTGTTGAGGACAAATTTAAGCCTTTCATGACTGAAGGTTTTGTTTCTTTTGTTGGCGATTCGCGTCTACAACCAATTAAAATCCTGCGGGATACTGGAGCTTTTCAGAGTTTGATTTTGGAAAGTGTACTTCCATTTTCTGAAAAGTCATCCGTTGGGGCAAGTGTGCTCATTTCTGGTGTAGAAGGTGGCATCGTTTCTATTCCTCTTCATAGATTGGATTTACATTCGGACTTAGTTTCAGGCCCAGTGACTGTGGGTATTAAAGCCTCATTGCCTGTTGAAGGTGTGTCTATGCTTTTGGGGAATGATTTGGCTGGTAGTAAGGTGGTACCAGAGGTTCGTGTTGTTGAAGCACCTGTTATTAGCCCCAGTACAGAGCAACTCGTTGAAGAGTTTCCTGATGTTTTTCCCGCCTGTGCTGTTACTCGTTCTCAGACACGTTCTCAGGAATCCAAAGAGGATTTCTCTTTATCTGATACGTTCATGTCTCACATCGATGAGTTTTCTGACTCAACTTTAAGTTCTACTGATGACACTAAGACATTTTTCGACTCTCTTCATCGAAACAAACTTATTGAGGAACAGGACAATGATCCTGAAACTCGTTCTCTTCTACAACTGGCTGTTGATGAAAATGAAATAGGAACTGTCCCTATTTGTTACTACCAGAAGTCAGGTGTGCTAATGAGAAAATACAGACCTCCTGACATTGCTGCTGATGAAGAGTGGAATGTTATTCATCAAATCGTCATTCCAAAATACTATCGGAATGATATTCTTAGTCTTGCTCATGGCCATGTATTGTCGGGATACTTAGGCGTAAGAAAGACCTTAGATCGTATCCGACGACATTTCTATTGGCCAAAGATGCGCCAAGATGTTGTTAGCTTTTGTAAGGCATGTCATTCTTGCCAAATCACTGGAAAACCAAATCAAGGGATTCCCAAAGCACCACTGCAGCCTATTCCTGCCTTTGAAGAACCATTCTCAAGAGTCATTATCGACTGTGTTGGCCCAATACCAAAAAGCAAAGCAGGAAATGAATACCTCTTGACGATCATGTGTGCTTCTACACGTTTCCCTGAGGCAATCCCTTTGAGAAAAATCACTTCTCCCAACATCGTCAAGGCTCTTGTCAAATCCTTTACCATGTTCGGAATTCCAAAAGTTGTGCAATCAGATCAAGACACAAATTTTATATCCAAGCTACTTGAACAAGCCATACATGAATTAAGGGTCCATCAAATTTCATCCAGTGCCTACCATCCTGAGTCACAAGGTGTTCTTGATCGTTTCCACCAAATTACTGCCACAAACACTCAAAGAACTGGGTTGAGGGTGTTCCCTTGTTACTGGTTGAAGTTCGCGAGGTTATTTCAGAATCTACTGGATTTAACCCTCTTAAGTTGGTTTAAAAAGACAAATAAGCAAAAAAAAAAAGTTTTCACAAGTTCAAACTTTTTTTTTTTACTTTTAAGGGGGAGAGTGTTATGTATATGTATAAATATTTTGTAAACGACAACATGTCGTATTGTGTTTGAATTTTCATTTGTATTATTCATTTTTCCATATTGATATTATTGTTTCGAAGTTTAAACTAAAATATGTTATTTATTTAGGGTAACGTTTTAGAACTTTCTCGAATTAGGTAGATCAAATATATGACTATAAATGGAAATGTTTGGCCTAGCGTCTAGACGTAGAGTCTCGTGCAAAAACATACATGCGCAGATTACTCTGTCGAATTTCCGGTGAATGTTCGAGAAAAAGATTTCTAATAATATATATAAACAGACGGAGATAAGAGGCGCGGAATCAGTCATTAGTTTTATTCGAAGAACAAGTGAGGGATTCAGTCATCAGTTTTTATTTAAAAAAAAAAGAGAGAGTTAGTTATTTGAGAAAGATTAAGTGTTTGCTGTGAATATTCAACTTGGTTTTGTGATTGAAGTTAGATCTACGGAAGCTGTGATTTTATTCCGTCAATCTCTACGATACATCTGAATTACTGCTTGTGCTGAGAGACGGCGAATTTATTGAACTGTGAACTATTTCGGAATTACTTCGTGGGACCAAATTCACACCCTAGACAGGAATTTGAGACTTTAATTTTAGATCATTACATTAGATACAGGCCAGTACCGTTTTGTGTTGTGATTAATTTTGAAGTTTAAAACTAATATTTTGTTTTGTAATTAACTTCGAATATTGTAACTTAATATCTGTCACTGTTATCATATAATTTATATTATATCTGTTATATTTGTTAGTAGTTTAGTGTAATAAATTATACAAGCTGTTATCTGTGTTTTTCTGTTGCGTTTAATCCACGAAGAATATAAAACATTTAAAAAATCCGTAACATAGCAATGAGTACAGCACAGATAGCCCATTGTGTAGCTTTGTGCTGACAAAAAACAAGCAGTACTCTTTAAGTTTAATAATCTAACTTTTAAGCGATCTAGTTGTACATAAGAGATTTAAATAGTTCCTGTTGGTAAATATATTTATTTGTATTGTTCATTTAATTATAAATATCCAGTTCAAATCTTATCACACTGCTGTGAACAGATAATTTTACTCAGTCAAGCCAAGTTCTGCTTTGTTTGATTTTACCCATCTCTATCATGGTGATGTTTAACATTGTGTTACAAATCACTTATTAAATAAATCTCAAGAACGTAAATAGTCAATATGATGTTACAGCTAAGAAAAGAAAAGGGCGTTTTAGTTAAAATCCTTCAGAACAACTAGCACAATAACCTCACGTTCTCAGTTTAGAGGCTATTAGATTCCGGTTAAGTCCGCTAGGTGTCGCTCTTATTCTTACGCTTGGTCGAGAAGAGTGAGTAAGTAAGTGAATGAGTGAAGTAGGCTTTACCTGGCCGTATAAAGGAAATAAGGGATGTGTGAAGTATAGTAGTGATTTTGAAGTGTTTTATCTTTTCAAGAATTCAGTAACAAAGTAGAGCATTTGCTTCATGTAATACAACACGTACCGGCTTTCTTGTGTATCAATTGAAATGACAGTCGCAAGCACTGTCTGCTTCTGTTTCGAGGCGTAAGGTCTGCTGTGGGAACTACAGGGAACATGCAAACGATCTGCTCTGACAAGGGGTGTCTTTGGTGTAAGAAATCGAAGCTCTCGTTTTTGCATTTGTGTAGGCTTACGGTTTAGATACTGTAATGTGTTTAAATCACGTCATCAACCCGTTTGGAGTGTTTGAGCTGAATGTTTTTGTACTAAGTTATGTAATTTAGTTCATAAGATCTTAGAAATTCTCAATGATGAATGAGTTATTTAGTTATACTATTAACATCGAAGACAGAACTTAATTTAACTTTGTAGTATTCGAAAACGGTGGTACAACCATAGAATAGGTTGTAATAGTTAGCTTAGCGAGCTTTAAGCTGCATAATTGTTGTATAACATAAGCTGTTAGTATTATAAATACGTTACATGTGTTACAGTCAACGCTGCCGAGATAAAAAAAAAAAGAAATCTTGGTTTTAGCACATTCTCTGGTAAAATGTAAAGAACGAAAAAGTAAATAAAACGAATGAGGGCATCGTAATAATACAATATAAAACTTTTCACGCAGTAAGCTTACTGTGCAAAGAGTACAAATGAATGGCGATTTAAACTGTGGTTTTAAATGTAACGTTAGCCTTTTGTTATATATATATATATATATATAATTTTATTTTTACTTGTTTATCAGAAGAATTTATAGTGTGAAATTTATCAAAATAATGAAAACAAGGAAAACACGGAAAATGCATTTAAATACCTTTTTAAGCTTTAGCCACTGACAACTATACAAGAATGTCGAGATTCAGTCCATTAAAATTATATTATCGACAGCTAGAGAAGTAAAGTATATAACGGTGTGCATATCCACAAAACAATGTTTATTCGTGATTTTAGTTTTACTTAGAAATACGTCATATTCAAAACAGGGAATTATCCTCCAGTGTAGAGTTGAATATTTTAATCATCAGAAACATAATCCCGTATGTATTTGCAACTTACTAGTCAGGTGCGTATGCTACTTTTGAAAGTAAATGGATTGTAATTTTTTTCTCCATTGTGTGTTATAGTGTTTGATATTAACTGCTTAAACTTCACTGTGATTCCAAACTCATCTGCATTGATAAGCTGGGCATATTCCATAAAAGTTAAGATTAATGGAGGGAGCGGGTTGATAATGGTTTTAATTGTGGAAAGATTGCAATAAATGAGTTTTGATTTTTATTATTTTCATTCAAAATTGTACTGAGAGCAAAATGTGTTATAATTTGTTTTTGTTTTGTTTTTGAAATTTACGCAAAGCTATTCGAAGGCGATCTGCGCTAACTGTCCCTAATTTTGCAGTGTAAGATTAGAGGGAAGGCAGCTAGTCATCACCACCCACCGCCAACTCTTGGGCTACTTTTTACCAACGAATAGTGGAATTGACTGTTACATTATAATGCCCCTACGGCTGAAAGGGGCGAGCATGTTTGGCGCAACGGGGATGCGAAACCGCGACCCTCAGTTTACAAGTCGCACGTCTTAACCCACTTGACCATTCTGTGCCATGTGTTATAAACTAGCTGGGATTAATGATTCTTTTAGGAATGTCGATACTACGTTGGTTTTGAAGCAGTTTAAATATTTGTCAGGCATAAAAATGGTTGAGTGGATGTATGGAAGATATATTTCAGTGTTTGAAATTGAATTGTGTATACTAGTGTCAGGTTTCAAGAGAAGGTAATCAGTAATAGGTGCATTTTTGTTGCAAGTTTCAAGCATGAGCTGTGGAGTACGTGTGTTATATTTCGTATTTTATAATGGCGAGAAACTCACTTTATGTAAAAGTGTTCTTTAAAGACTGCTGGTATGTGTGTTCAAACTTTAATTAAAACGAGGCATGGAACAACGTTTCGACCTTCGTAGATTATCTTCATGTTATCAATAAGAGTTTGCAACTGACCGTGACCGTTGCTGGGCGCATGTCTGAAGGTGACCCATGTTAATTATTTAAAGTTTTAATACCCATAACAGCCGTCTTTAAAATGCATATTTCGTATTTTTAAGAGGATTATTTTGATTTTTTTTTAATTATTATTATATGGATTTAAGACAAACCTTAAATGCTTAAAACTGGCCAAACCGCGTTGGGAAATTATTGGGATTACAGTAAAAAAAAAATGTCGTTAACAGAGTGGTTATCAATCAGTGGATTCTAATTGTAAAAATGTTATATTAAATTAGCTTGTTCATTACTAGGTTAATTTTTAGTTCTAAATAGTTAGCTTTCTTTAATCAGAAGTTAATAACATTATGTATATATTTAAATTAATATAAGTTATTTAATAAACAAATAGTTCCAAAACTTATTTTTATATACCTTTTCACAGTTTTGAATTATTCATGTAGCGAAACGAACGTCCATGACCTTTTAGCTGTGAAGAATGTACAAAAGTTAGGTCAGTCTTACTATTTGATAATAAAGAGTAGCTTTTAAGTTACTGTCGGGTGGTGTTGACTAGCTGCCTGCCCTCTAGTCTGTCACATTAAAATTGTGGAAGAGACGTTGCTTTTTTATGGATGTGAAATGGTAGACTTGATTTAATGAGATATAAGAGCTTACAACGATGGAAAAAATGTTCATTTTTTAAGTTGCTTGTTTATGTGTTTCAGTCTTTAAACGTCTTATTAAGAAGTAACGTGTAAAGTAAGACTGTTGGTGCCAAAAAGTTCCTCGTTTGTATGGCCAATAATCACACTTATGAAGTATTAATGATTTGCTCGTGTATTTCCCGCTATTCACAATATATACATTCTAATAACAAAATGAACTTATTTTAGCTTAATCAGAATATATTAAATATACGGTAAAGAACAAACCAATATTTTTTTTCAAACGTGCTTTTACAAAGAATAGATGTACTTCATTGAGATGAAATATATGATTAATACTAACTTCCAATTGGAGCAAACTGTCTACTTAAATGAAAAACAAAGATCAACCTGGTAAGGAATATAGCTAGTAAACTGTGCGTGAGGCTTGTAAGGTGCGTATAATATTGTTACTTATCCATAGAGTATATCCAGAGTTTCAACCAAAACATTTAAAGTAATATGAAAGGAAATTTGTCAAGGATCTTTCATTTTTAATCACTGTTATTGTAATTCCACTATGTTTGTGTGTGTGTGATTCCATCAATCAGTTGTTTTCAACTGTTCATTCGATTCAGGCAACTTTAAAACTTAAATACTTTCAAGAAACGACAGTGTAATTTGACATAGAAAATCAATAAATTTAATATTGGATTTCAGCTCGTCTTGTCTGTACCACTTCATATTGAATAGTTTAATACATCTGTATAGTTGCCGCAAACTTGAAACTAAAAGAAATTTTTTTGAGTTAATTACCCTGTTAAAAGGATAGTTATATTGAACGATTTGATCGTGTTTTAGGTGTTTACTGAGATTATAATCACTGACATATTCGATTAAATAGTATAGAAATTGAAAAAAAAAGAAAAGAATATCCTATATTGGAATTTAATATGGAATTCTTGTTTTATTAGTTTAAAGTTTTAAAACTACTCCATTAAACTGGATAAAACTAACAAAATTACTCGGCTTTTCGTATGTAACGTTAGATATGCCTAATTTTTATCAGTGTATTTTGTTTGGAATGGAATTAAATTTGGAAAGGTTAGAATTTTCGTTTAAAAATAATACCATTCGCTATTTAGAAGTTCACTGACAAAATAATATGGAAGAGCACCTATGAACCAGTGTTTTTGTTTTTTGTACTTTGTGCTTAGATTCGAAAACATGTAACATATTCAACAATATGTGACTTTGATTCCACGTGTGAGGCCTGGCATGGCCAAGCGTATTAAGGCGTGCGACTCGTAATCTGAGAGTCACGGGTTCGCATCCCTATCGCGCCAAATATGCTCGCCCTTTCAACCGTAGGGGCGTTATAAGTTACGGCCAGTCCCACTATTCGTTGGTAAAAGAGTAGCCCAACAGTTGGCGGTGGGTGGTGATGACTAGCTGTCTTCCCTCTAGTCTTACACTGCTGAATTAGGGACGACTAGCACAGATAGCCCTCGAGTAGCTTAGTGCGAAATTTAAAAAAAAAACAAAAAAACAATACCACGTTTGTAAAAACAACTTGCGCAAAAGTATGACGTAAGATTTTACATTGCTAATGTGTTGGAAGGGCTTAAATTTAGTAACGACGATAATTTTACCAATGCTTGAGTAACTTGAAACATTAATCGGATTTTTTCACGGCTTTAACAACTCATAATGCAATAATTTTTTGCTATTAGGATAAAATCAACTAGGCTATCTGCGCCACATCTTCGGTTGTAAATACGTAAAGCAAGAAAAGTGTGAATTCCGATCGCTGATTTTGGAGAGAACTAAAATGTATATAGTTTCTCACTATTGCTTATCTTGTGTCTAACTCATAAATTGAAAAGTTCAGGTGCTTACTTTCCCTATCTTGATAATATTCCTGACCTCTAAACCTGTCACTTACAGGCACTTTATTATTTCGCAAGGTCAACGTTTCTAGACAAACCATGTTCTCGAAGCCACTGATTGGACTCTGTATTAACTCTACATGTGCATTTTACCGGATGTATATACGATACCGCTTTTGGAATAATAAAGAAAATCACAAGTTAACGCTCTTATAGACTCGTGTATTTAAAACTATTGTGTATTTTTTTCTTGATTGTAATTTGATAAAGTTGACCTGCAAGAAATAAAATTATAATTATTTCTAAACACACCTCGTAATTGGCCTGTAGTCTTGCAAAGAAAGTCGGAATAATAAATTGTAATATCTTGTAGTCCCCCACAGCGGTGATTTTACGCACTTACAATTCTAAAATTGTGGGTTCGATTACCCACCGTGAACACCACAAATAGCCAAATGTGGCTTTGATAAAAATCTATCTGTGTTTAAGAACTTTAAGACTCCTACTTGATTTCGTTTTATTGAGAATTTTTTTTAAATAAAACTTTGTACTAAGAAAAGAAACAAAAGAACTGCCCTTGAAAACAATGTGTTATTAAGGTTGAATTATACTATAAAACTTATCAAACAACATAGAATATGTTGAAACTATACATAACTTTTAAGCGATTTCGAATGGTATAAAATTAAAGTCAATAATTAAAAACTACTCTTAAATTCAAATTTATTCACGTGCAAAGTTTCAAGTTTCTAATGCTTTGAATAAAGAAACTTTTATCTCATTATTTAACTTTTACTCTTTTATCGAGAAGAAGAATAACATTAAGGCACATTTCTAGTACATTTAATATGCGTTTTATCAGTATTTCGTGCGTAGTATGAATATCACGTGGAATACGTTACACATGTAGTTTAATACAAATCCAGACGCTAACTTAATAGGAGAAATGTTTCTAAAAATTTAAATCGTATTATAATCTTATCCCATTGGAGGCTCGGGAATATATTGTTATTTACTTTTCACGGCTTTCCTAGATAAGTGAGCCAGTAACACGTGTTTTAGGCAATGTGAGACATTTGTCAATATTCTTGAAACCCTTTCAGACTCGGTTGATGCACTCGTGTTGTGTACGAAAGTACTTTCTTTTATATTCACATCAGTATGATTATTGTTGGAAAGTCTGTTATTTTCTTTCTTCTTTTTAGGAAAAAAACAAACCAAAACTAACAAAAACACATTTTTTTTTAATCTTTGTAGTAAATAGTGTAGTTACAGCCGAAATTTGAATATACTGTAGGTCTGAAACTTTTATACCATGTCCATATTAGGTTAACAGCTTTCCGGATCGAAGTTAAACTTCATTATGTAAATTGGTAGATTTCTGGAACAATTTGTTCTGAAGTCGGTGGCCAACAACAAACGTTCATTGTAATGTGTTTTGTGTGGGGGAAACTGTTTAATGTACTTTAGTAGCCACTTACCATTACATCTTGATTCCCATGTATTAATTGTTAAAGAAAAACAAATGTTCGAAGACATTTTAAAATAAATGCATCAAATTATCAGTTTGTTTTTGAACCTATTCTGAACAGGTGCTAAATATTTATCAGAAAGGTGGGTGATTGTACTAATAGCATTGTTCGCTTGAAGCTGGTTTTAAAAAAAAGATTCCTTTAAACTTGTTTTTACTGACTGAAAAGTACCAAGGCTACAGTATTGTTAGCTGTATCTGTACTAGGTATTCCAGCTGTTACAAAGCTCTTAGCTATAATTACAGAAGTTATTATGTATATGCATATTACGAATAGTTATTGTGAGAGATATAAAGTGCCAAATGTATTAGTTGACATTCGCTGTAGTTAAATATGTCTGGCTTTGTAATTGAAACTGACGATATTGTGTATTATATTTCATATAGAAGATAAATTTTCCTTTATGAGTTTGCAGGTTTTAGTTTTATGTTTATGTACTTTAAAATTTAATTTGGTGCGGTCATTTTGCCATCCTTTGTGAAACGTCGCACGTAACGTGTTATACATATAATAAATGGATCCACCACATTAGTATTAAATATTAGTGATGAAAGATTATTAAAAACTGGTATTTTTATAATGCAATACCAATATTTTGAAGGTTTATCAAAAAAGTAATCGTTTCTAAGTATTGCGATCGAAAATACCAACAGTGGATTTAAAGTAATTAGTAAAGTATTCTAATTTGTAAAAGAAAATTGACCAATAGCATATTTTGTATTCGTCAGTTTTCACGTACAACTTTTCTAATATTTCTATGTACATGGTAGAGAATTCTGAAGCAACACATTTCTGAGCGTAAATTACTCCTGTCCAGTTAAAAGTTAGTTATTCGTATGAATCTTTGGGAGAGCGCACTTCATAATTTTTTTAATACTGTATTTTCCGTTATTGAAAAAATTATCATACGAGAGAAATGTGGTTAGATGATGCGTGCGGAGATGTGAGAAAAAAGCAGACCTATCATAATCTATCTGCCATAAGATCTTGCTAGAAAATCCATCACATGAAACAGGATCTTAAGAAGGAAAACAAAAATCCATCACGTGGAACAGGTTGTTGCAAGAGATAATTTGAACTTTCATGATGTGAAAAATAAACGTGTTAGATAAAATAAGAAACACCCATTTACGTGAACCAGATTTTATTGTTCTAACAAAATACAGTAAACATTGCATTAATTTATAATTAATAGTAGCTGAGCCTAGGAATGGTATGCCAGTTAAATACAGAGGTTGATAATATTTATAATGACGATAATATGTGTCAAAGTATTCGTATGTAGAAAGTAAGTGGGTGGTAGCGTATTTTGAAGGCAACACAAAGTGAATCCTGGTTGTAATTAACTAAAAATAACCAGCCTTTAAGTGAGGACCTTGAAAGGAAAATTTATGCTTTAGTATGAAATCGTCTTCAAAATGAATAATTTTCCAAAGGGTTTTATGGTTATAGAAAAGCACGTCGCATACAAATAATACGTCTTTACTAAAGTGTTACCATCCTTTTAGCCGTCAGACCTAGCATGGTCAGGTGATCATGATGCTTGAGTCGTAATCTGAGGGTTGCGGGTTCGAATCCCCGTTATACCAAACATGCTCGCCCTTTCAGCCGTGGGGGCGTTATAAAGTGATGGTCAATTCTACTATTCGTTGGTAAAAAAGTAGTCCAAGAGTTCGCGGTGTGTAGTGATGACTAGCTGCCTTCCATCTAGTCTTACGCTGTTAAATTAGGGACGGATAGCTCAGATAGCCCTGGTGTAGCTTTGTGCGGAATCCAAAAAACAAACAAACTTTCTAAAAGCTGACCTCTACAGACAATGTTTTTCGTGCCCCTGGAGACCTTGAAGTCTACCAAGGAAACTGTTGTTATGTTACTTCATGATGCGGGTACTTTCAACGCGTTATCGTTCTCTATAGGTTACTACTGTTAAATTTTATGAGTTTGATTACGTTCAGAAGCCTTATTACAGTCATGGAAGAGGCTTCTGAAAGGTAGGCTACACTCTATTGTATCGCGTGTCTATAAAGTATTCCCATTTAACGTCATGACCACAGATGTCGGAAAACTATCTGGTAACCATGGTAGGAAAACTGCACAAGTGCTTGAAAAAACCCAGAAAAACAATTGCTTTGTTAGAAGAAATGCTGAATTCAGTTCGCACAGCACATGTTTAATAGTATTGAGAGATTAAACATTATTCAGAGGGTTCAAGAAGGCAAGTAAATAGCTGTTCTGTAAAATGTAATTTGTTTTCACGTTGTAGTATATTATGGTCTGTTACTGCCATGTTTAATATTCTATCTTTGTATGCTTCTAAATGTATTTTGTCAAACATGTGCCATTAAAACTAACTGTTGGTTAGCATTACTCAAGACCACTATTTATATTACTTGTTGAAGACAGCATTGAAAATATTCTTGAATGGGAGTTGATTTTTATACTCACTTTATTGTAATGTGTTTTTCATTTAATTAAGTACAAATTTATGTAAATTTTGTCATATTTTATGAACATTCAGTTACCATTAGACGAGAAAGCTTTTTTTTTTCATTTGTTTTGCTCTGGTAATATTACTTAAGACAAAATCAGCTAGTCACACCAAAGTACACATTACTCATTAAGAAAATATTGAATCATATATTTCTATTGGTAGGATGATGCAGAATGAATTTTGTGCAGAATTTGTGAAAACTATTTATATTTGTAAAGAACTTATTCAAACTAAAATATATTTTCATGGTATTTAAGTCAATTTTACCACTTTCTTGTTATACTAGTAGTTTATCATACCGTTTACTTTGATCTTACCAGAGATATTAAAATTCAGACTGGAATTATTATAAACACCTATAATTATCTTGTTACATAGAAAGGCTAAAAAAACTAAAAGACATAGAAAGACTGGTGATTCTAAAGAAAGGAAAAATATAATACAACAGAATGTATTTTGCACAAAATCTCTTATTTTGAGATCTGATTTGAAGGTGTTTAGTGAACAGGGAGAACGTACTGAAGTTCTTTTGCCAGATCTCGATATTGACAACTTATAATTTTTGTTTAAAGGTGAAAGGAATAGGCTATTCAATAGTTTAATTAAAATATTAAGACGTGATCAATGCAGAAAGTTCTATTTATTTTTTAAATGCTACGATACATTTACACTCTATAACAACGATGCTATCATATGAATTCGACAAAATATACACTACTGAGCATGTTGTAAAGTGTTTATATTTGGTAAATACGAATGTAACGAAACCACTGTGCACGATGACTTTACGTACGGACCGTGTTGTTTTTTATAGCTGCACAGTACAAATAAACAATGTATCATATTGATAAACTGTAATATAATAAGATGATTTTAAACCCGAACTGCATTTATACACACCCATTTTTAACTGTTACACAGTGAAAGAAATGACGTTTGTGGAAATTGCTGTACAAACAAGATATATAACATCAATATAGTGTAAGAAAGCGAAACAATGTATAAAACTGTTTCAGTAAATATAGACAGTAAAATGTCAAGTCAATAATGTAAAGGCGTGTTAAGACGTCGACTCGTAATCTGAGGGTCACGGGTTCGTATCTCCGTCGCCCCAAACATGCTTGCCCTCCCAACCGTGGGGGCGTTATAAAGTGACGGTCAATCCCACTATTCGTTGGTAAAAGCGTAGCCCAAGACTTGGGCTAACAACAAACAAACAGTAATGTAGAATGGAGAGCGTGTCTGATGACCTTGAAGAGGTGAGACTAAATTATGAAGTTGTATTAAATATTCTGTTCTTATGTATAAAGACATGTTTTTTTCATCTGACTTCACTAGGGTTGTTGAGCCATATAAGTTAAAATAATTTATTGTGAACTGATAGAAAATATTAAAAGGAAGATTTTGTGTCATGGATCTCTTGAACCATCTGTTACTGTTTATTTTTACACGTACGGCCTGAGTCGTCTTGTACTGTAAAGACGTGGGTTGCTGGATCAATAAGAAATGGTTACGTATGTTGGGAGCGAGAACCAGTACCAGACGTGTTATCTCTTTGTAGGTCTGTCTGTCTGTGTCAGTATCTTTTTATCGTGTTCGCAGTGATCGAACACGTGATGTGATAATTTATACATTTAGTATTCTTCCGTGTTTAATACTTGGTGGTGGCGAATTACTTTAAACAGTTTTCACTGTTTGTTTTTCTTTGCACTGTATGCATATACATTTCTAATTTTGAATGTTGGGATTCACATATACTGTTGTATGGTTGCTGATCGATAGTGAACGATCGTCATGGCGCTTGATGCGTGACCACCGAACGAAGTTTTTACTTCTCCCATTCCATGTATGAAGCATGTAACCAATTTCATATCTGTCAAAACCAAATGAACGACAAACTTTGAACTAAACAGACCATTTTTTTTTGTTTTTAAGTTTTGTGTAATTGTTGAAGCATAGAATGTTTTATGAGGAAACGAAACGTGAGATAATTAAACTTTGTAGTTGTAATTACACGATGTTTGACATTAACCTTACTTATCATTATTGAAAATTTAACTGGGCTCTACATAGTTAATTGATGTGTTAACTCTATACCTTTTAAAATGAAACTTAAATGCTGAAATGTCCTTTAGACTCTAAAGTGTAATAAAAATGTTTTTGTATTAGATATGGTTTGGCTTGAATAATTTTAATCCTAAAATATGATTTTTAAAGTACTTAAAACTGATAATAAGTACAATTCACTTGCTAAATGTAGCTCACATCTTGCTACTAGTTTTCAATAATATACATTTGTATAGTACCTAGACTACTGTTATATCGAACTTAACCAGCCAGCTAGATGGACTCTGGTATTGAACGACAGGTTTCGTCGGCGTTGGAGATAATAGATGTGGTACGGTTGGCATGTTATTCTCTGCTTTCATTCATAGATTCACAGGAATACAGAGCCTTAAGAGTAGCATAGAAAACACGGACAGTAGTAAATTTGAACCGTTATAACACCACATGAATTTAATTTACCGTTTTAAACCACGAATATCTTCGAACAGTTTTTACGATTTGTGTTTACGGGACGTGCACATCTGGATCTAGCTACGTATATCTATGAACACGTGGCTAAACTTTATCTAAGTCTGGTATTTCTAGTTTTCTATGTGTGATTAAGGACCAGGACTAGAAGTTTATACGTGTTGTGTTCATCGAATAACAACAGATTTTCTATATAGCCGTCTCATCCATTAGTTTTATAAAAAAAAAAAATTATCACTAGTAAACATTACTTATTCAAATTTTAATTTCTGTACATGATCATTTTACATCAAATGATTAAAAAATAACATTATTCACCTCTAATGTAAGTAGTATTACTAGTCAATTGCATTTCGATATTAACTTTTGCACAGCGGTAAGTCTATGAGTTTATAACGCTAAAAAACGAGTTTTGCTATTTGTGATGGGCACGGCACAGATAGCTCATTGTGTAGTTTTGTGCTAACTGAAAACAAACAGAAGTTTCCTAGAATGCGACATGAAGGTGAAAAAGTTGCACACTAGAAAAGAGTCGCGCCCAGTCGGTCTTGAAACACCTGACATTACTAGTAAAACGCTTTAAATTTACCCCATGAAACAAGTTATTTCAATTATCAAATTGTATTTGTCTTGTTTCATAAAATTTGTTAAACGAAAATTAATAATTGTCAAAAACTATATGTTAATAGTTTTATCACGAATATGTACTTTCAGATAAATATATATGCTTCCAGTTTGCCCCTGAAAAAGGAAGGTCCACCGTTCGAAAGCGCTCAGGTTATAGGGTTTCTATTTCTTTTCTACAAATAATAAGTAATGGAGATTTTTTCTTAGTTGCTTGGTTGCAGAAGATACACTAATGTTAAATACATCTGTACATAAAGGGTTTTAGTTAATGCATCTTGTGTTAAAAAACAACGAATAAAATGTGTATCATTTTAACTCCGTTTTTATTTTTCTTCTTGTTCCTTCATTTTAGTGTCATTATAACACGTCATGATACCCACTTTGAACCCACTGAAACCCTGGACGTATTATTTAATACCACTGGCTTTCCGTCATGTTGTCATTCTTCATTAATTGCGTACTACCATGGAAACCTACAGACAGCCAAGTAGACCACCGATTCCTACAGCTCCTACATCTCTTCCACCCCCTCCACCACCACCACCCTCTCACGTGGGAGCCATCCCCCATCTACCGTTTTGTCCTCACGGACCTTATACTCCTCGAACATCACGACAAACTGCAAGTAAGTAAATGTTTTGTTGTTTTTATCCTTATGGTAACCAAAATCAACGATAAAGGTAACTTGTAACGTTTTGTTATATTACTAAGTAAGCTGTGCTCAGTGAGTAATGTCTTTTTTATGTAGCTTTAATAATTACAAACTAGTGTAAGTGCATCACCGGCATTAAAAGATAGTGCGTGTCGTGCACTGCCAGTTTTTGTGCTTGTCCCTAAAATTGTTCCACTACTTTAATTATTTGTTAGTGTATTTCTACTTACTGAATAAACCCCTACATTTGTGTATCTTGTCCTAGAATCGGGATATTCAATATGTACGATGACTAAGTTACTCAGGACCCAGCATGACCCGGTGGTTAAGGCGCTTGACTCGTAAGCTGAGAGTAGCGGGTTCGAATCCCCGTCACACCAACCATGCTCGCCTTATTAGTCGTGGGGGTGTTATAATGTGACGGTCAGTTTGTTGGTAAGAGTAGCCCAAGAGTTGGCGGTGGGTGGTGACGACTAGTTATCTTCCCTCTAGTCTTACATTGCTTAATTAGGAACAGCTAAAAGCAGATGGCCTTTGTGTAGCTTTGCGCGAAATTCTAAAAACAAACAAAGGTACTCAGTAGACATAATACAAATATGCACACTGAAAACTAACAGAGTTTTACTTTAAAAATGATTATCACTGACTTTCATTTGTTTTTCTATCAAACAAAGCGAGAAACCATCACTAAGATATGAAACCAGGAGTGACCAACCCGTCAGATTGTTCTCGTCTTTTTGTTTAAATCGAAATGATTCCATAACCATTTCATAACTGACGTCAGTTTACATCCAAATCCACACTGGAAGTTTGGGCAATGTACGGTGTCATCGTTTAGTCTTAATAGCTAGCAGTAGTTTTATAAAACATTTAGTGCAAAGTCACTACCCATTGAAGCTAGCTTTCGTAGAGAATTCCGGTGTTCTTTTAAAAATCTTAAGTACAGGGTGAAACAGGAATTGCCAGTCAATTACAGATAAACGATAGGTGACTAACGTAGAATGCTCAATGCTTTGTACATTGTAAAATTGATATCTTTGGGATCCAACCTGTATATTGTGTAGTGAAAGAATAAAAAAGATCAGCACGGATAATTTTAAGTTTTATTACACGTTTCAATAGAATATACGAAATTTCAGTCAGGAGAAAAGAACGTCTGAAAACAAGTAATAAAAATATTTTGTAAATATAAAAGAATGCAAACAAGAATATAGGGATGATACAGCAATAAAAGATCATTCCTACATGACTCTCAGTAACCCTCAATATTAATGTTTAATGTTACGCTGTAAAATGCACTCGAATTGACCGACCTTGTAACAAAATTCTGTAAATATCTGTAACAAGACATGTTTTTACTCAGCTTTGTTTCCTTATACATATGTAATAGGCTCTTAGTTACACGACCATGGTATGATAAACTGCATTTAACAGCCAGGAATACTTTCAATTTTAGTAATGTTAAAGTCAAATATGCATCTTATAGTGTTATGTTGTAATACAATTTAATATCGAAAGCCATACGTGATTGAACTTTAAGTGTATCATTTCCATATTCGTGCTCACCATCCATTGATCATTTTACATTTAATTCTTTTTATTACATCTGTATGTTACTACTAGTCATGCTTATGTATCTCTTAAGTCGTCAGTGACTCGGGTATACTCTGTCTAAATGCCTATCTCTAAAACGTGTTATCCTAACGAAATGATTCGATAATCAGCAGTTTCAACTCGCAGTGTAGGGATATTTTATTGTTTAATTTTTCTTGTGAGTCAAATGTAAGTTTACGGACTTAAAACGCTAAAATTCGCCAACTAATAACCCGCAGTGGACGAAGTGCAGAAAACTCGTTCTGTACTGCACCAGGAAGACAACAACGCCAACAGCAACAATTCAGCAACATTCATTTAATATATTATCAAAATGGGAAATTTATTATGAAAGGCTTACTAAAATACACCATTTATAACACCATTTTTTTCATTTTATCAATTATTTATTTGCCGGCGTTACTCAATTCATAAGTATTAAATCGTTTTCAACAACTCTCAGATAGGGTAAAAGTCATGTTTCTCATATATTTAAAAAATATTTATTCCTTTATATAACATATTTTCCTTCTTTCTTTAGCCTTTTGTACTCTCTTGGTCAAGTCTCTCCAGTTTCCAAATTTAAATAACCAGTGAGCTGTTGTTTATTTTTTTCATCATAGGTGCAGACGCAGATAATTTTCTGGTGCATGACCAAATTATGGGGCCGATCACAGTCCAGTAGTTAGCCTGCCGGACTATGGTTCGGGCCTCATTATTGCCGGAAACAAAATGGCGCTTTGCATTTTATAGCCGTGGATGCGTTATAAGAATGACGATAGAGTATCGCTATAAGATTATAGTAGTAGCACACGTGTTGATGGTGTTGTTTAGCTGCCTTTCTTCTTTATAAACTTATTTCGAAATCAGGGATGGCTAGCATAGATAGCCCTATAGTAGCCTTTGTTCGAGATTCAACAAAGTAAACAATCAAATCCAACCTAGAACATCACCATACGACCCTACATGTTTGTGTAACATGCACTTGTGTCTCTGATAGCTGTGCACCTGGAGAGAAAGATGCGAATTAAAGCATACAGTAATTTTTCTCTTTTGTTCATAATTCGATAATTAATGTTATGTTTTGTCATACAGAAAAACAATAGGAAACTTATTAACAGTGACACTTGAATGTTTTTAGTCAGAATTTCAGTAAATTAATCTTTGAGACTTTTGTTTCTCTTTTTATTAGCTATATTTTTGTGTATCCTCAATATTAAACGTGGGGCGCGCGTAGGACCTATTTAATTTGGTTACTCATCAGGTTCTCTACCAGCCTACCGTCAAACTGAAATCCTCGTCGTCAGAATTAAAGTGAAAGGGCAGGGTCAAATGCATCATTCTAAAGGGTTTGAACTCGGAGTCCGAAACTGTGATTAAATCTCAAATCGATCAAGATATGACAGAGCTATAAACTAAGTTTGTACTTGAAAACAAAAAAACACTAGACCGTTCTATGAGCCGCTCATTGGCGACTAAATAAAAGCTTGTATTTCCAAGAAACAAGTGTATGTAGTGTTTGTTGTGAAGGTGATGAACTTTTAAGTAATATCTGTATAAAAAAAGTACCCTTACATTTGTTTGTCCCGAACGTTAGCACATTGGCTTTTCAATTGATAATCACTTTTATCTTCTTTTTTCTTAGTAAGACTATTCAATGTAACTAGTATTGTGTACGATGGCTTCGATCTCAACTTTAATTGCTTTTTAATTTGCTCGTGCGTAATTTCCTGAAAAAATAAACATTGTGTTAAATACAATTTCGAGAGACGTTCTATACTTATTTAGATCTAAAATACGCATGCGCAGCTCGTTTAAGACTACCACTTTGTAAACATTCATTCAAACGTTTCTGCATATCAGCTAAATTTGCCTTCATTACAAATTTATAATTACCTTATTTTACGATAACTTTGCTTCTGTTCGTTTCATATACTGCTATAAACACCTTTTAGCTACTTTCTTCTTTACTATGAGTTATTTTTGTTTTTGTGAATTTCTTTGTTTGAATGTTCATAACTGTTTCGTACTCTATATACTTGTAGAAATAACATTATTGCTTAACTTACCTGTGATTTTATTTAATAAAATCGCGTCTACGTGAGTTTGTTCTTCTGAGCACCTTGTATTTTTGTTGTTGTTTTTTTCAAATAGGCCAGGATTTATCGATTTAACACACAAGACATTCAAGAAAACGTAGCTAAAGTACTGTGCAGGATGAAGAAAATTCAACCGAATGAGATGAAAATTACCACAAATGGTTTGCGGATTGCGGCTAATTATCATAAAATGTATAAAAAATATGCCGTATACGAACTCAAAACTGATTAGGTAAAATAATAAGAGGCTACTAACTTGCTTCTATTTAGTTCAACAACCGACATAACTTGTTGAAGCTCTCTGCTTTCAAAAATTAAACACAAGTTGTTTATCTCGACGTTATTATGAATCCAACTACTTCAAGCTTCACTGTCGTATTTAACTTTTCACTGAAAGTTAAAAAATTTTGTAGCATCACGTATTAAAGAAAATGTTTGACCATAGCCCAATGGTAAGTAGGGGTGCTGTATCTGGAATCTCCATACGGCGTAGATATCAGGTTCGATACTTTTTTGCCATATAACAGCAAAATCAAAACCAGTATAATGTTTCACGCACCCTTTTCAAAATTCGCTTGACATTAAGTTGTCGGACTGCAGGCTTACCGACCGAGATTCAAAGTGGGCCGCGTAATAGATAAAAATATACACGTTTTATTAATTTATTTATTTTAAATCACCTGTTTATCGAACAGTCTGTTCTTGGTGGCCATTCTGGGCTGAGGCTGCTTTCACCTAGTTTTTCGAGCTGTTAGAAGGTTATAGAAATGGTAAATCACATTTAATTGCATTGATTTTGGTGTAATTGCTCCTTGTAGTCTGTTGGATCTTCCTATTAATGTTAAAAGGTTACACACAGTGTAAACAGATCCCACAGACACCAGTATTACTCGTACTGTAGGAACTTCCTGTTGGCCATAGTATCGTTCATGTTTCATTTGAAATACGGTGAAGTTAGTTCAGTATTAGCATATGTAATGTGAACGTCGTAAAGTTGTTCTGTGAACCATTGAACACGTCACTGCTCTCTTTTGGCTTCTGTGAAATTGAAGATCATCTCAACCATAGTCTATCTCACTAATCGTTTATTGAATCCTTACTTTTACGATCACCATTACTGGAAACAAACCAGTATTTTATTAGTTAAAAAGAGCCACATTAATGGACATTACCCAGTTTTTCCCGTATATATCATGCTGTATGTCATTGCATTCATGGATTTTTTAAATTAAACAGTTATTATTTTCATTCCTTTTGTAATAGTATCTCCGTCACTATATAGCATCTGAATCTTCTCCTTGGTAGTTGAACAATGTTATTGAGGTGAAACGTTCCTTTGTATAGTGAAATCTGCTTTCTTTCCAACATCTTGTTTAGAGTTTGGGTCATATGAAAACACATTATCACAAAGCATTGATAGCACAAACATAAACTCAGTTATCTAACTGTGTTACATTTCATGTTGATTTCCAGCCCTTAAACCGGTGCTAAATCCATTGACGTTTATATAAGACACATCCTGTTAATTTGCACATGAAGTTAAAGTACTGCGATTTTTTTTCAATTTAGATTGTAATCTCTTCTTCCTTGGTTTTTCATGCACTATCATAGGCTTTCACATGACATTGGTGTAAAGTTAGTTCACGCATAATCGTTTAACACTGTTTGCTAGAGTAATTCGTTCCATTAATCACTTACTGTTTTCCGGAATATTGTACAGTCTTCATTGGCAAAACAACATTAGCCAGAGTCCGTTAACCGTAGTAAATGCTGATATGTTTATTTGTTTTTCTACTTCCATCTCCTCATATCCGGTTTTCAAGGGCCAAACCGGTAAACCAAATGAAGCCAGACAAACGATTAAAGGTGGTATCAGTCATTCTTCTCATTGGCTATCGGCAATACACGCTAGAAGTGGATTCCTTCTCTTCCATCTCAGCGAGTGAAACCTGTAGACCACTTTTATGTTCTTGTTTTTCACTCTGTCGTGTCCCGTCTAATAAACTGAATAATTTTTCATGGTAGTAAATCAGAAACATATATGACGCTTTTAAGCTAAAATAATAGTGTGTGTACATCTTGTGCATTACTATTTTTATAACTCTTCATGCTAAAATAAACATAATTTATGTACAAAATTCATATTTACCGATCTTGAATTAATTTAAAACACAACTAAATCAATTAGCATTTATACTGAGGAAAACATTTTTCTAAGAACTGTTTCCTTTTCTTCAAAGTAATTATTGAGAGAAGTTTCTTCTTAAGTACATAAAGATAATTCTACGTCAAACATAAATTTATTCATAGAATATTTACAAAGATGGCCTAAAATAAGTTTGGATATAGACTCATAGGTGGGAGAACCACTTGACCTGCATTTGCAATCCCTTTTTTTGCGTAAATGTATTATTTGCGAGTTTTTTATACATGAACCAACTAGTAAAAGTGTAGGCTGCATGGTTCTCCCTTGACTCGTACGTTTGTTTAGACTCGCATTTGTGTCGTAACACTCTTACCTGCTCATATATATTTGTATTAAAAAGCCCTCGTTACGTAACGTACAAGTTCAATATTAATGTTTACATTACCTGTATCTAAGACTGGGCCTTTCTACCCAGTAATATTACGCTTCTGTAACAAAGAAGTTTTTTACGTATATTGGAAAGTCATACCTGAGTTACTATTTATTTGTTATTTTCTACTTCTGTCTTCACTGTGAAATAGGTTTAGTTTATTTATATCATAGGTTTCCAAAATGTTGTCTATATAACCAGAGGTCGTTTTATCAGTTGTACAGACTAGTAGAACTTTATTGTGATTACAGTTTGATTTGTGACAAGGTGAATATCTTCGAAAAAATTATAATTCCTTACCTGTATTGTTAGTCTTATGCATATAATTTTTTGTTATAAATGTACGTCAGATTTGTTTGTAAAGTCGTGTTTTGTAAATTATTGTAAAACCATGTTAATTAAAATTTGTTATTACCACTTATCGTCAATAAATTATTTTGCTGAAATTCAAAATTTGTCTTTCTATATAATATTACATAGTCGTAACTATCGTAAACCTTTCAAGCTACTGGCCATGTCCAAAATTACCGCATTGGAACCTTCCTTTTTATCGGTTTTTAAAATTTATCTGTATCTTGTGTGTTGCGCTTTAATTTTACGAAATTTTTATTACATTAAACAATACTGTTTTGGTGAGGTCTCTTTCTGACTAAGTTTTAAGTCTAGGATTTATAACACAAACTGATTTTCTATACGCGTGACATTAAAGCTTAGATAGCCCATTCTATAGATTTTTTGCTTAGCAACCAATAAGCAAACAAACAAGTTAAAACTTTTAGTAAGTATTAAATTGTGGTCTCCATTATACATACATCTTTTACTTACACACTTATAGTGGTATCGAGCGACATACTGTAATCTTAAATAAATAGTTGTGTATACATGTATAATTAATATAAGTCTGCTATAGAGCCTTCTGTAAACAATCATGATAGATAAGAGAGTTGGCAGTTTCAGTAACATGTCATTTTCTGTGTCATGTAAACCCATATTGTAATCCATCATAACTGCAATGGGTTGTTGTGTATATTATCATGACCAGTATTCATTTGTTACATATAAATTGCAGAACTACTTTACCTAACGTAAATATGGTGATGTGACGAGAAAAGCGGGATGTAGAATATTATAATGACAACATTATGAATACATCACCTCCTGTTCTTGCGTGGTAGAATATAATAAATTTCACAAATTCGAATCATAATAAATATTTTAAACGGAAAACAGTCTACCTGACTGTAAAAACTCTTATATAATTTTCAAGATTTTTACAAAATTTAACGAGACTTGTGGATATACAAACCTGAAATTGACAAAAGCAATTATCTTGTAAGTCAAGGTGATAACACAAATAAATAATTGTTTATGTGATTACTTTGACAACATCTCCTCTGATTTTTTAAGTTTGTTGTTTTATTAGACAGACTATTATTAATATATGCTCTGTCATTTCACGTAAACAATTTATTTCATACTTATTTACTGAACAATTGCAACTTGAAATCCACAATTACGGTCTATTTTATCGCATCATTTCATTTATTCATTAAACACATAGATTCGTATAGATTTCCTCGTAAAATTTACTTAAAGATTGTGTAAAAATAATTTGTAAAAATAGATTAGTAATCGCTTATAAATATACTCCGTCATGTCATATTTTGTGACTTAATCTCTGTCTCAGATACTGTTGTATGAGAAGAATTTTGAACTATATATTTTATTAAATGGATCCATAACTGCCTCATGTAGTGTTGTATTAACGAAATACAAAAGAGTAATAAACTCTGGTACGATTTCATAAGGTATATTTTTATAGATTAAAACATTTTTCATATCAAAATATACTAAAATATGAAATATTTTATGTAAAGCTTTGTGAAAAATAAATATCTATAGAGGTCATATGTGTTGTTAAATAAAAGGATATTGAATTCGTCGTTTTACGTTTGAGGAAGATAAATAACCTAGACGTGTCGTGGTAACTGTACTTAAGTGGACAGACTGTTCTGGAAATATGTGGCTCAGATCAGCGTCTGAAGGGCAATTAGAGTTAGTTATTTCTAACTTATGGTTCAAATTATGCCTAACTAGGCAACGGCATATGTGTACAAATTTTGTTATGAATAAGAGATGTACAGAACCGAAGCTGTTAGTTGTATGGTGTTTATTGAAATATTTACAAATGTACGAGTTGCAGATGAATGACCACATGTAGTTCGTAATTTTCATCTTTCATATAATATTGGGCTTCATGTTGCATGAAAACTAGATCCAAGAATGTTCGCAGCTTGTACACCAGTTAAGTAAAAACCTTATGTTTTGTTATTATTTGCGAGACAAAATGACACTGAATAACAACGTTCATTTTGCTCCCGTTGGTTAAAAATAGAAAAAAAAAAGTATAAATATTGTAACTGAGCTCACATTAGTAAATAAAAAACGTATTGCTTGACTTTGGTGATTATTATGTGATGGTCTAGAAGTGTTACACTCATATTACACGTTGCTTTCAAATATGGTAAAGAATGATACAGAGACACGACTTGATGATGTCATCAACCAATTAGGTAAATGTTACTCGGGCCGTGCTTTATTAAGAGACTCCTGGTTTTGTGCTTTTCCTTATTTGTCGGTTAATTTGCGTTTTTCCCTGTGTGAACATATGGATTTTTACCGCACAGTACACATTTTATAGCGAGTTAAAGTTCATTAGAAATACTTCAAAAGTCTAGTCTGACAGTAAAAAACAAAAGTAGATTGACAGTGGGTTTCAGTTAATGGAACTCTTCAGAATTCTAGAAGCAGAAGTAACGTACATGAATATCCTTCATTTTAAAACTGACATTCCAGAATGAGCCGACTGCATTGCGTGATTTTCACAATGAACTCCATAACAGATGAATTTTTAGAAACTCTCTGCATATATATATTCAGTGTTGCGTACTTTACCGAAAAAACAAACAACTTGTTCCCTTACTTCAGAAAACAATAAAGCACGTTATATTACCTGTTGTGTTTTTTATCTTTTTTATGTTGTGGAACATTTGATTATTTCATGCTCTTTTTTAACTGTGCAACTGAAAATTGATTTGGTAATGGTATGTTTTAAAAAATATTTGTTGCATAACAAACACTCCAATGACTTATTGGGCATTGTAAATACTTTACTTAATTGTAATCACTACAATACACGCGACTTTGCACTGTTTGGTTATTTTATATGCTTAGAATTTAGGAACGGAAATTTATTAAAAGAAAACACAGCTTATTTACTTATAAAGTAACTGTAATATTGTTATTCCTATTAAAAATTTAGCGTCCTATAATACCCCGTTATTGACAAAAGTAATACTGTTTCATTAACGAGTTATTTAAAAGGCGCGTTATCTCCAACTCTGAATTTATGTTGATATTTAAAATCAGTGGATACCAAAAATGAATTTTTCTTTCTTGGCTAAGTATTTTTCATCATGAATTGTTTGTTTGGTTTTTGAATTTCACGCAAAGCTACATGAGAGCTATCTGCGCTAGCCGTCCCTAATTTAGTAGTGTAGTAAGACTAAAGGGAAGCCATCTAGTCATCAACCACCCACCAATAACTCTTGGGTTACTCTTTTACCAATGAATGGTGGTATTAACTGTAAAATTATAACGCCCACACGGCTGATAGGGCGAGCATATTTGGTCGAACCCGTGACTCTCAGATTAGAACTCGAGTGCTCTAACCACCTGGCTATGCCGTGCCATTCGTCATGAATACTTTTTGCTATGTATATACTGCTTTCAAAAGCATTATATATCTCAAAGAATAATCGTTCTATTTTTCAAAGACAAAGTTCGCCTTCGGCCCGGCATGCCCAGGCGGTTGAGATGCTCGGATCGTATCTAAGGGTCGCGGGTTCGAACTTCCGTCACATCAAACACGTCATTTCAGCCGTTTGGGCTTTATGAAGTTGCAGTCAATCCCAATATTTGTCGATAAAAGAGAAGCTCAAAAGTTGGCTGTGGGTGGTGATGACTAACTGCTTTCACTTTAGTCTTATACAGCTAAATTAGGGACGATTAGTACAGATGGCCGACGTGTAGCTGGCGCGAAATTCAAAGAGCAAACAAACAAACCATTTCGCTTTCTTTCAAAGAGCATGCAAAAATAAAGAATGAGGATATATTTCACTGAACAACAAAAAATGTTAACGGAACACTTTTTTTTATCTTTGAAACGTTTTTTGTAAACAATACCCGGTTAAGTATGTTGAATAAAGATTTACTTTTCAAAAAAAATCTTAACCTTAGATTCTTGAGAAATCTTGTTACGGATATTCGAATAAAGCTATATAATGGTTGCCTACTCCACTGTCCTTGTTTTCGAACTATCAGACTAGAGGAATGACAACTAGTACATACCTAGCCTAGTATGGCCAGATGGTTAGGGTGCTTTACTCGCAATCTACGGGTCGCGGGATCGAAACCCCATCCCACCAAACATTCACTCTAATCCATCATTCTTAAATTAGGGATGGCTAGTGCAGATAGCCGTCGTGCAGCTTTACGCGAAATTCAAAAGAAATTCAAACCCAATAGTTACCTTCCCTAGTCTTTGGCGACTGTAATCTACTTGTGACATTTGACCACCCAATATGCCGAGCAAAAGTTGGGGGCAACAGGACATAAATCGTGGACCTGTGATTCATAGTGGGATGTGTTTATCGCTAGGCTAAGCGAGCTGCATTAGGAAACTAGAGACGTTTTTTTGTTTTGTTTTTTAAATACACTGAATATTATACTTTACTCTTAAAAACTGTGAAAGTTCACCTTAAAGGATAATGTGTTAACACTTAATTGTAGGCCCGGCATGGCCAAACGTGTTAAGGTGTGCGACTCGTAATCTAAGAATCGCGGGTTCGCATCCCTGTCGCGCCAAACATGCTCGCCCTTTCAGCCGTGGGGGCGTTATAATGTGACGGTTAATCCCACTAATCGTTGGTAAAAGAGTAGCCCAAGAGTTGGCGGTGGGTGGTGATGACTAGCTGTCTTCCCTCTAGTCTTACACTGCTGAATTAGGGACGACTAGTACAGATAGCCCTCGAGTAGCTTTGTGCGAAATTCAAAAGAAACAAACAAACACTTAATTTTTAACTGGATGCATAATTCTCAGTTTCCAAACACATGCATATTTGTTTATTTGTTGTTAAGCGTCAAGTTACGCAGTTGGTTATATGTGCTCTGTCCACAGCGGGTGTCGAAACTCTGTGTTTAACATTATAAGCTCTCTTACTGAACCATCGGGAGAGTGGCAAGCGTGAATCTAAAAAATTGATTTTTTTTGTTTCGCAAACATCGTAATTGCGCTTATAGCTAGCTACAAGTGAGGTGCAAGGAATTTGTTTTCTACCCGTTTTGTTTTCTAAAAGTTACTGCCATTTCCAAAGTGTTTTGTTTGAAGCTAAAAATCTTTACGACTTTTTGGCGAATAAGAGATTCGACGAGTTTGAATTCTTTGTAAAAATGGTTCAGTACGTTATATGTAAACGAATTTGAATATGCAGATAATCAAGTCACGTGACTACCGTGGTAGAATGACATGTATCAGAACTACGAATTTGGATAGCCTAACGCTATCAAAATTTAATTATTTCGTGGAATGTTATGTAACAGCACTTCCATCCTATACGATACCTCGGCTTACAAAAATAGCTTTTGTCTATTAATACTGCCCTCTATCAGCCCAAATTTCAACGCTTGCCACGAGCTTTTTATTCCTGCTTCTGTACACTTAAATGCAAATGATCATGCAAAAGTCCTCCACCAATAGGAGCGTGACCCCTCCCCCGTAACAAGCGCATTCTTCACATTTGCACTCGCCAATTGTTTCTCGATTAGAAGAATTGTACAAACGTGTTACTTTTCACTCGCGGAATTGTCGACGTTTTTCCGTTTAGGGCTTGTGAATGGTTGCCATCTCCAACTTTTCTTATATTGTCAGAAGCATTTTTTGGCCTGTGTGTTGTGGATTTCACTCAGTGGTAGTGGTATTTGACTTTTTTAAAATCTGCATTGTCCATCGTATGATTATGCTCGATGTTAGGGACATTGTAGGCCTTCCAATGGCGGACTTGCTATATAATTTCAGATGCGACTAGGTTTCGGTTGTATGTTTCCGTTCTATTTTCGTCTATGCCTAAATAATTATGTTGCGTTATTGGGTTATGTACACCATTGAGATTGCATGTTCTGTAAAAGTGTTAGTAGTTCTCTCTAGTGGATTTTTGCTTCATAAGTATGTTGATCTCCAGACCATACACTCACGGACTAATATGAGTAAAGTAGACGGAAATTGCTGCCCATTTCTGATGCTCCATAGCGTTCAGACTCTTCCTACCATGGATCCGATATACAGTTCTAAGTTTTGGTTGAACAAGTCCACCGACTTGGTAGCTCTGTTTTTAGATTAGGGTGTTTGTTGCATTCACCCATTGAACTGTCTCAAGGGATGTGGTCCTCTGAATTCTCCATTGCATCTCCAATGCATTTTCTATCTTTTCTTCTTGTCACGCTATCGGAGCTTTCAACCTTCCTATCATCCACTGGATGTCGGTTCCCAGTGGATCAAGTGTTGGTTGAGTTGGGAATGCAGAAAAGAGAAGACAGAGTTTGGTATGATAATTCGTTTTCCATACCAATTCCTGTTTCGGGATGAAGAGGTAGGTAATGAAATGATGTATCATTTCCGATACTGCCTGGTATAGGATAAGGCCGAACTACCACTTTGGTCTTCCACTCTCTAGCTACTCGACACTCGGAGGTCTTATTAATTTGTCATACGTATTTTTTTATTCTTTCGTGTTTTTTTCCGCCTTTTATGTTTTTAACGCAGTCAAAAGGGATAAAACTATGCCTGAATCAGATGTGTTGTGGTATCCTACTGAAGTGTGGTGTTTTTCTTTTAGCTCCACATCTTCTGGTCTGTCTTTAGGCACTTCATAAAAGGAATTTTTTTTTTTATTAGCCTTCCACCTCTTCTAGTTATTTTGTGAGAGGAGGTAAGATACTATGTCGGAGTCAACATTTTCCTACACTGAAAGTGTATTTCCTACAGATAGTTATTTATTATTAGATTTCCTGCTGAACCTCCCCAACTTCGTTGATATGCTCTGTTGGTCCTTTGACCAATCTTTAAGCGATTAACGAGTGCAAGTGTGAATAGGTGATTGTGACGCGCTCCTGTTACGTGCTCATGTGGAGATGCAGAAGAGGGAGGTGGAAGGCTAGTAGCGAGTGTCAAAATTTTTCACGATGGAAGGCAGTACTATTAAAGATAAATTATTTTGTGAGTGGAGGAAAGTATTTATCAGAAAAACATTTTCAGAGTAAGAACATTCTTCCTGACTCAAGATATCCATACACTCAGATCATGAAGAGTTGTTGTGGTCGGGAGTTTAGAATACAAAAATTGAGCTATCCTGTATACTTAATGATATTGGAGAACAAAAGAATGTGAATCAACTTGGAGACCCGCGAACGTACCGAAAGATACCTGCAAAAAAGTCGTACTTTAGCCGTGGTGAACAGAGTGCATTGTTTTTGTTGCAGATAAGATTCCACGAACATATAAAGGTCAGTGTAGAAGCCGTCCATTTGCCCCAGTCAGCAGTACGTAATATAATCAAGAAGAGACTATGTCAAGAAAGTCGACACAAGATATCTTCTGAGTAGTTGCATGCCTTAGTTAGTTGAAGAATAAAACGAGTTTTTATGCTATTCCGTACAAAGACATTCCAACCAAGACACTGGATACAGTCCCGATAGATTTGTGTGTAGTATGACGACTAAGCGATTTTCAATGGCAACTAGACTGCAGAGCTTGTTGTCAAGATACACGTTCATAAAGTAGAAGGTAACATAACGCGGTGATATTAGCGACATGGACTGTAACGACATGTTAAAATATCAAATGTATTTTATATAATGTTATTAGCCACCGTAGAAATGACTTCGAAGTATAGCTATTAAAAATCAAGTTATGAATTAAGTTTACCTTTCTTTGTACGAACTTCAATGAGAAAGCGGAAACATTGATCATAACAGTACAGTTTACAGCGATCAACAAAATTGTTTATAGGAATTGTATGGCACAGATAACCAGAAATAACTATTGCTGTGATTGTAACTGCAGTACACAGTTTTCTTAGTGCCGTGATTGTAACTGTATGTAGTAAAGTATTTATTTCTGCCATGATTGTTACTACAGTACGATATTCCGTTTGTGGTGATTTTAACGATATATCATATAATACGACATTATTTACGCTGCGATTTTAACTATTGTACTGTATCCTTTATCCTGTGATTGTAAGTCTGTATAATGTAATGTAATTTTTACCGTGATTGTAACTGTAGTAAAGGATTTTTGTGCACTGATTTTGTGTGTGTGTATGTACTATAGAAAGTTTGCTGTATATAAACGATATATTTTGAATTGTCACGTATTATGCACTGCTGCTCTGCATGCACAATGCGTGCTTCTGAGTCGCTTTCATTTGTATTGCATGCGCGAATGAATTCCCTTCATAGAAATATATAAATTGGCGAATTTACAAAATTCGTTATTTTGAACTTCTCCGTAATGATTGTTACAAACGCGGAGCTGCGCTGTAGTGATTCTTTAAAATTGGTATTGTCATTATATTCTTCTTTTTGAAATTAAACATTTCGTTTTTTATCATGGGTTTAGTTTGAAAGAAAATAACGTAAGGAGAATAATTAATAGAGTTTCCATACAGTTTACATCGTCGAATATGTGGGTGTGTTCAGTTCATATTTTAATAATGTGGTACAGGTTTCTGTTTTATGTTAAGAATCCAATCTTATTTCACGACTGCGGAGTAAATTTCTCAATTAGGTTTTAATAAAACATGCATTTTCACGAGGAAAATTTTATTTACATACTTGTAAATACTTCTGTTGCTGTTGTATTTCGTAACATGCCCCCCAGTGGCTCAGCGGTATGTCTGCGGACTTACAACGCTAAAAACCGGGTTTCGATACCCGTGGTGGGCAGAGCAGAGATAGCCCATTGAGTAGCTTTGTGCTTAATTCAAAAACAAACAAACAAACAATTTCGTAACATACGTAATACATGTGTAGTAGCATGTTTATTATAAACGTATAATGCCGTTTGTAACAGGAAAAATTTTATTGTTTTATTTCCATTATCTGATTACTTAACATTTTTAGAAACGATTATCTTAGCTGAAACCTGATCTGTTAAAACAATTTTTGTTACTTCGTACAAAAATCAAGGTCATCGATGTACGGGGTATACATCCTTGTGCAAATTAATTGAAACAAGACGGAAAATTACGAATTTTTCTATTTTTTGCGTTTTATTTCTGAGAATCCAAATATTACTCACAAATTAATACATGATATGACCGTCTTTATTTTTCAGAAGATCATTAATCCGCTTTGGCATTGAGTCCATGAGTTGACTGCAGTCTTTACTAATTTTTGGATCGCGGTACCACACCTCAATTATGGCCTCAATTAGTTTATCCTTCGTAGTACAGTTTTTTTTTCCCCGAAGTCTTTTATTTACAAATCGCCTAAAGATTTTCAATAGAATTTAAGTCCGGAGAGTTTTCAGGCCAGTCCAGCACCTTTATTCGATGTGTGGCTCGGAGCAAGATCTTGTAAAAAAAATGCTAGATCCATCTGGAAATCTTTTTTTTAATTCTGTAACAACTCTTCTCTGCAAAACTTCGATGTACTGTGGTCCTCACATTACACCTTCTACAATATGTAAGCCTCCGACGTCATAGTAGCTGAAAAAGCCCAAAAACATTTTCTTCAAGGGGTGTTTTACGAACTGATTGATGTGAGATTCTCGAAGTTTCTCACCTGAAGATCTGCGAACATGCAGACTTCTTTGACCCTGTACGAAGAAATGAGTCTCGTCACTAAATAACACCTTCCTTCATTGTTCTTGCGTCCAGCTGTTGTATTTCAGCCCCAATTGATACCGTTTTTTCTTCATTGAGTTGGTAAGAAGTTGTTTTTTGACTGGTCTCCTTGTCCTTCTAACGCAATTTCGAATGACATAATATTCCTCAAAATTTCGTCACATATCCCAAAAATAGATCGACCGTACTGCAAAACACAGCTAATGATAATTAAAGGAAATCAGCGCGTCCAGCGAGCCTACACTGGCCTCCATGCTGAAAATGTTGTAAAATGACCATTTGTTTCAATTAATTTGCAAAAGGGTGTACCAGAAGTCTGGACCCCTAAATAATCCTTTATTTAGTTATTATTTGAATTGCATGTCATTAACAGCCATGCCATACATATTAATTCTTGATATACTGTGCCATCAGGGTATTTTCTTTCCTGAAATATGTACAAACTGATGTTTGTTTAGCTTTAAGAATACGACATTTTTTTCCGTATTGGTCCAAAATTGTGGGGCACTTTGCAACGATGTAGTTCGATAACATATTATGGGTCCCGGCTCACAACGGTAATGATGTAAATATTGTTAATTTCCTTTGGAAAATAAATAACAATAATGAAAAGGCAGAGGTTGATGAAGTACAAAAGTTTAGTTTTCTTCGCGATGCTTTTATAATGTGTTTTATTTAAAAGTGGTCATGCCACAAAAAGTAAAATACTGTAAGGGTTATGGGTGTAATTAATCATTTTGCTATTTTCAGGCTAAAGTCGATATTTTCTGGTTGAAATAAGAGAGTGGCCCCTTATGTATATTTTGAATTCAATGTTAATATAATTTTCATATTTAAGTAATATCGACTTTTGCACAAAGCAAAAACTTGAGGAACGAAAAATAGACGTTTATAGCTTCGTTGGCCGATTATATTGTGCGTTTGATGTTTCAAATAGTACTCTATTTAAAGTGAATTTCCTCTGAAATTCTGTCACTTTCTTTTGTGAAACTATAAACTATGCACTCACTGATTGAGTAGTTCTGAAGCACATTGTGTTTTGCTTGATCGTATTACAACGGAAATTGCAGTGCGCACGCGTAGTTTAACACTCTCAAACTACCAGTTGTTCACTCAAGGAAACGTTTGCTTTTTGATTACAAATATATTTCTGTTCTGCTTCGTTTCTATTTAAAAATAGTCATTTTTCTATATCTGCTTTTGAATATTATTTTACTGGAAGAATTTTAGGAGTTACATGATTTCTTTCCTCAGTTCTAGTACCAGATTAACGCTTTACATGTCACCCACCCCCAGTAACGTGAAATAAAAACGAAAATAATATGAAAATAAAACTTGTACTGAGGGTTACGTATTCAGTGACACGTATAGGTTGTACTCTGGGAAAGCTTGAAATTAGTTATTGTGTGATATTAGAGACTTGAATAACTTGAGTTATTTTGTCAAAAACATGTTAACGCCAATACTATTTAAATAAAGAGGCGTAATTTTAAAAGTTGTGATGTTGAACATTTTCATTCAAGTTGTGGTGAATGTGATTCATTACCTAATAATATTATTATAACTTCTGCTACGAAGCTGAATAGTTATGCTAAAATACCACGTGAACGGAAAAACAAAAGTTTCTTACATTCATCTGAAAGTTAATTTTCGAGTAGTTTTATTAGAACTATTAATTAAACTAATATTCATTTAAACTTGAAGTTTGTGTTACTACTAGAAATGATAAAGTAATATTTTCTTTATTTACGGTTTAACCTTACGGGCCTCCTGAATGTTAGCCTCGTGTGGTTCAAAACAACAAACATCCACACGTTATCACGAGTAAAGTTTGGCACAAATCACCGAAACATTCTCTGATATAGAAAATTACGCTTTGCATGAAAAGCAGCATGTAATGTTAGCTTGCGTAATAAACTACGTAATTTTAACGGTGACCGAGAAGAGCTTCAAATCGCCTACAAATACTTTTTGCCTTTTTTTTTTTTCTATTTTAGTGAATGCTCTTTCATTTGCTGGTCAAAATTATGACGGGTGTCCAGATTTTTTTTATGGTATGGTTGAGTCTTTTTTTTTAACGTTAGAACTTTAAATTTCGTCTTAAATAGGATTATATGGATAAATTGTAGTTGTGGTACCAAGACAACATAATAGAAACATCGAAGTTTTAATTGTAGAATATTTATCTACCTTTATGCTAGCAGATTACATAGTACGAAGTGATAGATGTTTATGCAGTGTAATACAGAGCATTTGATTGTATATTGTCATCTTTAAAGTAGTATACAGTTTGTTCGTAGTTCATGCTTTATACAGCAGCATCAATGGAATAGATAAATATTTTATGATGACCATTGTTTGTCTTGATCTGGAGACTTGCTCCGAAGTGTCATGTAAAGATATTTTTTTCTTTCTAGAAAAAAAATCAAAGTTTAAGAAGAAATAACTGTAAAATTATCCAAATTGTAAAGATGTCGAAATTCGTCTTCCAGATTGCATTAACTGCTTCTCGGCCAGAAGGCAGCTGCAATGGGCTATCTTTCGGCACATTAAAATATAGTTTAAAATGTTGAGTAGTAAGCAAGCAAGGCAATGTTTCAAACAAGAATTTTAAAAAATGTGATTTTTATGAGGAAGGGTTGCAGTAAGATGTGCAAAAAAGGAAAAGATAAAGCTGTCAGTTAGGTCTCGCTGGAAAAATTGATACAAGACCATACAGTTCCTGTGTCACCGAGGGCTTATTGTATTATGTACGCTGCTTTACCTCTACAGTTCCTAGTGGACAGTAATTTTCATTTGCTTACATTAATGGTGTTTTTTGTGGTTGATTTTAGTATCCTTGCTCAGACCTTTGAGAAGATACTCCCTTGGACCAAACATGTGACTTCTTTGAAGACGACTTTGTCTCCTAAGTTTGAGTGTGGAACATAATGTTGTTAAAGGCAACTAGGAACTCAGAATGTTGAACAGGACATCTCATAGAGGACTGATTTTAGCGAAGAAAAAATAATTGCTACATACGTTTAGCTTTACACTAGATATCTAGTGGCTCAGCAGTAAGTCCGGGTTTCAGAACCCGCGATGGGTGAGCTAAGATATCCCATTGTGTAACTTTGTACTTAATAACAAGAAAAACACACAAAAGCTTTATCATATTTTCAGGGCTTGACAACCAAAGTAAAGTAAGCTGTTTTCGTTTATATGGATAGTGATGTTGTAGATCAACATATATTTGTTATATGTTTTTATGTTAATGTTTTTTTTTTCCTAAAAAACAAATAAAAATAATGAAATCAAAAGTATTACCCAAACAGACACGGGAAATTAAATTATTAAGAAGTTGGATTACTTCAAACTGAACATAATCTGTAGATTTGGAAAAAGTTGTACCATTCCTATATAACAAATATTCAACTTACGAAATAAAATAATGCAGAATTAAATCACACATCCTAAATTCTCACTTTTATTTTGTAACCAAAAACATAAAAAGTACATTTACTGTTTTAAAATACAAAAGTTAGGTAATTTATTTCCTCCTGACATTTATGTCTAGGGTGGCATTTACATTGTATAATATCTTGTGTTGTTTGAAGGCACAGTTCGTTCGCCGAAAATATTTTAAGAATTTATTTTAATAAGTTAGGGACTTGCACTATATCTTTGAGATGATGTTTATAAACGTTTATGTCAGTTTTGTAAAACAGTATTTGTTCTTAGTGCACAGAGTAAAAAAGTATCATCATGATTTAAAGTTAAAACGACTTATTTAGTCAAGCCACCGTTTGAAGGACAACAAAACAAAAATACCAATATGATCTGTGGATAACTGATATAAACCCAGTTGATGCGTTTTGGAATTATTATTATTTTCATCTAATACACAGTTTAAAGGTTATTAATGTTTACCTTTTTAGTAGGTCAACAGAATGGTCATTAAACTTGTTATATTTTTGTGGCAATGTTTGTATTGTCGACAAGTATGATTACAAAAGTAAACTTGGATAGAGGATTGGTTTCCTTGAAAGCACCCTATATTTTAAATATTCAAAAATATATTTTGTACTGCTTATATCTTTGTAAATTTTCTGATTTAATTAAACATTTTGCATAAAATTGCATGAAAAAAATTAGTGCTTTCGATAAATGGATCTGTCTTCTTTAGGGTTAGATCTGTTCGGTCTATTTGCTCTTATGTCAATTGTATAGTTGTGATGTTTAGAAGTAACTTGAAGTGAGAAATTAAAAATACTATCTTTATTTACCGAGGAAGGTTTCGTTTATTTTTCTAAGGCGTGAATATAACTTTATGTTAAGATTTAGTGGATATGACATATTATATTACCTTTTTAAGCAGGGATATGATGTCATTCTAGGTATTAAGACACGTGCGGTTAAGTCTTTTTGTCAGCGTTTGTGCAGGTATGCCCATTAAACACACTACAAAGAAACGTAATGTCAAGTTTGGAATAAAAGACAGATCGATAAGTACTTTCACGTACGCTGACCTCGTTACACAGATGTAGACCAAGAAGGCCTCGTTTTCTCTTCTGTTTTTCTCATCGTAAGCACAAATTATGTTAACGTAGGGAGAGAGCTAGTAACAACAGAAAAGAATTTCAAGTGTCACCTCTGCATTGATTTTTCTTGTGATAAATTATATTTTTTCCTCATTGGTTTTTACCAACCCTTGAAAAGAGAGAAGTTTGGAAAAGTCGAATATCATTCTGTCAAGAAATTCAAAGCTTATAACTTTCTTCCATTTATCAAATAAAATTAATCGATGTAAATCCTTTCACTAAATCTCATTATATCGGAGTTAAACAAGATTAATGATTGCTTCCTCCCAAAAAAATCATCCGGTATTGTAATACTGCCAAATATTTTTGAGTATGATATTAAGCTGTTTGAGTAGCTTGATGCAAAGTAAACATTTGGAGACATTGAAAATATTAAAGCAGATAGCACTTTATGGTAAAAATCAGTTGAAGAGATGTTTACATTGACAGTTATTTTGTGGAAGAACAGTATTCATTTTTCCATTGTAAATGGTTCCATCAATATTTGTTTTTCTGCTGTTTCTTTTAAAGTTTGATAAAGAATATCTTCAGTTTATGTTTTGTTGTATTCAATGATATTATTATGATGAATTTATATTCTTGGGTGAGACTTGTTACAACATGAGTATTAAATATGTTCACTTCATAAGAGGAGGATCCTACAAGAAAGTCTATCTCTGACAGGTCAGTGTTAAATTCACAGACTTTGATTCCCTCTGATGGCCAGAGCGCAGATCGCCCAGTGCATAGATTTAAACTCAAGCAAATGCCTAAGAAACTTGTGAAGTAAATTTGAGTTTAACTAAATGACTGGGTTTAAGCTAAGAAATAAACACTGGTTGTGTAAAGTGGAACAGACTCTTCACTGCACTGGAAAAATAAAAAAATACAGTATGCATATTTGCATGCAGAAGTGTAAGAGAGAAATTAAACGTGATACTCAAGATCGATTTGACCAAGCAAAGCAAGTAATATGCTCCATGGGTGCATCCTGCATGGTATAAGTCCAAGGCTTTCCTTAGGATCACAGAAGCTCTTGGGTTCAAAATTAAATTTTATGAATTCTGCTTTTTATGGGAATCATTTTTTTAATATTGATGTGTTTTTACTGAGGCAGTTTAAAAAAGTATGGAGCCAATCCCACTACTTGTGTGGGATGCTGTATATTTACATTTTACAGGATTTGTAAATCAGTAAACAGTTTTTTTAAGGCAAGATTATGGTGAACAAGTAGAACTGATTCAAGTCCAGTGCTCCATATTAAAAGAAAAAGTTAGATTTTTCTTATGCAACATAGTTAGGCTGTACATGTCATCTACTCATCCAGTAAAAAACATTGGTTTAATTGACCTGTTTCTACAAAATATATGAATTTGTAGCAATACTGATATTCAAGAACAAAGTTCATACTTTTGCTAAAGAATAATAAAAGAACAAAGGTAACTGGAACAAAAACATTTCGAGTTTAAATACCATATGTTTATGCTGAAACTGTTTAAAATAAGATAAAACACTTTGGAAATTGATATATTAATAAAATAAATTAGAAAATGCATATTGTGCCTTTACACTATGGTTTTCCTCCTTTCTCTGTTCCAGACTTGTCCTCAAGTTCATAGATATAAGTTTGAAATAAATTAACTTTCATTTTTTGTCATGGTCTAGAAATGAATTTACTTTCCTCCATTTCTATAAATAATTACACATCACATGATCCACACAACCTTTAAACAAAGAGTTACTCTCAAATACAATAAAATAAAAATTTTAACAATACTTTAAAATATAGATCAGTGCATAAAACATGCACTGAAAAGGACTTTAAGTAAAGCATACAAAAGATAATGCAGTGGTTTCAAATAGTGAAACAATGCAAATAAGCTATGAAAATATAATTTAAAAATCAAACCTTTCATACATTTAGCACGTAAAGACAAATCAAAACATTTTTAAATAATTAAATACACAAGAAAGAATCAACTCATCAAACTCTTTATGGTGTTAAAATTAAATATCTGCCATGGCTTTGCAAGACATAGAGGGTTGATATTTTTGTATTTTGAAATGGCACAAGCAAGTATAAATGGTAATCAGTTACTTCCAGATGGGATGCGAGTCTATCTTAGGTTAACTCCCAACTAACAGCTGGTGTTTGGAACCATTGAAGAATATGTCATGCTCAAGTTATCTGACTACAAAATCCAAAACAAAAAGTCACTAAGCCACCTTCTTCTTCAATACATAATACTTAATTCAGATTTGTTCATTAATTTCTGACAATTAATAACAAATAATTACAGAAAAGTCTCATCTAAATATAGCAGAGCTTGTTTGATAGATGCTAACTTGCCCCCCAGTTGCTCAGCGGTATGTCTGCGGACTTACATGGTAAAATCCGGGTTTCGATACCCATGGTGGGCAAAGCACATATAGCCCATTGTGTAGCTTTGTGCTTAATTCAAAACAACAACAACAGATGCTAACTTATTTGTTTAATTTTCTAATTAGCTGTATTTCAGAACATTTGCTAAGTGATTTCAGCTAATAATAAAGATGAAGATGGTTGATAAAACATGACATTTTTGAGGATGAAACATTTCAAAATACACATGTTCCATCTTCAGTAAAATTTTTGCAACACAATTTTCATATTTTGCTGAAGACAGAACAAATGTATTCCAAATCATTGGAACCTTGGGTATAAAATGTTTTATGTTTCTTCATCCATTTTCATCTTTATTATTAGACTTCATGTTACCCACTCTGAATCCACTGCTATGATTTCATCTCTCTTTATTTTTTGGATTAACATCATCAAATTCTAGGATGAAAAATAAACACCAAAGAAAGTGACTTGTTACTTTATGGAGCTTCCTTTTTTTTTGCATTTAGAGAAAAGACCAAATCTTTATAATAAACTAAGAGAGATAGATTACTTATAAAATACTTGGTTTAGTGAACCACTTATATATTAAATTATATATAATAAAATATCAGATTGTCCCATAAGTAATGTCATTTGTAACACTATGATTTAAAAGGAGACAAAATAACTCCAATAACAACCTTAATCAATTATGTATTTTTCGTCACTTTCAATAACAGTTTGCCAATGTCTCAAAAGATTTTCAATACCAGTGCAATGTTCAGTAGATCCAGTTGGTGACAGTACCTTTCAACAGTGATTGTCTGGTTTGGTTGTAATATCTCAAAGTGTAATATACTATCTTTATCCCACCAAATACTAAGCAAAAACTTTCATAGGGTGCAGGTTTGTTTTTGGTTGCAATGTAGCTGGTTTTCTTGTACTAACCCATTGTTGGCAGCACTTAACATTTTGAAAGAGTACCCATTTCTCATCTCCAGTCACTAGGCAGTTCAAAAACAAAGCTTGAAGTTCATGAGAGAGAAGAGATGTACAGACGTCTACTTGTTTTCTTAAATTGTCAGCTGACAATTGATGTGATACCCATTTTCCCAACTTTGAAACTCTACCAAGTTGTTGGAAATGTTGATAAACAGTGGAAGGAAATGAATTGAGTTTCTGGACTAGTCCTTTAACATTTACATCATAATCCTTCTAAAGTGCTGCTAGAAGCAGATCATTATGAAACTCAACAGGGCACCCAGTGCTAGATACATCTGTCAAACACCAGTCACCTGTCCTAAACTTATTGAATCACCTTTGACACTTCCACACATCCAGAATGTCATTGCTGTACACCTTTTGTAAGTTTGGTAACACTCTTCCCTTTCCTGAACTCTTAAAACATTATGTACCTTACATGCTCCTCTGACACCTCCATTATAACTGGAACTTCTAAAATAAATTAAAAAAAAAACTAGTAAAGAAATGAACTGGCTTACACTTAATGCTATCAAATTATCCCATATAACATATATGACTTTGAAATAACTTCATTTAGCCAAGAAATTTGCATTTAAATTTACGCTATTTCAAAAAATGACATTACTTATGGGGTGACCTGATATTAAGAGACTGACAAGTTAAACTTAAGTTTACGTTGATGGAACATGAACATTTCTGAAATGTGTAAAATTGTGATATTAAAAGAGATTGCAAACATTTGTAAAATTGATGACATTCGTTTAACCTCATCTAGGTTGTAAACAAACAAAAAAAATAGTTGCTTCTTTGTCCTCAGTGGACACAGGTAAATCATAAAAAAACTGATTTTAACAAAAAATGAGGTAAGTGAACAATTTATAAAGATAGTTTATTCCTACCAGAACATGGTTTATATAACTCATTTCAGTTTTTTCTCAGTTGTTAGAAAGTGCTAGTGAACTTTCTGAGATGTATGAAAGTTTTGAGTTTTTTGTATTTTGCCCACCACAGGTATTGAAACATGGTTTTTACCATTGTGCAACCACAAACCTGCCACCTCACCACTGAGAGCATAAAAATAACTATGAAAAAATGTTTGTGGCCTCTCCCACACTGTGTGTATGTTGTGATACAGAAATTTTAATAATTTTGTGCGGTGTAAGGACGTGGTACTACCTGTGAATGTAGTTAACGTAACTTACATCAAAGATAATAGGTACTCAATAACAGCAATAATGGGGGGTTAATGAATTCGCTAACTTTCCACTAACATGCACTTTGTCTCAAATTACCATCCCACAAGGTGTGGCTAAGATTGGCTCAGTGACCTAAGAGCAGTTAGACATTTGTTATGTTTTTCTAATTTCGCACAAAGCTACATGAGGGCTATCTGCGCTAGCCATTCCTAACTTAACAATGTAAGACTAGATGGAAGGCAGCTAGTCATCACCACCCACCATCAACTCTTGGGCTACTCTTTTACCAACGAATAGTATGATTGATCGTCACATGGCTGAAATAGCAAGCTTATTTGGTGTGTCTGGGATTCCAACCTGTAACTCTCGTATTAAGAGTTGAGTGCCTTAACCACCTAGCCACGCTTGGCTTAGTAGTTAGATAAGGGATGAACAGAAAGACAGATTTTTTGTGCTGTATATATTTAGATAAAAGTAGTTAAGAAGCAGACTGGTTAAACCTAAGTTTCTGTTAGACAAATTGCAAACATTTCTAAAATTCATGGTCTTTGTTTAAGCTCATCCAGGTTGTACAGGCAGTAGCAAACTTAAGAAGGATTCTCCACATTACTCACCAGTTATCTTTTTCTACCTGTAAAAGGATAAGAAATAGTTGTTGTTTATTGTCTTCAGTAGGCATTGATAAATCATACAAAAACACCAAATTGAACAAAAATTAGGCAAATGTATAATTTATAAAGATAGTCTATTCCTACCAGAACATTGTTTATGTAACTCATTTCAGTTTTTTTCTCAGTTGATGAATGTTGAGAAACAACAGTAAGGTTCTCTAGAAATTTAGAATATTACACTTCTTTTTCTGATAAGTATAGATCTACTTAGACACATTTTTTCTTTGTTAATATTACATAAGATTACAAGATGGATACAAACACAACAGTATGATTCAGGAAGCTACAATCATCAGACTAGGAGTTCCAAACAAGAAGCCACATTTCCCCATCCTTTTTGATGATAACACTTAAAAAAGATAAGAATTTTTAAAGAATGAAAAATTAAACTGTTTAACGATTAATATAATGCATAAATACACTTTAACAACATTACATAAAACTTTTCTTAAACAAAGAATTCAAATATATAGACACACATGAATTGCACATTAACAAAGAAAATGTGATAAGAAACTGCTAACAGAAAGTAATCCTTTTAATACAAGCCACCTGTCTCCCTCACACCACAATAAAATCCTCAACAAAGAAAAATAATTATTTTATCACATCAAACACGACATGACCCTCTTAATACAAATTATTTCGTGGTATTACTCAGTTTTCAGCACAGTTTAAAAATTAACATTCTAACTATGAATAAAACTGGAGTGAAATCACAACAGCTAGGAAACAACCAAAAATATGGGAAAAAACCATTTACCTAATGATTAAAATGATCAATTATATACTAAGTCTGGTACATGACATAAGCTTAGAAATTACTTTTTAACAATGAGTATAACATGAAATGAAAATACTTTTTATGTACTAAATTTATATATGATACAAATTAAACATTACACGAAAATAAAAATTAAAACTGAGGTCCTGTTGAGAATAACATGTATAAAAGGCTCAAGTTAAGGATGAAAGTACTGAAAGTGAACCATGAAGTTAATGTAATAAAACAATCAAAACATAAGGTAAAACACTTGTGCAGTTGAAAGATATTTGTATTTTACATAAGCTAAAATAAAAATAGGAAAGAAATGAAAACAAAATGCATAGACTTAAATATATATGTAAAACTTTTGAAGTTCAAATGGATTTGCATTATATATTTATTTTAATATCATTGTATGTGTGATTTTCATAGACATTTAGAAATACATATAACTTATACTGTTAAATGTATTTCAAATAATTTCCTATTCACTAAATTTGTAGAAAATTCTCGAGTGTAAAAAAATTGATAATATTATATTCATTTTATGAAAGTACAAGCATGTTTTCAAGTAGCGTTGCCAGTTGAACTTTTGAGAACCTTAACAGCACTCCAAGAATCAGATATACATTGCTGTTTTAATACAGTTGGCTAAGATAAACCTGGGATGCTAAGACAGTAATGTGCATTAATTGAAAAGCTACAGATATTTGACCAGGGATATTTATAGATTTTGAACATTATAAAACACTTCAGGCATTAATATTTCTACGAAAACATTGAATATTTTTGTAGGTGAAACATAGCTCTGCTCAGTGAAGTAGGTAGCTAGCCAGCCATTAAATGAACTGTATTGATATTAACCCAAAATTTATTCACTCTTTGTGAACCATCCATAAAATGTTCAGTTCCAGGCCAGATAGAAGACTGAATATTGTTTTTAAAACTTTTGTGTATAAATCATTATTTGTAACAACTGTTACAAGTTGTATTGTCATTTTTATATTAAAATGTATCTGTGTTATGAAAGAAAACTGTGTATGCCAATCTTATTGGTAAATATAAAAATTTGACACAGATTGACATTTAATTATCTTCTAAATCGAAATAATAATATGTAACATTATAAATTGGAGGCTTATCCAATATGTAACAATGTAAAGGAGAAATATACAAAATTATAATATGGGAGGATAAATCCACTTTGTCTCTGTAACAAGAATCTTTGGTGTGGGGAAAATCCCCTAGTTGGCTGAGTTATTGCAGGTGGAGGATGTTGCATGTATTCTAGGGCACTGACACAGAGAAAATAATTTGTTCCTGGTGCAGGATGAGAACTAATCATACAGTTTTGCATGACCCAACATTTAATCACATGTTATGGCCCTCATTGTAGGTTACTTCCTGGCATGGTAAGTTGTACTGCTTTATGATTTATGGTCTTTACCAGAGCTAGAGTTATTGTACTCAGTCTTGTGACTGTCTGAAAGTTCTGTAAAGACTTCTACATGTGATCTTGGACTCTCTAGATTTCATTTCAGTGATTCTTAGTTGTCCTTATTTCACCTTGTCTTATGTATCAGCTGATTATTTTGAGTCTTTGGTTGCAGGCTAATCAATGTGAAAGATCTTTTTTGCAGCATAGAAATGAATATTTTGTCCAGGAGGGGACTTATCCTGAACTTGACACCTCTTTCATTCAACCATCTCTCTGTGGGAGCAAAATTTCTTTCTGATTTTAAAGTACTTGGAAAATGTGGTATTTTTTAAATAAAAGTGTTACTTTAAATTCAAGAGATCAAGTAAGAATCAATATATATATATATATATATTAATAAAAATAGAAAACTGTACAATAAATCCTACCTACTCTATGACATTCTCAGGTGAGCTTTATAGCAAGAGGATTGATCAAAAAAATTATGAAGTAAATCAAACTCATGCAACATGACTGAATTTAAGGTAAAAAGTAAACAGGCTGGAAAACTATATTATATTGTATAAAACAACACAGTGATTGTATTCGTGTGAACACTAGACATTGCTTTGTAAAGAAGCTGAAATCAGTACATATGTTCCTTCCCACAATGTTTTTGTGTTGGTTTCTTTATTGTGGTGACCAAGTAGAACTGATGTAAATACAATGATCTGTATTGACAGGAAATGTTGGATGTGCACATATTGATGCGTATTACCTTTTGACTTGCTGTTTTCTTTCAGCATATTTAAAGAGTACCCTCTGGACATCATCTACTCAGCCAGTGAAGGATAACATTATCAGTGTTTTGTTTCTACATGTTGGATGAAGTTGCAAGAGTATTCCTTTGAGCAAAGCTGATACTGTTTGGTACAGAAAAACAAAAGAACAAAGGTTGTTAGAACCAAAGCAACTCAGTAGATTTCTGGACCATGTGTTTATGCTATAACTGCATAAAATCAGACTTAAAAATTTGGAAGATATCTATATTAATAAAATAAAGTAGAAAACATAATGTGTTTGCATACTGTGCAGTAAACATTAAAATAATTTTGATAAAAATGTTGCCAGTGTGATTAGCAGATGTCATGAAATTTTAGTAGATGGCTATGTGATAAAGGTTATAAAATAGGGTCAGCTTTTGTTCCTGACTTAGTTTATGCCATTATAAATACATGCTAGTTGGTGAACAAAAACTGATGTACATGTACAAGAATTGATTGTTCATTTATCTGTATTTATCTATTACTGCAACAGACTAATGTTAGTAACAATTTTTCTGAACACCATAAATCTAATTTAAATTCTTTTATGTACCACAAGATTGCATTAAACAAAGAGAATACAATTATAATGAGTTTTTGTTTCTCTAACTTACATTTGAAACTTTAAAAATTATGTATTTAATTAATAGGATACTTTATATCAATGGATATGTAAAATTAAAAACTGTATTGAAGTACAAACCATAGTATTATTTCAAGTATGTAATTTGATTTTTCATATATATGAATAAACAGTACATTATTGTCGTGCCTAATTTGGAACAGGTAGTCAAAGAGTAGCGCTGAAAATCACTAATACATTGTTCATATATTTAACTTTTTGGGTAATTTATTTTCAAGTCTTGTTATTTTTATTTTTAAACAACAATATTGAATTTTCATAAAGTAGTTTAGTTTTCATGATAATAGATCACTTGGATATTTCTACATGCTTAAGGAAATTTTGGTAAAAGAAAAAACAAAAAATGTTTAATAGAAAACATAGTATGCAACATTCTATGCACAACTTAACTAAATATAAATATGCTATTTGAAAGTTTTTAGTTACTCTGTTGTAGGTTCTCAAAACAGTGATGGTGGTGCTATATTAATTTAAACATCTTTTTAATCTGTGAAAGGTGGTAATGTGTTATAACCTGTCATATCAAAACATGAAGGATGTGCTCTATGTTTAAGTATTATGCAACAAATATCTTCTTGTAGCAGATATAAAAGTTGAATTCCAAAAACACATCTTGTGCATTCACTTGTGTTGATTTGTTATTGTATCAGCATTACTTATGCTACAGAAAGTGCCAGTCATAAGAGAAATGTCTTGTTTAAGTAAAATATATTGTCAAGAATAATAGCTTTAGACCTCTTTGTTCCTATAGTAATTTTAAAAATATTAGAAAATTTGAAATTAAGTTATTTTCTTATTTAACAGGAAATTACAATTTCAGTTTTTTAAAGTAAAAATATAATTCATGATAGTCTATAATAGAATGTGAATGACATTCTTTCAGGACATGTTTGTACTATTTCTTAAATGTAGTTAATGTTTTGAATTTAGAAATGTTGAAAATTTAATAAGAGTGAGAACAGGCATATAAAGGAAAGTATGTGTTTATTCCAAATATAAGAGTCACTTTCTTCCATAATACAGGGTGGTTGCTAGAAAAGCGGAAAATTTGAGGATCAGATGAGATCATGAATAAAATGCTGTGCTTACTCATTTCTATTTTGATTTCTTTACATCATGAATAAAATGCATGATTTTAATAATTCTGAGCATCTATGAGTGTAATATAACATATGCCTTTAAAAAACTTTGTAAAAGTTATTCTTTGTAAAAATAAATAGCTGTTTGAAAAATTTTCCGCTTTTCTAGCGACCACCCTGTAGTTAATTCAGACAAGCTATCTGCTGTATGATTAATCTATTTGGGTAGTAATTGTGTATTCAAATTATGTAGTTACTTTAAAAGTGCAAGTATATTCAGATAATTCTGTATAATGGAATGAATTAATGAAGTGTCATACCTTTCTTAAATACCAGAAGCAAGAAAGAGGCTAAACTTGAGAAAAGACAATATACACTTAGAAATCTAGAGTACTATTCAAGCTAATATCAGTAACTATAGCCATTTAGAATTAAGGAAATAGAAACAAATATTCAAAAGAAAAAAAAATGGCACTAATTCTCAGAAAAATGTAGTCTTTTTTAATTTAATGCTTTGTTATTACACTTTTTACTAACATTTAGATTGATAAATGCTTAGAATTCATAAACATTATTACTGTGTTGAATATTATTACTTTAAAATTAAGTGGAAAATATAAAGTGACAGTTGTTAAATGCAATTTCATTTTCACAGGCAGTGTGTGTAAATTGTTTCCTCTAAATATTTTATCATTAACTTATTAATTATGTCTGTCTGTCTAGCATATTTTGTTAACTACCTATGAGTGATTTAACTTTTCCTAGATAATTCTCAAGTAAGGAAATATTATAACAAAGTCAGAGTTTAGTTGGTATCCATCAGATATATTTTACAATTATTTTGTTCTGTACTTTACATGAATGTGTACTTCTTCAATAAAACAAAATACTGAATGGAGAGGAAGTTGAGTAATTGAAATACTAAAACTAACATTTCATTGTTTCCATGAAGATACAATTCCTTGGTGGAAGGCATGGTTAAGGAAATATGTGGTGTTGTGTTTGGTATCTGGTGGACTTTTGGTGCTTTTGGGAATTATCTTCATTGGAATCTACTTTACTCTTCGGACTTACACATCTTCCTTACAGTTCTTTGAAACAATTCCAACATATGTTCCTGCTGTGGTGGTAAGTATTTGTTTGTAAACCTGAGATGTGATATTAAAAATGCTCAAATATTACCTCTAGCACAGGATTGTTTAAGATTAAACATGGAACAAACACTCATTCAACTTAAAAAATATCCATGTTTTATTTTATTTTTTTTAGTATTTCAGCAGTAAAAGTTGCTGGTTTTGCAGAGTACTAAAGATTTAATTTTTAAATGCATTCATAAACATTTACCCTTCCCCCTGGTTTCTGGACTTGCATTCCAAACATCATTATTAAGGATAGATAAAATATCAAAGTTTAAATGGAGAAGATTCTGTAAAAATATGTTTATTATAATTAGAAATAGTTTTGGTGAATTATTTGATTTGATAAAATACAATAATCTGCTTCAATGTTTAAAAACAGATGACTGTAAATTAACATTTGTGATTCTGTTATAGAAACTAACTCATATTCATCAAGGTTAGCAAACAAGCTTTATTCTAACAATTCCTCACATGTGCATTTTTGCTGACGTTTTCTGAGCCCGTAAAATATTCTGGAACTATAATCATTAAATGTATCTTGCTAGACATGAAGAAACTATGGCTTTGATATGTTTTATTTTTATATTTTATGTTATGTATAAAAGAAATCATTGAAATTTATTGATGTAATTCATTTATCTTAAAAGAATAGAATAAAATTGTATAGTTGCCCAAAATATTAAATTATAAATAATTACTGACTTTGGTTTTAATCAAAATATGTAATTATAATGTGTTGATGTAAATTGTTGTTGGCTTTCAAAAAGCTCCCCAGTGGCTCAGTGGTATGTCTGCAGACTTACAATTCTAAAAAGTGGTTTTCAATACCCGTGGTGGGCAGAGCACAGATCGCCCATTGTGTAGCTTTGTACGTAATTCAAAACAACGACAACAAAAGCTTTCAAAGAATATTCAATTTGTTAATTTTGTTATCAGACTAACATTTTACAATCATCATATTATTTTGTAAAATAATGAATATTATTGGTTTTATTTATTATTTTAGTTTGGATACAAATATAGAAACAAATATGGTATAGATTTATGTTATCTTATTAATTTTGTATTGAGTCCAATTTTGTATATAGATCTACACTATATCGTATTAGTCTAATAAATTATTTCTAACTTTGGAAATTAACTGGTACAAATCAATCATATTTGATTTAGAAAGAAAGCAACAACTTTCCTTCTATTTTTATGTGAGCATGGGGTAAATTATGGTTGCAAAGTATTTATAGTCATGTGTTCGATAATTATGTTAATGCATAAAGTTATTAATAACATTAAGTAAAACATGTTTAGTTTGCACAAAGTTATAACTTTTCATTGAATGTTGTTATTGAGATTATAAGTGTAGAAACTTAAAGTTTACATAATTTTATCTTTAGAACTAAAGATACACAGAAATAGTGTATTTTTTCAAATAGTCTGATATGAGTTTTGTTTTTGCTTCATGTGTTTAGTTTAATGTGTAAATAATTCCTAAAGAATTCATGTTTTAGAACTAAATATTGTGTTCCATATATACAGTATTCTAGCAGAAGCTTAAATTAAAACAGTTAGAAATAATTTTGAATTTATGTTCTTTCAGCTTATTATTACAGGACTGATGGTTATGTGTTTTGCCAAGAGAAGAAACCGATATGCCTACTTGGTAAGATAATATTTCTACAATGACGTCTTTTACTCCTGTATTATTTTATAAGAAGAAAAAAGTGACTGAAAAAATTTGTTTATTAATCACAAGATAATGTGTGTTTTTGGGTATGTATATATATTTTATGGAAAAGATATCAGAAATATTATTTCTAATTCACAGACTTATTAGGTTGATGTCTCACAGATTTTATTCTAAAGGTTGTTCAGAAGTAAACATAATTAGGTTTTTAATTCATAACTATGTTCATTGAAAATGTATTTTGTGATTACAGGTATTTTTTATAAGCCATATATTTTTAATATTTATAATATTTAAAGTTCTTGAATGGTTAATCTGAAATAAATGTTTAGTAGATAAATTTTAGAATATTTGATTCATCATAGGAAAGTTGTCCATAAAGCACTTACATTCAAACTACATATGCATAAATACAGAGGCATATATTTTATGAATATCAACAGTTTACACCTTCATTGCTAACTTGATAAATTTTTGTGACCACTTTAAACAAAATGACAGTAATGATTTTATAATTTCTAATTACTACCATTTTGATAGAAAATTCCCCTGACACATGGTTAATTGTTGAAAATTCACTGTTTCAGTAATGAAATTATTTGTAATAATACATATGATTGAATCAACTTGAATATTTTCAATCTGCTGCAAATTTAGTAGCAAACATGATTTCTAATAATCTATTTGTAGTTAGTCATTGTTCCTGGATGCTTTAATTCAATGTAGAAACCATTACTGATAACAGAGACACATCTATAAATTTAGAGAGAGAGGCAGGCATTTATATATTGACATTCATTACAGACCTTCTACAATAAATAAATATAAAAAAAATGTTGAGTTAGCTATTGTTGGTATGTGACTCTTTCAGTGATTAGGTCATTCTTGATAATGGGTGTGATGAAGTATTATTTATAAGTTATTGTGTAATTTGTTGTGTATTATAATACCAAAAATCTTCAAAAGTGTATCGTAAGAAGGGAAGTGTGAAGAATTGCAACTTTGATCCTGTTTCTGTAGGAAGTTTTCATATTTTTTATATTAATTACAGTCTGGACTCTGTTATCTAAATGTTACACACCTAATGGAGTATGCCATCAACTCTTGCAAAATATCACCAAAGTGTACCAAGATATTAGTGTTTGTCTCTCCTGTTCTAAATTTAGTCAAGTATTTCAAAATGTCCCGGCATATTTGAATTGTGTACATGTCAGATTTCTTGGGTATTCCAGATAGAATCAGGATTTTTTTCTGTAAACCACAGTGTGCAATACAGTCTTATTCTACTTGAAATGTCAGTAATGTTAACAGTACAATAATCTGGAATGTCACAAAAACAAGTAGACATTCATGGCTTCCTTAGCTATTATTACTGGATTCCAGATCAATTAAAATAAGCCTGTGCTATGATAACACAGTCATTCATAGCCAAAGAGATATCTGAGCTGCTACCAAACTTAACCCATCTAAAATATAAAAGAGGTTGCAGTATTTGTCTCACTTCAGTTTAACACACAAGGCACTATGAAAAATTTTTTCAAGTGTCAACTACTGTGCAGGATTATTATCTCACAATGCACCTTGTTTGTGAAATCAGCAACACTAAGGCTCCCACAGACAGAGTAGTACTGACCAGTAGTCTTGAACTCTCACTTAGGTCCATTATCGATGAACATAAAGTTGTGTGTGTGGATTAATTTTGTAACACATTTTAAAGTTTGTATTAGGTGTCTTTAACATTATTGTAATCAGCATTTCTTTACTGTTTACCCACATTGGATGTGTGTATATAGGCTGAAATGTGTCACACACTCGTACCACCAATGCTGAATCCAATAAAAACCTCCTCTTTAAATATTTAGGAGATTTTATTCTTATGGCATCATGACCCCAACTGACTGACTGTAACAGCTATTGCCTTTTATAAGCCTTACTCAACACTGCAACTTGGAATTCACATACAAATATAGTGTAAAGAGGCCCACTTGTAGCTGGTGATGCTCTTTCTAAATACTTTTGACCATATAATGTATGGTTGAACACTGTTAAAAGGGAATCATTAATAACAATTGCGTGCATAGATGTGTATTTTGTAATACATAACTGCCAACAGGCAGAAGCAATCATTATTGAGTTCATAAATTAATTTTTATGCTCTACTTTGCAAATCAACTCAAAAACACATACAAATAAATATATATATTTGTTTATTTTTTACAGTAAAATTTCCAGAACAGTATTTGTAATAATACTCAATTTCTTTAAACACTGACCTGAGCAATAAAAAACTTTCCCACAGAAGTGGTAAATTTTATCAAGAAATAGGAGTCTAAACAAAGTACATTTTCATCTTTTATAGCTAGTACTGTATTTTATAACTCTCTATTAATGTAATAACAAATAGTGTTCAACATTCATCTTTTTATGTATTTGTCAAATTTTTCTTTACGAATCACTTACATTTAACATTGTTCTCTGTGTTGTATTGTTCTTTAGCATAGTTCTATCAATTTTTTTCATGAATTTAGTACTAAATTAAAATCTTCTGCATGCAAATGTTTTCATCTACTCAAAGGTATCTGGTAGAGTCACTAATACTTACATAATATTATTCTTTTCTTGGTGAATTGATAATTAAAAATAATTTAACATAGGTTTGTGTTTCCTTGTGTAAAATTTAGTTTTCTTCAATGCTTTGTAAAATTCGGAAAGCATTTATGATTTTAAAAAATAGCAATAGTTACTCTATAATCATCTAATTGAATGTGATGAAAGCTTTCTTATCAACACACATTTTTTCCCTATTTGTATTTTATTTTCTTCATTGCTATACAGCTTTGCAATTTTTTTATGTTTTTCTTGTTTTGCCATAATGCAGTATTATAAACGTAACTCATTTTTTGATAAGCATTTTACTAAATGACTATGTAAAATACAAATAAATAAAAAATACATCTAATACAGTTGTTAAAGTAGAATCCAAAGATGCATTTATAACACCATACTCTGGTAAATTCCTTGTCAGTTCTTTCTTTTGCTTTTCAAAGTTGTAACAAAACCTTTTCATGATTTTAACACTTAATTAATTACTCCTGAAGCTCTAACTTTTTATAATAATTTTGTTATGTTTTTGTAATATAAAACTACTGAACTCAATAACTGACACGAGTAAAGCTCATAAGAGAGCAGCATTATTACTAACCATGTAGCATGTGTTGAAAGCCAGTGATGTAAGTTTTCTAGACTAACTTAGCAACATTACAACCATTTATGTAGCATGTATTGAAAATTGGTAATATAAGTTGCTCAGACTAATTTGATATGTATATCGCATTTTGAACAATAAGAACCATGATAGAAATAATATGGGGTATCCAATGGGCAGAACTGTAAAAACCTGAGAGCTACTGATATAATGTTCATGTTCAGGACTGGTTCCTTTGATAATTGTCATGCTATAAAACATCTGTTTTAGTATATTGTAATTGATTAAATTTATAATTCTTTGCAGTTAATGTTTTAATAAATTGATAAATAAACATATATCTTGAAATGAAATGTCTAAAGCTGACATGTCCATTAGAAAGTTGTAGCTTTGTAAGACATGTTGAAATATTACATTCAACTAATTATAAGAGATATAATGAATTCTTTTTAATAAGTCAAACATCTGGTTTTGGTTTTATGTACAACTCTTTCATCAGTCCTATTCTATGCCATGACCAATTTGAAATTCACTCTAGTTGTCTTCATTCTAAACCCCTAGATACCCAATTTAAAAACCAGAATGTTTTTAGGACCAGACATAAAAACATTTCTCAAGGAAAGTACTATAATTTAGGAGTTTTTTGATATTTTTGTTTTGGGTGTTTATGATTTTATTTTATAGTTTCTGTCTTGTTTTGTGTGTTATATTTATTTTTAAGTTTTAAATACAAATTTATGTGAACTTGTCAAAAAACTCAAATATAGTTTTTAAAAATTGTTTGGTATTTCTTTGTCTTCTGATAGTTAAATATCTTAAAGATAACCTTACAAAGTACTTGTGCTTTTGGATGTGAATATATTTCCCTAAATATATATAATTCTTGTTACTGTCAAACCCTAAATAACTATGTCAAGTCAAAACATTTGATTAATAAAATATATTGTATCAACATTCAGAAGATTTTTGGGCCAAAAACCTATAAATTAAAAACTTTATATTATTGCAAGTTTCTCTACTATCATATCATTTCATTTATGACAATAATATCAAAATAAATTTAAGTTGACTGAAAGTGTTTTACCCATATGTTACTGGCTTCTTTTATGTACTACTCTTTATCAGTAAAAGGCTCAGGCTGGTTGATAAAGGTCAGGATTGTTTATCTAGATTTAAGATTTTAGATGCATTATAAGTGTGACAGTTAGTCCCTTAGTATGGATATTAGAGTGTTGTTGACTGCTGTCTTTCATCTGGGCAGCAGCTCAAAATTTATGGGTGAAAGTAGATAACCTTAGTATGTTTAACATAAGTACAAATACAACTCTCAGTATTATTCACATATATGTGCATCATATTGAATAACTTTAATTTTTTGCCCATTACAACACTTCCATTTTCTTCACATTCTTAAACTAGATACCTTTAGATATTTGAAGAATTCTCAGAACTAGACTTCACATGTTTAGATGCTGTTTAAAATGTTCTCTTTTCTTAATACTGATTTCCATCATACACACACTGAATTTTGTGTATAGTTTGGTTTTAAGATAATTCTATTCATCAAAAGATAACTATCTTTATCCATAAATAGAATGATAGTTTAGAAACAGCATAAGCCATTTTATTTTCTTTTAACAGAAGTGTACACACCATTTAAAAAGAGTTTTGAAGTATCAAATAATGAATGAAAAACTATTTTTAGTAACCTATTTTTCACACTTTTTTATTTCTTAATGAAAAGTAGTTGCTGGCAATATGATAAGCTCTATAAAATAAGATATCTGTTATATTTACCATATATCTGAGAGATATAAAACTGCCATTGTTACTGTAATGTCCTGTATACATTAGTTTATGCTACATTCCTTTTACTTAATTATTACCAAAGTTGTCAATATTAGAACCATTATAGAAACTAATCCGAAAATATGGTGAAATTGGTTGTTTTCTGTGTAAAACACATGGTAAACCTTGAAAGCTATTACTGGTATTAATTACAGTAGTGTAAATATTTGGTTTTGGTATGGCATGGTCTGATGATTAGGGTGCTAGAATCATAATCTAAGAGTTGCAGGTTGGAATCTCTGTTACTAAACATGCTCATACTATAAGGTTGCTATTTGGACCAGCACCTACATATAAAAGTTCTTGGCTACCAAAAAAGAAGGACCATCCAACCCCAAACTAGTCATAAAGGAAGGAAGAAAACTTTAGATATTTTGATCAACTTGTATGGGTGTATAACTTGTGTTGTAAGGGACCTTGTAAAATGAACAAAATCATTGTTTCATGAGCAATTCCATGTATAAATAAATAGTTTAGTGTAATTTTAAAGTTTAAATATGCATTGTATTTGAAGTTACTTTATTGAATTATAATATTAATAAAAAAAACTGTTCCACATTGATTGGGTTGTTCTATGTGCTGATATTACTGCATTAATTCAAATAAATTTCTCTGGTTAAACAGATCAAATTGGCAGGAGGATGCTCCTTGATTTGTGCTCTCTTGTGCGTGGTCATCACTGTGACTACAACAGTTATCCACATGAACAGGCTACAAACTCTTCATAAATGTGTTTACACTCCAAAAGCTAAAACTTGCACTTGTGTGTCAGCTATAGCAGATCCAGGCACATCATCAGGTGAGTTTCATTCAATAACATTTGTTGAGTAAAAGTTAACCACATAGTACAATTACTTTAATTTTATATACATATTAAGCACAGAGTTTCTGATGTTATTTTTAAGTAGCAATTTGGTAACAAAGTTCACTACTTGCAGAAATATTTTTTTCTGATAATAACATTTTTCTTCATATTACAAGAAACTTGTATGCCTAATTTCAAATCATTAAACTAGCTAGATAAGTTTTAAACACCAAAGTAGAAAATTTATTAAATAAACTACCTTCAAGCATTGGGCTGTTAGTTGCAGTGTTAATAATTACATTTTAGGAGCCTGAACTATAAGTTAACAATTGCATTAAAATGTAGCATTTTGTAAATCTTGAAAATACTATAATATGAATCTCTATCATAGATCTGTGAGTGGAACTCATTAAAAACAAGATCAACTCAAGAAAATTATGTATTTTTAGTTTATACCATAGATGCTAATGGATAAATGATCTAAAACAGGCAACATAATGATATATTCCCACCAAGACTCCACTTTTAGTAACATTAACTTATCCACTTTACTGACAGGCTGCAACAGCTGCATCACAATTACCACAGGTAGCAGTATTTGTCTCTTCTCATGAATAAAAAGGCAAACATAATTTAGTACAAATCCAATTGTTAAAGGTATATAGTGCTTAAGTTGGATGGTATGGTTGTTACTAAGGAAAGAAATAATGTACTGAGAAAATATATGAAAACACCCTCTCCCCACCTTTTTGGTCTGAATGTAAACACACTTGACTTCGGTGTCTTTGAAAGTATAGCACAAGTATGTTTCACATCAAATAGATTATCAATACCTCCCCAACACCTTTTAAAAACCACTTTTCATACTGGACTAATGTTGAACAAAACTATCTCACTGTTTAACAAGTTAATCTGTAACTTGCAAATATTTAGTCCTTCATAATTAGCAAAAAAAGGTAGTTTATCTTATCAAAAGCAAATTGAGAAATATTGCACATGAAATATAGCAGGGTTCAACTAAAGAAATATTTATGTATTACTAATGTTATGCTTTAGTTTTTTTTAAAGAAATAATTCTACCACTAAATACGTAAACTGAAAGTTTCCCTCACTAGATTGCCTACAAAAAATATAGTTGTAGGATCAAAAACACTATCAGTCTATCTTGTTAATTCCTTAAAGATTTTGCACTTTTAATTTGGTATAGGGCTTTTTGGCAAGAGTAAATTACTTTTAACAATTAACTAATACTGATCCAAACTTATTAATTAAAACAGATATTTATTTGAAAGGAAGTATGTCCCTTTACAAAGAATTAATTAATAGTGAAATAGCCTATCCAAGTATTGAAGTTATAAATATTTTCATATATAACATTGCAGAGTCTCATCGCTTTGTGTTTAACAATACTCCTAACTGTGATGTTGTCCATGGAAGTCTGTCAACAAGTCTACGTGTTTTGTTTGGCCTCTCTGTCGTTGGAATTCTCATCTGTATTTTCTCTGCCATGTTAGTTTATCAACTCTTAAGCCATGAGAAGAAAAAATTATATTGGGAACAGGTAAGTACCTTGTTCTAGCTGTGTTACAGTTTACACATTGGAAAAAATGTAATATTCATAAAAGGATGAAGTATCTTGAAAGTATGTTTAGTATATAGTATTATTTATTTAAGTTCATCAAAATCTTTAATCTAGTAACATATAAGGATAAAATCATTTGTAGTTCCTACAATGTTTTATTATATATGTAAATTACCTGAACTCATTTGGTCAACAACGTAATTCTTTAAGCTTAGTTTCCATAAAAAAAAAGAAGGCTTATCACTGAAACATAGTTATTCTATCCTTGTTAAGTAGAACTCACTCTGTTAGTATCATGTGGCCTAAAGCTCTGAATGCCCTAGATGCGTTGTAGTGCTTGCATCATACTGAATCATTTTTCTTCATTTTTCCACCTTCCATGTATTACAATCCAACATTTCAGGGGAATATTTAAGTTCTTCCTACCTGCCCATATCTTAATTTATTTTTTGACAGTCACTTGTTGAAATTGTTGTTGTTTTTCTGTTTACCATGAATTTACATTTTAATGTTAACAGTTTTACCAATATGGAAATTTCTTTTCTTTCATTTGAAACCTTATTTCCAAATTTGATTGTGTACAGAAAGGAATCCTGTAGCTGCATTCTTGTCCCTGATTGTTTAATGTATTTGAGCCATACACTGTTTTTACCTCTCTGTAGGATTTTCTGTTCAGGCTAACAGTAATGTTGCAAAACATTATTAGCCACCGCTTGATGCTTCGTGCTTAGTTTTTCACTTGCATATTCTTTTTTAATTCACATTTTTGGGGCATTTTGATTTCAATATATTTGTATGCCTTGATGCTGCCAACTGGAGAGAGAGATCTTGTTTTGGATTCTTTAGCTTCTCCATTAATAGGGCTTTTAGCAGCTTGTTCATATCATCTGTTCTATGACAGTTATCTCCTTGTACTTGCTTTGGGCAGGAGACATTCAGATCTTTGTGCTATGAATTCATCTTGCACTGTGTTTTCCAGACAGTATTTTTATTGTAATAGAGCATTATTGCCTAAAACTTGGTGTACATGGAAAGGTAGCCATTTTTTTTCCTTTTATTTTGCCATTTTTACAGATCCTGATTTTCAATCTCATTTTCTTTGGTCTGTCGGAGTTATCCTGTATGTACAAGAATTTTTTGAGGCCCAAGACATATCTTATTAGCTATGGCATAGTGATTCAAACAGTGGCTCTGAGTTTTCTGTTGTAGATTTGAAATCCAATTACAGTTTCAGACTGAGGAGGTCAAACCCTTTTAATTGATATATTTGACTACACACAAGGTCTTGTAGATTAAATTACTCTAACCTAACTAAAATAATTTCAATGTGAGGGTAATCTACTAAATATTCTGATGAATAATAACATCAAATCAGGTATATATATGCCCCATACTTAGTGTTGTTGCACAAAATATATAGCTAATAAAAAGGAAAAAAAAAGGTCTCGTAGATTAACTTACTCTGATCCTGCCTAAAAGAATTTCAAGTGTTGTGGCTATTGAAAATTTCCTCTTGCTTTTATCTTTTGATGAGTTGTGTTTTAACCATAACTCCTGCTTCTTTAAGAGATTAACTTTCAAAGTTAATTCAGGATTTAACCAGTTTCCTCTGATAGGTATTTGAGGTTTCTTCCCATCAGATTTGACATTTGGCAATGTATTTGGTTTCTTAGTAGAGATAAACTTTAAAGAATATCTTGCAGTCTAGTTTGTGGATACTCCCAATACATTTTTATTATTTTATTTACATCATACTGTTGTCTCTTAAGCTTTGGAATGTTACTTATCCTTGATTATTGTATTCCAGTTCCAGTAGAATCCTTAACAGATAAAATTACTTAAACATGAAAAAAATGCATATAATAAACTACTACAGTCTGACCTTGATAACTAGATTTTCCATGTATAGCTGGAATCATCTTACTCAGGACTTAAGTATGTTTGTAAGAACCTCTACATTTGTTTCTGATACATATCATTATCTGTATTGGTATTCCATTAGAGAGGTATGCCCTCTGGATGTGGATGATGCCACAGGAGGTGCCTGTCTTTCCACCTTTTCATGCATGCAGCATTATAGGATTATAACAGAACTGATGGGAATTTCTGGTGTGGACTTTCTTGTTAATGCCACCCTTGAACAAGTATGGTAGCTTAAATATACTAATTTCACCCAGCTTCAGTAGTACAGCTACTAGTTTCTTCAATGATGTAGGTAACCTTTTGGGAAGAATACTTCTTCTGAATGTCCTTAGAAAACAGCAGATTATATTATGCATACCAGGCAACTAGTGTGGTTGCTGTAAGTTGTTTGCCTACTGCTTAGTAGTATCTATACCCATCACTCACTTATATTTAATTTAGTAATATATTCTAAAAATCTTCTATCTCTGTGGCTAGTATCACTGTGTTCTTCATCATGCTTCTAAATAATAGTTTTCTCTCTTTTCTTTGCTTTTTATTAGAGTATCATTTTGTTATGATTCATATGAGAATTGCATAAAATCATATTTTCTCATATTAGAATTATAGACAGGTTCTCTGGAATGCTATTTTAGCAATTATCCATAATACTAATGCTCAGTTTTTATCTGTCTTGAAAATCTTCATGCACTTTATTATCTTAATGTGCACCTACTGTATTTCATTTGATGTAAACAAAAGGCAAACATAAATGTACTGTTGTAAATATTTGTACAGCAATGTATTAAAACTTTTCAAAGTTTTTAAAAAGGTCTAAAGTTAAGTAGCAGAATAACATTATAAGTTTACTGTACATAATACTATCAGTAAATAAAGTTTAGTTGTAACTAAACTGAAGGAACAACATATACAAGTTACATTATTAATTTTCCTCCCAGTTAAATATAAGCCACACTTAATAAAGGCTTAACTACAGGGTGGTCGCTAGAAAAGCGGAAAATATGTCAAACAGCTATTTATTTTTACAAAGTTGTTTAAAGACATATGTTATATTACACTCATAAATGCTCAAAATGCATTTTATGGTATTAAAATCATGCATTTTATTCATGATGTAAAGAAATCAAAATAGAAATGAGTAAGCACGCATTTTAATCATGATCTCATCTGACCCTCAAATTTTCCGCTTTTCTAGCGACCACCCTGTAATATTAGGCATAAGAAAAGTGGGCTTACAGATTTTGATGTCTGTATTTAGAATTCTTTTTGTATTATTCTAGAAGTCCTATACATGAAGAAGTACTATTGTAGTAAAGGTACTAGTTTAATCACAAATATTTAATGTGTTTCTGCTAGTATTGAACATAATGCTATCTTGTAAACATTCTGGATTTACATTTAACCATTTTACATGTGCCATTTTTACAACTATTATAAATTTTATATTGGAAATTCACTTGTTACAAGTTACAAGCTTGATTTGATTATAACATTTTACCTTTAACCATTTTGAACTTGATGACAATCCCTAATATCCCTTGAGTGTTTTTCTTCTCCATGTGGAGATACTCAACCAAACTGCATTATATTTCAAACAAATTTCCTAAATAGCATCTATTTTTGCTTCTAAAAATTCATATACTCTTCAAAAACAGAATTGCAAAAGGGATATTTTTATTTTAAAGAGAAATATATGTAATAACGTTACAAGCTCAGAGTATGTGACGTTACACATGTTAAGGCACTGATTGTAAGACCAAATTGACAATAAAAAATGTGCACATTGAAAATGGAGGAAAACATTGGATTTTTCACCAAAACGCATTCGTGTCCAATAAATTTGTTTGAGAGATCTGCATGTTCTGCAAGTGCAACATGTGCAAAATCCATATAAAAGTGATCGGTTCTCGGTTTCCTTAGCTCAGTGTTAAGCCACTGACACACAATACAGTTACGCCAAGACTGATTGAAGCACAATGCAACAATGCCATTGGTTGCTTGGAAGCAGGCAAATCTCGATCAGATGTTACCAGAGCTGTGAATGTCCACCCAAGCATCATCACAAGGCCATGGAATCGTCACCAACAACATGGATCAACTCATGACCGTTCACGATCTGGCAGACCTCGTGTGACCACACACGCACAAGATCGCTACATCTGGTTATATCACCTTCGAAATAGGACCACCACTGTGACGTCTATTGCCTCAACCATACCAGAGCTGCATAGAATTTCTGATCAGACTGTACGCAATCGTCGACGAGATTCTTAGGCCCCATGTGCAACCCATCAAGGTGAACGTCAACAGTGTTCTTCAACATGACAACACCCGTCCTCACACAGCCCAACTCACCACTGTCTTCTTGAGACACCTTAACATCATTGTTTTTTCCTGGTCCTCCAGATCACCGGATTTAAACCCCATCGAACATCTTTGGGACGAATTGGACTGACGTTTGTGACGGCAACAACCTCAACTGCAGACTCTACCTCAGCTTGCAGCAGCTTTGCAGGCTGAGTAGACATCCATTTCATAGGATGTGATACGTCATCTCATTGCTTCCGTGGGCAGGAGATACCAAGCAGTTATTGATGCTCACTGGGGGGCATACTTGTTATTGATGTTGAGTGACATTAAACTTCAACTAGTGAGTGTGGACTTCGCCTTTGCAGACTTTGGATGTTCAGCAGTGAATGTGCAAAATTTCACACATGTCATACAGAACTACCCGGAATAAACTTGTTAACAATGTGTCTCAAATTTTGCCTTTTGCATTTCTTTTTTTGAAGAGTATATAATTCGATTCAGATTTCCTCTAATATTTGAGACTTGTAACTTTTATTCAAAGACACTGTTTTGAAACAACAACAACATTAAAATACTTTCCTTCATCTTACAACTTGAATGTTTCTTTTTATTGTTGATCAAAAATTTCTACTTTATGTATCTAGTTAGTTTCAATTTGATTAAAGTACTTAACCTATTTAATCTGAAGTTTATTTTACCAGTTGCATAAATTACTGTTTGTGGCTGTACGTAGTAAAAAACAGTAAAAATTTTTAGATTTATTTTGACTAATTACATTACCTTTCAAAATGAAGTCGCTATTACCTTTTCAAGGCTAGGTATAATGATTTTTGCCAACAATATTCTTGGTAGAGATCAGTTTATATCCAGTAATTACAGTTTATTTTCAATAAGTAAGAATTTGAGTCTTTGGAATATTTTGTCTATGTATACCATGTGCTCTCTAAGCTTAGTTAAATTTACCTAATCTCTTGTCACAGAAGTAAACTGCTGTAACTTCCAAACAGGTATACTTTAGCACAAAAATATTTTCAGGAATGAAACAAACATCCAAAAGTTCTCGTCTCTGAATTTCCCTTTGAAACTTCTAAACATCTTTAGGTCCTAAATTCTCTAGGAACTCTGTATAACTTACTTTCCCATAAAACCATAAATTATTGCTCACATCACTTCATATCTACTTTCTGTTGGCCTAAATAATTTATAATCTGCTATATTCAGTAACATTTTAACTTTCACAATAACTGTTGTAAAAGTTAAATTTCATTCACAGTTGTTTTAACCACATTTTATGACATAAAAGGGACAAAAGTTTCTTAGGTATATAAAGCTATACTTTGGGATGAAGAGTAAAAAACTTTGAAATATATATAAATGTATTGTTCACAAACTCCTTTGAATTGTGCAGAAATGAAAGTTTGAATGTTCTCTGTGTGAAATACACTAAATAAATGTTAAAAATTATCAAATTTTAATTCTGAAATACTTAATTGAAATGGACTTTGCAAAATATTAAATGTGGCTTGTATTAACCCTATGAACTACAAAGCATCTCTTTCAAAGAAAGTGTTCATTCTGCATATCAAATTTTTAAAAATTAAAAATAATTCTGTTTCAATAATTTTTTAATTAAGTGTTTCAGTACATGTTTTATGTAACACACAGAAACTTTCTAGGTGGATTTTAACAACTGAAAATATAATAAGGTAAAAAAACTGTTACCATTTTTTGCTCAAATGGACACTTGTTTTTCAGACCAAAGTATTCATGAAAGGTGAGAGATATTGTGGTGCCACAAAATATTAAAGAATTTGATTCTTGTTAGTGGAGGGGTTAATATTGACAGTGTAACAACATACGTCTTTTATAAGTAATTATAGTTTGGAATATTGTTTTTGTTTTTAATAGTCAATTTTTACATAGATTTCCCTTGTGTGTTTTGTTACTTTATTTATTATATGCTGAGATACCCATCCTTTGTCCATGTTATGAACATAAATAATATGGGGGTGGATGCTAAGATAAACAACACAACCCATGGTAGTGATTGTAGGAATGCTTTTTGTTACCAGCTGTAAACATTTAATATCGTTTCACACTGTTTAACATAGTTAATCGACAGTTATTGACAGCAGACATGTCTTATGAACAAAAGTTCAAAGGTCACAAGTGAAAGTAGGAAGTAGGTATAACTTAAAACAGCTCTTCACATCAGCCTTATGTGGCTGTTAAGAGTAGAAATTTCATCTGAATTGATGTATTATTGCAATAGTGACAGCATTTCCATTTTTTCATTGCGTTCTTCCATAGTGAGTGCTAGCGCACTCACTGAAATGTATAAGATACTTGTGTGCCATACTTCCCACTGTTTATATGTTTTATAAAATTTAATGAAAGTTTCTTTTGTATATATAAGTATGTGATGCTATGAGTAGTGTTAACATTGATTTACGACAATGATATTAAATACTAAATAATAACAATAATGGGACTGGAGAGACTGCAAGCTCACCATTAATAAACCGTTTATTCCAAACTGTCATCCCATAAAGTTTGGTTGATATTGGCCCAGCAACTTGGGAGTAGTTTAAATAATGGGTAGATGTACAGATTTTTTAGCATTATGTATATATAGTCTTTATATTTATTTAAAAATTACTCAGGGATATTACATTTTAAATAATGTATATATATGTATTTAACTACTGGTATAACATACCTGATCATTCATTAGTTCAAAATATCTATTTAAAATAAAGCATAAAGACAAAGCTGTTGCAGTTGTAATTGTTTATAGAATTTATTTGTATTTATACATGGCGTTTTGCAATCTGTGTATAAATTACCTTCTAAATATGTAATTTTTGAAAGTATTCTGCTTTTAACTAACCTGGTATAGCAAGTAGTGTCTGATATTCTATTACAAAATGTTTTATTTTTATACATAAAAACTTGAATATGTAAAGGATTGATAGTTTATGTTCAAAGTATTTAACAAAATACTTGTGATAAGTTGCTAGAGATCTTTCTTGTTTTGTAACTTTTTATTTGTTTAGAAATGTTGAAACCTAGAACATAGCAGGTAGCTTGGAGAACAAATGTTTTAAACATTGATTTGTATGTATTTATTTTTACATTATGCTACTGCAGTTAACTCCCATACTTCTGAGACTTAGTTTTCTTTTCTCTAAAACACTTTTCAAAAACAAATGTCAGGTTTAAATCAAATGCTTTGTATTTTTTACTCTGTATTTAAAATTGACACTGCATTGTATTCTTTTTGTTTTACTTGTTTTTGTTATGCATATCCATTCAAGGGAGGTTGGCCTGGTTTATATTATAAATTTTAAAAGATGGTGGTACTATTATAGAAACATATTATATTATTGTATTATGAGAGAATCATTTTATGTTATATTATACAAAAAAAGTAGAGAATATAATGTAAAATTATAATTTTCATTTATTTCAGCTGGAATTAAGAAGAAGGTTCATTTATGCTCGCCACACAAATCATCCAGTATGTAGTTGTTATGAGGACATGTACCCATGGCCTTTATGGGAAATGTTGGATTATCGTTTCCTTAGTGCTCATCATTTTAATTCTGGACCTCTCACAGAGGAAGAATCTCCATCACAAGCAACACGTATACTGGAAAACAATGGTCAAGGACAAAGCAGTAGTCAACGAAACTCAAGCTGGAGCTGGCTTCCTTGGCCATGGCATGGTGCTGCTGAAAGAATGCTCCATACCCGTGGCTCTGTCAGCAATATGAGAAACAGTTTCATGAGGCGACTAATCTCAAGAGAAATATGGAGAGAAGATACAACATCCCCTTCCACATCTACCCCACACGAGTCCCCTTTGCGACCAGATTCACCCCAAACTTCTCCTTGGAGAACCAACACTGGTCACATTTTTCATCCTAATGTGAGAACTGCAGCAGGTCAGCAACGTTTTGGTGCTCGCTCAAGACCAACTGGTTCGACAAGACCATTAGTAACACACAGAAGAACTCGCTCAAATGATGGAGTATTTCATCATTTACAGATGAACTCATCAGCTCGCTATAGCCCCTCCTTTGTCCCAGCTGAAAGTTATGAAATTCCTAGACACATGTGGGGACCACCACCTCCTTATTCTCACCCACCTTCAACAGAAAATGTTTCAGGGTTACAAACTGGTTTAGGGAACACTGGACAGCGTTGTTTCCTACCTGGTCGAGAAACTATCAATCTAAACTCCACAGTGGTAACTGTGGAATCTCAAGTTCATGAACCTGAAACAAATGGTGCTGCATCCAGTTCTTCCAAAATGAGCACACCACTGTCAGAGAGAAGATTAATGTGTCACTTTTCATCATCTGATGGCATCACACTGACAATAAGTAATAACTTGTTGAATATCTGTAACCAGAGTGATGATTGTGAACTAGATGAAGATAAACGAGATAATTCATGTATTGTTGAAATGGAAGTACCATTTATTGTTCAAAAAGAAGACATAATGTTTAATACTCTACCAACTAGAAGCTCAAAGAAAAAAGACTTAAATCCATTCAAATCTCTGTCTAATATTCCTTTGTGTTTATCAAAGAAACTTAATGAAATGAACTTAGAAAAGCATTGTTCTGGTAATCTTGCATTTATTGAATCATGCCATAAGGTTGAAGATGTTTTACATTGTTCTGTGGAGGACCTCTCTATGTTTCAGGAAATTGAAAATACAATCTGTGATAAACTGACGTATAAAACATTCTCAGAAAGATGCTTGTATGATGAAGACAGTCAACATATTTCAACAGACTCTTCCCCAACCTCTTTAAGCTTCCAAGCAACATTTGTAGAACTACCTTCAGATTTTAAGTCTAGTGTAATGATAGCCACTAGTCCTTCTACTCCAGTAACTGAAAACGTAACCCTTACTGATAAAATGTATGCCCAATCAATGCCAAACCTTAGTATATCAAACTCTCCCACAGCTGCAGACATATTTTTTCAAGTACCTTCAAGTGGAAACACTTCAACTTCGCAAGATTTTGCAGATTTTGATTTAGATGAAGAAAGTACTCCTTTAGATTTTGACAGCCCTTCATCTGATGCAACATCTGCACCTTCTCTTCCAGAAGATGAGCAACATTTTTATGGAAGTAACCACCTGTTGTATAACCATCCAGAAATTCCTAAAAATGAGCACAATTTTGACTGTGATGAAAGTCAATTACCCACAAAAACGAGATGTAACTTACCCTGTCCTCCTACATTTACAACATCTGGTCGAACCTTAACAGCAGATAAGAGTCAAACGTCCATGAAGGAAATTACTGAACAACTAGGCTGTCTTTCTTGCCCAGAATCTGAAGTTGTCAGTGAGAACAGAGGATTCTTAAATCATGGCTTAGTTGAACCAAAGTACTTATCCACAGCTTTTAGATCTTCTCAAACATTTCCTAGTTCCAGTGAAGGTGGATGTTATGCCAGTGACAACATCCCAGCCTTGTTTACAGTCTCTCCAAGAGATAGAACAGAGAGTTTTGTTGTAACAATCAAAAGTGTGAATGTTTAATTTATCATTTCACTTTTTGAGAATCTGTGTCGTTCAATGATTACAAGAACAATAGTAATTTCTTATAAGAACTACTTTTTACAGTACATACCAGTGATTAAATCAGATCATTATAAATAACATATTGTTGTGAGTAAATGTGCCAAGAGTATCTAAAAAAAGAGAGAGACTATGAGTTGAATTACCAAACGAACATTCATGAATGCCTACCACATTTGAGGATCTAAGTTGTAACATACATTTAATAGTGCATTTAACAGGATAATGAACTTGATACCAGATTTCAAGTTGAGCAGCCATGTTCAGTGCTTTCAATATTTTTGGATACTAGCCAACTTTATGTATACATATATTTTCTGATGTTTAAGTAAATAGCATGTAGTGATAATACAAGAGTCCAATATTTAAACTCTTAAACAACAGAAAGAGAAAGATAAAAGCAGGATTAAGATGTAGTTAGATTTTGATAGTTTAAACAAATGTACGTTTCTACTTACGTTTTTGAGGAATTCAAAGTTTCTAACGACCAAGCAAACATGTTTACAGTGCAACCTAATTAATTTTAGTCCCATGAAGTTTGAATACAAATTCTCAGCTCAAACAACCAATAACAAATCTGAATACTTATGTCAAGTAATGATAATGATGATCTTGCCATAGCTGATTTAAAAAAATATTATATTTTGTTCTCTAATGCTCAGTTAGAAAGAAGAAATCACCATATTCTGGTAACAAAGTTTCACAGTGACGTTTGTGAATTTTTTGTATATTTTGAACCAAGATTTTGAACTTTCGGTATCTGTGTTGTTTCGTTGACTTTGGTTTCTGCAATATGCAAGTTTTAAGAATTAGAAATACATATTACTACTCTCTATATAAAACTACTCTACCAAATAGTTTAAATGTAATTACTGAGTTGGTTTACTAAATAACGAATATATTTAGTTCATATATCATACAGACTGGCACAAGTTTAAATACCATATTATATCCTCAAACAAGAAACCAGTTGTAGTTTTATGTGCAAGATTTCTTTGTTATATGGAACAGGTCGATTTCAAGTTTTGTAGTAGAAAACTGCCTGTTTTCATATATAAATTGTTAATTATTTTAATTTGTAAGTTTGTGGATTATTTGTTCTTGTTGAATAATTTTCATTTTGTTAGGTTTTATTTAAAATGTAATTGTAAAAAGCTAGATTAGGGGTGAATTTGTTACGATCTAAATCATTAATATTATTAATAGCTAAAAACACGTATTATTGGTAGTACAAACTTCTTTTCGTTGCAAAAAATAAATCATTTTTGATTTATTTCGTGGCTTAGAACTATTTCTATTTATGTTGCGATTTATCTACACGTTTTTACAGCAATAACAAGTGTAGATTTTTTCAATAATTATTTGAATTGTAAGGGTTCCTGCTTTATCGTTGTAGTGATGTTTTATTCCCACCCTTTCGATTTAAACCAGAATTTAAAAAATGAATTTTAATACATTTTACAGGGTTCATCAGCCCTATAATTTTTCATTTTGTTTTAAAAAAAGACTAAATGAATACTATATATATATAATATTGATTTAAAACTTCAATAACACCATATTTTCCGATATCTTATTGAAAATTTTTAAAATCACAAGTTAATTTGATAGTTTTAATACAATTTGTTGGACAAAAAAGCTTGAAAATATTGATGTATTTTTCTTTATATAAGAAGTAATATGCCCCCCAGTGGCTCAGCGGTATGTCTGCGGACTTCCACGCTAAAATCCGGGTTTCGATACCCGTGGTTGGCAGAGCACAGATAGCCCATTGTGTAGCTTTGTGCTTAATTCAAAACAACAACAACAAAAGAAGTAATATAACATAGATACTAAAGAACATTAGTTACCTAAACCATAATATTCTTTCAGATATTCTTACGTGTATTGTATTCTCAGACCAAAATAAAATACCTATTGTGATCAGATATAGTGTATGTCGATTTATCTCTGTCGATATATCGTGTATTATATTTAAGCAAAATCAAATAAGAGATGCTATGCGAGACTGTTGACAGTTTACAACTTTCATTAGCTCAGCAATAAAGTTTTGAGCTTATAGTTCCAAAAATAGGAGGCTCGATACATGCTGTGGGTGCAAAGAAGGTAATCCATTGTTCATATTTGCTCTCAAAAGGTTCAATCTAGGGCGTCATCTAGTGATGGTACTATATGTCAAAGCTTTTCTAGAGAAGGGGTGGGAAACTCATTTTTCATAGTGTCCACAACTGTGACTAATCTAGACAACATTGGCCACACTATTAAAAAAAGAAAAGAAAGATGTTTAATTAAAATAATTTCATTTCAACTAACCTTTAATGTGAAAATTGATGTGAAAAAGTTTCATGAAATTTGGCTTTATATCTATGCTCAATGAGCATCTTAGCTCAGCCTCGAAATTTGTCAGTAAACCGAGATCTATATCTAAACATGAAAAAATCTAGCGTAGAAAATGTTGACTCACACACCCATGTAGATCCAAACATGAATAATAATTTTGAAATTGCTATCTTTAAATTTGGAAGACTCGTCAGAATAGTGAGTCACGTCTCTCTGATCGGACATTATTGTTTTCCTTTTATGTGATCCACACGTTGCAGGGTAAGCATCTCGTCTTCAAATCCACACTTATCCAAAGACAAAAAATATGTAATTTTCTTACTGAAATTTCCTAAGTCAAATTGAAATGGATCATGCAAAAATTCAAATATCAATTTCAAATTTTTAATTTGGACAAACATGATTCAACTTTTTAAAATATATTTTTGATCTAATTTACATAGAGATCATTTTTAGCATCAGAGAAATCATAGTTCTTATTATTTTCAAGCAAACTATTCAACTTTGTAAAATGTGACAACTCATTCATTTGTAACTGCCCCCCAGTGGCTCAGCGGTATGTCTGTGGACTTACAGCGCTAAAAATTGGGTTTCGATACCCGTGGTGGGCAGAAAAAATAGTCCCCTGCTAATACAGCGGTATGTCTCTGGATTAACGACGCTAAAATCAGAGGTTCGATTCCCCTTGGTGGGCTGATCAGATAGCCCTATGTGGCTTTGCAATAAGAAAAACACACTTTTGTAATTGTTCTGCAAGGAGATTTAGCTTCAATTGAAATTCATGAATAAACTGTGATTGCTCGCTTATTTTTACCTAAAGGCAAGACATGGCTAGGTATGTTAAGGTTAGGGTCGTGGGTTCGAATCTCCTTTACACCAAACATACTCGTCCTTTCAGCCGTGGGGACATTATAATGTGACGGTCAATCCCACTATTCAATGATAAAAGAGTAGTCCAAAAGTGGGTGGTGATGACTTCCCTCTAGTTTTACATTGCTAAGTTAGGGACGGCTAGCGCAGATAGCTTTGCGCGAAATTAAAAAAAAACAAAAACATTTTTACCTCTTCCCTGAAATTTCGTATTTTAATTATTCAAGTGATCCATCATGTTGCACAAAAAAGTACAAATCACACTGCCATGACAAAGTTTCAATTTCAGGGAAATTTTCAATCTTACATTTTTCAACAAGATACACTTTTATTTGAGGAAGTAAATTGTTCCAAGACTATTCCTCTACTTAACCATTTTACATTTGCAAAATCAGTAAGATCATCAAAGGTACAGTCACTGCTTTTCTTCAGACTCAACAAACTGTCGATGGATGAGAGAGAGCTTCCACTTATAATATAATTCACAATTTTTACAACAATGTCTATCAAAATTTTCAATTCATCACTTTTAGACGTCTGAGCATATAAATTTTCCTGATGAAAAATGCAATGGAAAGATGGCAGAGTGGACTTCACATTATTTTCAATTAAATACTGATTCCTAATTTCACCCCAGTCATGGCAGGAGCACCGTCTGTTATGACAAAAACCAGACTTTTAAAATCTAGATTGAATTTTTTGACATTTCAAAATTTTTTTCAAAGATGTTTTCTCCACGTGTTCGATCTCGTCATCCACAAAAGCCAAACATTTCTTCCCTCACTTGAAGATCTGAAGTTACATATTGAATCCAAAATACTAAGTATGCAGTGTCACTAACATCTGCTGACTCATCTAGTGCTAAAGAAAGATACAAACGGTTTTTGGTTGTTCAAGCAACTGGCATTCTATGTCTTTCGCTACCTCAAGCTTTCTGTAGACAATTGTTCTTTGACTTAATTGCACATTATTTACCCTTTGAAGAATATCATCTTTTATTTTTGAATCATAGTTCTCCAAAAGTTTCAATGACCACAATCAATATTGTTTTACGAGTTCAGTATCAGAAAACGATTTCTTTTTCAGCTAGGATCCGAGCTACTTTATAGCTAGATAACGTAATCAGTTTTATCGATGATAAAAATATTTTTAGGCCTCCCTTTTGTTCATGAAATTGTGCTTTCAGACAGCTAATTTCATGCATACAATTTTTGTTATCAACTAGAAATTTTACATCAAATTCGTTATGAAAATTCTTAAAGTGTTGCTTAAAGTTACATACTTTATTATTCCTAAAAACGTTGTAACACAAAAGACCCACTGGTTTATTATTTGCTTTAATAACTTCAAATTCCAACTCCCAACTTTCATTAAATTCTCGTTTCACGTTTTTCCACTCTCGCGCCATTGTCGTTTCAACAGTAATGCCAGAATCAATTAAATTGTCTTTGTTTTCCAAATGTTCTCTATAATCTGAATTCTTTCGTTTTCAAATTATCCACTTATCTATATTATGAGATTAAAAACAAAATATATTTAATCACTTGAAAGTTGCATAATAAAATATGTTTGCAAGCGCATGCAAAACAACGCACACTCGATAACAAACATCAAAACCAAATTGACGTTACAAAATTGGCGAAGTTTGGCAGCAATGCAGCGCGCGACATTAGCGATGACGTGAGGCAGTGTAGGTGCTGATTTTCAGATTTACGATAAAAATGAATGATGGGAAAAGTTGATTCCTAAACTCGAGCTGGCCACAATTGTGCCTATCCACTGGCCACATGTGGCCAGTGTCCACAAAGTTACCCAACCATATTCTAGAGTATAAATAGTGTTAATCGTGTAAACTTGTTTAGTCGTGATATATTAGACCTGTAATTATATGCATAAGTCCCAAAACTTGCTTAACTAATTAAAAGTTGACAACCATGCTTAACAAACAATCTTATCGATATAATTTAATAGCAGCTTTTGTTACTAGTGTATTTTATGACTAATCTAAGTGCTGATCAACAACTATGACTTTACTCACTTTAAAGGACCATAGATAAGTCTAATCAATGAATTATCTGTGTTTTAGCCTCCGCAGCTATCGAAAATTGATTTTTAAGTTTATAAACCCTCGTGCATATCGCTGAGATCAGGGGGCATATTTAACATTAAGGTGGCCATTATTGTACATGTCATTAATGTTCGTTAAAATTGGACACGTTTCTTTATCAGTAATAGAATGAATAAGTAAAACATGCATATAAAAATGTTCATGCAATTTAAACTTCATAAAGGAATAACAAATATTAAAGCAAACAGGTAACGTACACAGTCCTCGTGACTGAAACACTGACAAGCCTTTGTCTTGAAACATTAAATATCCATTGTGATAAAGAGCTAATTTTAACAAAATATTTCAACAAATTCTATTAGAAATCGTCGAAATTGACCCTAAGATTTATTGTGACATAAAATTTTTCCTTAAACTGTATCAGAGTAATTTGTCTATAGTTTATAAATATAGTTTATATTTCATGCTTCAATGACGAGATAAATGTGCAAGCCCGAAATAAAGAAACGGTTTTGTTTATTAATCACAAACTCGTTTTCAGTGCTGTACAATAAATACCACTCATATACAAAACGGCCCGGCATGGCCAGGTGGTTAAGGCACTCGACTCGTAATCCGAGGATCGCGGGTTCGAATCCTCGTCACACCAAACATGCTCTCCCTTTCACCTGTGAAGGCGCTATAATGTGACCTGTAAATCCCACTATTTGTTGGTAAAAGAGTAGCCCAAGAGTTGGCGGTGGGTGGTGATTACTAGCTGCCTTCCCTCTCGTCTTTCCACTACTAAATTATGGACGGTTAACGCATATAGCTCTCGTGTAGCTTTACGCAAAATTCGTAAACATACAAACCTTCAGCTTTACTGTTTTATTATGCTTTTACGTTTTGGGGCGGAAGGCAGCTAGTCATCACCACCCACCGCCAACTCTTGGGCTACTCTTTTACCAACGAATAGTGGGATTGACTGTCACATTATACACCCCCACGGCTGGGAGGACGATCATGTTTGGCGCGACTCGGGCGCGAACCCGCGCCCCTCAGATCACAAAGCGCACGCTTTAACGCGCTAGGCCATCGTTGACAATCAGTATCATAACAGTTACATACAGAACATATTAAATGAATAAATTACCTTTGGGGGGGGGAAACAATCGCCATGTTGATATCTTAAGTATTATATCACAAACTTAACAATTATCTTTGTTAACCGGAAAAATATTCGGGTCACGTAATTATATTTAATTATAATACAAGACTAGTCATTTGTTTTCACTACAACTAACTAACATGCATATACACACGTATTTGTGTGTGTGTGTGTGTGTGTATATATATATATACGAGATAAATACGAGAAAATTCATATATCTTATTTCTCATTTAAAGATACATCATGTTTACAATCTACACAAGCTGTACAGTTACTGTACAATTATTGTATACTGTGTTCAACATAGAGTAAACGTTCAGAAGTTCAGTTTGTTTGTTTGTTTTGAAATTTCGCACAAAGCTACTCGAGGGCTATCTGTGCTAGCCGTCCCTAATTTAGCAGTGTAAGACTAGAGGGAAGGCAGCTAGTCATCACCACCCACCGCCAACTCTTGGGCTACTCTTTTACCAACGAATAGTGGGATTGACCGTAACACTATACACCTCCACAGCTGGGAGGGCGAGCATGTTTAGCGCGACGCGGGCGCGAACCCGCGACCCTCGGATTACGAGCGCACGCCTTAACGCACTCGGCCATGCCAGAAGTTCAGACTGTATCAGTCAGCTTAACAGAACTTTAAAACACACTAGGATACTTGCTATTCACGAAAACTTCTTAGATTGTAAATAAATAGCAATATTAGTTTTTAGGGTTAAATTATACACCATGAATATTAGTTTCTAACAAACCTCTATTTGATACAGTTTGTTTTGATTGTAAAGCTTATTTTGTAATCATAGATAGTAGGCTTATGTACGTGTGGCACTTTACAAGTCTTTACATAATTATGTATTAAATATAACACGTCAGTTTTAATTATCATTTAATGAATGGTTCGCGTGGACCAGCACGACGGTGGGACAGGTAGTTAAGTTTTCAACTGTTTTGTATAGTTTTTAGAATGAAGAAACTTGGGTAATTTGCCTCTTATTTTCATTTATAGTAATTAATCTAATTCAACAAGTATACACGGCAGGTATTATTACGTTGAGGTATATGTCTGTATTTTATAAACTTAGAAGCTTTCTTAACTGGTATATTAATATATTTTGAAGTGAATAATCTATTTTAAGTACTCTGTACATAGATAAAGAAAGTGTGCAACAATTATTATTTTTTAATAAAAGTTTTCTGTAAGCATTAAATACATTGTAAATGTTACGCATTTAAGTAGACTAGAACTTGGCATGGTCAAGCGTGTTAAGGTGTGCGACTCGTAATATGAGGATCACGGGTTCGCATCCCCGTCGCACCAAACATGCTCGCCCTTTCAGCCGTGGGGGCGTTATAATGTGACAGTCAATCCCACTATTCGTTGATAAAAGAGTAGCCCAAGAGTTGGCGGTGGATGATGATGACTAGCTGCCTTCCCTCTAGTCTTACACTGCTAAATTAGGGACGGCTAGCACAAATAGCCCTCGAATAGCTTCACGCGAAAATCAAAGACAAAACAAACAATTATTCAAAGTGCCTCCTAGTAGCACAAGTAGTATGTTTGTGGACTAAAACCGCTCAAAACGGGTTTAGATATCCGTGGTGAACAGAAAACGTAACTTTTTGTTTAAGTCTAGACAAATTATTCAAAGCAGATCGAGACTCTGATAGTTGTTTTGAATAGTATATGCAAAAACTTAAGGTGAGTAATAACATAATCATTTAAACGTTGTGTAAAGAGCTGTGTTTGCTGAGTGTTAAGTTTGAGTAAGACCAATTAAAATACGGTATACACTCGTATATCTCATTATTAAATATATCGTGTTAGATTATAAATACGCACTAAATGAATGTGACTTACAAAAGTGAATATTAAAGTTTGTTGTTTGTTTGTTTTTGTTGTTTTTGGAATTTCGCACAAAGATACTCGAGGGCTATATTTGCTAGCCGTCCCTAATTTTGCAGTGTAAGACTAGAGAGAAGACAGCTAGTCATCACCACCCACCGCCAACTCTTGGGCTACTCTTTTACCAACGAAAAGTGGGGTTGACCATCACATTATAACGCCCCCACGGCTGGGAGGGCGAGCATGTTTGGCGCGATTTGGGCGAGAACCCGCGACCCTCAGATTACGAAGCGCACACTTTAACGCGCTAGGCCATGTGTAGAGTTTATAGTTAATAGTATGTAATGATTATAGCAACTGACGCATTGTTGAAGAAATGTGTATAATTCATGTTATCGGAAATTACTCACTTGTTTGTAATTTAAGGTCCTCGGACCAAATAGACAGTTATTGGGAAATAGATTTTGGTCAACTTAGAACTGATTTTTTTTTTTCTGAAGGAAAAACAACATCTATGATCAATCAAATCTAAGAATTGTTTATGTTTGGTTTCCTGGTAGTGTCTCAGTGCTGAACAATTTAAAAATTCTGGTATTTTAAAATAAAAACAGTCAGTGTGTCGTTCATTTATTATATTTAATTGTAGAGCTATTATTGGTCACGGTGGCGGCGTCAGGATATTTTCGTTGGGGGGGGGGCTTCCTAAAATACGACCAATAGAAAGCACAGATGGTAAATTATAATAATGTAAATACCAAAGTACATTTCAGAAAGGTGTGCTATTTTGAACTGAGTTTTCAATGCAGTTTTCATTGGAAACTCATACTCTGATTGCCCCCCAGTGGCTCAGCGGTATGTCTGCGGACTTACACGCTAAAATCCAGGTTTCGATACCCGTGGTGGGCAGAGCACAGATAGCCCATTGTGTAGCTTTGTGCTTAATTGCAAACAGCAAACAACAACATACTCTGATTAATAGTTCATTATTACAAATTAGAAATAATCTGTTTATGAAAATGTGTATATATGTAAAAGAGGAAGCTCACCTAAATTCCATCCAAGGTAACACATAATAATAAAGAAAATCAAGCTTACCTTAGATTGAATATTTAATACACTATTAAGAGTAAAGCTACAAATCAAAAGAACTATTACAAGAAGACATAGCTTTCATAGCAGAAACAAATTGTCCCATGTGAAGTTACACTCTGAGGAAAAGTAAGGTCGCTATCAGGCTAACTATCTTTCATCATGTTGTGTTTATAGTCAATATTACTTCAAAACAATGCATCTGTTTTGGTGATTGGCAGCAAATATGTTTATGACAATATATATATAAAAACCTAACGATAACCGAAGAAGGTCGAAACGTTGTTCGCTCCTCTACGTAAAATATTTTCTCAACCCAAACGAGCCGTTTTTAAATATATATTTTTATACAAGTGGGTTTTCTCGACATCACTGTCCAAAACAGTATCAATATCAAGTTTTTTTGGCCTCCTGGAGTTTACTGATATGACAGAAAGGTTGCTGGTGCGGTTGTTACCACTGCTCTTGCGCAAGTATGTCTTGAGAAGCTTCAGACATGAGAAACTTCTCTCACAGGCAGCTGAAGTGACAGGTAGGGTTACAGTGATGCATACAAGTTTGTAAAGATCGATGAAGGCATCCTTGTATGACTTCAGCATGGTTGCAAGCTCCAATGGTATGGTTACTTCCTGCCCCTTGTCTTTTTTCCTGACATTTAACTGGTTCAACTAGTGGACCTCCACTGCGAAGTCATCCTCTGCCACACTATAGTTTGCTGCCATTCCTAAGAGTGCTCGCTTATACAAAAATGTGGAGTGCTTGAGGTTCAATGCAGTTGCAGGCATCAAAGGAGAATCTCCTATTCAGCCAGTTGAGCATCCTGTCTATGATGGCATAGAAGGTATGTCTCCTGACACCCAGAACATATTCGTGAAATACTGTTAGAAAAAGTGTTTATCTTTAACCATATAGCACAAGTACTTAATTAGAGGGTAGTGATAATGTAAAATTACAGGGCTAATTATGAAAAAAAACACAGCTTTGATAGGGCTGCTAATGGGAGTGAGCGTGTTGGGTGTGGCGTGCGGGTGGCATCTGGATCTCGTTCGGGCTGAGGCGATCGTTAGCCGTACACAGAGCGTACATCATGGTCAGCGGCTCGGTGATCATACGTTTAAAGTGTTTGAGATGAGAATCTCTCACTCGAACAAAGCAAACCCGAGGCCTGTATATTGAATGGTCAAAGTAGCACCAAAACAAAATGTCTAAATTGCAGCTGACCTTTACAGAAAGGCTGGTTTCTTTATGAGCTCACATTATTCTTACAGACCAAACTGTGATTATGATATTGTTCTTATTATCATAAATGTGACAAGCACCTGTTACAGTAATGTAACTACTACATTATATTAAATTAGGCTATTCTAAATAGCCCAATGACAATTTCAAAATTCATTTTAGAATTGTTTAGAAATATTATTTGGTCAGTTAACATGTAAGGTTATTATCTAATCATAAATATAACATTAATTGGATTGTAAGTCACAATTTTAAGTGTATGCCACAATCATTAATACAATTTTGGATGGCTGATACACAATGCAAAATGATCTCACAGAGGACACAACACCAGTTAAATGCTTCATAGTTTGGACCTATACACAATACACTTATACATGCGTGTTGTGTTTTACTTTTCAATGAAAGATAAACAAATTTAATGGGTAAATACATGTGAAACCTTTTGTTTATCAAGTAAAATCCCTGATGATGTGTTGTAACTTGAAATCAACGTGGTTGTCTAATCTTCCTCAAAGCTCAAGAAAGAATGGAATTACACAGGGAGCGGCAATACAGCACATGAGTTTCAGTGCACTCAGTACGTTGCTAGAGGACACATGACACATACTTCCGTGTTAATAAAGACGTTGAGTACTACAGATCTATGTCTCTTTGATGTTAATTGTTAAGCAACAACGACGAGTGTATTTTTCCATATTTTATGAATATGTGTAGGTAACAATATTGGGGGGCTGAGGGGGCTTGGCTCTTGGGAAGACTCAAGCCCACTCTGGCGCCGCCACTGATTATGTCATAATATGTATGATTTATGAAACTTTAAGTGTGCTTCAAAATAATGTCTGAAATAAGTTATGCAATATGTACTTTTACAAAATTTGTGTTTCTTTACAAGTGAACATTAACTGTATAGAAAATAGGTAAACAGTAAGTTATTCATTAATTGGATTTAGTTGTAGCAAATCATATTATGCATGATAATGGATTTAACATAATTAAATCTAGAAGTTGGTGACATTTAGAAGTACTGTCACAATGTATTTGTTAAAATAGTATGGACTGTTGTTAAAATAATAGCACCTAATTATATACATGTGTGAAAGTCAACCTTTTTAAGAAAATTGTATAATATAAAGTAATAAATGAAAATATTATGTCAAGGTATAAAGTAAAACTAGTAAAAGTTTCTGTTTCTTGTTTGGTGAACAAATGCATTCTGATTTGGTAAAATGAATAGTCATTGAAATAATGGTAATTAATTGGCGTTTTTATGTAATTACATCCTTAATAGACACGAATGTAGACTAGGGTGTAAAAATCGTCAACCACTCGATTAAGTAAAATATCATTCTTTCAGGAAAGGAAATATAAATAATAGTCTAACGATAAATATCTTTTTTCAGAACAAGTTAATTATAAATGATTTAATTGACTAATGAATTAGTGTTAAGCATTCTTTAGCCCTTGATTTAATTATAAATGATTAAATTAACTAATAAATTAGAGTTGAACTGTCATGGCCGCCTAGAAACATGTTCTTCACTATGTGGTACTAATAGATAATTATCTAAGATGGCAGCCTGATATGACAACCGAGCAACGCTTCCATAATAACGCACCACTAGTGTGAACTTATGGTATCATGACCATCTGTCATGGTAGCCTAGCAAAGCGCCCTTAACGACTCGCTTTCTATTGGCCATCCTCTTCCATTATATCTTCCTCTGGCGGCGTGTCACGCAAGTGAGGGCTAATTAACTACTAATGATACAGAAAGCTACATTTTATCCAGGCTTCTGTAACTGTTTGCTGTAAAGACTTGACGAAACACATCAAGTATTATTGTATATTAGACAGAAAATATATCATTGAACTTTGTAAAACAGACACTCAACACACATCAACATGTTTAATATTTATAAAATATACTATTAAAATGTATGATAAAAAGATTCAGTGAATAAATTGTTAATACGAAGGTTTAGTGCATAGCAAAGCGTTCATTATAATATAAACCTAATAATCATCGAACCTACACATTGCAAGTACTTTAAAATAAAAATATTACATTTCCATTATTCATCAGGATTTAAAAAATAAGACAAATTACGTCCTTGGGAACAGTGCAACCTGACTTTCAAGTATAGTGGTTAGGGCTCAGTATATACGGCTAGTTACTTTTGTGCTTGTTTTTGTTTACGCTTTTCACGGCCCCCCGCTAGTACAGCGGTAAGCCTACGGATTGACAACGCTAAGATTAGGGGTTCGATTCCCCTCGGTAGGCTCAGCAGATAACTCGTTGTGGCTTTGCTAAAAGAAAAACACACACACACGCTTTTCACGGGCATGAAATACTAGTAATGCTAGAACATCGTGCATTATTAACACAGACCATCTTAGAAAAAACATACTAAAACATAACAGTGGTATCGATTAGAGAATGTGTCCAGTGCCAGTGGAAATCATCAGATATCAGTAATCACAGCCACGGAAAAGATTGAATGAAATTTTTAAAAAGAACACAAGTTTCAGTAAATCGGATGAGGGTTTATACGCCTGCAGGTGGGTAAAAGAAAACAGTAACTGTTTATCAAACATGGCACACAGGGGTTTGTGATAGACTATGTACTTAAAACCAAATGAGAAGTGAATGGGGAGGGAAATGTTGGTTAACCTCCCCTGTCAGTGGAGGCTGTAGTTGATGTAAGAATTACACCCTAGTATTTTAAAACTAAAGTATTAGTATCAGGTGTAATGAATATTAGAAATGCAGGAGTCGTTGTTAACGTATTTTTTGTCGTCATATTTGTTCCTTCAATTCAAGTAAATCCAAATAACTGCTGTCGAACAAAAATGTGGAAGGAAGACTTGCTAAGAAAACGTAAAATTCCACTGTGATCAGTTGCCACAATACTGTTTATTACATAATTACCAATATTCTGGCCAATAAATTGCTGGTAATACACTTTTAATGACGGGACTCTAAATATCGAATTAGTTTCTTACCAAAACCCACAATCATGTGTCAAGTTAAACAACGAACACAGCCTGGCTGACTAATGAATGAACATTCACTGTAAAATTATTATCATTATAATATATGTAATTAACAGTTACTGCCAATTTTGATTACATTCCTTTAAGTTGCGCTTCGCTCCTTTTTCGATCGCACTTTTTTACACTTGTTTTTGATTAGATTGGATTCAAGAACTTTCATTTGCTTTAGAACCAATCCTTGACTGATTTGGCTTATGTTTATCTGTATTAGGTGACGTAGTCACTACGTCATTACGTCACTAATTTTATAGATATTTCGCCCAGCTGAATAGTCATAGTTTGTGGGAATTAGTTTTTAACAATTTAATTAAACAACTTTTACCAGCAGATATAATTCGTAAATTTAAATTAAATAGTTAACTCCCTTAACTAAGTAATTAGGAACTAATTAAAAATAAACTCTTTGTTGTGATTTTTTGTGTGAAAAATATTAACGTATTGGCCACCAGAGGCGCTGTTTAGCGAAGAATTTCAGAATGAAGCTATCATATTAAATCAGTATTGTCAAGTTCGTGGCGTAAAACCTTATTTAGATAAAGTGGATATACCTCATACTAAAAACTTTTAAATGTATCTCTGAAAAACATATCATGAAATAATAAATATTTTACCAAAAATGTTTAAAAAACACACGATAGAGAGAAGAACCTTTTTTTTTTTCTCTAGCTTCCCAGCAGCACAGCGGAATGTCTGTGGACTCGCACCGCTAGAAACTGGGTTTTGATGCAGAGCACATATGAGACACATTGTGTAGCTTTGTGAGTAATGACAAATAAATTAACTCTTTTGCTTTATCTGCAAAATGTTGTTGTAGTTGTTAACCTCAAGATGACCTAGGAAGGTCGAAACGTTGTTTTCTGCTTATCAGTAAAAGTTTTAATACCCATACCAGCCGTTCTGAGATACATTGTTATTGTAGTTACTTAACAATAAAATGTAAGTTCAGAATTTGAAAAAAATGTGTCAGTAATTTTCAGTTTTTAACTGATTTCAATATGTTTATTCTCAAGCACAAAAGTATATAATGGGCTCTCCGTTCTGCATCCAACGCAAGTATCAAAATCCGAGTGAGAACGTTGTACATCTTCAGTCTTACCGCTGACCCAGGGTGTGGGAAGTGAACTGCTTTCAGACAAAAACAAAACTTTCTTTTCTTTAGATCAATTGTATTATATTACAAGAAACAAATGTTCACTAATATTGCACATCAAGAGATTAATTCTAAATGGATTCCATAAAGTATTGGGCATTTTGTTTATCGTTTGGTGAATGAGTTTTGCGCAACCAGTTTGGTAAAACAGATTTATTATGGATTCAGTTCGCGTAGCTTGTTCAATGAATACTAGGTGCTCATTCAAAGCATCCTTGAGACGTCCAGAAAGTCAAAAACTAGTTCGAGCATACTGTTTGAAACCACTGTTACTCTCTTTCTCATTTTGTAACTGTACCACACGTCTTCCATCATAAAAACGTGTGGAGCCGATAAAAACAGATGGTTAGTGACTTACTAATTAGATCGATTGTCAGTTGCAATTTACTTATATTTAGTGAGAAAAATAGTTTGAGTATTCCTTGAAAAATATATTATTTTGTATAAAATATTTGCAAATCGAAATTGGTTTTGCAGTAATATAAATACATAAATAAAAGTAAAAACAAATAATGTCTTTAACATGTGAAAAAGAATCTACGAAAATATACATTTGTACAAATTAGTCAGTACTTCACACGACTCTCTTTAATAAATTGCCCGACATGGCCAGGTGATTATGGCTCTCGACTCGTAATCTGAGGGTTGCAGTTTTGAATCCCTGTCATATCAAATATATTTGCCCCTTCAGCTGTAGAGACGGTCAATTCTACTATTCGTTGGTGAAAGAGTAGCCCAATGAGTTGCTTCCATCTTGTCGTACACTGTTAAATGAGCAACAGCTAGCACAGGAAGCCCTCGTGTAACTTTGAGTAAAAGAACAAACAAGTTATAATAAGTTAATGGGGAATCAGATTCGTTTTTATACGTAAAGTAATTACATAGCACCATGCCTGTGGAATTTCTTATATGTAAACTATAATAATAATATATACAGCGATAATTTGGAAATCTGGCCTGCTTTTGCCAGTAAATAACAAACAGAACTGGAGCAGCAAAAGTCACCAGTTTGATTAATAATAAACAAGTTGCTATAGCAATTACTTTATGGTTCTTGAACTGTTCACTAAGTTTAATTCTCCATTTGATTTCTAGAATTTGATTGATAATTCATTGTATGTTTCTATAATAAAGCTGTCTTATCTGAAAAGAATTAATAGAAAAATAAACAAACACAGACAGTATCATAAACTGAGAACTTAAATCCTGTACTTATCGAAGCTTTGTTTATTTAATTCCAGTAAAACTGGCAAATGATTTATTATCAGGTGGAGATTAAAGGGTTAAACTTAAATATTATAAGTATAATATTATATTACTGCTACTTCTCACTCTATTTTGTAAATATTGTTTCATATACAAGATTAATTATAATTACAATATGATTTATAATTTATTAAATATTTCTGCTTGTTACAGTAAGCTTCATCATTCAAAACAGATTGTTTACTACTCTTAAACCATAAGTAACGACCATTAGTTTATAACAGCAGATTTCGATAACTGGTATCAGAAATTTTTTTAAAAATTTTATTTGATAAATAAAGTGCTAAAATAGTTATATAGCCTTAAAAAACACTTTCAGCATGTAGGTTGTCGAATATGTGTGTACGTATTTGTGAATACAATAGGCTTACGATACATTAGCAAACAGATTTATATTTTATTGCTGAAGATACAATATATTCTGAGTTATTGCTGTATCAGAAGTTAGAGTTATCGAAAATTCCTTTCATGTTTAGTACGCTGGTACAAAGAAACTCACTGCACTTATGTATTTATTAATGAAATAAGTACCAGAAATGGTTTTGAATTATTAATGTCCACGGCTTCTGAAAATGTTTTGCTTTGTATGAAAATGGTTTAACTTCCTTCTAGTGGTATTATAAGGAACTAATGTACCTTCTGTTAGTGGCTAAGATAATTAACATGACCCTGCTTATATGATGTTAAAGGTCACCTGAAACCAATTAGAATTGACGATGTTCGAACTTCAATAAGTATACTTGAAGAAAGTGACGGCTCTGATTGCACTTATTTTTAAAAATAATCTAGCTAAAGTTACACTAGTGCTGTGAATTTCGTTAAAATTAATCAAGACCCAATACATTGTGACAACATGGTTTTAAAAGCATCTCAACACAACTAAACACTACTCTAAATTTATAAAAGCATTTGAAATTGCAGTAACCACATTACATTACTGCATTATTACCCGAAAAAATTATATAGATTTGTAAGTGGCGAATGTGGTTTTGAAATACAGAGTACGTCTAAACCAAAAACTGCACTAAGAATAACAGTAGGATTTATTTGTAATTTTTCAGTTTTTTCGTGGGACTAATGAATTAATTTTACATCATTTATTATTGTTTGTTGAATATTGAGCTACTCGTGAGCCTTCTATGTGAGTGTTCTATAACTTCAACGGTTGAAAGGGACAGACTTATTCGAGTCCCCGACAGGAGAGTGCGAGACAAGTGCTCTAATAATCACTTTACATGATGTAAACTCTTCAAGAGGTAATTCTCTTAAAAGCTATCCACAGTTAATACTCCCTCCGCATTAAAAAGGAAATTTTCATGTGTATGTAACGGATATCAAAAACAAGACCTTGTAAGCAATATTTAATATACAGCACGAAAATAGGCATTTTCGAGCTATATAATGTCACTATTGTTACAGCACAACACTACTGCGTATTAGTCCAGACAAATTAACATTTTAACAGCTTTGAAAAGTGCAACACGTGTAATGATCAATAACCTAGCATGGTTAAGGCACTCGACTCATAATCCGAGGGTCACGGGTTTGAATTCCCGTCACACCAAACGTGCTTGTCCTTTCAGCTGTGGGGGCATTATTATATGACGTTCAATCCCAGTTTTCGTTCGTAAAAAAAAGCTCCAGAGTTGGCGGGGGGTGGCGATGACTAGCTGCCTTACCTCTAGTGTTACATTGCTAAATTAGGGATGGCTAGCGCAGATAACCCTAGTGAACTTTGCTCGAAATTCAAAAATAAACAATGATCAATAAGAATAAAAATAAATCTTTTAGCTCATGGATTTTATTTTCCTGGTTTTATTCAAGTATATGTAACAAAAGTATTTTCTAAAATTAACATGTTATAAATGTGGATATACTTATACGTGTACTTTCTTGCCCTAATCAGTTAAACGTTGTGAAATTAAATAGAACCCTAATTAGTTACAAGTTGTGAAACTAAAGGTGTGTTTATTTATTTATTGTGCTTCTCATTTCTTTGGACTTCTTCGTTACTTCATCTCTTCATAATTCCCCATTTTTTAATTTTGAATACGAACTCTTGAATTATAAAACTGTACGTTTTTAACGTCATATTATTGTGGATACATTCGATTTATTAGTGAAATATAAACAACACGAGAATTCAACTTGTTTTGTCAGACCATACAAAAAATATCTTTGTTTTTAATTATTTTATAGCATGTGTTACAATATCCCCATTGATTTTGAAGTGGACTTCAGAACTATTTGTCCAGCGCAAATAGCGCGACTAATTGTTTTTATAAGCCATTCTTCTGAAAAACATTTCGATGAGAAAACAAATAAAACAACACTCCACGCATCAGGAAATTAGGAGAAAAGAATACCAGTCATTACCAGCTTTAAAATACTATAATTCGCGTATTTCTTGTATGATTCTTAAGGCTGGAAGTCAAAAATATATTTCTTCCTTCACAAATGAATATTCTGATATCAGATTTACTTTCAAGTCACATCGTTCACATTTACAATTTCCAAAAAGTTACCAATATTAAACAACATCCAATGTTTTCCTAATCGTTAGTTGAGAAAACAAAACAACTAACTCTTCGTTTGTTTTTCGTTCATGGGCAAAGCTATATAACAAGAAAACTGTTACTCATTGCAGAGATCGAATTCCAAATGTTAACATTAGAAGTCTTCAAGTTTTTACATCGAGGAAGAGATATATGTGATTAATATCAATAAGCTATCCACATTAAAACTGATGTTATATTGATAGAAAAAAACATTAAATATATATGTTAACGAATTTGTTGGCAAATGCCACTGATGGTTTTTTCACTACATAAAAACAGTTCATAGAAACATAAATCAGGAAGTTTCGGTTTAAAACTACAAAAATATCATATGTATCATATATATATATAATGGTCTGTTTGAAAAACGGGGGTGGGAGCACATACGTACACCAAACCCCGTATTACTATCCGGAATTTCTAATGGTGCATGTCAAATTTTATTGTGATCGATGAATACCTATAGCTGATGTTTTCGGTGGGGGTAAGTTGTGAAGGGTCATGCTAAGTTTTATTGAGATTGATTAAAACGTTTAGGTAGGAAAAGCAGATAACAGTCTCAGTACCCATATACATATTGTACAATTGTTATTGTACATAACAAAACCTTTAACACAGATGTGTACATTTAGTGAGTCAATTTACTATTGATGGTCTTACTTTCAAGTAAACAGTACAGATGGACTGAGTCCAGTGCAACCGCTTAGTGGGACTTTGTTGATACTGGAATAAAACCAGAGGTGAATAAGACTGTACTGATACTGGACGAAACTGGAGATAAATAGCACCATACTGATACTGGATGAAAGTAGTGGTGGATATGACTGTACTGATACAAAATGCAACTGGTAGTGGATGGGACTGTACCGATACTAGATGAAACTGGAAATGACAATGATAATACTGATACCTTTTGAAACTGATGGTCGGTAGGCTTTTACTGAAACTCAAGCGATACTTGCTGAAGCTCTTGATTGACTGATGTTAACAAGAAATGTTATGTTATGAAATGAAACTGGATATGATCAGAATCTATCTGATACTGAGTGCAACTAATCGTTACTAACTGGAACTGCGTCGTTAATAGCTGAAAACTGAAACCAGTCGAAACCTCATTTTTTTTTAGGCTTGATGTTCAAGGCTTATTACATATTTTATTTATTGGTCATAAGAACATGCATTATAACTTCGTGTGTTTTACGACACCGTCTGCAGAAAAAGATTCTTGAAGCGAGGAATGTTTTTCTTCCAACAGCCAGTAGGTTGTTAGTCTTCCTTTTCCCTAGACAGAAAACCAAATGTAAATAATAATAATATTTTAATATTTCTAACAAAATGACTCGTTATTACACCAGTCTTTTCTAAATTAAAATAATTCACTTCTTAAGTAACTGAAAATGTAACCTTTTCTAATTTATATCAAGGTCAAATAAGATGTGAATAAAATATGCCTATCGAATATGAAACATATGGATGGAAAATTTCCACCATTTTCTATCATGAGTTATATCTTTCTGTGAGTTCTCATCTAACAAACTATGACTGAAGTACATTGCAGCTGGAAACCGAAAAAACATGTCCCCATTCTTGTATAAACAATACACGAGTTCTGATGATGTAGAGACATCGAGACGCGCTCTAAGAAAGCAGATAAATATAAGAAAATATTAAGGTTTTCATATGCGCAGAAGCAGTTGCCGTTGCCATATATGGTATGTTACAGCAGATGCAATGATATTTCATTCTCATTGTGTTTCAGAAGAAAACAATACACTTCTTAGACCTAAAAATTGTAATACGCCATTTCCTTAAGATCTACACATTGTTACTGAAACAAATACACTTCTTAACCCTGAGAATACAATCACAATTCCATATTTCCTCGATATATGGTTATACTAAACGTTCATAATATGCGACAGACGACTTCTACGTTAGATACGATTTAATATGCTTTTATAAACGGCAAATTTTATATTGTTCCCTTTAATTAGTTATGTATTTGATGTTACTTATGATTTGCACAATAAACTCGTGCAAAACAAACAAATTAATCTGTTTTACGTAAAGACCCGCACTAATTTCCTCAAGATTTATATATATAGTGCCACCTAATGTGGTAGAAGAGTACTGTAAAAAATATTTTAAGCGGATGACAAAGATAGGGTTAGCGTAGATGAATTCCACATGATTTTACGATGTGTTGAAGAAGGTAGCTGAGCAATCTTAAATTCTTCATAGCCAACACTTCAATCTTCTTTTAAACAACAAAACTGCCAAAGCTACTTGGATAGAAGATATTGGATTAGACAATATAAATCATTTTAATTTACATATGAAATTAACTTGCGTGTGTTTTTGCAGTAAAAGTTCTGTATTATTGTTATCACTTTTTGAGTCAAACCACACTAGTGCTCTTTCACTGCATGTTTATTTTAAAGAAAAGCCACCTTGGACTATCTCATGGGTCTACCATGTTGTTAAGTCCGTTGACTTACCGTTGTTCTATCGGGAAACCACTGAATCTGAGTGCAAGGAATCTAGCTGGAGAAAAATGGCTTACTAATGTTAGTACTCAATAATTTCCCTATTGGTGTATTACTGGCCTCTACACGCTGAAGGTGAATAAAAGTGTTTTTACAAAATCCTTCCTATTTCACTCAAAACTGTGTGAGGATCATTCATGTAACGTAGTATTAGTTGTTAAAAATGAAGAGAAATATTTATATAACAAACAGAAAATCAAGTCAATGACCAAGCTGTCCTCTTGTAGGTTAACTTAAAAAAGTTAAATTCAATAGGTTTTATTAAGTGTGCACAAACCAAAATCAGATTTCGCGAAAACATAAAAGCATTGAAGGTTCTCAGGGATAAGCAGGAAAAGCTGATATAGTTTCTAGGACTTCCTTCTGTGAACCATTTCCTTCCTCCTAAGTTTAGTTATATAAGAATTTAAAAATTTAACTAAGAATTCATGAAACTATTTTCAAACTGGACTTATTTGTTTCACATATTGGTATAGTAACGTTATTTGGTTAATAGTTGAGGTGTTTTGTGTAAGACGAATATTTGAGAAGAAATAAATTCAAATTTTCATCTGATTGAAAACTTTAAAATTTGACTGTCTCAATCAACGTACCAGTTATTATTTTTATATTTATAATATATATAAATACAATAAAATAACAAGAAGTACATACTGTCATGAAACTACACATGAGGAATGTGTAAAAAATAACCAGCGAAAAAAATAACCAACATTTGGAAAAATCTTACAACAAAACACAACATTCCAGTAACACCAAATTTATTCAAAAATCAGGTACAAAACTAAAGTCTATACTGTGTAAAAACTATACTGACAAACAAAACACCAACATAATTTGTAAAATACAATGCAACAACTGCCACGACTTCTATATTGGAGAAATAAGGAGAAAAATGGAGGTCAGAGTCAAACAACAACAACAAAATAAAAACACCTTCACGCGTTTTTGAGTACTGCATATCAAATAAACACAACAGAGTGATAGAAAACACTCAGATATTAAGTAGGGAAACAAATATAAACAAACGCAAAATCAAAGAAGCCCTACTTATACAGCAACTAAAACCAAAATTAAACCAATATAAAGGAACACCTTTATACCTATACTGATCAATAACCTAACAATCACCTGCAACGACCCCTACAATCCCGTACCCGTTTATACTCTCGTCCTTTAGACATGTGTCTGTCAAGGGTCACATTCAAACTCTCTCTTTCTTAACTTGAAGATGACATAGGAAGGTCGAAACGTTGTTCTCTCCTTATCAACAAAAGTGTTAATACTCATACCAGCCGTTCGGAGATACATTTTTATTTCAAATGGGCTTCTCGTCATTAAGAAAGACAATAGCATCGTGTGTGTTTAAAACATCCTCTCGTCAAGAAATCTATCAGTTACATGTTACACATCTGATTCATCTGGTATGATGCGAAGTACTTTGTGGCTACAGGGAGATCATAAAGGAAGTTAAAACTTATTATCAATAAAATGAATTACATAATTAGTTAGGTACATTTGCTGTAAGCAACAATTCCAGCCAGTGGAAGTCCTTAGATTAATTTAATTAGAGCTTCTGGCTTAGAGTAAAGTATTTAAAGTTCGTACCACTAAGTTAAAAGTAAAACACTTTCTTTAACGTACTGGTCTTCCTATTTTACGCAACATTAACACTGAAAAATGTTGTCTAAGTTCATTTACCCTTTTCAGACTAATAATTATGATGTTTGTATCGGTCTTGTAATTTCGTGTAACATGAAAATTTTGTCTCTGTGAATCTATATCAGCCTTTTATTTTTATTTTCGTGTAATGTTTAATTTGTATCATATATAAATTTAGTACATAAAAAGTATTTTCATTTCATGTTATACTCATTGTTAAAAAGTAATTTCTAAGCTTATGTCATGTACCAGACTTAGTATAGAATTGATCATTTTAATCATTAGGTAAATGGTTTTTTCCCATCTTTTTGGTTGTTTCCTAGCTGTTGTGATTTCACTCTAGTTTTATTTATAGTTAGAATGTTAATTTTTAAACTGTGCTGAAAACTGAGTAATACCACGAAATAATTTGTATTAAGAGGGTCATGTCGTGTTTGATGTGATAAAATAATTATTTTTCTTTGTTGAGGATTTTATTGTGGTGTGAGGGAGACAGGTGGCTTGTATTAAAAGGATTACTTTCTGTTAGCAGTTTCTTATCACATTTTCTTTGTTAATGTGCAATTCATGTGTGTCTATATATTTGAATTCTTTGTTTAAGAAAAGTTTTATGTAATGTTGTTAAAGTGTATTTATGCATTATATTAATCGTTAAACAGTTTAATTTTTCATTCTTTAAAAATTCTTATCTTTTTTAAGTGTTATCATCAAAAAGGATGGGGAAATGTGGCTTCTTGTTTGGAACTCCTAGTCTGATGATTGTAGCTTCCTGAATCATACTGTTGTGTTTGTATCCATCTTGTAATCTTATGTAATATTAACAAAGAAAAAATGTGTCTAAGTAGATCTATACTTATCAGAAAAAGAAGTGTAATATTCTAAATTTCTAGAGAACCTTACTGTTGTTTCTCAACATTCATCAACTGAGAAAAAAACTGAAATGAGTTACATAGACAATGTTCTGGTAGGAATAGACTATCTTTATAAATTATACATTTGCCTAATTTTTGTTCAATTTGGTGTTTTTGTATGATTTATCAATGCCTACTGAAAACAAAAAACAACAACTATTTCTTATCCTTTTACAGGTAGAAAAAGATAACTGGTGAGCAAATCCTTCTTAAGTTTGCTACTGCCTGTACAACCTGGATGAGCTTAAACAAAGACCATGAATTTTAGAAATGTTTGCAATCTCTTTAACAGAAAGTTAGGTTTAACCAGTCGGCTTCTTAACTACTTTTATCTAAATATATACAGCACAAAAAATCTGTCTTTCTGTTCATCCCTTATCTAACTACTAAGCCAAGCGTGGCTAGGTGGTTAAGGCACTCAACTCTTAATACGAGAGTTACGGGTTCGAATCCCCGACACACCAAATAAGCTTGCCATTTCAGCTGTGTGACGATCAATCCTACTATTCGTTGGTAAAAGAGCTGCCCAAGAGTCTTACACTGTTAAGTTAGGAATGGCTAGCGCAAATAGCCCTCATGTAGCTTTGCGCGAAATTAGAAAAACATAACAAATGTCTAACTACTCTGAAGTCGCTGAGCCAATCTTAGCCACACATTGTGAGATGGTAATTTGAGACAAAGTGCATGTTAGTGGAAAGTTCGCAAATTCATTAACCCCCAATTATTGCTGTTATTGAGTACCTATTATCTTTGATGTAAGTTACGTTAACTACATTCACAGGTAGCGCCACGTCCTCACACCGAACAAAATTATTAAAATTTCTGTATCACAACATACACACGGTGTGGGAGAGGCCACAAACATTTTTTTTATATAGTTATTTTTATACTCTCAGTGGCGAAGTGGCAAGTTTGCGGTTGCACAATGGTAGAAACCATGTTTCGACATCTGTGGTGGGCAAAATACAGCTGACCCATTTTGTAGCTTTGTACTTAATTTCAAACAAACTCAAAATTTACTTTCATACATCTCAGAAAGTTCACAGGCCTGGCATGGCCGAGCGCGTTAAGGCGTGCACTCGTAATCCGAGGGTCGCGGGTTCGCGCCCGCGTCGCGCTAAACATGCTCGCCCTCCCAGCCGTGGGGGTGTACAATGTGACGGTCAATCCCACTATTCGTTGGTAAAAGAGTAGCCCAAGAGTTGGCGGTGGGTGGTGATGACTAGCTGCCTTCCCTCTAGTCTTACACTACTAAATTAGGGACGGCTAGCACAGATAGCCCTCGAGTAGCTTTGTGCGAATTCCCAAAAAACAAAACAAACAGAAAGTTCACTAGCACTTGCAATGGAGGAATGCAATGAAACAAATGGCCGCCACTGGAATAATACATAAACTCAGATCAAGTTTTTTCTCCAAGAGCCACAATAAAGCTGATTTGAAGAGCCGTTTGTTGAATTATATCCATTTCCTGACTCTTTGCCTTTTTATTGCAGCTTATAAAATATTTTACGGCCAATGACCGTCAGTTAATTAATTACGTGAAATACTGTAGATGTACTTTAAGAGCTGTTTTTCACAACAGTACCATAGGTGATACTTGATTAAAATGCTAAGAAGTTATTTAGAGTTGTAAATAAAGTATCAAAGAACCCTAAAATTTGTTTGGGAAATCTTTCTTCCTCAGTAAGATTTCACTTAATATTTTGTATGTTCTCGATAGCCAAAAAGGCTTAATTAACGAATTCATTAGAATATTATGATAAATTATGAGATATTATAAATCTGAAATTAATCTCAGTTTATAAAGCACTTACAATATCTACTTTAAATTGCACACATGCCCAAAATTAAAAAGGAAAGTACTCTGAAAAGAGAGAACCGCCTGTGAAACGTGTAAAACATAAGTTTCAAAAATGTAAACTCATTTAGTAACTCCAGAAACTAGCATCAAATATTCCTATTGAATAATTGTTTGTTTGTTTATTTGTTTTTGAATTTCGCACAAAGCTACTCGAAGGCTATCTCTGCTAACCGTCTCTAATTTAGCAGTGTAAGACTAGAGGAAAGGCAGCTAGTCATCACCATCCACCGCCAACTCCTGGGCTACTCTTTCACCAACGAATAGTGGGATTGACCGTCACAGCCAACGGCTGGAAGGGCGAGCATGTTTGGCGCGACGGGGATGCGAACCCGCTACTCTTAGATTACGAGTCGCACGCCTTAACACGCCCATGCCGGGCCTATTGAATAATAACCCAGGGTCGAGTTTCTGGAAAATCCTCTTTGGAAGTAATTACTGATTAATTTTCTGGAGACTTCTCAAGAGCAATAACACAAAAATGGTTAGTGGAAATCCCTATTCAATAGCATTCAAGAAACTGATTACTGGAAATTTTTCGCCATCAACAACAATACGAAAAATAGATTGATGGAAAGTCTTCGCTAAAGTTTCTAAAAGTTCCTGTTTACTAACAAACAGAAACCAGTTACTGAACGTTTCTCTTTAAAAACTATACAGAAACATTAATTTTTAATACTAAAAGTCATGTGGGAATATTATATGAATTTCTATGTCAACTCTACATTCTTGTTTGCATTATTTTCGACATTACCATCCCTACGTCATTTTACACTTACAAAACGATTTTATTACTCGTTTCCTGATTTGTCCCCCTAACAATCTAATTAATGTGTTCTATGAATGTGTGTTAAATTTGATATTATTGTATTGATTTTTGTTTTACTCTTTCACTTCGTACACAATGTAGAGGTTGGTTCTATAAAGACACCGTTTTTATAGTGTAAGAAAGTATTTAGCATTCTATATGTTACAATAATCTAATATTAATCTGTCATTGGTTAGTAATTAGCAATGGTTACTTGTCTCATTTTTGGACTTGTCGGGTAAAGAAAAAAATGAAAGTGAGTGAAAATAATCTTTTGAAGTAAAATTCTCTGTCTTCGTTCAACGTTTCGTGTGTATTGAGTTTATGTAGCTTATTTTGAGTTATTTGTTTGTCCTTACATATAGAGCCTGCCAGTTATATGATAAAAAAAAAGTTTACCAAAACTACATTGAAGTAATGACCTTAAAGGATTATTTACATTAAAATTTTATTTCAACTTACAATTTATTTATTTAATCAGTTACTAGTCCAAATATTAATTTTCGTTTTTACTGTTATATTTCAACTTTCCTACTATTACCAAACACGGTACTCCTTGGTATCTAAGAATGGCTATGTAAAAAACATGACCGACGTATAAAACGCATTACTCATTAAAGTCTCCAAACTCTCTTACAACAATATAAGAGACTTTTATTAACTTAAAATCTAACTTAGGTTTTTCGATGTTTTCCAAAGCTATTAAGTCCTCAAGTTTAGCCACAAAAAAAAAAGAAACAGAAAACCACCAGGTTATTATTCTGATTCTGACGTCACAAATGTTAGCTCTCCAATCATTGAAGTTGTTACATTTTAACTTGGGGAGCGTAGAAGCAGTATCGTTTCTCACTATCTAAAACGCACGTAATATACATCAAGACAAATTATTAGGCCAAGCTAAAACTGCTATCTTTATAGCAACTGCAGTCCATTAAAAGAGAATTAACATGTCAAAAAAAAAATTATGTATAGATGTCAATATTAAAAAATTAGATAAACTAGGTAGAGATGAATACATAAAACCATTCAAAAATATCCAAATAAGTAACCCCGGAATCAGCGTTACAAGCTTATGAGAATAATCCATGGTAATACTATACCTTATTCAATTTAAATACTTTTATTTAGACCTGAATTCGTGCACCAGAAAAGAATTTAACACTTAGTTGTAGATAAAAGTTTTTCTTGAAAAATTTGGCTACTTATATTGTGATGTTTGTAGGATTTTGTGTATTCATCCCTACTTTTTCTAAACGTTTTTATTATTTGCATAATGTGAATGGCTAAAAGCTTCACTGACAATTTATTTCATTGCATCGTTAAACTGTCAACAACTGTCATATTTGTATTGTATTCGATAGTTACACAACTACAATCACTGTAAGTTGTGAGGTTGTAGAGCAAGTTATAGGTAGTTTAATTAATATTCATATTTAATACAAGTCTTAGATTTGGAGGTTATCTCCTAACAGCGAACGTGTAAAATCCACTGGGGATCCAGTTGGTTATTTGAAGCTTTAAAGTAAAGACTTCAAACATTTTGTGAATTTTTATATTAATGTAGTGTTAAAAGGTTCGTAAAATAAGTTGTAATATTTAACTCGTGTAAATGAATAGATTTCATAAAAAGTTTTAGTTACATGTTATAGAACACCACTAACCAGCAGTAACAAACAATGTTACGTTTTATTGTAATCAACTTAACACGAACCTTCATTTCAACCTCTCCTCGAAGTTCAAGACTGAATGTTCCAAATGTGTCCAGCACTTCCTTTGTTGTGGGGCTCACGTGTATCTTAAGTGCTGAATAGAAAATTAAATTGGACGTTAGTACAAGTAGTAGTCAAATATGGCGCTGTTTAAAGTTAGTCTAAATGATAAAACCTGCCAGAATATGTCGCTATTTTAGTTAGTTTAAATGATGAAACATACCAGAATATGGCATTATTTTAGTTAGTGTAAGTAATAAAACGTGTCAGTTTGTTTGTTTGTTTGTTTTTGAAATTCGCACAAAGCTACTCGAGAGCTATCTGTGCTAGCCGTCCCTAATTTAGCAGTGTAAGACTAGAGGGAAGGCCGCTAGTCATCACCACCCACCGCCAACTCTTGGGCTACTCTTTTTACCAACGAATAGTGGGACTGGCCGTAACATTATAACGCCCCCACGGCTGGGAGGGCGAGCATGTTTGGCGCGACGCGGATGCGAACCAGCGACCCTCAGATTACGAGTCGCATGCCTTAACACGCTTGGCCATCCGGGCCAAACGTACCAGAATATGTCGTTATTTTAGTTAGTATAAATGATAAAACGTACCAGAATATTGCTTTATTTTAGTCACTGTTTGATAAAACCAGTGAGAATGTTGCTTGTTTAAATTAGTGTAAGTGTTTAAACCTGTTAGAATATGACGTTTTAGTTAGTATAAATTATTAAAAGTGTTAGAGCATGTTATTTTAGTTAATAAACGTGACAGAACATTTTAGAATACGATATTATTGTAAGTTGGTATAATACAAATCAAACTACAACACATGCTCAGCTATAGTTTAGATACTAAGTCCGTCAATAATTATCAGTATCAAAGTCATTGTATGGCAATGTATTTAGTACTTTCTTACTTTATATTTGTGGCACACAATTCAATTAAATATTACAGATGGAAATCAAACGCAATTTACTTGTAGTTTGTAGTGTTAACCCAGTCAATGTTTCGTAAATTGTTTTAAATCAGAAACGTTCATCCATGTTATACAAATGATCAAAAACAGAATACAAAATCGGTAAAATAAACAAAAATCAAATCTTGGAACTGACTTTCAGTTGCAAGTTACTGTTACTGCTAAACCAGGTTGGTTTTTGTGTGTTTTTATTTTGTTCCAAACAACACTATTCTCTAAAACAAAATTTTCTTTGTGCTGTGTCGACTAAAAACCATGAATTTTACTCTTATTAGTACCATGAATAAAGTTAATATTTTACAGACTGGCAAAATAGCTTATTCAGAATACAACCTGCTCACAGAAAACAAAAAACAGCACTTACGTAGTCCAGTTGATTCCATGCGGGATGCTGTGTTGACAGTGTCTCCGAATAAACAATACCTTGGCATCTTTAAGCCTACAACTCCAGCAACACACGATCCTAAACATATACAGTTATATTTAAAAACGCCGATATAAAAAACATTTCTAATAAAACAATAAGATAATATTTTACATATATCTGTAATTAGTTATGTCTTAAAAGCTACGGAATAGTTCTCAAGAAATATACCTTGAAAAAATGTTCCAAATAAAAAAGAAATGCTATTGAAAACATATATATTCAGAAATGGCTCATATTTATTCATATATCTGGGTAATCTTTTAAGTGCTTACAGATATTAAGTCAATAGTTATTCAAAAATAGTTTTGTTTGTTTGTTGTTGTTTTTTCAATTTCTCACAAAGATGTATTCTCTCCAATCTAACAATGATAGACTAGAAGGAAGGCAGGAAGTCACCACCACCAACCACAAACATTTCGACTTCTCTTTTATCAGTAAACAATGCGACTACACGAGAGCTATCTGGTCTAACAGTCCCTAATTTATCAGTGAAATACTAAGGAAAGGCAGCTAGCTATTACCACCCACAGCCAACTCTTGGGCTACTCATTTACTAATGAATAGTGAGATTGATCGTACATTATAATTCCCTCACAGCTGAAAGGGCTATCACATTCGATGTGGCGGAGATTTGAACCCGCGACATTCATATTGCGAGTCAGAAGAACCTTTAATAAAATGAAACTGTACTGAAGAATTCTTGCATCACCACAATACTGATAACTAAACCTCTTCGAAATATGTTACAAAACTTACGTAGCTAAACCAATGTAATACTTTCATTCAAAATGAAATACTGCTGAAATTTTTGCTTTTGTTAGATAACAAAATATGGACTAGTGTACCTAATTAAATTACAGTATCATTTACAATATACTATAGTATCAGCTGTTTAAAGAAACTTATCACACATTATTAACAGCTCATGCACGCATGGATACGTCTGATTTAAAGCGTGACTAGTGACTGGCATATCTGACTAGAATCCAATGATCTCGGGTTTGAAACGTATTTGCTACAAAATACGTTTCGCATTTCAAGTTGTGGGTATGCTAGAATAGTTACAGTCATTTACTCTATTCGTTTAAATGAATATTCTTCATTCTTCAGGTAGTGAGTTCTAGTCGTTGTCTACCATCTGGTTACCAGACTAAAATGAGTGAAAGTACGTCTTACCCATAAAGACCTATGACCTATCTCTCAGGCCATTGTAAACAAGTTTTAAACATTGTACAAAAGTATTTGCATTGACTGACAAGAAAGATTAATCTTTTCCCGTTTCTCTGATTCATTAAAATTCATTGTTTTTGTCTGTACATAACAAGTATCAGTCTTGAATAACTAGCTACTTGGGGTGACACTACCAAAGAACAGATAATAAATATAAAAATTCGCAGAAGACTAGCACCGGTAATTACTAAGAACAGGAACTGAAAAATTTAAACCACTCCAACGTATCTGAGTGTTCACTAAATATACGTATACATTTTTTAAATTAAAATAATTTATATAATATCATACTGCCATCTACAGGTTATGCAGGATGAAAAATAAAGTAACTTAACCAGAATGAATTCCAATTCGAAGTTTCAGTTGTTCCTGTGGCCGATGACGAATGCTAAAAGACATCACAGCATTTAAAAGTGCCAGCGACATCCTTGCAATTTCTCTAGCATGGATGTTACCGTTTCGCTCAGGAAGGCCTGACACTACCATGTATGCATCGCCGATCGTTTCCACCTGGAATATAAGGAAGTGCTCATGATGAAATGTTTATCTGGTAATACAATTTACCAAAAGAGGTACAAAAACAATGTGTTTTTCATGAACAAACTTGAAAAAAAAGTTCCAATACCCTAAATGTAACTTCTGTTGAGATAACACAGGCCTGTGATGGTTTCATTGTCTTAAAGTTTTACATGTTCTACGATAATTTCTGCACGCTGAATCCGAAAATGATATCAATTTTTCTCTGTCTCTTACAAATTTATCACAAAACATCATATGTTTTTTTTACATAACTGAATCATTCCCATTGAAGTCGGATAACGTTTTCTTATGCTTAAAATACTGACAACAACTGGCTATAAATTTGTCTAGACCAATCGTGGCTACGTGAGAGTCTTATCGATCGTTCTAGAACCCATGAAAAACACACCACTAATATATAAATGGATAACAGACTGCATGGCGTGTTATTTCTGTATAGTACTTGTTTGTGCATACACGTTGACATTATTTTTTCTTTTTAATATTACTTATTCATCACTACGGTAACAAGGGATTGTGCAAATTATTCAAACATATTTTGTTATATTTGTTGTAAAGAAACAAAGGCAAAACGTTACAGAATTCGTCAAAAAACGTATTACGTGTATTTTGAAATAAAACTTGGGGATCAAGATAAATCATGGGCTCTGCACAAAGTATGCAACATTTGCACCGTAAACTGAAGGTAAGAAAAAGTCTTTGTCTTTTCGAATTCCAAAGGTCTGGTAGGAGCCTAGAACCAACAGAGATGACTGCTATTATTGCTCATGTAAAGTTCAAAAATACAACACTCAAAATAAGAGGGAACATTCTTATTTGAACCTTCAATCTGCTGTAAGACTTGTTTCTCATGGACCTGGAGACTCTTGATACAGTTTCATCTGCTTCTGAATTTGATATCAATAGAAATGGTGATAGGAATTGTTTTCAGTCTGAAACATTTCGTGAACTATTACTTTTCACCCAAGGTGAACTTAATGATTTAATAAGAAATCTGGACTTTACAAATGATTCTTTATTCAGAGATTTTGCAGTCCAAACTTCAAGCCAATAATTTAATTTCTTCAAAAATGTCAATTTACTTTTCGCTGAAAGGTTCCCTAGTTTACTGCAACAATACTTCTGAATTAATACCAATCCTAGGTGTTTCAGTCTCTGAACCAAGTGAGGGTGGCCCGGCATGGCCAAACGTGTTAAGGCGTGCGACTCGTAATCTGAGGGTAGCGGGTTCGCATCCCCGTCGCGCCAAACATGCTCGCCCTTTCAAACCTGGGGGTGTTATAATTTGACGGTCAATCCCACTATTCATTGGTAAAAGAGTAGCCCAAGAGTTGGCGGTGGGTGGTGATGACTAGCTGCCTTCCCTCTAGTCTTACACTGCTAAATTAGGGACGGCTAACCCAAACAGCCCTCGAGTAGCTTTGTGCGAAATTTAAAAAAATAAATAAAACACACAAACGAACCAAGTGAATGGCGATTGTTCATTGATTCCTCCAAAAGAAGTATAAAACGTGTAATAATTCACAATGGTAACGAATGTGCATCTATTTCTATTGTTCATTCGGTTCACTTGAAGGAAACGCACGAAAATCTGAAATTATTCTTAGTAAAGTAAAAATAAAAAAAACATAGTTGGTTAATTTGTGGATACTTAAAATTCCATTATATATTTCTGGGTCAACAATCCAGTTATACAAAAGTTCCTATGGGGCAGCAGATCATAAAATCAGCAGTGGATAAAGTAGCATTAGCAACACAGAGTCGATTTGACACCAGAATCTAAAAATATAAAACTGAGCTTGATGAAGCAGTTTGTAAAGGCCTTTTACAAAGATAGCAAGTGTTTCAAGAATGTATATGGTCAGTTTCCAACTCTTTGAGAAGCAAAACTTAAAGAAGGAATTTTTGTTAAGCTTGAAATTAGAAAATTAACTTCAGATGAACAGTTCGAAAGGAGAACGCGAAAGTTTTTTTTAAGCGTTGATTGCCTTTAAAGATATTATTGATAATTTTTTGGGAAACAACAATTATCCAAACAACGAAAATGTTCTCAATAACATGCTCAATAAATTCAAAGAACTGGGTTCTAATATGAACTTCAAAGTTCATTTCTTATACCCATATATTGACTATTTCACTAAAAATCTCGATGCCATCAGCAAAGAACAAGGGAAAATATTTAATCAAGACATCAGGGAAATAGACAGGAGGTATCAGGGAAGGTGGAACACCAGCATAATGGATGATTACTGGTGGTCTTTGAAACTAGATGTTCAGACGCAATACATAACAAAAGACCACATCACGTAGGTTTGAAATTAAAAGATGTAGATTTTAGACATAAAAATCAGGATGAATGAAGATGCATATTTATTTTACGTCAATGTTATTCCTTTTTCTTCAGATTGTATTTTTGTTAACGAACACAATAACAACAAATGTTCATTGTGGTAAGTGAAATAATAATTTGATCAAAATAAGTTTTTGTTCCCTTCCCGATTTGCAAAAAATCCTTACGCAGTAGAAGAAAAAAGAATATTATTTTCCAGATCTGCATAGCTGAATTGTAGAAAATCAAGTATTTAAACCAAGACAGATTTATAAAGTTGAAAATTATAGACCTGTGTAATCAACGTTAATAACACATTTTTAATATAAATTTAATAAAGTTGGCAAAATATGTTACAGTAAATTGCAATTATTTTAAATACTAATTACTGTACATGTTTAAATAAGCTAATGTTTTCTTAATTTCTCCACCACAAAATACTAAAACTTAATATTTGTTTGACACTTTACAGAGCTTCAATGGATTCTGTAGTTTTGGAAAACTTGAAAAGGTAAAAACGGTGTTCATTCACGTCTTGCATGGTATACGTCTGGGTGAGTGATACGTAGTGTTTAACATTCTTACCTTATACACGTGAAAGTTTTCGATAATGGAATCAAAACATGTGTACAAATCGTTTAAAAGATCGACGACCTGCAGAAGAAAAATAAACTTTTGTAGTAGTAGTCCTCAAAAACAAACCAGCTTCTTTGATAAGATTTTCATTAAAGTTTTTGATTGTTATGTGAACATCAAAATAAAAATAATTAAATATATTATAGAATAACTACAATAAAATATGAGTATATGCCAAGTTTTTAAAATATTTTATTCCTATATTAATATTTCCTGTCAGCCATTTCAGTAAATAACTGTAACACTCAACGGTTTAAACACTTCCACAGTCACGTACTTAAAAGAAAAAGCATGGCTTTATCCACTCAGCCTAAGGCTTTTAAAGTCATTTATGAATATACACTTTTTATTTGAATTTTATCCGTTAAATGAGTGCACATCTAAATGTTCACGCTTCAAAAAGTTATCAAAGACATAGTTGTAGTTTCTTTATTCAGAAAGCTACTTTACTGATAAAGTACTGCAATTCTCTACAATGGAACAAACATGGTCTTTACCTGTTATATATTATATTTAAGTGTTAACGCCTTAGCATATCTTCTTTTTAAATGACATCTAAATCAACAGGTTTTTGGTTGTGTTTCGAATTTCGCGCAAAGCTACACGAGGGCTATCTGCGCTAGCAGTCTCTAATTTAGCAGTGTAGGACTAGAGAGAAGACAGCTAGTCATCACCACTCGAAGCCCAAGAAAGAGGACAAAAAACACCCTGCAAATTTTGTCATATACTTTTGGCTTTGAATTTAAAGACACAAGTACTTAATCAAATAAATAAAACAACAAAACAAGATATACAACTAACATCTAATGAATTCATTAGGAATATAGTAGCAAAAAGGTAAAAATAATAGCATTATCTGATATTTTTTTGCTTCATTAAGCCAGTGTAACGAAGCACACGAATCACTAAGATGGAAATGGTTTACACAACATTTGAATTTCATTTGTTACATACGGCACTTTTACTTTAGCCCACTTTAATCTGGTCGACACTAAACTCTTCAAAATGTCACATTTCATTAACTGTTCACAATCTGTATTCAGGTATTGCCTAATTCATCAGAAATGTCATCGATGAATGTCTCAGCACCCTGAACATCTTCAGATACGGAAATTGGTTTTTGTTTATTGTGTTGTTTGATTTCATAAACTATATTACTGGTGTTGTATGTGCACAGCATCCATAGCTATTGCGCCTTCACGACACAAACATTATGTCTTGTATCATAGAGAGAATATCTTTCTTGAAACTTGATAGGAATAAATATTTGCATAATCCTTTTTCCCACTGATCTACATCTCAAAAAATCCATTTTCAGGAAGATGTTATTACAGTATATTTAAATAATATACATCCAATTTCAGTAACTAAAACTATTAATCAGACAGATGTGTTGTTACACATTCCTTGCTCTTTTTTCATAATAACACTTTAGGGTCTGTTATTCGTTATAGTGTGTTGGATTGTTTCAACACTTTGAAGACGTATTGTGGAGAATCGTGGTAATTCTCACTTAATCCGAAAGTTGATAAATACCTGGTAAAGTAGTTTTCTTTATTTCATACAATCATTTATTGTTTTTATTACTAAATCGACTTTTGTGACAACCCCAGAAAAACTGCATTCTTCCGTAGATCGCTGGATTTACCCTATTTCTGTTGGATGAAGGACATCTCAGTTTGTAAATCTAGTTCATAAAGAAGATCCAATGTAAATTTTCTACCCCCCTCTCAGCTATGTCACGTGGTTGTATTCTGATGTGATGTGTTTCCAACATCTATTTGTAACACGTGAAAAGTAATTGCTGCGTCATCATTTCGCCCAACAGTAAAATATGGACAAAAGTCAGACTATATGTAACCAATAGTGAATAAAAACCATCACTGATTTGACAAGTAACTAGTATTTGGGTATACCAGAATTTAGCCCCTCAATGATGCATACTTGGCACTTTTTGTATATACACTGAAAGTTGAATAAGTTATATTATTTTTTTTAATATGGAAATAAGTCGCTTGACAACCACAGCTGATATAAAGTATATATAAAACATAATACATCAGAACTACATTTTGACATTATTTGGAGATAATGGTTAGTCTCATGTAAGTAAAAAAGTAGTCGTGTTTGGGAATGAGATTTTCAACACAAAATATTCACACACTCAGATTATAACGATGTTACTGACTGAGTATTTATAATTTATAAGGCAATATCCTTTGCTTGTACGAATGATATCGAAAATCATGGAATACAAATAAACTTGTTGTATCTTCAACGCAATCGATTCCTAGAAATAGAAATTATAAGTGATATCAAGATTACACATTAAGTTTAATGCTAGTATGACCTTACAGTATATGACAAATAATATCGTATCGTACCTGTTTAACCAGTGATGTGAAGACAGTGAGGAAGAGATATTTAACTACTTGATTCCTTTCGACACAGGCTAGGCATGGTCAGGTGGTTATGGCGATCGACTCGTAATCTGAGGGTCGGAGGTTTGAATCCCGGTCGCACCAAACATGCTCGCCCTTTCTGCCGTGGGGGCGTTATAATGTAACTGTCAATCCCACTATTCGTTGGTAAAAGAGTAGCCCAAAAGTTGTCGATGGGTGGTGGTGACTAGTTGCCTTCCTTATATTCTTACAGTGTTAAATTAGGGACGGCTAGCGCAGATAGTCCTCGAGTAGCTTTGCGCAAAATACAAATACCTTAAATTCGTATAGGTAATTGTAACGAGTGTCCTAATATCACAGATATTTATTACTTAAATTTCAATTTTACATTTTCGTTTTCACTTGGTACATATTTTTAAAATAATGTAATTTTACCTAACATAAAATTCTAAATTGTTTCTATATGTTAACACAACATACGCAGGCATTTCTTCAAGTAGTTATTTATTGCTTGTAAATTGTGACCAGATTTTATTGATGTCAATATCTTAAGCTCCGAAACATATTTGATTCACTTACTCGATAATCCATTTAATACACCTTACTTTTATGTATCAACATCCAGATAATACTTTTATTTCATATATATATATATACCTTTAAGCAAACTTAATGGATTATTAATTATTTTAATCGTAAGTTTCTCGTGATGAAAAAATCATATTTTATTTAAAAGTTACATTATCAAGAACTTTTAATTTTTGATTAAAATATAATTATCCACTGAAAAATCTCTAAGTCTTGTCAAACACATTTAGAGAAACTTATCATATCGTCAATCTAAAAATACTGACGTACGCTTAACTTTAACAATTCTCCAGAATAATTTATTTAGTATTTACTTAATTTGTCTTATTATTATAAAAAATGATGCTCTATTTTAAAACCAGTTCGTACATGCTTTGTGTCAACGAGTGTTACCCTGTTAAAAAACCTTAGTAAGGTCACTGGACGCATGTATATTTAAATACATACAGACAAAACACACATTACGTTACGTGCCACATGCATATAACGCAACCAATATCATAACACCCCCCACCAAAGTTTCAAGACGTCACAACACAGTTTGTAAAAATAGTGCTGTTTTATTAGCACAGAAGTTGGTATAAGTCAAAATATCAAAATAATTTAGTAGCTAGTGGTAACTGGTAGCAGCCACTATAAAATAGCAACATCAAAGTTGGGTGGTCATTAGAGTTATCCCTAAATCTTAATTTTTATAATTATGACGAGCTTCACAGCAAAAACATCTTTAATGAACATTACTGAGTTTGAATTACAGCCATTTCCTAAGAATATGCGTTCACCGGAGAGCTGTTTTGTTTGTTGTTGTTTCTTGAATTTCGCACAAAGCTAATTGATGGCTATCTGTGCTAACCGTCCCTAATTTAGCAGTGTAAGACTAAAGGGAAGGCAGCTAGTCATCACCACCCTCCGCCAACTCTTGAGCTGCTCTTTTCCCAACGAATAGTGGGAATGACCGTCACATTATAACGCCACCACGGATGAAAGGGCGAGCATGTTTGGCACGACAGGAATGCGAACCCACGACCCTCAGATTACGAGTCGCACGCCTTAACACGCTTGGCCATGCCGGGCCCCACTAGAGAGCAAACTTTTCCAACATTACAGGTGTTACTTGCGCAGATGGCACCACATTATACGCTGTAAAGTTTCTTTGAATTTGATATAGAAATAGTTGTGAGAAATTGTTTAGGCCTTAACAAGTGAAGGATACTCATACCTTGATTGAAGTGAAAGTGTTTTAGTATGGCATTAAAAAATTCGAATGCCATTGGCTGGTCTCCTTCGCACTAGATTGGACAGCATTGAGCATATTTATAATATTTCGAATTTCCGTTCATAAGTAGCGTATAATACGATTCTCTACAAGTTCCCTCTCTAATGACTCGGACACAAGTTTATCGGGTTACAATGTTAACAATTGGAGTTCAATTCCTGAATTGAGCACATTATAAATAATCACTTGTGCAGCTTGCATGAACTTCGGAACTACTAAACTACTTCTCATGTTAGTCTTTATTCACTAATTCATTTTGCAGGACACGTATACTTTTATTTTCATTCGCCTTCCTTATTTTTGAATATTTTATATTAATGCATAGACTATAAAAAACTGATTTGACTTAATATTTAACACATAATATTTGCAAGCATCAAAGATACAGAAATATTTTTATTTATTATATGTGTATTCACGAAGCATAATTTTACTCCACTATTAAGTACTTTAGCCTAAATAAAGAAGATCGTTTAAAAAGTATGTGTATTTTTCAGATGCTCAATGTTTAGGTTTTCAGAACTGATAACGCAGAGTTCGTGCATAACGCAAACTATATTTAAATCTATAATCTTATAATACTGGAAAATTAAAACAAACAACACGCTACCTGAAGCGGTGTGCTCTCCGCTGACAAAGCAGTGAAGCCAACAATATCACTGAAATATATTGTTACACTGTCAAAGGCCTCAGCCGTGACAGATTCTCCAAGAATCAACTGGCTGGCGACCGACCTACCAAAATAATAATTTTATTAAAGCCAGTTCATAGCCTGTCTCCAGATTAACAACGGTTATAATTTCGTCGATTTTAATTCCTGCAATTATCAGGAAATTAAATATTTTAATAAAGTCACGACTTATTCTATGCAATTAAATACATCAAAATTTTATGTGACTCATGGTTTTTACAGGGTGTTCGGAAATTCACTGTGCAGTTTTGTAATCATATGTTATTATATTTCAAATTTTGATCCCAATATGTTTTAACAACTGAAGAACGTGCATGGCTCGTTTATGGTAAAGGAATAAGTATTCAGGCCCGTATTGATACCAACGGGGATCACTTTCAACATTGTTTATGATTGTCATTCATATTTACCTCCTTGATTCTAAATTGAAACATGTCTGTTAATAAATATATAAGTGCAAACACCCTGTATATCTAAAGTTTGTACATCAGAGCTTGTATGTACACTGATTCCTACAAAATACCATTACATCAATGCCTTTCCCAGACTAATACGCTATTTATTTATGTTAAAATAGGCTAAAATATTTCTTCTTAGTTTTACAAGAACGAAGAGGATATTTGAACGTAGTAGACATGAGAGTTGTATATTTAAATATTTATAATGATACCAGTGCTTGAAGAAAACGAATTTTCATTGATACCAGAATTTGTATAACGCAATACGTCCGACTCTCTTCACTATATAACACAGAGAGTCACTCGGAAGAACGGGTTTCCCAACAGTACTTTAACTTGTATAAAGTCACGCATAATTCAATAAATAAAAAGCCTATTCTTATCAGAGGGAACTCTGTTTGACTAAATATTTGCAAGCATCAAAGATGCAGAAATATTTGTAATAAATGAGAAAAGTAATTCGACTTTATTAGGACAGCAGCTGGAGTGAGTAAAAATATCAAAATAGTGTAGTAGTTAGTGGTAACTAGTATAATATGGCAATGTTAACGGTAGGTAAGCGTTGGAATGATAAGTAAATTTTAATTTGATTGCAATTGGTATAAAATGGTCTTATCAAAGTTGGGTAATAGCTAGAATAAGTAGCAATCCTAAATTTGCTAGCAGGTTATATAAAGCAGAAATACTAATTCTATGTAACAGCTAGTATAATTAGTAACTCATAACTAGCTAGCAGCTCTTACAAAACGAAAATATTAATGATGTGTAACAGCTAGTATAATTAGTAACTCATAACTAGCTAGCAGCTCTTACAAAATGGAAATATTAATGATGTGTAACAGCTAGTATAATTAGTAACTCATAACTAGCTAGCAGCTCTTACAAAACGGAAATATTAATGATTTGTAACAGCTAGTATAAATGGTATCTGTTAACTAATTAGAGGCTGGTACAAAATGTAAATATCAATACCTAACAGTTAGTATAAGTGGTAACTCTTAATTGTGTGGTAGGGCTCTAAATTTAGGAGCTGACGAGACAGCTTCATTAAAATACACAAAATATTCCACGCACCGTCAGTCACTTAGCGTTGGTGGTGGGTGCTCTGATCAATAGTTCAAAATTAGAGACAGTGATTAATAACTCTAGTAGTTTTACCATAAATACAAATAAATGATTGGTAGTAAACTGTATACAAAGTGGTGATATTAAAGTTAAGAAACGCTAGAGCAAGAAGTAATTTTACATTTGTTAGAAATTGGTAAAAACAATAATAGGAATATAGATAGCAACTGGTAAAGTTAGTAAGGTGGCAATTGTGTGGGAGATAACACTTGTCTTATAAGCATATGATGTAATTTTGTGATGTCACTTAGATACCAGTTGAAATAAGTTTTATGTCTCAAATAACAGCCACAATATGTTGTAACGTCTTACTTTGGAAGCAGCTGGTATAAAAGGTTTTCTGCTTTCTCTTTCTCTTCCAAATAATCAGCTGTTCTTTCCTCCACCAAGGATTCTAAGTTGTTAGCGTATTGTTCCATACGAGATAGTAAGTTGTCCAGAATATTACCGCTTTCATTAGTCCTAAAAAGAATTGTATATTTTATAAGACGTCGATTGTACTTAGCTCGTCTAATATTATTTAATTTATCTGTTAATATCAGTTGAAATTAATCTAAAAATATAACTCTCCCTAAAATACGACGGATTCTTTACAGTTCCACAAAAAGAAGAATGAAACAACCACACAAAGAATCGTCTGGAATGAAAGCATCTTCAATTATCCCACGTCGAAAGTCACGTGACGTCATTATTTTTGGTCAAATATACTTAATTTGACACATCATTCAATGTTTTGATTCTTATTTGTTGGATAAAAAATAGAAGTTCGGGAAACGAGCTTGGCCTACTGGTTAGTGGACCGTGATTATGAATCAGATAATTCATGGTTCCCGACCTGCTGCTGCGAGAACGTGCTCCACACTTTGGAGTCATGAGTACCCTACAAAAGTAACGATTAAATCCCACTGTTTGATCAGACACGTAATAGCAGTAAGTATTACCGACTGACTGCTTTTCATTTTATTCATTAGTTCAGAATTACGTAAGGTTATGCTCTTATGTAGCTTTGCCTGAAAGTTTGAAACTTGTTGTTGTTGTTTTTTAATTAAGCACAAAGCTACACAATGGGCTATCTGTGCTCTGCCCACCACGGGTATCGAAACCCGGATTTTATCGGGTAAGTCTGCAGACATACCGCTGAGCCACTGGGGGGGGGGCAAAAGTTTGAAACAGAAATTCTCAAACCTGTTATACCGGGATTCATGCATATTGTAGCCTAAGTCATGACCAAATAAACCAAATCAAGTATTTTTCACATCAGTAGTAAAGCAGCTACAGCATAAACAGACTTTCAGTTCCTGTTAAAATATTTAACAAGTTTTTCTCAGTCTGACTTACTTTAATAAAGACGAAAATATCAGTTACACTAAAAGTTTGGAAAATAAAACAGAAAATAAATGATAATTTAGTCTAACAGTTTGAAACCAAACAAAAGGATCCCTTAATCGTAAAGATACTGAATGACACATTTAAGTTTACTCAGTCAAATACTGACTCGAACTCAACATAAACAAGAAACTGATCTTAACCCAACATACAACAAAAATACTGTTGTAAATTATAAATCAACGTACAACAAAATACTTACTCTAGCCCAACATACAACAAAATATTGATCCTAAACCAACATACAACAAAATATTGATCCTAAACCAACATACAACAAAATATTGATCCTAAACCAACATACAACAAAATATTGATCTTAAACCAACATACAACAAAATACTGACCCTAAACCAACATACAACAAAATACTTACCCTAGCCCAACATACAACTAACAATTATTTTTCAACTTTATAATGTTTTACATATAAATCAGCTACGAACACCAAAAATTTACGATTTATAAAAAGTTAATAAAAGTCCAATAATTATATGCCTAAATAAGTCTTCTTACAACATTGTAAGCAACAATAATTATATACCTAAATATGTCTTCTTAGAACGCTTTCAGCTGCAACCTTGGTAAATACTTTAACAGGATTTTGAAACTTTAAATTTTCAAAATAAGAACTCACGCTAAAACCACTTTACACCTTTTAGTTATGACTAGCTTTGATGTCGTTAACCTATTTCCTAAAACCCCTTGTCATAAGGCTATACAACTTACAGTAGAAATTATTTCACAAGACGTCAAAAAGAAAATCAACATAAAATAGGAACTCCTGAACGAACTGTTACAAGTAGCCATATTTATTTGCTTTCAATTCATATATTTGTACTTCCTGGACTTGTTTTGGGAAATCCGTTACCATCTACTTTGGACGCTCTTTTCTTACATCACATGGAAAAACAAGACATAGCCACTTTCATGTACAAACCTGCATTTTAGCTTAAATATAGTGATGACGTTTTAAGCGACTTAACTTATTAAGGTAAACAAATAAAGTTTCAACACATAAACGACCTACATAAAGGCATACAATTCACAGTAAAAATAAAAAAAAAACAGTATAATTTTTGAAACGTTAACAACACACGAATTCCTAAAGCTTCACCACTAAAATTCGTATAAAAAATGCATATAGCAAAAACAACATCAACTTGTTTCTTAATCATGTAATCCAAGACAAATTATGCACTCTGACGAACTTCCTGTGCCACTGTGGAGCCGAAAGAAAAGAAGAAAAATTGAACAATGAAATATGTATATGTAAAACATACCAAGAACTTGGAGTTTGTTATAAGATAAACTTTGTGCGATTTATTTACTTTTGCACAAAGCTACTCGAGGGTTATCTGCTCTAGCCCTCTCTCATATAGGAGTGACAGGGAAGAGAAGAAGTATCCAAACAACAGCACACACCGCCAATTGTTTGAGTGGTACTTTTTTACTAATTGAAAGTCAGATTGTCCGCCACTTTATTACACATCAACAGCTGGAGGAGCGAGCACGTTCGGTGAGGGAAATCGAAGTTAAGCTCCCTAACCACCAAACTATGTTAAACACCATACGATAACGTGCAGAGATTAATATATCGTTGTCTTACACATCTTTGCTTTCGTTCGCTTTTTTTCCAGATATTGATATCCATTATGCATACAATAAACAGCCTAAGTTTATTGTAACATACATTCTACTAAAGTACAGAAAAAATAACTTTAGAATATAACTATAGAGAGATACTAACTTTACACGTAACGTAACAAACATTTGGTATAAAACATTTAGAATAACAATCTTAGGGCTGCGGGCTCCAGTCCCATTCCTGAATATGCTTGCCCTTTCAATCGTAGTGGTGTTATTATAGAATAGTTCATCCACTAATCCTTAGTAAAGAGTAATCCAAAAATTGTCACTTTTTGCTTCAAAATTAAGGATGGCAAGCGCAGATAGCCTTCCAATAGCTTTGCGCAAAGCTGAAAAAAAAACGCATTACTTTTAATATGCTATTTTTTATTCAGAATAACCACGACGGTATTTTGCATAATAATTTGGATTGATATTTTTTACATCTGTAGGCAAATTAACTTCAAAATATAATTGATAATTACAGATGTCTAGAAAGTTTTGTTTGTTTGTTTGAGCTTAAGCAGAAAGCAACTCAGTGAGCTGTCTATGCCTTGTCCACCGCGGTTATCCAAACCCGCTTTCTAGAGTTGTAAGTCCGCATACATACCGCTGTGCCACGAGAGAGGATAGTTTTTATTAAATGTTCTACAAATAGTTTTCCTCTTTGATCTTACTAATGACAAACAACACATGGTAAATAAACAAACCTATTTAATTTTCTAATGACTCCTTTCAGGCTCTGGAAGTCTGGTCGTTCTGAAGGGTCTTCTGCCCAGCACCTTTTTATCATCTGGACCAGTTCTTCATCATAAGATATATCTTGGATAACTGGACGAAACGGTGGATTGTGCCCACTTTTAACATTTTCAACAATTTCTGAAATTACAAGTATTAGCTAATAGCTACATAGGTCTTTCCAATTGCATCATGAGGTTGATGACATTATTTTGAAGAAAACAAAACGCTGTAGTTTTACAGAACATTTTCTTGAATTTTTAACAGGTAAAGCTAGAGCCAAGGTACATCACTTTCATGAATGTGACAAAATATGTTTTTAATTTTTTAAATTACATCTACATCAACAACGTCATTTCCTTGTATTAGAAACATTTTAGTACCTTTAGGACTTAAATCAAGAGTGCCAAGATAGAAAGGCCCTTGTCTTACTACAATCTCATGCACAATGATTGCGAAACCATACACGTCTCCTTTTTGGGTTCCTCCTGGTTGCGAATTACCTTTGCAAAGAAGCTCTGGTGCTGTCCATAAGCTTTCTGTAATTAAAATACGTAACTTAAAAGCTATTACTTAAATTCTTGAGGTCTTTAGAAATCCATACAAAAATCTAGATTTGGGAAAGTTTGTTCCTGTTTATTGGAACTGAAAGCTTTGGCAAGAGTAAAAACAATCACATCATGAAGGATAAGAACACTGAATCTCTTAGAATAGCTTCCTGATGTGGTGAAACATACTCGTTTACTCGAAAGTATTTCAAAGCGTAATAGCCTAGGACAAATCACAATTAGTTTAGAGAAGATTTAGACGCTTAGCTGAAGAATCGATAAAATAACACATTTAAATATTTTATAAATTCCTTTTTCCTTCTTTATATTCTACCATTTCATAGGTTTTAATAAATTCTATATTTTACAATAACAAACATCACAGATAGAAATATTAAAATCTGAGAGCATTTCAGCTAAATAAATGTAAATTTTAGTTATGAGAAACATTTAGTTTACAACCGTTACACCAAACATACTCGCCATTTCAGCCGTAGGAGCATTATAATGTTATGATCAATCCCACTATTTATTGGTAAAAGTTGTATTTGTTTGTTTTTGACATTCGCTTAAAGCTACACGAGAGTTATCTACATTAGCTATCCCTAATTTAATTATGTAAGACTAGAGAGAAGGCAGCTAGTCATTATCACCCACTGCTAAGTTTTGGACTACTCTTTTACCAACAAATAGTGGGGTTGACTGTAACTTTATAACATTCCCATTGCTGAAAGGACAAGCACAGTTGGTGTGACAGGGATACGAATCTGCGACCCTCAGATTTCGAATCAAGCGTCCTAATCACCTGGCCATGCTGGACCCCGTTGGTAAATGAGTAGTCCAAAAGCTAGTTGGTTGCTGGTGATGATCACTAGCTACTTTTCCTCTAGTCTTACACTGCTAAATTAGGGACTGCTAGCGCACGTAGACCTCCTGTAGCTTTGCGCGAAATTCAAAACTAACAAATCTATTTAGAAGATGTGTAACAGTAAGCGCACATGTTCATCTTGGATCAATTGTATATTGGATTATTTCGTTAAACAATACGTAATATGATAAATATACGTAGTACAAGTAAAAATAGTTAAATGCAAAATAACTTGTACATGGTATGAATACTAAATAAAAATCATATGGTTTAATTACCATAAACTTCACACTTTTAACAGTTATAATTTTTATATGTAAATACTTTCGAGGGTAATTTGGTGTTATCGGTTTTTCAGTGTGAAATAATCTCTTCCACAAGCACTGATTGACAAAATCCTGTGTAATCTTTATAATGGTGGTGTTTACGGTGGGACCGATACTTGTTTTGAGGATAAGTATATATAGCGTCTGTTTTGTTTCACTACGATTACTACAGCTATTAAAACACTTTTGGGCACCCTCAATACAAACAAGTATCGATTTTAGTGCCATCTATGAGTACACTGTGAAAGAACATTATTACAGTTCTTCATACTAAATTTTATATATGTTGAATATAGTTTTATAGTTTTAGAGGCCTGGCATGGCCGAGCGCGTTAAGGCGTGCACTCGTAATCCGAGGGTCGCGGGTTCGCGCCCGCGTCGCGCTAAAACATGCTCGCCCTCCCAGCCGTGGGGGTGTATAATGTGACGGTCAATCCCACTATTCGTTGGTAAAAGAGTAGCCCAAGAGTTGGCGGTGGGTGGTGATGACTAGCTGCCTTCCCTCTAGTCTTACACTGCAAAATTAGGGACGGCTAGCACAGATAGCCCTCGAGTAGCTTTGTGCGAATATCCAAAAACATTTATAGTTTTAGAAAGTAAATTTAGCATTCTGCGATTGCACCTCTCAACCAAAGAAAATTTAATTTTTAATTCTTCCTTGTAATACCATATCTACAAAAATATTGCATAATACTTGCTTCTCCAATAGGCATAAGAATTTTCATTTTCATTCTCATCATATGTTCTGAGACTGTGAAGTCCAAAATCGGTGATTTTTAGAATAAACCTGCTGTCCACTACACAGTTGGAAGACTTAAGGTTACCATGGGAACGAAATTCAGTGCTGTGGAGGAAAGCCATACCCTAGCAACCGAAAGATACAGAAAAAAGTGATGACATAAACAAAACAAACGTATGTTACTGTCGTGTTTCTATTTAGTCTGATTACTGTACATCTGATAAGTTACACTTGATCTTTAAACATGTTACAGTTGTGTTTTTATTCAATCTGATTACTGTATATCTGATAAGTTACGCTTGATCTTTAAACATGTTACTGCTGTATTTTTATTCAATCTGATTACTGTACATCTGATAAGTTACGCTTGATCTTTAAACATGTTACTGTTGTGTTTTTATTTAGTCTGATTACCGTATATCTGATGAGTTACACCTGATCTTTAAATACGTTAATGTTACATTTTTAGCCTGAATACTATATATCTGATAAGCTACATTTGATGTTTAAACATATTAATGTTATAACAATCAGTGATGTCGAGAAACCCACTTGTTGAGAATTTTATATGCAAAAAAATGGCTCTTTTGGGCTCAGAAAACACTTCAAATAGAAGAGCGAACAACGTTGTTCGCTCTTCTATTTGAAGTGTTTTCTGAGCCCAAAAGAGCCATTTTTTTGCATATAAAATATTAATGTTATGGTTTTATTTACCCTGATTACTGTATATCTGACAAGTTTAACTTGATCTTTAAGCATGTTACTGTTGTGGTTTTATTCAGTCTGAACACTGTATGTCTGATAAGCCTCAAGTGATTTAAAACTCTTTTTTACCACACTAAATATTAGTTTCGGTTTTGTATGAAGTGGAAGTACTTAATTATTTGATAACGAATATGTTATTATAAAAACCTACACTTTCATTTAATGCGAAGTTCAGCCAAAAATCCTAAAACATAAAAGGACCAATCTTACTTTAATCAAGTCGTGCATCAGTGAGTATCTAAACATCCAGTCCAGCTGAATCTGGTCATTCTCCAATACATCCTGCAACAAAGTTCCATACTTCTTGCTTCATGAACATCATTTTTAAAACATTAAAAAATATTTAATAATATTTATGTCAAAGTTACAAAGCGATTCACAAGATAGAATTTCAAAAGAATAAAGGAAATCTACATAGGAAGTATAAAACACTTGATTTTGACACCGAAATCTGAAATCAACGAAATTTAGTTTCAGCTCGCTTCTAAAGAATAAAATATAATCTTTCAAAACTCTTACTATTGTGATTGTTTTGTTTTATAGTTTTTCTAATAATTACCAGATTAATCAAAACAAATGTGAGAAAACGGAAATGTTCTGATAAGTAGTTTAGGAATGACTTCAAAGTTCATTGAAATGAAAAAAATTATACATAAAAATTCAAAGAGTTAACGATCAATAATGAGAATAATTAGCCTTTATTTGTTCACACACCTGAAGGCTTCCTCTTGGACAATATTCTGTCACCAGACAGCAGAACGGCGGATCTACGCATGCGCCTATAAATCGGACCAAATGGTCGTGTTGAAGATCTTTCATCTGTAGAAATAATTTCTCCAGTAAATTTATGGCAAATAGTTTGTGTATGCGATGACACAGTATCTTACATTTGAACAAATGCGGAAAGATTTGAGCTGATAATTGCTCATGATTTAATGAAGAAATTAAACTGAAAATAAAATTATTTAGCATTTCTTCTATGTTTATGGATTTTTATTGCATAAACATGTCGCTCGTGTAAAAAAACGAAAAAAATAAACTAAAGTTACGTAATCAGTTCTTAATATTTTGAGTCTAATAACTACTTAAATTTCCAAAAACCTTTAAAAATAAACTATTTATTAATGACCTAAACACATTATTTTAAGCACCTAATATCTATCTAATTTTCAGAGTCCCCGGAGGCACAACGGTATGCCTATGGAATAACAACCCTAGAAACCAGGTTTCTATACCCGTTGTGGCAAGAGCACAGACAGGAAATTGTGTAGCTTTTGCTTAATTACAAACAAACAAAATGAATGTTAGAGAGCTTAATATGAAAAATGAAAACATAACTACGTTTCTAGTACAAAACGCATCTATATGATGGTTTGACGTGGATTTTTTATTAATTTCAGTGCTGAAAAAATTGAATGATGTACAAATGAATCAAATTTTTTCACCAACCAACAATTAAGCTAACAATAATTTTTCATTTTAAAGGTTCCATTTATCATTTTCCAAGATAGATAATTTAATATAAATTATTTTTTATTGCAAAGATAAAAAAATTCTCAGAAACTCACCCTTTTTAGCTCTAGCAGCAACTGTCGGTGTACTTCGACTCTGAACTTACTGATTGGTTTGATAGCAACCATTGTTCCCTATGGAAACAAACGTCGTATGTAACAAAGAACTTTGATAAAAAAAACTTAACTCTCAACGAAACTTCAGCACATCAGCAAAATGAAAATAAATCATTGTTTGCATTCCGAAAACTAATGTATACTAGACCAAGTCATTTAAATAATTGTTCATTACAAAGTCGAATATAACAGAAATAAAAGGCAAATCACTTCGCCTATTGGCCAGGCATGACTAAGTGGTTAAGCTACTCGACTCGTAATCCGAGGGTTGCGGATACGAATCCCTGTCGCACCAAACATGCTCGCCCTTTCAGCCTTGGGGCGTTATAATGTGATGGTCAATCCCATTATTCGTTGGTAAAAGAGTAGCTCAAGAGTTGGCGGTGGGTGGTGAAGGCTAGCTGTCTTCACTCAAATCTTACACTGCTAAATTAGGGACAGCTAGCGCAGATAGCCCTTGTGTAGCCTAAAACAAATCAAACCAAGTTTCGCCTTTCTTACCACATAAGTCCCCCAGTGGCAAAGCGGTATGTCTGCAGATTTGCAACGTTAGAAACCGGGTTTCAATAACTGTTGTGGGAAGAGTACAGAAAGCCCATTTTGTGTAGCTTTGTGCATAAGTTCAAAACAAAATTAACACATACTCAAGCTGTGTTTTGTGTCTATCATTTCACTTGTGGAAAATCGTTACACCTGTGTTTGTACTCACTCAACACTGTGTTTTGTCCCCTTCATTTCACCTTTGATACTTCATTATATATGTTTGTACAAACTCAACGCCATGTTTTCCCGTTGTTATTCACTGTGACTCATTTGTTTGTTTGTTTGTTTTTGAATTTCTCACAAAGCTACTCGAGAGCTATCTGTTCTAGCCGTCCCTAATTTAGCAGTGTAAGACTAGAGGGAAAGCAGCTAGTCATCACCACCCACCGCCAACTCTTGGGCTACTCTTTTACCAACGAATAGTGGGATTAATCGTAACTTTATAACGCCCCCACGGCTGAAAGGGCGAGCATGTTTTGCGCGACCCTTAGATTACGAGTCACACGCTAGACCATGTTGGGCTACTACCTGTGACAAATCACTACATTTGTGTCTGCACAAATAAGATTATAGAGCCTTTACTTTTTGTAGAGAATGATTACCAATAAAATCTGAAAAGAAATCGAAAATGTGTTTAACTTGAACACTTAACTTATCTTTATGGGATCCTGTCGTTGTGAACACTTATCTTACTTTACAGAATACCGTCGCATTGTAAACACCTAACTTACTTTATAGGATCCCGTCACTGTGAACATTTTACTTACTTTGTAGAATCCTGTCACTGTGAACACTTGACGAAATTGTTCCCCTACTTGTAAAGTTTCTGTGGAGTGCGAACTCTGTTGAGAAAAAAAGGTACAACTTAAAAAAATATTTTATAATAAAAAAAGAAAAAAATAGCATTTTATGAATCTTCCTATTCCACACACTTTGCATTAAATACTACATTGTGTACGCTTCGTATGGTCCATGTTAGTAATTCACTACAGTGTGTACGCTTCATGTGATCCATGTTAGTAATTCACTAAAACTGTCCACGCTTCATGTGATCCATGTTAGTAATTCACTAAAACTGTCCACGCTTCATGTGATCCATGTTAGTAGTTTACTACATTGTGTACGATTTGAATGGCAAACATTACTAACCACGCTACGTTACGTACGCTTCGTATGAGTGACATTACAAGCTATGCTGCATAGTATATGCTTCATATGATTAATCTTACAAGATATACTACACTGTGTAAAGTTGGGATGGCTGACGTTACTAGTTATACTACATTGTGTACGGACAGTGTTATTAGATCCATTGTATTGTGTACATTTGGTATGGTCTATCTTAATTTTTTCTTTCAAAAATGGCTTTTATTTTAAGAGTATTCACGATAGGAAAAATAAAAGGAATATTGCCAAAAGCAACTTTTGTTAGGCAAAGTTACACAAGCAGTGGTTTAGATTTGTCCAGTAACGATAAGGAGAAAGAAACCAAATATTACTGTCAAAAAGTTAAATAAGATATACTGTTCATTTTATAGAGATTGCAAATATATATACAACATTTATATTGGGCAGCTTAATGGAAAGTATGTATGAATATACTAACTAGTATAGTGCTTTGGACTACTAGTAGAAATGTTACGAGTTTGAGATTTGTTTTCGACGTGTCGTTACGTTCTTGAGCGAGATACTTTACTGCATTTGTCTCAGTTCATCTAGTTGCATAGATGGGTGGATAGCTGGAGGTTAACCTAACACCCCATCCAGGTAGGTGATGTCAACAATCTCTTTTGTCTGTGTCGTTGAAACCGAATTTCAGCAACTATTGTTTTGTAGTGTTTCGACATGTGATGGATTTAGCTTCAATTAAAGTTATTTATAAGTGAACCTCAAACCCAGGCGATCAGATTCTTACATTAAAACCTTATCTAACAGAAATTCGTGTGCATGTGGCTGGACAAGCTTTCTTCTTTAAGAAGAGTTCTTTTCTTACTTTTATCTTATATTTTCTGATAGACTAAATACCAAACTTTACTTTGCATCTCTCTTAAAATAACATCATATCCTATGAAACAGATATCATTTGCAATTGTTTGTGCTTATTTCATCTTGTATAAAACTTTCAGTATCAAATTAACGATATCTGTATAACTCACAGGAATACTTGACCGAACTGTGCTCATTCTTGACCCGAGAGGGCGCCTATAGGAAGAACTTGTTAGGATCTCTTCGTATTTGATCTTCCATGTCATCGAGGCAATATCTGCTTCCAGTTTAAAGTGCCTGATACACAAATCAGAATACTGTTCAAAAATTAAAAGAAAATTTAAGCCTTAAGTACTATTGTTAAAATCTAAGGTCTAATAATCATCTCCTGGCATTTCTCACATCTCAAATAAATAATCTGAAATTTAGAATAAAATTTTCAGTTTTCCAATTATTTAAGTAACTTTTCTTCTTCATTATCAGCATGAAATAATGTCTGTAAGCGATTATTTCTGCATTTGGACACGCAGAGTAACGGGAAACAGTACTTTGAAATAAATTCAAACGTTGTTGTTTTTATGCTGGAATGTCACCAGGAATCGAACAAGAACTATGCACAGTGGTGTAGTCCAAGGTATACACAAGTAATATGGCGAATATGGCGTTTATCCATTTCTTATTTAACTCTTAATGCAGATAGCGCTACCGCCAAGCCGGACCTGAACCATAGAAAAAATGTTAATTAGGGATTAGTATTTACACTGCGCAAGTGACCATGCTATAGGCATAGAGTTTATAGCAAAACCAAACACGGTTAAGTTTATGCCTTTTGAAAACAGTCTTAAATGATAAGTGATAATGAGAAGAAGGTAAAATATTGCAAAGAGGTTGCTAAATTGAAGTTTTAATCATTTTTAAGCTTAATTTCTACCCAGTAGAACACCCGCTAACTATAAACTTTCTTGCACAGCTCTATAGGTATGCTTATGTAACGTTCCATATCATGTCAAATTTGGAGTTTTTTTTGTTAGAATTGAGAAAAAAACTACATGTAAATAATAACATAATTAAGAATTATACTACACATAGATACTACCTTACACAGCAAACAGTTTAATTTCCCGGTTGACTGAGTTGTAAGCACAGAAGACATACTTCAGAAGGTTCCCATAAATAACGTAAAATAAGTTGTTGTGTAATTGGTTGTGGCATGCTTGATGTAGGTCATTTCTACAGTGTATAATATAGGAAACGTGATGAAACTACCGTCTAGTTTATAAATAATATACTTTACTATTTATACTTATTATTGACATCTAATCTCCGGAAATGTCAGTAGAATTAGAATATTTAGTTGGAATTCTTATATCTCACATTTAATGCAAATTAGCGTTTTTAGATTAGATTTATAAATCAAAAACAGCTGAACTTCATCAAACCATGTGAGAGTCGTTACTTTGTCCAAAAATAATCTATTGTATGGCTCCAGTCCACCCTATACAAGCTAAGATACATCAACTATAAGTAAATATATAGAAGATATTATGTTTAAAAATGATAGATTTGTGCTATGTTAAACAAACTTGTGACCTAGTGGTTAGGGTTCTCGAATTGCAATGTATGAGTTGCAGTTTTGAATTCCATTAACCGGACATGTTCACCCTGTAAAAATAGTTCTGCCATCATCTCTAAAGCCTATTTTTCTCTTCAAGATGACTTTTTAAATATCCAGACTAATAAATCTTCTGAGTTCAAATTATAGGAAGAGAAATTCTCTAATTCTAATAATTACATTTAATATTTTTTGATAAGCTTATAATTCATGCAGTTTTAAATGTTGATTAACAATTCGTTTGATTTTCGTTGGATATAATGTTCGAGTTAAAGATGTATTATGAGTCTTATTAGCTATTACGTGTGCAGCACGTTTCTTCCGGTTGTTAAAAATTTAGTTTTATGAGATAATGTTTGTTTGTTTTTGAATTTCGCCCAAAGTTACACGAAGGCTATCTGCACTATCCGTCCCTAATTTAGCAGTGTAAGACTAGAGGAAAGGGAGCAAATCATCGCCACCCACCGCCAACTCTTTTACCAACGAATAGTAGGATTGATCGAACATGATGACGCCTCCAGGGCTAAAAGGGTGAGTGCGAGTATATTTGGTTTGACGGGATTTAAAACTCGCGACCCCCAGATTACGAGTCGAATGCCTTAACTACCTGACCATGCAGGGCCATTATGAGAATGACGGAATAATGTTATATCTCTACCAAACTGTTAGATAACCTGACAATCATAACTTCGTACTGCATGTTATATATTTTTAACATATATACATTTTTTTCTTCTTCAAAAATATAATGTGAAGGACTGTCATCTGTGGAGAAAATTTAAAAGTATTAAGTTTCGAAGACTTTACATTATGTAAAGTGATTAAGTTGCTTCACTAGCAATCTAAGGATTGCAGGTTTGAATCCATTTAAGAAACATTCTCGTCGTTGTTTTAGCCGTTGGTGCATTACAATGTAACGTTAGTAGAAGAGTAACCCAAGACTAGCTGCCTTCCCTTTACTCTTTCGGTTCTAAATTAGGAATGGGTAGCGCAGGTAGTCTTCAAGTCGCTTTGTGCAAAGTATATCAGAAACAAACTTACAACAGACATGAAACAAACTTACAACAGACATGATGTATATCCATAAAGTTTCCCCTAATAGCGTTTATAGGTATCAGATACATACAATTGCTATAGAATAATGACACTACATAAGTAATAAGCCAAAGTTTCTCTTCTTAAAAATCAATGACGACATATAATAACTTCCACATGTGGCATCTTATTGGAAGTTTCGACATCTTAGTAAATTCTGTTTTCGGTTACCTTATGCACATACATATATATTTATGTGCAGTGTACAGTTACATCTCAACCGTTTCGATTATATCTCTACACATTTGTCCCCCAAGTGGAACAGCGAACTTTCAACGACAAGAACCAAATTTCGATTCCCGTGTGTGGGTAGAACACAGATAGCCCACTGTGTACTTAACTATAAACAAACAACCTGTACACATATTTCATCAAAAAATTCTTTTCGTATTACGCTTGAGAGTTTATTATGGTCAAATTTGGATTCGAGCTCTGCGACGGCACAGCACAGATTTGTGAGACCTTCACTTAAACCGAACAAATGAACATTCCTCAAAAACAAGGCATATTATAAGACGTATTATCTTCACAAAAGCTGACGTAGGCCAAGGCATCTCTAAAAAAGTGATATTCTATGTTGTTTTTAGTATGTTGTATAAAAATAACCGTCTACAATACTTCACACGAGCAACCTTAGTTTCCAGCACCTAGAATTCACCACACTCGTACGCATGGGGAAAACGAAAGGAAGAACAAAAAAACTGTAACTTTTTTATTTTTTAAATAGATTTAATGAGGTTTCATCACAATGATTCGAGAGCACATAAACTGTATCGTTAGTGTAAACTGTTTTATTATACACTGAATTGAAACTCACGTAAATATTTTTTCCGTCATTAGCAAAGTATCTTCAATGTTTCTTATTTGCCATTCATATATTCTTTTTACATAAATCAATTTTCATTTCTCTCAGGTCTTTCACAGTTGGCAATGGTATATATAAGCCTGACAGTTTAGATTTTGTTAATGTAACTTATATTTACTTGTATATAGAAACTATTTTTTAAAACTTGGCCCGGCTGTGAGTTATTTTCGTATGTAACTGAGTAAGAAATGGGGACTGTTTCGTTATAAGAGATCTAGAAGTATAGATTACATATTTAAGATACGAACTAGAAACATCTATAGGTTAACGTACCCTGTTTAGCCTAATTCATCTTTTTAACTCATTCGTCGCCAACGTAGTTATTAGAGCTAGAATGCGACAACTGAGGCCACGACGTTCCTTTCCACAGACCTTTCCGAGCCGAGCGTTATTAAACACGATGTTTAGTTTTTGTCTTTTTTAACACTTATATTATTTCTGCCACCGTTTAATCTTATTTTATGACTTAAGTTTCAATAAAATAAAACTATCAGTGACACTCTTACCTATAAATGAAGAATGAGATAATCACCAAGACAACCATAAGTCCACTCATCACAGCTATTATGATTACATATTGTGGGATCTCTATAACGAAGGTATATATAATATAAATAATGGGAAAAATGAAAAGAAACGATAATATAAAGAAGATATCTCTAGAATGGTTTTGAAGTTTGGTTTAAAGTGTGCATGCAGAACTACATGTTATATATTTATAATCCAAATATACATTTAAAGTTATCACAACACTTCGTAATATTTTTCTGTTCTCATGGCGAAAAAGAATTTATTCGGTTAATCGTGTGTTATTAAATGCATTCTCCATACAAACAGTTATAGCTGCTGTTTATAAGATGTATAAGAAAGAAAGTAAAAACAAAGAGTAAATACTTGTATCATACGAAATTATATTACACTTGTTAACAAAGTATCTAATTCTCTATGGAAAATATGTTGTAGATTATTGTATGATATGGTAATATTAATATCAATAAGGCACTTTTTATTAGAAAAATCTATATACCATTTTCGGGGCATTTTGACCTGTCATATCCGCAGACTGGAGTGTCTAGTGGCGGCAAATGACGTCCACCACTCCAGTGAATTTTTTTTCCTTCGACTTCCACTAGTTGTTTACTGTCTTGGAAGTAATTCGCAACGACCTATGTTAGTAAAAATTGAGTCAGCGAGTTTGTTTTGGAACTAAAATATTTTCAGGCTCTGTAGAATGATTATGACTGAACAAAATACAAATAATACAAAAATTTTAAAACTTTCCTAGATGCATATATTCAACTAATAACAGCTTCTCGTATTCAACTGATGTACCCGATATTAATCAGTAAAATACAGAATGAAACAACAAAAATATTTTTGATATATTCACAAACAGGTAGATAAAATACGTGTTTTTGAATATCACTTGGTTTTGATAGACGATAGTTTGTTTGCATAGAATTAATCACAAAGATACACAATGGGCTATCGGTGCTCTGCCCACCACGGGTATCGCAACCCGGATTTTAGCAGGGAAGTCCACAGACAAACCGCTGTGCCACTGGGACGAGGGCAGATGCTAGTTAATAAATTACAAAATGTGGTATGTTTTATAGCCATTTAAGAAATAATAATATTAAACTGATTTTAAACTGTCATATTGCAGTAAAATGAATGAAGGTCATATTAATTAATGCGATTTATTTAATATTTGTAATTTTACTCTTTGCTAAATAGTCTGAGGAAGAAAATACAGAATATTTTCTAATAAATGTAAGTAGTAACTTCGGATTATTTAGTCATACGCTGAAATAAACATCAACAATTCAGCCAAAATCATAAATGGCTGTAGCCAGGCCTTAAAAAAACCAGTTAGCTCTCTATTAAACAAAATGCCCTATTATTTACTGTACTTTTTATTTAAATATGAGGGAAAAATTCAGAAAATCGTATTCGAAGATTGCAGCTTTAATTTATCTTCTCCAAATGCCTGTAGTAATGCACACAATCAGTCAAATTATTAATAAGATTATGTTATTTGAAACTGTTACTTAAAACCATAACTTCATCACATTCCAGAAACTGTACTGTACGAATCTTGCATAAGTTTGAGGGCTAATGACACTAAAAAAAAAACTAGTTTTCGATACCTGTGTTGGACAGAGCACAGAAAGTCCATTCTGTAGATTTGCGCTTAACAACAAACAAACAAAAAGCGAGATAGTGGAAAGTTTAGAAACCTAAAAATCATGTAACATGACGTGTGTGTGTTTTTTTATATAACAAAGCCACATCGGGCTATCTGCTGATCACACCGAGGGGAATCAAACTCCTGATTTTAGCGTTGTAAATCCGCAGACTTACTTCGCAGAGGAAGTGGAAAATTTCTTTTGGGATTATTCCTCATGTAATACTTCTAAAGTTAATCAACTATACGCTTAACAACCTGTTCAAGCACCTCTATTATATTGCCTGTTTACTTTTAAAGACTTCTTATCATTACGAACAGCTATGTTTACACAGTAATAGATGAAACACGCCAGTTCTTGCTAAAGATGCTTGATCAATATCCAGTGGAGAGACAAACTGACGGAAACTATCAAGTATTTTTCTGATAATCTTTAGGGGTAAAATTAATTAAAATGTGATTCTTACTTCGAATGTTCCTGTTTCTGGATTTAAATCCATCAAAGCATAATTGACATATCGGTCTCCGTTACTGTCAATGGTGACGTTACCTGAAATTCCTACAAATGTTTAACATTAACAAGAGTTATAATTCGCTGCTGTCCATATTAAGAAGAGTTATACACTTGCAGATGTCCATATTAACAAGAGTTACAGACTGCTAATGTCTGTATCCAACAAATATTTGAAAACTGTGCAATTTATATCATCATTACAGCTTAAAGTTATTGTTAACCTAATACACCTGCGAGTCACATAGAATCTTACATGAGCGTGATAAATAATAATAAACAAGGCGTGAAGAAAGCAGTGTATAAAATACAAATAAACTAAAAGAATAAAAAAAGTTATAAAGTTTAATCGTGCACATGTAACTCAGAAATAGTTTGTAACATTTTCATCAAGTTCTTCTCATTACTTCAACTTAGGCTATTTTATTCGTTTATCTTACCATACTAAACTGAACAAATATAAAAACTTTTAAAAAGATTACAATGAAGCAATAACTCGATATAATAACCCTAATTGTCTTACTGTTTGTTTTTATTTTATTATTTAATAAGAAAAGAAACTTTTTGTCTAATAATACTGTAAAGATTTTACACAAGTAATTGATTTATTAAATTTTCTCTTACAGAGTAATGATAATAATATCTTAAAGAGTGTAAGTATGTACAATAACATGATAACTAAGAATAAAAATATCAGATTCAATGCACAGAAAATCAGATATTCAAGATCAGCTATAGAAGGGATGGACTGATTTTGAGAAGAAATATCTATCTGTATCATTATCAATTCTTTGTTGGAATTACTAACGAAGTTTAAACGTTCATATAATAAACCGAAACGTTTTAACATGTAATAACTCTGAATGCTGAGAATCTTTGTCTTGAAATCTGTTTGACAATCAGTTGTCTAACGTGAACATTGTGCATTAAGGGTATATTTTGTCATTTGAAGAACATATGGTCTCTTGGTGTTAGGATTATAAGTGAACCGTTTAAGAATTAAAGTGGCTTAAGTATTTTTCTACCATCTTTGTTTGGCAAGACCTAAAATGATGCCAAAAAACCTTTTAGTGAATAATTGTCTTCATGATCTGCCCTGGCACAATAAAAAACTATTTATATGGTAATAATTACTAACGAAGACAGTAATTTATATTGTTAACAATATTCGTATCATTCCAACTGGTAACTATTTTGTAACTCTTATCACAATGTATACTATAAAACGACTCGTACCTGTCTATAATGAAAATTTTCCAGTTTACCAACCTCTGATTATCAAAACAAAAGCATTTCGGAGTTCTTGGATATTCCTAACAAAGATTATAAAACCATTTTCATTATAAATGTTTCAATTTTACAGTCTGACAGCTATTTAAGTTTCTTTTTTCTACTGGTTTGGTTTGTTTTGAATTTCGCGCAAAGCTACACGAAAACTACTTGCGCTAGCCGTCCATAATTTAGCAGTATAAGACTAGAGGGAAGGCAGCTAATCATCATCACCCATCATCAGCTCTTGAGCTACTCTTTTACCAACGAATCACATTATAACGCTCCCACAGATGAAAAAGCGAGCATGTATGGTGTGACGGGGTTTCGAACCCACGACCCTCGGATTACGAGTCGAATATCTCAACCACCTAGCCATTCTGTCACTAGTGTTGAAAGTTCCACTGTTTATCTTTACTTATTTTTAAAACAAATGTATAGGTTACCAAGTTGAATATTCAGATGTAAGACTAGACATAACATTTCAAATTTTGTACATAAATAAATGAAATAATTATCGTATTTTACGCCTTGTGAGGCGCTGCATCGTGGAAGACCCACCCTAATTTTGGAAAGACAATTCTAAGAAAAAATACTTTAACTCAGCAACGAACACCTTGATGCAACCTTGATTTTTTTTTTAACCTCTGAGTAAACAGAATCAAATACATCATATTTTTCACAATATGTTGACAGTATTAGTTAAACTGAACGTTTTATGTTATCGAAAATACTTGTAATTGTTAGATAATGAGATTACGATCTGTATGAGAGGCCGTTCTGAGTAGACCTTAAGTTAACCTCTTGCTTTCACCCATCACTTTTGTCTTTGAAGACGCATGGGACTTTTTAAAGTAAAATAGTGCGTCTTATAAGGCGTAAAATACGGTATATACCTATCTGAATGTAACGAAGCGGTCAGTGTACTGGCGTTAGAATACTATGCGGATATATTGAATAATATTCTCAATAATTTCCAAGAAAAGCCACGTTCGTTTTAACTGTCTTTAAAAAAGTACTTTTACACTATAATTAACGTTTTTAGCAAAATTCGGAGAGTAATAAATTCGTTTAAACATAATACTTATTGGTTATTACACGTCATAGTCTATATCAAAGTATCCGTTTTATTTTAACATACAACTTCAGACAGATAGGTAATTGCAAATGTTTCGGATGAGGTTAAAACTAACTAAACGCTAGAACACAACGTTTATACATCGTATATTTGAAATAGTTTGTAATCTATTATAAGATTTTCCCTGTCACTGTAGTATGTTATTTCCATGCAGGTTTTGAATGATATATGTAAATACATATTAAGTTAGTTCGGAATTTTATTTCTAAAATAACAACCTGAACCAAATGTTACCTAAAAATGTTCTGTTCCACATTTTACTGGTTATGACGGAACCATTGATCACGTCAAATCCCTCGCTTAAGGTTTCATTCAGTGCCAGAGCGTAAAGAATCATAGCTTCATAGAATCCACTTACAAACATGTTCACCTACACAAACCAAAAATCTTAATTGTTATCTTGACTACTTCACGAGATATGTTTATCTATACAAATTGAACACTTTGTTATATTTTTATGCTACTTCAGACACATGCTAACCTAGACGAATCAGAAGTACAGTTTTAGTTTACTACTTCGTACAAATACTTAACTTTAATTTTCGATTAGGGCAATCTACCTACTTAGACCAAAGTCAACTTGGTAGTGAGTAAGTATAGCTAATTAAATAAACTGCTCTTACTTTTAAAGACTCGAATGCATTGTTTCATCAGTTAGGTACGGTTGCGATTAGCGACATTTTCGACTGTAAACCCAATAATATCTCACGAGATTCGACCATCTTAGGATATTTATGTTAGCCTAAATCTATATACCACGTATATAAAGGAAAACAATTTCAATGATAAAAATAATAAAAAATATTGAAAATAGATATATTAAATATTCTAACGAATTATGTTAGTGAAAGTACAATACAGTAAAGAATGCTGCATATTTTACGTAACACACAAATGTTAATTGTTATCCTTATGCTCTGCCGTAGATAAACGATCGAAAATCAATTTTGTATGCTATTGCTTCACACAAACCCGTTAATCTGGAATATCCTGAAAATTGGTGTCTCAGAATTTACTGCAATGTGAGTTTGCTAATACTTCACAAGAACGTTCCAACCGTAGGACACTGAATAAACTTCACACGTATCTTTTCAAGTGGAAGACCCAGAATTTATGGTAAGTGCTTAATATTTCCCAAGCATATGCTGAATTGAAGAACACATGATTTAATACTTGTTACTTAATACTTCACGTACATATTTTTAGCTGGAGGATCTAAAATTACATTGTGTGATTTCCAAAATATGACTGTATAGTAAAACTTTGACAAAAATATGTTATTCTAGACTACAGGTGTTTAGTATCATCAAACTGATGTTCTACAACAAAAATATAGAACACAAAAATAGTTACGTTCGAATACTAAATGTTTTAACTTACACAGTAAATAAACCCAATACTAAATGTTTTTAATCAACCCACTAAATATATTCAACACTAATCATTCAATTTTAAAGCTTTGGCATATGGAACAATAACTGTTTGTTTGTTTTTTGAAATTTTGCACAAATCTACTCGAGGGCTATCTGTGCTAACTTGGATGGAATCACTATTATCCCGCCCTTCTAGATATCGACCATTGTAACGATATACCATTTTACAGTGCCCTCTGTACATCTATCAGCAAAATATATCTGTACATATTACTCTGTTTGTATTTTATACTGACAAGAAAGATAAAGTAATACTTCACTTTGTGTTGTGTATGTTTTAAGCCGAACAGCACAATGTTCTAGAACTTTATTATGTCTGTGTGTGAGCGAAACGACCTCCAGTTTCATTGCATTTTATGTTAATTTTATACCGAACAGAGCAACGAGTTAACACTTCACAGTGATATGTCTGTGTTTTACATTGACCAGCGCAACGATGTAACACCACAGTATAGATCGAGAGTAATCAGAAAGATTCCATGTCCTCACCCTGCCACTCCTTTTCGAGATCTTGTCTTTAAATCGGATAACGTCAACATTCATCTTCGAAAATTAAAAAAATGCGACGTGATCAACGATCCGGATAACGTTTTAAAGTGTGATGGAGTCTCAACCTTAATTTGTCCTTGAAATTTTCTACATATTCGATTACACTTTACAAAGTTATTAGCTCAAACTGCGAAAATGTCCCATCTCCCGATTATAAAAAAAATTCTAGAAAATGATCCAAAATTTTGATTTGATATGCATGTGAATCATGACGAAATCTGGGGAGGACTGCCCCATACTGACTTTCCACTTTGAGAAAAATATTGGTATACCTTGGTCTATTATTTTTCGAGATATTTTCACGAAAAGACAGAAAGTCAGACACAGAAACACATGCGTAACCGATTCCAATATAATTAATATTCAATCGATTCAAGCAAAGTTTATAGTTTTTCGCAGCAAAACTGATAAATACACAAACCACTTCACGGTTTTGTAGTAACTAAAAATACTAGCAGAAACACCCGCCCACGGGGCAGATATAACTGTTGGTTTATGCAGAAGACTGTAGCGTGTTCTAGAAACGTTTGAGAGTTCTATAACTGTGTACTACTTATACTTGACAGTCAACAAAATTCAACATCCGCGAGAAAAAGGATTTTATTGAAATTTTAATTTATAAATGAGCTGTCATCATATTATTAAATCACAGAGTAGATTTGATTGAAATATTCCTTTGTAGACACAGTTATCGATGAAATTACCTTGCTTTTCTGTTGCAACATTTGTGTGGCTTTCACTAAAGAAAAATACAAATAATTTTAAGTTTGTTTTTTGGTTGTTTCTCATTTCAAATTTACTTATTTTTGAATTTTTTATTGGTTAAATTTGAAAGATATCATTTTTGTGGCAATTTCAATTGTTTTATTCATTTCTCACTTATAAAAATACTGCCTAGTTATGAAACTATTGCCCAGTTATGATTGTTGATGATCGGTGCGGTAGTTTCTAAGATCGGAGTTTTGAAATATCTATCGCAAACTCCATTATAACACTTAGGATTAAAAACCATTGCAGGCATAAAATACATTTCGGGTTGCATTTCACTGTGTTCCATTTGAAGTTCCTGAAAGTTGAAAATACCTGAAGCTGCTTTCCAAGTGTTTTCTTTTCAACTCAAAGTCTTTTTCTCCCGACAGCGATTTTTCTCTTTTTTACTTCTCTGTGTCTGAATAAACTTCGTGTTTACAGATTATTTTAATGTGCAAACACAGTTTATTCAGACACAGAGAAGTCAAACAAGGAAATTTTAACTTCAAATTTATCACAGACAAAAACAAGTTATCTGAATTGTTATATTTCATTCTCCTTTGAATTATTAGTGTGTGTTCTTATATCAAAGCCCCATCGGGCTATCTGTTATGTTCACTGAGGGAAATAGAACTCCCTGATTTTACCGTTGTAAATCCGAAGACTTACCGCTGTCCCAGCGAGGGACATTAATTTAAGCCTATGATCATACATTTTCTCGAAAGGAGCCGGAGGCACTCAAGAGAGGGCACCTGTTTTAACCACTCACACCACTGGTGTATTGTCTGTTAGCAGTTACAAAATGATGTGATATAAGGGGCGCTTAAGTTTATACTGTCGTGATCTCAGTAAAATGTGCGCATGCCATAAATCAGGAGAGGAATTATGCAATCTGTAGGCTACAACATAACTAAAATCGATAAATATAAATATTTGTTACTCTTAATTTTAATTTTATTTACTCTTGAAACAGAATACTTTCAGTGGGGCCTGGCATGGCCGAGCGCGTTAGGACGTGCGCTCGTAATCCGAGGGTCCCGGATTCGAGCCCGCGTTGCGCTAAACATGCTCGCCCTCCCAGCCGTGGGGGTGTATAATGTGACGGTCAATCCTACCTTTCGTTGGTAAAAGAGTAGCCCAAGAGTTGGCGGTGGGTGGTGATGACTAGCTGCCTTCCCTCTAGTCTTACACTGCTAAATTAGGGACGGCTAGCACAGATAGCCCTCGAGTAGCTTTGTGCGAAATTCCAAAACAAACAAAACAAACTTTCGGTGACTATGTGCAAGTATATCTAGTAAAATAACATCAATATAATTTGACATTTTTAATATTGTGCATTGAGAACTACAAGTTTTGAAAGTATCCAGTCAGTTGGCGTTTTAAAATTTAGAATTTTATGTTTATCTAATTTTTATATTAGCCTCTGAAACACAATAGCGTGAGCTTTATGAAGCTAAAATATTATTTTATCGTCTTCTAAATCACAAAGTCACCTGTGATGAATAGTAATAAACCTTTGGTTTTGTTTTGAATTTCGCACAAAGCTACACGAGGGTTATCTGTGCAAGCCGTCCCTAATTTAGCAGTGACTACAGGGAAGTGCAGCTAGTTATCACCACCCACCGCCAACTCTTGGGCTACTCTTTTACCAACGAATAGTGAGATTGACCGTCACATTTATAACGCCCCTACGGCTGAAAGGGCGAACATGTTTTGTGTGACAGGGATTTGAGCCCTCGACCCTCAGATTACGAGTCGAGTGCCTTAACCACCTGGCCATGCCAGGCCAGTAACAACGTAGTACGATATGAATAAAAATTGTATATGTCTAACCTGTTGCAGGATTGTAAACTAAAACTATTAAACTAACACTATTAAGTAAAAGAACTGAAGCAGTTTTTGACATACCTCCTCTGTCTGGTAATCAAAATGAACGTCATTTTTCGCTAGTTGTTTTACATCTTCGGCAAACTTTTTATATTCGGGTGTTTCCGGAATGGGTGAGGTAATGGTGAGAAGAGCCTCGTAAGCCTTTCGTGCACGCTCGTTCTCTTCCGCTGTATCTGGTTCCCGATACCAAGGCCACAAAATTTCGTTTTTGCTGTAAAATGACACAGCAATATAATTTAACATAAATAAACGTGCTTCTTCTGTCTTAAAACTGAAAAAATGTATTGTTCTGTAGAGAAAACATTCATTGTGTCAAGATTGACGCCTCCATTATTTTGGACTTTCTTCAAATGAAGAAAGAGACGTCTACGTCTCTCTTGATACACACGTCATGCACTTAAAATGACCAAATCTTATAGCTCCAGTTGAATAACAAAAAGCATCACAATGCTGATTGGTTGATCATACTTTAGTCGGATCAAAATTAAGGAGCAGCAGGTAGCCAGTAGTGGCTTCATAACAGATAGAAAAACAGAAGTACTAACACATTAGTACTGATACTGATCTGAAATAGATGTCAGATGTGTATACGACAATTACTTTTAATTAGGAACCAAGATCTATGTTTCTTCCAAATATGCCAAGGAGGATTAAACTCTCTATAGTTAATCATTTTAACAAAGATACACATGGTCAAAATATCAACGAAATAATGCAAAATAATTTTCTGAAAGTTCTTTCGCTTCATTAGGCCTTTTGACATGGCTGCATAGACAACTGATATATGAGAGTTTTAAAGCTCTAGAATTATATCTAAATTTTATTCTAATAATCTCAAGATTCTATTATAATACTGAGGGTACTGATCTGTGATGTGAAGTGGATGATACAAACTGCATTTCTTCTTCATCTAGGAGTGATGAACCTGTTAAAGAAGTTCAGGGGTACCTTATTATTAACACAATATCGTTTTCTGACCAGAAATATGATACGATTATAGTAATTTACTTTATTTTTATAGGAGACATAAGAAGCAAAAGGTACACAATGTACATTATATACTACGTATACAAATGTTTTCTGTGGTTACAAAAGTGGCATTTTTGGTAAAAGTGTAATTGTACATGAACAGAAATCAAAGAACTGAAAGAAGCTGCATAAGGTTTTAAAAAATTACGATCACAATCATGAAAACATCAATGAAGAATGGTAATAACAGTGAAGAAATGAATCTTCAATTTAAAAATGATAATTAACACCTCACGTCCTACTGTTGAAAAAAGTTAAAAAGTTTGAGTACAGTATCAAGTAAAACGTTTAAAATATGAATCATGAATTTACTACATTGAGTAAACTCAAGAAAATTAGCAAGATTGTATCAAACTTTACACTAAATCCAAATTACTTATTTAAAAGTTATACCGACCTAGCGTAAAGTTCCATACTGAAGAACACATACTCTCCACTGTCCACCATGTTTAACTCATCTGCCGCCAGGAGAACTTCCCGAATTGTGTCAGGAGATAAACACATCAAGATCACTGAAAGAAATATAAATACTTATTTTAAATTTTTTGTCTAGAACTATATCTTACCTAAAAGTAAGAGTGTCCTAACTCGTATTACTAATGAAGAGTATAATATAACTGTCAGAGCCACCAGGGAAACTATATGAAAGAGAGCTGCTGTTTTCAGTTTTCGGGCTGCCAGATATGAACAAGACAATGATAGAAATACTTGTAAGAGTTTTTATATTTTTGTATCACTTCTAATGAATCTGAAACTAGGTGACAAACAAGAGACTTAAAAGGTAAAATATTTCAGTCTAACGATGGTTGGTTTTTGTTTGTTTTGAATTTCGCATAAAGCTACACGAGAACTATCTGCTTTAGTCGTCCCTAATTTAGCCCACTGCCAACTCCTGGGCTACTCTTTTACCAACAAATAGTGAGATTGACCAAAACATTATAATAATGCCCCCAAGGGCGAGCATGTTTAGTGTGACCCTCAGATTACGAGTCTAGTGCCTTAACCAATTGGCCATGCCGGACCCTAACGATGTTACTTATAATACTTCCGTTAAGCATAAAGCTACAAAATGGACAACCGAATTTTTGCCCACCGCCGATTTCACAACTCGATTTTTAGTGTTTTAAGTCCCAAGACTTACAGCTGATTCAATGGGAAGCATATTAATTCTGATTAAACAATTATTTGCTCTCTGGTCTTTAGAAAATACCAGGATCTGAGTGCTAAAAATAAACATATTTTCGAATTTCTTTCACTGTACCAGTTATTAGGAAGCATTAAGTTTCCCATTGGCTCAGCAGTATGTCTGCGAACTTACAACGCTAAAAACCTGGTTTAGATACCGTGGTGGGCAGAGTAGAGATAGCCCACTGTGTAGCTTTGTGCTTAATTCAAAACAACAGCAACAATAAAGCATTAAAAAGTAGTATTTGTCAAACCGTTAAAATAAATCAGTAGTTTTTAAAACAATCTTTATGTATAAGCAAATAAATAGCACACCGAAAATGCTCCTTTTAGAAAGCTTGATTAAGTGTAAATCGTTTAAAAATCAATATCTGGCTAAAAGTTTAGGCCACTATTCAGGAATATCATATACTATTGGTAATTTCGCCTACTCAAATATTTTGATTCTAATCAATAAAAATATTCTACGCGACTTTGGCCGTAAAGTACAGCTAAAAATTGTATTTTTTCTCAGGCATACTGTCCTGTTACTTGAAAAACCACAGGTCAAATTGCGATTTCTATTGTAACTATATGGTGTTTACGCCACTCTTATCTTTCAATGAACATTCAATACCTCTTGGTCTTTTCAATGCCAAAATTGAAACTTTCTCTCACCAGTATAAATCAAAATAACACCATTCAAATCAGTAATAGCAGTTAACTTTATACTGCCAATGTAAAATTATTTATTTCCAGTAACACGTTGCTTGAGAGTTGTGTCCTTTTTAGTTGATCCAGATAAGTTGTACAACATTCATGAATGACTTTATGTGATGTTCGTACACATATATGACACCGTACGTATATCCGCGCTTACAGAAGTAAATTTCCATACACAAATATCACTATCAAATATTATCAACACGGCAGTAGCTTATAACAGACTATAGCAGGCATGTGAGAAAATTACTTCATTGCCGCTTCAGATTTCAAATGAACAACTTTGATCTCTAATGTTTCTCGTTCTAAAGCTATAAAACTCTCAAGTTTTTCTTTTTGGGCATTAAGAAACTATTGCAGTTAATATAAGACATATTAGGAGACGCAACTATCTAATATCATGAATAATATATGTATATATGAATCAAGATGTTAATATAAATCTAGTACGCATCGCGCAGTGTGGCAGTATATTATTTACAGCTTCTGTCACTCAGCTTGATCAATACTGTGATTATCTTGAAATATGATAACATTTTGCCTAAAAAACAATAAATAGCTTAAACTACAAAGTTTGAAAGGTAATTTCAACTGGAGTTTCTGACTTTTAGCAATTAGTTTAAGTTGAACGAACTGTTGGCTTGCTAAGTATGATATCTAATCGTCCAAGTTGTCTTAACTGATGGTAATTCGGTAGTAGTCACAAAATGGCAGTACGTATGTTTTGTCAAGCTACGCCATCCAACAGCTCAGAAAGAAGGGAATGCTATTTTCATTCAGTTGAGTTTCCTTCTTCCAGCTATTTTTCACTGTGCAAACTGTTGACATGCTTTGTATTATATATTCTCACTACAGCTATCATAACATCTGATAATCAAATGAAAATAATGCAATATAAAATATTCATTGCATGGTAATCTTCACGTGACAGACCAGGAACGAAGCACAGATTTTAGCAACACGTTTACGAGAACTCTCATATCTCTTCTGAATCAAATGAGGATTCTTTCAAAACAATAGATGGTTCAGCTTCAAGCACATCTTTATTAGCTTCAGAAAAGGTAGAAGTTCTCAACGCCATTTTGAATGTGTTTTTGAACACCTAACTATCACCTTTGTTTGTGAAAACTGTCAATGTATTAACCATTATACCTACTGAAAATAGCTGTCTTAACTCTTATTAATAGAGTTGTAGTCATAAAAAATTAATTCATATCTTCAGTCAGACTATACAATCCAATAACTCATAAAGCTGAAAACTTTAATTTTTCAGCTACATGACTGTACTGGCTTGCAATGGAATTCATTCCATGTTCTAATAATTGAGAAGTTGGTGTCATTATATTGACCGCCACTCAGAACTGTCGTTTGCTCTTAGATATAATACTTCATCATCTGACTCATCCATCAAAAACAGCCAGTTAAATATGTTCTTTCTCACCCTCTGTGTCCAGAAGAGATAAAACAGAGTTCAAACTATCCTCTTACTTGTCTGTTTTTCCTCTTATTTCTTGACAACCAAGTTCACTATAGAGGTTCCTCAGTATCTTATGAACACAGCTGATAAAAGTTTATTATATATTTGCATGCATCTCTTGACAGCTGTAACTGGTACTTTATGGATCAACTGACTGAATCTCCCTTCAGTCAGTTGTATCAGTTAAGCTTATTTAATTATCATAACTCGAAGTCCTCAGTTACAGTAAAGTTCAATAAGCATTGCATTCTTCAATATTACTGTAGCATGTCGCCTTAAACTCCGAGATCTCAGACACAATACAAATAGTGCATGTCCTTCTAATGTTTCTCTTTTTAGTCGGTTTTACAATTTGTAACGCATGTCTCTTTCATCCCATAAAGTTGGTTGTATTCTAATCAAAGAAACACGCATAATTATCTTCCAGCTACTTAAGTGGAACAGGAATACAAAACATAAGCTGTTTAATTATCCCTCACTTCCGTCCATATTTCAGCTACATTTTTGGATATTTTTAACACTATACATCTGCATAATCATTTGCAGATTTGCTTAAGTTAAAACATAAAAAAAATGCCTTTTGAACAAGAACTTTAATTAATGTTGTTTATATATGTGTACGTGTGTTTGTTTTAGATTTCACTCTCCTGTGTCTATTTCCAGAAAAGTTACTTAATGAACTACGCTTGCTGATTTTTAAGTTGTTGGCATCAACTACTGTTTAACTTCAGATATATTCTGTTGTTGTTTACTAGTGAACTGTTCACAATTCACTAGTTTAACTTTTATTAGATTCTACAGCAATTAAAAAACCATAGGCTCTCTTCCCTTGTGCAATACATATAAAGTTTAAGTGCCTTTCGAATGTGCAGCAGACATTAACACACACACACCCATATATATATACATACATGAGTTAAGTTAAATGAAGAGTGTCATATTTCTATAACTGAAGCTTAGAATATATATTTTGTAGTTTATCTAAGTTATGAGAATAATATTTCCCAATATCCGAAAGTGGTGACGTTCTGGAAAACACATATTTTATCACATGTTACTGATCTTTTCTAACAGATGACCACCTGTTCTGTTGAGAAGTAAAAAACAGTGCAGTCTGCCAGCTGTTCATGTGTATCAAGCTTAGGTATTGTACACTTACCGTTTGTTTTTATTTGAAATGTAGGCAGAAAAGCGTAACACTAATTGGCAAGGACAACGGTTTAAGATAAATGGTAAAACAAGGATTGTGGTGATTTAAAAACTGTTATCCTTGCCACTTTTCGTTTTTTATACAAACATTTAGTTCAAGTGCAACTTATTTTATCCCATATTTTCTCTGCAGCTTTTAAACACAAATCAACACAGTATAAGAACAGACCATATCTAAAGATAATTTTCTATTCTGTGTTTTGTGAGTTACTAATGTTTTGAAAATGAATGAATGAAAAAACAACTTTCAAACAGAAAGTACAAAAGAATAATAGTATTCTCTGTGAATTTAAAATGAGTTTAAAAAATTCACTGTCATTGTCACTGTCAAATTTAATATTGTTAAATGAACCGCTGATACAACATGATTAATCCATCTGTTGTCACTTTTGAAAACAATACCTCGTTTGTCATGAGGATAACTTTTTTTTCTAACAACAGTTTTAAGTTTATAAATGTTGATCAAAAAAACAAAACAAATTTAAAGATATAGTTACAACAAGATTAGATGTAAAAAATGTATAGTGGTCAACATTTCAAGTGATGCGACGGTGAAAAATACACATTCCAAAACATCGGTCCTGATCCTACCCTTTTGATATAATTGTAGCAATGATAAATCATACTTATCGTAAGACATTATCTTAGGCCTATCATATTTTTACCACTACAGGGATTTTCAAGAACTAGAAGAGCATGAATTCATAATATATCAACTATTCTATATTTGTCATATCTATTGTTGACGATGCGTTTCGCTCAAACCTGAACTCTTCAGACCGGATTGGATACAACAAACAGTTTAAGCGATCAAATATTATTTATATAAGCCATTTGTTACAATAACAATAATTGCGATGTGAACACCTTTTACGAATAAATTAATGTTTTGCTAGCTTGTAATAGGCATTCACACCAAAAAAAATTGTTGTTGTAGAAATAGTATTTTAGTTCAACCGCAACCTCAAGCTGCAGAAGACAAGCCCTAAATGGTCAGACTCACAGTCAATGCATGCTAACCATTAGATTACAACCGACTCTAATTGCAATTAAATTACATCCTAAAAATTGCCACATATATGCTTCTAGTGACTCAACAGTAGGTCTGCAGACTGAAGACACTAAAAATCAGATAGCCCATTTGTGGTTTCGTGCTAAAAAATCAACCAAGCCATAGCCAGAACTAATTTTACACTGTATTATAGCTTGATGAAGACAAACGAGAGTTTGCCAAAACGTTACGAAAAACAATTGGATGCTCAATCGCAAACTACGAAAGAGAATTTAAAAAAATAACAAAAAATAATTATATAGTACATTATAGCCTGAAAAAGACAAAGGAATGTTCATCACTTTATTATCAATGACAGTTAGAGACAAGACAGAAGAAGTCACAAAATAAACCTATACTTTTCCTTTCTTGGTTGAAATGTGTAATGCTTGTGATGTAAATCCACGCTAAAATATGTCCAGTTTTTAAATAAAACATTACAGTTGTTCAAATGCAAACAATGCAAAATTTGTTGCAGAATAGCTAACAAATCAGTCATCATAGAGCAAGTAAACCTTTTTTCACAACTAATAAGCTCCGTATGTTTACTTTAGAGAAAACCAACAGTGGAGAAGTTAAAAGTGAAAACTTCGACTAGCACTGTACTACATTAAACTCCAGCCCATCAGACAAAACACACCAAAACATCCATGGGGATGATAAGAGGATACACACTCAGATACTTAAAGATTGAAAATTTCGGATAATACTGTACGACATTGACCTCCGCCTCCTTCAGAGAAAAAAGTACAAACAAATCGCTCAACAAAACATCAGTGGGGTGAGGAAAATGATATACACTCAAACACTGCAAATTTTCTCCGCGGTTCAGTAGTCTTACCTTGTAAGTCGCTAACAGCATGTCATCTCTAGCACTTAACAACCGTAATTAAAGTTTAAACTGACACCTCCAAGAAGGGTGTTGATACACGGAGAAGAAGGAAAAAAGAGATAAAAGCTTGCAAATTCCCAGCTTACTTTGAACACGCGCCAGTTTCGGCACTACATTCAAAACTGACAATATACTTTTTCACTGTCAAAAGTAGCAAGCGAAAACCTAAATAAAACTTTTTTTAAGATTCTATATTCTTAACACACCAGTAAATGCGCTAAAATGTTCAATGTTTTAAAAGTACTCAACTGTTTTCCCCATTTAAAATACTGAACGTGCTAAAACATATGTGTTTTTAAATATCAGATTAATGTTACTGTTAGCGCATAATCGAATTAGTAATAACCTTTATAAAATGAATCCTACATGATTAATTATTCAACTTCGTTTTGTAATCTTCTGCTTTTATAGAGCTCTTGTTTTTATAAAACATTTAAAAGGCTGTCTATCAATGTTATTCCCTACATTGACAACACAATTTAGCTTGGAGAAATAAAAATATAAGGTAATGGTACACCCGCGGCTCCAAAATGCGGGGAGCGATTTTTATTTTTTTCCAGGTAATGAGGATAGAAACCTACTCTGTAATGTCCGGCACGATATCCAATGGGCAGCACTTGGCCTTTAAATCAAAGGACTAACAATTTATTATCTCTTAACTGCATTAAAAACTAATAGATTCTACTCTTAACGTCATTACGATAAGATATATCCGAATGTGAAGCTACTGGATTATATTGTACTAGAATATCACGATATTTGATTCAGAAACTATCAGATTCTACTGTTTTAGAATATTCTGATATTTCACTATCCAATCATTACCTTTTATTGGGTTAGAATATGATATTCGAATTTCAAAGTATTTTAGTTTACCACGCCAGGATATTATAATATTTGAGTTCAAATTATTACATTCAACTACACTAGGATATCGTCATATTCGAGTGTCACATATTATTCAAGTTTTTGTTACGATACTGTTTTCCTGATCATTCTTGTTTCAATGTACTTCAGTTAAAACAATGAATTTCTGTTATGTTTGAAATTATAACAAAAATCCACATATCTCTTGATAAAATTTATCTATTAATCGCCTTAATAACGTTAAAAACCATGTTTTTGGGAGCAACAGTCATGGTAGGATTATGTTAAATATTCTTCAAGCAGTTTTATCAAGTTCTCCTTCAGAAAGAATATATTAAATTCGGTTTGTTCAGTAATCACCATTAAATCAAAATGTTTTATTTGCTTTTTACATCTTTCAACTAAATATTTTAATATCATTACACGGTGTTACTTTTCTTTGATTTATCTTATGAAATGTTACAGTCTTATCTAAGTGGTATATAAAATTAGCTAGATTATTTAGAAAGTTGTATTTTTTACTTCTTCTCTTTATAGTTAGTTAACTAGCTGAGAGAAATTATTAGTAAATAATTTATTTCTTTGGATAAGATTTATCCATGAAGTTATATTTTAGCTCCACACTTACCTCCAAAATCTGTTCCAACTTTCTCTACTAAAGAGTTTTTTACTTCACTTCTAGAGGCCTTTTCTGGTAGTTTTTCTAAAACAAAGTTGAAGCTGAAGTCTAGAGCCCGAAGGCCAGCTACAAGAGCAGTAGTGTACAAGAAACAAAACTTGTCACTCGTCAAATCAGGACGACCAGAAGCCTGGTAAAACAATGCTGTTTTCTCCCACCTGTACTTAGCAAAAGTTGCTAGAATAAATTCGGTTACAGTATTAAACGATGGGCCAGTGCGAATTAACAGGTAGTATTCTGCAGTGGGATCTGTCCTCTTGTGACCATACTCTCCCGCTAAAGCTCCCGATGTCAGTAGTGGAAGGTCCCAGTATTTGAGCCACCGAACAACGGGGGCAGCAGCATAATCACAGGCTGGACCTAAAAATAACTGGACACCCTTTTGAACATAAGCGGTCACTACTTGTAAGGGGCCCACTGCACTACTACATTCCGAGTCTGAGTACAGAAACTTTAACTTCTTTCCTCTGAGTAAATGTTTCTTTTCAATCTGCCTTTTGGCTAATTCAATAGCCGGACGCACTCGGGAAATACTACACTGAAAAGAAGTAGCGTTGGGTAAAGTCACTGCAATTTGGATTGTGTTGTCTGATAACGATCCATTAGACCCTCTGGCAAACTCTGAAGAAAACAATCCCAAGGTAACATCTAAAACTAAGCCTCCAAGAAATAGAATAGAACATGACTTAATCATAGTTCTACTCTATGATAAAACAAATTAGACGAACATTAATATCTAAAATAATAACAATATTGTAGATGGATGTAATCTTTTCCTCTGCCAGTTGGATAAACGGAAACATTTGTTTTCCTGCCAATAATAGAATAAAAGTCATATAAGGAAATTTTTCACATCTCGAAGCTTAAGAAACCCAAACTCTTTTGAATGTGTTATTGGCAAGTTGACGTCATTACCTTCACCGAACTCATTAATAGCTCGAATCTTGCTTACTGCATACGCACAGATAAAGACGGGCCTCTCAGTACAGTGCCCGTCACTCTAGGAGATACTAAATGAACTATAGATAAACGATGGTTGGCGTTTCTGGCGCCTTCCCGAAGACTGTTGCGGCAATATGAAGTCTAAGCTTATCGCGCTTGCGCGAAGCGGTCAGAGAACGATTGTTTTTTTATTGTTTCTTTGTGAAAGCTGTTTTTTTATTATTATTCTGAAGTTAATTTTCAAGGGATGTAAATGTATAGAAACAACATCTTTTACTATTTTGTTTTCATTTTGTTTCTACCCTAATCCCTCCAGTGGTATAATGTTATGTTTGCGAACTACTATTGCTAAAAATTAAGTAGGCAAAACATAAATAACCCTGTATGTAGTTTTACTGAGCTACGCAAATGACTTGTAATTTAACCAGCTTACACCCGGCCCCCCAGTGGCTCAGCGGTATGTCTGCGGACTTAAACGCTAAAATCCGGGTTTTGATACCCGTGGTGGGCAGAGCACAGGTAGCCCATGGTGTAGTTTTGTGCTTAATTCAAAAACAAAAAAACAAACAGCTTACACCCATAGTTGGTCTTCCATCAGCCTACCTGTCACAAATTTTTGAAATGTAAACAAATCAACACTGATAGGTTTCACATGCTCAATGAAGCGTTTAGACGTTTTTGTTCTAGTTTAATGATGTGTAATTTCTAACAAAAACGAAACTTTAGGCTCAAAATTTCACACACAAAAAAGAAAAAGAAAGAGGTTAAATATTCAAGGCTCTAACAATACCAGCCATTATCCTTTTCTAAATGTGATAATTGGTAATAAATATACCCAGCTATCCTTCCATTGTTCCAAAACATTTTAAACTTTTTATTTCTTAGAGTACTCTATACGATCTAATTCTATTTTTTTTATCTAAGGTTTGTGTAGTTGACTAACTCGTGGACAAATCGATGTAAACAAAATTGGTGTTTATTCCATTAGTGTGATTTAAGAGCAGTTTTACAGTAGCGACACCTATAATAGATCAAGACAGTAACGTGATGTAGTTCCGCAGTAGTGACACCTATAATGGATAATGACAGTAATGTGAAGTAGTCCTGCAGTAGTAACACAAGTAAAGTGTAGTGACAGTAACGTGAAGTAGTCCAACAATAGTGAAAACTATAACAGGTGATGACAGTGTAAAGTAGTTCTAAAATAGTGACACCTATAATAGGTGATGATATTTATGTGAAGTAGTACTACAATATTAAAGCATGTAAAGGGTATGACAGTAACGTGAAGTAGTCCAACAATAGTGAAAACTATAACAGGTGATGACAGTGTAAAGTAGTTCTAAAATAGTGACACCTATAATAGGTGATGATATTTATGTGAAGTAGTACTACAATAGTAAAGCATGTAAAGGGTATGACAGTAACGTGAAGTAGTCCTACAATAGTAAAGCATGTAAAGGGTATGACAGTAACGTGAAGTAGTCCTACAATAGTGAAACCCATAACAAGTAATGACAGTAATGTGAGCAGTCCTTCAGTAGTGAAACATGTAAAGGATAACGATAATAACGTGAAGCAGTCTTACAGTAGTGACACATGTAAAGGGTAACGACAGTAACGTATATCAGTACTACAATGGTGAAACCCATAACAGGTTAATGACAGTTACGTGAAGTAGTCCTACAATAATGACATACGTAAAGGACAATAACAGTAATGTGTAGAGGTAATATGTAGAGGAAATGAGAAAGGGCAGGGGCTCATTAACAAAATAAAGTTTAACTTTACAATGAATGGTACACAGAGTCTTGTAAAAATTTACAATAAAAAGTAATAAATGTGATAAAACATGAAATGTTGTTACCTAAAAATTCTCTGTTTTGTTTCTTACGTTTTAAGTTTCTATAAGTCATTATTTTTGTTTATTCTTGGCAGCAAAATTCTACAATTGTATTCACGTAGTCTCGTGTTTAAGGAATCAGTTATCACATTAATAATTAGAAACATTAGTTTAGCTCTAATTTAAACCTTTATTTAATATTAATTATTAGCAACTAGTTCGCGAATTCTTGTTTTGAAAATGTGATAAACACATTATTAAACGTGTTAGTATCTATTACACATAGATAGAATTGTGCTACTTTTAGATCCTTCTCTGCATAGCTTTGACACCTAACGAAGTAATCCGCTTAACAAAGGTATGTATACTTACTTCATCAGTTTTTTATGAGAGTCTCTAGTTGTTCCTTGATTAAAACTTAAGTGTATTCAAACTTCAATAACTTCGCAAGCAAACCAGTGTTGAATTCTACACATTTCTTCACTACTTATTTCTACGTGTATGTCTTATATTATGTCTACATTAATAAAATCCGCAAAAGACGATGACAGTTAAGTCATGAAAGAGGCTTTCCACTAACTAGGTTACTACAGTAATAATGTGACTTTATAAGGTTTACACTAGATGATTTATTTACTTATGTGTTGTTACTCTTACTGTGTTTTAAGTGTTTTTGTTATGATATAATAAAGTATCACATATCCTTTCCTGTTCTTGAGAAATTATTTGTACTTCTCTTTTCTTTTTAACAGTTTTCTGTCTTTTGCATAACACTCCGTATAGATATAATCCACGTTTTGAAACGCGTAGCACTTGAATTTGCCATTATCAATGCTCTCTAAAAGCACAGCGGTATGTCTGAGGGACTTCCAATATTAGAAACCAGGTCTTAACACCTGTGGAGAGCAGAGCACAAATGGCCCACTGTGCATCTTTTTGCTTAATTTACACCCAACAACATAGGTATAAAATCACGTATATCCATAAATATATTTTAATATCATTTTATTTTCTGGAGAAAACTGTCTTCTTTGTACTTTTGAATTTTACAAGTATTATAATTTCATTCTATAAAGAATCTCCAATAACTAAGAGACAAAGGTGTGGTTAATACACGATATATATATATATTACTGACGCAGTATTCATCCAACTCATATCACTAAAAATACTTTCATACATTTATGAAAAAAAATTCACCGTTTCCTAAAAAAAATAAAAAAATACGTACCTCCAAATTCGAAACCAATGCTGTTTGTCAACATTTTTCTAATTTGTTCCCTCGTTGGATTTTCTGGCATTTGATGGGAACTGTACTTTATTATTTTTTCTGTTACACCTTGAATAAAGATCTTGCAAAATGTATCACTTGAAAGTTTTGGTCTTCCTACAATCTGAAAAACGAGAAATACCTTCTGCCATCCAAATTTTTTGGTGACGAAAAAAAACAGGTCATTGACACCATTGAATGTCTGACCCATTCGAGTGAGAAGATAATTTTCACTTTTTGAATGGGATTTGTTCTGTCCAAAGCCACTTGAAAAACCACCGACAGAGAGTAAAGGTAGGTCCCAATATTTTAGCCATCTAGCAATCGGCGCCAAAGAAAAGTCGCATACCGGTCCTAGAAACAAGTGGCCGTCGTTTTCGGCAAAGGCGGTGACTGCGTGAAGAGGGCCAAGCGTACTACTACACTGAGAATCTTTATAGGAAAACACAAGATTCCACGTAGGAAGACGGTTCTCGGCCTCTATTCTCTGTTTTGCAAGCTCAATGGCGGGTCTAACACGAGGAATGTTAAACAAAAATATTGACGATTGCGGTAGAAAAACCTTGACTTTTAAAATTCGAACTGAAGTTTGTTGACCAAAAACAATCGAATTTTGAAACAATCTAGCGCGGCTTAACAATAGAAAAATCAACAAGTTTATCAACGTGATCATTGTAAAAAAAAAAACAAAAAACTAGAGAAAAAGCATTCTCTAAAGAATTTCTTTAAATTATATTTATGCTTGTCAAAAGTATCCAAATATATTATATAAACACCGAAAGATATCCGTTATCCTTTCACAACGTATGCAGGTCGACATTGTAAAATTTGACTATTCTCATCTGTAACAATTTAGAAAATTTTGTTAAATTATGTAGAAGGAACTTCATAGTTTATGAAAGCCGTTTATTCTTCTCAGCTACTCAGATAGTAATACTGAAAAATTTAACAAAAACTAAGTGAAACTTACTCTTATGACTTTAGTATTCAGAAACTAGTTTTAATGCGTACCTAGATTACGGAGAAATCTAACTACGCAGTTTTAGTCCTACAGCATTGAACTTCGTGTCGTCGTGTATACTATCTCCACCACGAAACGAGGTGAAAGATAATATTTTATGTTCACGCCAATCACACGCACTTCGAACATTGATATAATAGAATACTATATCCACGTGTTACTCTCAGTAGTAGTGCCAACAAAGATATAAGTGATAAATTATTTCAACAGTAAATATGTGGAAGAGAGGGAACACTCCTTTTTGTTGCTTTTGTTTTTATCCTTCTTACCACTACAATATGAAATAAAATAGATTATGGATAAATACAAATGTCTCAAAAATAAATGTGTATGTTGTAACTGCTAAACGTCTTGCTAAGAAAAACAGTTTAAAATTCAATAAATGATTTAACCATACCTAACTATGTTGTCATAATTTTTCTAGCCACACTTTTCTTTACATATTGTTAACCGTTGCTAAGACTAGTTAGGCTATACGGGAAAACTTGTCTGATGTCATAGGTGGTTGGCTCGAATAATTATTATGGCATTGATTTTGTCTTTTCAAAATCAGTTCAGACAAAAATATACAACAAAAAGACTACAGAATATATTTTTACTGAAAATTTCATAAAATTCAAAACTGTCTTAAATGTTTCTATAGTAAGGCTATGATTATTATGCTGCAAGAGCCAAGACTAACCATTACTTTCTTTTATTAGAGACTGTTTTTACTACAAAAAAGCAGGTGACATACTTGTAAGATCTGACAACTACCTGCATTGTTTTCATAATTTTAGTCGATCTACCTTGCATTTAGACCTTTGATTAATCTTTTAAACACGTAAATTCGTGGAACCAAAGTTTGATACGTAAACTTTGGTTTAAATTCTTACTATGGCTTAACTCAAAGGGCCTCTCAAGCATACAATTTAAGGTGTTTTAGGTATACAAGATCATCAAAGCTTAAATTTGGTTCAATATACCATTAACTGGTAAAAATGTACGTCATAGCATAAGCTTGTTTGTTTGTCTGTTATTTTTTTCGCGCAAAGCTACTCGAGGGCTATATGCGCTAGCCGTCTCTAATTTAGCAGTATAGGACTAGAGGGAAGGTAGCTAGTCATCACCACCCACCGCCAACTCTTAGGCTACTCTTTTATCAATGAATAGTGGGATTGACCGTCACATTATAACGCCCCCACGGCTGAAAGGGCGAGCATGTTTGGCGAGACAGAGATTCGAACCCGCGATCCTCGGATTACGAGTCGAACGCCTTAACACACTTGGACATGCCGAGCCTAGCATAAGCTACTACTAACTTTATAATGATATGGCAAATAACATCTTAATCATTGAAATTTCACTGTGGCAGGATCCGCAAATACAGTAATGTGGTCTTTATTGTGACATTGAAGCGCCGTGTTCTTCATTTTGATGTGTTTACATTTTTGGTTTTATATTTTCCAAAAATAGGTAAATAGCAGAAAGAAGCATACTTTAAACTTGATATTCACAAAATTTTGATATATTGTTTAAAGACAGTTAACACAATATATTTCTATGAAATCACATTTAAATTAAAAACCTTAAAATAAGTTTATAGCTCAGATTAATTTTATGGTTTAGATCTAGTGTTTTGGAATCAATCGAGTGAGAAAACAAACAAACATATATGAAGTTATAAACATTAGTGAAGTGTTAACTTACCTTTATTAAAAGATATTATTACGTACGCTTCGTCAGCAGACATTCTACCTTGGGATTTTCTTCATAGCGTCTGAAATATGATGTTACTATTAAATGATCTTTAACTATTTTCATGCATCCATAAAGTATATGTATCTAAATGTTTGATTATTGGTTTTAAATAACAATCACGTTTCAATTTTAAATGTATTTTTCTGTCCAAATGAAATTTTTGAACAAGCTGATGACTGATAACATATTACAGAACTATTGTAGGATAAATGTAGCTCGCAAACGTTTAACTTATGTAATGAAATCTCTAACATGTAAAACCACATGCGTATTGTAAAAGTATAGGTGTTACATCTAAGGTGCAAACAAGCTTAACCATACTGTAAAGACAAACTTCTTTGATAGCATACCACAAGTGTCAAGATATTTTATGTACTATATTCATACATACAGCGCTAATGTATATTTCATGCTATTCATAGCACAGATGGGAATAGCTCTTGATAAATTATATCAATCGACATAATAATTATTTCAGCATACGTAAGTACTGACATTTGATCTTTAAAAATCTTGGTTTGATACGGTCAGTTACATAATATTTGAACATAATATACAAATACAAAAACAAAGATAAGTGTATTATCATTATGTTTATTTTATAGTCTCTAACTATCTGTCTATTGTACACACAATGTTCAGGCAGATGGCATAACTTCACATCTTCGACATGCATGTAAATATGCACATTGAAATTACTTTCTTGCCTTATGATAAAACCGTAATCTTGAATGAAATACAAAGAATATTAAAAAACTTTAACAGATATGTTGTAACTAGAAGTTACTATATGAGGGTCACATTCGTTCAGTAAGATTTGGTTCAAACTGCTGGTTCAAAATTTGAAACTGATTTTAACACATTTCATACAAATAAACACAACACTATGTAAATTATATTTATAGTATATTGTGGTAAGCAATTAAACCGGAAGTTACTTTTGGAAGAAAAAGAAAAACAAAAAACTGGGGAATTCTGAAACAAAATAAGCTAGCCATGAGATAAATTGTGTAAATTATGAAAGTAAAAAGTTCGATTAACCGGTTATACATTTTACTAATCGTGTAGGGCTTAAGTTATTGTTCAACATTATGAGTTTGAAAAGTATCGAATAAAAATTTTACTTGATTAAATCTTATAAACGTTTTTGGAAACATGGTCGAAACATCATTACTAGGGAAGAAACGCAACCATTAATATGTAGTCATTACGGTTTATATTCACCTTTTAATATTGCCAATCGCATTGTGACTATTACTGATTGTTGATAATTAATTGTCTAAACCACAGAAACTTTTAATTTATATTAATTCTATTATACAGAAGGATGCTTTTTTTCGAATCAAGGAAACCATACTCAGTGTTTAGAATAAATCCTCGAATTAAAAGATATTTTGTTTAGGTAGGTTAAAATCTAGCTTTACTACACAGGTTGATTACTCGTATTGTATGTTCTTACACTTCATGTCGCCACATCCAGTCATGTTGAATCTGACGATTGTGCATCTTAAGTGTAGATTCCATTACTGAAGGCTTTATCATAAGATTGTCATTTCCAAGGTACACCACTTTTCCTTGCTTGGTTTTCATTACTCATTTAGTGTGCAAGGAGTATGGTTTACAAGCCTCCGTTTCAACAGTACAGTTTTCCAGAAATTTTGCCGGTATGTCTTTGTGTAAAGTAGCATAAATATCTCTTTCATTCTCTAACTGCTTGAGATATGTGGCAGGGTGGAACAGGAAATATGATTGCAAGGATTTTTTTTTAGTGAATCCATATCCTTTTAGCCTTGTTTTCCAGGTGGAGATCCTTCTTTATTATGTTATGTACTGTTTTCTGGAGCGTGAGGAAGGCTTTTGCTTTTAACTTTTGTGATGTTTGTATTTTCAAGTGTTATCATGTATGGTTGAAATACGACTTGTTGTAGGTCTTTCTTTAAGAAATACTGGTTCCCCAAGTTTATCCGGATTCCTTTATTTTAAAGTTGTATTAAGTACAATAGATATCCCCATCTTAGAAATGGTAAAAGTCTGATATGAACATATCCATATGAAATGAGGGTATGACATACTACCTACAAAATGCTAAACAGTGATACATCCGTTCAACCGCAACTTTACATCGGATGTTGTTGTGTGGGTTGAGTATTCTAAATCCCTTAAATATAACGTGCTTAATAATGTGTAGTAGTTCCAATAGTGTAATAATGGTCAACTCTTTCAAGTTATGGGTTAACACCTTGTAACACGATTCCCAACCTATACTATTTAAACATGAAAGGAAAACAAAAAGGAACAAGATGACATGAAAGTACAACACACTGTAACTAGGATACTCATATTATTGTAATGTGATTAGGCCCACATGGCCAGGTAAGTTACGGCGTTCGACACGTAATCTGTGAGACGCAAGTTCGAATCCCTGTCGCACTAAACATTATTGCCCTTTCAGCCGTTGGGGAAGTTATAAAGTCACGGTTATTCCCACTATTCGTTGGTAAAATAGCAGCCCAAGAGTTGGCAGTGAGTGGTGATGACTAGCTACCTTCCCTCTAGTCTTACACTACTAAATTAAGAACGGCTTGCGCAGAAAGCCCTCGTATAGCTTTGCGCAAAATTAAAAAAACAACAACAATAAACAATGTGATTAAAGCTGATTATTTACTTCCACGTAGAGCATACAATTCTAAGATATAATTATCAGCGTAAAAAGCATATTGCTGGTATTGTGGTTGACGATGAAGCTTGTTATAACCAGTTCTGGATTAAAATAAAACCTAAGGGACCCATTACTTCGGACTCCATGGTGTAGTGACCTCCAGTCTTTGATGTGTATATGATTATAACAGAAAAACAACAATATATTTGTTTATACACTGAGCTGTATCTATCACGAGTATCGATATCTAGTTTTTAACACTTAAATCCGCATAAATACCGCTATGGCACTTAAGGCGTAAAATCTAAAACAATAGACCGAAAGCCGATCTTTGTTTATTATATCTTTTATTTTCCCATAATTATCGTAGATCAGAAATAGATGACTATCTATGCTATAAATATAACATAATTATAAATACTGTAATTTTTGTTATTTATTATACCAAGGAATTGAAAAGATGACATTTAGATCCTAATAAAACTAAAAAATCGTAGTTTAGTTGATCTCCAAATGTTTTTGTGATTAGAAAAATACAACTTCAAGATGTCATTGACCATTTCGTCATGAAAAAGGCCAAAAAGAAGCATTTAAAATTTAAAATTCTGTAGATCGAAGTTATTTCATGAATTTATGACATAGGTCTCCACTTGGTACAAAAATGTAGCTTTTATTTTAAACAAATGGCCCCACGTAAACCACGAACCAGAGTCCAGTAAAAGCAGTTTCAATTCCTTCCAAGTATCGTAATCTGAGAGTCGCGAATTTGAATCCCCGTCACACCAAATATGCTCGCCGTTTCAACCTTCAGAGGCGTTATAATGTGATGGTCAATCCCACTATTCGTCGGTAAAAGAGTAGCCCAAGAGTTAGCGGTGGGTGGTGATGACTAGCTGTTTCTCTTTAGTCTTACACTGCTAAATAAATGAGGAACTGCTAGCGCAGATAGCCCTTGTGTGGCTTTGCGCGAAATTCAATACAAAGCAAACCTTCCAGGTATAGGTATATTATTTTCACAGTACGAACAACTTCTATATAAGGATTTAGCCCAGCTTTATGCCGTGGTTATTGAAGAAAATACTTTAATACCTTTATCTTGGGGGGAGATGTTAGCATCATTTAGAACAACGTGAAGTTAATATACAACAGATATAGAGATGTAACAGAAAATTTGTTTATTCCTATTGTACCCCTAAACATCTTTAACCTGTACATTTTGAAATATAGAAAATCATCATTAATAACAGTATTTCAAACAAAAATACGCTTATATGTATATTTTACACTGTATTTATGTATATTTTACACTATATTTATATGTATATTTTACACTATATTTATATGTATATTTTGCATTGTATTTATGTGTATATTTTGCACTATATATATACAAATGGAACGATTCGTCACTTAAATCATTATGGAATAGCTCTTTATAACTGTTATTGTTTATGTTTTATCTTTACCATACGTTAATAATAAATGAATTTTCAGCTATCCACTCTAAGTTCTTGTATATGTGTTTGTACATGTTTTAAATATACTCAAAATGTCATTTTGTACAGCCCAAGGCTGTTTAAGTTTCCATTGTAGAAGCGTCGCTCGTTGCTTTAAATATTCTGGACTCGAGTCCTTAAGCTCGATATTTTTCAACGTTTCAGTATGATATCGACCATGGTTTTCTATTCCGATTTTTCAAGACACCAACTATCAAACACCATCACAGCACAAGCACCGTGTGCCAGCGCTTGGCGACACCTCTGTTACATTGCTTAAACTTTGGGCCTGGCATGGCCTAGCGCGTTAAGGCGTGTGCTTCGTAATCTGAGGGTCGCGGGTTCGCGCCCGAGTCGCGCCAAACATGCTCGCCCTCCCAGCCGTGAGGGCGCTATAATGTGACGGTCAATCCCACTTTTCGTTAGTAAAATAGTAGTCCAAGAGTTGGCGGTGGGTGGTGATGACTAGCTGCCTATACTCTAGTCTTACACTGCTAAATTAGGGACGGCTATCACAGATAGCCCTCGAGTAGCTTTGTGCGAAATTCGAAAACAAACAAACAAGCCTAAACTTTTATAAACGTGCCTTAATTCATAATAAGTTCATGTTCTGACGACGGTAATACTCGTATAGAGGAATTTTAATGCATGTTATAGTATATAAGAAATTTTAAATGAATTTATGTTATTGAACATATATTATCAGTGCAAAAACAAAAAAGAAAGAGAGAGAAAATTCGATGCATTTTTGCCTTTTCTAGACGATGTTTAACAATATTTTCATTTTATTGTGCAAATAATCCTTTTATATCTGGATAAAAATATAAAATCTTCCTCGTAGTTTATTAGTTCATTTACTATATAATCAACAAAACAGTAACATTTATGTTGGTATATGGTATACTGAAGTTAAAAACACACTATTAAAATGTAATTAATCGACTTTATTTTCTCCACGTTTCGATAACATATCGTCATGGTTTTCATTTTTTGGTTGTTACTATTTCTTTCTTCACATTTATTACATGATGCCGTTTCTGCATAACAAGTAATATTCACTGTACCGCTTTTAAACAATAAACTTGTGTTAATGCCGAATACCTGGTTTGAGTATGTTTTTTACCCTGTTATTGGTTCATTGGTATATAAATGTCAGAAAGTTGAATATAACAAGTTTGAGAAGATAATTTTCTCTTTTGATACACAACACAGCATAATGGCAAGTTATTACAAGTTCTACCACACACATGTAACAGTTCCCAAGATCCTATTCTGCATATATCGAATCTGTGAAGATGTTATGTAAATATCATGTAAATGTTGTCGAGAGTGTTATGTAAATGTTATGTAAACGACAACCATGTCGAGTGTTATGTAAATGTCATGTAAACATCATATAACGTCGTATTTGAATTCCCATATTTATTATTTATAATTCTATATTTATATTATTGTTTCGAGGTTTAAATCGGTGAAATTTAAAATAACATTTTAGAATTAATTAAAATTCATTTAGAAATTTTTAAAACAAAATAGATTGATCACTTGTATCGGCCTGGTGTTTGTACTGTGGAATTCTGGGAAGTTACGCGATATAGTATATAAACAGACGGCGATGCGAGGTAAATCATCCACTTTTACTTTCTCGCTTGGGGTGCGAGAGGTCCCGGGTTCAGATCCCGGACGAGCCCCCAATTTTCTGTTACGTGGGGGCTCGTCCGGGATTCGAATCTTCACAAATTCAGTTTAAACTTTCTTAAACAAGACAAACTTCCTGATCCGAATAAAATGTATGACTTACTTCTTGACCCGAGTAAAAATGGATGATTTACCTCGCATCGCCGTCTGTTTATATACTATATCGCGTAACTTCCCAGAATTCCACAGTACAAACACCAGGCCGATACAAGTGATCAATCTATTTAGTTTTAAAAATTTCTAAATGAATTTTAATTAATTCTAAAATGTTATTTTAAATTTCACCGATTTAAACCTCGAAACAATAATATAAATATAGAATTATAAATAATAAATATGGGAATTCAAATACGACGTTATATGATATTTACATAACACTCGACATGGTTGTCGTTTACATAACATTTACATAACACTCTCGACAACATTTACATGATATTTACATAACAGAAGACTTCCAGAGCAGGACGTTTCAAACATTTGATTATCTTATTGCTTGCATGTGTTCGAATTAGTTCAGGTTTTGCTTATAAACTATGTAAAAGTGTTACATTTGCAAACGAACCCTAAAGTATCCAAAGTAAAACTGACATAATGTGTGTGTTTTCTTATAGCAAAGCCACATCGGCCTATCTGCTGAGTCCACCGAGAGAAATCGAACCCCTGATTTTAGCGTTGTAAATCCGTAGGTTTACTGAATTAATAGCTCAGTTCATAGACTTTTCAAAAGACAAGAAGTTAATTAATCATAAGTCCTTGTTTGTATCATATTTAACAACTTATTTCTGTGATACTTTACAATGGTGGCGCCAAGGGGGGTTTGAGCCCCCCAAAAATAAGTTAAGCCCCCTCAGCCCCCAACCTTGTTATCTACATATATTTATAAAATATGAAAAATACAATCGTCGTTGTTGCTTAACAATTAACATCAAAGAGACATATATCTGTAGTACTCAACGTCTTCACTAAGACTGAAGTATGTGTCATGTGTCCCATAGCAACGTACTGAATGCACTGAAACTCATGTGCTGTATTGCCGCTCTCTGTGTAATGCCATTCTGTCTTGAACTTTGACGAAAATTATACAACCATGTTGATTTCAAGTTACAACACATCATCAGGGATTTTACTTGATAAACAAAAGGTTTCACATGTATTTACCCATTAAATTTGTTTATCTTTCATTGAAAAGTAAAACACAACACGCATGTATAAGTGTATTGTGTATAGGTCCAAACTATGAAGCATTTAACTGGTGTTGTGTCCTCTGTGAGATCATTTTGCATTGTGTATCAGCCATCCAAAATTGTACTGATGATTGTGGCATACACTTAAAATTGTGACTTACAATCCAATTAATGTTATAGTTATGATTAAATAATAACCTTACATGTTAACTGACCAAATAATATTTCTAAACAATTCTAAAATGAATATTGAAATTGTCATTAGGCTATTTAGAAGTACCTAATTTAATGTAATATAGTAGCTACATTACTGTAACAGGTGCTTGTCACACTTATGATAATAAGAACAATATCACAATCACAGTTTGGCTGGTATGAATAATGTGAACTTATAAAGAAACCAGCCTTTCTGTGAAGGTCAGCTGCGTGGAATTTAGGTGAGCTTCCTCTTTTACATATACACATATTTTCATAAACAGATTATTTCTAATTTGTAATAATGAATTATTAATCAGAGTATGAGTTTCCAATGAAAACTGTATTGAAAACGCAGTTCAATGTAGCACACCTTTCTGAAAGGTACCTTGGTGTTTACGTTATTATAATTTACCATCATTTATTGATGGCATTTTGAAAAGCCCCTCCACAGTTTACCTCAGGCCCCCCAACGAAAATATCCTGTCGCCGTCACTGACACTTTATAACCTATTACCATCATATCATACGACATATTATTATCATAGATTATGTTTAAAACCATTATTGCTCGAGTTTTCAAAGCACTTAGTAATACATGTTAATAAATTTGTTAACATAATTTCTAATCAGCTATACTCTACAACTATATATTTCAACTTATTACTACCATGTCTTGCAATCTGTTATTATCCTATCTTACACATCATTGCAACATGGTATTACATCTTATTATTAACTGCCCAACAAAGCAGTACTGCCATAACAGTTAATTGTTACTATAGGTTGGAGGTACAGCGACATGATACCAGCATCGTATCGTGGAACCACGATATGATTTATGTATCTTCGCGAAATTTGGCAAGCTTCCAATAAACATAACAAGTCTTATGTACAGAAAAAATAGAATACCGTATTTACTTGTTTTATAGCCCGGGCCCTTATTTTTTTCAACCAAACTCAATACCAGGCCCTTATTCAAACGGGCTCTTATTCAAGCACGGGCGCTTGTTATTTTCAAAGTAAAATTAGGTATGCACAAAAATTATCGTTGAAGACAAATATTTCACGACATTAATCTTTTTCAATTGGGAAGTATATGGCCTTTGATCGCAAGTTTTTCCATGACGAATTATTAATAAATATGTCTATATATGTCTATCTGTACCCAGTCTTTATGTTATTCACGTCTTAAGAGTAATTCCCATATAAATATCACAGACAACAAATACCAATGTAATATCAGTAATAACAAGAATGTGTATTAAATTATGTTTTATAATTTCCATATAACAAATCAAAATTTATATTTACCGTATTCAGCAAGAGGTATGTTGTCCTTCTCATCAAAGCCATCATCCTCATCAACACCAAGCTCGTTTTCTGCTGTAGCCTCAACGTCTTCTTCCTCAGTGGGTACAGTCTCAGTAATGCTGGACAAGTCACCTTTAGCCTCTGTGAGCTTTTGTAATTTGGAAAGAATATCGTCACGTGAATCATACAAAATCCCATCTGGTTTCAACACATTGATATCTTTATCCTCACTATTGTCTATTGCATTGGACTTTGACTGGAATGGGATGCCATGGCCTTCAGCTTCTCTTCTTGCTTGTACCATTCCCGAATTCTTTTTGGAGCAACACCAAATTTTCTAGCAGTTGCCTCTTTTGATTTGCCTTTTTTTACTTCACTGATAGCATTCAATTTGAATTCAAGTGTGTAACTGTGCAGTTTGCGCCTTTTGTTATCGTCATCAACTGGTGATAGGTCACAATTTCTTCTTCTGTCATCTGCCATCATGTGGGGTTCAATATTCTGAATGAATGATCAGTAGACAAATATCAGTTCTTTGCTTTTGGTGGGAAAGTCTGCTGTCATTGGCTATGAACAATGCTATCTGCTATGCAATTGGACGCCTAAGGCGTGAGTGTTATCGACCAGCGCATAAAATTCGATAGCGTTGTGGCACGAGCGCTTCGTAGCTGCTTCTTATTTCCTATTGTCTACCTGCTCGCCATATCATCTACACCCGCTTGCACTTGACAACACACCCGGTGACCAAACCCTCGTATCATCCGACAACTGCACGCGCGCGCGGCCATACACTGCGCTGCACTACAGATTCGAATCAAGACGCTCACGCGTGCAATTGTCAGGTGATACGAGGGTTTCGTCACCGGATGTGTGGCCAAGTGCAAGCGGGTGTAGCCAAATGAGTCAACAATTAAACTGTTACAGCGATGATAGGCGAAAATAATGGGAAAATTTCGGGCTGTCGTTCTCAGCTTCCCCAAATTGGATTTTAACGAGCGATGTGTCAAATGAAAGCTAAGAAGATATGCTTTAATATCGTGTGTGATTCATTATCATAAATTGACATCTTCATACTGAAAAACAAAGTTTCCTAAAAGTTATGATTAGGGCCCGGGCGGGTATTCAAGCACGGGCCCTTATTTATTTTTATGTTCTGTTCACACGGGCGGCTATTCAAACGGGCCTTTAATCAAGATCGTGCGGTAAAACGAGTATATACGGTATTCTAATAAAGTATTTTAGCTAAAAAATTAATGATTTAATAGATGAAGATGAACATTAAGTAATACTTGTTGTATTCATTTCTTTTAACAAACATATTACAAACAAAGTAACAAATTAACAAAAACAATATAGACAGATGGATATTAACATTTCATTTTACTTCTCTTGCCAGCTACCATTCAGTTGATCAAGCCTGTAAATTTGTAAAAAGCATAGTAAAGTGTGAGGCACTTAAGTAAGACAATGTTAGTAATATAGACAATTACAGACAAGTCTTTCAAACTGTATAACAAACTACTGGTAAAACTTCTGTATCATATCGCATCATCAGTATCTAGACAAGTATCGCATCGACTACTACGATAAGATACACGTCTCTATTTATTGCCATATGCTACACAATTTTACTATGATATCTTAGACCCTAAACTACTCTACAGTGTATTTTATAAAACAGAACTAAAATCTCTTACAATCTATCTCTACATACACAGTCATGTGAAAATGTTAGGACACCCTATGAAAGCCTGTACATTTGTGTAACATTTTTGGATATGTAGATAGTTAATCTCAATTTCAACAATACTGAAAGATTATAGGAATATAACTAAACAATTAAAACTGAAGAAACTCCATGCTTCACAGTTGGTATGAGGTTCTTTTCCTGGAATGCTGTATTTGGTTTACGCCAAACATGTCCTATGTTCTGGCCAAATAATTCAATTTTGGACTCATCTGTCCAAAGAACATTATTCCAGAAGTTCTGGTCTTTTATATATGCAAAAAACGGCTCTTTTGGGCTCAGAAAACACTTCAAATAGAAGAGCGAACAACGTTTCGACCTTCTTCGGTCATCGTTAGGTTCACAAAGAAAGAGGTAACTGGCCGGAAGCTGACCACATGTTTGGAAGGGGTTGTATAACTGAGTGTCGCAATGTAGAGGGCGCGGTTTGATGTTTGAATATATAATTTTATCTATAATATTAATATAGGTATAATGGCGTTCCTTTATATTGGTTTATTTTGGGTTTAAGTTGTTGTATAAGTAAGGCTTCTTTAATTTTTCGTTTGTTTATGTTTGTTTCTTTATTTAGTATTTTAGTGTTTTCTATGGTTATGTTGTGTCCATTTGACTTGCAGTGTTCGAAAACGTGTGAAGGTGACTTTTTATGTTCTTTGAATCTGGTTTCCATTTTTCTACTTGTTTCTCCAATATAGAAGTCGTGGCAGTTATCACATTGTATTTTATAAATAACGTTGGTTTGGTGTTTGTCAGTGTAGTTCTTACATAGTATAGACCTCAGTTTTGTGCCTGTTTTTGCATATAAAATTCTCAACAAGTGGGTTTCTCGACATCACTGATTGTTATTTCATCACGGCGATTTTCGAGAAGTGTAAGTTTTTGTGTTTTTCTCAGTGTATTTGTACTTACCTGCTACCATTATGTCTGAACAAGCATACAGTACATCACTATTAACAGTACACGCTCACACGATCGTTAAGAAACTAAGAAATTAAAACCAACGAATCATTAATAGAAGAAATGACATCAATTTTATTCAACAATGTTGGAACTTCTGTGAAGAGGGATATAACATCGAAACTGGCCATTAAGGCTTTATGATTAAGTTGATTTAGATTGGACTTGAAATTAAAAGAGTCTTTGATGAATGAGCTGGCTGATGTTGCATATTTGGAGAATGCCCATGCTATGTATTTACCAAGATTGTAGTTAAACGATTCATATGTTGACATTATTGGTCGTAATGGACAATCTGGTTTATGAGGTTTGGGGATGCCGTATATTTGCGGTGTGCGTGAGTCGGTTTTACGTAGGTAGGAATAAAGTGTTTGTGAAATTGAAAGAGACATTAATTCCATTAAAAACCTAAAACAAGACAAAAACATAAAAATTCTAAAAGCAGATAAAGGTAACGCTATAGTAATAATGAACACGAATGAATACATACAAAAAATGAATAACATCCTATCAGACACGAACAAATTTAAAACAATACACACATATCTAACAAAGACACACGAAATGCAACTAAACAAATTACTACTACAAATGAAAAAAGCCAACACAATTTCACAAACACTTTATTCCTACCTACGTAAAACCGACCCACGCACACCGCAAATATACGGCATCCCCAAACCTCATAAACCAGATTGTCCATTACGACCAATAATGTCAACATATGAATCGTTTAACTACAATCTTGGTAAATACATAGCATGGGCATTCTCCAAATATGCAACATCAGCCAGCTCATTCATCAAAGACTCTTTTAATTTCAAGTCCAATCTAAATCAACTTAATCATAAAGCCTTAATGGCCAGTTTCGATGTTATATCCCTCTTCACAGAAGTTCCAACAACAGAAGCCTGCAAGATAGCCTTAGAACTCTATATTCGAGACCCTAACCCGATTATAGACATTCCCAGTAACCAGTTAGCAACCCTCATAGAATTCACCACAATAAAGACAAACTTCATGTTCAACAACCAAAACTATATACAAACAAATGGCCTAAGCATGGGCAACCCAGTATCGCCAGTTCCAGCCAATATTTTTATGACACAAATTGAAACACAAGCAATTAATACAGCATTACATCCACCACTATACTGGTACAGATATGTAGATGACACGGTTGCGGGATTCGAATCTACAGAACACATACTTAACTTTTTCACTCACATTAACTCTATACATCCCAACATTAACTTCACATGTGAACAGGAAGAAAGCAATCAAATATCATTTCTTAACCTCAAAATTATAAGAACCGACACACAATTCAAAACAGAAATCCACCGAAAAATCACCCATACTGGACTATACATTCCTTGGGACTCAGCACATGAAACAAAACAAAAACTCAACATACTAAGAAACCAGATAAACACAGCCATAAAACTATGCTCACCAGATAAAATTAACGATGAATTAGATAAAATAAAACAATACTTCATCAACATCAATAAGTTTCCTCCACAAACCGTAGAAAACATTATACGCACACACCTAGACAGAAAGCAAAATCAACCAACAAAAGTAAATATATCTCACGAATCAAAAAATCACGAAACCATATACTGCTGTATACCATATATTCCTGACATCAGCAAACAAATAACCAACATTTGGCAAAAACTAGTAACAAAATATAACATTCCAGTTAACACTAAATTTATTCAAAAACCAAGCACAAAACTAAGGTCTATACTATGTAAGAACTACACTGACAAACACCACACCAACATTATTTATAAAATACAATGTGATAACTGCCACGACTTCTATATAGGAGAAACAAGTAGAAAAATGGAAACCAGATTCAAAGAACATAAAAAGTCACCTTCACACGTTTTCGAACACTGCAAGTCAAATGGACACAACATAACCATAGAAAACACTAAAATACTAAATAAAGAAACAAACATAAACAAACGAAAAATTAAAGAAGCCTTACTTATACAACAACTTAAACCCAAAATAAACCAATATAAAGGAACGCCATTATACCTATATTAATATTATAGATAAAATTATATATTCAAACATCAAACCGCGCCCTCTACATTGCGACACTCAGTTATACAACCCCTTCCAAACATGTGGTCAGCTTCCGGCCAGTTACCTCTTTCTTTGTGAACCTGACGATGACCGAAGAAGGTCGAAACGTTGTTCGCTCTTCTATTTGAAGTGTTTTCTGAGCCCAAAAGAGCCGTTTTTTGCATATATAAAATTCTCAACAAGTGGGTTTCTCGACATCACTGAGAGTTCTGGTCTTTGTCTACATTCTCTTTGGCAAACTTCAGTCTGGCCTTGATGTTTCTCTTGGAGAGCGAAGGTTTCCTCCTTGCACACCTCCCATGCAAGTTAAACTTGTGCAGTCTCTTTCTGATTGTAGAGGCATGCACTTTCATATCAACAGTAGCCAGAGCCTGCTATAGGTCCCGTGATGACATGTTAGGGTGTTTGGAGACCTCTTTTAGAATCTTGAGGTCTGCTCTAGGGGAGAACTTGTTTGGACAACAAGACCTGGGTATGTTGGCAGTTGTTTTAAAAGCCCTCCACTTGTTGACTATTTTCCGGACAGTGGAATGGCTGATTTTAAAATCTTTTGGGATTTTTTTAAATCTCTTTCTCGACTCATAAGCTGCTACAATTTTCTTTCTGAAGGCCTCAGACAACTCTTCTGCTCTCACCATGGTGCTCACTCTCACAGTCAGAAGCACACCAAACTAAATGTCTGAGTTTTAAATAGGGCACGCCTCATTTCAAATGCAGAATAACGATCTTCTAATCATATGCACCTGGTGTGATACACCTGTGTGAGATTTGAGCCATTTTATGTGAGAATAAATGTGGGTGTGTCCTATCTTTTTCCTCAGTTAGAATATGCATTTTTGCATAATAATTACATTTACAAAAGATCTTGAAAAGTCTTTTCTTCAATTTTAATTGTTTAGTTATATTCCTATAATCTCTCAGTATTGTTAAAATTGAGATTAAATATCTATATATCCAAAAATGTTACAAAAATACAGAGGCTTTCATAGGGTGTCCTAACTTTTTCACATGACTGTATTAAAACTTATTACTATACAATTCACAATATACTAATACGATATCTTAAAGCAAATCATTATTAAAATTATTTTATTGTGCGTTTTGATTTTTATGCAAAACAACTCATAAAACTATCTGCGCATAGCCATTCCAAATTTTGAACTGATAGATTAGAGAGAATGCAAGTAGAAAACAGTTCCAACCATCTTAATATGGATTGTTTGTTTGAAATAAAGCAACACGACAGGCTATCTGTACTCTGCCCGAATAGTTCGGTTTGATAGTCACTATAACGAATATGCTTTTGTGCTAAAGAAACGTGGACCGTGAGTCTATGGATTCACAGTCCATGAACACGAACCAATTGGCCATACCCAGCCTACAATGTGTTATAACATGTTTTGCCATATATTGCAAGTTATTATTATATTACGTTGTAATTTTTTTTCTACACTACCATACACTAACTGTTAATATATCGTAAAGCTTAATGCTAACATATTTTTCAACTCAATACTGTCATCTCTTTTTCAATTGATACATATTCATGGTTTTCGTCTAAAAGACACTTGTATAAAATACGTAGTGTTACATTAAAAATTTATTCCCAAATTCAAACCCGTACATGCTTCTCCATAATCATGAAATTGGTTTGTGAAGGTTGTGTGTTTTTAATTTATAATGTTCAATACTTAATAAAGCTATATGTGTAGGATCAGTGATTTGTAATTCTTTATTTTCTTATCCCAGGTTATTTTCGGGAAAGTGGTTAAGGCTTTATAATCATCAAGTAAGTTTTCGTATAAAATGTGTTTAATGCTAACTATACACGTAAAATAAATGAACCATTAAATTGTATGCTTCCTAGGATAATTGAAACATTTGAGAACAAATTTCTAGATCTATGATATTTTCTCTTTAATGAAGTTAATGAAAATGGTTGAGTTAAAGATTTTTACATGAGTAAGTTTAAAAGAATACGGATGCAGTAACGAATTTTTTTACTCATTATAGAGGTAATTTCTCATGAATAAACATTAATATCTGAGCTTCCTTGTGATTCTTCTGATAAAAGATATGCACTTTAATAAAGCAACATTAATAAGATTTATTGTTGAAAATTCTAAAATTTTTTATTAGTACAAATGTTAAAAAATGACATGTTTACAGAATCAGAGAAAAGTTGAATTGTGTCTTGTTGATTCATCGATTGTGTGCACTATTTCTGCTCTATTTCACTCAATTTAAGCAGAGGAACAAGCAAACCAAAAGAAATAAAAATGACTGACTTCATCGAAGTCATGAAATAATTTAACAGATAGGGAAAGTTTATGGACTTTGTGTATTGGTGTTCAAGTATAAAATAGTTTTGTGGGATAAAGTTTCCTCTTCACAATCATTTGGGCAAGTTGTACGTATATATCTATGTTTGTATAGAAGATGTCCACAAACTCTATAGGATTGCAGTTACTACACTGTTGAAGATGTTATGTGAAGTTAATCTAGGGTAAGTTAAACATCTCAAAACATGCATGAAATCATTTATTCATACATCATTGCTCAGAGACATACTTTTAAATAACGTTAAACATAAATGTCAGACTTTTATTTCTATAACAGATGAAGGCTAACATATATCATTCAAGCCACAGGTCACTGCTACTTTTAAAACTACAGATTGTTCTACAAAGCAAAGCCTTTTTAACACAGTTACAGACTTTTGAGTTACAATTAACATGTTAATGGGCCCTTTACATTTTTATGTCCAATTTTAGATCAGTTTATACTACAGCTTGGCAATTAATAAATAGAATTGAGTACTATGAGTATTGATTAGTCAGATGTAAAATAAGTCACTATTAGGATTTATGTCGTGAAAATAATCCATTAATGAAACTCGTGTTCAGTTGTTGAAACTATAAAGGTAACTGAAACAATTTTTCATCATAATATATGATTAGCCCAAAGTTGTTCAGTCTGATTGATTAGTGTCAACTCATGAAAGCAACAAACTAATCAAAATTACTATAAAATACGTACTATTACATTAAAATATACAAGTGTATGTTTTTTATCCCCAAACTTAAACTCTTCGCCAGGTTAGGCTCAATTTTACTATTGTTGTAGAATATACAGGTTGTAGCTATAGAGTTACATGGTGTTATAGACTGTAAAGAAGGAACTTTTGTCAAATGGTAACCTTCAAAGAACTGTTAAAACATTTACTATGATACAGCTGAAAGTTTTTGAAGCTGAAATTCATTTAAAATGAATTTGTAAGACTTATCAAGTGAATGGTGTTATTATTCTATGAAGAGAACACTAATCGTGAAGATTAAATGTCATTACATTGACATCAGTGTATATTTCGGAAGCGGAGGGCAGAAGGATACGAAACTTTGTACAAAACTACTGTAAAGTAGGATATATTCCATTAATGGAGCGACAAGAAAAGTGTTTGACGTAAGTTTCTTAAATTGATAAAATGGACTTTGAATGCAAAACTCCTATTAGCTAGTGAGATGTCGCTAAGCTTCGCCATTCAGGAATAGCGCTGTGTCTTTAATGTTATTTTGAGTATTGAAGACATTTCTTTAAAAATAGTTATAAGAAAAATTAAATTATATTGTAGTTGACGCCCAACTTAATAAAAGGACATGAAAATGATGCATATTCATTCAGTTGGAAGCTTAAACCCTGACTTTGAAAACTAAATTTATTTATTTTTTTACTATGTTTGATAGAGTAGAAACAAATATTATAAATTCACACACTTTTTGAAAAGTTTTTCTTTCATTATTCCATTGAATAATAAAAATTATCTTATACTAAACAGAAACTTATGGCAATGTATCTCAGAGGAGGATAGAGCCAGGTATTTCAAGAGTTGTTTCCTTCATAATCACTGAAAAAGAAAACCCAACTTTACAGTACGTTTTAGAAAGTATATTATTTTATTAAATATTACTTTAAGTTTTTTTTTAATGTATAAGTTATCATCTAGTAGTTTGGTTTCCCTTATCTTATCTTGAAAAAGTAAAAATACAACTTTAATGTCACTCACACTGCATAAAAATAGGTGAGAAAAATCAAGGACATATTTGACATTTTCAAACATAACAACAAATTACGCAACTTATCGATTAACTAAACGACCAGGTCAATCATACAAAGTTTCAAGCGTAGCCACCTCTAATTTAAAACTGTTATTCAAAGAGAGGAATAGGACAACCAGTACTAGACATCTATGCAGCTACTTTTAACTTAATAGCGCTATTGACTTTCAAATTATAATGCTCTTAGAACTGAATGACACATCGATGCTCGAATCTTGGCTCACAAGCCTATAACTAAGGCAAACCGCCCCAAGAAAACAAGTTTACATGTCTAACTGTCAAGATTTAATCGTTGATGCATGTTTTAGTAGTACCACAGATGTTTGTTTGTCTGACTAATTTTAAAACTGTTCTTTGGTTACAGCATCATATTAATCATTAAGTGCAAGAAGAGATTGTTCTTGGCATGTATTGAACAATAATCACCTCGCTTGTGTGCATTATTACTATATTAACTTATTTTGTTTTTTCGTTCTTTCATCTGTTTGTCTCTTTTAGCACAAATCTAAAGAATAAACTACCTGCACTCTGAGAAATTGAACACTGGATTTTAAAGTTATAAACTTTCCGCTAACCACATAGATGATTTTTATTGTTGAAAGTCAGAAAATGTAACGAACGCTTCGTCTTTTATTTTATACGAACGTGTTTCTAGCGTGTGAAGGTGTACCTTGAAACGATCAAGCCTTCGAACTCCTTGTTATTAAATCCACTGAAATTGCCGATTAAGAATATGTTTGTTTTAAATTTCGCACGAAGCTACACCAAGGATATTCTGCGCTAGACGTCCTTAGTTTAGCACTGTAAGACTAGAGGGAAGGCAACTAATCATCACCACCCACCACCAATTATTGGGCTACTCTTTTACCAACGAATAGTGGGATTGATCGTCACGTTATAACGCCCCCACAGCGTGAAAGGGCGAACATGTTTGATGTGACGGGGACTCAAACGTGCGCCCTCAAATTGTGAATCGAGTACCCTAACTACTAGGCACTGCCGGGCTCACAATTTCGTTGCATTTTAATACGGTATCTCTGTGGACTTACAACGCTGGAAACCGTGTTGGGAAGAGCATAAATAATCCCCTGTGTAGCTTTGTGCTTAATTCCACATAAAGACGCATTTTAATATTAGTTCACTATGCTCAAGAATGTTCCTATTAATTAATCGTAGATTTGATGATGGTGGATTATGAATAATTCAGAAATGTTCGAACTATTATCGACGCTTACAGTTGTTACTGTGTCTATACTCTTCATCATAAGACTTCACTTTTCACCAAAATAATCAGTTGTTATGAGTATTTGTTACGCTTGCAGTCAGAACAATGGGATGAGAGAAAAGTCGTTCAGATAATTTAATTTTAGTTCACCTTTACCATTAAAATCGTCACCACAATTAGTCACTGATTCAGTTTGTTCCAACGAGTTGTGGTCATTCAATTCTTTAATAGTCATTGTTTATTTTGCAGTTGGTTTTATTTAGCTCATCTAAACACAAAATTAATTAATTTCACTCCAAAATCCCAAACATTAACATGAACTTTCAGGTTTTAGTGTGTTTTAAATTTCGCACAAAGCTACTCGAGGGTTATCTGCGCTCGCCGTCCCTAATTTAGCAGTGTAAGACTAGAGGAAAGATAGCTAGTCATGACCACCCACCGTCAACTCTTGAACTACTCTTTTACCAACAACTAGTGGGATTGATTGTCACATTATAACGCCTCTACGGCTGAAAGGACGAGCACATTTGGTGTGATGGACATTCGAACCCGCGATCTTCAGGTTACGAGTCGAGTGCCTTAACCACCTGGCCATGCTTGGCCAAACTTTCAGGTACTAATTCTATTGACAAACCTATTACTTTAATAAGCTTCACAAAACATATTACATAAATAGGTACAAATTCCAATAAAATACTTCATACTTTAATTCAACGTCACTTAAGTCTTGCTTTAATTGTGATCAATACAGTATACGGACCACCGTTAACTTAGATTTCAAGATTGCTTTTTGTTAACCTAGTTCACTAATCTTTATTGGTAGAATTTTTATACATTAAAAATAAAGTGTATAGTTAAATATTTGTTTCTAGTATACTTGAGAGAATTGTCTGTGTGCTACAGCTTATCTTCTCCAAGTACCAACATTCATCAGGGCGCCGCCACCGAGAATTACTCCTTGGATTGTATCTCTTTAAACATCCGGTAGGTTACGTCAGCATCTCATCTCCTACCGCATTCGATGTGGAAGTGTTGACACACTGTGGTGAAGATTAATAAACTTTTGCCTATGTTATGTTGCTGTTAAGGTTATAGAGATCTTCAGTATGATAGCAATGTAAACCTCGAGATAATATATTGTCCTAATTAATTCAATATCTTTAGAGCCACCTCATATTGAATTGCGAAAGTTAAAAATCAATAAATGACCTGTAAACTGCATGAAGTGCGCGAGAAAATGAATGCGTATCTCAAAATGTTTTATTTAATTCGTACATATAACGTAATATACCAGATGTTTTTATTAGCAAGTTTTAAAACTTATACTTTTTCATAATTTTTATTGTAAATATTTAATGTGCTATAACATTCCATTAAGAATGTTGTTCTTTCAAAATGTTCGCTTAAAGCCACACAGAACTAAAGTGAAAAGCTAGTAAACAGCAACCATAGCTGGCTCTTTAACTAATTATGGGTAAGCGAATAATGGGATTTGACCGTTACTCTTTTAGTGCACACATGGTTCCAAAGTTTCAGTAACAAGACGCTGACCATGAAGTCCGAAAACATTAATCACCAGACCACGTCGGCTTGCCATATAGAAGAACGAAAATATTCCTCAGTGATGTCAAGAAAACCCACTTGTAGAGAAATATATATGCAAAAACGGTTCGTTTGGGTTGAGAAAATATTTTACGTAGAAGAGCGAACAACGTTTCGACCTTCTTCGGTCATCGTCAGGTTCACATTCCTGTCTTCGTTTCAGAACATATATATTGTGTATCGCTACAAGTATGATTTAATAATAGTACTAAATTAACTAATTCTTTATTACGTCTTTTACATTCGACACTAGTTTTTAACTAACACGTAAATAATACTGGAAAGACCTTAGGACTACCTACCTAAAAACTTTCAGATTTCGAGTCAAATGGAATTCCCATTTCCTATTTTTAATCAACCAGAAATGTTCCTCATGCGAAATGCGAAAACAAATTGTCGGGTTAGTAATAAATAACACTGTACTACCTAAAACATTCAAAATCTTGTTAGAAAATTAGGTTAACTTACAGCCAGTTTGGTAAAGTTACAAGAAAAGACTTCTCACTTCAAGCTAATTAAAACTTTTCTTTTATTTAATAAATATAAAGCATCTAGAAACACAAGGTACTAGTGAAATTATTAATATGCCAGTGACGTAAAGCGTAAGATCACAATACGTTTTACAATGACAAAAATAATTTTAAAACCTTCTCGCCGTTCTAAGACAGAACAGGCCACATTATGCACATTAAATGAAAGAATGAAAAAGGAAACAGTTTTTGACAAAAATGATTTGATGAAGTGTTTTTAATTTTTTTGTTTCTTTTTCACTGTTCTTATTTATTTGTTAACAATAATAAAGAAACAACGAAAATGATGAAAGCACATTCCAACTGTATTGTGTACGTAACAATGTCATATTGACAGCATAGCAGTCCTTGATTTAAAACATTTCATTTTCGCTTTAAGACTTTTTGTTCAGTCATATAACGCTACATACATAATGGGTTTATGTCGACAATACTCTCTTTGGTTAATACCTGTTTTGAACCAGAAATAAAATATGAGTGTTTTGGAGTAATATGTGCGACTACCAAATTTTTTTTTATCTTAATCAAGTATACAATAGTGCAATACGTTTTACAATAACAAAAATAATTTTAAAATCCTCTCACAGTTCTAATACAGAAATAACTTCATATAGAACATAACAAAAGAAATCTAAAACAAGGGCGTCAGCTGGAACAGATTAACCAACCAGCTTATTTACGCACTCACTGAATGTTGAAAATTGTCATCAATATCTCTTCTAAAAAATAATAATAATAATTTCGATAACTGATACCATTACTTCAATGACGTATTACAGTCATCACATAAGAAACTATTTCCTCCCCTGTATGTGTGTGTGTGTATATGTGTATATATATATATACATACCTATCAGCACATTAATGGTCACATTTTCATGTAAGTAATCATTCCTTCTTTTTCCGTTACTTAAATTAATTTAATTTCAAGAAAACACTACAGACTTGAAAATAACGCCGCTACTCGTCGTTATCCATCAAAAGTAACAAAATATTACGAGTGATTTCTACAGGAAAACCGTCTTCTAGGGAAGGAATAGTTTTCTAAGTTCTTAATGTGAAGTAATGTCATTACGTCATTGAAGCAATGGTATCAGTTACCGCAATTATTAGTATTTTTTTAAAAGAGATACTGGTGACAATGTTCAACATTTAATGGGTGCATAAATAAGTTGATTGGTTGATCTGTTCCTGCTGACGTCCTTGTTTCAGTTTTTTTTTGTTATGTCCCTATTTCCCAACACTTTTAGTTAAATACGCATACTATACAGAGGTGACCTTTTCATGGATAGCAAATTCCTCATAATTGTTTCGTCATTCTTTCTGAAATTTTAAGTTTATTTATAGTCACAAAATTATCATAGTGGAACGGCATGTATCAGAATTATATTATTACATTGCTTGGTAGTCATAGGTAGTATGATGTCATCAAAAATTAATTATTTCTGTGAAGGATATGTAACAGCTGCTTCCGACACAAAGTATCTATACACTAAAATCATAAAGAAATAGTGAGCTGAGCAACTTAGAATTTCTTAAGTGGAAACACCCCTTGTACTTAAAGGCTTCGGAAAACAAAGAATGTGGATCAGCTTTTGGCCAGGGCCACAAAGAAAGATGCTCGTGAATCTACAAATACAATAGTCAGAAGCAAAAGTCACCCACATGTGTCAGCCAACCTTTGCAACATAATCAAGAAAAATCTCCATCAGGTAGAATGGCATAAGTCACATGTATAGAGGTTGCTTCTATAGCACATCTGTTTAACCCAATAAAGTAATACCAATCAAGTTGTCTGCGAATTTCTGTGCGATCAGACTGTTGAAAAGAGCACTAGGAAACTGACATCCTCATACACTAAATGAATTATGGAAAGCCTGCAGAGAAGAATGGTGTGCTTTGAACATAACAGTCTCACAATGGTTTGTTTGTTGATTTTCGTGCAAAACTACTTGAGGGGTATCTGCACAGGACATCCCTATTTTTGAAGTAACAGACTGAAGAGAAGACAGTTAACCAATATCACTGACAACTAACTCTTGATCTACTCTTTAGCAATGAATAGTAGAATTAGCTTTTACATTATAATTACATTGTTTGTTTTTTTCGCCGATGTCCGTATGCAGCAGTATAAGGTTTTATAGTTTATTGTATTTTGGGATTTTTTGAGGAAATTTGTTGATGTTAATGAAGTGTTGTTTTATTAAGCTGATTACATCGTTAATTTTATCGGGTGAGCATAGTTTTGTGGCTGTGTTTACTTGGTTTCTTAATATGTTGAGTTTATGTTTTGTTTCATATGTTGAGTCCCAGGTAATGTATAATCCAGCATGGGTGGTTTTTTCTGTGAATTTCTCTTTTGAATTGTGTATTAGTTCTAATGCTTTTGAGGTTAAGAAATGCAATTTGGTTAGTTTTTTCATTTGTAGTAGTGTTTTGTTTAATTGGTTTTCATGTGTTTTTATTAAATTTGTTTAGTAGTTTAAATTTGTTTGTATTGAACAAGATGTTCATTTTTTGAATGTATTCATTAGTCTTCATTATAACTATAGCATTGCCTTTATCTACTTTTATAATTTTGATGTTGCTGTCTTGTTTTAAGTATTTATAGAATTAATATCTTTTTTAAAAGCCCTCTGTTGGTTACATTACGCAATTGTTTGTAATTGTACTACAGCTGCAGATACATTTGCTTCTATACTATATATCACAATAAAATAACATCTGGATAACAGGTGTTCTACTGCCTATTAAACTATCATTACTCACAGAAGAGGATGGAACCCAGTATTCAATAAAGTAATATACAATACCTCTCATTAGCCTCTCCACCATAAACTTCTTATGAGTGGCAAGTTTTCAGTTAATATGTTTAGGTTATGATGATCAATTGTTATCCATAACTGATTCTGCATGGACTATCAATATTCCATATTAACAAATTAAGATACACAGTTAGCAGAACAATTTAACGTTTTGGCTACAATTAGTTGTATTCATTGACGTATGACAGCTACGATTTCCAGGTTCTTATTGCAACAGTCTAATACAAAAGAAACACATAGACACTGTATCTGATCGCTTGTCTGATATTATATGAATACTCATTTTATTCTCCAGCTGCTTGAGGTATGCAACAGTGGAAATAAGATATGACTGGAGTGCTTACCTTAGTAAAACCATATTCTTTTGATCTCGTTTCTAGTTAAAAATCATTCTTAATTATGTTACATATTATTGCTTGGAAAATCTAAACAAATTTTACCTTGCACTCTTGGATTTTCACTGTTTTGAAGATGTTACACTATGGTTACTATGGTTGGAATATGAACTGTTGCATGTCTGTCAGTCTTGATAGTCTTGGAACCACAAGCCAAACCATATTTTTTTGCTTTCCATGTCATTAAGTAAAAGAGATATCCATATCTTAAAATCTCTAAATACCTCATCCAATTCATCTTTTGGACCTGGTTATGCATATTTGGCATCAGAAATAACTGTTACATACTATTTTCAAAGCAATCACCTCTCGCTATCATAATATTACCTATAAAATGTCAAAATATAGTTCTTATACCTTCTAATACATCTGTCACTATATTAGCAGTGATTTTTATGTGAGGTTTTGAATACTCAAAATCATTTTTACAAGATGTTAAGGTTTTGTTCACCAACTGACAACTAAAGGCTTTACTTAAACTTCTTTATAGAATGTCCCCCGCCCCGCTGGGACAGCTCTAACGTTAAAATCGGGGTTTCATTTCTTCTCGGTGTGGATACAGCAAATAACCCGATGTGAATTTGCTATAAGAAAAGCACACACTTTGTAGAAAAATATATACTTTGTTGTTATCGGGTTTAAGATTCTTCCACAGTAGGTGCTGTAACTTGGTGGAAAATTCGAGAAAAATTATTAACATGCATTCCGCTTGTTTCTAAAGTAATATGTATATTTGGAACTAGTGAAACGTACGTACAACAAATTATTTTGCAATATAGATGATCATTGGTATATTGTCTGTTTGTTTTTGAATAACGCACAAAGTTACTCGATAGCTATCTGTGCTCGCCGTCCCTAATTTAGCAGTGTAAGATTAGAGGGAAGGAAGCTAGTCATCACCACCCACCGCCAACTCTGGGGCTACTATTTTACCAACGAATAGTGGGATTGGCCGTCACATTATAACGCTCCCACAGCTCAAAGGGCGAGCACGTTTGGCGCGACGGGGATGCGAACCCACGACCCTGAGATTACGAGTCGCACACCTTAACACGCTTGGCCATGCTGGGCCTTGGTATAGCGTAACAACTATATAATTCTCTTCCTCGTCTCAAAGGTCAACTTGGCCCTATTCAGTTGCTTTAGAATTTTAATTGACAAACCAAACTATTATTTTTTCTATTACTAAAGCCGATATACCCAAGGATAGTTCACTCACGTTTCGCCGAATTGTTATGGTTGTATTCTATACTTATAAAATCGTATGTTCCTTTTCGTGGCAAGGTGATTAGGGTGCTTGACTCATATTTTGAGGGTCCCGGGTTCGAATCCCTATCACACCAAACATGCCTCCCCTTTCAGCTGTGTGTACGTTATAATGTGTTGGTCAATCCCACTATTCATTGGTAAAAGAGAGTAGCCCAAGAGTTGGTGGTAGAAAGTGGTGACTATTTGCCTTCCTTCCAGTCTTACACTGCTAAATTTGGATGGTTAGCTCAATTATCCCTCACATAGCTATGCGAAAAATTCAAAAACAAACAATCGTTTTTCTTCTTTACACCTACCTTTTATAAACGCCTACTTTTGTCAAACTCCACACAGCCAGGTGCAATTACTTTAGAATTCTCTTTGACAAAATAAACTATTCTTCTTATGTTTTTAAACACCGTTAGTCGCTAAGATATCTCAACCATTAGGTTTATTATAATGACTCATTCACGCGACTCTATTTCTCATCTGCTCTGTCTACTTCTCCCACTTATACTATTTGTATGTTTGCTTGTTATTTAATTGTCTGCTCGCTATATTCTCGAACTCAGTACGTTTTCGGCGGCGTTCAATAATCTCTATGTCAGTATATTTGGTAAAATATCCCTACCGACCTGCCACAAACTAAAACACAGTTCCTTCAGTGTCAGGTTTGACTTCTCAAAAATTCTTACGTAAACCATCTTGAAAAACTTCCAATCGTTTCAGAAAAGCCACTTTTAATTCGGCATAATCCATGGCACCTTCTGACGTCATACCTGCATAAACTTGTTGTCCTTTTCCTGTGAGAAGTGGAATGAGACAGGGTGTCAGTTGTTTTTGTCCCAATTCCGACTTTGAGCATTTGTTTTGTTTTTTTGGAAATTCGCACAAAGCTACTCGAGGGCTATGTGTGCTAGCCGTCCCTAATTTTTCAGTGTAAGACTAGAGGGAAGGCAGCTAGTCATCACCACCCACCGCCAACTCTTGGGCTACTCTTTTACCAACGAATAGTGGGATTGACCGTCACATTATACACCCCTTCTGCTTTACCAAGTAGTCCATGGTTGAGTACAGTTCAGGATGGGTAAACTTAACAAGCAAACCTGTCGCAAAGATAAATCTACATGCAATATTGTGGATCATTTCATCTTTACAGTGTGCATAACATGGCCATGAAACTATGATGGTTAACTTACGGTGGCCTTACCATGCGGTTTTTATTAACTTAAGTATATCTGGACAGGCACTACTCATCACAGAGCATGATCTGTAACAAAAAAGGTAACTTACCCAGTCACAGTCTCATAAAAGAATGAATGATGGTAACAGGTAGATGATGGTACTCTGACAAGGAAAACACAGCTACGCAAAATAAAGAATGGGAAGGGAACCTCTGGGTAGTGCTCACAGTGCTTTACAGATGAAGTACCTCTATCAGATGACAGTTTGAATATTCAGAGAAAATAGAAAGAATCAATGATGGGAAAAAGGATACTAGAAATAATAGGCCAATTGAATCACAAACTCAACAGGTCAGGAATGAAAGAAAAAAATTACAGACAAAGCAGTGAGGTAAAGGAAGGAAACTGTGGGACATGAATTCAACAGGTAAATGTTGAAGCAACCCAAGCAATATCACCTATAACATTAACTAATGTAAAGAGCAAACCTACCTGAAAAATATGTTTAAAATGACGTCGTCGTTCCTGGTTGTTACGATGACATGATAATAAAATATGTACGATTGTTCCCTGAGTGCTACACAGACCACACATTGATGTAACAGTACCAGATAAAAGGCAGTGGGAAGTTAAAAAACTGTGACCAATGCGTACCCTAGCCAAAATAACTTCCTTCCTTCGATCTTTACAGAAATAAGATGGCCAAAGAGCTAAAGAAGGTTTGATTTGAAAAAGCTTATAATTTTGTTGCTCACCCCAGGTCGACTGCAACTGGTGTACAGTTAGGTTTTGATAACTAAACCATAGTCCATGTATAGAACAGGTATGGTGGTGATAGAGCCAGAGCAAACGGACTTTGCCGCTATGTCAGCTAGCTCGTTTCCACGAATACCAACATGACCAATGCAAAAAACTGGACAGAGATAGATGATAGAGAGAGATGGACCAGTTTGTTTTGGGTATTGATAAAAAATAGGATGGTAATTAACATGGAATGATGTCAGAGCCAATATACAACTGAGTGAATTGGTAGAGATCGTACAATTCGTATATTGCATAATTTAAATACGGTTCAGGGCAAGAGGAATGGCATACAATTCAGCAGAGAACACAGAAACTGTAGATGGAATTCTGTTTGCTACAACCGAACTGTAACAAACCATGGTAGAGCCTATGGAGTCACTTGATTTTGAGCCATCTGAATATATGGGAATGGATGGATCGTTTGAAAGATGTTCGGCAATAAAGAGTGATATTTCCAATCAGGAGTATCTGCCTTCTTCAGATGACTCAAAAATAGATCACAGTTGGGGCTAGTAATTAGCTATGGTGGAAGAGGCCGATCTGTGGATACTGCTATGCTATTCAAAGATAAACCCATTTTTTCTGATTGTGCCCGGATTCGAAGGCTAAAAGAAACAATGGCAGGTTTTCTATTATAAAAAAAGTGTGGCGCACTGAGGATAAAAAACATAAGCCCAAGTAGGATGCTGTGGTAAAGGATGAAGTTTGGAAGCATACATGAGAGACAGTTGCAAACGGCGAATATACAGAGGGGGTTTATAGGACTCCACATACAAGCTTTAGGCTGGAAAAGTACAAAAGGCACCAGTGCAAAGCCAAAGCCCTTAATGGTGGATAAAATCAAACATTTTCAGGGCTGAGGTTCTGGCAGAACCATAAACCAAAGATCCATAGTCATGTTTGGATCAGATAAAGGGCACGATAAATTTTAAGCATGGAGTATCGATCCACTCCCCAAGAGGAGGAAGAGAGGACATGGAGGATGTTCAGTTGCCTTATACATTTGACACGAAGTTGCTTGATATGTTTAATTTACAGTAAAATATAAGACCTAAGAACTCTGTCTCAGGGACGATAGGAAGTACAGCATCATCAATACGAAGTTCTAGATTTGGATGAATACCCTGTTGGGAGCAGAAATTGACACAAATAGTTTTAGATAGAAAAAGTTGAAAACCATTTGCTGTGATCCACTTAAGTATATGATTGATTGCAGTTTGTAGTCATGTTTGATGATCCACACGAGATGTGAAAGTCATCAACGAAAAGACCATTTGCAACTTAGGGGTAGCTGTTCACTGATGGCATTAATCTTTATAATGAAAAGTGTGACACTAAGAACACAGCTCTGAGGGGCTCCATGTTTTTGTGGGAAGAAAATGGAAACGTTTTGAGCCCACACGGATCTGTAATCGGCGGCTCATTAAAATGCTTAATAAAGAGTGGCAAATTGCCATGCAATCCATACGAGTGAAGGTCTCGTAAGAAGCCAAATCTCCATGTTGTATCATACGTTTTTTCTAAATAAAAAAAAATCGAAACAAGATGTTGTCGCTTCAAAAGGCTTTCCTGACTGATGTTTCAAAGTAAATTAAGTGGTCTATCGTGGAGCGTTGTCTTTGGAACCCATACTAAGCGGGTGAGAGAAGGTTGCTTAATTCAAAGAACCAAACAAGAACAACATTAATTATCCTCTCTAAGATCTTACTGAGATAACTTGTCAAAGAAATTGGATGATAATTCAAAGGAATCTTTGGATCCTTCCCAGGTTTAAGAATAGCGAGTACAATAGCCTGCCACTAAGCATCAGGAAAGATATTCTCCTGTCATATCTGGTTAAAGACAGCCAGGAGAATAGTAAATTAGGCAGAAAAAGGTGGTATAGCATCTCATAATCTACATCATTAGGTCCAACTGATGTATTACCAGATAGATAAAGCACAAGTTTGAGTTCCACCAGTGTAAGAGGGTGATTGTAGTCACAGGAATGATTGGTTGTAAAGGAAAGAAGCAGATGTTCAACACATGTTTTAATAGCTAAGAAGGAAAGGGATGAGTTTGAAAAGCTAGATACATGAGAGAAACATTCACCAAAAATATTGGCAATGTTCTGAGCATCATCAACTTCATGGCTATTGATTATCAAGATAGAGAGAGGGGCAGCAGTATACCGACCACTCAACTTTCGGATCTTGTCCCATATGACTTTTTAACTGGTGGTTAAAGAAATGCTGGAGGTGTATTTAATCCAAGATTCCTTCTGGCTTTGACATCTAACTCGTCAAGTATGTGCATGGGCTTGCTGAAAGGCAATCCAGTTTGAAACCATGGGGTAGCTACGAAATTTATCCCACGCACGTTTCTGAGCTTTTTCTGTTATATAACAAGCAAAATTCCATCAAGGGTATGGATGCTGTGAGAAAGATGTCGAGGTTTTGGGGATCCACTGAGCAGCTGCTTTGAAAACACAGTTAGTTATTGTTGCTACACATTCATCTATCAGTGATTTACATATGATGGCAGGATCAAGTTCTGAGAGAGCAATGAAAGAGAACCAGTTGGCCTGGTCCAACTTCCACCAAGTCACACGGGTTGGGTGGCACTGACTCTGGCCAATCTCTTTTAATATGATAAAAAAATGATTAGTATGCCGTGGATTGATGTCAACCGCCCAAGAAAAGCAAGTGAAAAGCGAAGGGGAGCAGATAAAAAGATCTATAGCAGTAAATGACTGACTAGGTGTATGAAAATAAGTGTAAGATCCAATACTGAAGAGAGACAGATTGTGATTCAAGAGCATATGCTCTATAGCACGACCCGTCACATAAATACTAGAACCACCCCAGAGGGGATTATGCCCATTAATATCCCCCAAAATTAAAAAGGGCATCAAGGTCTGATTAATTATATATTTTTCCAGAGGTAAGGTACAGAGAACAAATAATGTTGGTACAATCCAAGGAAATACGGATGGCTACAGCCTCCAAGAGCGTATTCAATGACAAGGAGTGGGTGGGCACATGCTGATCAACAAGCAGTGCTACTCCCCTATGTCCTTGTACTACATTATGACCTGTCATTTTGGTATAAGGAGTATTGTCGAATTGTGATTTTATAGTAGGTTTTAAAAATATTTCATGCAAAGAAAGACATTTGGGATGATAAAAGTCAGTCAAATCCTTGATATCATTCACAATGGGATTGAAAACTTCGCCAGTTCCATTGGATTAGCGTGGCCGTGTTTGTTTATTTTGGAGGTAAATATGGCAAAGAGAACTTCTGCTTGCGACCGCATTTTTTTCCTTTACTCGATGCGGGTCTGTCAACTTCTATTGATCCTGCTTTCAATCGAGTAGGCACGTATGTGTTTGTAGTACGTATACGTTCCAGTGATTGAGGACATGAACGAATGGTTTGTTTAATTTTTGGGATGTCAAAAGAGGAAGACCCCATGGAAACATCTGAGCTTGAACATGGTAAAGTTGGGCAATAGCTTGAAGATGTGGTAAGGACAGATATAGAACTAGATACTGATTCATTAGATTTTTTTCATTTTGAAGGGTACTAGCTTAAGATATGCTGTTAAGGATTCTGTAGGAGACACAGAAAGGTCTGCCTGGACTCCTACTGTAGTTATGAGATGGATTACAGCAGCATAAGTCCGAGATAGAATTGGGAATAGTAATTTCCGAACCTCTGGGTAAATAATATTGTGAACTGTCTTTAGACGTTGTACTTCTTTCTCTTCTACCCATTTAGGGCAAGAAGTAAAATAGGAAGGATGTGGAAAATTACAGTTGATACAATGCAGTTCTGGTTGGCATTGAAAATCATCATGCTTTTTTACCACCAAAATGGGCATATGTCAAGGAATCATGGCAAGATGCTTTCGAATGACCAAATCATTGACAAATGAAACATATAACAAGATTAAGAATATAAGATCGTACCTTACAATTCAGATATCCTGCCTTGATTGTGGTGGGAGGACGTGATGTTGTTAATCTCAGAACATTTGTCGGCTCCATAATCCCGTCTTTACGAGTAAAAATTCGGTGGACGTCTGTAACACCTTGGCTGGCAAAACCTGCGAGGATCTCTTACTCAGAAATGGTCTTTAAATCCCTCTCAACTATAACGCCTCTGAAATAATTCGAAGTAGAATGAGAAGTAACCTCAATGGATATATCCCCAATAACCTTTGATTTCAAGAGAATGTTGTAATGAAGATGTTTCCATTAAAGTGTCCCCAGACCGTTGCTTTATTACTTATTTAGGAGAGCCAGCAAACCCTTCCAAACCCACCTGGATAAAAAGTGGAGACATCTGCCCTAAGGGTTTTTCAATTAAATAATGTATAATTAAAAATCGTGAGTCAGATTCAACTTGTGAGTTTGACTGTACAGAGTCATCAATGCGTGGTCATTTGCCAGTAGTTGGATTTTCCTCTATGCTATTATGCTTGTTTATTTTTGTTTCTGAGGGGGTATCCATAATAAAAAAAAAAGAATATTTCGGTGGCCACTGATCCCACCCACCATGGAGCCCTACGAGGGGACGAACTACAGTGTCATATAAGGTCGCTGCAGCAACGCCTAGGTTTCATGAGCACTATACCCGAACACCCATTGAGGATGTCCAACACTGGCACTCAATTGACCATAGCCCGAATGGACTAGCCTATTGATATTGGATCTCGGGGGAGGGGGACCACAAGACTGCCCATCCACAGGAATTCAAGGCCAAAGTGGTGTGTAGGAGTTGGATTCCTCAACCACCAGGATCTTCTCCTCCCATTCATGCAGGTAAATGTTTAGATCATAGAGAAGGTAAACTAAAAGTACAGAACCTTCTCTGGGAGATTTCATCACCACGTACAGGAATCCACATTGTGGGGTAAACTAAAAAAAAACCAACAGACATTGTTAAGCCGAATTGAACAGTGCAAGGCAAAGGATATTATTAAGCTTTAAAATAAAAATCTTAACCTAACAATAAGTATAATAACTAAAATGAAAAAATGTGAAATTACAAAATGAAATAAGTGTATGAACAATAATCTATGTATAAGATGTGATTTATGGAAGAAAAGCAGTATAGTTAAATGAATGATTAATATCCCAGTCAGACAAATTACCAATGATCAATCTCCCAACAAAGTAAAGCTGAAAATCTTCCTATGGAGCTCCATAACCTGAAGCCAGGATAAATGTATAAATAGGACATACAATTTTTAAAATGGTAACATAGAATTCATAATTCAAAGTTAATAACCAAACACAGCTGTGTTGGCAGAAACAAAAAAAAAGTTTTTGTAATGAAGTAACAAGTTCTGTAACCAGACAGAAAGAAAAAATAATACCACTCTGGAATAACAAATATCACTATTATATAATAAAGAGTAAACTTATTTTTTTTAAAAATAATAAAAAATATGGAAAAATTAAAATAAAACACTTGAAGAAAGCACAAACTCCGAGGCAGGCACATATGAAGATACCTTTCTGTGTGCAGATGTGTTTATTGTCTCAAAGATCTAGGTCAAATGGATTAGTAATTGTACAAATAATTTGAAATTGGCAACCATTTTCATTGTACCACTTCATTACTATGAGTGAGCATTAAACTGAATAAAGAAGTTAATTCCTAATACATAAGTCCAATATCAAACAAAAATGACATCTAATTCAACTCACAACATGAATACCTTTGTATTAGATGTAATGTTTGTGTGGTATGGCTCAAAATCAGTGAAGAAGAGTAGACAACATCATAGGCCTGGCATGGCCAAGTGCGTAAGGCGTGCTACTCGTAATCCGAGGGTCACGGGTTCGCGCCCGCGTCGCGCTAAACATGCTCGCCCTCCCAGCCGTGGGGGTGTATTATGTTACGGTCAATCCCACTATTCGTTGGTAAAAGAGTAGCCCAAGAGTTGGTGGTGGGTGGTGATGACTAGCTGCCTTCCCTCTAGTCTTACACTGCTAAATTAGGGACGGCTAGCACAGATAGCCCTCGAGTAGCTTTGTGTGAAATTCCAAAACAAACCAAAACAAACAAGACATCATATTTAAACATTGCATGAATTCCTTGGTATCAGACGTAATGTTTGTGTGCTATGGCTCAAAACTAGTGAAAAAGAGTAGACCACATCATATTAAAACATGGCATTGCTAGGGAACCTCTGCTAATAGAAAATTAAACAGTACATGTGTGTGTGTGTGTGTATGTACAAAAAGTAAAAATGAACTAATCACAAACTTGATACAGAAATTAAAGCTTCAGATGATGATATTAAGGTCATTTATTTGCAGTTACATGTTTCATGCTTCACTGATCACACTACATTATAAAATGGCAGGAAAATACAGAACATTACTATATTCAACTGTTGATGAGAACGTCAAAGTCACGTGATTTGTAAAATTTTCATTCATAAAATTATTCATACCACTATTTTAGAGGAATTTCATTTAATTCCCGCTTATATTTATGGATAAAATGTTTTTCCATAGTTTTTCTGGTTTGCTCACAGTCTTTTCCAACCTTATAGAAAGGTATTACACTGAATTTTGGGTGTTTTTCCTTCATACATTGGTCTAAATGTTTACTCAGTCTGATTTGTTGCAATTCTGGGTGATTTATTTGTTGTCTGTGGATAGTCATTCTGTTCTTTTATTGGTCCCTGGTCTGCCCAATATAATCTGATCCACAATCTGTACATTTTATACAGTATATTATATTTTTTGATATACAATCCATCTCCGTGTTGATATGAAAAGTTTCTCCTGAACTTCTGAATTTAAAGTCATTGCTTTCCTGAATGAGTTCACATGTTTTAAAATGTAAGTGACCACATTGTTTGTCCCCGTTTTCTTTAAATGACTGCTTAAACTCTGAATTTATAAGAATTCTTTTCAAATTTGGGGCTTATTTCTGGCATTTTACTCAAGTTGCATTAGCCAGATTTTGTAGACATTATTTTTCTGATCCATGGAGTATTTCCATTGATGCTTGGATTATTTTTTAAATATCTGGATTATTTGGATTGTGGGTTTGTAGAAATGTAATTTTTTTGTCATTGTTTTCTCTTTCTTTAACTGTCCTCAGGGTTTCCACTGGTATATTTTTGGCCCAATCTATTCCCACTGAATTAAAGTTATTGGGTAGTTTCTTTGTTGAAGGCAACTAACAATTCTTGCAATCTTTCTTCTTTTATTTTGAGGTCTGAGACTATGGTACATACGCGCCAGGCCATTTTGAAAGAAATGTTAGTCTTTGTATAGCTTGGATGACAAGATGTAAAGTCCAAATACTGAAATCAGTCTGTATATGTATATATTTATATGTTTATAATAAATAATACTATAGAGTGTCTTGCAAACACCATAACCAAAAGGAACTTGTCTGTCTTCAAGTTCTGAATACCATACACTTTACTGAATCCAAAACTCTGACAGTAGTTCTCTTTTAAACTCTGATCTTGATGTTCGATTTTCAAGAAAGATCCAACAAGTATTCATCTTCCACAGAAGAAACAGTAGTCTGATCATTATTTATAACTTACAACTCCTAAATAAAGAATACATTTTCCAGTTTTAACTTACAAGTCATATAAAATGGTTTTATTAAATTTTTCTACTTATTTTATACAGCCCCCAGTGGCTCAGCAATATGTCTGCGGACTTACACGCTAAAATCTGGGTTTCGATACCCATGGTGGGCAGAGCACAGATAGCCCATTGTGTAGCTTTGTGCTTGATTCAAAACAACAACAAAATATTTTATACATATTGTTCCTACATGTACAGCTGAATTTTTAAGATCTACAGCATTGAGTTCATTCCAAGATCTACAAACTCTTCCTATTCATAATTATGAAACCTTTCAGGGGACCACTTGAAGGAAGATCATAGACCATAGTTTGGAAACCTCTATTATAAAACACACAATAAATGTTTCAAGCTCCTATTTTCAAATAAAACTTTACTGAATTCCAAATCATACAATAATTTGTTCACAAGGAAAAGCTTGCTGGTAAACAAAATTTTTAAATTCAGAGTTGGCATTAAAAAACAAAACAAGCGTTAAATTTATTACACTGAACATTTTTTGTGAAAAGAGAGAGTAGACTAAGTATGACTGAACTGGATCTATTTTTCAATCTAATTTTTTTAATGTTAAACTAAATTACAAATTGAAACATACTCATTTACTGAAAATGTATTTACAAGAAAGCAAAGTAAAAAAAAAACAAGGAAAAGATTAAGTAGTTGAAACCAAATAAAAGACACAAAATGTATATATCTATTATCAGCAAGTTCATTACTCAGTGTTTGAACAGGAAAAGGATAAAAAAAACTTAATAGAAACAGAATCAGGATGAAACTTGTACATACATTGCAAATGCTTTTAAAGCCATCATTTTTACAAACATAATTTAAATTTTACCAAAAATAAAAGAAAATATACATAACACAGTTAAATGCGTATACTAGTAGAATTCTGCAGAAACAAATTTTACTGCTACAGAGATAGAATGTCTGGCTGTAGAAAAGTTTAAAATTCATCTAGGTGGGAGAATTTAGAGAAATATTGAGCATGCTCCCTTGAAATACTTACAGAAAGCTCAGAAGTTAACTGGTAGCCTAATGCATTAATTGTTAAAGTCAAAGAAACTTAACATATGAAATGCTTCACAGAAAAGGGAAAAACGAACCAATTACTAGATACTCTGTCTGGACATTCTACTGATTCACAAGAATCTCCAGATCTGGATTTCAGAAATTTACCACCTAAACTTTTTGGCATTGTCATTATTCAAGAACATTTGGTTACTTAATAAGTTACATGTGATCAGTATAAGCATGTTTACTCCACTTTACAAACTGGTCAGTTATCAGATGATTCTCCTATAGTTATAGAGACTGTAAATAAATCCAAGCACTATGTTCTTCATGACACAAAATAGGTTTTATTATTTTTTCATTACTTTCAAAACATTATGAAAGTATTTTACCAATTTGAACTTAATTTGTATTGTTTTGAATTTAAAGTGTAATAAACAGTCTAAATAAAATACTGCTATAACTAGGGTCAAAAAAAATAATTTATTAAAATATAATAAAATAAGTCAAAAATTAAAATTTCAAATAATTAGAATACAGATTTAATGACTTATTTTATTATATTTTAATAAATTATTTTTTGTTTGACCCTAGTTATAGCAGTATTTTATTTAGACTGTTATAACACTTTAAATTCAAAACAATACAAATAAAGTTCAAATTGGTAAAAATACTTTCATAATGTTTTGAGAGTAATGAAAAAATAATAAAAATGATAAATCACTTTAAAATATTTTTAACCAAACAACAAACCCACCTTCATCAGCTTCTTACATAGCTGTGGATGGAGCAGTTTTACTATTCCTTGTATCCATGGTCATTACATTTTTTCACAGCTCCAATCCCTAGTTTTACAACAGCTCTTTTAAAACAACCAACACATTCATGTTTTGTTTGTATAAAAAACACAATGATAACAAAAATATATTTAAAATGGTCTTTCGAATTTACATTAAAGCTATCTGACAAAATTTACTAAAAAATAAAAGTTGATTCTATACATATTTACTAAACTTTAAATCACTAAAACCATTTTCTTCCTACATTCAAGTACAATAATCTCATTCAGGGGTGTTTTGCATAGGATCCACTTTTTTAATATCAGTTAATAATAAAATTAATCTAATGCTAGTTATTATGTACCTTAATTAACAATAATTATGAAACATTATAAATCCTAGCCAAACATGGCCCAGTTGTCACATTTCTGACAACTGGACTGCAAGTTCATCATTTGGATCCTGTTTGAAGAATGCAAATTGTGATACATATTTAAGACTGCAAATCTATTACATGGATGACAGTTAAATCCAATTATTTAATCAGACAGTTGGCAATAAATGCTAACAACTAACAGACTTCTCTCTAGTCTTATCAGTTCAAAATCATGGATGCTAACTAATGCAAAGAGCTCTTCAGTAGTTTTATAAGAATATCTTAAAACAAACAAACCATTTTTAATTAAATACTAATTAATGGTTTAATACATAGTATTAAGAAATGAAAAACATAAAAACTTTGTTGTATCTCTATTGTTATTATATACTTATATGCTACATATAATTTTCAACTTGTACTTCTACACTTTAATAAAATAACATCAACCTGTCATCATTCTGATACACAGGCTATCCTAGCTTAACATTAAGTTTTTTATACAAACCCAAATCTAAATTTATTATTTTAACTTTTTCTATCATGGGGTAGACTCTTTGAATTATTTGATGAAAATATTGCAAAATTCAGTTCATATAACAGCAAAGAATAACATTCCAAGAAGCTATGTCCATTATGAGAAGTCATAAACCTAAGTGCACAAACAATTTAACATAATTTTCCACTAATGGAACTATTCCTAACTTACAAAAAATAAATCACTTGCAGATTTCCACTGCTAATTGAACATAGATGAACATTCTTCCTGAATACCTTTTCTAATGCTGAACTTAAGTCTTGTATTAAATACTCCACCAAATTCATACCCATGACTTATTTTTTTTGTTAAACACATCATTGCATTCTCAATCATTATTAATTAACTTTTCATTAAATATCTCACGGAATTCCTGTTAACTTAATCACTACTTGATTATTCATATTTATAATTAACATACCCTCTTCTCTAGATATAAGACAAGGGCTTTCAGTTATTATATCATCATAGTTAACAACTCCTTCTAACAGTAAACTAAATTATAACATTGAAGATATAGCTTACAACAGTGTTATGCAAGAATCCACCTGAAATGAAAATGCAGCTATCTGAACAATAAATATTTATTACTTTCTCCACAGATAATTTTAACAGTTTCTCGATAAATCTGTTATATGAAAATGTTTGTGTACTTACATGAATCATAAATGCTTGCCATAGTCGTAAATCCACAGCAATAGGTTCTTGAAATTTTAGTATTTGAATCAATTGTCTGAGTAATGTAAAATGAAATATATGTTATCAAGTTCAAATAAAAAAAATTAAAGAAATGCAATATATTATCCTTATATAATTTAAACAGTTGTGCAGAAGAAGGCATGAAACATCAATTGTAACTTATTTTAATAGTACTTGATAGTTTGTTACATGGTAATCATGTTCAAAATATCTAAAGAGCACAATGTAATTGTACATTTCACAAAATAACTATCTTTACAAAGATAATCTAACTCTATAGTTATAAGTAAAACACTACACATTGTATACACTTTTCTTAAGCACAAAATCTTACAACATTTTATTTTCATTTTGCTTTTTACCTATAACAGTCTACTACTAAATTCATTTTTTTACCTTACTTATATGCAAGTCAGCTTAATCTTTAACAGTTTATAAAATCCTCATTTTTTACAAAACACAATAATACAATTTTAGAATTTTGTTCATTCACTTGATATAATTAAAAAAAAATGTAAAAAATTTCAACTTAAATTTCTTCACAGTTCTAAGAAGTCTCATTGGTGAACACCACACTTACTGATTTACTGTAGACGTTTTCCTCTCCATCCTAAAACCAAGTTTAAATTTTCTATGATTCTCAAGGTTTTCTTGTTTCTTACATAATTTTCTGTCTCTTTCTTTGACTTTACTCATTCAATCATTTGTTCACACTTCTTATGGCCTTACAGCACATAATGTAAATAACAACTCATAAAAACACCTAAATATGCACATAAAGTAGTTATGCAACTGAGTTTAAATATGTGATGTGAATAATAACTAATGAAGTCACTTAGATATGCAAATGAAGTAGTTACAATACTTCATCTAAGCATGTAATTTTATCCTGTTATTGAAGAAATATTTCCCAAATATCCTGTGGTTTTTATAATTAGAATATATGCTTGTTGATTTAAAAATATTTAAAAAATAACAAATTTTCAGTTACTTACTTATTAGTTTATATATAATAATAATGTAAATATATTGGTGTATTGGACTAAAAATTTTTCTACAGTAGATGTCTGTGACTTGTTGATGATAAATTAAAAAAATAAATGAACAGTACACACTCCATTTGTTTTCAAAATAGTATATACATATATTCATAAAGTTAAAGGTATGTTCAAAAGTTTATTACACTATGAAAGTCATATTTATACCTTAACCCTACACAGTTCTATTTCTCCTGTCAAAAGTCCACTTCAGCTTATTCAATTACTTTAGAATTCAGTTGACAAGCCAAAGAAATAAAAGTTTGGTCAGAAAAAGTTAAATGCAAAGTTAATCATGGTGGAAGTGAAAGGTCTAATGGTTGTTATATCAAAGTGAGTTAACTATTCTTGGATAGTGTGGCAATAGAAATAGAGAAAAATACTTTGGCTTGTCAACTGAATTTTAAAGTAATTGAATAGGCTGAAGTGGACTTTTGACAGGAGAAATAGAACTGTGTAGGGTTAAGGTATATATATATATATTCATAAAGTTAAAGGTATGTTCAAAAGTTTATTACACTATGAAAGTCATATATATATTCATAAAGTTAAAGGTATGTTTAAAAGTTTATTACACTATGAAAGTCATATTTATACCTTAACCCTACACAGTTCTATTTCTCCTGTCAAAAGTCCACTTCAGCCTATTCGATTACTTTAGAATTCAGTTGACAAGCCAAAGTATTTTTCTCTATTTTTATTGCCACACTATCCAAGAATAGTTAACTCATTTTAATATAACAACCATTAGACCTTTCACTCCCACCATGATTAACTTTGCATTTAACTTTTTCTGACCAAACTTTTATTTCCCATCTGCTTTTTTTTTCTTCTGCTTAACAAATTAATATGCACCATAAGATTATTAATATGCAGGCTATTATGTATATATTTTAATAAATCCAACATTATTTCTGAGCTTTCTGAGCTATAATGACAGTCTAAAGTTGATTTCATGTATAAGAATTGGCTTTATAACAGTTCTTGTGATTGTTCCACAGGCACTACACAATGAAGGCTCTGAGAGGTGAGTCACCTAAAAACTATGTCTCTATTAACAGTTTACTAAGAAACAATTTTCTATTAAACCAAACCAATGATAAAATTAAGAAAATCACATTATCTTTGAAATTATGTAAGTAAAACTTACCATCTATTTAGAAAAGCATTCTAATAATTAAACTTCACAGAGCCAGCTATCAGATATGCAAATGCTACAAAAAATCAACAAAACCAATGAAGGCTTTTTGCTTTACAAAAAGATATATGATTGTCAAATTGCTGAAAATTCTTGAGGCATCCCATAAAGATTGGTAATAACTAAGAGATGTGCACACAGAGAAATGAAATGTAAAAGAATAGTTAAAAGTATACTGAAATTTCACAGGAATTAACCTCACATAATCAAGATGAAGCCAAGTTACCAATGGCAAAATGGCAACATATACTAATTATTCTTATCTATCCTGTTTTGTTTTTGTTAATAATAAAAACCATAACAATGTTTAACTGTGCTCTGTCTTTCTGAGCCTTCCAGTTCCACTGTTACAAGTTGTTATGGTAAGAATTATTTGTTAAGTTAGGATTAAAGACAGCTAAAATAAAAACTACAGTTATTTTCTGTATCAAATTGTACACTTACAGGTTATACATAATTTCTAACTACACCTTATATTGAAAAAAAATGTTATGAAAATATTCAATGCCATCCTGAAAATCTATTATACTTATGAACTTTTACTGTTATTGTTTACACCAGTGACACTCACTGAAAGTGATAGAGAGAAAGAACAGGATATCATTACCATCTTGAAAAGCCGTTATTTTTGTAAAGTTGATGTTTATACCAAAAAAACTCAATGTAAATGAAATAGAGAAACAATACAACATCAACTACATGTCATTTTGAAACGCATTATTTTTAATCAATTTTTTTATTTACACACTCTTCATGCAAGTTCTCAGAACATTTTTATGATCCTGTTCACTTATAAATACCACAGCAACTAACATATTAAAATAACATTTGAAAGTTGAATATTTACACTTTCGTAAAAGTATTAAACTTGAAATAACTTAAGATGCAGCTGTTAAAGTTATTGTTATTGTTTTTTTGAAATTTCTTGCAAAGCAACACAAAAGATATCCACCTTAGTCGCTCTTACTTTTGAAGTGATAGACAAGATGAAAGGCAGGTTGTCTAATACCGCTTATTCCCAACTTGTGAGTTATTTTAATCGAAAAGTGAGTTTTGACTATCACTCTTATAATGTACCCATGATCACAAAATGAGAAGTTTTTTGGGTGGTAATGTGACGCGAATCATGAAATATCGGATCTACAATCTGGCTCGTTAACCACTAAGCTCAATTGTTGAATACATTGTGTGTTTAGAGTTTTCAGTTTTCTATTCAAAAATAGAAAATAATACATATGGTTATATTACTGAAATGTAGGAAGTAAATTAAGCTTTGTTATTGAAAAAAATATATTCTATAGTACGTAAAACATTATATTATATCAAAAGGTTGTGGCTATTGTTTTAAACTGAGATATTTTTTTTCACCACCTATTATAACTATATAAGTTTGTTGTTGTTGTTGTTTTCAAGTGTGAAATTCTTGCAGCTCATATCAACTGGTATTTGTCCAACCTTAATCATTTCTTTGGCATGGCTGAGTATTTTGTGAAATGAATAAAATCAAATTACAAAAATTATCATCTTTAACCATAACATAAAATCCTTTGCTTTTACTCGTGGATTTTTATTATTATTTACTTCATTTACAACTCTTACAAGTCAAACAATAAAACACACACAGAATACATTTAGAACTCAGTATTGAATTTCAAATAAAGTATACAGTCAGTGTACTCTTATTTTATTCTTTTGGCCAAGCGTGTTAAGGCGTGCGAGTTGTAATCTGAAAGTTGCGGGTTCGCATCTACATCGCCCCAAACATGCGCGCTCATTCAGCCGTGGGGGCGTTATAATGTCGGGCCTGGCATGGCCGAGCGCGTTAAGGCGTGCACTCGTAATCCGAGGGTCGCGGGTTCGCGTCCGCGTCGCGCTAAACATGCTCGCCCTCCCAGCCGTGGGGGTGTATAATGTTACGGTCAATCCCACTATTCGTTTGTAAAAGAGTAGCCCAAGAGTTGGCGGTGGGTGGTGATGACTAGCTGCCTTCCCTCTAGTCTTACACTGCAAAATTAGGGACGGCTAGCACAGATAGCCCTCGAGTAGCTTTGTGCGAAATTCCAAAAACAAAACAAACGTTATAATGTCGGTCAATTCCACTATTCGTTGGTAAAAGAGTAGCCCAAGAGTTGGCGGTGGGTGGTGATGACTAGCTGCCTTCCCTCTAGTCTTACATTACTAAATTAGGGATGGCTAGCACAGATAGCCCTCGAGTAGCTTTGTGCGAAATTCCAAAACAAAAAAAAATGTAAGTAGCTCAGCGTTAAGTTTGAGAAATTATAACACTAAATTTCTGGGTTTTATTAGTGAAATGGATACGATGCAAGTAACTTGTTGTGCAGCTTTGAGCTTAAACAAAGCAAACAATCACATCTCCAATCATTTTTATCGACTTGAACACACACACATACACAAAGGAAGTGGATTTCATCAACAGAAATATAGAGAATAGGATTGATAACACAAACAATCAGCAAAGATATAGAAAAGTGGGACCTATGACACAATTAAATAACCATCAAATACTTGAAGGATGATACCGGTGACATAAGTAACCAGCAAAAATATTAAAAAGTGGGACAGGTGACACAATTAAATAACTAGCAAATATTTGAAGGATGGGATTGGTGAAACAGATAACCAGCAAAGACATGAAAAAGTTAACTGATGACACAATTAAATAACCATCAAATATTTGAAGGATGGGACTGGTGACACAAATAAATAGCAAAGATATTAAAAAGTGAGACTGGTGACACAATTAAATAGCCAGCAAAGATATAAAGAATGGTAATGATGATACAAAACTGTAAAGATGACTCAGCTGAAGTGTGGGTTTAATGAGTTTCATCTTAATCTACCTTTACTCCGTATTTACTCTAGTTTTTTTTGCTTCAGGAAGTAAACAAAACGCTATTTACACGTAAATAACCACGCTAAAAAGCTCAAGAAAGAGAATTCAGGATATGACATGTTATAAAAAATATGGCCTCTCATACATCATCCACCTGCCAAAACTGATAACATCACAATAGGACGGAAGCATTAATGAGCAGGCTGTACATTTTAAAAGGAAAACATCATTTATTCAGTTTATTTCCCCGAACTAAATAACTAAGGATATATATACTTTGTTTTATCAGATGCTGAAGGTATAGATGACATCAGAACTCTGAGGCAATCATCAACCAGAAAATTTTCCAGTCCTTGTAATCTCCAGGCATATTAGTGTACATCAGGAGATTTATTTATTGAAGGCTAAGCACAGAGCTTCATAATAGGCCGTCTGTACTCTGTCCGTCATTGGTATTGAAATCCGATTTCTAGCGTTGAAAGTCCACATATATTTTACTGTGCCAATAGGGAAGAGGGTATACCAGAGGAAGACAGAAAAACGAAGTATTAGTGCGGGAAAAAGAGAGCCTAACATAAAATGAGGTAGTGACCCAGTTGCTATCTTTCTTGTCCCAAACGTAACAAAAGAAAATATAGCTTATTAGCCCAACTTTGTTAAGAGAGAGAGAGAGAAGTAAAACAACGATGTGCGAACCAAGGCTGCAAAGATATTTTCAAAAGCACAATACTTTAAATGCAAAATATACAATCAACTGTTGCTCAGTTCAGAAATGTAACCAATGTTCATGATGAACTTAATATGGAGCTGTGAGTAGGTAGACTTGTTGCATAAAAAAAGAAGTGTAATGATTTTTACTTTATAAAGGATTTAGTATGTTGTTAGTAAAAAAAGCAGACTGACAGTTATTTTGTTCTGATCACCCCATTTCATTTAATATCGATCTTCCTTTCCAAGAACAGTATATCATTGCTTTGTGACAACACGGAAAACCGATTTAAAACGTGTGTGTTGAATAAAAAAAAATCTAATCTTATAAATATAAAAATATTATATGGTTTAGGGTTCACTTTGAGCGTAAAGCTACAAAACATTCTATCCGTGCTCCGCTGGTAATGAACTACGATTTTTATCATTATAAGCCCTCAAACTTTTTGCAAGTCACTGAGGTGCTGTAATATAAGAAATGTGTAGGTAATGCAAGAACATGAATATGGAGTGTTATAATAATCTTCGGGTATTATAGACTCCAACATCATGAAAAATGTACTCACGTTTATATTATATATCACTAGATTATTTGAGCGATGAACACAAGAGTTACGATTTATATAGTTTATTTATTATATCAACCCACTAATTCTTATTAAAGGTCACCCCATGTTCTGCCCTCAATATTTTTAAAGGGGGTACTAAAGTGTATAAAAGTCCCTAACTTTTTTATTCGAACAGAAAATAAACTCGAGTCGCATACTATTATGATACCGACTTTGTTTTTCAAGATTTATTTGGCTAGAATTAAACACGAAGCTACACAATGGGCTATCTGTACTCTGTATGCATCAGAGATATTGAAACCTGGTTTTAGTGGTGTGAGTCCGCAGACACAGTGATGTGCCACTAGGGATCTTTTAAGATTTTATAAGTGTTCATGATATGATTAAGCCTTGTTGGATTGGATGTGTAATTTCAGTATACGTTACAGTTTTTAAACGTTTTATTACTGTTAAGCACAAAGCTACATATTGGGCTACCTGTAATACCTTGTGTATCGAAACGAAATTTTTAATGCTGTAAACCATCATACTACCGCTGAGTCGTCAGGAGGCCAAGTTAGAATGTTATTAAATTTATAAAATACTGTATTATCATGTTTTATACTAAGTGTGTATGTAACTAACTGGTTTTTAAAAAAATAACAACAAAAAATTAGAAGCTATACCTTTATCTACCCTCCTGTTATCTTATATTTTGACACAACTCTTAAAACAAATAAGATAAAATATTTAATTTTTAGGACACCTCCAAGTTGGAATATATATTTGATTTCCGGTGAAAGGTTTATTTTAGCTCTTAGGAATTCAAATCTGGCCTGGCATGGCCGAGCGCGTAAGGCGTGCGACTCGTAATCCGAGGGTCGCGGGTTCACGCCCGCGTCGCGCTAAACATGCTCGCCCTCCCAGCCGTGGGGATGTATAATGTGATGGTCAATCCCACTATTCGTTGGTAAAAGAGTTGCCAAAGAGTTGGCGGTGGGTGGTGACGACTAGCTGCCTTCCCTCTAGTCTTACACTGCTAAATTAGGGACGGCTAGCACAGATAGCCCTCGAGTAACTTTGTGCGAAATTCCAAAACAAACAAAAGGAATTCAAAGTTAATGCAACTTTAATGTTAGGATACTTTTTTAGTTAATAAAAATCTACATTATTTTGGACTTGCTAATTTCATCCCTGCCATCACCAAATTGAAAGTCACTTGTTAATATTGTCTCTAAGGTGCTAAATGAATATACTTTAAATTTCGATGTAGATTTTGTAATTGAACGTTCTTTGTGTCGATGAGCTGCCCAAAATATTATCGCGTAGTTCATTTAGCGTTCATTAGTAAAGTTTCACGTAGGTACGATGAGACTTGTAAGAACGGAACAGCATAATTAAATTTTTAAAATGTGTTTTCTAACACAGGAAGAGACAAATATGCTGCTTGGCTGACATTTCATTTTTCTTTATAATAAATATAGTTTTTCAACTAAATAAATCAATACTAAATAAAATATTGAGCCCATTATATAAAAAAATAGTAGCCATTTCTTAGTTTGAATTTAGTGTAGGGATTTACCTAAACACGCTTTTTTTTGTTTTTTTTCTTCACAACATTACTAGTTCAGAATACAATTAACTCTGACGTGTTTCGTTCGAATAAGGTTATTGACATCAAGCCATGTAGCGGTTTACGCATTAACAGTACGGTGTTATGAAAAAAAGAGGCTAATAGTCTTTGATCAGGAAAATAAAGTGTCTACCTCAGATTGCTTCTATAGTGTTTGTTTGATATGAGGTAGTTAAATTTTAACTGTGTATAATAAAGTATGGCATAAAAATAATGGATGTTAGTAACCGTGAACTAAGAAAGTCCTATAAAAACTGTAGCTTCCTCTAACGGCAGGGCGGTATGTCTGCTGGCTTATATCGCTAGAAACCGCGTTTCGACACTCATGGGGCAGTATACACATACCCTATTTCGCAGCTTTGTAGTTAGTTACAAGCAACCAAAACTACAATAATAAATAGCAAACGTGTTGGTTGATATCGTGCATTGATTTTAGTGTTACCAGGAAGAAGTTAATAAAACGATGAAGACAATACGTCGTTAAACAAGATCGAGTTTACAAACTGCTTGCAGGACGTTTATTGCGATAATTGTGTATTATTCAAGATCAACTGAAAACTTGAAGAAAATAACATAGGAACCTAATATTAGTAAACGAAATATGTGACAAGCGACATTATATATTTATATTTCCACAGTAAACATATTTATTCACTAACATTGCAGAGAATTAGGTATTACACGTATACTTTTGGTTTTGAGCAAAGTCACATCATGCGATCTCTTGTGTTCACTGCAGTGAATCGAATCTCGGATTTTGGAGTTATAAGTCCGCGTAGATTTACAGCTGTCCCTCCGGGGGACGTATTACACGATAACATGCCGATATAGATCACATCGAAGTAATTAAAGTATTCTACTTACAGTATATATATGTACATACATCATGCCTATACGTCACGTCTCTAGTATATCATAGTATTGACTGATATTGAAACACATTTTAACAACGTGACCGCTACCTTTCTTCGCGTTTTTCTGTATGGTGACAAAGTAGTGTTAAAACGTAAAAATAAAAAGTTGATTAAAATCTGTTACAAAACCATTATAAGATGTTTTTCGTTTAAGTACTTTCTAACACGTTTTCCAGTAATAAGTGAAAACACTATAAGCAGCAAAAGAAAGATAACTAGAAAACGTGAAGAACTTAATGAGAAGGCTGACCCCACCGCGGAGAATCGAACTTCTAATTTTAGCGTTGTAAATCTTGAAATTACATAGTTATAGGTACTCATTAAATGCTAGAAAAATGTAAATCTAGCCCACTTTGGTTTATTATAAAAATAATAAAACAATATTATTCCTCATCTTTAGGATGGATGTTAGTAAATATTGTACACAGAAAAGAACTTGCAGTTGTGACTTTTATTCAAAGTTCTGTTGTATCATAAGTATGTAAATTATGACGTTGCTTTCAGAAAATAGCATGAAGTGTGTGTTTTCTCTTGGCAAAACCACGTTGGACTATATACCGTATCCACCAAAGGAAATCGAACTGCTGATTTTAGTACTGTAAATCCAAAGACTTACCACTGTCTCATCGAAACCTAAAGTACCGTTCCGGCATATTATATTAATCCACACATAGAAGATACAGACAAAGTTAAATTACTTTCTAGTAGACATTGCATATAGATTGTGTTATTTGCTTTGAGGAGAAGTGTTGGTACTTACGGGCTGGGGTAGCATGTTTTATCGCAGTTTTGTTTGGTTATTAATAAGCACAAAGGTATACAATGAATTGCTTGTGTTCTGACCACCATGAGTATCGAAATCTGATTTTTAGCGTTATAAGCTTGCAGATTAACCATTTAGTCACCGGGAGGTTGACAAAAAAGAGACAAAAACTTTAAAATTTTTCATATATACAAAACTAAGGGAAAACAACTATTTCATTGCATAAATAATCTGTCAGGCACACACTATGACTTTATAAACCTCAGAATACAATAATCACGCAGTAAAATAGTTAACACAAACAACGAAGGAAAGTTTAGATAGTTTTCAATGTTAATTAAAATAGGAGACTCCAGGTAAAGAACAAAGGTACAAAGAAAAGTAAGATGGATGAGGTCAATGTTGAAGAAGATAAAAATAATCATATACATAGCTTTATATTTCTAACAAACCCCATTTGTCCAGTAGTAAATTAGTAGACTTAAGATACTAAAAAATAGGTTAGTGAATAAAGCGTGGAATTTTGCGTTTAACTACAACCAAGCCAAACCATTTTTAACACAGGAAAAGCGATGAATAACAATTCAGAGATATGTCTCAAAATCTGTAAAAAGTATCCGCTTTCTTCGGTACCCTGTTATTCAACTCTGACCTGGTTATTTCTTCCTGTTATGACGCTCTGAACCTGTTGGATAAAGCTGCTACAAATGCTTGTTAATTGTTATACTTTTAGCTGGAAGATTACTCAATGTTGTTAACTCTCATTCTTTTACAGAGCAGCAAGATGGATAGCTGGCATTCACCATTCTACCTGTTCACTCTGCAAATGATTTTAAACTGGATTTGTCATGATTCCCTGCCCCCCAGTGCCTCAGCGGTATGTCTGCGGATTTGCACGCTAAAATTCTGGTTTCGATACCCGTGGTGGGCAGAGCACAGATAGTCCATTGTGTAGCTTTGTGCTTAATTCAAAAACAACAAAACAACGTCATGATTCCCATGGTACCTTTCCATCGTAGTTTGTTGTTTTCTCAGCTGACCGTTAATTAATTGACCAACCAGATTCTGGAATAAGACTTGGTAATTAATGCCATGACCGGAGCAGTCCAGGAAGGTCGGTCGGTAAGAGATGGCACAGCAGCAGTAGTAATAGCCAGTTGTAGACCAAATAAGTTATCCTATTCAATATTTTGTAGAAGATGGTGTTTCAGATTGTAACTCTTGAGCCAATGCAGAAATTATTATGGCTGGTTTAATTTTGGCATTTAATAATTAATTTTCGAAATGTTTTATGCAGCCACTGATTTTTTCTACCTCAGTGATGCTCTGTTCTACTACATTGATGCTTTTCTTTTCTTTATCCACGTCTTTATGGGCTTATTTTGAAATTATTGTTTTTCTTCTGTACTTTTTCAGTACTGTTGGTGTAACCTTTCTGTACAGTATGTACCCTATAGCACCATCAGTCTTGTTTTCATTTACATTAATACTATTTTTAATCATTTTATTAATAGGACGTGTTATTCTTCTTGATCATCCTTTATTTTTCTGCACATTTCTGCTAAATATTCTTCTAATTTTTCTTTAAAGTTATCTTTATATTTATTTAATTTATCTAATGCTCTGCTCTTTCCTTCCGATGTTGTCTTAATTATTTTATCTTTGCAAATAACCCTCGAATCTCACTACTTAGCTTCATAGTCACCGCCTTCAACAGTTAAATTTCTATTTCAAGTATTTTCAACGTTCTATTATATATATATATATATTTAAAATAATACCCTCATTTGACATCAAGGATTGTAGCCCCGGCATGGCCAAGCGTGTTAAGGTGTGCGACGTGTTTGCCCTTTCATCTCTGAGCGTATTATAATGTGATGGTCAATCTCGCTATTCGTTGGTAAAAGAGTAGCCCAAGAGTTGGCGGTGGGTGTCGATGACAGTATTTGTTTGTTTGTTGTTAACCGCAAAGTTACACAGCTAGCTACATTCATTGTTTGTTTTTTCTTATAGTAAAGCCACATCGGGCTATCTGCTGAGCCCACCGAGGAATCTCGAACCCCTGATTTTAGCGTTGTAAATCTGGAGATTTACCGCTGTACTAGCGGTGGGCATTTATGTTCACTACGGGTACGGAAGTCCAGTTTTTAGGGTCATAAGCCGTCAGAGTTACCATTGTGCTAGTAGAGAACATTTAGAAATGCGCGAATGAAGGACAATACTGGAAACACATATATTTATAGGTCAATAATACTTATTTGTTATTGCTTCACTGATTTTTGTTATTATGTCTAACTCTATAATCGTTCAGGACAATCTTTGTTTACTGATATTTTCATCTTTATATATTTAACTGTTTCCTCAAAAGTTGATTTTGATGACCAGCATAGATTCCATGTTGTCTGAGAAACTACTTTATTTTTATTTTATTTTTTCTGGAATTATGAATAAAGTAACAGCGAATTTTTTCTTTTTTTAGCCTGACCCTTGGTTTAGTAGCCTGATATAACTCTACACTTGATTGGCTAAAAAAGAAGGGCGGAGTGGGATATTGTTCACGTGATTCATCAGCCCTGAGATGCTGGAATTGCGAATCAGCTGGTCTGTTTATGAAAGACCGAAACGTCAGAAGTCTGAGTAAGGTTAGAATGGGAACGTTTTGTAAGAAGTCTATGAAAGCAGCAGTAGCATTCAACATGAATAGTCTTGTTTAAAATTTGGAAGATATTTTAGAGATACGCTTCAGAAGAGAGCATGAAACCTAACGAAGGTAAGCTCGAATTCATCACACTTTAGATTTGGGCTGTTACTGTACGGTGAGAAACTGAAAAAGTACATGAGAATTATTGTATAGTCAAACTGCCTCAAGCGTCAAGGCCAAGTATTTTAGTTTTTTAGCCTAACGTTATAACAAGTAACAAAACGTATTGTTCATGACAAAGTACACGTATATATTACTATCAGTTAACTATAGAAACTTTAGGAGGAGCGTAACCTATTTTACCAGTTGCAATAGATGAAGAAAAACTTTCAACAGTCTGAAAAATTGAAGTAATGTTAACTAGGATGTATTTGCCCCAGAAATATATTTAGAAAAAATAAAGTCGGTTTGAAAAATTATTAATTGCTCTTAGTTTAACGTAATAAAATATGGTTGGTGTTTAGTGTCATATGAAAGCATATTTGGGTTTTTAATATTTGTACTGAATAAGTGTAGTTTGCTTATGTATCACGGGTTTTATAAATATAGAAGAAAGAAATGTTTGCTAGAATACAATATACTAGCTTTTGTTTGAAAGTTGTATATATATATTCATGCTCTTAAAATAATGTAGTTATGTTTTTCTGGGACTTATTGTTCTACTTTTCTGCACACTTTCTAATTTTACTTATATACATTTTTGTGACACCATTTTCTGTGTTTAATAGTTGTTTGTATCTGCAATTTTCTGTTTTTGTTGTTAAAATTTTTGTTATTTGAAAATAAGTGTTGGTATTTCCCTAATAAGCTCAAGTACTTTATTTTGCACAAAATTAAATCATGTATCTGTTTACTGTTTGAAAATATATTTATGTAAACTCGGGAGCAAACTTAAGTAGAAAGTGGTTCAGCCAGCTTTCCTTTATTACTGCTATTGAACTTGTTAAACGTGTAGTTCGTATTGACATGAAATGTGTTTTGGTATTGTTAATCATACACGTGTTTTTTGTCTTGTTAATATTATGCTTTCTTTTGTGGAGACTGAAATGAACTTATGACTTAATAAGGAAGTAAAATGTGTATATTGTTTGAGGTCATATGTATATATTAAGTTTTATTTGGATAATACTGACTGAATTCATAGTGACTTAACACAATAGAAAAATATTGTTCATAAAACAATATTTTTAATTGCAAAGATTACTGAAAATTATTTTCTCTGTTAGAAGATTTTCCAAAGACATAATGCTTATTGTTTTTAATTGAACTCGTTACTATAACAACAGAAGTCAAACTAATCGGCCTATAATGATATTCATCTTCCTTTAACCTCTTCTACATGAAAATATTGATAAAATTGATAAGTTTTTAACTACCAAAAATTTACTCACTGAAAATATGAAAAAGAAATTTTCAAACCCCTCACAATATTTTTACAAGTTTAATTTTCATCACTAATTAATGTAATTCCTTTTCATATTTTTTCTTGTGCTGACATATAACAAACATAAAATATAACTTCAAACCAAATTTCATGATTTGAATTAAGACTTGCATGTTCTCCTATTTTTTGTTTTTTACTTTTCAATTACCCTCAGTATCTTTAATTATGTTAGTGACTATTTTCTCATAAACTTGGTTTTCTTCACTTATTGATGCTGTAATTATTTTACTCATTGATTTAAGGATTTTTCTTAAACTAAAGATTCTAAGAAAAAGATTTTCCCTTTTAGAAAGCATCTTAAGCTTCATTAACATTTTTGTTTTGCAATTAGACCATAATTCCATGTAACTTATAGTTTCCAAAATAATTACCTGTGTACAATTTTGGTTTCTTTATCTAAGAGAATACTGAATACTCAGAAAAGATGCAGAATAAGGTTACTAGGATGAAAGGGTTATCTTGTATAAATAGGTTCGAACCTCTTAACTTGTCCTGCCAAAAAAAAAAGTGTAGGAAGTACTAGAGTTGATTTAATTTTAATGTTTTGTGGTATATTGATGAGTTATGGAATGAAAACTTTAGGAATTAGGAATAATGAATTAATCTGTGGAAGCCCAGATACTACCTCACTCTTTAGAAAGATTACTTCTTAATCAGAATGATAAATTTGTTATATAGTTTTCCTGATTATGTGATTTATGTTTTTGACATAAATTAAACTTTTTGTGATAGAAAGGGTTGTGTATAAATGTAGAGTGAATTTGGTGGTTTGATTGGGTGAGTAAATGGATAACCTCAATGAGTAGATTAGCTGTCATTTGTTCACTCAGGTAGTTGTTAGTGATTGCCTTGTATACATTTTGCTATGATAAATATGTAAGTGATAAGTTTCAGTTTAGTGTCGAGTCATATTTATTTCTTTTTTTTTACACAACTTGTTGATTAAAAGAAACGAATGTTTAGATATTTCAAAGATTAAAGTAAAATTGATGAAGTTAAAGAGTAATAGTGTCTATATGTGAAAGATCTAAACTAATGCATTTTTATAATTGCATGATTTTGTCATCTGAATGTGCATAGAATGTAATATTAGTCTGATTAGAGTACACATAGCACAATAATGTTTGTCTGCACAGAATACATATAGAATATGGGAGAATCTGTCTGGTCATACTACAAATACCAGTTGTAATGTAAATATGAGTTTGTATCAAAGTTCATTGTTGGTCTGATCAGAGTATATATAGAATGTTGGAGACTGACAGAGTACACATGCAAGTTGATTGTTGGTCATTAGTGAACAGCAGATAATGCTTTTTATGTTTTTAAAACATGTAGTTGATATCCTTGAACTGTTACTTTACTCAAATTTTTGGAGACTTGGCCATTTAATGATAGAAATGAACTTAGAATGTATATATTTTTAAAAACTTGTCTGGTTTCAGATCTTCTGATGCAGGTTTTATATTCACTCACCCATAATATTGTATATTTAATCTACTTACAGCTTGTGATTAATAATTATGGAGCTCACCCTAGATCCTAGAACTTCAGAAAATGAAGTAATTGTAATGCAGTATCAACTTAATATTTTAATATTTACATTTTGAAACAGGATGTGAAAATTATTTAGAAAAACCAAATTGAATATTTTGCTGATGCATTAGAAATGGGGTATATTATGTGTATAAAAGGAAGAAAATTAAGTTTGAAATGTTTTTGTAAGAAACACTCACTTCAGATGTTTAGTGTTCAAAAATATTTACACTATAAATGAAGAGGCTATTTTGCAAAGAGAAAGAAATTTTAATAGCTAATTTCATACATTATAGTGCACTGTTTTGATATGCAAAGGCTATATGATTTGAATATCATTTCTGTATTTTAGTTTCTGGTCTGAAATTGCTTAGAAAAATAGTTTTATATACACTGCTAATTTTTTCACAAATTACATAAAATGTGGTGTAATACAAAATACTTTCAGCTTTACAGTATTTACAGTTAGTGTGATATAACATTACATATTTTCGTTTAGAAAGAACAATACACAGGAAACGACTTTATTGCACATATGTATTTTGCATATATACTTGTATATTAAAAAATTAATTTATTAATTGAAAATTGTAGCTACAATATTAGTAACTAATAGTATTAATTACTAGGAGATCTGAGTGGTATATTAATTTATAAAGAGCAAAATAGCTTAATTTTAATTAAATGTATAATTATTGGTTTGGTAGATATCATCATATATCAAAATAAAAATAGAAATTGAGATCTATAAATGATAAAGAAAGTTTAGAAAAAATGGTGATTTAATGAAACATGATAAAATAACAATTACCACAGACTTAATGAGGAAAGTTAATAACACTTTTTAAGTGATGGTGTAGTTGAATAAAAAGTTTCTTTGGTTAGTAGCTTTAGATTAGGAAACCAGTTTTGTAAATATTAAAGTTATCTGCTGACAAAAGATAATTAGTTGCATCATCATGCTCACAAATTGCAGAAAAACATGATTTAGTAGAGATACTGTTATATTCATGGATTCTTAATTTTAAATGGTAAGTTGTTTTCCTAATATGGGTAGCCTGGTCACTATGTATTAGAATAAACAATCCATGAATGTAGTAGTTTATATATTTAGACCTAAATTATTACACTCATTGAAAAGTGAAAAAAAAATGTCTAGTCAAATCAAAGATTTAAATACAATTCTTAAGTGAATCTGCAGATAGAAAGATATTTTATTATGTGAACATGCTGGGTTTAAAAGGTTAAATCATGGCAAAAAAATTAGACTATACAGACAGGCTGTTAGCATTCAGTTACCAGTCTCTAATAAATGGCTTTGGCAGCTACTTGCATTGAGAAGTCAAATCAGAATTCATGGAAGGAAATTAGTTTTAATATCTTTTTAGGCTTCAAAGAATTTTGATTGTCATAAACTTGTATTTCTTTTTACTCCACATGATGAGAAAGTTAAATCCAAATGAATGTAAAGTGGAATAGCTTTGGGGCTTAATTTTGTTAAGCAGTTCTGTCTTCTCTGTCCAACCTAATCACCATTTCTGACTGATGTCATCACCACATGCTGCAGCTATACATACTTTGACTACAAACTGATGTTCTGTCTTTATGGCTTTTTCTCTAGATTTGAATCAGCATCTTGTATATCTCTTCATGTCTCAACAATGTCTGCAATGAGAAACAAAAACAAGTTTATATATACTGGGGAGGGGGGCACTCTCATTAGATACTCTGATAAAGGGATACAAATTACTTATTTAATGGCTTTAATGGAATATTATTATGAATATTAAAGAGCAACAGGTGGGTTGATTGGGCAGGTGGGATCATTTTCAATGTAAGGATCAATTATATGCTAAAAATAAATCCACTAAGAAGATAAGGTCATTTAGTTTTTGGTGAAGCTTTAAAGATATTTAGTAAAGTTAATTTAAACTGTACTTTGATAATAAAGAAGGTTGAAGAATTGGGAGCTAATAAGTAGAGAGAATAGCTATGGTAACAATGGATTTGGAAATAGGAGGTTTAGAATGTTGCAAATTCATTTTAAAAATGAATGTTAGATTTGAAGATGTATACAGTATATTTCAGGACAAGCATAATTGTCATAAGTCTAACTGGCACTCAAAAGGAATGAGTTCAGGGCTCTTAACTGAAATGAAAGAATATGATAAAATGTGAATTGTTGAAATCTGTTAAAGATGGCAAATAGATATTGTATAAATTGTATTGAAATTCCAGGTTGTGAGCTATTTTATTGACTTTTTTAAAAGAGTGTAGGGAAAGACTTTATACAAAGGATGAACTGCAATCTATTAGAATTGAAGGCATAGAATATTAGTAGTTAAGAGATTGAATTTGTGTGTGTTACAGTTAAATTTTTCAAGGGCAGAAGGTTTTTAAATAGCAACTGCCATAGATCTCTTGATCATACAGATGACATCATTGAGTAACTGTATATTGATATAAGCATTGTTACTATTAATAATAATACAGGTGCAATAACTATGGAAGAGTGTGATTGGTAGTGACTCAAGTAAATACGGATTTACAACTGTTTCATATTCCAAATGGTCGAAGAGCCAACTGGAGGAGATGCTATTTTAGATTAACTGTTCAAGTCATGATGGGGAGATATTTGCAAGACTTGAAGTAGGAAAACATTTAAAGAGTGATAATTGTGTGATCTGGTTTGATATGTTATTAAATATGTTATTGGATAAAGTTATGAAATTTAAAAATGTATTGCTTCTAATTCAAGATTGGTATCTTCTTAAAAAAAAAAAGAGGAAAAAAAACCCAGAAAAAATCAAACTAATTGGTTTATTAAAGATGAAAAACTAAAGTAAATGTATTTAAGAAGTTTAAAATGGTACATAGATTGAATTTTTTTTTAAAATTATAGGAAAGCTAGGAATTTGATGTAAAAAAACGTAAGAAATTCTAAAGAGGTTTTGAGAAGCAGCTGGCTGACAAGGTTACAAATGACAGCAATATCTTTTATTTAAGTATTTGAAAGGTAAATAATGCAAATATTGAGATAACTTAAAGGCTAACTGTAAGATGGACATGCATCTTTTCTGTTTTTACAAAAGAAGGTATTAACAATATTCCTGTTTTTGAGAATTTACAAAGAATATTTAAAATATATCTGAATCACTTAAATATTATTCACTGGTGTAAATAAGAAGTCTGAGTGATTAAAACATCAGGACCAGACAAGGTTTCTCCTAGAATTTAAAGGAGGTTAGATATGAAACATTTCATATATTATGAAAATAGGAAGAACACAACGTGGATGCACTGAAGGGAAATCTTACTCCACTAATTTTTTTTTTCCCTTCAAGGGTGATACTTATTATATGAGCAGTGGAAAGTGTGTGGTTTTGGTGCTTTTAGATTTTGTATAATTTCAGTATAAATATATCAATATATTTTAAAACAAACTTTTATTTATACTGCATAGTATTGTTTCAACACTGTTTATTACTAAATTACCAAAATCTATTCTCTAGCTTTTGCAGATTGTAAAGTAAGACTTGATAACAAAGTAATGTGTCCTTTTTTATCTGCTCCAGTGTGTATTTTGTGAGGTTTTATTAGAAGTGACTTCATAATACTTGTTTTCTGGTAACTTAGAAGCAAAAGGCTTTATCCTAGTCTGTTTAGTAGCTAGGTCATTGTTCAAGGTTCTAATTCTGTCTCTTCAAAGCTTTTCGAACTGATGCCTTTAATAAAAATTAGTTTGTGGTACTTGTATGTTATCCCAATATTTCTAATGCTTATAATTCGAAAAAAAAAAGAGAAGCATTTGTTGTGGTACATGCATGTTATACTAAGATTTCTAATGCTTATAATTAAAAAAGGAAAAATTTTTTGAGAAGCGCTTGGTAAAATCAAATATTTCTTAGTCCTGCTTTAAATTTATTTTATTACCATTTTGTAATTCTTATGGTTAAGATTATAACCTTATATTCCTCTCTATTGGCATGTTATGTTTTAATAACAGGGCTTAAAGTTTATCTACACTAAAGACTGAAATCAAAATGTAAAGATATTAAAGGAAAATACCAAATCATGAGCCCCGATTGGTGATAAATTTCACTTAATATCACACAAATTGCCTACCTGCATTCCTCCCTCCATGAAAATGTATAACACTTGTATGTAAAACAGTTAACATTATGAACATCATAAGTATTCATCTCTTGCAAAACTTCATTTAATGAATTTATAAGAAATAAATTAGAATTAGAAAGGATTTTTATCATAGAATGTTTTTAACATATTGATGATATCATTATGTTCAGAATTTAAGTAAATCTGTTTTGATCATACTGTTGACCACATTAAATTTTAAGCAAATTGAAACATCCTTGAATTGAAGAAACATGTTCAATTCATGAAACTTCTATTCTTTTATGTTAAGTAATAGAAATTGATGTAAACCCTTGCTACAATAAATTCAAATACATATTTACTTGTACATTAGTGTTATGGAAGCCTGTATCAATGAAATACAATATTCATTTATTAACAATTGTAAAATAGGGAGTGTCAGTGCCAGCTAGTTGTCTTCTGTGGGTAGTGGTTTAGAATTAGGGATGGTGTCATGCATTAATGAATGCTGCTATGAAGGGAAAATACAATTTAGGAGTTACTTTCTTCAGTGCTAATTACTTCTAATATATACGTGTAAATAAAACAAATAACTAAATAATACTTTTAACCAAAAAAGAAGCATTGTAGTGATGTGTTGAAATTTTGTATAACTTTGTATGTTGCATCTGAGAGGCAAATAAAACTGCATAAAGCTATCTTCTCATACCTTTAGATAAGGGTAATGATAAATCTAGGATTTAAGAAAATAGAACTTTATCTGCTTGTGTGCATTTTTTTTCTGGAAATAATTGATGACAATACTATCAAACATTGAAACACTTTTTCCAAAATACAAATGAGTCATGGAATGGCTTTTTCTTTACAGAAAGCCTTTATTGAGATTAAGTTTGTGGCATTGAAATTTATTAAAAACAAAGCACATGGGTTTGTCAAGAGATCAAGCAAGTGTGTTTACATGTGTTTAATTGAAGATATATAATGAACTCTAAGAGTAACATCTATGGGTTTTCTACATCTGTTAGATAAGCATGTATATTTTGTAAATGAAATGTATATGCATAAATGTTGAATAGTGTGAGTTTCAAAAGCATTGTAATACCAAAATTGTTAAACTTGCAAATTTCAGATACTGTTCTTTAAGTTTTTTGTTTTGTTTAATGTTTCATGATATTGCACATTCATGAACTAAAAATTAGTTTAATAACACTCCATGATTTGAGGAAAATGTTCTTAGTTAGCATTGTTCATAATAATTATATTTATTTGCTTTTAAGTTTGTGCACAAATATGTCAACATCAATTTTGTAAAATTTTGAGGAGAACTATACCAAAATTATTCTTATCATATGCTATTTCCCTTTTGTGAGTGCTGTCCTAGGACCAGTTTTAACTTATTTATTGGACATGTTTATATTGCTTTACTTATTTCATCTTCTCATGTTGTAACACACATTTTCTGAAAGTAGTAATGGAATAAGTTTTTTTACATTTATATGGAGATTTGTGGTGCTCAACTGGAAGTATTACATTTAAAATTTGAAAAGTAGGATATGCATTTAGTTATCAAAATAAAGATCCCTTGATACTAGAAGCAAACCAAAAATAGTTATTTTTTTGTGCATTAATATCTTAATATTTTAGAAAATCAGAATGCTTTTAATCTGTAGTTTGAGAAAATATTGTTGAGAAAAATTTCTTAAGAATTAGTTTTGTGAGAATCTAAATTGAGAGATGTTTATCTATGCAAGAGATGTTATAATTGTAGTACAGTTAGTGGACATTAATCCTGATTGTTATTTATGTTGAAGAAATGCATAACACAACAGTTTAGATGTTTTTAATAACTAAAGGACTGTTAAGGACAGTGATCATGCACACACATACACATTATAATGTGTGAGTTATGCTTCTTTATTATTGATTCTAAGTTTAGGTTTGATGCTCACAGCATACACTTTGAGACATCTATATTCCATAGATGTTATCAACAAAGGGAAAGAAACAACAAACATTCCGAGTTAAAACGAGTTCTCAAGTATTTATCTACTTATAGTGATAAGAAAATTTGTATACATGCACATTACTGAAAAAAATATGGAAATATGCATTTCTTTTATACAGACTTTTGCTTTCAAATGTTAAAATTTTTTTAGTTTTTGTTTGCTGCAGATGAGTTACTTATGTGCACTGGTGAACTATTTCAAAATTTCATAACATCCTCTTCAGTGTACTTGACATCTTTTTGCAGTTTATAATGACTGTTCTGCAGTGTCATTCTTTTGAAGTTTCTTTTATAACCAATCTAAAATCATTTATGCAGACTATGCATGTATGTGTATCATTAACCCAACTGTTCACTTATTGTATGGTGTAGATAAAACCATTTGAACTTCTGTTAACATAAGTGCACAAGTTTTTACTTTGATTGTTACATTAAAATGAGAAAGTGCTTTTGTATAATATTTCAGAATAACATTGCACTCTGTATATGCCATCTGATTGAAATCTGTAGGTGTCAGTCTGTTTCATCATGGTTGATAGAGCAAGGCTGAATTGAAAAAATGTTACAGTATACTGTCATGTTATACCTGTAGACTAACTGCCACAGACCAGTAACTGTCAGCTGGTGTGTTGCTTTATTCATAGTATCTAGGACAAACGTATTCAATGAACTAGCATGCCCAAGTTTGTGGTGGTTATCCAGGCTAAATAAGTTTATAGTTGTACATGTACATTTATGTAAGGTATATGTGTACCTTTTACTTTCTGGTCAAATTTATATAAGAAACTAATTAATTTCGCATATTTGCACAGAACAAATTTGTTCATATTCACATTTTAGCAATAAAGCTTTTCACAATAAATAAAAGTGTGTATGAAAAGTATTAGAACAACCAAAAACACACAGTACTTCCATCATTAGAGATAATAATTTAATTCAAATAATCACATTTTGCAAGCTTGCTTTGGTATAGGACAATAAAACTTGTACAACTAACTTTTCTCAGTATAAGAGTTTAAGGTCATTATATAGCCATGCATATACAAATGCTGTTCAATAGTATATCACATTGTTCCAGCTTATAAATATTTGTTGATTATTTCTGAGTTAGGAGTTTAGCCTGTGGTTTTCATGTTTCATGTTAGTTTATTGCAGTATTTGTATAGAATTCTGTGTAAAAAATATTTGTAAAGAGGAAGGAATGTCTGTTACAACTTAAGATATTCTTTAGAATTAGACAGAAAGAAAGTCTAAATTCAAGATACCGACAACCAGAATATTAAAATGTCAGGCAAAATTGAAGGGGGAGAGAGACTTTAAGAGAAATAGTCAGAAATCAAGAAGCCAGTTATTCAGAACTGAAATGTGTAACAGGCAAAATTTCAGAGGGAAAATCATAAATATAGAAAATTATTGAGAATATAAAAAAACAGTCAACTAGATAATGAGATGGCTGATCAAAAATTTGACAGTTTATTAATTTTAAATTCCAAAGAAATGTTCAGTTTGGGCAAAAGAGAGAGAGAGAAAAAAGAAAAACAAGGTTAGTCAATAAGTATCCAGTATAGGCAAACAGAATTCAAGAAAGACAATAAATCAGTTCCAGAAAAGGCAATCAGTCAGAACATAGGAGAAACAGGTATTTAGAATTTAAAGAAATAGTAAATCATAAAAGTTTAAAATTAGAATATAAAATGAACAGATTTTCATAATAGTGAAGTAAGAGTGAAGATATAGTCATTTAAAATCTGATATAGCTGTTTTGATTTCACAAACATTCGAATTCTAAATATTTTGAAATAAATTTCTAGAATGTAATAAGTTTTTGTTTAGACTGTGGAACTGGCTAAAGCTGAGTTGCTACAAATTATTTATACAAATTTCTTCAGTAAGTCAAGTTATTTCTTGATAAATTTGCAAACCATTTAACAAAATAATGCTGTGAAGGTCATACCTATGCATAAAAGTTGAACAAATTTTTTCAAAGAAATGGTTTGTGCTGGATTTTAAAAAAATATTTTAATGTGCAAAATGATACATAGATCAAACTTGTATAATTGCATGTTTGTAATTGTAACTTCAAATATACATTTGTGTAAATATCAGGCATATTTTTCAGAATTGGATCAACCAAGTTTGTGCAGTTTTTCAGGCTATGCATGTATGTGTATCATTAACCCAACTGATGTTTTTATTTATAATACCTACAGTGTAAGCTCAAGGCTACTTACAAGCCTGTTTTCATTTAGCAAGGTTAGATGAACAGCTGCTGAAATCTTTACATATCTAGGAAGATTAATTGTCATTTGACCTGTGTTTAGTTGTAAAGAATGCCATATCTGGTTGTCTTGAAGGCTGATTGGGCATCACCATCTGACTATATAACAGTCTGTTGCAACTCTTGTATTTTTAATGATTAAAATGTATGAAATGCAGTTTAAAAAATGACATTTAGTATACACCGATGTGAAAGACTAAAGACCAGATTATTGCTGTATCAATTGTACATGTTGCCTTTCTTTTTGTATATTGTACAAATTGTAGGTGATACTACCAGATATTTTAAAATATGTTGTGGAACTATTTGTACATGAAATATCACAATGAAAGTTCCAATAGATGGAATGTTTTTACCACATTCTTTGAAATAATTGAAGAATATTTTGAAGTCTTACATTGCAAGAAAGTTGTACAATAATTAAAGGTACAATAAAGTAATGTTCAGGATGCTGATATGAATTTTAAAGGTTTTTATAAGAATTTCAGTTTTTTAATGATATACATGTGTATGACGCACAATAACAGTTTTATTAAATGATAAAAATTTTTCCTCACCAGAACCATTGTTATTTTATGTGCATACACACACATTTGTTTAACATATAACATAGTTTTAAAAGGTTATTTATGTTTTTGAGTTTTTTTAGACTTAATCTGCTGCATGCTAATCCTTTTGGAAGAACTTAAGATGTAAAAACTTCCTTTTATTTTAAACTGTTCTGAATGAAGCATCAAAATCAATATGTTGAAGAAATATTAATTTATTTACTGTTATTTAATCTTAATTCCAAGGGTAGATAAACATTTCATGTACAAGTAAAACTTTTTCTCTTATTGTTTCATTTTTATTTTTGTAGATATGCATGGTTCTATGGAAGAAGTAGAGTTGGATCCCTGTGATCTGTATGTTAGTTTGGGAACACTCATTGTTGAAGGTCGACTGCCTGGGCTTACAGAAAGAGGCTATGGAGGAGGTCCACACTGTTTACCACCTCACGGTCAAAACAGACATGAATGTGACCTTAATTCTGAATTAGTGAGTTTTATTTTACAAGAAATGAATTTTTTCAGCCATAAGCCATACTTGACTTATCAATAAGACAGTTGAGACACCTTTCTAAACATCAAATAAATGCTAATATATATTTAATTAATGAATTATGTGACATTTATAAAACATTTCTCAAAATTGTTTGTAATGTATATTCTTTTGAGCTTCAGTTTGTAATGGTTCATAACAGTTTATTTCCCCATCTATTCTTCTTTTGGAAGGAAGATTCTTTTTTCTACTTTTAATTTTATTTCTTACAATTTACTCTATTCCCAAACATAACTCTGACAGTTATTGTTGTTCCATGACATTGGCTTTGGTTTCACATGCTTCACTGTTTCATATCCCACTTAAATGCCCTTGACAATATTTGCAATTTTTTTTTCCACTTGCATCAGTACTTCCTCTATCCTGGTACTATATATATAAGCACCTCACTCAAATAATATTAGTTTTTCTTCGTGTTGGTCACGATTTTCTCTGAAGCCCTATGCCTTGTTCCATTATGAATTGCAATTTGTACATTGCCTTGTGGATTTCAATGGTCATTATTAAATATGTTTAACATGAAATTTTAATGTCTACGTAATTTATTACATAGTCAATACATTTTCTTTTGAGGTAATTATATTAAGGAATTATATTCCTTATGAAACATTTTTGTAATCCTCTCAGATCAAAATTTATATTTATTGCTGTTTTGAACAATTCTTTAACCTCGATTCTTTTGTGTAGCTTTCTATCCAACATCATCATTTTACGAGTGTAACTGTTTTGTAAATTTCTCTTGAAGCATAAGAGATTGTTTTGATTTTTCTTAACACAACCAGTTGTAGTAGTTTTAAATGTTAATCTGTGTTTTTTAATTCCTGAAATTGCTACCTTTCACTTGTTTTTGATCTGAAACATTTGCTACTCCAACAAGCAAACCTATATTGGTTTTTCTTAAGAGACTTAAGTTTTTGACTGTTTATATCTTCATTCAACTTATTTGGATACAAAACCTGTTTTTCCAGCTTGATTGTTACTGATTTAGTTATTTATATAAATCTGTCATGATCCACTTCTGTGAAAATGGCTATTCCACTTCTGATAACGAAGCTGAAATTAAGTGGGAAAGAGGAAACAAGTAGTGTTTTTATGACTGTTTATTGGTAACACACACACATATTTGTAAAATCAAGTAATACAAGATTCTTGTCTCTTGCTTGAAGTAATACAGTTGTTCCAATATTTTATTTACAGGTTTACTGAAAAAATAAAAATAGCACATGACCACTAAATTAAAAGTTTCATCTTGGTGGCAAGTTAGCATTATTTATAACTTCAGTGAAACAAAAACAAAATGTTGCAAGGCCTGATTTTTGTAGAATCTAGATGTGCAGCAGTGTATGTTTCTTTAATATCCTGATATACCTGTTACTGATGGCAGAAAAAAAAACTACTAGATATATTAAGTTAGTAGTATATATGATTCTGTGTAGATAATTAGTGTAAGGCAGTTTAGAAAATGTTTGTAAGATTATTTTTTCACTACAATGCTTACAACACAATGAACCTGTAACTAATACCTTGCACCACTGCCAATAGGTTTTTTGTGCATGTGATGAGTCATGGAATGAAACTTCCACTCCCACGTATAATAACATGTACTGTACCCATCTGATGCAACCAGCCTTAAATTTTAGCCTTCCACTAATATAAGGGTGACATATCATCAATGCTCAGTATCTCTCCTTGAAAACTTTCTATTTTGTATATAACAGAAACTCTTATTCTCTGTATTGTAGTGTAGGCATATTCCTTTTCATTACTTCTACCTTAACATTGTAGACTAGGTGTCAACATTGGTTTTATACTTTTTTGTTTTACCTTCATTTCCATTTATGTCTTTTATAGCATTTTTACATTTTTACCGGATGTTTGGTGCAGATAGCCTCATAGTTTTGTGCCATAAAATACTAAATCAATCAATCCTTTTCATTAAGAGTTACAGAATTTGTACTTTTATTGTTTTCAGCTTTTCCTTGACATCCAAAGCTTTATTTTCCTCACCTTCATTTTCTTTATTTTGAAAAACAAATTCAAATTTTTAAATTAATTTCAGTAAGAATTTTCAATACAAGTTATGTATACATTATATTAATTTCATCACTTTTCATTATTGACCTAAGAGATTTGAAGGGACATGTTCCAATATCTGTGATATTTTTTGGCAAAAATATTCCATGTCATCATTAACATAATGTTCAGGTTTCAGTAGGTGGTGATAATTAATCTCATTTTCTTATATATGAAAATTACCATAGTCATATTACCATGTACACATCAGATCTACTGATTTAAAAAAGAGAGAAGTAAAAATCATACTCTTGTTAATTTAAGAAATTTCATCCAGAAAGGTCCACTACTTCAGTTTTGTGTATCTTATGAGATCCAACCTTTCATACTGACATTTCCTAAACTTCTGAAGGTCAGATGCTCTTCCATAGGAATAGCTTGAATTTCCTTAAATGGTGAGCAGAGTTTCTTTGTCAGAAAACATTATTTTTGCCATTGCACATCATGTGGTTGGTTTTATCCTACATTCTTCATGTTGAACCCTGGTCTCGAGACCTTCTGCTTCTGTAACTTCTGCTGATTCTGTTGTATTTGGACAACTTTGACAGCTCTTCCAAACACCTGCCTTTACTTCTGGATCTTCTATTCCTGACAAGGCTCAGATAACACCCACTTTTATTTTTCATTGCACTGGTAACTTAGGTATGTGATATTTGTTCTCTTAATCCATTTTTTTCTTCTGATTCACTTGGATGAGTTTATTCCATACACCTCAGCTTATGAGATTTTCCCCCTATTCCCTTCTTCCTTTCTTTTATGACTATTGTACTATTGCAGAAGTTTTCTATCTCAGCACCATGTTGACTCTTAGTTGAAAAATACAAGATTCCTTCTTTATTGCTGGTGGGTAAAATTCTTCCTATTTTACATAGCTCTTATTTCTTGAATATTTTCTCTTTGTAAGGTTTATTTTTTCTCCATTTTTGACTTTTAATTTAATCATCATCATCATCTTTTGCTTTCTCACATTTTCAGCTTTCTGTCCTCACCTTTTCTATCTGAACCTCTGTATTGTTACCCTGATAGCTTAACTGTGAAAAGCTGTACTATGCTGTTCAAGCTGCCCATTTCAGCTTGCTTCTTGTTTTATTGGAATGCCTTATTGTCTGGAAGTATACTCCCCTAAGTTTATTTCAGGGGCACTCCATTTGGCATCTTTTTTTCATGCATTAGTTTGTGCAGTGTTCTTCATCATATAGTTTCTTGACGATGTACCCCTCCCCCTGTAGACCAGCTACACTGAGGATCATTGATCATCTGTACTGGGGTGACCTCTCAGGTTTTGGCTTGTGGGAGCTTAAAGGTTTCACTTTGTAAGAAACTCTTTGGTCACATAGTGTTTTAATGAGGAGTTTTCTTTGACTTTTAGAGTTCATATTGTCTGTTTCAATCTGTTCTGAGGGCTTTCACATGGAGAATGCTCTTGTTGGGTATGAATTTATATCACTATGTGAACATTTAACATCTCCAAGCCCTGTCCTGATCTCCTTTCTTGGAAAAGTTCATTTGGATCTGACTGATTTTGAGTGTCACACTTTTCAGTATAGATATTAATGTCATCACTGAACAACTCCCTCTTACTGTTGCAAATGGGCTCTGTGTCAATGATTTTCACATCACATGTCAGTTGTTGAACATCAGGTATACTGAGTGGCAGCTACAGACTGCCTTCAGTTATTTACTGAAGAGGATCTCAGTAAATGGTTCTAACTTCTCTCTCTAAAACTGTTTGCATGCACTTTTGTTGCCAATTGAGTATTCACCCTGATCCTGAACTCTGTAGATGAAGTTGTCCTACTTGTAGTCCCTGAGACAAAGTTCTTGGAGCTGACCTTTATACCACACATCAAGCAGCTTCAGGTCAAATGTACAAGAACATTGAACCTCTTCCATATCCTCTCTTCGACCATTGGGGAGTGGATCGATATTCTGTGCTATAGATATATCATGTTCTTATTTGATCATAACTAGACTATGGATCACTGGCCTATGTCTCTGCCAGGACCTCATTCTTGAAGGTGCTGTATCCCATTTATCATCAAGGACTTCAGCTCTGCAATGGGGCTTTCTGCACATTTCCAGTTAAAAGTTTATACACAGTCTCATGAACCTCCTCTACACACCCACCATTTGCAAATGCTTCTAAACTTTATTTCTTACCAAAGCATCCCACCTGGGGTTGTGTTTTCCTTCACCAGTGGGCCATGCTTTTTCAGAACAGACAATGTGTCATTGCTTCTTTTGGGCTTCATATCTAGGTGAAGTTGGATAAACTGAGTCTGTCCTTGGATAACATTGCTGTATTCACTGGTCAGCCTATCCCACCATGGCTTATTACAGTCCCCAAATGTAACCTTTCTATAAGTCATCTGAGAAAAGCAGACACTCCTGATTGGAAATATTGTCTGTTATTTGCTGAATATCTTTTGAACCATCCTTCCATTCCTATTTATATAGATGGTTCAAAATCAGGTGACTGTGAGGGCTCTGCCATGGTTTTTTGTGGTTTGGGGGTTATGCACAGGATCCCCTCTACAGTTTCTGTCTTTACTGCTGAACTCTAGACCTTTCTCTTGCCCTGGATCACATGGAAGCTAAGCAGTATTCAAATTGCACTATTTATACTGACTCGCTTAGTTCTTTACTGGTCCTGGAATGGTTTCACATTAGTTCTCTCTCTGTTCTCATCGATATTCAAAACCAACAAGCCCATTTCTCTTTAACATCTACTTCTATCCACTTTTGCTTGATACCTGGCCACATTGGTATTTGTGGTAATGGGCTCACCAACACCACAGCTAAATTTGTATGTTCTGGCACTATCTTTTCTGTGGCTGTTCTATACATGTACTATGGTACTGTACTCAAGGATTGGGTCTGTGCCAGTTGTCAGTTGACTTGGAGTAATCAACGTGAAAACAAGTTTTTCCAAATAAAACCCTCTGTTGGACTTTGGCCATCTTGCTTCCATAAGGATTGGAAAGAGGAAGTTGGTTTGACTAGTCTACACATTGGTTACAGTTTTTTAACTCATCATTTTTATTGTGTTGTCTGTGTAACACTTAGGTCACAATAAGCCACATTGTATTGTTGCTGTCTTTACAACTCTCAATGACGGCACCATTTTAAATGTTTTGTAGCAAGGTTTATCTGTAACATTAGACAGTGTTATTAGCGATCGTGACACTGTCCACCTTGGTAATGTTTTTAGTTTTTTAAATGCCATTAATTTTTTTAATGCTATTTAGTTCTTTAAGTTTATGCAATAGACCTTTTTTAAATGTGATTCCCTTTTGAGACTCAAAGTACATCTAGTTTGATTTGAAATTAGAAAATTACCATAACATCAAATAACTCAAAACCAGGACTGAAAAGGCCAATTTCAGGTGTCTAATGCTGCTGTTTAAATTACCCGTTAGTCATCCTGGTAATTTATAATAATTAAAATTTTGCTATAAGTCTTTTAAAATTTGTTTTACTTTACTTTCTGAAAATGGCCATAATGTTAAATAACTCAACCAGGACTGGAAAGGCCAAATTAAAGTGACTCGTGTTGATTTTTGAACTTACCTGTTAGTCATCTTGGCAAGTTATGATATTTACAATTATGCTACAAAAAGTTTTTTACAACTTGTAATACTATACTGTACTATAGTACTATAGTCATACTATAGACTTAGGTGTAAAAATTGGAGTTAATGCTATTTATGTTTTTCATTCAAAAGTTAAACTTTGTTTTGTTTTACCTTAATTTTCTTTTATGAATTTTAATAATTTTATTCTGATTTGAACTTTTTACAAGATAATTGGTGCAGATAGCCCAGTTGCTTTGCACCATAAAACACCAAACTAACCAACCAACCAATCATTTTCTTTTTTTCTGCTAGTGAGTGGGTTCCCATTTACATTTGGCCTATGATCCAAATTATGAAGATCCAAATGGATTATTTTGCACTTACTATAATTAAAGGGAATTGATCCAACTCGTTATGTACCACCTCAACATACGTAGTATAACTAGAAATATCCAAGCCTTTAATGACACTTACATATTTTACTAATTTACACATGTTTTTACCTATGTACCTATGTCTTTTAATGTAAAAAGGATAAAATAGCTTGAGCACTGATCCTTGAGGCATTTACCAGTAACTGTGGTTGTATTTGACTAAACTCCTTTAATTACAAAATTTTGCTTTTTCTCATCCAGCCATCTTACATTACATTTTACTGCTCTTTATCCAACCTCTGTCAATGTGGGTTTCTTAAGTAATTTTTTTGTGCCATCTCATAAGAGTTTATGAAAATCTAAGTAACAAAATGTATGTATTTTCCATCATCCAAATAATGCACAATATCTTTGAAAGAAGTTTTGAGTAAGGGAAGATGTTTCTTCAGAGTCCATTTTTATTTTATATATTTTTCATTAAATCTTTTAGGTTTGACTTTCTCAGCTGTTATTTTCTTTATCTCTCTCTCTCTATTTTCTGGAGGGGAGACGTATATCTTGAATTAAAAGTAATTTACTTTTTTAACTTTTCTGTACATATGTCCTGCACTTATTATCCTGATTCAGTAATGACACCTTTTTTTCTTTTTGCTTCAAAATTGGGTTTTTGAAAATTGGGAACTAAAACTTCATTTTTTTTTTATTGTGACTTGTACCAAAACATCAAACTTCATTATGCAGTAGTTTTTTGTTTTTTTTATTTCTGAATGTTCCTCCCAGTGCAGCTCATTAGTGTTTCAAAGTAAATCTGGTTGACTCTCTGATCATTTTGTATAGAAAACCATCCTGAATCACTACAAGAAACCTTTCACCTTGGCAGCATAAATCTCAAGCAGTATATAAAATAACGTATTCTATGATCATTACATTAATTTTATTTTTAAATGTAGACCTGCTATGATTACACTTTCTCTCTGATCTGATGGCCTATAGCAATTTAGTTAACAGAATGTTATGGACATCAAAGGATAGTTTTAGTCCTTTAAGGCTATACATGTTCATCAATCTTTCAAAAAATAATTTTAAATCCAAAGTTTATATTTTAGAAAACTCTCACCTCTCCCACTTCAAACTCTTGTAAGATATTAACTACTAACACTGTTTACAGCAACAAATTATATCAGCTAAAACCTTTCTGCCCTTGAAACCTGTACTTGTAATCCCCATATATTCAACCAGTTAACTATATTTTCTTGATGTTTTCCTTACCATCCCACTTCTTTCTTGAAAATCTAACCAAATTTCAGTAATGTTTTTCTCATTTTCAGAATTGATAAGAAAGAGTTTATTTTCTTCCTTTAAATTTTTTACGAATGAAGATGAGAGATATGAGTTCATGTCCTCAAGGTGCAATAAGGGATATATTGGATCAACCACTAGAAAGCTTAGCATTCAGATTAAAAAAATATTTTAATGCTAACACTTACAACAGCAGTTAGTATACTAACATCTCTGACAAATCTAGTGTTGTTCCTACATCCAGTCCCTCAGAAATAATTCAAACTTAGAATTCTAAAATCACATATCATTAAGTTAAGAAACCTGGTCTTAAACAGTATATAAGCACATTTTCACAATATCTACAATTGTATATAAAAAATAAACTTGATAATTTAATCTGCTTATTTTTGTATGAATTATTTTACTCCTAGTGCCAGAGACAGGCTGTTTTACTGAAACATATGCTTCTTCTCTGGAAAAATGGCATTCCCATGTCCATTGAAGTTATTTTACATCCTGACTGTTGTAAGCTAGAGAACTTTGAAAGTCTAAACATTGAAGCATCATCTAATACTGATACATCATCTGTTCTGTTAGAACAGTGGAATGTTCACATGCTACCAAAAAAGTAAGTTTAAGATTGTCTAAGTGTATGTTTACCATACAAAACTTTTTTTTATGCTAAAAAAATGTAATGCTTGTGCTAATTAAAGCATAAAATTTAATAATTTTAATTTTTATGTGTAAAAACGGCTCGTTTGGGTTGAGAAAATATTTTACGTACAGGAGCAAACAGTGTTTTAACCTTCTTCGGTCATTGTCAGGTTCACAAAGAAAGAAAGAGGTAACTGACTGGAAGCTGACCACATGTTTGAAAGGGGTTGTGTAACTGAGTGGCAGAATGTAGAGGGAGGGCTTAGATGTTTGAATATATAATTTCATATTATTTATTACATTATTTTTAATATTGGTATAAAGGTGTTCCTTTGTATTGGTTTAATTTGGGTTTAAGTTGTAGTATAAGTAAGGCCTCTTTAATTTTAGATTTGTTTATGTTTGTTTCTTTATTTAGTATTTGGGTGTTTTCTATGGTTATGTTGTGTCCATTTGATTTGCAGTGTTCAAAAATGTGTGAAGGTGACTTTTTATGTTCTTTGAATCTGGTTTCCATCTTTCTACTTTCAAACATGTGGTCAGCTTTTGGTCAGTTACCTCTTTCTTTCTTTGAGAACTTGATGATGACCAAAGAAGGTTGAAATGTTGTTCACTCCTATGTAAAATATTTTCTCAATCCAAATGTGCCGTTTTTACATATATATTTTTCTCTACAAGTGGGTTTTCTCAACATCATTGAATTTTAATTTTATTATAGCTGACCAACAAGTATTAATTCAATAACTTTTTTTAAAAACTGTGAAGTGAGACACATATTTTTCATCTTGTATAAACAGTAGAATATTCAGAATAACAAATCAGATAAGTACTTTTGTTCCACTTTAACTAATCAGTATTAATTTTATTAAAGAATATAAACATGTTAAAGAAAATCAAAACATTAATTTTTTTAGTTTTATTTACATGATTACTTTAGCTTGTTTTTGAAGGATCTAATTAATAAAAGTTAAAATAATTTCTATTATGAGCAACATCTGCTATAGGGGTTGCTAAAATATTCATCAAAAATTATACTTAATTTTCATTTGTCTTAATTATAGACAACAGGCAAAAACAAAAAGTATGATCACTCTGTCTTCAGCCATCAGTTGAGTATTATTCTGACAGTTAATAGATTCCCGTTCTTGTGTAGATGCATACAATTTGTTAAAAAAAAAAGTTATTCTTTTTTTAATATTTTTTTGTTAGCTTTATATAAAAAAAAATGTGCTTTATCCTTGGTATAAATGACATAACAAATAATACCTACAAGGGAAATAAATAGTAAAATGTATGTGTATGAAATTAATTTATGTTAATAAAAACTTGTAAGCAAACATAAAAAAAACAATTTTGGTAAGAAGTAAAAATAACATAGAAATTAATGAAGCCTTTTCTACAAAACTGACAAGAAGTATTTAATGTCACAAGTCATTAAGCAAGAAAACTAAAACCTGTAGTGATTAGAATTCACTGAATGAGCATTTCAGTATTCTTGCTGTTGATATTATTTTCAACCTTAATCTCAGTAATATCTCGTGAGGTTTAGTGAACCATAACACTTGATACTAAGACTAACAATTAAAAATAACCTTGGTAAGTATCAGGAATAATATGATTTGAAAAGTTATAACCAATAATGTATAAAAGAAACTAAGTTTAAAGAAAAAGGAAGTCATTCATTACAAAATATTTAGCCATTCATTTGCTCCTAAGACTAAACTGTTTACCATACATTACATTTTGAAGGTTTATTCTTCCAACTGAATTTTTATTCTATTATTTTTCACCATTTTATTCTAGTTTTGGTTTTATTAAAGTAACCTGCTAAGAATCAGCTAAATTCTTAAATAGAAGAGGCAGGTACATGAATGGTATTATCTGAACTATTGTAACTTGAAACCTTCTAACTAATTGTAGTTCTTTCTTGACAACATTAATGTGATAGACTAAGTTAAAAACAGATCAGACTTTAAAATGAGTGCATTTCAACTGTGTAAAGATAATGTGTAGTATCACGTGGCTGAATTAAATATTTCTACATAAAATAAATGTAGTTCAACTACAATAAATAATCCTTTAACCAATGACTTGAGCTTAATGGTTCAAGTGAAGTCACATGAAACAGTTTTTATTAGTATTCCAAAGACAATTTCCACAAAACTGTTCTGTTATTAAACTACATTCAAAAGTTTAAAAATAGCTTAAGTGAAATTGACTTCATAACCAGAAAAATATTCAAAATTCTGTTTCAGGAATCTTTCTGTACCTGTCATAAGTTAATCTGGCAAAAGAAAGTTAAGCGACATCAAAACAGTTTGAAAACACATTTTTAAACATGCAAATAGTTTGTTCTGTATTTAAGACATGAACAAGTTTGTGGTTTAAGGAATATTGTTTAGTTAAAATTTTATTTTAAAGAATATTTGTGTGAACAAGGTTTGTAGAATAGTCCACACAATGTGTACCAAAGGATTAGTGAGTGCTGTTGACTAGTCTTTTAGCTCAAAATTAGGGTTGACTAGTTTTTTTATACATTTGGCTAATCTCAACTATATGTTTTAGCAACATACAATTATATGAAATAAAAGATGTTTTAAGTCATCAGTTTTTATGTTAATTGTTAGGAAGGATTGACTACATAATGAAATTTTCTCCAATACAATATATAAATTGTATATATTATGAACCATTTGTAAAGCTCCACATGCAGTAAAATTTAGTATTCTCTTTTGAAATGACAGGAGAGCAAGCAGGAATAATGTTAATGCCAAATTTGATTTCATAAGCAGGATATTGTAAACTAATTTGCTAGAAGTTAATCATTTGCATTTCAAGATATATCTAAAGAATAAAAATGTAGGTTTACCATATGTTATTGCTGAATAGCTCTTAGCATGACTGATATGCTTAACAGTTACTTTTTACATTGGGTTGTACAAATTGCTTAGTTAACCTTTTAAAAAAGCTATGGAAATAAGTTACTGTTAAATTAACTTAAACTTTTCTCATCACTGGTTGTTTCGAACTACTTGTTTGAAATAAGGTAGAATTTATTAAATTTGATTCTAGACAATTTCTGGTTGTTGTGTTAGGTTCTGTCCTATTTTAGCTAATAGTTGATGACAAGTTTGTATAAAAAAAAAAAAAAAGCTGTACATGTATTAAAAAGAGTACTCTAATTTCGAACCTTTTCTACCAGGAAATCATTGAAGCTGGAAAGTGGTTACCAGTGAACTCTTTTAGCTTTGATATATTTGTAATTCATTATGATTTTTACCTGGAAACCAAACTGTTCAGCACATTTTAGAGTTTTATCAATATGTCTTTTCTATATATATTATCTTTTAATATTTTGCTTTATGAAGAAATCAAAATCATACCATCAGTATTCCTCTTTCTTGCTCATGATAAACATTGTTGTATTGGTTTGGTATGCAAGAATAAATAGTTGTAGCCCATGAAATGTAATTTTTTCCTCAATTAAAAATTAAAAGTTATGCTTATATTTATTTCTTGTTCAAACCAAAATTTATTATTATACTATGTAAGTATTATTTTGGAGCTATTTAATTTTACTAAAAGCTTTAAATACAGTTTAATGAAAAATAAATACTCAGTTTATTTTCCTGTTGTTATGGCAGAGTTCCAGATGCAAATACAACATCTCGAGGGTTAATCCTAGCAGTGCGCTCTTTTTTGTATTTTTCACAATTAAGTGCCTGGCTTAATCTTTCGGGAGGAAAATTTCCAAAAAATGTACAATATAGGTAAGTAAGGAATTTTGAAATATTGTGCTGTGATATTAACATTTTGAAACAAAAACTTTGACTTAAGTAAGAATATTCAGCAAAGGCTTTAATTTGATATTTCTTAATTTTAAAAAGTTTCTTGTGTCTGCATTTTTTTAAAATGTATGTCTTATGCAAAAAATGAAGAAAGATTCAACATTCACAATGTTTAATGCTCAGTTATGTAAATGTGTAAAATATTTTTGTTTCTAGCACATATCAGGTATATGTAGAGAATTGTTTTTTGGTGTTGAACAGAACTGTAGTGATTCGGTATATCTGTCAAATACTACGAAAATTCCCAACTTGGTAAGCTTTAAATAAATATATTCATATTCATACGTACAGTGTGCATGTAGCTCTGTGACAAATTCTAAACTTAAATGATTTATGCAATTCTTTAGAAATGTTGAGAAACTTAATGATAGTTAATAAAACACCATTCAAATGAATTATATTGTAAATTTTTAATTATTTTTTCAAAATACATAGATATTACTTTCATAGTATATTTTTTCTGCAACTTATCAAAGGTAAATGTTCCTATGCTAGTGTGTGTCTGTCTGTGTGTAGAGATTGTTTGATCTATCAGTAAAAATTTAAGTTGGTCTACTAATTAAAACAATTTTTTTTTGTTGACTTTTTGTGGTATATAAATAAAATTGAAAATGTATGCAACCATTTAGTTTAATAATCATTTGTAAAACACTAGAAAGTTTCTAAACAATCATTTTAGATATTCACAGATATTTCCTTCATATATATTTATATATTTTCTGTTACTTGCATCCATAAATGGCAAGGTGGGACTAAAAATGCAATTTTAAGACTGTATGACAAAAGCTGGAACAAAGAATCTAGATGCAGCTGCTTTTGAAACCTGTTGCTTTGAAAATGAATATATAATTTTAACATTATTAGAAATGTATAGAAAAACTTTGTCTTCTTAATAGCAATGAATCCAAAATTTGCAATTAATTCAGTTACTGTACATTTGCCAAACACTCAAGGTATGATATTTTAAAAATTCAGTTTTATTTCAACAACATCTCCTGTTGTTCACTTCAATTTTGTTTTTACTCATAGGCCAGTGTTAAGTTCAATGCACATAATCATTCCTATCCTACTGGGTGGAAATGTGAATCCTGTTTTCTAGAACAAAATGACAGTTCATTGTATTTGAAACATAGTTTTTTTATAGACAAATGAAGAAGATCAACTTCATAAAAAGAGCAGCCACTGTGAAAGCACTGGAATGTGCAAAGACAAAGACAACTGCTCAAGATAGAAATGGAAGAAGTATTGCTTTAGCCACGTGATTGAAGCTGAAAAAAAGATTAGCCATGATTCTGTGGGGAAAATCAAAGAAAGAAGAGTGAGAGGTAGACAAGACATTCACTTGGCTTGATGACATCAAAAAATGATCGATTTTAAGATGAACGAATAGAATGTGGAAGTTAGTACATATAGCAAGTAATAGAGAATAATGAAGAACATTAGTCCTCAACCCACAGAATTGAAAAGGATAATGTGATTCATTATAAACTTTAGATCATTGCCCCTAGGTGTGGATTTCTGTACGTGGTGAGGGGGGATCTCACAGGGAAGATTCTGTTCTTTCAGTTTATTTTCTCTGGGATCTAAACATTCATCATGTTTGCTGTACGTGATGGCCTGTGAAGGGAAAGAGAGGATCCTAGTAGTTGAGGAGTTCAACCCCAACACACACTTTGGCTTTGAATTCCTGTAGATGGAGGGCCTTGTGGTGGTTCCCCTAGTGTCAGTTGGCTTGTCCACTTTGGCTAAGGTCAGCTGAGTGCCAGTGATGAATATTCTCAACAGGTGTTGTGGACATTGTATCTGACACTGGTGTTTGGGTAGAGTGCTTATGAAACCTTGGAGTTACTGCAGTGTTCTTGTTTGGCATTGCATGTCCCCTCATTGGGTTCCATGCTGGGTGGGGTCAGTGGGCACCAAAACACTTCTTTTTTTTTTTATCGTGGATCTTCCAAATAAAAAATAAAATAGTAAAAAAACAGACCATGGGTAAATGACCACATCTTGGAGATTCTGAGCAGCAATCTTTAACACCTATAACACCTGAATCTCATTTTCTTGCATTATATTCTCTTTCAGATAAACATTTAGTGCAGATATCTCCCTTTTTTTATTTACATCACCATGTCCACATGCCACTATCAAGGCAGGTTATCTTAATTGCAAGGTACAGCTATACATTCCAAACCCTCTTGGATGTTTCCAGTGTCAGTGATCCCGTCACTCGAAGACATTGTGTCGCAGTTCCTTGACAGGTGTTTGTTGTGGTGGCAATGATCACGATGCCTATGAGTGTGAAATGGAGCCTCATTGTGTGGACTGCAATGACTCTCGCACATTCTACTTTCATTCTTGCCCTAATTGATTGTAAGAAAAATTGGTGAAGCATTTGAAGACGATTTAAAACATCACTTACCTTGAGGTTCAAAAGTTGCTGTCCACCACTTGATCTCATATGTGTGCTGCTGTACTTCATTTCACTACTACAGTGGGAGTGCAGACAGATCTCCAAAAAGTAGTTCTCAAACCATACAAAAAGTTTTTTGATCTCCATGTTTAAAAAATTGATGAATCAACGTCAACATCCATCTCTCACCCCAACATTCATTCCAACAAACCACAAGATCCACTTCATTTGGTTCCAGGAACAGGCATTTCCTCAGTTACATCTTCTTCTCCTGCACCAAAATGCAAAATGATCATTTGTTCACATTTTCAGTTGCTGGAATCCTCTTCCAACAACAAAGACCTGCCCAATTGATCCAGGGCAGGATCTATGGAAGTTGACAGACCTCCCTTGAATAAAGAAAAGAAAAAAAATATGGTTATAAACAGAAGGGCTCCCCACCCATTTCAACTACACATAAATAAAAATGGCCACCTTGATACAATGGAACTGTCCAGGATTATGTTCTAACCTGGATGACATCAAAGCACTGATTGCTTCCAACCATCCTGCATGTCTTTCCTTATAGGAACCATTTCTGAAACCTGCTGATACAGTCACCTTTCAGTAGTTTTTCTTTGTACAGAAATGACAGGCTATAGGATGAATGAGTGCATAAAGGGGTAGTGGCACTGTTGGTTGATTAACATGTGCTCACCCTGTCTTTGCCACTCGACACACCCTTGGATGCTGTAGCCATCTGTGTTTCCCTTGGTTGTATCATTACTTTTTGTTCTCTCTACTTGTCTCCTAAAGAGACCCATGCTCAATCAGACCTTAATGATCTCGTTGAAAAATTGCCATCTCCCTTTTTAATCCAGGGAGACTTTTATGGACATAATTCCCTCTGGTGAGGTACTGATATTGATGGGAGGGGTTGCTCCGTAGAGCATATGATCTCTGATCATAACCTTTCTCTTTTCAACACTGGCTCTTATACTTATTTTCATGCACCTAGTAGTCTTTTACTGCTATTGATCTCTCAGTTTGCTCCCCTTCACTGTTCTATGAGTTTTCTTGAAGGGTTGACAATAACACACAAGACAGTGATAATTTTTCCTATAATTTTCAGAGAGACTTGCTATGGTCGATGTCACCCGACCTGCATGCCCTGATGAAAGTTAGATCAGATAAACTGGCCATCTTTTATTTCTCATAGAAATTCATCCTGCCATCGTCTTTAAGCCATCCGTATAGGACTGTGTGGCAGCAGTAACTGACTCTATTATACAGGCAGGTGCTCAATGCATTCCTAAAATCTCAACATGTTTTCCACAATATCCTTGTCCATGGTGGATTCCTGCCTACCACATGGCACAGACAGTAATATAATTCTACCCCCTTCTCAGTCTTGCTCTCTGATAGCCAGGAATTAGCTGATCCCTGGAACATTGTCAGTACTCTAGCTGAAAGTTTCTGCCAGGTATCTAAAACTTCTGCTTCATCCTCCACATTTTTAGCCTTCAAGACTCAGACAGAGCAATCACCTCTTTCTTTTCGAATTTATTGTCTATGACTAATCACCCCTTTACACAGGTGGAACTCAAACTGGCCCTTCATCGGTCAGACCTGATGACGTACACTACAAAATGCTGCACCATCTACCTTCTGCTTCTCTTGCTATTCTTCTGATTGTTTTTCATCAAATCTGGCAGAATATTTTTCATCATGCCTAGTGATGAGTTATTATCCTACAATTCTCTAAGTCTGGGAAGGATCCCAAGATATCTCAAGTAGTCCAATTGCTTTGATGAGCTGTCTCTATAAGACCTAAGAGAGTATGGCTAATTCTCATCTTGTTTGGTTCCTGGAATCAAGCAACATCCTCTTGCCCACCCAGTGTGGGTTCCAACAACAGTGCTCCACCATGGACCACCTGATTTGACATAAAGCATCCATCAGAGAAGCCTTTTTAAAATGACATCTTGTACCATTATTCTCTGACCCTGCGATGGCTTATGATACTACATCCAGGTATGGCATTTTGCAACACCTCCATTTATATGGCTTACATGGTTATTTGCTCATTTTAATTATTTTTCATTAAAAAATCTTTAATAGACAGGTGATTCAAAGTTCTGTGAGTTTAAAACTTTCCAATTCTTTTCTACAGGAACTTGGAGACCCTCAGAGATATGTTTTGAGTGTCACACTTTTCAGTATAAATATTGATACCATCACTGAACAACTCTCTCTTATTGTTGCAAACAGCCTCTATATCAACAACTTTCACATCTCGTATTACTCGTCAAACATGAGGTACATTGAGTGGCAGCTACAAACTGCTTTCATTCATTTACTGAAATGGACCACAGTAAATGGTTTTAACTTCCCTCTCTCTAAAACAATTTGCATGCAATTTTGCCACCAACAAGGTATTCACCATAATCCTGAACTCCCTGAGACAAAGTTCTTGGGGCTTTGACCGTAAGCTGACTTTTGTACCATACGTCAACTAGCTAGAAGTTAAATGTGTGAGAGCACTGAACATCAGTGTCCTCTCTTTCACCACTTAGGGAGCAAATTGATGTTCTATGTTAAAGATATATCTCGCTCTTATTTGATCAAAATAAGACTGGGTCCTGGTCTATGGCTCTGCCAGGACCTCAGACTTGAAGATACTGGACCCCATTCATCATCAGGGACTTTTGTTCTGCACCAGGGCTTTCTGCACTTCTCCAATCTAGAGCTTATACACAATCTCATGAACCTCCTCTACACCACCACCATTTACAATTGTGTTTACTGGATACTTCAAAACTTCGATCCTTACCAAAGCATCCAACCTGGGGTTGTGTTTTCCTTCTTCGGTGAGCCATGCTTTTTCAGTACAGATGATCTGCCATTGCTTCTTTTGACCTTTTTATCCAAGCGCAGTTATATGAATTGGGTCTATCCTTGGATAACATTGCTGTATTTACTGGTCAGCCCATTCCACCATGGCTTATTACAGTCCCCAAATGTTACCTTTTTTAAGTCATCTAAGAAAACCATCCTTCCATACCTATTTATATGGATGGTCTGAAATCAGGTGATTCTGTGGGCTCTGCCATGGTTTGTTGTGGTTTGGTGGTTGCATGCAGAATCCCCTCTACAGCTTCTGTGTTCACTGCTGAAGTGTATGCCATTTTTCTTGCACTGGATCACATAGAAGCTAAGCAGTACACAAATTGCATAATTTATACTGACTTGCTTAGCTCTCTACTGGCCCTAGATTCACTTCACATCAGTTCTCACTGATATTCAAAACTGACTGGCCCATTTCTCTTTAACATCTACTCCTATCCACTTTTGCTAGATGCCAGGCCACATTGGTATTCAGGGGAACAGGCTCACCAATACCACAGTTAAATCATCTGCTCTGGCACTATTACTGCTGTGCATGTTCCATACATGGATTATGGTCCTTGTTTGAGGCTTGGTTCCATGCAAGTTGGCAGTCGACTTGGAGTGTGCAACGTGAAAACAAGCTTTTCAAAATAAAACTCAGTACTGGACTCTAGCCGTTCTGCTTTTGTAAGGATCAGAAAAAGGAAGTTGTTCTAACTAGACTCTGTAGTAGTCACAGTTTTTAACTCATCATTTTCTGTTATCTGGGACTGATGCACCAATGTGTTATCTGTGTGACACTCAGGTCACAATAACCACATTTTACTGTCTTACTGTTATTACAACTCTTTACAACAGCACCATTTTAAACATGTTCTGTTCCAAGGTTTGTCCATAACTTTAGACAGTTTTATTGGTGATGGTGATGCTGTCCACTTAACAAATGTTTTTAGTTTTTTAAAGGCCATTAACCTTTTTAATGCTATTTTTAATTTATAAATTAGATATTTTTTTTTATGTGATTCCCTTTAAGAATTGAAGTCCATCTAGTTCGATTTGAAATTAGAAAATGGCCATAACATCAAATATCTTAAAACCAGGACTGGAAAGGCCAACTTCAGGTGTCTAACACTGATGTTTGAGCTACCCATTAGACATCCTGATAAGTTATAATAATTGCAGTTATGCTGCAGAAAGTCCTTTTCAACTTGTAGTTGTTGTTTTGAATTAAGCACAAAGCTACACAATGGGCTATCTGTGCTCTGCCCACAACGGGTATCGAAACCTGGATTTTAGCGTGTAAGTCCGCAGACATACCGCTGAGCCACTGGGGGTGTTTTCAACTTGTATTACTGTAGTTTTTCTCTTGCTGCTGTAAACTAGAAATAAAAATTGGATTTAATACTATTTATTTTTTAATTCAAAAATTAAATTTTGTTTTGTTTTACCTTGATTTGTATTTAGGTATTTTAATAATTTTTAATTTTCACTTTTTATCAGATGTTTGGTGCAGATTGCCTTGTTACTTTGTGTCATAAAATACCAAACCAAACAGTTGAGATTGTGGAGAGAGAAATTTATTAGTTCTACCCTACAATGCATGAGCTTGCTTCATACATTTGTTGTTAATTTAACTTGTGTGTTGGATCCTAATATCTGCCTTTGGGAACATGATAAAACAAAAGTGTTTTAAGTGTAGGTTTTAGTATCATCTGGTTGTGGAAGATTTTTTAAAATACATTTTAAAGAGTTTTTGAAATCATCTTTAAAATGTCATGAAGGGAGTTGGGTTTGGGGAAATTGTAATTAATAAAACAGAAAACAATAGTTTAACAAATATTGGAAGCATCGAAGGATTGAAACTGAGAAATTACATATTCTAGTCAGTATAGTGCTATGTTTTTAGTTTTGATTTTTGTAGATAGCTTTCTTTGTTGAGAAGCTAGTATTAAATAAATACCCATGATACGTGAAACTCTTTCATAAGTTTGTAATCTATCACATGAAAATTGGATGAGAACTAAATTTCTAAATGTGTGTTTTAAAACATGCTTCATGTGTAATCTTAGTTGTCATAAAATCATGGAGACAAATGCAAATGCATATAAAGCTGCAAAATTATCTGCCAAAAATTTAGTATCTGAATGAATTTGGTTATGAAATGAAATGTGTAGACATACTCAGTTTTTCCCAACTTTGTTTTATGTGTAATGAACATTGTTGCTCTTAATTTAATTAGATATTCGACATCAGTCTTTCTCTCTAAATATAAAAGTCTGTAACTGTTGAGATTGGTTATGAGTTGAGTTGGTTCTTTAACAAACTTTAATTTTAATTTTAAATATGTATAAATTGTGTGTATCTACATTTTTGTTTAAAGAAATGGTTTAATTGTAAAATAGTTTTTTTCCCTTAGAATCTGTGTTCCAGGAGAAGCCTTTTCAAACAAATTCTCCAAACCACCAGAAATGCATGTTTTTCCTTTGGCAAATGTTGGAAGAAACAATGCCATGAAAGTGACAGTGCGAACATTACCTCGTGATGTTCATATTACTTTACATTGCAAGGTTCATGAAAGGCAAAATACAGAGGAGCATAATAATACAGGAACTTTCCACAAAAGAAAAGTTGGTAACAAAGAGGATGAAATGGTTTCAGAATATGACGAAAAAAAGTTCATCAGTAGTGACCAAAGATCAAGAATTGATAAATACTACAAAGGAAAAGCTGACAGATTATTTGAAAAAGTACCATCACAAACCTCAAGTCCTGCTGATTCTATGCTGGGAGACAGTCTTCTCGATCCACCACAATCCTTACAGATGTACCCTAAACGCTATCAGTCACCCTCCCGCAGCGGCAGTCCCAGTATTGAGGCTCCTGAAAGGCTGATGCTGGGTCCTAGTTTCTGCAAGAAAGGGTATGAAAAACAAAAGTGTGATTATAGAAGACCTCAACGTCGTCCTGTTGTAGAACGTTTCTTGAAAAATGAATTTGGAGGAGTGTCTTTAGGGTCACCTTTAAAATATCAAGAAAGGAGTTTGGATTATGTGAAGTCAGAATCAGTAAAACAAAAAATGAGTAGCTTAACCAAAGCAAGTGAAATGAGCTCATATTATTGTGATGCATCACTTACACCCATCTTGCCAAACCAAGAAATGCAGTTTGTTCTAGAAAGATTACGACATCAATTTCCATGCAATAAACACACCTCTAAATTTTCAGACCTGTATCATACTAATTCTGTGCAATATAAAGATAATTTTCATTTAAATATTCCAGAAAAAAAAAATCTTCCTCAGTCCTTCAAAAGCTCATATCCTGAACCCAACCAGAAACAAGAATACAGCTCTGATATTCTTTCCATAAAAAATGAAGTATCAAAAGATCCTGATCAAGAGCTTCAATACATTGTTTCAGCTTTTTCAAACCTTCACTTGGAACCTGTTATTAAAAATGAAACAGTGAGTCCAAATACAAAAGAAATTTCATTTCTACAGACTTGTGATAGTTGTTTATTAAATTGTGAAACAAAGCAATTTTGTGATATCTCAGAGGCCTTAAAGGCAAAGAAAGAAATTGCAAGTAAAGCATATGAGATGGTTGAGAAAGGATCTCAAACCATGTTTTATTTTCAACATGATCAGGAAAGCTTGGAGACGGATAATTCAACAAATGGATTTTCATTGGCTTCTTCTGAAATCCTCAGCACTTCGGAAGCAATAGGTGAAAACCTTGGTGTGCAAGAGAATGAAAGTGACACTTCTATAAAAGCTAAATGTGACAAAAATGATAATGACTGGCAAGACACAAGAAACAAGAAACTTCCTCATTGTAAAACATGGAGTGAAGGATTGAGTCAGCTTCGTGCTAAAGCCTGTTTAGTTAAAAGGAATCGTCTTCTGAAGCAAATTTTACCTGGAAATCAAAATGGTTCATCCTTGTGTGTACCAGAGAACCAAAAGGTATATTTTGTTGTACCAAATTCCTTCCTAACTAGGAAAATGTATTAATTTATACTGTGTCAATTTCAACAATTAATTTGTTTAAAATGGCATCAGAACTGAAATAAAAACTCCAGTTATGTGAGATTTAAAAAATGTATTTTTAGGAAAACTTTTATAGTGAGTATACAAATTCTTTACTTAAATGCACTTTTTGTTCTCATAATAAATAAGGCATCCCTTACCTTTTGTTAAGTTCAAACTGCACATTGCTTTTGATAACAACCTCCCATCAGAGTTAAGTGCAAAGATTCTGTATTTACTCTCTAAGTTATAAAGCTGTATTAACAGGTACAACACACTCTCATGGTCAATTCTCTCTCGTGTAAATGAAATTAAGTAGCAGTGCTGTGCTTGGAAAAGGTTTACTTTGTAGGTTAACAAGTCTTTAATATATCATACTTTTAATGAGTTAATGAGATATAATCATTTCAAATGCTCTTCTCTCTGGTATTTAATATATGGACTGGATTATTTACAGTAGGTGTCTGTGATTTGATAAAACTTCAACAATATATAAACAGTCCACAGCTCTTTTGTTTTAATATATCATTTTAAAGTAATGAACTTTTGTTTATCATTGAAATTTGTTAGCTACAAGTCTGACGCCCATTGTAAAGAATCCAGTCCAATTACTAAAAACCTGACAATATCTATGAAGGATTTCCATGTATACTAGCTATAAATTTTTTCTTCTAAACAGTCTTTCAGTAGCTTCAAAAATGTTATTCTATTGTTTTTCCTTTCTTTGAGTATATACTTACTCTTTTTTTCATTTCTCTTTGTTGGTGCTGTGCTAATTTTGTAATTCTCTTCTTTGAGTGTCACACTGCTCTTTTTCACTTTAATATTATATTAGTGTGTTATACTTTCTTTTGGTTAATATCTTGTAATTTTTCTTTGTTTTCATTAATTGGTCACTTTGTACAAGTACTTTTATGGAGTGATGATATATTATTCTGCTATATTCATTTTTGTGCCATGTTTTATATGTTGGGTGACATTCTGTCTTCATTGTTTTTAAATATCTATTTTTCTCTGCTGTGTGGAAAGTTCTTCTCCTGCACATACAATTCTTTTATTGTGTGATGTCTAATTCTGTACAAATCTTTTTACTTTTCAATGAAATTGTTTTTCAGATGCTATTTTAATTGTTTGTTCTTTGGTCACTGCTTTAGATAGTCACACTTTACTCTTATCCCCTGCTGGGATAGCAGTAAGTGTTCAGGCTTGCAGTGCTAAAATCAGGGGTTCAATTTCCATTGGTAGACACAGCAGAAAACACATACATACAATTTACTTTTGATAGCTGTTCCTTAATTCTGGGTTTAGTAATGTCATTTTGTCTAAACATTGTAATTCCTTTTAGTTTGTGCTTTCTAACACAGTGCCTTCTATAACTTGTTATTTTATTGTTCATTATCCTCTTTTTGTATTATTTACTTTTCAGTGGAAAATCTTTCTTCTCCCACTCTGTTGGTTATTAACTAGTAACCTCCTTTGCTCTTTCTCTCTCTCTCTCTCTTTCTCTTTTTTTTTTTTTTGAGAGGGGTTCTTTTCATTTTAATTCAGTTTGGTTTAATCTACTATTTTCTTATTTTGACCATAATATTCCTTCTGTTGATTATCTTACCATAATTCTTCCTTTAATTGCTTCTTTACTTAATATTCTTTCACTTGATTGTTGTTGTTTTTTTCTATGGGCATCATTTTTTTATATTGCTTTTCTTCTATCTGTTGATATCTAACTAGTTAACATTACTTTTTTATATTGTGTACTGTTTATTAACTTAGCAGTTGTGGTGGTTTGCTTTACAATGCTTCTCATTTAGTGACTGTTATTATTCTTTTATTGAACAGTCTTAATCTAGATTTATTTATCAACAAGCTCTCTTCCACATTTTTCCTTTCTGTGATTGCTTTCTTTCTTATTCTTTGTTTTTCTGCTATTGGGCTTTTTCTGTATTGTTCTGATATTTCTCTTTCAGTTGAATGTTGTTTTATTGTAGGAAGTAAGAGCATCTGGGGATAGCAGAATACCATCTGCAGAAGCCAAAGCGAAATTTAGACGTTCACTTGACAGTGCCACTAGTTTAGTATTTTACAAATCTAGTGGATTGCCTCTAACATCAAGTCCTGTGAGTAAATACTATGTTTACCTTAATTTTATCAAGATAGAAAAAACATGAAGTGTACATAATTGTGCCTTATTACAAATTAATGAGTAATATGATATATCTGAGCTTTAGCTATTTTGTTATATAGTTACACATACAATATGTTACAAAAAGTACTAGAAAAGCACACCTTGAAAATGAAGGAGTTGGGTTTTGTTAGGGCCTCATTTTAATTGGATGTTGTCTTTTATTTAATTTTGTACAATAAACCACCACTTCTCCAAAAGTAGTGTAAGTTTAGGTCTCTATTCCTCAAGCAGTACTCCCAAAATTTATGTGGTTCATTTTGGATTCATTTCTTGATTTTGGACTAGATAAAACATGTTTTGGATGTTATCTTAAACCACTGCTATATATAGTATGTGGTATGACATGATACATTTTCATTATAAGAGGTATAATCCTTCTGATGGGATTTCATCAATATAGTGATACAGCATTATCCAAAATGATATATTACTAAACTTTAGTGGCTAATTTAACTAATACAATGAACCAAATCCATATTGCCTAAATTAGATACACAATTTACTCATTTTTCACAAGTGAAATCGTAGTCATGTGTAAAGAAATTTGTTATTGTTAAACTTGGGTCCATCCATTCAAAACTATTTAGTAATTAAATTAATCATTCCTTTGACACTTTTTACTATTACTTGGTCCAGTTTTGATGTTGAAGGTACCATAAGTGCCAACATTTTAAATCTACAGCTATGATGTTCTGCTTACTTGCTATGGCCCATCCATTAAATTCAGGAGTTTGCACATAATGGATGTGTTGGCCTACAGCTTCAATCTCTTGTTATGGTTTTGAATGATATATTTAATGTTAGTAACAAGTTTTTAGTTTTTTCTAATAATGTTTTAAAGTATTGATGGATTAAAGAATGATTAATTTTATATGCCCTGTGAACTAATTAGAAGCACTTAAACCAGTACACTTGTAATGACTAGAATTAATTTAATCAATTGTTAATGTTTTACCATAATTCCAATGTTATCATGAAAAGATCTAGATTACCTCTAAATCCAGGCAGTAAGTGAACAATGCTAAATAATTTGCATAAGCTCAATATTAATTTACAACTCAATCAAAATTATTATTCTATGTATTATAACCAGTAGGTTTAATAAAACTAGCTGAAGGAAACCTTACAAAACACACCAAATAAAGGGCTGAGCATGGCTTAATGATAAGTGTGCTTGATCTGTCTATCTGAGGGTTTATGATTTTTAACCTATTCTGATAAGTTTCTCCATAGCCTGGCGTTTTTGATTTACTAACAATAACAAAAGTTGTGAAATCCCACTGTCCACTCAAACAAGACAAGCTGAGGAACTGGTAGTGATGCTGTCAACTATCTATCTTCCCTTTAGTCTGTCAGTTTAAATTATACATACCTATTTGTAAGTAGTATTTTATATAGCTTTGTGTAAAATCTGTAAAGAAAAACAACAAAAAAAACATTCATTCTTTATTAAGCTCCACTACTTGTCAGTACACAAAACACAAGCATGTACATGTTAAGTTAAACAGATATATGATGTGAGAATCTTTTGACAACATATTTTAGTAATGGGGCATTTAATAAATTTTACTAAAGGGTACTTCAGTAGAAATTGTTATTATAAAGTTGAACCAGATCTATGCATATTATGCTTTTTCATTGAAAAATAACAGAAATTATTAAAAGTTGTGTTGCACTTAAATTTTCCATACGCAATGAATGTACTGGTATTAAAATTTTGGTTTTTATTTTAGGCTCCAATACGAAAATCGGGAACTTGTTTTGACTTTGACAGCTCCTTAACCTCCGTATCTGCCATTAAGAGGTTTGAACATTACTAATATATAACAGAAGTATGAAAAAAACTTAATTTAAAGATCAGATTAACTGAATTATAATCTACAATTTGCTTCCAAACTTACTGACATAAATTTATAAATTAGTAACTCAATAAAATGTTGAATGCAAGTGAAAAATTGCAATGATATGGCCTTTGACCTTTTTTTAATGTTGAAAGATTAGTTTCAGACAGTTTATCTTAAATATATAAAAGATCTGCATACAGTGTAAACATATCAAACATAAATTTAGTATGAAATCCTGATAGCATCAGTAAGTTAGAAGAGAGTATTATAATCTCAGAATGAATTTTTATATTCTCAGGGCTTTGTTTGAAAAGAATCCTGAAGAAGATGACCAAAGTAACTTTTTAAGTATCAGTGCTCCACCATCCACAACTACAAGTAGCTTACTTTGCAATTTTGAGGTATTAGTTTGAATTTGCTGTAATGAATGTGCAGTTTTAAGCTTATTAGAAGAAACAAAAAGATAGAATTTAGGCATGGTGTCAGGTTTCTAACAAATAAAGGAAGTTTCAATTCAGACAAAGAAGCTCATTCCAATACTTACATACACTTCAATATCATGCAATGAGACACCTTGTAATAAAGACTTCAGCATTACCTGATCAAAATGAAAGAATATTGCAGATAAAGGAGACTATGAGTTAGACATTTGGAACTAAGCATAAGTAAAAACTCACTTTTTTCAAGTTATACAGTAACTATTCCAATAAAATGTATAGACATGTTTCTATAAATTCAGGTAATTGCTGTAAAATAAGTCTTTCATGTTGTTCTCTAAGAAACAGCTTCAGGACCTTATTTGATATAAAAGAAATGCTCATGGTAAAGCATATTGCACATGTTCAGTCTGAGTACTAGTTAACATTAATAATTATATCAGATCTGTTCATAATGTTACTTTTACATTTATATATGTATTTTAAAAGACATAAATGCATTATTAACAATTTATATGGACAAAAAAAACAAGTTGTATGTGTTTGTAATAGTTACCACACAGTTATTTCTTTTCAATTTTGAAAAAGTAGCATTTTTAATATCTGAACTTAAATACAATTTACAGTGCAATTTTGTATTATTATACTATTCTACAATAAATTAGTTGGAAGAAACTAAGTTGTAGCTCAAAATTTTGCTAATTCAGATTTTGTATGTAAAAAAAGCATAAATCTAGAGAAGTGTAGTGTTGGAAAATGATTTGAGGACTTTTAAAATAAAATATTTATGATATTCAGGCATTTAAAATATAAAAATAATTATAATTTTATTTGCAGTGACAACTAAACTGGATTAGTAACAATATTTTTAATCTTGCAAACATTTCATGTAATTTTTATTTTTACTCCAGGAGTCTGTTTTAAATGGTTGTCTAGAACCAGTTAGTACAGTAGAGGGATTTACTGCAGAAATTGGTGCTAGTGGATCATTCTGTCCCCGCCACAAGACATTTCCTGTCACTGTGTTCTTTTACACATTAGAGGAAGTTGACAAAGTTGTTTCCCCTTATCTTGTAAGCAAAAATTTTCACAATTTTAATGATATATAAAAAAAACTTAAATTCTTTCTCTTGGTTTTGTACTGTCACAAGTTTCTACTCTTGAGTACACAACTTTCTCTTTAATAACCTAATGTGTCTTTTGATTTATTTATAATATATTTAATGTACACATAAACATCTGTTTACAACTGTATATATATTGAAGAGTCACTAAGAAGCTGCCAAAAGCCAGTCGTGCAGTATATTCTTAAAGACAGTATGAGTAAATGATGTGGGCAATTTGCATAAAATGTATGGAATCATGGAATAGAGTAAGCACCACAGCTCTAACCATCTGGGAAGAAATTGATGGAAAATGATATTGTATTTCAAGAAGATAATGACCCCCAAACACAATTAAGAAATATTGAGATTATTTAGCAAAGAAAGAAAGCTTGATCTCCAGTAATTGTGATGAATGCCACAAAGCCCAGACCTTAACCCTAAAGAAAAAATCTTGGATCTTCTGGATTCCAGGATTGACAGAAGTTACAATGATACTAAAGAAAGCCTCTTGACACATCCATTCAAGAAAATGTAGTCAAATAGTGCTTTCGACTTTCAGAAAGCTTAAGAAACAGATATTTTTATGTATTATATGTTGGAATGCACATGTGTAAGAAAACTATAAATGCAGTTGTAAGTAAGGAGAATTTATACTTTTATCTGAAATTCAGTATTTCCTTTTCATGCACTTTAACTTTCTAAGCAATTATAAAATGCAGTTGTGTTTATTGAATTACACATTTTGAGCAGTTATATGTAGTTTTTGTGATGTAGGCTACTTCTTACAATTTGGATGTGTGACATAAACTTAAGAGTTTTAAGTAATTTATAAAATTAAATATGAATCAGCATCTCCAGCAGCATACTCCATAATTATATTGTGTAAATAAGCCATTTATAATTCTTACAAAAGTTTATTTATTGTATCATTTTATATTGACCAAATTTTATCCCAATCTTCTCACTGGCTTTTCATGATTTTAATTACATATTCTCATTAAAGATGTCATTCCCCTGCTGTAGTTTCTCAGATCGTCTTATTCCAGTTAACCTACAAAATGATCAAAAAAGTTCCTCTGCAATAACTGAACATAAAAATGAAACTCAAAATAATGCAAGTTTATTTCACAACTTAATATTTAGTTGGCATTCCCTTGGATTTCAGTACTGCTTCACACTAACATGGCATGCTTTCAGTGAGTTTGTGGAGATATTCCTGAGTGATTGACTGCCATTCTTCTTTCAGTACTTCAAAACATTCACCTTCCATGTTTTGCTTGTGAACTTTCTTTAATCAGCTTAAGTTAGCTCATAAATTTCCAATTGAACTGACATCAGGTGATTGACCTGGCTATTCCATAACATCAGTTCTCTTATTTCTAAAATATCTTTTTATGACTCCATGATTGCATAGAAACTTGTTTCATTTTGTAGCCCCCTTAGTGTGGATTTCTTTACATGGTGAGGGGAACCTCCCAGGGAAGGTTCTGTTCTTTCATGTTACCTCCACTGGGATCTAAACATCCACCCATTTGTTTGCTGTGCATGGCAACCCGTGAAGGGGAAGAGAGGATCCTAGTGGTGGTTGAGGGATCTGACCCTTACACACCATTTTGGTATTGAATTCCTGTAGACAAGCAGCTTTTGGGTCAATCGGCTGATCCACTTGGGCTAGAGTGAACCAAGTACCAGTGTTGGAAGTTCTCAATGGGTGTTGTTGACATTGTGTCTGATGCTGGTATTTGGGTATAGTGCTCACAAAACACTAGCATTGCTGCAGTGTCTTTGCTTAACATTGTAGTGCATCCCCTTGTAGAGCTCCATGGTGGGTGGGGTCAGTGGACACCGAAATTTTCTTTTTTTCCTATGGATTCTCCTAATAAAAAATTTAAATAAAATAGTGAAAAAACAGTCAACTGGTAAACGATCACATTTTGAAGAATTTGATCAGCAATCTTAAACATCTCTACCACCAGTTGTACCTCATTTTCTCATCCTACATTTTCTTCCAGAAAAACCTGAAGGGTAAATATCCCCCTTTTTTATTCAGAAGGGACTGGGAAGGACTTGCTTGCTTTCCAAAGTCAGTAAAGAAGCTTCGATCTGGAGACATATTGGTTGAAACATCCACATCCCAACACAGTGAACTCCTCTTCAGTTCAAAGGCAATTGGGGATATACCTATTGAGGTTACACCTCATGCTACCTTGAATTCATCACAAGGAGTTATTGTTCAAAGGGATTTGAAGAACATCCTCGAGTCGGAGATTCTCGTTGGTTTCTCCACTCAAGAAGTTTCTGCAGTGAAGTGCATCTCCACTCACAAAGATGGAGTTACACTGCCAACAAATATCCTTGTTTTGACATTTACATCACCATGTGCACCTACCACCATCAAAGCAGGTTATCTAAATTGCAGGGTATGGCCTACATTCCAGACCCTCTGATGTTTCCAATGTCAGAGGTTTGCCAATCAAAGACATCACATTGTGGTTCCCTGACATGTGCTCGTTGTGGTGGCAAGGACCACGATGCCTATGAGTGCGACATGGACCCACATTGTGTCAACTGCAATGGTTTTCATCCCTCCTACTTTCATTCTTGCCCTAAATGGTTGAAGGAAAAAGAGGTGCAGCATTTGAAAACGACTCCTAACATCAGTTATCCTGAGGCTCAGAAATTGCTGTCTACCACTACATCTCAGACATATGCTCCTGCACTTTGTTCCACAACTACAGTGGGAGTGCAGACAAATCTCTCTGTGCCTCCAAAAGAATTGTTCTCTAAACAAATAAAAAGCATTGTGACCTATATTGTTAAAATAGTTGATGAATCAACTTCTACACCCATCTCAACACCATTCCAACAAACCCCAAGAACCACCTCCTTTGGTTCCCAATACAGGCATTTCTTCAGATACATCTTTTTCTCCCACCCCAAGATCAGTCACTGGAATCCCCTTCCAACAACAAAGGCCTGCCAAACCGACCCAGGGCAGGATCCATGGAGGTTCATAGACCTCCTCTGAATAAGGACAGTAAGGAAAGAAATGTGTTCATAAACAGAAGGGTTCTCCAGCCACTTCTCCTACATGTCATTAAAAATGGCCACCTTGATACAATGGAACTGTCTAGGTTTATGTTCTAATCTGGATGATATCAAAACACTGATTACTTCCTACTATCATGTAAGTCTTTCCTTAAAAGAAACATTTCTGAAACCTGCCAATACAGTCACCTTTTGGCAGTTTTCTCTGTACAGAAATGACAGGCTGTGTGATGGAATAGTACATGGAGGGGTGGCACTGTTGGTTGATCAGCATGTGCCCACCCTGTCACTTGGAGAGACATATGATCAATCAGACCTTGATGCTCTGGTTAAACAGTTGCCATCTCCCCTTCTAATTCTAGAGGACTGTATTGGACATCATTCCCTCTGGGAAAGTACTGTTATTGATGGGAGGGGTCACGCTGTGGAGTGTATGCTCTCTGATCACAACCTTTTTTTTTTCAATACTGGATCTTCCACTTATTTTCATGCACCTAGTCAGTCCTTTACCACTATTGATTTCTCAGTTTGCTCACCTTCATTATTCTCCCATTTTTCATGGTGGGTTGACAATAATCCACTAGGCAGTGATCATTTTCCTATACTTTTGAGAGAGACTGACCATGGTTGATGCCACCCTACCTGTGTGGCCTGGTGGAAGCTGGATCAGGCAGACTGGTTTACTTTCATTGCTCTTGCAGAACTTGATCCTGCCATTGTCTGTCAGCCATCAATGGATGACTGTGTGGTAGCAGTAACTACTCAGTGTATTCCTAAAACCTCAACACATTTTCCACAAAATCTTTGTCTGTGGTGGAATCCTGCCTGCCACATGGCAAAGAAGGCTCAAAAAGGGTCTGGGATACTTTCCTTAGATATCCCACACTTTCAAATCTCATTGCTTTCCAATGGGTCCATGCACATGCTTGGTGGGTAAGATGTCAAAGCTGGAAGGAATCTTGAATTAAGTTCACAACTAACATATCTTCTACCACCAATTCCAAGGTCATATGGGACAGGGTTCAAAACGTCAGTGGGTACTACAATTTTGTCCCCCTCTCGATCTTACTCTCTAATGGCCAAGAGGTAGCTGATACCCAGAGCATCGTCGATACTCTAGGTGAAAGCTTTTGCCAGGTATCTATCACTTCTGCTTGTTCCTCCACCTTCTTGACCATCAAGACTCCGGCAGAGCGTTCACCTCTTTCCTTTCAAACTGACTGTATTTTTTACTATAATTATCCCTTTACACTGGTGGAACTGAAAATGGCCCTTCATTGGTCTGGCAGTACATCTGTTTGACCTGATGATGAACACTATGACATGCTGTGCTATCTCTCTCCTGCTTCTCTTGATATTCTTCTAATTGTTTTTAACCTGATCTGGCAGGAGAATGTTTTCCTGATGCCTGGTGCCACGCTATTATCTTACCTTTCTCTAAACCTGGGAAAGATCCCAAGATTCCTTCACACTACCATCCAATTGCTTTGACAAGCTGTCTCTGTAAGACCTTCGAGAGGAGAGTTACTGCTCTTCTTGTTTGCTTCATCGAATCAAACAACCTGCTTTTGACAGCACTCCACCACGGACCACCTAATTCGACTTGAAACATCAACCAAAGAAGTTTTTGTCAAATGACAACATCTTATATCAATATTCTTTGACATTGAGAAGGCTTATGACACAACATGGAGATATGGCATTTTTTGAGAACGCCACAGATCTGGGTTACGTGGCCATTTACCCATGTTTATTAAAAACTTTTAACGGACAGGAGATTTCAAGTTCATTTGGATTTGACACTTTCCTGTTCTTTTCTACAGGAACTTTGGTCCCTCAGGGCTGCGTTTTGAGTGTTACTCTTTTCAGTATAAAGATAAATGCCAACACTGAACAACTCCCTCTCACTGTTGCAAACACTCTCTCAACAACTTTCACATCTCGTGTCAGTCGTCGAACATGAAATATATTGAGTGGCAACTACAAACTGCCCTCAATTGTTTACTGAAGTGGACTGCGGCAAACGGCTTTAACATTTCTCTCTCTAAAACCATTTGCATGCACTTTTGCTGCCAACACTGTTCATCTTGATAAAGTTTTTTGTATTTTAATGGCCATTAAGTTTTTTAATGTCATTTAAATGGTTTATATTTCTTCATTAAACCTTTTTTATTGTGGTTCCCTTTTAAAAGTCACAATATCTCTAGTTCTATTTGAAAGTAGAAAATGGCAATAACATTAAATAACTCGACACCAGGACTGGAATGTCCTACTTCAGGTGACTAACGCTGCTGTTTGAACCCATTAGTTGTCCTGGCATCTTAATATTACAATTTTGCTGCATGTCTTTTAACACTTTTATTTCCTTACCCTTTCATAATGGCTGCAATGTCACGTAACTCGGAACCAGAACTAGATGTCAACATTGGTTTTATGCTATTTATGTTTTTCAATACTGTTTTGTTTTCCCCTCATTTCCTTTTATGAATTTTACTACATTTACTTTCACTTTTTTATTGGGCATTTGGTGCAGATAGCCTAGCTGCTTTCTGCCATAAAACCAATCAACCAACCATTTTGTTGAATAATTGTAATAAGATCTAAGAAACTACAACAGTTACATAACACTTGTTTTGAGGAAATGTAACAAGTCATGAAAGGTTCAGTTTTTTCCTATCTCATTGAGCATGTTCTAAAAGGATAATTTGGCATATTTTTCTGTTGTATATCAAAAAAATATAACAAATATTTTTGAGAGGAGTTTTTTTTATGTCCATCCCTCTATATAAGTATACTTTTAGTTTATTTAGATGTGCCTCATTAATTTTTTTTGTTGAAAACTCTTTGTGTTCCAACCAAACCAAAATTAAGGTTAGTATTGAGTACATTATGAAGTTATTTAACTGGGTCAGTGTACATTGTTCAACGTACACTGTGAACTGTACTGGCTTATCCATCATTATATTTATACATTCCAAAAGAGTTTTTAAAGCATTTTTTTCTGTTTAATTGTGTTCAATGCTCATATTTTGTGAGTTGTTTGGTTTTGTAGTTATAATTAGAAATATACAATAAACTTGCATAATTTAATAAAACCATTGATGCAAGTTTTGCATGCTCAGTTACCACTAATGCATCTGTTTTTATAATAAAAGATTTTACCAAAAGAAGTTTTATGCAATAGTAACAGAAAAATTGGATTGGTAAAATATTTTTATCCACCTCTGTTTATACTATTTTCTTCAAAAGGATATAACTAACTTTACCTGTTTATTTTTTTCTTTTTTTAATACATCTCTTCTTTTAGTTCTTTACAATATATTTAATTTTTTTACAGTTGGTTACTCAACACTTCCTGATTGTTATATTCAGTTGAAATATGATTCATTTTAACTAAACAGATAATCAAATTCTGTATTAAAATGAAATATTTAATTATTTCTTCATTTATCATGTTTTTTAGGGTCACATCAGTCTAGGGAGGAAAGGCTACCATGTTCCAAAACAAGGAACTGTTCAAGTGGTATATTTTTTCAGTTAACACTTGTTAATAAATTGAGTACAGTGATCAAATCATTGTTATTTCACTAAATGTTTTTAGGTATAGTTATGTTTGATTGTCACATAGTGGAAAGCATGTTTAAGAGGATCATCAGCTGATTTTGTAAAAATTACAAGAAATTATCCAAAGAGATTACTTGCTAAACTAAGAGTTGAGCTTAAACAGTTTTATTTATTTTCTGACATTGATGTTTTTGTTGTTCTTGCATAGTTTCCTTGTGAAAACTATTGTTAATGAAAAATGTAGCATGGTTTTAATTTATTCAAACATTTGTATGAACTGTAAAAATTCACACATTTGTTTTGTTTTGTGAAAAAAGTGTAAATAAAATATTTAAACTTTTCATTTATCAACAACAAATGTGAATAACCAAATAACACTGTACATTAATATAGATCATTTAAGTATTAAACATCAAGCAGTAGAGACTGCTATCTCACAGATTTTGTTATAAGGTGTATATTTGCTTACAATAATTATGCTAGAAAAATGCTACTATCTATGTATGTTGCATTAGGTTTGCATATAAAAAAGATTTGTATGAAATAATTTTTGTTAATTATTCAACATTTAGTTACTACTTAAGTAGATGCCTTTTATGCAATTCACTGTTAATTTCCATGTTTAATGTTACTAATGTTTTTAAATAGGAAATTATACTTTTTTTATTTTAAAATGCATTTTAGACTTTGTTCAATCCACACCGGACAGTAGTAAAGATGTTTGTAGTAAGGTATAATCTGTCAGACATGCCACCAAACTGTCAAACTTTTCTGCGTCAACGAACGCTCTACATGCCAGTAGGAGCTTCTCAAAATGATCTCGAGGCTCGAAAATGGCTGAGGTATCTCATACATCTCAGGTGTGTCAAGTAATTAATTTTTTTAAGAGTTTTAAATGAAAATTTCTAGTTATTAATCAAATAATTACTATATGACTAATGGGATCATCCTGATTCATTTACAGTTTTGTGTATGTGTTTTTACATGTGTAAAATTGTACACTATCTAGCATTGGGCTGATATTTTATGACTTGAGTAAATTCTGTTGGGATAAAACATTTCTGTAATATTAATATTTATGTGTTATGTTTTTTTTTTTTATCTTAAGTTCTGTACACTTTTTTATATTTTAAGTAAACTCTGAGAACACAAATATTGTTTGGGTTTTACATATGAAGAATGAAGAGGCTAAAGGCATCTCAGTATTAAATTATAAAACATAAACATCAACTGAAATGGAATGAGGAATAAATAAACATGTACATATAGTAAAAATCCCCTTCACACATGCAAATAATATATCTCTGGACTTACAATGCTAAAAGCCAGGTTTCAACACCCATGATGGAAGGAGCACAGATGGTTCATTGTGTGTGTAATTTTATGCTTAACTACAAACAAAAGCCTGGTGAACATTTAATTGTTGATAAGGTAAAATATTACAATTTGATAATGCTGTGTTAACAAAGTAAATTAATCACCAAGTTTTTTTAATGTGTGTGTGTGATTTATTCTTCATCTAAATGTAGGTGTTTATTTTATTTTTTGCAAATAAATTAAATGAGACTTCTCACCAGATAGGAAGATTTTTATAAAGTATCCAACAGTTTTTTTGCCATTGTTTAGTATAATAGGAAGGGAACATAAAATGTAAAATTGAACTTGTGGTTGAAAGGGACACAGCTTCCTTCTTCACTATAGCTATTTTATTTTTTATTATGAGTACAGGTTGGATATTTGTAATGGAGATTTAACAAATTATGAAAATAAACATCTTGCTATAACTGTTTGAATAAATAAAGACAGAAGACTGGAGAAGATTGAAAGCTGTTCAGCATGCCCTAAAGGAAGATTCCCCCAGCAGAATTGGCTATTACATATGATCCATAGTGATCTGCAATTAAAAAAAAACACCTTAAAGCTTGTTAGAGAAAGACTGATTGAAGAAAGATGTAGCAAATACATTTGGGGAGTAGTAAATTACATTTGATTTACTCTTTAATATAGAGTAAGAATTGCTGTTAAAAAAATTGCAATTTCCATTTTGCTATATTTGAAGGAGTAAAATCGCTCTTCACAAAATTTGGTTTCTCTAATAGTAGAACATGTTTGAAGGGCTTCACAAACATCAAAGAAACATGCCACAGTGGACAAGAAGATGTACCTTACAACTTTTAAAGTGATGTGCAGTAGACTTTTGTTCATTTTCACTTCTCATATGAGTTTTTATAAATAACTGATTGCATGCAGTTACTTTTGCAAAAGGTCCATAGAAAGAAAAGTATATTCAAACTAATCATGCAGTTTTTTTTTGTTGTTTTTTTTCAGGCATGGGGAAACATTTAGTTTCAAGGTCTCACACAATTATGTCAACCTTAAAAAAAACAAAAATCATTAAATACAAACGAAAATGCTACCTCAGAACCAGATAATCAAAATCTTTATTGAACAATACAAATACAAAATTGGTTTGCAAAACTTCATTTTTTCTTTTATAAATAGCTATAACACAAGGTACTATTAATCAATACTAAAAACTTCCAGTTATTTGAAAGTTAAAGAAGCATTCCCATTTTTGTTTGACTTATATTTGTCTTAGAAACTTTTAGGACAGCTAAATGTACCTGTACATTTTGACTATGTTATCATAAATCCAAGAAATTGTTTGTTGTATCTGTTTCTAATTTGTATTAAAATTTGAATTCAGTAACGTGTTTGCAGATAGTTAAAGACTTGCGTTCTCATCAGAAACTGAACTCTGTGGAATCTTAATATTTGACAGGTTTGCTAGTTCAAAGTCTGGCCGCATCTACCTCCATACAGATGTTCGTTTAATTATCTTCAGGAAAAGTGATGTTGATGCAGCCACCATTCATGGAGATAAACCTTATGAACTTAGATCTTTCATACAAGAGCCTTTAAATCCTAAATTTTCTCCTCAAAAATGATAATAGTAATTTTTAGCTTAAATGTTTTCATGATTTTATAAGAAAAAAAAGTGTTTTGTACATATTTCTGTATATATACATTTGTATTTGTTGTGTAGGACTCTGTCTTTGTAGACAGCATGTTGTGAACATGTTAGAGGTGTGTTTTTATAAAAGACATATAATGATTGATATCCATAATTTATTGTATTTGTAGAGCAGTCCAAATAAAGGTATGACTGATAGAAAAATGTCTCTCAGTAGTTCTCAATTTTGATATTTCTTTTATCTCATAATGTGTATCATAATATAATTATGGAGTACATTTTTTGTTTACCGGGAACTTATGCCCCTATTGAAAGAGTATTTTCAGTGATGAATAGCATTTGGTCTCAAGAAAGAGATCTAATGAATAAATCAACAGTAAAAGGACTGTTGCATTGTAAATTCATTATTGACTTGAGTGGCAGTGAGTTTTTTGACAAAAATAAAAACTAACAAAGATTTTTTTAAGGAAGTTCATTCAAGTGAAAAATATGTTCACAAAAAAGTGTTGAGTAAAAAATTAACGAAATTTTGATGTTCCTTGACCTGCTGAATTTAAATAAATGTCATATATATAAACTACCAGTATTCCTTTTGTGTGTGTGTGCGTGTGCGCGTATGTGGCAGCATTAAAGTTTAAAGGGAGTTAGGTTATGAAAGCGCTTCTTTATTATACCAGTACTGGTACCTAAAATAAAAATTGAAAACTGCCCCGGTTTGAGGCTTTGAAATTATGGTAAGCCTATTTATCATAAACGTGTACTTCATGATAAGCCAGAGAATTTAAACTTTCACACTTGTATAATTTTATTCAGCTTCTTTTTTAATTTCGCACAAAGCTACTAGAGGGCAATCTGTGCTAGCCGTTTCTAATTTAGTAGTGTAAGACTAGAATGAAGGCAGCTAGTCATCACCACGCACCGTCAACTCTTGGGCTACTCTTTTTACCAACGATTGATCGTCACATAATAACGCACCCACGGCTGAAAGGGCGAGCATGTTTGGCGCGACGGGTATGCGAACCCACGACCCTCGGATTACGAGTCGCACGCCTTAACACGCTTGGCTATGCCGGGCCCACTTATTCAGCTCCACCAAAAGTTGTTTGTCAGTCGTGCTATAGGGTATAAATAATTTTATCCTAATTTTATGTACAACATAAGTCTAAGTATTTATCGCGCTGTAGAGATAAGACATTTTGTCACCTCTAACGTTTTTAAAATTACACGCAAAGTTTTTTCTGCTTTTACGAAATGATCACATTTGGTTTATAAATATGGTAGAGAATCAAAAAAATTAGAATTTGTTAAAGAGTAGAAAAGTTTATATAAAAGGAGAACAGGATTTCCTATTGTTCTGTGGATACCTCGTTGGAATTTGCCACAACTTCAATAATACGTACATTTATGTGTTTATATAACTTGCACTATTGTATTTATATCAATTTTCTTAATTCGTTACATATTTTAGTTTCGTATAGTGTTATATAGATTTAATATATAACATTGAATTGTACTAACAATACTGACCAATGTAAGGAGTTGGCGCGTTACAAGTTAGTCAATTCCACTATTCGTTGGTAAAACAGGAGCCCAAGAGTTGTCGGTGATGACTAGCTGCTTCTCTCTAGTCTTACACTGCTAAATTAAGGACAACTAGGCAGATAACACTCGTGTAGCTTTGCGCAAAAGTAATAAAAAAGCTTTGTACTTGTGTTAAGTAATATCACATAATTAGTGGTACGTATGTACCAGGGATTTCGAACAGGCGGCCCGCGACATTGTTTTTTGTAGCGCGCAAAGGTCTATTGAAAAATAACCTACTTTTATAATTTTTTTTGTAGTGAAGAAATGAAAAAAATTCTGACTTGCGAGCTAAAAATACATGAAAGCTTCAACTGATATTCACTAATGAAAATTTAAAATGTATTTTGTGTGAACCTATATGTTTATTATTTATACCTTTATAATTCTACAGTAATAACTTGTTGGTAATAGCTTTTAAATTATATCGCATACACTTCGGCGTATTAAACCATCATTTTCCCTGATAGATAAAGTGGACTCGCTCGGTTGGAATTATTGAATGTATGTTCCCTTCGTGGGAACACAAAAGGAAAGGATATCTTCGAAGAAGTGAAAAATTCAGTTGATAAAATTGGAAATTTCAATAAGTGTTCAACAATAGTGACAGATGGCGCACCTGCGATGATTGGAAAAAAAAAATAGGCTTTGTTGGGTTTTTTAGGGAAATTGAAGTAACTTGTCCAAAATTTTATTGTGTTATTCATCAAGGAGTTTTGTGTTGAAAATCAGTGAAACAAAACGAAGTTTTAAAGTTGTTAAAGTTATTGACATGACAAGAGGAGGAAACAAAGCTCTATTATATCGGCAGCTGAAGCAGGTTTTGGAGGATATGAAGAGTATGGAGATTTGACTCTTTACAACCAAGTAAGGTGGCTCAGTGCCAGAAAGTGTCCTGAACGATTCTTTGTAATAAGGAAAGAAATCCCCGCCTTCTTTCATCAGTTTGTTTCCTCGAATACAACACAAGTGGAAGAAGAGCTCAAAAGTAAGGATTTTCTGAAACAACTGGCTTTCCTCACAGACATCATTACCTTAACGATCACTACCTGGGGCGTAACCAGATGGTATCGGATTTAATGGAAACATAAATGGGTTTCGAAATAATTTAAGAATCATCAAAATTTGTTTAGAAAACAAAGATTTAGCCCACTTTCTAAGTTGTCAGCAATTAACAGAACAGTTTAAAGATGACGAGCCACTTAATTTTTCAGAATTTTGTATAAATATTGAAAATATCTGAGGTGAGTTTAACACAAGATTCAAAGAACTTGAAATGCATGGCCGGGTGGTTAAGGCGTTCGACTCGTAATCCGAGGGTCGCGGGTTCGAATCCCCGTCGCAACAAACATACTCGCCTTTTCAGCCGTGAGGGCTTTATGATGTGACGGTCAATCCACCTATTCGTTGGTAAAAGAGTAGCCCAAGAGTTGGCGGTGGGTGGTGATGACTAGCTCCCTTCCCTCCAGTCTTCCACTGCTAAATTAGGGACGGCTAGCACAGATAGCCCTCGAGTAGCTTTGTGCGAAATTCCAAGAAAAAAAATATTTATTACGTAATTGAACAGGTTTAAATTACATTTCCATTTTATTTTCACAATGAAATGCATCTTTTTTTCACAAATATGCCCGTCCAAGTATCATGTAACGTAAAGCAAGTCACATTCAGATTAACACCTTCCCCAATCGTAACTCATTTTACTATGTTGAAAGGACATAAATTAACCCTACCATGGAACTATTTACTCTTTATTTTGCATTACGTAATACATCAAGCCCTAAATTGACAAAAATATAATGCCACCTGCCACTAGACTCATGAATATAGATAGTTGGTTGTAGCCATCGGGTACTCTTAAGTTGGAAACCCCTGGCATATATGTTTTATTTAAAATGAAAATTAGGTTTTCAATCCAAGACATTTATCCGCTACTTTGAAATTTGACGTTACATCACTGTTGATAATTATTTAAGAAGAAATAAACTTTTTTAATAATCAAAATGCCATATGCGTTGTATTCGAAAGCAGTAGCGATTCAAGGTATAAAAAGTATGAATGTGCATCCATACGCTGCTTTCCAATCATTCCAAACGTAAGACTACAAAATCATTTTAATCAACATGAGGACTTCGTGTATGTTTATCTTTTGCAGACACAAGAAAAAAGTTCATTCGAGTCTTCCAAGTTGGTGTAATTAAAACTATGAATAGTATGTAGTTAATCTGGCTTCCTTCTAAGTGAAATTCATTGGTTTTTCGTGTTATTCAAATCCAACCCTATATTTTCGTCAGTTGGTTTATGTCATAGATGTTTGATAAACTACAGAGATTTCAATGGCGAGATAAATATCAGTTAGTATTTATCTAAGTTTTTTATTTGTTGATAATTATTTTATTTTAAGCGTTCTTAACTCCATGTGTCAAAATTTAATGTAATAATTTTTTTACAAAGTTACAATAATTAATTGTTTGTTGTTGTTTTTCGCCTCTTTGTTTTTTAGTTAAGCACAAAACTATAACATGGGTTATCTGTGTTCTCTCCACCAAGGGTATTAAAACCCGGTTTCTAGTGGGGTAAGTCCGCAAACATACCACTGTGCCGCCCTATATCAAGTGGAAGAAATATTTGTTCGTAGGTCTAACTTATGGTGGACGTATTTTCCACACGCGACCTAGTTGCGACAAGCATTTTGAAAATCTGCTTTCCTGCACGAGAGTCACGCACTCTTCGTCATATGTATTTAGTACTTCATATTCTATATCACATTATTTTGTATTTCTTCTCATGCTTGCTTAATTTACATCTTCTTATTACAGACTGATGCAGAAAAACCAGCCTAGTTCGTATTTTACCAATATAGGAAGTGTTCTGGCTTCCAAAGCCAGATTTCGGTATTTCAAGCGTATAAGAAATGTGGATTTATTTTACTCAGACACATGTAAATGGTATATGATTTGCTTATATTATTTTTGTTTGTTTGGGGTTGAGCACAAAGTTCTGCTGACTCTAATGTTGTAAGTCCACATACATCCCGCCGTGCCTACGGTGAAGTGCAAGAACACCTAGCCGAGAAGTACCCCTAATGCTTTTATAATTTCTCTTTGGCACGTGCACACTTACGTAAAATGCTAAGGTCACTTCTAATCCAGTTATTTTTTTAAAATCCATTGATGGATAAGTCGTAAAATTTCAGTTTAAGTTGAGATTCAATTTTTGTTAAAATAAGCAACAGTTGATTCTACTCTTATTAAAATTATGTTAAAAACTTGTAGTTACCCCTAAATGCTTGCCATTTTAAAGTAGTGTGGAATAAAAACTATCATATCGCAAAATGTAATATCCTCCTTCAGAATTGCCCCCCGCTGATACAGCGGTAAGTTTACGGATTTACAACGTTAAAAATCAAGGGTTCTATTCCCCTCGGCGGACTCAGCATATAGCTCGATGTAGCTTTGCTATAAGAACAACACATACCCTTCAGAATTACTTTATGGACGCCTCGCCGTGGTTTGGTGATAAGTTAGAGGGCTCACAGCTCTAAAAACCGGGTTTCAATACCAGTGACAAATTTAAGGTTTTGTAGGCTCTAGATCCCCCATTAGGACTTTGGGCCATGGGGCTGAGCTCCTCTTGCTCCTACCTAAATAGGTGTGGACATTATTCTTCCAAACCGAAACTTTTATGAATTTCATATTTCAATACAACATTTCATATTGGGTATACAACAATACCCAAAAGAAATAAGTATTTTAGTGTAACTCTTAAGTTAGATCATACAATCTTGTTAATGGTAAATTAAATTAGTGTTTTTTTAAAGAGGAAGGCAGATTTAAACATCACTATTTATTTATCATAAATTGTGAACAAACATTTGTACCAGAAGTTAAAACTTTGCCCTTTTTATTGAGATATCTTTATAAATAAATGAGATACTAAAAATCATAAGAAATGACATTGTTAGGAACCGTGTACAGTTATGTATGCTACCTGGAGAATAATATTATGTGCATTTCTTTATCATATTAATATCTATGCGTAATATCAATGTTAGCACAGCGCGTAATTTCCCCACATTTTATGAAAAAGCAAATATTGTTTCAAAAACTACCTCGTGCGTCTCCTAGCAATCGTCCTCCTCCCGAACTTTAGAAGCTAATGTTAGGCCAATGAATATCAGAGTAATAACAATAAACTTGCTGAAGTATTACATAGCAATCCACAGGTATAATCTGTACCGTACATAACATTATACGGCTTCCTGATCTTGAACACTGTACAGAATAGTGATGAAGTGATTAATTGGATAATTCAGATTACTAGACATCTACCCTTTACGTGAAAGTCTTCTTTCGTTTGGCGTCAGACCTACACACTCGAAAAGAACCAGAGTTGGCGTAAGCCCCTTGTTTGACTGTCATGGGCGGGAAAATGTTAAGACGTCGGTCTCAAGGTTAGTTCCCGTATGTCAGAAATGAATTTCATCAAAGGAAGCTTTGTATAAGTTTATTGCTGTAATTTTAATTCTTATAGTGTTAATAACTGATGCATTAGTAAAAATGAAAAGCATTGCGCAAAGCCACTACATATGATATCACGTAAAGCACTTTTCTACACCTAATGAGTATCTCCATAAAATCTGGTGCTGTGGCATAGTATTCTTTCAGTTCTAATTAGTGTCTGCACAAAACCAGATGGTTATGACACTCAACTCGCACTCAGGTCGCGGGATCGAAACACTTCACCGAACATGCTTACTCATTCAGCCGTGGGAACGTTAGAATGTGACGACCATTCTCCCTATTCGTTGAAAGAGCATCACAATAGTTCGTGGTAGTTGGTATCTCCTTGGTGCTTTTCCTCTTGTCTACCACTGATAAATTAGAAACGGCTAACACAGATATCCTTCAAGTAACTTTGCGCGAAATTTAACACAAACAGAACGAAACTTGGTGTTGTGACAAGCAACATTTCAGTTCTGAGGTATCTCTTAGAGCTACTGTCTGGCATTTAATTATATTTGCGTTACTCATTTTAGACGACGCGTTACAATACTTGTTTTTATTTATACTCTGTATCGCATATTACTTATGTATTTTCACTTGTACACAAAAAGAATTAGAAGTTTCAGATGAACAGAGGTAAATGAATGGTTTATGTGGCTAGATACAATTTTTCATTAAAATATCTAAAATAAAATAAAAATCTTTATTTTTTGACAATATACTAAGTTATCCAGTTTGTTTTGGAGTTTCGCATAATGCTACTCAGCTATTTGTGCTAGCCGTTCCTAATTTAGCAGTGTAAGACTAGAGGGAAGGCAGCTAGTCATCACCACCCACCGCCAACTCTTGGGCTACTCTTTTACCAACGAATAGTGGGATTGACCGTCACATTATATGACCCCACGGCTGGGAGGACGAGCATGTTTAGCGCGACGCGGGCGCGAACCCGCGACCCTCGCATTACGAGTCACACGCCTTACGCGCTTGGCCATGCCAGGCCGCTAAGTTATCCAAATAAAACAAAAAGAAATAAACTACATTGACAATGTTATTTCGAACTTTTATTAATCATTAGTTGCACTGTAATAGAAAAATCTTTGTGCGTTTCCTTATAGCAAAGCTATTTGCTGAGTCCACCGCGGGGAATCGAACCCCAAATTTTAGGGTTGTAAATCCATAGACTCACTAGTTCACATTGATTAGAAATGGATGCAAATTCTGTATGTGTGTGTGTGCGCGCGCACATGCATGCGAGAAGAAAAATTGTATGCCATTTAAGGAACGAGAGGGAGGTAACGTGCAAAGCTACACGAGGGCTATCTGCGCTAGCCGTCCCTAATTTCGCAGTGTAAGACTAGAAGACAGGCAGCACCACCAGTTCTTGAGCTATTCTTTTACCAACATCCCCACGACTGAAAGGGCGAGCATGTTTGGTGTGACGGGGATTCATGCCCGAGACCCTCGGATTACGAGTCGAGCGTCTTAACAACCTAGTCATGTCTGGCTAGGTACAAATGGTATAAGTCTCCTGAAAACGAGGTAGAAAGTCATACGCACTACGAAAACATTGTTTTTCAGGTATTTTCCTAGGCTCCGTTAGGATCTTATGAAAACTGATATTATGAATCTTCAAAATTCTACAATAAGCATAAAAAATAATAAAACATAGAATATTATAAAGATATATTGATTTTCGTAACTTTGATTTGAAGTTTGCTCAGTACTGATTTGATGTTATCTACCTTTATCGGAGATTGAATAGATCAGCACAGAAGCAAATTCTCCAGATTAAAGATTATTTACTTAGATTGAGACTGTGTTTCAGTCAAGGGCTGTATTTAATGTTTGTAAATATACTGAAAATTGCAGCTGATTCAACGTGAAAAGTTCAGTATGTGGTCTGCATTGACAAGTTACTAATTCTTTGATACAAAATTATCAAAGAGTATACAAAGGATAGAAAGTCTGAGACATTCGCATAAACATATCGCTTGGCAAGAGTTTAGTTTTAGAGAAATTTAGTTTGATTGTCTTACAACGACAGTTTTTGTAGTAACCTTTTATCTTAAAACGTTTTAACACAAATACTTTTCCCACAGTGAACCGTTCTACTCACCTTTGATCCTGACATGCACTAGTCTGAACTAATCCTCCATATCCTAAATCTTAATAAACACTTTGGCTAAAGACTTAGGCCTTCATTGATCAACACAACACGAACTTAATAACACTCTGATACTTTTAAGATATTTAAACAGTAATTAGAAGGAGAGGGTGAAATCCAGGTTCCTCAAAAATAAAATGAAACCTCAGCCTGCAAGGGTTGACAGATTTGGGTAAGGGGAATCGGTTCCCAATCCTCCGGTAATTTGGGCCTTAGGTGTAGCGATTGGTCTCAGAACATTGGTAAAGAAACTAACTAAATATACTTTTTGTGTGCGGTTTGTCTTAAATTTCGCGCAAAACTACACGAGGGCATTTTGCGCTGGTCGTTTCTAATTTAGTATTGTAGGACTAGAGGAAAGGCAGATAGTCATCACCGTCAGCTCTTGAGCTACTATTACACTAACGAATAGTGCGATTGATCGTCACATTTAACACTCTCTCGGCTGAAAGGACAAGCATGTTTGGTTGTATCCTGTTCGACTTCTATATTACTAGAGGTTTGATTTATATCTATTCTTGGCTGTATTCTGTTAAACTTCTAAATGACTAGAGGTTTGTTTTATGTTTTCTTGGCTATATCCTGTTCGATTTCTATATAACTAGAGGTTTGTTTTATATATATTCTTGTCTGTAGGCCCAACATGGCCAAGCGTGTTAAGGCGTGCGACTCGTAATCTGAGGGTCGCGGGTTCGCATCCCCATCGCGCCAAAAATGCTCGCCCTTTCAGCCGTGTGGGCGTTATAATGTGACGATCAATCCCACTATTCGTTGGTAAAAGAGTAGCCCAAGAGTTGGCGGTGGGTGGTAATGACTAGCTGCCTTCCCTCTAGTCTTACACTGCTAAATTAGGGACAGCTAGCACAGCTAGCCCTCGAGTAGCTTTGTGCGAAATTCCAAAACAAACAAACTTGTCAGTATTCTTTTCGACTTCAATATGACTAGAAGTTTGTTTTATATCTATTTTCGTCTCTATTCTGTTCTACTTCAATATGACTAGAAGTTTGTTTTATATCTATTTTCGTCTCTACTCTGTTCTACTTCTATATGACGAGAGGTTTGTTTTATATCTTCGGTGTTATAATAAATCAAAAAGAAATTGTTATCATAGCTACTGTTCGTTTGGGTTTCAAATGTAGTGATGAATTGCAAGGTCCAGATACGCACATAAATGCTGCTAAGTGCGCTCCGGCTTTCAACTAGGGACGGATTATAAAAGTAACAGTCAATCACATTATTCAGTTGAAAGCCAGTAGTATTTTAGAGGAGGCAGGAACCTGATGATTGGCTTTCTTCTCTAATCAGAAATTAAAACGTGGTAGTAGCTATGTCTTTCGTTAATCTGCAAAATGTCAATAACTTTTATTGGAATTAAAAACCATATTCTTGACTACTTGATAAAGATAAAATAATTGTTGTCAAACACCTACTATAGCTATGGTAAGATAGTTTATGCTATTTATTCAAACATAACCAGACTTTCTCATAGATTCAGAGAGGTACGGATTACTTCTATCTTTTGAGACCCCTGACTATAATAAAAGTATATAACATGATAACATAAAAAAATGAAATAAGAAAACCATTAGCCAAAAAGAAAAGTTAAGGATAATATTGTTTGTTTGTTTGTTTTTTTGGAATTTCGCACAAAGCTACTCGAGGGCTATCTGTGCTAGCCGTCCCTTATTTAGCAGTGTAAGACTAGAGGGAAGGCAGTTAGTCATCACCACCCACCGCCAATTCTTGGGCTACTCTTTTACTAACGAAAAGTGGGATTGATCGTCACATTATACACCCCCACGGCTGGGAGGGTGAGCAATTTTGGCGCGTCTCGGGCGCGAACCCGCGAATTACGAGTCACACGCCTTACGCGCTCGGCCATGCCAGGCCTAAGGATAATATGGATATTTAATTTGCATATATAGGTTGTTAGCTCTAAGCCGACAGAGGTTGTCACATTTTGGTACGATTGGGAGACACACACACAAAAAAGTCGTGAAAATTAACAGATGCAATAATAATAATAATAACAACAAATGACTAAATCTAAGGGGCCTTTCGAGCTTGACGCCTGGAACAAATCCTACTATAATTGGCTATAAACTACAATTACCTAAGTTTTAACACAAAGAGACGATACTCTACAGCTCGATCACTTTTTCAGGGACAAACTTGGAAACTATCTGAAAGATAACAACTGTCGTACTTTGAAAAACTAAGCAGTTACCACGACCTGTACTGTAGTGGCAGTTTTGACTCAGCACCGAGTAACGATTGATTTGAAAGGAACGCGCTTGTATATTCAACTACCTCTTTATCTGTTTACCAAGTATGTCTCTTCAACAACAAAATGTGCAATTACAGAGGCGTCAGAATAGATGGTGCTATGGCGTCCCCACCTTTATATATTTGACTTTAGTAGCAACTGTAGGCTATATTAGTACATTAAGTTTCTGAGTAGCATGTCCCTAGAACCTCTATATTGAGCTGCCTTTGGTTTTAGAAGCCCTTTGTACTTTCAATCACCTAATGTATAGTCGAGCACTCACACTTTGCATCTCCTTCCCACCCCCACTATATCAATGGCATGTGGGATATTTCAGCTTTTCAATTAACATTTAAAATGCAAATTTTGAATTGGCCTATTGTACACGTGGCTGACGTGGATCTTTTCATATGTTCAATTCATTATAGCGCTTTACACTACTGATCTCTACTTGTAATCAAGCTAGTCCTAGTTTGCTTGATAAGAATATTAGTGGTTCCCATGGTAAATGCAACACAGATGTCTGCGAGCTACCATGTTCTTTAGTAATAAAATGTAATTAACTATTGGTAAAATGTCGCTTTTATTATTATTATTAACCAAATTAAAGTTAAGTTTAGGAATGATTGCAAAATAAATAAAGACTTGTACATGAACCTTTATATTACTAATCGCATTAATAAAAAAGTTAATATCTCATTCCAGAAATAATAACATCGTTTCGATAATGTTGTTTTGTATTAAGCACAAAGCTACACAATGGGCTATCTGTGCTCTGCCCATCACGGGTATCGAAACCCGGATTTTAGCGTGTAAGTCCGCAGACATACTGCTGAGCCACTGGGGGGCCGTTTCGATAGTGCCGTTTTCAAAAAATTGTGGATTGTCAGTCCAAAATGATCTGTTTTTTTTTCTGTCACCACAGTTTCCATGTAAACAAAAAAAGTGTAATTTAATATAACTGTGATTTACGTAATTGTCAATAATTGTGTTCTGCGATCAAATGTATATGAAAAACTGAGTTGAAATCTTCATGGCAAATAAAATAAAATCAGTCAAAATCTCTATAGATTAATACATATATTCCTTGATACTGTAAATTCACCTAACCTAGAGTGAATAAGCACGGGTAGCTATGCACTAGACATTTTTTTCCAATGGGCCAACGGTAAGTTTACGGACTTACAAGACAAAAATACGAGGTTCGATACCTTGTAGTGAGCAGAACGCAGATAGATCATTGTGAATTTTTTTGCTGAAACAAATAAACAAAGTATTATGAATCTTGGAATGGCCTGGTATTTAGGGCGCTAGACTTGCAATTGTGGGTCCCGGGGTCAAAACCAGTCACCAAACATGCTTTATTATGTGACGGTCAATAATGATTCGTTGGTTAAAAATATCCCAGGAGTTAGCGGTGAATAGTTTTCACCATTGTCTATCACTTCAAAATTAGGGACAATTAACGCAGTTAGTCCTTATGTAGCACTGCGCGAAATTAAACAATTAAACAAACATCCAATACTATGAAATAAACATGTAGAATTAATTTTGTTATAAAAAAAATATTTCAAGTGATATCGATCACTTTTTACTCGGCTCTAAACCAAAAAGTCAAATTTGGGAATTATTTTTTGAACGATACTTGCATAGTGAAATATACTGACAGCTCTTTCTTTTGATATTGTCAAAACTGTTCTTGACGTCAATGCTCGCAGTTCACAGTTCATTAGTGACGAAATATCGATAACAAAATAAGAAAGTTGGGGTCAGAGGTGTGTTACTGATAAACGACCTCCTGCCCTTTCATTGGTTTAAGGGGCAACCATGTGAACCACAGCCAAAGAAATCGTGATTCACGTATGATAAGGCTACAGTGGAAAGTCGAGAAAAATAAATATTGTCGTCAGTTGCTTGTATTTGAACAGTGCATTCGATATACATATATACGAATAATAGTTATGAAAGAGGAGTCCGAAGCTTTCTCTTCGTGAAAAATCCAACGTTTTATTAATCAGACTGCTATGTGAAATGTTGACACTGCCTAAAAGAGGTAACACTGAGTATCACAGATAGATTGCCGTAAGTCTTACAAACGAATTTTAAAAAAACAGACAGATGCATATTTTTCGGGTTAACGTTTACCTTAACATTTTTCAGGTTAATATCCGCAAATAGGATATTAATTAGCTTACTTTAAGCAGGTAAGAAAACATAAAAAATATATAGTTCTTTGTTTATTATTATTGGTATTGACGTTTTTCTGTACTATCAAATGGTCAAATTTTATGTGCATTATATAATTAAATATAAATAGGCCTTTAACTTAAAAAAAAAAACTGTCACTGATTTGGTGTAAATAGTTATAACTTCATAATCAGGTAGGTCTTTAGAAGATTAAATTGTTTATTAGTATTCGTATTGTAATCACACATTATTTTTTCTTATTTGTTTAATTCACGAAATCATGAGTTTACTAACCTGCATTGTGCAAAAAAACCAATTGTTTATCATACTTTTGCTGACTAAAGCAAACCTAAAATTCACTAAGTGTGAGTTTTGAGAAACTACTGCGCATGCTTTAATTCATATATACTTAGTTTTTCTCTGCACTTCTCTGCAAATAACGTTGCTTTTTCACAGTTTGATAATTTTGAAGCAATCCTACTTGTTCCAGATATCATTTACTGTAAATTGACCTGCAAGCTTGATAGGTATTGATATATAATATTGGTTCCCAACTGGAGAATGATTGAGGTGGTCATCAAGTGTTCTGTTATTATTATTAACATAATATTATACAACTTTCTGACGTGAGACACGAAAAGCCAATAAATGTTTTTATAACAGTACTTACAAGTAACAAAAAACAATTGAATTACCTAATTGGTGTTTAGAATATCCCTTTAGTAAAAATCAGTAGTTTCACATTAAAAGTCAATATACCGAAAACGTAAATGGCACAAATAACAAAATATTGTTATTTAATAAATCATTATTTGATTAATTTAAGTTTCCCATAATATATTTTAATTATTACATATTACCATTTCACATTAGTTAATTTTTTCTACCCTTTATTTAATACCAGATTTATGGAGATACACTGAATAGATTTGGTATGACCTGGTGGTTCGTGCACTCGATTTGGAATCTGCAGGTCACAGGTTAGAATACTTTCAACCATGTAGTTGTTATAATATTACGATCAATCCCAATTTAGTTTTCGTAAATAATTTGGACAAGAGTTTGTAGTTTTGACTACCTGCCTTTCATCCAGTCTGTCACTTATAAGTTAGGGACAGCTAATGCAGGTAATCCTCGAGTTGCTTTGCGCGAAATTCAACAAACAATCTCATACTTTGTGTAATTTTAACATAAATTGTTGTCAATTTGGTAACTACGTTCATTTCACCCTAGTTACCTATTGTTATAGATTATCTACCTATAGCATCATGTGTCTTTTATGGCATTTCTGTAAATTTATTACATAATATCACTGCAGACAGTTGTCATTGCCACTGGTGGGTCAGGTGATACTTCGAGAATAAAAACCTCACTTATCTTACAAAGGAAATGAACAACACTGTCATAAGAAGCACATGCAATCTTGAAAACAAAAACATTGTTGTTTACGTATATAATGCTATTTCTTCTCAATCTGGAACAGGTTTTTCTCTACAACTGTACACACTTTTCTCTTTTCTCACAGATGTCTTAACCACCACTAAAGTTGCTATGTATAAAGAAAGTGCTTGTTTTGATTGTTTTATGCATTGATGACAGATTGTGTTTTCACATTTTTTGATATTACGTCCAGTCTTTTTTTATTTTTTTGCCCACAGTTCAGTAAGTCAAAGGATATTTCTGTTCATAATTCATTTTATTTTGTGAAATTTACCCAATTACTTAAAGAGAATTATTCTAATAATGCAAAAGTGTAGGTAGAAAGGAGACTACATGATTCATTTTCTATAGCTTTCGGAATTTTAAAGGGAATTCATTTTTCTGCATTCTTCTAACCTCTTGTATTAGAGTTTAAGACTTTATGCTTTAGGAAATGGCATTTTTCATAAAGGACTCATTATCAAGAGGAAAGGTTATTCAAAAATTTAGATGTTGTTACAGGGAGTTTTTATTTAGTTGAGAAGTCTTCTCCTGTACTTAAAACTTTTGGCAATGCTAAGAAGGTTCATGACTTCAGTAAAAAAATATCTAAATCTAATCCATCCAGAACCATTGATTTAGTTTTTCTCTGAAGACTAGCCTCAGTGTTTAGGAGACATGAGTGAATGAGAATCATCACAGTGGCGTGCAGTCTGATGAGTCTTTTTGTTTGTTTTTTTTAATTTCGCACAAAGCTACTCGAGGGCTATCTGTGCTAGCCGTCCCTAATTTAGCAGTGTAAGACTAGAGGGAAGGCAGCTAGTCATCACCACCCGCCGCCAACTCTTAGGCTACTCTTTTACCAATGAACAGTGGGATTGACCGTCACATTACAACGCGCCCACGGCTGCAGTGGTGAGCATGTTTGGCGCGATGGAGATGCGAACCCGTGACCCTCAAATTACGAGTCGCACGCCTTAACACGCTTGGCCATGCCAAGCCCCTGATGAGTCTCATACTGAATTTGTTGGTCTCTTTAGTATTCCTAGGCATCGGCCATTCTTGTATCTGCCACATGAAACCATCAAAAAGAGACTTCAGGTATCATTGTTGGAGGAAATCCACCAATCTGACCTGTTTCATCAGTGGGTAGAACGACAGGCATTAGTTAGTGTAGCTAGTATTCTATGAATAGTGGTGAGCTTCTTTGTAATGGAAAGTATATTGCCAAGGTGGCCAGGTGCTACAAAGTGATCTGTGAACATAAAGAACGAATGGACAATTTATCTGAGGTAACTTGCCATTCTGTTGCCAAAGCGTATGAGTCCCTGAGCATAGCCACTATATCGTACCTCTGATATTTAAGGTGTCACAGCCTTTTGTTAGCCAAAAGTGAGAAGTTTATACTACATAGGTCTTTCTGAGTGAGATTAAAATGACGTATTTCCATTGTTTATAGTGCCGTTAAAGAGGACCACTGATTTGAACAGATGAGCTGAGGAGCAAGTGATTCAAAACTTGATCTTAAGTTTGTATGATCCAGCTCTTGATTCTAGTCAGCAAACGAGCAAAAAGCAACTCTGAGAATGGGTTACAATTGTGGCCAAAAAACGTTAATGTTTTGACTTATAAAAATGCGAGATATCCATTAGGACAAGTTTAAGGTTCAAAAGAGAGATCTCACTAAGATCTTGGTCCTTTACATGGACAATCTGTGCCGATTGAATTGGAAGGCATACCATGCAATGGCATCTGCAAATTGTGAATCAATCCTGGTAGACAACTTCGTTGAAGGACTATTGAGGAATCACTTGGGTGTGAGAGACATTCTTAACCCTGATGACAACAGTTTTTACTGTAATTAGGATTAAAGTTCTAACTTCCAATAAGTCACAAGAGAGGAATAATCTTCCATCAGCACTGTGTATCAGTGGCTGTGCACGGGACAGTCCTTTCTTCTGAAGAGACACATTAAGCAGAGATCAAACTCTGCCAAAAACAAATCCCCAGTCAACACATCCCAGCACTGCGAAACAATCCTACTAGTTCCCATTGTGTGGGAAGAGATTCCTTCGCTCTCCTATGATGTTCATTCTGCAGGCAATGTTAATAATACCTAAACCTGGACATTACTCTGAAATGGAGCACCAAAATGAATTTTTGTTGTAAAGATAAGAGTAATGGAAAAATCCACGCTATGTTTGAAATAAATCCAATATTACCTGTAATTTTACTTGCAGAAGGGAATGATATTTCAATGTATTCAAATTTCAATATTTGTAGGTAGATTAGATTATCTGTAGGAAGTGCAATTCACAAACAGTAACTCAATTGTCATGCCAAATATAAACTTGGTGTATCCAGTATTTCATTTAGTTATGTTTGAATATTTTTCATTACATTGAATGATATATTTTTAGTAGGTGCTGTTTGAACACATAAAAATGCAAATTATGAGAGTACAAAAAGATGCAGAAAGCGATTCCTACTTAGTAGCACTTTCATATCAGAATTGGCTTGAACTAAACCTTTATCTTAAAGGATTCTTATAGGAATGAAACATCACAGTTAATTCACTCCCATGATCAGAATACATAGATTGGCACTTAAATGGTAGCTAGCCTGTTTTAATTATGTGAGTAGGAAACAGTATCTACCTTTATATCTTTGCAGTTTCATCCCATTTATTTCTTTTGAACTAGACTCTAACATTTCATCAAATCTCGCACTTGACTAACACTCAGCAGTACTACTCACTATTACTAACGTCAAGACAACAGCTAACGTAAGTAATAGTGAGTAGTACTGCTGAGTCTTAGTCAAGTGCGAGATTTGATGAAATGTTAGAGTCAAGACATCTACAGGTGCAAGAGATTCATTATTCACTTTGATATACAAATTACAAGAGCTAAAGCTTGTTGAAATATAATTTGACCAGGATAACAGTTTTTATAGATTTAGATTTACACTTCTAGGTAAATTTGTAGCCAATAAGAATTTGGTTCACCTTGGATTTTAATGCTGACTTTTCTATTTAATATCCAATCCTCAATCCTTCTAGCTACTTTGTTTTTCTTATCGCTTTTGCCCCATCAATTTCTACACTGACATGGAATGAAAGCCATTTAATAAGATCTTCTTCATTGGAAACTTTAGAGACTTAAATAACTATTCCAATGTTTTACAAACACCAAAGGTCAGACCCATTTTCACCTTGGCAGAGCCTTTGGGAGAAGACGCATTGTTGGCAGACACATCTGAGGTGTAAGTGTGAAAAACCACTCGTAGGAATGATGTCTATAGAGTCGTCCTAACCAGTTCTCTAACCTCAGGCTGCCAGGAAAGGGATCTTATGTGGAAATAAAACTGCCAAGAGTAGACTGCTAAATGGACAGTTTACAATAGAGAAGAAGTCTAGCTTCAGAAATTGCATAGTTAACATTTTAGTGAGAGGAAGAAGGTCATATCAAATTTACAAGGTTCATTTGTAATTTCTTGTGCGGACACACACATATATATATATATACCATGTTTATAACCTTTAAAAATGTACAAAATTCTAGTTAAATTCTTTTGCGTTAAACGTGATATGTAAATGTATATTAAGTTTTGCCATGTAGTATCAAGAGTTATGTATTGCTATACATTTTTGAACTTCATTTAGGGGTTTTATTTTTAAATATTGTAATGGGACTATTGCATTTTTAAAGTGTTTTACTTTTATCTGTTTCATTCCTATTTTTATTATTTTACTATTTTTGTGTTAAAAGATTTATTTTGGCATTAAGAATTATGTACCTTCGAATTTTAATATTATCAATGGATCTTATTTTGCGTGTATTTTCATAAGTTTTGTTTTTTTATAAAGTACTGTGTTCATAATCTGTATTAAAAGGCTTGTTTTGTATTTTAGAGCCTTTCTATGTTTCATGTATGCTTTATTTTGTGTATTTTAAATTGTTTTTATTTTACTTTTAAATAATGATGTATTTCACATATTTAACTTTTGTTTTATGATCTGGAATGTTTTAAACGAATTACATTGTATTTTAATGGTTTTGTTATTTATTATAAACTGCTCATTGTTAATTAACGTGTTTTGTTTTATGCTTAAATTATATTACTGACTTTTGATTACTAATTTTTTTTGTAAAATTATATTTTCTATTTTACTTGTTTTACTCAATGCACAAGTTAGTTAATTGGTTTTACAGTTTGAAGTTAGGGAAGGTTTGACTTGTTTTGAATTTCATGCAGAGATACACAAGAACTGTCTGTGCTATCTGTCCCTAATTTAGCAATGACAGACTACAGGGAGGGCAGCTAGTTAATGTCATCCACTGCCAAATCTTCGACTCTCTTTCACCAACGAATAGTGGGATTGACAGTTACATTATTTTTCCTCATAACTGAAAGTGCAAATATGTTCGATGACGGGGATTCGAGCCAGTGATCCTCAGGTTGCGAGTCGAACACCCTTGCTAACAGCCATTAGTGAATATGAGAAAGTTAAAAAAAAGATCTAAAGGGTTATTTGTTATTTTTTGAATTAAGCACAAAGCTACACAATGGGCTATCTGTGCTCTGCCCACCACAGGTATCGAAACCCGGATTTTAGCGTGTAAGTCCGCAGACATACCGCTGAGCCACTGGGGGGCGGGATCTAAAGGGCGTAGTATGAAGACATATTACACATTTCATATTCCCATGACCCGCCATGGCCAAGTAGTTAAGACACACGACTCATAACCTGAGAATCGTGGGTTCGAATTCCTATCACACCAAACATGCTTGACCTTTCAGCTGTGGGAGTACTATAATATGATTATTTGCTGGTAAAAGAGTAGCCCAAGAGTTGGCAGTGGGTGGTGATGACTAGCTGTCTTTCCTCTAGCCTTCCACTTCTAAATTAGGGACGGCTAGCGCATATAGCTCTCGTGTAGCTTTGCGTAAAATTAAAACCAAATCTATCCCCGTACTGAACCAGTAATTATTCAAAATTTTCGTACATGCAACGTCTTTAGTTTTAAAACAGAATTTTGGCCAGGGAATAAACTAAGTTCATTTTGTTCTAGTTTCCTAATTGTTTTGGATTATTCACCTATGTTATCATGTTATTTTCTCTTTGAAAATATTTTTAAGAGTAGTACTTACTATAAGAAATTAGATAGTGAACTTATCACTGGTAGGTCAATTGATACTCTGAGGAAACAGCTCAATTTACTTTTCAAAAGTAATGAATAGTGGCATAAATATCACACGCACCCTGAGAAAAATAGCTTCATTGTTTCGCGTATATAATGTTATAATTTCTCATTTTATACAACATTCTTTTGAACTTCGGCTTAATCTTCTTTTCTGTCACAGAAATATTTCGAAACACCATTAAAGGTATCTTCCATAGTATCGTTTGTTTGCTTCTGAATTTTGCACAAAGCTACACGAAGGCTATCTGTGCTAGCCGTTCCTAATTTAGCAGTGTAAGACTGGTGGGAAAGTAGCTAGCTGCCTTTGTTTACCATTTTATAGGAGATAATACTCATTTTACTTAGGATGTATTTCCTTATCGTTACCCATTGTGTAATGATGCTGACATTTGTATTCTTCAATGGGAGTTCAGGTGGTATTTCGAAGGTACGGCCTCAACTATATTTAAACGAGAGGGACTATTCACGTGGCTAGCAATAGTCGTTCTGGGTAAATGCAACGTAGATGTGATGTAAGGAACGTTGAATTTAATCATTCTGGTAGATGATTTTGAATATTAAATAGTAGAAGTGACAGTTCAATATTTAAATCAAGAACATTCGCAGTGTTTGTGTTCAGTATTTTAATAAAGGTTTTTATTTCGTATTTAACTTTGTGTCTAATATCTTTTTTTCATTCTCACAAATCAGTTAATCAGAAATTTAGTATTTTTACATTATAAATGTCCAGTTTCAATCTTCTGCTATTCTGCAGACCCCGTCCCATTTTTCTTAAGTAGCCTCACTCTGGTACAGAGATAAGTCTACGGATTTACCAAACTAAAATCAAGCGCTCGATTCCCCTCGGTGGACTTAGCAAATAGCTCGATGCGACTTTGCTTTAAGAAAAATATACAAACACACGCTCCGAAGTAAAATCCATTTCACCTGAATATACCACTTCCCTAACTTTGAATGAATATTATTTTTATCATGTCTTTTAGTAATGCCCCCCAGTGGCTCAGCGGTATGTCTGCGGACTTACACGCTAAAATCTGGGTTTCAATACCCGTGGTGGGCAGAGCACAGATAGCTCATTGTGTAGCTTTGTACTTAATTCAAAACAACAACAACTTTTAGTAATATATTTACCAGAAAAGTTTATTCCTAAACTTTACGTAAAACAGTTTTTTTCTGTTAACTTTTTCTTTATGCAGTTTGACATTTTCCTTCGACTTTATGCCCTTAGTGTGATATACTGCCTTTTAGTTCCACTGGTTTCGGACCTCACTATATACTAAGATGCCTTATAACCACCAAAAACAAAAAATCAGACATCAAAAACTTACATATCAGTAATCGTAATAAAATAAGTGTAGCATCAAGTAATGTTTTGAAAAGAAAGCGTTGAAACTTACGTTTGTAAGACTGAAGATAAATGTACTTCAGTGATGTCATTTTATTATTTTTGCCCCCCTTCAATAGCACGGTGGTAAGTCTGTGGACTTATACCACTATAAACTGGGTTTTGTTACTCACAGCGGAAAGAGTACAAATAGATCTTTTCAAACAAGTAAAACAAAGTATTACTAAATTGTAAGACAAAATATTAAATTAAAAAATATAAAATTCAAGAATATCATATTCTTAAGAGCTGTGATAATGATTGTTTTATTTTCACTTCGTTTCTCATTTCATGATTTTAAAATAATTGACATTTAACAGTCTTAGTGGTGGATAGAGCACGATCTGTGGAACGTGTAAGTCTCTCTGTTTTAATGCTAATATTTCGCTAAGATATTTGAGATAAGTAAAGAATTCCTGGTTATAGGCAATTATCAAAATAAAATAAAAATATTTTGAGTACATGAAGCAAAATCTGTATTAAAATACAAATTGTTATTGTGCATCTTTTGTATATGCATAATTTAATACTCATTTATGTGTTGATATAAAACGGTTTTACCTTATGACACCTCTAAATTTTGTTTCAAAGAATTACAAAACAAATAGTGAAATGCGTATATTTTTTGTGTACAGCAAATAAACTTTCATCGTGTAACTTAACTAGCATAAAGGTTCGCAAAAATTATGAAAAACCACTGGAAACTAAAACTATTCCGTATAAAACTGGCAATACACAAAAGAAATATAAAGTTTTGTTTCCCAAGAACATGCTACATACAACTCCTGAACCCAGTACATGTAACTAAACAAGCATGCTATTGATATTAATGCCTTCGGATAAGAGATTGAAACATACGATGACCATGTGATTATATACACACCTGTTATTCTTCTGAGGAAAGAGTCATTCTCTTCCCTACAGATAATTGGTATCTTCAGTTTGTTTTACCAGAGACTTTTTTGTAATAATTCCCAAGCATAAATTTCAGTTAATTTTTTCACTTATGTTTAATAGGCGTTGATATAATCCGAGCACACTTCCATTTCTTCAATCACAGGAGTGTATTTGAATTTCATCTAACTTAACATTATAATGATGTGGTGTCACACACAAATACATCATGCTTGATCTAGTGATGAGAAATATCTCTTTGATAGATGTTTATATGGCAAAAAAATGAAGAAATTTGGTAGGTATTTACGCTTACGTTAGCGATTAACTTCAACTAAAATGGGTACAGACAAGCAAATGAAGAAGTATCATAAAAAAAAGCGAAATTGGAACTCGTGTAACTCACAAAATGTGGAAAAATCGAGAGTGACCGACTAACACTTGGCTTTTATGATTATAGTGAAACATATATCTATAAGCAACTGAAGGTTGCCATTTCGATTAAATTCAATCTAGTTACACTATTCATAAGAAAGAGAGGAAAGAAACACGCGATAAGGCAAACAAAAAGTATATTGTTGTTGGTGATGTACAAACAACAAAGGCCACTCGAATCGACTCAAATTTTGAAGTAAATGTTGTCCTTAATTTAAATTCTTAGTAATGTTTTCTTTGGAACGCTCCATTGGGCAGAGCATAGATGATTCTGTAAACTTTTAGATGGTGTTTATCTGTGACTTTAATAAATTCATGTTCCATCATCGACTGAGAAACTTCCTTTAAAGATGTACACCTACTCTGCTTCTGCCTAACTTTCATCTTATTTTCTTTGTGTAATCTGTAAATTGGGTTTCATACCAATGAATCCATCATCTCATGTGGAGCATCAAAATAAAATCTTCCAAAAATTTAGCCAATAAAATTTCTTTCTTCCATACTCTGCTTTCAAACTTTTCTTTGAATACTTAATTTTGATATATCATCCCAAATCGTGTTACAATAATCAGCTAAGAGGTTGTTCAATGTCATTGCAGCGAGTCATTTCAACTAGGCAATAAGACGAGTAACTTACTATTCACTATTCCACCTGTCCACAAGTTATTTTGAATTGAGACTGATATGCCATCCGTCGTCTTTTCCACCAAATGGATGATATTTTTGGATTGCCCAACTAAAATCTGAAATGGATTTTGAAGTGACATAAATGGAATATCCCAGGAGGGTCCTGCAGTCAACGATTGTACAGTAGTAGTGGTAATAGACGGTGACCAAACAGTTTCTTCTCTTGTATGTTTTGTAATAAATAGTATTTTATGTTAAAATTCTTAAACAGATGAGAAAGAAACTGTATGTGGCTGGTTTGATTTTTCCGGTTACTAGTTCATTTTTCAGAGGTTTTATTCCGTCAAAGATGTTCTTTTTTACCTCAGTTATCTCTTTTTGTACTTTAATTTTGTCATTACATCCTTTCTTTACTTTGCAAAATTTTATCATCACAGTTTTTCTCTTTTACTTCAATTTTTGTTGTTGTAATCCCTCTCTACATTTACAGTAGCCTTGTCGATCTTTCAGATTTGTTCTTATTCTTTATTTTTAAATATTAGGTTTCTTTCTTTAAATTAAAATTTATATCTTGTTCATCTAATTTTTGTCTCTTTCTTCATGATCTTTGTTTAAATTTGTGTCGTGATCTTCTGTTTTATTTTATTTTTAATTATTTCATCATCTTTAGTAAACTTTCATTCTTGCTTTGTGAATGATTTTCTACCATGAAATTTGGTCAAACTTCTATTTTACTTTCACGAAAATAATTATATTTTAACATCTAAAAACTTAACATCATGCTGCAATGTATTCTATCGTTTGGAGGTTCATTTCTGGACCAACCAAAAAGTAAAGGTTTCTTTAAAATGAGCCATCCTGATACAACACTTTTTTGAAGTGCTCGAAGTAGATTGAAGATTTTAAAAAAATAGTTTTAATATAGTAAGGCTGTTATTAGTTATATATAACTAAACACAACACTTAAACTGGTTCAGAAGGGGCTTCCAGTAGATGAAAGTAATTAAGGTGATTCTTTTAATCATCGCTTGAGTACAATAAACTGTAAGAGTTACAGTACTTACGTTTATATTTGCAAAGCACTTACAATTGCCGCAACTTATCACACTTGCACGCATCAAAACAAACTAATTTATGCTAACGGTGTACTCTAAAAAGAACGTTACGTCTACAGTTTGCGTATATAGATTGTTGAAAGGTATTCTAAGTTCAATAAACATCATACTCCATTTTTCTCAGGATGTTACCCACAGCTGTTTCACCTGTTTATTTTATTTTTCTTTTGATCCTTTCTATAATTCGTAATTTATATGCATTCTGTAATTTAGGTTGAAAATAATTTACTGGTTTGATATTGGAGTTTTTAAAAGTGAACTACGGCTTATGCACAAGTGGGTAATATGTCTAATTAAGGACCCTTAGATTCAGGAATAGCTGTCTCTAATTTTGAACTGCTGGCCAAAAGAAAGGAAATCACAAAGCATTACCCGCCGCCACAATATTTTCTTTGTCTCTTTGAACCAAAAGACAGATTGCATGCTCCTTTTATAATGTATTAATATGGAGCGTGTAAAAAATATCACACCTAGAACATTTGGACTTACGAAACGAAGCCCCTGACCCATGTAATTAAGGCAGCAATATTTTAACCTAGTAAGAAAAAGAAATTGCTGCTCCTACTTAAACGCCCAGCATTGCCAGTGGTTAAGGCACTCGACTTATAATCCGAGAGTCACAGGTTCGAATCCCTGTTGCATCAAACATGCTTGCCCTTTCAGCCGTGGAGGCGTTCTAATGTGACGGCCAATCCCACTATTCTTTGATAAAAGACCAGCCCAAGAGTTTGTGGTGGGTGATGATGACTAACTGCCTTCCCTCTAGTCCACTGGTAAATTAGAGACGACTAGGGCAGATAGCCCTCGAGTAGCTTTGCGTGAAATTCAAAACAAACCAATCTTAGTTTAATTTGATCCATCATATTAGGTATGTTTTTTTTTAAAAGTTAATTAAGATTATCATATTTTATTATGCTGATGTGTCTTTTTTTGTTGTAATATCTGTGAAGTTTACTTGACAATGCAATTTGTGCTTGGAATGAATTCCATTTAAGCTTGTGCCATTATTAAATCATCATAATTGTGCATTTTGTGTTTTCGATTCGCTTGTACACTTTGTCAAATAACACTACTGTAACTGTACAGAAATCACGAATAACAACATTTCCAGTTTGTGATTGAGAGTGTTAGGTATCTGTTCTTAGATAAGAATAAATTTGGTGGTTATATAAAATTTGATTATGAAGTGATATGACTTTCTTATCTGAAGATCTGACAGCCTTCAGTAACGTCCACAAAATGATATCGACTCGCCTTGGGACATTTTGGATTTGGATTTGTGGTTTCATTGCATGTCTACATCCCAGTAGGTGGAGAGGTATTCGTGACCTTGTGGACAGACTACGCCTTTGGTGTTTTTCTGTTCGAAGCAGTAAGTATACCTTTTTTTTTACTTTTTTTTTGGTAAACGAACTGAAACATCTTTCTAAAACACTTACAAGTAGATAGGGTGTTTTAGGTTTGAAATCATTTCGGGATGTTTTTCATACCTAGTTTATGTTGTCATCAGAACCCTGTTTAGAATACAAGATCTTGTTACACAGTTTGCAAAACAGTCCGACTGTTTTTTGCGTGAAAAAAAACCCAACAAAATCTCACGCTTTTACGTTTTAACAAAGGTTGTACTTAACATATTATTTATTGTGGCGTACAGGGGGGTAGATCCTGGGGAGTATACATCCTCCCTTTATTTTAGGGGTAAGGTGTCCACCGACAAGTTCATTCATTGATTTGTATTTAACAGAAATATACAATGAATAAAATATTCGACAAAAAATATTTGTATGTTTGTTTTGAATTTCACGTAAAGCTACACGAGGGCTATCTAAGCTCACTGTCCCTAAAGCAGTTAGCTAGTCATCAACACCCACTGCCAACTCTTGGGCTACTTTTTATCAACAAATAGTGGGTTTGATTTTAACTTTATAACGCTCTTACAACTATAAGGGAAAGTACGTTTGACGTTGGGTATTCGAACCCGCGTCCCGCAGGTTGGGAGTCAAGTACCGTAATCACCTGGCCCAGACAAGAAGGAATTTGTTGTTTCAAATTAATAAAAGTTTTGTAGACCTATTAATAATTGCAATAAATACTGTTTGTGGCAAATTAATAACAAAAGCTAGATCGTACTTAAATATGTTACCAACGTACTTAGTATTTTAAGCTATGGTACAACACACCATTTTCATTTAAAAAAAAATCCATAACTACAATTTTTAAGACCTAAAATAATAAGACTAACTAATCCTTTTTTGTTTGATTTATTCAATAGAACCGCAGAAGAACAAAAAAAGTTTTGAGTTAACTTGATGAAACTTTTACACATTTGGTTTGGTTTTTTTGCAATTAATTCCCAGCCACATGGTCCGACATAGCCAGGTGGTTAAGGCACTCGACTCGTAATCTGAGGGTCACGGGTTCGAATCTCCGTTACACCAAACACACTCGCCCTTTTAGCCGTGGAGGCGTTATAATATTACAATCAATCCCACTATTTGTTGGTAAAAGAGTTGACAGTGGGTGGTGATGACTACCTGCCTTCCATCTAGTCGTAAACTGCTAAATTAGGGGCGGCTAGCGCAGATAGCTCTCACGTAGCTTTGTGCAAAATTCAAAACAAAATCGAAAAGAAAACCCAGCCATATATAAGCATCCTCGCTGAAGAAATACAGAGATCGTTCATGCCACTTTAAAATATTGATTAAGCAGTTTCTTGATTACAAGTGGTACACATCGGACCGTTTCTTGACATCAGGTATTTTTCACGATGAGAAAAATAACTGAAGTATTTAGAAACTGTTTTTGAATAACAGAATTGAAAGTATAAATCTCCTACTGCACTGCCCCCCAGTGGCTCAGCGGTATGTCTGCAGACTTACACGCTAAAATCCGGGTTTCGATACCCGTTGTGGGCAGAGCCCATTGTGTAGCTTTGTGCTTAATTCAAAAAACAAAACAAACCTACTGCACTTTGTTGTGAAGACTTAAAACTGTCATAAGAGTTTATAACCATTTCGTACATACATAAGTTTGAAACTTGAAGGGATGTTTTGTTTAGAGATCAGAAAAAAAATTACGTGTATATATGATTCATGTATCTATAGGAGTATCTCTTGGATCAGGAGAGAAGCAGAGAATGCTTGAATGGGTCCACAGTAAAATCCCAAATCTTCAACCACCGACCAATTTTACATCATGTTGGAAGGACGGCATATTGATATGTGCACTTGTAGAGGAATTAGTACCTGGTTCCTGTCCACGTTACGATCTTCTTAACGCCGAAAATAGCTTAGCCAATGTTAAATTGGGATTGAAACTAGTAGAACAAGCAACTGGCATCAAACCGGTGAGTACCATAGTATCACAGTGCCTAGAATTAGAAATACATAATTATTTTCAGTACTGCTGTCATAATCCGTCGAAATGTAGCTCAATATTTACAAGTTTTACACATGAAACCAACAAAGTGACCTTTATAGTATTTTAATAAAGCCTTTTGTTTTAAAAATTGTAAAAGTTGTAAAATGTTTTTTATTAATTAATCACAATATAATAAACTCCCAAAATATGTGAATAAATGTGATAACAAAAATGTAGTTGTATCTTTATCTTTTTATGATCAGGGTGGAAAATTAGTGAAAATATAACAAAAACTAAAACTCTTGAAGTTATAATAAAAGTATTCTGTCTTTCAGGGCGTAATGGCAGAGGAAATTGTAGAATGTCACTCAGGTACTGAAAGAAAGCTATTTTGTTTACTTTCTCAAATGAAGCTGGCAGCAGCAAAGTTGAAGATTAAAACAGTGCTGAAAAGACCAGTTATAGAAGTGAATAAACAGTTAGTTTTTGGGGAAGAACAGGATTGTATTGCTAAAGGAATGGGCTTAGCATTAGCAGTTCGTGGTCGTAAAGCACGATTCAATATTTATTTGAAGTCAACGACTAATCTTAATATAGTGATTGAAATCAAAGGTCCAAAACGTACATATTGCACCGAAAGAATTACAAATCGTTCTCCAAAACGAAAACGAAACGTTATTTCTACATCCAAGAAAGTTCATGACCCGTTTTTATCAAACGAATTTGGAGATGAAAGCAGACGCCAAAAAAATGACCAAATACCATTTGATTATGAAGTATTCCCAGGAAAACTTTCTTTGAGCTACACCCCACTTTGCACAGGCAAACACAGGTTGAGTATCATCTGGCAAGGTCAGCATATCATGGGTAGCCCATACAACATCAATGTTGATGAATCGATTATAAACCATTCTTTGAAAACCAAAGTTCGACCTCCAAGAAGACTATTACTTCCACAACGACTGAACGATATTCATAGGCAGGATAGCTTTGATAGTCTCAGATGTTTAGAGCAAAGCCCTATAAATCATTGCGGGTCTTGTAATCCTGAAAATAGTGACAAACTGTCTAGTTCTTCAACTCAAAAATTAGGCGGAGTAACTAAACGTCGCATTCTGAGACAAGTGGTATCTATAAATGGTCATGAAGTTGTAGTTGAAGGGAATGAAAAGTTAACAGATGCTATTAAATGTTTCCCAGAAAGAAAAAATGTCAAATGTTCTGATGTAAATGAGAGCTTGAAACATAGCAAAACCGATTTTCAAGCTAAACCAATTAAACAAAATAGCTTCCTCACTCGACAATACAGTGTAGATTGTCAACATGTCCAGGCTTTTTGTGCAGAAGAATATACTGATTTTACCAAATTTATTCAGAAGGAAGACAACCACTCACCGAAAACGATAGCAAATAAACAAACAGAAAACATACAGAAAGAACCACTCAATGAAGAACCAAGTTCTGAACTAGAAACACCATTAAATTATGTTGAAACTAAATTATTGTCTAAAAACAAAAAAGAAGATGATGAAACTGTGACAAGTTTTAAATCAACAACAACAGCAACTTCCAAAAATAACTATATGTATGAACAAGCCATGGAAAAAGACCAGCAGGTCACAGAATGCTCAGAAAAAAGCCATAATAAGGTAAATCAGGAAAGTACTCATTCAAACTCTTTTTGTAAAGAAAGATTTACGGCAAATCCGATGTCTGCAAAATATGAGTCTCCACACACCAATAAAACTTGTTCTCACGAAACTGAATTGAAAGAGATCCAACTTTCTGTTAAACGAGATCAAAATGAACGTAATTTTTGTGAAGAAGTTGAATCTAGCTTAACTCAAAATACCGATACTCTGTCCAAAACACCAGAGGATGCTCAAAGTACAATAAAAATGCAACCAAAGTTTTCGTGCAGTTCCGAAGTGGAACATGTACTAGATTGTTCAGAATCTCCAAACAAGTTATTAGAATCCTCAGTCTTGATGACTTCCGACACGAACGTATATAAAATAACACAAGATGTGTTGCATAATGACCAAACTATAAATAATGAAAAACTAAATGGGGCCTCAGGGTTAGATAATTCCACTATAAAATCCAATGATATTCGTGAGAATTACTTAAAAGATGAAATAAATAGGCACATACACGATTTGTCCTTTTCAAAAGTTAATCATTCAGAATTCTCTAAGGATTTTAGCAAGAAAGATCAATATTTTGCTGACAAAAATGGTTCAGATATGAATATTTCAAATGTTACAAGTTATTTTTCTGGATCTAGTCCTATTTCCTTTCCAACCAGATACTGTAATCAGGGGATGGTGAAGGATCGGGTACAGAAATGGGAAAATTCCCTCGCCAACAAACTAACAATAAATTTTCAAAATCCAAGCTATGGTGATAAAAGCATTAAATCTAATTCACTGTCTGATCTGACGTCTAACAGCCGAGACAGGGAGAGTAAAACTCAACCTATATTTTCTTCATTGCAACTGTTTATTAAAGAACAAAATGCATTTGCACCAACGGAAAATACTAAAGACGACACCAAGGTGACTCCTTTAAAGAGCAAATCTAGAACTGCAAAAAAAGAATCTGAGGTTGTTAACCAAAATTCTGAAAATCTTGACGAGAAGGATAAATACAAATTCGGCAAACCAGCATCAGGTGAAGCAAGCGAAGTATTTCATCATAGAGAAGATAAAACAAAAAAAAAGACAGAATTTGAGGAAATACAGTGTAAAATGGAGCAAGGTATGAAGTTTGAAACAAAATAAATTTATTTTCAAAACGAAGCTCTATTTATTTCTTCGATGTACATGTTTATTTATCTTCCAATGTATCGTCTGTGATTGTGTTTCTCAATAATAATGTTGTCTTTTTTTCTTCCTCTTTGTATTCGCTTCCCTGTTCAACCAAGTGTTTGTTTATAAGGTTAAAAATATCACCATATTTTTTGGATTACGCCAAACTTAGTGCGGTTCTCCTCGTATTCCACACTTTATAAAAGAATTTGCATAAGTTTAATGTTTTTAAACAACGTATTCACCTGATTGGCTTGGATATTCAGTAATATACACGTACATTTATTTTGTTTGCAGCCCAGTTAGTTTGTCAGCAGCAGAAATCAGATACACGTGAATCAACTTTCCAAAAAGGGAAACCCTTCACCAATATTATTTCTTATTGTAACTGTCGAACCAAAACCACTATTGACATAGGAATTCAAGTTGAAAGTAGAGACTTCATTGTGAAAAAGCAACAAGCGGCCATTCCAAGCCTTTCGACGGTTCCCACATATAAAAAGGTAGACATAATTACCTACCCTGTCAGTGAAATATGCTCTGGATACCAGAGCTCTAGCTCCGCCTATGGAGGCAAATCCATCTCTTCAGCTCCTCTGTCCAGTTTTGGTTCTACATCTCAGATTTCAATATTTGGAGGTCAGGATTCAGATATTGCTGAAGACAATAATAACACCGAACCTAACCAGACGAATGCAGGTGTTACTATAATTCAGTGTAATAAAACAAGTCGAGACAGGAGTAACAGTGAACCTCAAAATCGTGTAGGAACCTATAATGAGTTTGACAAAATTCTTCAAGAAAAGAAGAGAGTAATGAACTGTGACTGCAACTTCCTAGTGAAAAATAACCCTCTTTTTAATAAACCGTACCCAGTTATGTTAAATGAAAATAACTGTTTGGTGGAAGGTCATGATCAGTGTTTCCTGGAAGAAGAAACAGAAAGTTCCAAGGGATTCATTGACGATGAAATTCCAGATTATGTAACTTTGGTATTGGGTGACTACGTGTCGTTTACAGGTCTTATAGATTCGGATAGACCTATTTCACATCAGGAACTCACTGCATTAGACTGTAAAGAAGAAAACAATAACAACTGCACATCTGATGAGAAATATGAAACTCGTATACTTCTTCCCAGACCAGAAAAATGTAAGGCATTTGGAGCTGGAGTATACTATGGTCAAGTTGGAGTGAAAAATCATTTTCAGGTGAGAAAAGTTGGAATCCAAAAAAATAGGCGAGTTAAGGTAACACTTTCTTATCCAGATTCATAGATTTGTATTTCAGTGAAACCCTAAAAGAGATTTTAAAAATATGAATTTATTCATCGCAAACAATTTTTAATTGGAATTAGGAAACAAGGTATTTTATCAAATAACTGAATTCTGGAAACAGATGAAAAATCAGTAGCTTGATATTCTAATACAGTAATGAGACACGTATGAAGTTTATATTTTAAAAAAATTTGAAATCATATACATGTGAAATACTATGTAGATTTTAATAACACCGTGCTATATCATCTATAATTTTACAATATTAAAAGTTTGTTTTGTTTTGTATTAAGCACAAAGCTACACAATGGGCTATCTGTGCTCTGCCCACCACGGGTATCGAAACCCGGATTTTAGCATGCAAGTCCGCAGACATACTGCTGAGCCACTAGGGGCAGTATTAAAAGCTATTGTGGTAAAGTCTTTTGTTTAATTAATTATACAAGTTAAATTCCGCTTATAAATTAAGAATGTTTGTTTTCTGAATTTTGTGCGCAGCTTCTCGAGGGCTATCTGCGCTAGCCGTCCCTAATTTGGCAGTGTAAGACTAGTTATCATCACCCACCACCAACTGTTGGGCTACTCTTTTACCAACGCATAGTGGAATTGACCACACATTATAACGCTCCCACGGCTGAAAGGGCGAGCATGTTTGGTGCGAGGGGGTTCGAACCTGTGACCCATATTTAAATTAAGAACAAATTAAGCATTGTTAGAAAAAATGATTTCAACCGGAGTAAATACTTGTTTTTTAGAAAGTATTATTTATTAAATGTATTCTGTTTTACAACAGTGTCACTACTTACTTGAATACAATAACACAAAGTTTTATCATGGTCTAATAGATATTAATTAAGAAAAACCGTATGTACAACATACACTAAACACCTTAATTATGCCAATTATTGTAAATCATATAAACCTGAAATACTGTGCAACAGTTCTTGCATTCCACCACACACACACACGCTAACTTCAATACGTTAGAGCTTCTGCCAACTGTTTCAAGTAATTAACATTGTTGTACCACTGAGGCATAAAAATGTTTTTAAAAATAGTGACAGATCTCAACAACCTAATAGCATTTGAAAAAGTTTTATTAAACTCGAAACGACAGTCTCTTTTCAAAAGTAAAGAACAAGTCGCTAAATGCATTTTGGTGATAATTTTATTTAGAAATAAAAATTACCAGCATTTCTATATCAATGTTGACACTATCTTTCCAGGTGCGGACAGGAGAAGCTGGAAAAGGAAGCCTAACAGTAGGTATACAAGGACCAGGTAAACACAATGTTCTAGAGACCACAGTTACTTACATTGGAGATGACATGTATGAAGTAATGTATGAAGTTTCGGATCCCGGTTATTATATAATCTCTGTGAAGTGGTGTGAATGGAATATTCCAGAGAGCCCATTTATATGTAAAGTTACTTACTAGAACTGCCATAAGTAGTGTCGATAAGTCGAGTCATTCTTAGTAATTTGAGAATGACCATACTTTATAAGAACAAATCTGTAAAAAAAAAAAAAAAAAGAGTGTTACTTACATAACTCAAACTTGGGAAGTAGTAGTTCTCAAAAGATATATGTACTGTTGTTCACATTGTACACTGTGTAGTGCACATAATGTGCATCTGTTTATGACACATCTAAGTTTGGTTCATTCACTAAACAAATACACATTTAAATAATTTATTTAGACAAAATTTTTCTATGCTGATATCTCGTTTAAAACCATTATTTTACAACCACATATTGGTTAACTTTAACAGAAATCAATGATAATCTTTTTGTTTTGAAATTCACTAGAAGCTTCAAAGTGTACAAAAATGACAATGCTGTGAAGTTATGCTAAAACAGTAAAAGATAATTTAAGGATGGTATTTACTCTCTTTTCTTTCACGATAAAGATAGGAAATTATAACACTTAACACCCATAAAATAGGCATTAAAAACAGCTGTATTTTGCTTTCTTTGAAACAATTAAAAAAAATTATGTTTAGCATATCATGTGATAAATGTTTTTCTTAGACTTCAAGCTCTCTTTAAATAAAAAGTATGAGACATACGTTAAACATGTTAGGTGATTTAATTAGTAGTTTGGTTTTACAAAAGCATTTTGATAATTTTGAAAATAATTCAAAAATAAATTTGCCATGATATTCAATGGAATGCTCACATCTAGATTTGAAAGTCTATGTCGATTATATCTGGATAATGTAGAAGTTGACAATGCATCAGTATATGTGCTGAGAAATTTTAAATCAACACCTTTCACACAATTATGTTACGAGCACTAAAACTGAAAACATTTCCACTTCTCCACTGCAAGATGTGGTTTATAAAAAAAGTTAGTTTAGTGCAATGTACTCAGTCTAAAAATTTCCTCTAAATAAAAACACAAATTATCATTGTAAAAAAATTAACTAGAGAAGGGTAGTTTTCAAACTGTGGAAACAGATTTTAACCACATTTAAAATCAAATGATATGAATAATGTTTAAGTGAGCTCAATTTAGGAAGAGGTACAGTTAACAATATAAACAAGTTGTTATATAAAGGGGTCAACATAGTAATGTAACCATTTGTATTTGTGTGTAAATAATAGTGGATAAGATTTAAAATTAAATTGGAGATTGATATTTAAACCTATGATATTACTTTGCTAATACTTACCCTATTGTACAATACACCTATAAGTCTATTTAGAAATAAATATTCAAATTAATCTTCTACTGGTTGTAGAATACATTCCCTGCACAAACATTATCTACATATCACCAGTGTGCATATGTGTGTGTGTCAACTATTCTTCAGAAAGCTGCATGAAGTGATTGCTGGAAATAAAAAACACATACACACAACAAATTTTGCACCGATTAAACAACTTTATTAACAGTATACACTGAGTCCTCTTTTGTAAACGGAAAAACCAGAAAGAATGGCTGTAATCTATATTGTAAAATTATTTTATCACAATAAGCTATTTATTTTACCAGTTTGATAAAATAAGAGAAATGTTTGTTTCATAAGCACAGTTAGCATAATTAATTTTTCCCAGCTGCCATGACAGAGTATTAATTGTGTAAGACATAACCTGTTTCACCACTTTTGGCATGTAGTACTAATTAGTGCAAGGCCATTTATAATAAATATTAAAATAGATTATTTCAACTACAATTAAAATAAGTTAACGTATTCCTGAGGATGATAATGAAGTAAGAGCATCCAAATCTTGATCCACCTGATTATTCTTCAGCTCTTGCAAAGTCTGCATGAATATGGTCCACTCATCACTCTTGGGAGTTGCCAGTTGCTATCCAGAAATAAATTATTTTATTTATTTCACAAATTTCCTGATCATGAGAGTGATTCCTTAAAACTAATTTGCATATGGCACAGTGAAATTTGCCAGAGTTTAATTTAGGTCTTCAAACAAAAGATGGTGACTAATTTAAAAAAGTAAGAAACTCACTTCTGATAACACCAGTTAAATCATTGAAGAACAAACTCAAACCAACCACATATGCATTGGTCTTAAATTACAGTAATGGTACTGTGCATTACTGATGACTGTATTTAAAGCACTTTTGAAAAACGTACACAAGTTATTTCTTACAAGTGTGAAATCCATACTTGGAAATAACCATTCCTAGAAAACTGACTTCAATAACTAAGAGCACAATATCCAAAAGCACTCAAAAATAAGTAAAAGAATACAAGTCACCTGCTGTAATACTTAAAATGAAATCTCTACTTTCTTACACGTGATGTAATGATGTTAATGTTGTGTTTAAAATTACAACAGATTTACTCATTTAATCCAACAAATATTGTTCTCAACCCTTTCAAATAAAACAACCACCATGTATTTTTTAAAGTTCATAAGACATATTCAATTTTAACAAGTTGGCTGAAAGCATGATTGGTGACTCTAAATTGACATCTAAATTAATAAATTAATTATTACTGTTTTCTGTTGTTGAACAAAGCTACATAAGGGCTACCTGGGCATAATTATCCCTAATTTTGAAATGATGGACTAGAATGCAGTAATCAACAGTATCTGCAAAAAATACTTTAGTGACTTGTTTGATCAAATAGTGCAATTTGGCAATTATTCTTATAAAGTACTGAGGGGCCAAAGTGCAGAGTGTATTTCTGAAGTAAGCAGTTGTAAACCACGAATCTTTACATTTACAATTCATGTAAGCTAACTACTGGGTTATGCCTGGCCCCAGTTGTTAGTCTGTAAATAAAACTATACAGAAAGTTGCATAAGAAGAAACTTCAAATGGTACAAAAATAACTAACTGACTGAAAATGACATTCCTGATTATTACAACATTTTTTACAAAACCAAATTTTTTTATCAATAACCTGATGAAGAATTGTAAAAATTTGCCAATGTCTATGTTTTTAATAAATTTTATAGTTTAATTTCTTTTAGAAGGGCTTGCCAACAACTTTCTACAAGTTGAAACTTTTTCTGTACAACAGACAATGTTTGGAACAGTTAAATGAACTGAAATAGAAATACATTTAGAATCAGTGACTTAGAAAATTTTCAGGCATGCTTTAAGTAGAAAAACATTTTACATTAATTTGCTATTATATTTTAATTATACTTTAATATGGTGTTTGCTTTTGAAAATAAACAAAACTTTTAATTCAACACTCACCTCTCCAACATCATAGATCCAAATTTTGCCTGCATCATCACCAACAACTACTTGGTAACCAGCAGGGGCCCACATCACACGGTTTAAAGCTGGACTACCATCAAGAACTACACTGGCCGTTGGAAGCTAATCAAAGAAATGTCATAGTGCAGACTGAAATAAATCTCAATACTAAAATATATATAAAATGATATTACTATATTTACTAGTAGGGCTTTGTTTCAGTAGAACTTCTTACTCTAAAAATTTCACTTATGTAGCATAAAAAGTAGGTGGGATCCTTTTCAACATATTATGGTAAAAAAGCATCAAAATTGAGAAAATTACCCTCAGGAAAAGGAGAAAATATGAAATTTAATCCAGAACTGTAAAGTCAGCTTTGGACCCAAGGTATAATTGGTGTACCTGTGACATGAATTCCCTTGTTTGGTCAAATAAACGTTCAGTACCTCAAGTTTCAGTATGCTTCCTACATCTCTGCACTCTTACACAACTTCTTCAAATATATTTTAAAAATATGCTGGGCATTTATTAACTTGTAGAAATTGCAAAACTAAAAATCGTATACATTAGGGTGAAAACACTGTTATTCTTATCATTCTAAAGCAGCAATACATGTTCACAAAACATTATTAATCTATAAACCATAGATAAAGAAAACCATTATTCTAATTTATTTATTACATATACAGATAATCCATGTAAAATAAAATTAAAAATCATTCACCCACTTCTGTATCATTATTCAGATTCCACAAATCAAGTCTACCCATTCCATCTACACAAGCAAACAATGCAGGGTGTATAGATGACCAACTCACATCATACACATAGTCTCCATTGTCTTCAAATGAGTACAATGGCTTGCTTTCCTACAAAAACAAAGTATTACACTTCTGTCAGTGACTGTGCACATGTTAAAACAAACTGTCTTACAAAGAGTATTTTAAGAAGTAATATTATTGTGACTGAATAACAATTACTAAATTAAAGACTAAATGAAAATATGTTTTATTTTGAGTCCTTCATTCAAAACACCTCAAATTTAGCACTAAAGTAATTCATAAGATATTAGTACATGTTCACCAATAGCATTATTCTGACTAAGTTAAGTGTAAATTTGATTCACAATGCACAAAACTTCAATAAGTAATTTATGTTGAATGTGTTGAGAGAAAAGTCTTATGAGGTAGTATAAATTATGTGAACTAAGAATACATTATCACCATGTCACATACATTTGTGCATGTGTGTGTGTGTGTGTGTGTGTGTGTGTGCGTGCAATTGTTTTTTTTACATCATCTCCATCAAGAACTCTTTAAATAAAAATTTGAGAAAGAATTATATAATCTACCAAAATTTCTTTTGTTATTCATATAAAACAGATTTTACAAAATATATTAAAACTAGTCAATACTTGACTCTGACATAATTAAAGAATTAAAAGAAAAAGTACAATTGGAAAACATTAATATGGACCAAACTAACATTTAATTAATATAAATGTCTTTAAAATTAAAACTACCTTTATTTCTCCTTAGAGTTATCCATAAGGAAATATGATTCAGAACATAAGGAATCCTACAGTTTGCAGAAGCCCAACTGTGGAATGATACTAGATGTAGTAATACATCAGTAACTTTGAGCTTTCTTAACATATTCCCATAAAAAACATTAAGGTTTTGTTGCAGATTACAAGTATCATTTACATAAAGAATAACTTTATTATTATTAAGTATTTCTACTAAAAATATACATGTTATTTATCTATTGTTGTTATATAACTCAATCTGTGATTACTTTGAGTGCAAGCTTATTTTCAATTTAACTATAAAAATTCTTTTCTTCATCCTACAGCTTTTGAGTTTTATTTGCATAACCATTAGAACCTCCTAAATGAATATCAAAAGTGTTTTAAGGTAACCATTTATATTTTATTTTTCATTTTCTCTACCATGCCACTAACTGTATATATTATCATCAACATACAGTGTAATGAAATGCTCAAAATTAAGAAACAGTAAAATATGCCTACATTTTAATTTTTCATAAAATATCTTAAAAGATCTTTCCTTTACTTATATTAATAATTTCAGGTCTTTTTTTTTAATCTTTAATTCTTTCTTTCCCTTCACTGTTTATTATTCATCTTGATCAAAGTTAACAGTGGCCTTTAGGCATGTAATAGTATCTCCGGCAGAGGTGCATAAACTTTCAGCAAAATATTCATGCACTTATATAATATTGTAAGTCTTAAAAACTGAGGTAAAGTTTAAAGTGTATTTAAAATATGTTTAGATCTTTCAATTATACATTTTAAAAACATAAATAATACATAATTAACTGATATGTAAAAGTAAAATCTAAACACTGTTTAATTGTTTCTCTAACTATATTTAGTTAAACTGCAAGAGTGTTGTAGATAAAGAAGCCATCAATAGTAGTAGTAGTTAAATTTAACTGATAATGACAACAGAGCACTAATTTCCAATTAACTATCGCTGTAAAATTAGCTTTTTCTAACAAATATCAACATGTGCATCAAATAAGAACAAGTGGGTCGTAAACCTCAAGGCTAAATAAAGGAGGTAGTTATGGCATTGGTCAGAGGTTGGTAAAATGTATCAAATGTTTCAACTAAATGTAGCCAAAGAACTCTGGAACATACATTCAAGTAGTGTATTAAATGTAGTTTTTTGTCTAGATAGACATCAATGTAGACTGTTGTTCTCTCATTCAAGTTAGAGATTGTAAAAGTTCAGTTATTTGAATGATCATGTGTCACATGACATTAAAACTGAGATACTTTTTCAAGGTTTCTTTTGAAATAAAGGAATCAAAAGTTAAATAAAACTTTGAATTATAACATACTTTATAATGTTCATTTTATTGACATATATTAGTGGTAAAGTTCTTTAATTTCATTTTGGAAGTAACTCAGTGACTTGTGCTGAGAAGAGTTTAACGAGGTGCTCATGTCAAAAAGGAGAAATGAAAAGTGTTAGATCAGCACTTTCTCAAGCTGATAATGGATTCACTTATAATAACTTGACATTTGATTCTCACGGCTCACCCTGGCATAAAGTTACTAAAGGTCAGAGCTGCCATAAATAAACAGACAGAGTGCAGAAACAAAAGAAAAGAAGTTCATAGACTTTCCAAAATTAATGATCATCTGATGCACCACTGGTGGTAAAAGTATGAAAATATTCTAGTTACACACATTATGGAAAATGTGCTAAATAAATAAAAAAACATTATTCTCTCTCTCTCTCTCAATACATGAAAATATTCTAGTTACACACATTATGGAAAATGTGCTTAATAAATAAAAACCCATTATTCTCTCTCTCTTTCTCTCAATACAAAAGTTGAAACCTGCTTTAAAACAAGATTAATAATATTGGAGTTCAGCTTATTCATGTTGCTAACTTTTATTAAGTGACCAGAGTACATACTGACTTGCTCATCAAAATTAAGAAAGAGTTGAGGAAAAATCATAATGAAGAATACCATTTATCTTAGTGGGCCTTAAATGGATGTATCTGGATTTAAAGTTTCATAAGTTACTGCCATGGTACAAACCTGTTTAGCTGGTTTGGTCTTTGTCCACTGGCAATACTTAAAGTAGCTAAAATTACCTTGTTGTAGTGTAACATTATAAACCATTCTACACTACCTAGATTAAACAGTCATTCCATTATGATGATGATGTACCATCAGAAAACAGTTTAACAACTGCAGACCTATACTGATGTGTGGATTTTTTTGCCAATTTGCAGAAATGTCCAATGGTTAAAAAAGTACTGCTAAAGACTGAATTTTTGTGAGATTTTCCAATTTATACAGATATTTAGAAAAAACAGAAAGCATTGTTTTTATCTTAGTTCACTGTAAAATAAGTGAACCTCTCTTCAAAACATGCTAATATTTAGCAGTTTAACACATTATCCTCCCATCAATAGCTGGAACATTCCTGTAAAATTTAAACAAGGATTTTATTGCTTGTAGAGTGAAAGAAGATGGGAATTATTGCCAAAGACCATGCAACATCCAGATGAGGTAAGAACAAATAATGTATTTCAGCTGACACAATATAACTCTAATGCTTCTTCATTTTGTAACTTTTTTGTGATGCCATTTTGGATCGAAAGTGAAACAATTTGTAAGTAGGTCAAATGCATGTATGGTGCTAATATCTAGCATTGAAGTTAGGTATCACTGAGAACGAATTAACTCGTCCGTGGCACTGTGTTACCAAACGGCTTGGATGTGTTATCTTGTCTATGGCACGGAACAGGTTAAATGCAATATAAAACAAACATCTATAACACACACAAAAAATACTTTAACATTTCATTCACTGGTTTTGCTTTCATGCTTTGAATGCCTCTCACAAGCTTTTGAGTTTTTGTAATTTTTATGATACAAATTGTTAACTCTTTCTGCATAGGCTCAGTTCCTAGGATCAACTTTATAGCAATTTTGTACCTGTTATAGTTTTCATGCTATTACTTTTATATTAATAAGCATATGTTCACAAAATTTAGCAGTTCATCAGAAAACAATACAAGGCTTTCATACACAAAATATGAGAGTTTTTAATTAACAAAAAAAAGTCTTCAGGTTTGTTGAGCAATGTTTTTCTCATGGCTTTTTTTTTCTTATTTTCACATGTTGCCTATCTAATATACAAATTAATTTCATTTTAAGAGTAAACCTAATTTTATATACAAGAAAATTTTCAAATATCACATGTGAAATTCTTATAATATCCAGATAGTTTTATAAATGTTTCTTATGAAAAACCCTATATGTTATGTTAATTTCAAAAACAAATCAATGTAAGGATTCAGTCAATTTAACAATCCTCATAACCACCATATGAAATTAGGAAATTAATATAAATGTTTTTTTTTTCTAAAAGAACTACAGATTTCAAAAAACAAATGTTTATGCCAAACAGCTTAAATGTCATAACATTATAGATTTATTATACTGACCTTTCAGCCATGTCTGGCTGACAATACAAAAGGTACAATGACACCTGTACACTCATCATACCATGTACAAATTGAGCTATTTTGGTTTAGTGGACTAGTATTTGGTAAAATATAATTACATTTCAATTATTATACATGATATATGGATAGTGATTATTACTGTTTACATACAAGTTCTTAAACTTATTTTTCTAACAACATAGCAAATAAAGAAATAAAGCAAACAATTATCTCTTCCAGTTATGACTTTTCTACTCAGTTGCCGCTTATCATAACTTGCTATGCCTTAAAAAATTTCACATGTGAAATAATTGTTTAGGTGTTATATATATATTTGGATAATTAAAAATCAAATAATTTGTTCATTGAAACCACAGAATTCCATTACAATTCATCAAATTTAATAACTGCTGTATTTCTATGTAAAAAAAATGAAATATTGAATACACTAAAGACTCGACTTTACTATTATGAAGGTTTATTTTGAAAGAAAGAGAGGACACTATTATATTTGAAAATAGCTGAAAAACCACTAAGAAAACATTCTAATCTTTGTTATTCATGTCATAACTGTTTATTTGGGACAGTTTCCAAAAATGGAAAAAAGTGAGCAGGGGCCACATGAGCTATTTCTCAGCAAATAGTACAGATAGGACATCTTCATTTTACACTCTAGCTTGTAAACATTGGTATTTCAGTTCCTAATTTGTTAAAATACAAAGTCTTTAGTTTTATACATCACAAACATTTAAGTTGAACAAGTGCTGCATTCAATATATCATGTGAGACACAAAAGTCAACATTTAGGTTCTTTTTAGTATTTACTCTTAAATTAAGAAATTAAATAACGTATAATATGTAAATTTGGATTGTAATCTACATTTTGATACTAAACTTGATGACATAAATTCATAAAATAATAGTTGAATAAAATTTTGAACAAGTGTCAACAGACAATGACATGGCCTTTGATATGCGATTCATCTTGAAAGGGTTAAAGCCATAAATGTTAATAGATTCAAACTGCAATTTTAGTATACTATCAAAACTTACGGAATGGATATTTAACATTACTGATGTAGTCCATGTAAATAGTTTTTCAACTTTTTTTTTTAAGCAACTTTTGTATTAATTTATTTGTGGGACCATAATGTGTTATTTTCTACTAATATATGTCATAAGAAAATTTCAAGTAAAATACAATCCAAATCAAAATTAATCATACTAATTAATAATGAATTCTCCCATACGTATATATTTTCTAAAGAAATAAGCGATTTCATTAATCTTATTTTGGTCATTTTTTATGCAAGTGTTGTAAGAGACAAAAACATGAAAATGTGATGCAATATGGCTCACCAACAGTAAAGGTATACAAAAAGTAGAAAATTAAATGACTTTTCACTCTTAAATATTTAATTCTGAAACTTAACGTTGCATGAAAACCACATCAAGATAAATTTACTTTGACTTTAAGTTTAATTAACTTAAACAAAAAGTATGGATATGTTATTTTGAGAAAAGCAAATTATGTTGTGAGTTTTTTAATGCATTTGGTATCACTTACAAATTAAGTAAAATAAAACAAACTGTTATCAACTCAACAGCTTCAAATCAGTTATCTAAAAACTTACAACTGTAAATGTAGGAGAAAAATATTTTCCAACCAAGAAAAAATATAAACATAGCAGAAGGCAACCAAGTTCACTATCTAAAATACAATGTGAAACAAACCTTCAAGCTCCACAATTTAACTGTCCAATCTATGGAAGAAGTCAAAAACAGGTGAGAGAAATCGATGTTACCCTGAGCTCGATGTGTATCGATCCCTGTCACAGGACCTTGATGTGCCTCAAACATCTCCATCACACCAGCCTTGCTTCCATGTCGACATGCTGCAATCAGTCACCAAACTCAACAAAATGAAATAATCTGTTACACAAAGCCAATTAAAATTATTATTTTAATGAATTCACAGCAAGTAATACGTTTTCATTTAAATTAAACATTTTAAGTTTCATATTTTATAATACTTTATCAATACATGGTTCCAAAAATACTCATTTATCTGACATGAATATTTTCTATTAAACATTGTGTTAATAATCAAATTATAGTATAAAATAGTACAAGATTTTAAAAGGCACAAATAAACACAGGTCACTTCATAACATCAAGAAACAAAATACCAACTGTATGTAGAAAATGTGTGGGTATGTACAGCGTGCAGATGGCATCCTGTCTATGATGGCATAGAAGTTGTCTCCTGGCATCCAGAACATATCCATAAAATACTATTAGAAAAAGTATTTATCTTTAACCATATAGCACAAGTACTTAATTAGAGGGTAATAATAATGTAAAATTACATGGCTAATTAGGGAACACAAACACAGCTTTGATAGGGCATGTTGTAAAACTATGGGCAGCTAATAGGAGTGAGTGGGTGGGGTGTGGCATGCTGCTGGCATCTGGATCTCGATCAGACTGAGCCGATCATTAGCCGTATGCAGAGCGCACATCATAGTCAGCAACTCGGTGATCATACGTTTAAAGTGATTGAGATGAGAATCTCTCACTTGAACAAAGCAAACCTGCAGCCTGGATATTGAATGATCAGAGTAGTACCAAAACAAAATGTCTGAATTGCAATTGATTTTCACAGAAAGGCTGGTTTCTTCATAAGTTCACATTATTCATACAGAGCAAACTGTGATTGTGATATTGTTCTTATCATAAGTGTGACAAGCACCTGTTACAATAATGTGACTGCTACATTACATTAAATTAGGCATTTCTAAATTGCCCAATGACAATTTCAAAATTCATTCTAGAATTGTTTAATCACAACTATAACATCAATTGGATTGTAAGTCACAATTTTAAGTGTATGCCACAATCATCAGTACAATTTTGGATGGCTGATACACAATGCAAAATGATCTCACAGAAGACACAACACTGGCCAAATGCTCCATAATTTTGACTTATACATAATATACTTATACATGCATGCTATGTTTTACTTTATAATAAAAGATAAATGGAATTAATGGGTAAATACCTGTGAAACCTTTGGTTTATCAAGAAATATCCCTGATGATCTGTTGTAACTTGAAATCAACGTGGTTGTCTAATCTTCGTCAAAGCTCAAGATAGAATGGAATTACACAGGAACGGCAATACAGCCGCATGAGTTTCAGTGCATTCAGTACGTTGCTATGGAACGCATGACACATACTTCCGTTTTAATGAAGACGTTGAGTACTACAGATCTATGTCTCTTTGATGTTAATTGTTAAGCAACAATGACGATTGTTTTTATTTTATTTTATATTTTATGAATATATGCAGGTAACAATATTGGAGGGCTGAGTGAGTTTGGCTCATTTAGGAGGCTCAAGCCCCTCTTGGCACTGCCACTGTTTTATTAACATAATATACACTTCATACATGTATAAATATTACTCATACTCTGCTAAAAATGCACAGTTCAAAAAACTTTTAATACCTGTATATACAGAACCCTCCTCACTTCCCACAACAAAATTATTAAACTCTCCATAAGGAAAAGACAGAGAAGTCACTGCTACTGCCCGTGATTGTTTCTGGTGTGTTAATTCCATAGTATCCTGTGAAAAAACACATTTCAATCTAAAAATATTTCAAGGTAATTTAACACCTGTCATACTGACATTAATATTAAGTAACAATTTGTAACAAGGGTTAAGTAACTAAAATAAAATAAAGTAACTAAAAAAATAAAACCAAATGAAAATACTAATTATAAGAAATTTATATCTTTTTTTAGAAAAATTTTAAGTATAGATTAAAATATGCTTACACAAAAATGATGTATCAATGAATATTAGCTATACATTATGAATATCAGATAATTAACACTAAATTGCAAACAGCTTCCTTTAAAATGCATTTACAAAATACTGTATCAAGCTAAAACATCAGGTATTTTCCTGGGTTTTTATTCTAATTTTTCACAAGAAGAAAACATTAAACTGTTTTTGTGAAGCACACAAGAATGGTAATAACATCTGTCTCTGAGTATAATGAAGTGAAAGTTTTGATTGTACTTCAATTGTATTTTCTTTAACTTGTTATTGAATAATCATTTTTGTGGCATCTCTGCTGTCTTTTACATTAAGCAATATTTGGTCTGCAAGATAAAATAACAGAGTATATTTTCTCTTAGTTTTGAAATACTCAAGGTGAATATCCAACTTGTTTATCAACATAATTAAAGGATTCAAACTATGATATGATTTTAGTCTTGACAAATTTCTCAAAGAAGTATCTATTCTGAAAATATCTTTGATGTTATATAAGGTTTTGGATTCTTTTATAATACATTTCACTTTATTTTTCATCGTCACTATCTTTAATTATAGCCAAAATTTCATTGTCAATAAAATACATATTGTCATTTTCATCACGAACAACTTCCTAATTGATATTCACAATATTCAGATTGTAGTTTGGCTGTAGTCATTTTCTTATACTATTTACTGAAGTATAATTAACTGCCTATACAATTTTAAATAATTTATACATGAAAGTATATTATAACTTGTTAAGATGTTGTTATGTGAACAGCAAATCAACACAAGAAACATCAAGAACTCGCAGTGTTTCAGATGAGAGGTGAATATCTATCATAATTATCTTACAGAGTTAACAAAAAATTAACCTTTTATTATAAGTAAATGCACTATATACTGAAGGGCTATAAAAATTTTAGAATATATAACTGTTAATGAAGACAAAGATGGAAAATATTAATAAGATAAAAATAATTTAATAAAAGTAGATTTTCTGGAAACAAGTTCTATATTTAATTTCTACTATGTAAATGTTTCACCTCATACTCAAAATTTCTTTAAATAACTTATTCCAACAAGTATTTAACGAATAGCTGAAACAGTAAAAGATTAAAATAAACTAAAAAATCTGACAATTTTAAACTGCTCGAGATATTTTAAATGTTATATAACATATGCTTTTTTTTGGAATTATACTAAAAATATGTAAATGTTATTTCATTGTTAAATGAACATTCGGCCTGGCATGGCCGAGCGAGTTAAGGCGTGCACTCGTAATCCGAGGGTCGCGGGTTCGCGCCCACGTCGCGCTAAACATGTTCGCCCTCCCAGCCATGGGGGTGTATAATGTGACAGTCAATCCCACTATTCATTGGTAAAAGATTAGCCCAAGAGTTGATGGTGGTGATGACAAGCTGCCTTCCCTCTAGTCTTACACTGCTAAATTAGGGACGGCTAGCACAGATAGCCCTCGAGTAGCTTTGTGTGAAATTCCAAAACAAACAAACAAATGAACATTCATAGATATAGTCCTTCAGAAAATTTTAATTTTTTCATCAGAAATAAACCAAAACAAACATACAATATTTGTAATTCACCAACTTAATATATTGAAGTATGTTAAATAACATGAAGAGTTAAAAAGTTTCTTCAGAAATAAACACTGAAAAAACATTTCATTAATTTAAAGTATGATATATGATATGAAAAATCAACGTTTTTTGTCAGAAATAAACTAGAAACAAATAAACAAAAAATATTTCACTTATTTAATACATATTCAAATATTTGATAATGCAAGTCAAAACTATTTAGGATACGATAAGAACAAAATTCAAATACATTCAAGAAAAAAGAAGCATTATACAAACAAAATTATCAATTTCTAACAAACCTGAGGAGTTGAAAGCATGTCTAAGCTCCAAGAGCAGAATTTACCATCAGTAGAAATACTAATTAGGTTGTGTGCATTCTGAGTTCCCACTACATGCACACAGTACACAGGATGCTGTAAAAAAATTGAAAATTCTAATAGTATATTTGTGTACATATATTTCAATATTAGAATGTCAATCTGCACTTTCTCCACTGTCAGTTTTAATTGTAAATCTAAAAAATTGTGATTAAATCACAGCTAAGGCAAAATTTTGTTATTACTTTTAGCTTTCAAAAATAAAAATAATATACAGTATTTAGAAAAGTGAACAAAGGTATTAAAAATAAAACTGAAACATATACATTGTGAAATAATCTTAAATTCATATTTACTTTTTCATTTAGTTAAACTGCTAGAGCTTCTAGCAAATGGATGATGATACCTGACATTATTCCTAAGCTGCACATCACACCATATGGTACAATTGTAAGCTGACAAGCAATTGTGGAACATGCCACATGGTGCAATTGTAAACTAATAAGCAATTGCAGGACATGATATATAGTGAGCTTTAATTTCTTTCAAGCAACAGTTTGAAGAATGCACTCAAATGATTACTAAAATTTTACTGGTTGATAATTTATTCCCATTGATATGATTGGCTCACTCATTGGCTCAAAGCATACTGAGTTACCTTTTAAAAATGACATGCAATTTTCTTTCACGCATTACACTGAAATATTACATAATACAAATGAAATATATAAAAATAAAAAAGTATAAACTTTAGAGAAAAATTTTTGTACTGCATTATCATTTTCAATGAAAAACTACAGCTAAGATGTTAAGAGAAAAAACTTAATTTACAACTTTGAGATTTACTATGAAGTTTAGAAAAGTACAAGCTAGGATTTAATTTGAACAACTTTTGAAAAAATATTTTAATTATACCAAAAATTCAGAAATTAAAAACAACTGAATTACTTATTTGGCAATAAATCCTAGAAATAAATGTCTACAGTTTCAAAGCTTTGTGAGTGGTTCAACTAAAATTCCGACATTAAGGAAAAACTTGAAGGGTACAATTTCAGGTAATACTCAGGGAGTTTATGGCATTCAAGTGTATATTGTGCAGATACTGTATAAGATAAGTAAGTTGACTTATACTAAGAGTAAAAAAAAGTTCCATTACTCTGTTTGTTTGTTTCTTCTTTTTTTTTCAGGAATTGCTAAAATTTTGAAAATTAGTACTGAAATAAAACTAAAAAAAGGCTTTACTTAAATGAGCATGTTTTGAAAGACACAACAAACATGTATTAAAACCATCTTATCAAAACAAACTTGCAATTAACAACTTGTTTTAAAGAATAACCAATAAGGGATATACAAATATCCTGAAGATGATCAAAGAAAGTCAAAATATTGTTCTCTGCTTTATTAGTAAAAGTGTTGATACCTATACCAGCTGTCTTGAGATACATTTTTACTTCAAGTGGGTATCTCATTATCAAAAAGAACATGTTCCAGTTATAAACAAATTAAAGCAGGAGGAAAGAAATGGAACAGAAGAAGAAGATGCAACAACTACAGCAGAAAATGAATTTAAAAAAAACATCTAAAGCAAGTGATACATTACTGTATGTGCTGAGGCAGAGAGCGGACTTCTCTGAACAGGTGTTCTCTTGTTACTTCTGTTATCCCATAGTACAACTTGGCCAGAATATGTTCCTCCAAGTATTAAATTAGGGTGAAACTTTGCAAAACAGGCTGCCATCACTGGAGACTATATGAACAAATAACAGAATATCAAAGATACCTGATAAATTATTTATTATACTAAGTTTTCAAACAAAATTAGTCTAACAAAACTAATTAAAGTTACATTAAGTAATTTACACCTAAAAAAACAGAAAAATGGTCTTTCTTGCTTATTTATGACTAAAAAATGTAAACTATTTCATTATAACTTTGTTGACTGATGAACTTGAATTCAATAAAAAAACTTTATTCAAACAAAGTTGTCTGAACAAAACTTATGGAACTGAATATGGTTAGATACTTAGTCATAAAATGTAAAAACTTCATAGTAGGATAATATTTGCTTTCAATTGTCTGAATTGCATTTTTCTTCAAGTAAAGTTACATGCATGAATTTTCAAACCCACTTTAATACTCAAGCTTCTTTAACAAATGGTTGTTCACTTAACCCTTTTGCAATGGGTCACAGTTCAAAGGCCATGTCATCAAATTTGTTGGCATGCATTCAAACTTTTATTAAACTATTATTTTATGAGTTTATGTCAATAAGTTTGAAATAAAATTATAGAGTATAATTCAAAATTTATTATTATATACAAGATTTCTCAATTTAAAAGTACATATTAACAGACTACATCTAAATAAAGATTTTAGTGAGTCACGTAATGTGTTGGATGGAGCACTGTTTAAAATTAGATGTTTATGACGTAAAAATAATAAGTCTGTAGTTTTGTACAAATTCGGAACTCAAATTACTAATATTATCAAACTAAAATATAAAATAAGAACCTCATATTTTTTTATTTTGCTAAAATATGGCTTATGTACTGAATCAAACACAGTGGTCCTGTTCACCTCTTTCCATTTTTGGAAATGGCCCCTTACATACACTTACTTCAATATATAACACGTGAATAACCAATCAACAGCTTATAATGTTCCCAAAGTGATTTTATCAGCTATTTTAATTTTTGAAAAGAATACCACCTTCTGCCAATCCAAGATTTCAAGAAGGTAGGTTATGGCTTTTGTCTGCTCAATGTTTAATTTTTTTTTAAATATAAATACATCTTAGTTACTAAGCATAATAAATTATAGTAGAATTCTATGGTATCAATGTAGTTATTTATAATTTTCTGGTTATTCAACTGCATAAATACAAAATTTAAAATAATTTTGTTTAACATTCTCCATGTACAAAATTTTAAAAAGCTTAGCAACCTATGACCAGCAGCAACTGAATACAAAGGTTGTAGCAAGAAGAGATAATTGTTTGATTTACTTTTTGATTTATTGTTCTATATTTTAAGAAAAATAAGTTTAAGAATGTATTTCTAACTATTAATCATCTACACACACACACACACACACACACACACACACACACATATATGTATTTATATTTAGTATAATAATTGAAATATGACTAGTGTATTACAAAACACTAGTCCACTAAAATACAACCCAGACAGGGAAAACTATGCGTTAGTTTTGTATTACTGGATGCATAACAAGAGTGCACATGCACCACACCAATGCAAGTTATGTACTGTCAGCTGGACATGACTGATAGGTCGTTAAAAAAAAAAAAAAATGTAAATATATAGCATTATGAGACTTAAACTAAACATTTGTAGTTTTGTGTTATAACATGTAGTTATTCTAGCAGGAAAAAACAAAATTTATATTTATTTCCTAATTTTCTTATGATGGTTACAATGTTGGTCAAGTGACAGACCTCATATAATTAAAATAAAGAAAATAACAAAATACAGTCTTACTAAAAAACTTTTTAAGTGCATTCAGGAGACTTTAGAGATTACACAATAATATTTGTGGTTTTTGGGACAAAGAATAACGTTTTTAATCACAAGATCAATTCCCACTCGAACTGGTAACAAAACATACTCTATTTTCACAAAGAAATCTTTAGTAAAAATATTTCATTAAAAAATATGATTTTTTTTGAGTACAAAATATTTGTAATCTTTATTAAAGTTTAACAAATTTTGTAATGGGTACACATGCTATATCAAAAGTTATAGTGCAAGTACTTAACATGTTCAAAAGTGTAGATGAACTTGTGTACATTATACTAAGCCCATAGCAAAAAGATTAATAGATTTATACTCAAACTGAAACTCTTGGTAGAATAACATGCAACATAATTTCAATACTTCTTTGTTGTGTTTATCTGAATGTACACTTGGCTAACCAAACTTACAAGTTTTACTGAGTATATGTGCTGCAAACATTTCAGACAAAAGTAGTTTCAACCTTCAGTTTGACAAATATTTTCAACAACAATGATACATTTTCTAAAGTAACATTCTAACATACTACTGTTTAAAACAAGAAACCTAATTTCACTCCTACAACTTTCTTAGATCAATCATGTATTGACTAATTGTATTTCTGTTATATTATAATTCCACAATAAAAAACGTGTGTATGTGTGAAAACCAAACTAGACATACATTCTACATAACATATAAAACATTAATTTTTCCATGGCATCATTACAAAAATATTTTCAACTTTTTGGCATTATTTCCCAGTCCACAACAGGTTGTACTAATCTCAGTCATAAGTATTTCTAAAGTATATTACATATAACAACAGAAGGTTTAAAAATATTGCAGATTCAGAATGCCTTTTAATTTCACTTTTTATCACATGATAACGAGTTTACGATGCTTGCTCTAATAACTTTTAGTTAAAAATGAATAAAAAGAATATTGAAATCATCCATAACACAACTTGAAGAAAAAAAAACTGAAAACATTTATATTTTTAAGAAAAAATTAAATTCAAAACTGGCTTAAAAACAAAAGCAAATATAATGTTTCATTACTTTACCTTGGCAGTATTAAGTATAGATAATAATGTGATCAAAACAAGTGCATCTTACAAAATATCATAGTTCCAAAAGTAGCCCAATATTTTATTTGAATTCATACATTCTTTCAAAATACTTCCATAATATGAAAAAATATTTCATTCAAGTTCATCTCAATGTTCTCAGAAAAAGTTTTCAAGCATCACTAAAAGTTGTATTAAAGTATTACCCAGAAATTACCACACATATATTTAGTTTTATTTGTTATACTGTTGTTTAATTCTCCATTTATTTATAAAATGAAAAGTTAACATTTTCCTAGATTGAAAATTGATTACAATTAATACTTTATTCTGCTGACACATAGCTATTCCTAGACCTTCACTTTGCCCATCCAAGCATTGGTCTTGCTTGATCCAGTCTTATATATCCCACATAAATGCCTCCTTGGTGATTTTTTTGTCTTTGTGCTATGAAAATACTCCTCGAGGGAAAGGTGGTACATGATACACGAGGCTGAAAGTCTGTACAGATGTCGAGACAAAACGTGTAATATCACCCTAATATTCCAGTTAAATAACTGAAGAAACCATTTGAAAAAGGATTCTTAAATGACTAAAAGAGGTTGAATAGCACTGAAGAGTCAAAAACCTTCCAATGTTCAAAATAACAAAAAAGTAGTTGAGTAGTTGATAAATCTTGCTTTACATAAAATGACAGGAGACAAATTAAGGTCTGAATAAAACAATGAGATAAGGTGGGCACATTTGGGTAAAGCAGGTTCAAAACTCCTCATAAGGCACACACATGGGAACTTTAAAAGTTATACCCTGATGAGTTTTGGAAAATTTGGGTGTAGAATGTTGCATCAGGGTTCTCTCAACAAAGATAGTCAAAGAGGGACCCTTTTGAAGATACTGTAGAAAAGGAAACCATGATTAGGCCAGCTAATCCATAACTACCGATAGCTTTCAAGTGGGGGATGAAATCACAGTCACAACTCTGAATACCAGATAAACTGAGGAAAGGTATAGAAGTGCAATCTCATCCAACCTGGACTGAATACCTTTATCACCAAAGCTGGAGGATAAGGAACCTAAAAGGCCTGTAGTTGGGTTTTTTTTAAAGATTAACAAATGTGTCAATCAATGGAGAAATTAGAACAAATCCATCTAAAACTTTGCAAATGGGAAATTCATTTAGTTGTTAGAAATCAACTGTACTGAGACAGGGGATATGCTATGAAATTCATCACCCCTGGGATAATGTCAGGCCAAGAGGCTGAGAGGTTATATCTCTACAGGGCTCACTCTCATCATAAGTTCAAAAACAAAAGTCCCTTGAATGCATGCTCTCATGACAAGAAATTTAAGAGACCACTGTTGGAATCAATGGAAAGAATCATGACAATACTTCCCTGCAATAGATCTAGACCTTGAACCATAGCCTAATGTTCAAGAAAGAATTTCTATTCATGAATAGATGCATCCTATTCCTTAAGTAATGCATCTACGTAAAGATGAAACTTGGGACAGAGAGGTGGTATACGTAAACTGATGGTTAAGTTAAACTGATTCAGTCACCGCTCAAGAACTAAGATGTAGCTCCTGCTAAATAAGACTAGATGATCCAGTGGATTGGAATGGCTGATTCATTGGTCACACAGTGACCACTGAAGGGACTGCATGTGTACTTGTCTTGAAGGAACCAGAGAATAAAGGGATACCCACAATTCCAAAAGAGATAGAACCAACCATGTAAGTAACAGCCTGACTGCCATTCATAGCCTGGAACTAGATGGAAGTTGGTTAAGCCCAGCTTAAAACATATAAAAAACTTGCACAACCTGCTGAAAACATATGGTGGGCCATAGGTTAGGTCTCTGAATAGCAGAACTTGACCCTTGTGCATGGAACATAGATAGTGGCTGGATAAATTCACTAGAAATGCATCAGCAACATTGAAATTGATCATCCACAGACATGGTGAAGGATGACAACACAGGAAAAAAAAAGGACTCTGTTGTAAACCTAGGAAAAACTGAAGAAATGGTTTAGATGAGAAAGAATGCTGATTCTCCATTAATCTCCAGTTATCTTGGGCACTACAAATAAACAGGAATAAACTCCTAGAAAAACATGATTCTCACTACTACCCTTGTGACCAATCACTCTGTGATTACGTTGGAAGAAAAATTCACATTTCACTAATCAGATGGAGGTGGAAATACAACAAGTTGGAAGTATAATAGAGGTGAAGAAGTGAACAGAAAGACCAACCTCAATGCAAGAGTGCAAAGCACCAATAGATCTACAGTGAAAGAATATCACATGTCCATTATTTGTAACTACAGTCCTACAAACCCCACTAATCGAGGATAGACACCATTGGCAACAATCTGGCCAAGGGGAAGAGCCTTAAAACTAAAAACTGAATCTATTCTGAGTAATAATAAAGTGAAGAACAAAAACTGGGGATTGGAACACATCAGGTATGGTTGTATGCTGACTACTAGAAAATCTAAAGGTCAACTACAACAAGGAAAATACACACAGGTGACAATTTTACAACTGCAATACTTCGGGGATGTCCACAAACATTAAGGAATGAAGAAAAGGTGCCTCATGTAACTCAGGGAGAATTACAGCAGTTAGAATAATTCCTTCCAACAAGGAATTACTTCTCAATAAATCACAACAACATTCAAGCCAGGAAGCCAAAGATACAACAGAAGCTGAAAACTTGATCAAGGTAGGAGTCAGAAGACCTCATTTGTCCTCAAATTGATTTGGGTATCCTCACTAACTTCCAAAAAAAATATCTCCAAGTGATCATAAAATTGTCTGGAACCCCACATATCCAAAAGCATATCTAATCTGCAGAATTGGAACATATATCCATCATGCTATTGTAAGCTAAAGCATATAAACAGACAAACAAGGATACAAGGTATATCTATCCTGTCACATAGTGAAGTAATAAATCTCTCACCATAATATCAGGTGAAAGAGGAAACACTAAGTAGTCTCCCCCTAGACATTCCACCATCAAGGAAGGAGTAAACTCAGAGATAAACCCAAGTGACTATTTGAAGAGAAGGAGTAGGATGTGGTCAATCCAAATTTGGGCCTTGTAAGTAGCAGATGTAGTAAAGAAAGGTGTTTGAAAATCCAAAGCTAAATCCCACCAAAAATGTCCTGGATCATCAAAAAAAGCACCCTCAGAACCCATAGGAGAAATACTTCCAAGCCAAATATATGCCTTCATCTCTCATAACTGATCAAATCACAAATTGCTTCAAATGAAATGACCCTCTTACACTTCAACTCTACAGATATGCTAGATAACAGATCAAGAACAAGAGAAGTTTGATGAGCCTCCACACTGACAACAGTAACACAGGAATTAATGCCCCAAAACAGCATTTTTTACCTTATTTTGGAAATAAAAATTGCATAAAACTGCACAAGGCTATACTAAAATAGCAATTCAGAACCTAAAAGAGCACAATTCTTTGTTGGAGAAAATTGTGACCAAATGCTTTGTGAAGAAAAAGTGGTTACATTACCCAAGTGAGGTGCTTATATACAGTAACAGTGCAGATAGCCCTCATGTAGCTTTGTGCAAAATTCAAAACAAACCAAATATACAGTACCAGAATAGAGATTGCACTGATGTAGGTGGAGAGCATCAAAGGCCAAAATATTGCCAAAGGCATTTATGTGGGGTATAAAAGGCTGGAACAACTGGGACTAATGCTTCAGTGGACAAGGTGAAATTCAAGGAATAGTTACGTGTCAGGAGATGGTAGGTACTTTTTGGAATAATTATTTCACAAATATTTTAAATGTAACCAATTTTTTGAAAAAAATATTTTAAAACTGTACTTTATTATTTTCTTGTTCATATAAAAATTAGTTCAAATGAAAATGTCAAGGAAAGAATCATATTCTTTGATAAATAAAGCAATATTCTGTAAATTTTTCTCTTCAAAACTACAGTGTCAGAAGGAGATCAGCAATTTAAATTAAATTATAGCAACAAACAAAGAGGTAATTCTAAGATAAGTAATAACCATAGAAATCAAAATTTGGATAATTTAGATCTTCAGTTTATTCAAATAAAGAAAATAAAGGTATTAGTTAAAATCAATGCAATAACTTAACCATTTCATCAATTTACCACTTTCACTTTCAAAATAATGTTACCAATCTGGTTTCAAACAGATGGATATCTTAGATAAATATATAGATATAAACATTTAAACATATTATATGTGTAAAAAACGACTGGTATGGGTAGAGAAAGCACTATATAGAGAAGCAAACAATGGTTCAACCTTCTTTGGTCATTGTCTTTGGTGTTGTCATCACAACAAAAGAAAGAGGTAGCTGACCACATGTTTGAAGGCAGTTGTGTAATTATGTGTGGGAATGTAGATGGTGTGCTTAGATATTGGAATATATTTATTAATATAGGTCCTCTACATAGTGCTTTTTCTACTCATACCAGCCGTTTTTCACACATGTAATTTTCTCTTCAAGTGGGTTTTCTCATCATCACAGATTATTATTTCAACATATTGTGCAGACTGAGAATAACATTATTAACACGAACGTAGCATTAGTAAATCTCATAACTTATAACAGTAATATTAATGTATAAAACTTCAAACACAGAAAATTAATTTTAAATGGATTTCAAACTTTACAACTAACCTGACAGTGAAAAATATGTTCAGGGGTGGTTTTCTTAAATTTTAGATTCCAAATAAGACACACACCATCAGGATCATGAGGTACATCTTCATTGTTATTATAAGAGGCTACAAGTAATTCAGGAAACTATATGAAACAATAAAAAACAAAATCCATATATTTATTTCTATCCATACAAGCTGACATTTTTAAACATTATTTTAACAGAAAATCAGGTTTTCAATTTTAGCATGTTCCTCAGCAGTCAAAGAGTGTCTTTACATCACAGTTTGTTAAACATTAAATGAAACTTCTATTTGGAAACTCCCAAAAGGAAAGTTTTGGATTATTTTTTACAGACTTCAATACAGCATCTTCAGTTTGCATTACTAGCTAGTATTATGTAAATTCAGTATATGTCAATAAAGCCACATTCTCAGCATCATTAATTAAGTAACTGCCAACCTCTTACTCTCCTACTATCACTTTCTTATGTTTAGCTTTCAATTTAGATACAAATAATTTTACCTGTGTTTTGGTAATGAAAGTTGAAACATTGAAACAGCAGCATGGCAAGCAGGCAGAAACACTATAAAAACACTTAGACATAATACTGTACTTGGCTTGCTACACAATATTTACCAAAGTGGTTCTAAATGGTTCCTGATTAACTTTGCATGTTATTTGGAAACTTCCATGTTTCTTGTTCTGTGCCTTTAAGCTTATAATATGCTGACAGATTTCAGTCATCTTACCAGTTCAAATCACAACTCCAGTGCAAAACAAATGCATGAAATGCTTTCTTTTTAGTCAATAAAAATATTCAAATAATTTCAGTTCAAACAAAGAAAAATTAGATTGGATAGTTTGTTTGTTTATTTATCAATAAAAATATCCCCAACTGGTTCACGAGGGACTTGTTAATATTTTATTTGAAACTACAGGAAAGTTTAGGCATAATGCTTCACTTGGAAATAAAAATATATGAAGTAATTTACTAAAGCAAAAATCTCATACATAATATTCATTTCTTTTTGATGCATTTTCAGTTCTTTTATTATCTAGATTGGAATGAAGAATAATAAAATCTAGATTATTTTCAGTTGCTTTAACTGCAGAGTTTTAATATTTTTCAACAGTTGACAATTTAAATATAAACTTCACAACTTGAAGACATTATTTTCAAATATTTAAATTTATTAGTTAAGAAATGATTGGAAAATACTGAAGTTTCATAAAACAATATTTTAAAGTAAATATTAAGTTGTCAGTTCCTTTGATGGCATTACTTTTCAATATAAATATGTGAGAAAGTCTGAAAATTACATTACCTATTCAGAGAATTTTGAAAATGATGATGACAATGAGATATTTTCAATATGATTTTGTTGACTATTTGCACAATAATTTGTTTATATCAGGAAAATTTATCCACACAAAATGAAGAAGTTCTTGCAAAAAATATGTAATTGTTTGCAAACTTTTATATACAAATTACATATCAACATACAAAACACTGGTGATTTCTGATGAACAACTAGAATGTTGTTCTAGTAACAATATTTGGAAGTGCAAAGTTATAACTTCTAAAATCCCGAGTAGCTGTTACCAGTGTCTGGATGAAAATGTTGATTTACCCATTGGACAGTCACAGCATTTATGTCACTTTGTTTGAAATCTAATCCAAATCTTGTAATTATGCACTTTTCATAAACAGACCAGAAGTTTTGAAACAAATTTCAGATGAATGGCATAATATGCATAAAATTATAATAACTCTTAAAACCCATAAATAATTTCTAATTCATTAGCTATACAATAGCACATTTGAAAGATATCATTAAAATTTATCTTTTTGATCAAGTACTTTGGTTAATTTGTAAAATACACACTTATGTTTCTTCTTATGTTTGAAAATGAATGAATCAAAAATATTGTTTCTTCTTCCAACATTCTGATTTGCTTGAAGCTATTTCACAAATATTTAAACCAGTTTATCACCAGCTTCATATTAGTGTCTGGATACTCTGACAATATTTAATTTTATTGATGCATGAAATTATTTAGTAAACCAGTGGGTTTTATCACAAGATGTCTTCTTATATGCTGTCTCTTGGTGGTTGTTCTTTGTTTTGTGCTGAGCATATTAGGCACTGCCAAGTTACCATGAATAGAGCCTGTGTTGAAAAAAAAAATTTACTTCCTGTTTGCAAGCTGAATCACTCTACAAATTCTAAAAACCTCAGTCATTTTACCATGAGATTTTGACAAAAATGCCCTACTTATCTATACTTTTAGAAAATAAAACTTACTTGAACAGACCAGTCAAAACTTGTAATTGTGCGATTCTTTGACCAGCGGTCATCAATAAAACATCGATTAACAGACAACCTAATCCCACTTTTGTCATCACTGAAAGATTAAAGGAAAAATAGTTCACAAACATCAATTTAATCTTTTAGTCAATAATCTTCTCTTTGTTATGTTTGTTCTAACTTTCTGAGAATAACACAAATTATGCTTCTTGAAAAATCACATTTGAACTATATATATACAGAACAATATTTTATATCAAAAATGGAATAGCACAGTTTTAGGAAAACCTATGTATAATAAGATGCATATATATATTTTTTGTTTCATAAAAAATTTAACATTATAATATACTTTAGATGTGCACAAGAAAATGATATGGTGTACAGTTTCAGAACCTCATTTATTTTCAGAAAACATCTTTGTCTATACACACACAATTTCCTTTTATAATATAACAAATATGGGCTAGTTAATATATTTTTACATTTTTAGAATAAAATAAATTTCAAACAGTTAATTACTTTTAGGTGGGAATGAATAAACATGAAAAGAAATTGAAAATTAATTACAAGACAATAATTAGTCAAATTAGTCATTTTTGTATTGTTGTAAATATTGTATGACTTACATGTTAGATTTAAAACTTATTACATATATTAAATGAAACCTTCCATTCAACAAAATAAAAAACAATTGATTTCCCCATAATTTTGGTGTGGTAAAAAAATGTTAATTTAGGGTAGTGACTGTAAACACAATCACATTGTCTGCATTTTTTTCTCAAAACAATAACATTTACAGATTTATTAAGTAAACACTATATAGCAAAATTTTACAATAATTTAACAAGACATAAAAATCAGTAATTTAAATCTAAAAGAGAAGTTAACATCTTTAATTGTTTCTTATAAAAAATAAAATGGCATTTTTTTGACAGAGCCACAAACTAATAAAAATAATACATAAAATAAATACTGTATTTGAAGAAACTATGTAATATCTAAAAAGTTCTCAAGTGTCAAACTAGTTCATATAACAGCTATAATAAAGTTAAATAAGCAGGATTGTTTTTACATTCTGATAATGTTTACTGTATCAAAACAAGCATAGTATAAAAAACGTTGTGTCATTATCATGAACCATAATTTATCTAGGTCTCAAGAGGACTTATTACATCTAAGTTAAGATCACAGTGATGGTGGGTTTAACATTTTATGGCACAAAGCAACTAGGCTATCTGTGCCAAACATCCAAAAAAAAATGTAAAAGGATTAAAATTTGTAAAAAGGAATCAAGATAAAACAAAACAAAGTTTAATATTTGAATTAAAACTTAAACAGCATGAAATCCAATTTTTATATCTAATGTGCAGCAGTAAGAGAGAAATTACAGTAATACTAGCATTAAAGGACATTCTGTAGCATAAGTTGAATGATCATAACTAACTTGCCAGGATGTTAAAGAAAAATGGACTAGTCAGTTTTGAGTATCAGTGAGAAGGGAGTGAGAACTGACGTCAAGCAATTTCAGGTCTAACAGAAAGCTAAGTGAATTGGTATAAATAGTACAGTTCATGTACTGCATAGCTTCTATGCGATCAAGGGCAAGAGAAATGGCATACAATTCATCAGAAACTGTAGAGGGGATTCTCTGTGCAACAACCAAATCATGGCAAACAATGGCAGAGCCTACAGAGTCATCCAATTTTCAATCAGATATATAAATGGGAATGGAAGGATGGTTCAAAAGATATTCAGCAAACAGAAGGCAATACTTCCAATCAGGAATATCTGCCTTCTTCAGATGACTCAAGAAAGGTCACATTTGAGGACAGTAATTAGCCATAATGGGATAAGCTGATCTATGGATACTGCTATGTCATCCAAAGATAGACTCAATTCATCCAACTGCACCTGGTGACGAAGGCTAAAAAGAACAGTGGCAGACTGTCTATTATGAAAAAGGGTGGCCCACTAAGGAAGGAAAACACAACCCCATGTGGGATGCTGTGGTAAAGATCAAAGTTTTGAAGAACATACATTAAAAGACAGTTGTAAATGACAAAGGTGTAGAAGAGGTTCATTATACTCCACGTACAAACTCTGTATTGGAGAAGGCCCCTGTGCAGAGCCAAAGCCTCTGATGGTGAACAGGGTCCAACATTTTCAAGGCTGAAGTCCTAGCAGAGCCATAGACCAGAAACTCATGGTTGATTGAATAAGGGTACAATAGATTTTTAGCAAGGAACATCGATCCATTTTCTAAGAAGTGAAAAAGAGGACACGGAGGATGTTCAATACCCTTGTACACTTGACACATAGCTGCTTCATGTGTGGAATAAACATCACCTTACAGTCAAATATAAACCCCAAGAACTTTGCCTCAGGGACCACAGGAAGCACAGCTTCACCAATACAGAATTCAGGATCAGGGTGAATACCCCATTGACAGCAAAAGTGCATGCTAACAGTTTTTGAGAGAAAAAAGTTGAAACCATTTTCAACTGTAGGGGTAGGTGTCTACTGATGCCATTAATCTTTACAATGAAAAGTGTGACACCCAAGACACAGCCCTGAGGAACTCCAAGTTCCTGTGGGAGAGAAATGGAAATTCTCAAACCTACATGGACCTGAAATTAGTGATTCATTTAAAAAATGTTTAATAAAAATCAGTAAATTGCCTCATAACCCATATAAGTGGAGGTCTTGCAAGATACCATACCTCCACGTTGTATCATAAGCTTTCTCAAGGTAAAAAAATACTGAAACAAGAACTCAGACTGAGTAGGTGAGAGGAGGTTGTTTGATTTGAGAAACCAAACAAGATGGGCATTAACAATTCTCTCTAAGATCTTACAGAAACAGCTCATCAAAGTGATTGGATGGTAGTTTAAAGGAATCTTCAGATCCTTCCCAGGTTTAGGAAAAGGAAGTACAATAAGATGGGACCAAATATCAAGAAAAACATTCTCCTGCTAGATCTGGTTAAAAACAAAAATAATAGCAAAAGAAACAGGAGAGAAATGGTGCACCATCTCATAAGAATATCATCAGGTCCAACTAATATACTGTCAGACCAATAAAGAGCAAGTTTAAGTTCCATGTAAGGGGATGATTACAATCAAAGAGACTGTATTATTCTGCCCATGCTTTGATGGCTAAAAAGGTGGTAAATGAAACAAATGTGCTAGATGAATGAGAAAAGCTCTTGCTTATAGTATTGGTGATGCTCTGGGTATCAGCAACTTCCTGGTCATCAGAGAACAAGACTGAAAGAGGGGCAGAAGTATACTGGTCAATAACTTTTTGAATTTTTTCCCATATGACTTTGGGACTGGTTGTCGAAGAAATGCTAGAGATGTATTTAATCCAAGACTCCTTCCAGCTTTGATGTCTGACCTGAAGAGCATATACACAGGGCCTGTTGAAATGCATTGCAGTTTAAAAGTGTGGGATATTTACAAAAGGTATCTCATACCTATTTTTGAGCTTTTCTTGTCAGGTGGCAGGCAGGATCTGACTAAGGATGAGGATACTGTGAGAAACATGTTGAGGTTTTAGGAATACACTGAGTAGCTGCCTAGACAACACAGTCATTTATCGGTGGTTTACACATGATAGCAGAATCAAGTTCTGAAAGAGTGAAGAAAGAAAGCCAGTTAACCTGGACCAACTTCCATTTAGGCACAAGGGTTGGATGACTTTGATCACAGCCAGTCCCTCTCAAAATGACGGAAACATTATCATTGCCCCATGGATTACTGTTGCCTCTCCAGCAAAAGTAAATAAAAGTGAAGGGGAGCAAATAGAAAGATCTATAGCAGTAAAAGACTGACTAGGTGCATGAAAGTCAGTTTAAAAACCAGTACCGGAGAGAGACAGATTATGGTCCAAGAGCATATGCTCTATAACACGGCCCCTCCCATCAATACTAGCACCACCACAAAGGGGATTATGTCCATTAAAATCCCCCAATAGTAAAAAAGGAAGATGGTAACTGCTCAATGAGAGCATCAAGGTCTGACTGATTATAGATTTCTTCAGAAGGCAGGTAGAGAGAACAAATAGCGATGGTACAACCCAAGGAAATGCAGATGACCACACAGCCTTCAAGGGTGTATCAAGTAACAAGGACAGGATGGACACAAACTGATCAACCAGCAATGCCACCTCACCATGCACTTGTACATGATATGACCTGCCATTTCTATACAAGGGAAACTGCCTAAGGATGACTGCATCAGTAGGTTTCATAAATGATTCAAGCATACAGGATGATAAGAATAAATCAGATCCTTAATGTAATCCAAATTTGATCGAAAACCTCAACAGTTCCACTAGATCAGAGTGGCCATTGTTATTTATGTGGTGGGGAAATCTTTTGTTTGTGACCACATTTTTTTCTTTATTGGACAAAGATCTATCAACCTCTATGAATCCCAACTTGAGTTGGGTAGGCAGGTATCTGTTTGTGGACAAAAATTCCAATGACTGAAGGCATGAACAAATGGTTGATTTGCTTTTCAGGACTAAAAAAGAGGATGGACCCAAGAAAACATTTGAACCTGAAGGAAGTGAAAAAAGACAGTCACTGGAAAGAGTGGAAGGGACAGAGATGGAAGTAAACATAGATGCATCAACCTTTTTAATTATGGAATTGCCAAGATTCTTAATATGTTTTACAAATGACTGTTGGAGGCATGGAAAAATCTGTCTGCACTCCTACTGTGGTAGCAGAGATGCCAACTATTTCAAATGACTGAGTGTAATTATTGTAGACAGAGCCCTTTATCATTTGCAGCTAATAGGCCTGACCAATGTCTCTAAGCTTGTTTATTATTATATTATTATTATAACTATTATTATTTATTACTGCTATAAATTGCTCATTTATTACTATATTTTATGTAATTAATAAATAAATTAATTAAAAAAGTTCTTTTGAAATTACATCTTTTATTTAGTTCAGAGTAACACACATAATGGTAAAACGACATTGAACAAGCACAAACAGTAAGCAGAAAAAGCCTTTGTGTAAGGACTAGTTTATATCATGTTTATGATATTTATTGTAATAGTTTTGCAGCTGTTGCAGCCTTTGATTTCATTAGAATGTCTCTGGATGGTTGGGAGTTATAACAACATTGTCCATTTTGTCTTTGCCTCAGCCTTTTGTTGGTGAGATGCCGATTTCATATGTCTGGAACAATCGTTTATCCCGCCATGAGCCACAGAAAAATCAATGTCACAAACTGTACAAAACACATGACTGTCACTGACTTTTGATGCAATGACCACATATTTTGCACTATACTCTTTCCTAAGTTTTTGATTCACAGTTTTAGTCCTTTTAGATTTGCCAGAAACAAAACAATCTGGTGAGCAAGGCCTCTTTTTTTTCAATCTTGTTAATGATCGCATTGGTGTTTCTATGCCACTTAGAAAACAAGAAATACCCATCTATGCAAGTACTGATTGGATGACAAGCACTGATGACGTAACTATGGATTTGCCTACATACCCAGTATGGAGAATTACCGCACTCAAATTATTGGTAGACACTGGAGATACAAATATTTTTTTATTATTTTTAGCACAAACATGATTATCGCAAGTAGCCATTTGGATTATGTCTTATTTATTATCAAAATTTATTTGTATCTCACTAGAAATTTTCTTTTTACCCATTTCAAGCCCTAGGGGAACAATTTATCACTTTATTGTAGAGGCCTATGTATAATAATTTGAGAGTTGCAACAAGTCATAATATTTGTCTGTATGAGCACATAGTCATAATGTATACACCAAAGTTGTAATGATTACACTCAAATTGTAATTGTTGGTATCTCTGTGGCAGTGAATTGGAGTGCAGCAGCATATGTCTGAGATAGAGTTGTAGACAATACTTTCCAAGCCTCTGAGTAGGTGATATTATTAACAGCCTTTAAGCATTGCACCTCTTTCTCTTCTACCCATTTAGGGCAAAAAATTGTGTAAGAGGGGTGTGGGCCACTGCAGTTAACAAGTGTGGTTCCAGGTTGCACTTGTAAGTATTTTGGCCTTTACCACTACAATGAGTACATATAAAAAAACCACAACATGATGTTCTTTCAGTGACCAAACTGCTGACACTGGAAACATCTGAGAGGATTATGAATGTAAGGCCATACCTTGCAGTTCAAATAACCTGCTTTGACTGCAGCAGGAGAACAAGGTGATGTAAACTTTAGTATCAGAACATTGGTAGAGTCCATTATTCTATATTTACGAGTGAAGATTCAGTGTACCATATTAATGCCCTAGCTGAAGAAACCAGCAAGAATTTCCAATTTGGGAATATTCTTTAAATCCCTCTCAACTATAATTCCTCAAGAAGAATTCAAAGTCACATGAGAAGTAACCTCAATGACCAATGGTTTAAGATTTCAAGAGGAGTTTGGTGTGTTGTGGTGAAGATGTTTCAACCAAAATGTCTCCAGAGCACAACTTCTTTGCTGACTTTGGGGAGCCAGCAAGTTCCTCTAATCCCTTCTGAATGAAAAATGGAGACATCCGCCCCAAAAATTTCTCAGATAAGGAATAGAGAATCAGATATTGAGGTGTAGAATCTGGCTGTAATATTGACTGTATAACAGAGTCGTCCATGCGTGGTCATTTTCCAATTATCTGTTGTTTTTGTTTTTCAATTCTTTCATTAGAGATAGGGATATCCATAATAAAGACTCTACATTTCAGTGCCTACTGACCTCACCCACCATGGAGCCCTTCACAGGTCACCATGCACAGCAAACACATGATGGGTGGATGTTTAGATACTAGACAAGGTAAACTGAAGGAACAGAACCTTCCCTGGGAGGTCCTCTCACCACACACAGAAATCCACACTGAGGGGAGTTAAGATAATTTCTGCACTAAAATGGCTGATATTTTATTACCTCTCTTGTTCTTCTCCAATTCCCGTATAGTCCACACAAATGTCTATATCTTCATATAATGCTCTTTCCACAATTCTTGAGGCCTTATCAAAAAAGCTATGGAATTCTTCACTCATCATGATCTGTTGTTTCTGCTCCTCACTTAGATCCTGTGTTCCAGTTACTATATAAAAATATACAACTTAATGTCTCATCAAGTATTTATAAGTAGCTTGTGAGTACTTTTATTTAAGGCAAGAAATGGTAAATTTTAACTAATGGACTTATAGTAAGTATATTATGTTATAATTAATGCTTTATTTTACCAAAACATTTTAGTTTTTTTGAAAGAGTTATATTTTGCCCTCTTTCTCTTTTTAAAAGTTACAACAACAGTAAACATATTCTAACAATGTTCAGTCCTATTAGATTAGCTTACCAAATATGAAATTACCCTAAGGTTACAGTAAATACTCATAAAACTTCAATCAAGTACTATTCTAAAGTTTGTAATGAGTTACCCGTTTATTCACTCACTAAAATCAATTTAATGAGTGAAAACCATCACCTACGTTACTTTTAGCAAAAGTATAACAGCTCATAGAATAACTCCTAGGTTTTATTTCAAATACAAACTTTTAGCTAATATTTCCATCTCTTGACCAATTTGAAATATAACTATAGCCACATCTATTAAGAATTCCCTATCATTTATTTTTAGTGAGTTATTTGAGCTTGTAAATTGTTTCTTATGGAGAAAATAACTTTTTTTTTGAAATTACGCAAGATAGCCAAACTTATTACATGGAAAAAGAGCACATTTTAAGCTATAATTTAGATGCACAAGCATACATGACAAGTGGGAATTCTGAGCCATTAAAATCCATATTACTTCATGACTCATTCATAACCAGTACTTATAAAGTTACCAAGTCCTTGCTGATGAGTGGGGATCCTGAGTATTGGAAAATAACAATTTAAACTTAAGAGAAGCTACTATGAGAGAAGGCTGGAGAGAAGCAGTGGTGGAATTCAGCCAGTTTGCACTGGTTCTTAAGAATCTATTCTTAAAATTTCATGAGTTCACCAAACCAGTTCTTATCAGATCTTAATCCTCTGATGCTAGATATACAATGTATCAACTTCCACTAAAGGAATTCATGATACATAAAGAAATATGTAATAATACAATTGTAAATTAGTATGATAAAGCTTGAGGCCAAATTTACACAAGTTCTATAAGTGACAGATCAGCCACCTCAGACAAAAGAAAAAATGCGCTGCCATAGGCCTACACTTTCTTATGTGATAATTTGGTATCAATTATCTATCATACTTGAAAACAGAGAAAAGAAGGTGAGTTTGAAAAATGATGTAGTCTATGTAGACTTCTATGCTATTAAAACTAAACTATGAGGCTTAATGTTATTTTGTAGGTTCTACTATTCTGTAGCAAAATTAAAAGTTCATGGATTGGAGATTTAGCCTGGACTGACGTTTTCTTTGTCGATCTTTTCAGGTACTGGTTGGATAATATTGTTTCCCCTTACTTTTTTAAAGCCAAACTGTACCAGTTCAACATAATTTAGTCACACATGGACAAGTTATTTTAATATGCATATTGCCAAAAATGTTAAATGTGGTACATGATGGCATCTAACCATCTAAGGAAATTAAATACATCTCATGTTTTTGCTCAGGATACTGAATCTCTTTTTGCTTACATTTTCATACTGACAGGATACAAAATTTAGATACTAAGCTTAGTAGTCTAGTACTCATGCAGAAAAACTATTCCAATAATAAATATAAACATAAACTATAACACCATAGTACTACATTTGTGTTATATTTGTATGGCTTGGTAAAATTATATTTCACTATATTCAAGCTTGTTGATATAAACTTATATAAAATTCCTTATGTAAGCAGAATATAGTGACCTAAAAACAATATTTGCAAAAATAGTTAAATGTTAAATTAATTTTCTTTGTTTATATGCTGCCAAAAAAAGTTTTCATATGAAAATTTATAAAAATAATTAAAAATAATTCTAGATTTTTAACCTTTGTGGTTAAAGTTTAAAAAGAAGTTATATTAATACATTTCTTTTTAAATAAAGAAAGTTTGGCATTTCAGGCTTCAGTCCATAAAATGAAGCAGCAACATAATATACTGGAGTTTGTAAGAAAAACCCCCATAACTGAAACTTCAAAGTAAGATCCAAATGAAGATCTAACACCAGCAACTTTAAGAAGCAATGAAACTTTTGCTTCTAATACTACCCAAGCTGGAGATGATGAACATCCAGTAACTGTTCTTCAAGATTGCTGGAGTATGGAAGCAGGTCAAGGAGTTCAAGAAAAATATGACAATTTGGTTTTTATTGCAGCAAGAAACTTGGTTGTGATCACTGCACTAAATTTTATTCCATAAACGTGTATCGATGGAATGGAGAAGCTAAAGTGTTGAAGCATCAAGAGGAATAAAACTGTCCAGCAAGCATCTCTCAGAAAAAAAAAGAGCATTTTTCATTGAAGGCACACAATGTATGTGCAATGGAATTGAAAGATCGTGCAGATGATGCAATTACCAAATGTCTAGATAAAATAAGCCAAAATATATCAGCTCTACATGTAAAGTTTTTAATGCAATCTACAGTTTAGCAAAACAAAGTGGACCATTTTCTGATGTTGAAGATAAGATTGAGCTACAAATAAGACATGGGTTCGACATGGGAGTGGGATTTCATTCTCATAAAACTGCTTTTAAAATAGTTGATCACATTGCAAAGGAAATTAAAAATGAAATATTTATTTAAACAACTGAATAAAATTTAAAACTCTGTGTCATCACTGATGAAGCTTCAACCATATCTAGTAAACCAGTGATCATAATTTTTGTAAAGGTTGAAGACTATGATCTGTTGCCAATACTTTTTCTTGATTTGGTTTAGTTGAAAGAACAAAATGCTGAAACTAAAAACACATGTCAATTAAACAGTTTGCATGAGGCAAGATTTGATAAAGGATAATTGAAAAATAATTTGGTTGCATTCTGCTCAGATGGTGCAAGTGTAATGCTTGGCTGCAAGTCAGGGGTGAGCACTAACCATGAAAATGACTTTCCTGACATCATAATCTGGTATTGCTTAAATCACTGCTTGCAACTGGTTTAAGATTATTCCCTCATTGATATAAAACAAGTGAATCACTTCAAAGTGTTCAAAGATAAAATCTTTGTGATCTTTTGCCAATCAAACAAAAACTAAATGGAGCTTTTCAAGATTTTGGAAGAAACTGGACTTGAAATTCTGAAGATTGGTAGAGTTTTCAGACCAAGATGAGCCGCTTGCAGCCTAAAATCAATACTTGCTGTATTGCATGTTTCTCCAGCATTATACAAATATTTTTGTACTAAGAAAAATAATTCTGGAATGGCTAGCCATCTTTGCAACAAGTTCTTCCTGGAGGATTCAGCAATAATGATAAACATACTACAAGAAATTTCTTTATTTTTTGATGCCCTTCAAGCCAGAAACCTAAATTTAGCAAGAACTGAAAAAACTAATAAAAAGGGCTATTAAGGCATTTCAAATGCTCAAAGAAATAGAGGAATTTTTGAAAAGAAAACTGATAAAACCATTGCTTCTAATGCCTTTAACCAGTTGAGTGCCAAGTATTTCAGCTGCTACAAAACAACTCTAATGCTTCTTCATTTTGTAACTTTTTTGTGACTCCATTTTAGATCAAAAGTGAAGCAATTTATAAGTATGTCAAATGTATGTATGGTGCTGACATCTAGCGTTGAAGTTAGGTATTATTGAGAACGAATTAACTCATCCGTGGCACTGTGTTACCGATTGGCTTGGACGAGTTATCTCGTCTACGGCACTGAACAGGTTAAGAATATTGAGTTTGTTGGAAACCAATAGACCTTCCTTATCAGAAACTACTGGAGGCAGTAATAAAAAAATATGAAAGTCAGATTCATGGATTGTGATCACTTGAAATGACAATAAAAATTCATGAACTGGTAAACATACTTGAACCAGATTCTTGGAATATTGTTGTTGTCCTTTGGAAAGCTGCTAAAGAGAAACTGTATGAATTCAGTAAGCACTTTCTTCATGAAATCAGCACTAATGATATCCATGACTGTTGAAAATGTCCTATGAAATTGACAATCATGATATTCCAAGAGCTGTACAAATTGCTAAAAATATCCTCAATACTGTTGCTTTTAGTTCCACAGAAGCAGAAAGAGGGTTTTCAAGAATAGTTGTCACATGTTCAGATAAAAGAAGTTGTCTCACAGTTGAAAATGTGGCAAACGTGATGATAATTAATTTGATTGGCCTCCCACTGGATTCATGGGATCCTACTTCTTCAGTTCAAACATGGCTACAAAAAAAAACATGCAGCTGATGACAACAGATTCAAACATGGAAGGAATAAAGATTCTGATGATAATCAAGTGGCAATTTAAAAATATTTAAAGCATGCTAAATAAATTATTTCAGTAAGATATTTTTGTTATTATTTTTCATTGCAAAAAATTGGGGTGTTTAAAGTGAGATAGAACTAGTTGTTAAGATTTTTGAATCCCACCACTAGAGAGAAGTAATGGATTTGAAGTACAAATATTAATTTGCAATATGAGTTAGGCAATCTTAATATTATTTTTTTTTTCTGCCTTTAAATTAAATTCCTAAACAAGTTCTAAATTTCAGATTTGGAAACATCTGGAAGCAAATAAGCACTTTATACAATTTATTTATTTACCTGAAATGATATAAATTGTACTGTATTTTATATTTATGAAAAAGCTACTATCCAATTGCAACTATAAGACTATAAGCCACCATCACTAATTTAGCTACAGTTCAGAAGGAAAGCAGTTAGTTGCACTCAACCACTCATGCAAAGGAATTAACGGTCATTCTTCTAATGCACCAAAAGCTTAAAGTGCAAGGAATAGTTTATGGCAATGCATGAATTTAAACCCTTCTTGCTCGCTCCAACATCTAGAGATCTACCACAGAGCTAGCCCATGCCTCTGAAATGTACAAAATTTCATTTTGTTAGATTCTGTTTATAATAAACAATATAATACCTTGCTGATAAACATACTTCATAAACACAAATTTTCCATTTCTGATCATCACACATTTTAGGGCTGCAATGCATAGAAAATTAGCTAAGGAACACAATATTTCCTTTTTTATTTTACAACACTGCATATTTGAATAGAAGATAAGTTCCCCTAGTTGAGTTCAACGAGATGTTCTATTTTGTAGCTTCATTGTGTTTAAATAAATACTAGACACATTTTATTGTGAAGACTTTGTACGTGGCTGAGGTTTAAGATATACAGTTTTCTTTATTATATATATTTTAATTCATTTGTTTCAAATTTTTGAAGTGATTATAGTGTTTCACTATTGCAGTAATAAATTTGTATCATAAATTCTTCCCTAATTTTTTTATTATATATTACACCTATCATATTTTCATTATCACCATGCTTCACATAGATTGTCATTGTATTTGATTTCTGATGTAAAACAAATATTGTGAACCCAACAGTTACGTGTCTAGAATATTTATACGAGTTTCAAAATGTTTATTTAAATTTTCAGCTGAACAATACCTTTCTTCTGAAGATCAGCATGACCTGGGGTAAGAGGGTTATCTCCATCAGCTACATGGGCTGGACGAACCATTTCGATTTTGGGAAGACCTGCCACCTTGTGAGGACCATGGTGCCTTGGATACAATGCTGAACTTTCAGAGTCATTTGACGGTAGTGAACAACCCTCTCCTTCCTCTTCCACTGGCACATCACCATAAGTGAGAACTACATGTAAATAAGTGAGGCCAATATCTCACAGTATGCAATTAAGTAATACTTGTTACTTGGAACTTTTGTTCAAAACTATACACAATACCCTCACAAAACATTAGAAGTTTCAAATAATAATTATACAAATAGAAATTTCTAAACAACCAATACTTAGAACATGTAAAATGCATTATTTCAAAATAATTCAATTACAGGTCCATGATCCCATATCCAAAGTTTCAAAATTTGAAAAGCCCCAAAAACCAAAGTTTTCTCATAGAGTGTGGAGTGTAAGTATAACAGCTGACCCAGCTCTCTACCCACTTGACCCACATCACTCAGGTGTTATGTGGCGGCGTGTCCCAGCCACCTAGCACTCTGACAGGCAAGTTAGTAGTGTCTCAGTGCTCCTACTGGTCACATGTGTCTGCTGTTTGTCGATATATTTTTCTTGCTTTTTATTTTGCAACTTTGTGTTTAATTTCATTGTTCCTTTGAAGCTGTGTATATTTAAGTTTTACCAAATGTTTTTGTTGGAAATAAAATGTTTTAGAGAATTTATGGACTATAATTATTCCACTATTTCATTTAGCAATATATTACTCTATAAATAAACTGTAGTAGTATTTGTGATCTTTATTTAATCTACTTAGTGTGAGTATTCATACATTTTTGCTGCAGCATTAATGCTTGATTATGGGTGCTGTCCTGGACCCTACTAGGATGATACATTTAATCTAAAATCCAAAAAATTCTAAATTCTGAAACATAACTGACCCCAAGGGTTTTGGAAAAGGGATTGTAGACCTGTGCTATGAAAATAAACAGCAAAATTACTTAGTAACTCTTCTTTCACATCAAATATACCGTTTTATTTGTAAATGTATTATATAGTTACCCAAGGAATATGTTATTATTGGGTATGAAAGCATTAATATTTGTGAAAACTAACAATAAAATATTTAGTAAACCTACTAGCTTATTTATGAATAAATGATCCAATATATTTTGAATACTATTCCATGAATAACAAATATTATAAACTTATCAAAAACAAAGCACTACACAAAAATTTTAAAAATCACAACCATGAGTTATTTTATATACCACAAGAATTAAAAGTATACTGACAAAATTAAATTAATGCAGCATTCCATGCAAAATAAAGGAAAAGTAAAGCTCCAAAAAATTAAATCAGAAATATTTTGGATGAATATACATAACAATGTTAGTTTAAACTGATAGAAACTCACAACATATACTTCCATTCTTGTCAAAATTACAGATACATTGTCAAAAGAATGGATAAACTAAATGAAAAGTACCTAATCTTTAATGTGAATACCAATAAAAAAAATTATGATAAAATTGAAATAATATTTTTTGTTTCTTATTAGTTTACTGAATGAATCATAATTTTAGTGCAATAAACAGCATTTAAAAGTATATGTAATGATCACCAGATGAATTATAAGAAAAACATATCTTGAACATCTTTGGATACACACTGTTTTATAAAAATGTATGTTATCTTGAAACAGTAACTGTGATAAAAAGTATATTACATATTAAATATAACTGCTAATTTACAAAAGAATTATGAGTATTACTTTTTTCTTTTCCAAACAAATAAATGATAGAATAACAACTAGCTATTTTATAAGTAAATTAGTTTCATCATAATGAGTTTAAGTTTTTAAAAAGGTCAAATAGAAGAAAACAAGAAAAAACATTAGAATAAAGTTAACTGAAAGATGCTTCCAGAACTGTGCATAAGCAAGAAGAAGTACAGAGCCTACATGAGTTGGTATCTTCCTGAGATGTTTCAAGTAGTGACTAGGTCTCTAGGTTAGAAGGTGGCTGGCAAAATTGACCTACCTTGAAATTCATCATCCCATTCTAAACGTGTGGGAAAAACAAAGTGACCATCGTCTTTGAGTTGAAAAGAAATACAAGAAAACAGTGTAAAAGTACAGATCAAATGTTTAGACCCTAAGGCATTTTAAAAATAACCCATGAACATGAAATACCCAAAGAAATTTAAGCTATTGAAGAAACTGTGTTACTCAGTATATGAGCTAATGCAATACATTAAATAAAAAACATCTCATTTTCAAACATGTTGTTAACAAAAATGCATGTGCTTGCAAAACATTTAACTAATTAAAAATATATACATCATTTCAAATTCAAGTTCCCTTCACAAAATAATCACTTGATTAATTGTTACCTATATATATTACTGCTTTTACACTGTTAACTCATTTGTCATGATATTATCTAACTGCTAATGAAATTAAACAGTGGGTAAAGGTATGGAAAATTGTCTTTTTGAACTGAAGTATTAACCCTAAAATTACTAACTTGTTTTTATACCATTAACTCTTCGTGAGGTCCCCATACTGAGTAATGTTTATGGTTTTGTCTGTTGCAACACACAGTGTAAAGAAATTACAACATATATTGGATGAAACCACTCTTTTTCTACTTAAAACAAATAGGGAAATACAACAGTAATTAGTTTGATTTCTTACAGTATTTATAGTACCTTTATTTGATTTTTTGTGAGTTGCATATTATTAGGGCTCTACAATCAACAAAGTCAGGGACTCACAAACAAATTGGTGCATGTATATCTGTTACAAACAGGAAGGGGTTCTTATAAATCCTTAAGGTAATTCTTGGATTAATAATGTACTTAACATATATCAATTAACACATTCTTTCCTCCTCTAATTGAAATTGTTCACCTAAGTACATACAGAGAAGTTGATAAACTTCATTCAGTCTTCTGTATGTTTTTTTTCTAATTACAGACAACAATACACTGTATAAATGCAGCAAACAGTTTTATATTATGGGTGTTTATAAAAAAAAACGTTTTCTTCCAGCTGAAAACTTATAGGGCTGTAAACAATGTTTATTTGAAAACATCTTAGCTATAAGTAAAATTCTTTACTTGTTTCAGAGTTTCAAGTGACCAAAAAATAATATTCTGAGCCATAACTGTTCATTTGTTTTTTAAATTAATACAAAAATGGTAGCAGCAAAAATTTTCATGATAAAGAAAAATTCTATTAAATATCATTTATTTTTGTGTTTAAAGTGAATTTTCTGGATATAGACTGTTGCAAAATAATACCATTCTTTTATATATATGTGCCAGAGTTCTATTATTTATGAGCTACCATTTATGCAAGTTTTTTCACTCATAGATGAATATTTGTAACTGTTTATTGTTGCTTGGCTCACAAAGTTCATTTAAACTGTGTTTAAGATTCAGACTACTACTAATGTTGTTATATATCTTACACTGGTACTGTGTTATTAGAATAGGATTTGATATATACGTCACCTTTTTATATCTTTTAAGAAATGATACTATCACAATAATTGCTGAATATGTGTCACTGTTATATACATTTTTGCACAAATGTCATACTTGTGTTTCAGCTAAACTTGCATGTATGTTTATTGGAGGTATTATATATATAAACATATCTTGCAATGCAGCTGTTTAAAAAGTTACATGCTAACATGAGTAATTTAAAATACTGTATAAATGAAGTTAAAACAGCAATTAATATAGAGAAGGAAAGTTGCAGAATATAATCATGAAAGAGAAAGCTCAGCAAGAAAGGGTTGCAGAATATAATTGCAAGTTTAGAAAAATATTTTGGAGAATGCAATAGTGCTAATATACAAATTATTTATCTACAAACCAGAGAAGCTAAAATTGTCATTGTTTACAAAGCTGAAAACTATCAATGTACAAAAAACAACAACAGAGACTTCCATAACCAAAATAAATACACATAGATAGAGTAGACAAAACCTTCTTAGGTTAAATCTCAGAAAAACATCCTGTAAGTGAACATTCTAAAATACTAGATCATGCCAGGTCAACCCAATTTACTGACAACTGCTATCTTTCATAATGAATCAAGTTAAATCAGCATTCCTTCTTCTGCAAGGGGGGCAACAAATAATAATGAGAACTGAAAGACTGAAAGATTGTTTATGTAGTTTTCTCCCTCTGTCTCTATTAAATGGCTAATATAACCCTAATACAAAACTTACAAATAAATAAAGAAGCTAGAGTACCTTAGTCTCAATCATCAGAAATTATTTGGTCTAAACATGTTAGAACCAGTAAGTACTTGTGAAGTTTAGGAACTGTATAAAGAAGCAATATAGATTTCTTAAAAGTATACTGAAACTATGAAGTTAGCCTATTCAAAGTTTCTTATATTTCTCACTTACTTCATCCAAACTATTCCTGATAATGACAGTTGTAACATAACTTGAATTTCATCCCTGTAAATGTTCTTAAAACAATTGATGCTAATTATTAGTTCAGAACAGCATCTGGTAATGATGGAAATATCAGAATAGCTAATTCAACCAGTTCATCTAATACAGATCAACATCAAGTATTCAGAACCTGATTAAAGAGATATCTAAAGAAATCTTGACAATGTGAATAGTTAAATGTTTAAAGCCAAGAATATTCTGTGACAGAACATGTGAGGCAGTGTGTATATTTAGACTATTTTCATGACTAAGGCAATAACATACCATAAATCAATAAAAATATGTTGAAAAACATATGCATAGAAATATAAGTGCTTACCACCATTGCAACTGACAATAAAAGTTCAATTTTGACAATCTTAACTGCCTTGTTAAGCATATTAACTTCTAGAGCAGCATACCTTTATAGTATTATAGCGGTCATTTGATTAAAGATATTAAATATTAAATTTAGGTCTGGATTAAAAAACTGAATTAATAGTAATGATTTTTCAACTTGCAACAAACCTAGTCAAATTTCAAATCAAATAATCATTTTCAAGCCCTATATTGTTTATTAACTTAAATGGTCAGAAAAAACGAACAATTCATTAATGTTAAGAAGACAGCCCTTGTTAGATTACTGGATTAACATACCTATATTCCACAAGATGTGTCACTACAACCTTCAGAAACGAAAATCTAATTTTTGGTTTACAAAATAAAAGTTTTTACATTGTACACAAATGAGTCATTGCTATATATCTACTCTAGTATTGTTTATACATAAACCAATATTAATATATGAGCAAAGGTTACAGTCCAAGTTAACCATGTGGAATGGAGAAGGCTAATGTGGTTAAAATATCCCACTAAATAAAACAGCACAATTACTAGCAAAACTTTGGTTTTAAAATTTCAACAAAATGCACTGTATTAAAAATAAAATTGAAAAAAAACATATATTTTGTGCTGCATAAAAAACAATCATGCAAGCATTCCAAACATAACAAGTGGTGTGACTGCCACTAAATAAAACCTTAATAAGGCAATATTTCTTCCAAAATAAGTTTCTACTGTACTAATAGAAACTATTCAACTAAAGAACTTCATCTAAGCAAAATGATGATAATGGTTAATGTCTGTCTAAATATTACTACAACTAATCATAATATGGTTCATACAAACCTCTAGAAACATTTCAAAGATTTTTTACAATTTATCAAGTAGGTGATAATAATATTTAACATGTTTATTATACATAATTGTATATGACAAAGAAAATCGCATTCTAACTCTTTTAATAGCATAATTTATGCATGCTTAATATCACTTATACAGCAATAAAATAAAAAGTATTCTGGATAACAAGTGGTACTGCCTATTAGTTTCACAATGTTAATTTGATCCTAATAATAATTGTTCTTGTTAAATTTATTTCTGCCAATACTACCCAAATAAACAAAGAAAATAACTTTTGTAATACAATAAGACTTTTTGCAAAATTCAAAAAAATGTTTTATAAAATTCCACGACAGAATCCATTTTGACCAAATTCAAATTCTTCAAGGACCCAGCTAAACTAAAATTAATATAATTTTCCAGACCTGTGTGAACCATGTATAATAAGCTTGTTACAATTCAGTCACAGCATTTAAATTAAAATTATGGAAAGGCAAAAAATGTTAAAATAGAAGTTTGCAGTTACAGAAGCATTTGTCCTCTGAACAAAAACACTTAATCAGTTTAAAAATGTGATCACCTTTTTTAAAAAGGATTGTATAGTAAGTTTATGAATGGCTTTATTAGTCTGTTTGTCATAGATCCATCACAGAGCAAAACAGTTTTTAGAAGTTCTATTGAGCTATGCACGATCCTTAAAGGAAAACTGATCAAATACAACTGCAAATGATGTCAATGTCCTGTGTTTTTTGCTACCTTACGAAAGGTATTTACATTCGTTGTGATGATAACCACTTTCCCTCAGTAAACAATAGATATTCTGCTTTCCTTCCTTCCTTCATACATACCTACTTACATACATTACACAGTGAATGTTTCAAAATTATTCAAAGAAACTTCAGAACTCAGTAAAAAGCAAGGTTATATGACAGAAAATTATTGCATAGTAGGATAAAAACAAATTTACAAAACCTACTCTTTCCAGAAACAGAACTTTAAAATGAAGTACTCATCAGCATTATTGCAAAAGGGAAATGTAACTGTATTTACATTTAAGAAGCCTTAAAACCTTTGCAAAATTATCTATAAAGTAGTGCACTTTATGCATTTTGTCCATTGTTACAAACTAACAATTTCAGTATTTTATCAATTTACCTTTGTAACACCATAAAAAATTATAAACATGAAATATTAAAATCATATTCACTACACAGAAACACAAAAATAACAGTTAACAATGTCACATGACTTGACTTACAGTAATTGTTTTATATCCTCTATACTTCATTTCTCAATATCTATTATCAATAGCATTTCTGAAACCCCAAAAGTATGTTATACACATTTCTTGCAAAATATTCCATTCCTACAGTTTTTAATAATTTGTATGATTAAATATCTATTCAATAAGCAATTTCATTATTTTATCTAACATTGCATTCAAACACATTTTAGTATTTAATTATAATTTTGCTCCATTTTTTAGTTTGTCTTAAATGAAACAATATTCACCTATTTTCTATTAAAAAGATTATATTTAAAAATTTAAGACAATTAATGCAATATAACTTTAGACTTAATTTGAAACACAAATGTATTATGTTGTGATATTCTACATTATTATATAAATATTGTATTATTCTCCAATATCCTATACTTTTATCTAAAAGGATAAAAGTTGACATTTACCTACCTTCATCCCAATGAATAACTAGTGGGTAGTAAATGATTCAAAGTTACAATTTGAAATAATTCTTTAAATAATACTAAAGCAATATGATGAATAAAATATTATGGCTTTTGTCCTCTTTTACTATGATGAAATAATAAACTTTATAACACAGTGGCATTATATTTGTATAGAGTTGGGCTACTGTTATAAAATTATTACATTTATACACATTTTAAAGTTAATTGCATACACAGGTTGCGCAAAAAAATGTCTAGCCTTTTACAATAACAAACTCAAAACAAACCTTTATTATAATTTTACTTGGACTAAATTTAATATCTTCAGACCCAAAAACACTAAACTTTACATTACAAGTACTCACAACACACTATATGGTAAGGTTACAATAACAGCATAGCATGTAAGAAACACAATGTCAATTTAAAACATACTAGTTTATTTTAAGATTCACATTAATGTAAAGTTGGTTTTGAACTAAAACAGAGCAATTAAATAAGTCTATAGGCTTTATTTTATTATGTAGCTGTCTGTCAGTTATATTTGAGCTATGACCAATTTAAAAATTAATTACAAGGGTGACACTTTTATAAAACAATACCACTTTTAACTCTATTAAATTAACTGATATAGATTACCAATATTTGATATAAGCATCTTTTTTCAAATTAATTTTACTAAAATAATAGGGAATAAAAACCAATAGCAGTTTCAAATACATGGTACCACCAACCCTTCATAATTGTTTATTAACAAATACAATAATAAGCACAAGCAATTTGTGATATGCAAAAAAAACCTAAAAAAAAAAAAAAAGATTTTTAGATTTTTAAAAACAGTGCAATTTACTATAGCCTAACTTCAAAGATTTTAAAACAAGGAATTATTATTGCCAAAATCTCAGTATCACATAAGTCATATGGAGATATCTGGCTATATAACATTAGGGTCCAGCATTAACCCAGAAGTACCAACTTCGAAACTCACGTCATCTATAAATTCAATTACCAATGATGTTTTATTTAACACAAAGCTACACAGTGCGACACTGCACTCTGTCCACAGCCGGGAATCAAACCCTGGATTTTTAACATTGTAAGTCATCGCAATGGAGGATTAACTTAATCATACTTAAAATATTTCAGCATTTAGCTTTAGCTATGAACTATTTCTAGCTATTTATATAAGCATGGGAATGAAAAGATAAAACAGAAGAAAAAATTCCAAAACATTAGCAAAAAAAATATTCTTCATTTTATAATAGCACTTAAATCAGGCCCATAGACTTAGAAATAAATAATGTATTTTTAATCTAAATATTACTTTACAGCTTTCAATTTTTCTTTCAGAAAAAAAATGCTACATTTTAATAAATCTAATCTCAATTTAGTCCCATCACAAAATAGGATGTGTGGAACAGTATAAAAATATTCTTCCTTTAGTCCACATTTAATCAGAAAACAAAACTTTATACTAAAACAGTCAAATTTGATAGCATATTCAAATTACATTCAAGTATCACACCTTTCAACAGGAAAACATGTGCTGGGAGATTACTAACTTTTCCTCCCTGTTAATGTTTTTACAATATTTTAAGTTTCACTCAACCATGTAGTAGAAATAAATGAAAGGGATGTGATTAATATATAAAAGTACTAAAAATACAAAACAATAGTAAACACAACTAATAACTTCACTGCAAATGAAGAATCAACAATAACCATTCTCTATACCATATTTATTAATATCACATAACATTCAATCACACTTAAAGTAGAACATCATAAAGCCTCATCAGTATCATTTTAATATCTATTGAAAGGCAGGATACTACGACAATTACTTGTAATTACAAAAATAAGAAAACAGGATCTTTACATCTACTTACGTTACAAGCTCAACAATCAAGCTTATCAAAAAATGGTCATATCAGTGCATGAGACCAATGAACAAAACTGATTTTATTTACAGATTATAATTTAAATTAAACATGATTTTTTATTTGCAACAAAAGGACTGCCACTAAAAACCAATGTTATATCTTTCATTTTCTAATGATCAGATACTCTTTTTTTTTTCACAAAATTCATACCAAATTATTTTTGTAAAAGACCATTTATAATTTCTTAGTGTTTAACTTTTCTTACAAAGCCTAACTTTTAAATAACCAGTCATAATTCTAACATTTATAACAATAATGGTATTTAATTTCAGATGTGATCAGAAATATTTGAAATAAAACAAACAATTCACAGAGATACTTTTAAAACTTCATTATACATAAACATACAATTTTCATAAACATTTATATTTCACTAATAGAAAACTCAACAAACATTAAATCAAAACAAACAATAACCTCCATTATAAAAAAAAAGGTATTTACTATAATGAACAACTTTCATGCAAAGCACAACTTGGACATCATACACTACAAGCAACAACAATCATTCTTAGTTTAATATACACTTTAAAGTAATTAAACACAAAAAATAGTGTAATTTTTCTGTCCCACAGTGAGGATGATCATATGTTCAAACAGACAAGTAAATTTTTTCACAAGAATAGCTGAAAGAAGATTTGTTTCTCAAAATTTCAGTTCTATTCTATCAGTGTTTTTATTTCAGATTGGTCAGAATCAAACATGATAAGTAACCATAATTCATCGTTATGTGGGTACATGAATTTTTGGTGGCAAAAATGGAAGCTGCATTAATTTATAATATAATTGACATCAAAATGTTACAAATATATATCTGTATATTACATCATGAGAGACATTACAATTAAACATCTTTTAAACTATATATTTATTTATTTATTTATACACATACAAGAATAACAAAATAAATTTGGGTATAACATACAGATGATGAGAGAACCATTATAATTTTTATGACTTCATCATTTGATACAAAAGAATAATAAATGTCTATAACTTAAATGAAGTACCACAGCCACTACTTCAACATGGCCTAGAAATGCAGTAAATTTTATTTGATCTTAAGAATACAGAAGCATTAATACAAATCATGCTAACTATCAATATGTTATTCATCCATTTCATCATCCAGTTCCAAACAAGGTAGGATATGACAGACATCATGAAGTACATCTTCAGTGGCATGACAATCATGTAGTGTTGAATATGATTTTTGTTAACACTGAGTTGTTGTAACAATCTTACCAATCAATGAGTGAATACTTGTTTTAGTATTATTATACAAAGCTCCACAAAGGGTCATCTGTGCATACTAATTTCTAATTTTGAGCTGACAGGATAAGGAAAATTATCTACTGAAAACCACCCATCACCAGAACTTATCTAGCTACACGGTAGAATTTAACAATCAATCACTTTTATAACAAACCATGAATCCCCTCTATTCAGAGTCTGTGTATGCTAAACATATCTAGCCCATAAGTTATAATGTCAAAGTTTTAACTATAATCTCCGATGATGTCACATGATAAGTAAATACAATTTTTATGGTCATTTTATATCACCACCTGTTATTATGTTTTTGTTTTTCTAAACAAGTTCTACATAATTTTCAAGACCTGTAGCATTTGGCAAAACTGTGGGCTGTATGGTTCTCCAACCAGTTGTATGTCTATACCCAAATTTAATTTTGTTTTTCTGCCAGCTCTGTACGTATATAGCCTGCATATAAATGAAAGTGAAGAGCCTGTTGATAAACCTGTTTTCAAAATATCAAGTTGAAAAGTGTCTTGATAGCATAAACTAGTCCTTTTTAGACATAATTACTTTGACTTTTCATTTTATGAGTGACAAAATCTATGCAGGAAAAAGTATGAGTAAACAATATTCATAAAATTACTTGTAACTAAAAGTACACCATGTTGGATTTAATAACAAGGATAAAAGGTTAGTAGTTTGCAACCTTAAATAACAGTTTACTACAATATTCTAAAGGTTTCCCATATGTGGAAAAATAGAATAGTGCACATTTCATCAACACTAAATCATGAATTCATATTCTATTTTTAACATGCCCAAAAGAGATCAGAAGAATAGCATTAAAGAGCAAAATTTGTATGCATAGAGAGGAAGATGGCAAGTGTAACAGCATCACTTTTCAGTATTGAGAAATGACAGATTAGTGTTAGTTACTAACCTGTTATAATAAGTGACAAATCAGTAAACTGATATTCTGAAGAGATGAAAGTTAATAAGGCAGCAAATAATTCCCACAGTTAACAGTCTGGTCATGCTCTTATTTTATAAATCCAAGATAACAGCAAGTATCTTCCAGTTTTTGTAATTTTGATGTAATTATATTTTTTTCTTTAAAATTCCAAATTTATAAAATTAAATTATAAATAACTATACTGCAACAACATCTACCATTGCTTTCTGTCTTTTACCATGAGCTACATTTTTAAATAATATTGTGTACATGGCTTCATTGTGTAATGACTTCAAAGCAATATACTGCACCACAGTTACAACAGAAAGTGTCCATACCCCTGCGTCCGAGTGACTTTTTGCTCATAACTTAAAATGTATCACGATTAGGCTAATAAAGTGCAATATATTATAAATATTATACTAACACACATCTACATAAATTTTTATGTAAATTAAATAACAAATAAACTGTTTATAAACAAATAACCAAAACTAGGAGGGGAAGAAAGTGTTCGTACATTTCAGAACGCGTATAAAAACTGATACTCTCGTAAAAATATTTAGTTTGACCAATGAACCACATTATACCATTACAGAACTAGACACTTGATTCATAATTATTGGAATTTAGCCAGCAAAAAATGTACTTCCGGCAATTTAGCACCATCTCTGTCATTATCTGCTTGGTCATCATGGCAAACAGGAAACAACTGTCCAGTGATTTAAAAAAACTGAATTATTGTGAAATACAAGTTCTGTGTGTCTCTTTCTGGTACTGCAACACAACTTAATGTGCCAAGATTTACTGTTAAAAACGTAATTGCCAAGTTTAAGCTGAGAGGATCAACCTCTTTCGTTCCAGATGCCCCACCAAAATTCCAGAGAGAACCAAGTGGAAGGTTCTCAGAGAAGTTAGTAGGAGCCTTCGTTTAACATGTAATTACATAGAGAAACTGGGGTTGAAGTAAGTACCTCTACAGTTACAAACATGTTACACTCTTCTGGGTTTAAAGCATGCCATCCTCTTAGAACTCCACATGTTCATTTAAAAGCACGACTGAGATATGCAAGAAAGCATGTAGATAAACCCTTTACCTATTGGAAAAGTATTCTTTGGTCAGACAAAACTAAAATCAAGCTTTTTGGTCACAAGGACATCATCCCTACAGTTAAACACGGAGGTGGCTTGATCATACTATAGGGTTCCTTCAGCTCTCCTGGTGTAGGCAGCCTTCACCACGCCTATGGAATCATGAAAAAAGAAGACTACGTTGATATATTAGCCACTTATATCAATAACGATGCTCGGCTTGGGTGTCGTTGGATCTTCCAGCACAACAATAACCCTAAGCACACATCAAAATATGTGCAATCCTGGTTGCAGAGGAACTATATAACCATTTTGAAGTGGCCATCGCAGTTACCCAATCTCAACCCAGTTGAAAATGTTTGGCATGAGTTGAAGGCCAGGGTTCATCACCATCATTTGAAAAACTTGCAAGAGTTAGAGGCCTTCTGTAAAGTAGAATGGAAGAAAATACCAGTCGAGTACTGTCAAATGATCATGGAAGGTTAATGAGGAGAGACTCCACCAAGTAATTCATCTGAAAGGCTACACAACTGACCATTAAAGTAAATGCACAAACACTTTCTGCCCCTCTTATGTTTGGTTATTCGTCATTCAATTTACAAAGTTAAGGTATTTTCTCATTTCTGAAATATAAAGTAAATTCCAACACCTTTTCTATACTTTTCTGAACATGAAAACTTTTTGTTTTCCCATATACTGAACACACATCAGAACTTTTATTGTGTATGCCAGTTCTTCACAAAAAGTTTGAAATAAAAGATAATATTTTACACATTTTAAGCAATCAATTAATATTTTCCCAATTTTATGTAACACTTTCCCACCATGTAAAGCAATCTGAGCACAGCTTGGCAAAACAAGTTGCAGTGATTTACAAAAGATAATTGCACCATTAAAATATTTTCTCACAATACAATAAAACTACATTTACAATTAATTTAGGAAATTCACTTAAATGTCATTCTTAAGTACCTTAAGGCAAGAGATGAGGGCATATTGATATGTAAGCTTAAACTTATTAAATAGATCTCAGTGGTTCAGGGTAATTTTGAAGACTCAAAGCAACAGAAATGGGGTTTGATACCCATGGTGGGTACAGCACAGATATCCTATTGTGTAGCTTTGCAATTAACAAACAAACTACCTAATTAGATAACTTTCTCAGCTATGTTAATTGAACTGCTAAAATTAATAAAGAGTAGAACAGAAGTGAAAACAAAATGTAACTAAAATTAGCAGCAGATACAATCAAGTTAAGTATCAGTCGATAAAATTAAAATACAAGTAATGAACCAAGAGGTAAAAATTTTATTATTATTATTATTATTATTATTATTAGCAGTAGTAGTAGAAGAAATCTGATAGGAACTTGAAAAAAGAAACAATAAAAATTATTGGTTTATTTGATTTTTTAGAATGTATTTGTCAAAAAAATATCAATTACCAAAAAACTATTTTCTTCTAGACCTAAAAATATGAAGCATGTATGTTTATAACTTTAAAAATTGAAATATCCTCTAGACAGCAAAGCTTGTTTAAAAGATGAATAGAAAAAAAGAAAGCATTAACCTCAATCAAATATTACAAGCATCTTGGCCAGTTTGCAGCTATGTTTTAATTTGTCAATGTAAAATCATATATCATACAGCTTCAAAGAACACTGTTTTTTGACACTTTAAACATTATACGCATTGCAAAATATATAAAGTTGCTGGATAAACAATGATAGAACTGGCCGTGTGAAATGTACACTGCTGCAATAAGCAGGCTGTGTAAAATGTGAAATGTTAAATCAAAAATGAAGAAACTCTATAAAACATGTACTGCACCATCAACAATGGATAAACTGCAAAATGTGTACTGCTATATAAAAAATGAAAAAACTGTGTAAAATGTTTACTGCTATATCAACAATGGATAAACTACATAAAATATGTACCCCCATATGTTATGTATGCCAGGTAAGAAAGGGTTATGATAGAAATATAATCAATTGTAAGCATACATCTCTATCTGATTTTTAATTTTCTTTTTTCTTCTCAAGTACTTTCTTTGAAACAGATGCAAGTTTATAAAGCAGTTTTGTTACTGTTGAATTACAATGAAATACATTATATAGTATGTGGTATTAATATTATCATTCAAATATAAACAGAAAAAAATATATTGTTATAGCTAATCAAGGTCGGTGCAAAAAATGTATTTTTAAAAACTTTACAGGTTTAGGAAGAAAAGTTATTTTTACTTATGTTGAATCTTTTCAAGTAGTAACACATGTACTTAACCAAGATTTGTGTAGCTGCTAAGAAAATAACACAACAAAGAAATATGTTTAAACTGGGCAAACATGCATGTATATCAATAGTAACTTTCTTGTAGCAACAAGAAAAAGACATTTAAAGCATGGAAAGTGTTAACAATTAGTTGTTTTTATGATATATAAACAATAATTTAAAAGCAGGCTCTTCAAATAAATATTGTTTAGCCTGCACCACAATTAAACAAAATACCATGCAACAAAACTTGCAACAACGTACTCAATAACATGAAACAATTACATCAAGTATGACCAAAACTGTTCAATCAAATACTTTCTTTTTAATTTATTCTTCTAAATTGACAGAAGTTTAGTAAGAGCATTAAAAAAACAGTTAAAATATTGTGCACTAAAGAGTAAGATTAGAAAAATCAATACATAATACATTTATAACATAAAATAGATAGGAATAAACTTTTGTACAGTGAGAATTTTTCTGACAATCAGCCATTTCCATACATTTAGTTGGTTGTGGAATAGAATCTAACCATTATATGAAAATAAAAGTCCGAGTAGATCCTAATGAGCACCTAAATAACAATTTAACTATTTAGTATAATATCGAACAGAGAAGAATGAAGTACGAGTTATTACTTTTGTGAATAAAAAATGTAACCCTCTAAAACAACAGTATTTTTGGACTTGTGAGTTCATTTATGAATACTGAAGCATTTCATAACTATCTATTTTGACATAAAAATATTTTTCAAATGTAAACTTTCAGTATTTCATTCTGAACACAACATTGTATTGGGAAAAGTAAAATTTAATATGAATAATGAAACTGCAAATATCTGGGATATCCTTCTACTACCTTTTAAGAAGCATTAGTGAAAAAGGTATTTTAATATAGTTCATAGTTTACCATAAATAGTACCAATGAAGATCCATTTAACAGCTGTCAAAATTTACAATGAATCTTATGGTACAATTTCATTACTCTTAAATAATTCTGAATAAATTCTAAGTCTTACTGACAGCTAATCACTACTGCAGCTCTTATTTTAATACTGTAATTTGAAGTTATGTCTAGTCAATGTACAAGATAATGAAATCTAAAGTTTCACAACTTAGCAAATAAGATAACACAATTCACATCTGCATTCTGTTTTAAGTCACACCATAAACAAATTGTTCAAAAGGTGATACAAAATATTTCTTGTATTGCTCTGTACTCACCAAACCATGTAATTGAAAGCTACTAATGAAATAATGTTAACCCTTCAATGTTTATACAATTGTTAAGTGTTTAGAAATAAACATATATTAAAAAGGCGTGTTCTTTACATTTCTAAAGTAATATAATCCATATGTAAGCAGAATAATAAAGAGAATTTTTATGATAATACGTGTCCAATCTGCATGCATTATACACTCAGTATAAACAAATTAAACAGTTTCTATAGCTTAGAAAATGAATTAACAAAGAATAAGTGCTCATCACACGAGTTAAAACTCCAATTGTTACAGGTAACTTGTTAGGACCATACTTTAGTAAGTTTATTTCAAAAAACATTCATATTGCAAAAGAAAATAACACAGAAAAATGCTTACCGTAATAATCCAGAGGGTGAGCTGTCGAGAAAAATCAAAATATTTCAATATATATCTGCAAATCAATATATAATCTACAAATAATATGTTATATAATAAATATAATAATATTGCATAAAGAGATATGAAATGAAAATAAAACTTTGAAAATATAAGATACAACTTTTCTAATAAATAATGTTTTGACAACAAAGTTTTAACCCACAATTGTGAGTTATCTTCAGGTTATGTCATTGATCTTCAATTAACATTAAAATTTAAAAAAATACAAAAACACCACATACAAGATACTGTCTGTTACTACTATATTCAATTACGAATGCCATACTGGCTACAAGTTAATTTGTATGCATAAAATTTACAATTCAAAACACAGAATTCTTAATCTGAGAAGACATACAGTTTCAATAACATGTTATACAGATGTTTAATAAACTCTGCTTTACAATAAGTTACACTTTTATTAACCTTTTTGGACCTGCTGGTTTTTCCTTTCCACAGTAGAAAGACCAAATTCCATGAAACTTAAAATTTCATGCAATTTAAATTAGTTCCAGTATAATTGTTTACGTCATGAAAATTACGTTATATTATAAGGAGACAGTTTTGAAAAAATAAAACATAAAACCTTCTTTTGTCTTTGAATTTAAATTTTTTTTATTATTGATCAGAAAGTTTAATTTGTTTGATATTTAACATTTCTTTTGATACTGTACTTTGCAGATTACACTTGTTAAAAATTTTATTTAAAAATTCTAAAATATATGGTAAAAAACTTATCAATATTTATAAGTGACCTAAGACCTGATTTTTCAGAATGGCACCGAACCATGTTATATAATAGTATTTTTGCTAAAAGTATCCTTGATCAAGATCAATTATATCTCATAAAAAGTTTACTTTCGATAAATATGTTATTTAATTTGTTGTTCGAATATGACAAGCAATAATTTTTGCTAAACAAAGATTTCAGTGACTAGAATATTTTACAGTCCTCTAATATACTCTCTGATGTTTAATGATAAAAGACTTATTTTGTAGTATTCAATCAAATATAGTGAAAAAAATCATTTCCGAGAATGAAAATAACATTTAAAATAATTATATAAAAAAAATTTCAACCAATGGTTTGTTCATAATTTGCTTCACTATTCTTCTCTACATGAGTTAGATCTATGTTTATTTTCCCATAAAACCATAAATTATTCCAGTATAATCATACAAGTTAACCCTCAACCTATGAATATCCTTTACTGCACAACACAGTTTTAGCATCTTACATTCAAAATGTTAGTAACCTACTTTTTGTTTGTGTTTTACTCATTAGTATATATTAACATCTTAGCTAATAATCCATATTTTAATAGTATACAAGTTATTAATTCTATTTCCCCTAGTGTAACACATTACACATTTGCTCTATTTATCCCATCAATCTTAAGAAAGTATAAAATTAAATGTAAATTACTCACAATAAAACCACCACTACTCAGACAAACCATAATTTTTATAGCTTCAACAATTTTAATCTGCAAATACTTATTATATACAAAAATAACAATTTTTAAAACTCAAAAAATGATCAATCCTCATTTGTTTTCATCCAAGACTTTCAGTTTTAAAACAAACTAAAAATTCTGTTTAAGATTTTGCAGATTTTGCAGATTTAAATTCCACATGAAAGACATAACTCTAGCTTGACAAAAGGAAAGGTTATCACAAGGTCAAGTTACATTACACACAATTTGTTAGTTCATTCCACCTTCAACAAACAGTTTTGTTAGGTCACTATATCATAGGTTATCTCCTGAATAACAAGAGAGTTAAGTTTCCTACACTCAAAATGTATTTTTGATAGGTATTTAGCTCCTATCACAGAATCAAATGATTCCAAGTTGTCTCTCAACCAAAGCATCCTGCATCAACCTTCCAGAAATAATACTGCAACATACTCTCATGACACATATCATTCTCTTAATTCAATTTTACCAAACTATCATTTTCAATTTTGGCACAAAATGAAGACACCAATTTTCAGTGGAGGGGAATGGTGGGAGGTGTGAAAGGAGGTAAGTACATATTAAAAATACATTTTATGTGAGAAGAGGTAATGTACTATACTTAGTTATAATTTACCAACACTGAAGAGAGAAACATAATTTTGACAGCATCTGAAGGACACTCCCTAAGATAAGACCTGCACCACTAATAAACTAGTTATACTCTTCACTTATCTTTGAAAAATGTTGAATATATGGGAAGAAAACAGAGGAGCACATCCAAATGGGAGAGAACTATAGCCAGAAAGTATTGAGAACTATGCAATATTTATAAAACTCAATTCCACATATCATGAAAGTGTGTAAAATTAAAAGGATGTACCCCTAGATCAAGAATGGATTTTTCACAATGGATCATATGTGAAAAGCCAACCAAAACCAAACCTCAAGACCCTGGGAGCCAACACCCATGTGGAGAAAGGAAAATTGATCATACTGATGGCAAGTCAATGTAACAATAATGTTTTTTGTTTTTTTTCTACCACACATCACCATAGCAAACACAGTTTTTCTTATGGTCTCTTTAAAATTACTCAGAAGTCTGTTAATAACATAACCATATACAGCAGTAAAAATTTACACTCAGAGGCATATAGTAAAATGTCCACTTTAACAAATAAACAAAAAAGATCAAATTTTAAGAGCAATATTCCTTGTAACTGAATTTTGTGCTATCAGAATTTACCTAATGGCTGCCCTCCAAATTTTACAGGATAATAGTACTAACAAAAAGTGAAGGTATATTTAGTTAATACTCAGCATGCATGTGAATATTTAACTGTACATAACACAAATTACATCATAATAAAAACTGTAAAAACAGGGAAGTCAAAATTTTCATTAAGGAAAATGAAGTAAAATTCTAATTAAGTTATGCATCTTATCATACTCCTCTATTAAAATTATATATTATAGTATATATTATAATTATATATTTATAATTTATATTATAATATTTTATTTATTATAGTATATATTATAAATTATAAATATATAATTATATAATCATTTCATTATTTCTCATGCAAATAATATTTCAAGACTGTAATTACTCTCTGGTGAAATCTAAAATTAAATGTATACAATATGAAAGATAAATATTTTGTTCTAAAAAATAAACTTCAAACATTTTAAAACACTCAGATGACCTCAGTGAATAAATGTAGAAAACAACATATTTCTGCTAAACAGAAATACATAACATGAAATAGTAATCACTAAATGTCATTTACATGAAAGTATATTACAAAAGCACACATTATATTTGATTACTACAGTTAAAATTTCCTGTAGTGCAAAAAATAGTCAATTTTATATACCTAGTTTTTACTTTATATTTTTTTTTAGTACTGAATTGAAGAAACTGTTTTGAGGACCATATGAAATATATGATTACTTTGCAAACAAAAAAGCAGCAAAGTCTACCCTGATACAAGTGAATCTAATCAATTTAGTATTCACAAACCTTTTCGAGTCCTCCAAAAAAGACCATTTTCCTTAAAGGGTGAGGAGCTCAGAGAGCCTTATGCAGCAGGTAAAAAAAGATAGAATGCAAGGTGGTTAGTAAATTGCAGTAAGTCTAATTTCAAATTATTCTACAGTAGCAGTCACTATCTTTCATTGCAGGAACAAAATGCTTTAAACAATTCAGATTAGTCCCCTCAACATTTTAAAACCAAGTAAAATTTAATACATCACTTGCAGAAATCTAAATTTCAGACTATATTTGTAACTCTTTAAAAAGTAGACACATGATTTACAGGGAGATACACTAGAATTCTTTATTTAATTACTGCACATAACTAATTTTTTTTTGCAATATTTACATTTCATAATTTCTCTTTGCAAAGCTAAAGAATCTAAAGCATTGTATGATTATACATAGATTCAAAACTCACTATTCAAAACATTAACTTTTACTTACACTTATGGAAACCTGAAGGACATTGGGAAAGATTAGATCTTACAGTAAAACCACCAGAGTCCTTCTATTTTCAAGTAGAGTTGTTCTCCATTATCAATTTAATCATTTAAGGCTACTTAAAATGTAATGTTATCACCTCAACAAGAATATTTTATTTACAAAAAAACATAACCAGCTTCTGCCCCCCCATAATCAAATAGAACCACTTAAACATTAATATTCCAGCTTCACACATCTCCTTCCCTATACATGTACACAACTTCCCAATAAAATCAAGTGGAAAAACATAAAACATTTTATACTGCACTACCTGAGGTCTTGAACTTGATATCATTTTTAACTTTAATTCAATTTAACAAATTGTTTAACGTAAATAAGCTCATATAAAATGTTTGTATTTCTTTCATTTTCAAGCAAAAGGTTAATTATGCTAATGACAATCATAATTTTAGCAAACAAACCCTCCAAACGCAGCTTTCATTTCCATTTTAGTCTGCTTTAAATGAGATAAATCAGGTTTTAAAGCTAAGACTTCTCAACATTCTGTGCTTATCACTGTTATAAATTCCTCTTGCATCTTAAACAAGATGCAAACTAAAAAGGTTTCTTGAATTTTCACTCAACAAAATCATTACTATTGTCATCCTCCTTAAGGTAACTTGTAATCAGGCATACAAGACAACAATATTACAATATGTACATGACAATGAAAACAATAACTGCAGCCTTTTTAAGCTCACAATACAAGTTATGAAGAAAACTCAAAGTGGTCTTAAAAAGTTTTACATTCAAAATGTAATTTATTCCCTTACCTTATGGCATGTAAAGCTAATCTAAATACCTACTCACTATTGTTTTGAATATGGCTTTCAAGCTTAAAGGTTATAAAAATGTTTTTCTTCTAGTTCAGAAATTTTAATAATAAAACAAAAGTTTCAATTCTTACATTCCTCTGAAAATTGTTTGTGACTAGTTTTAATATCAACTTTTATTGAAGCAGTTTATACTTATCTTTTTGCAAACTCTTTTAAAAAAACTAATTATAACAGCATAAATCCAACATGCTAAATCAACTCATTGGTCTAATCAAATAACAAAATCAAACTTTATTTTCAAGATAAGTAATATAACTAGAAAGAAGGTACTTAAACAGTTCACACGGATTTGATCCTCATGAAGATTTTTCTGTGTTTCCACAAATGCAGTTAACCAATGACTGACTTATTAGTTTTAAATACATACCTTTACTATTTAATTAACAAAACCTATGCAGGTGTAATTCCTAATTTATTAGTACCTACATATAAAAATTGTTATTGTAATTTTCCTTTCACATTACATGAAAAACATCTACAAGTATCAAGCTTGAACTAAATTATTATTTATTTCTACATTCCTTTCTAAGATCATGTTACTTCTTCTAATTTTACATACATAATACTACAGTATAAAATTAAAATGCACCCAAAACTATTTTTACATGAACAAATATATTTACACAAATTTAGTGCAGATATATGTAAATGTCACAGTAAGTTAAATGCTAATTACTGTGAACAGAGCTAATGATGCACATAGAAAAATGTTTCAAACTTTTTAAATGAAGCAAAATCCTTTTAACTTTAGAGCAATGTTCAGAAGCAAATATACATTTTATGCATCAAAATACTAGATTTCCAACAAAGAGCAACATTAGATTAAGACATCACATTGTTATTTCTATAACAGAAAATAATAACAGATTTAGTGCACTATATATTATTTTTCTTATAATTTTCCTTTATGTTCAACAAATGTACCATACATGTCCCTAAAAATCAATATACTTTAGTCAGCTTCTGGTATCTTATAACTGAAAATGAATGTTATGTTGCAATCCTTAATCCTATGGCAAAAGTTTGCATGCCCTAACCTTTTGAAAGAAATTCCATATGGTATTATGGATTTGATCTCAGAGATATCAATAGTTCATGTTAAATAAAACACCAGACTCTGACCTTTTGACAGAAAGAATTAAGAGGTTGTAGAGATTATAGAAATGCAATTAGTAAACTATCTGATAAATAATTTTATTTTATTCTTCACAAATGTCGCCTCATACTCCAACTTGTCATAGTCAGATTGTTTTGTCATTCCAAAGACATATGTTTGTTATAAAAACTTTATTAACACATCTAATTCTTTGTTCACAACAGACTTATACTGTTTACTAAAAACTTTCCATATTTTGTGATGATACATTTTGTAAATTCAGAATTATGTCAATGCTATTCTTCAAACACCAGGAATTGCAATGGACTGACACAAGCACAATCAGTTAACAGATATAATTTTTTCCTTCCTGTACAGTGTTTTATTCTAAATTATATTCCAAACTAGAAACAAGTTACAGATGTGGCTTCAGTCATCTGATAACAACAACAACATGCTTATTATTTTAAATGCTACACTATAGGTATGGAAATGTTGTTATTACTTGTTACAAGATTTTATGTTATATTAAGTTTGAAAACACCACTTTGTCAAGTATTTCATAATCCTTCATGGTCTACAAAGCCTTAAAAACATTGCTATAACATTGTCTACTCTTTTTTATTTTCTTTACAAGTCATTGACATGTTATGTGTGTGAAACATTACATTTCACATGCACTTGCATAATTAAATTAAATATTTAGGCTTGAGATATTACTTTAGATCTAACTTAATTCAATGAATAATAAGAAAGTTCATGTTTAATACCAGATAGAGTTTTTATTTTATGCCCTATTTTAGTAATGGTCATTGTTGACAATTAAAATATTAAAAAATAAATATATTTGTATGCCAAAGATATTAAATATTATCAAACAATATACACATTATAGAGCTCCCATAAAAATAAAATATTGATACCAAGAAATCAGCATTTTCTAATGTAGTTTAGAAGTATTTAAAAACTATATACCACTTCTTTTGTAAAACAAAAATTTAGAGCTTTGAGAAAAACACCATCCAATAAAGTAAAGTAGCATGATGTTCGAAATACATCAGTTAAATGTCATCAAATAACTAACCAGTTCAGTGTGATGTCCATGGTACCATATTTACTGTAATTATTCCTTGATAGTCTCTAAATTGAAAAGCTAAACTATAATATTTAATTACTGGAATGTGTACCAATGTGCATACATTTGTATAATGGTGCAAATAATTTGCAGTGCATGGCTCTACATTACGTAAATAAAAAAAAAAAAAAGATGTACTTCAAATCCCTCTTCTTCTAAACATATTTCAGTTCAAATTAAATATAACAAGTTTCAGAAAGCTCAAACATACATGTTGTTTTGAAGGAAGTTCTGTTTGGCTAGACTAAAAAGTTAAGTAAAATCCTAAGCTATGTTTATTTAAAACCAGTTTTCCATGTGGCTAGGAATTTCAAAAGCAAAACAATCAAGTACCCTCAACTGCTAGGAAGCTCACACAGACATTATCATACATAAATAGACCATACATCTGTTTTTGTACTTGGAGTTGTTGATGAATTTAGAAATAGTATATTACAATACTACCTTTTACAAATACAGTAATAATAATATATTGTTCACAATGAAAGTTTGAAGTTATACAGTCCTTTATTTTTTCTACAAGAAATACTGGTGGAATTGCAAAAAAATTTGAAAAAATTGAGCCCAGGAATTTTTAAAATACTTGAAAGTTAACAAATTTAAGTTACAATATGAATATAGTAATAGAGAATTGTTTAGAGTAACAAAAATGTCTAAAAAAACAAACAAATGCTTTTTCTTTAAATAAAATGGTAATACAAAACAGGTCTGTACAACAGCTGTGCTCTAATAGGTGAAAAGTTAAAAGCTGGGTTTGACACTTGTTATAAGTTCAAATACATATTTTGCTTTGCAGAGAACCTATTAGAATTTATGATAAACATAATCTTAGCAGAAAATATTAATTTTATGTATCTTAAAACAATAAATTTATTTTTCAAACTGCAAATTTTAATTTCCAGATTAGAATATCTCATTTTATTCTTCAATACAGTCTTAAATTAGGACTGGACAATGCATTATAACAACATAAATGCATTTGTTATTATTTTTTGCCAGAATAAGTTCTTTAACAAAATCCTAGTATATTTGTTCTAATCTACATTTATAGTTTAAAAATTTCAAACTGAACAAAATTTTGTTGCAATGAATTCAGATCCTTAGTAATTGCACAATTTAACTGAATTGCTGACATCATTCAAGAATCCAAAGTTAAAAGAATTAGAACATAAATGCACAATGTGTAATGTAGTTATATAAATTTATGCACATATTTGTGCATAAAGACACAAGTCAAATGTATTCTTACACAAAATGTTTTACTCTATGGATCCTATGTTTACATAGTGGAATAGAACAATACCCTTGACATGGAGCAACTCTTCCAATCTAAACCTCAAAAATATGCCTTTTGTTGCTTCTTGTTGATAGCTTACTTCTTCACAAAGTAATAAGTTAATCTAAACCTTACCTTCTTTGTCAATTGTAGATGTTGCTGTCTGAGTTTGCTTGTTGTAGGTTACACTTTCTTTTGGAGGAATGTTAGCTTGGTGGACACTTACAACACTTAGTTTTACTTGTTTCCTTCAGTAAACAAATAGTTAAAATGTGTTATAAATTACTCTTTTAAGCATGAAATAACAAGTTATAAACCATTATTAAATTTAATTACTGACAACACAGCATGAAACTATTAATTACAAATAATTAAACCACATTTAAATTATCAGAGAAAGTCAACTGAAAAATTTATTGCATATATCAAATAACTGTATCAGTTTGTTTTTAAAATTATACATCTAAACATGAAAACCAAATAACAGCATGCAACAAACTACAAATAAGCTTACTTAAATTCCATAATAATTTTTCTCTAGCATATAAATTTCATGTCATTCATGAATACATATGTTAAACATTATCAGGTAAATGCCTAGTAAATCATAAAATAATAGGGGCTTCATTAAATTAGTAGTATTAATGTGCATATCATTTAATATTATACATAGAAAGTATAGAGAAATAGCTAATAAGAAATACCTCGAGCTCTTCAACAGTCCTGTGCCACTTTGTGTTGAATACAAACTCTGGTCTGGAATGGGTGAAAGACTAGTTTCTGGGGTAGCATTTAAAGATCGAATCAATATTCCATCTGTAATCCACAGTAACTAATCTCAATGAATCCTATTATACCTTAAGAGATTGTTGTTGTTTTTGAATTAAGCACAAAGCTACACAATGGGCTATCTGTGCTCTGCCCAACACGGGTATCGAAACCCGGATTTTAGCGTGCAAGTCCGCAGACATACCGCTGAGCCACTGGTGGGCACCTTAAGAGAAGTTTGTTTGTTCTCTAACTACTAAGCTTTTGCATTTGAACCAGTCAAATATCAATTTTCATTAGGAATTACTTAGGATGTGTCATGAAGTTTTCTTTTGAAATGTATTTGATGGCTAAATACACTGCTGGCCAAAATCTTAAGGCCAATGAACATAAAGAAAAAAATTTGCATTTTGCATTGTTAGACTCAACCACTTATTTGAGTAGAACTTCAAAAGATGAATATAAGAAAAGAGAAAATAAAAAACCTTTTTAGCATTTAATAGGGAAAATGTGAACAAGCAAATCTAGCTACTATGATAAAAACATGTAACAATGTTTATAATTTAAAGCATGCTTTTCTTTAAAACTACACACTTGCAAATGTGACATAAATTTAAAGAAACACTGCATAATATACAGCAATTAAACACAACTAGGTAAAAGCTAAAATACAGTAAATTATAAAAAAAGTCAGAGACTAAAAAATATTTAATAATTTAAGTCTTCTTGAATAAGTCTACTTGATGTTAAAGATTATATCAAATGAACAATTCAATAAGAGGTCAAAGTAATCAGGTATGTAGATAGTAGAAGAAATAGTTGTTTAAGAAATCTTTGAATTGTTACACTAGAAATGTTAGCAACCTTTCTCCTGTATTATTAGTATATAAGTGCATATTATCTTAACTACAGGAATTATTTGAAACCTTTGGCAATCCCTATTATTAAATACCACCATACTTAATAATTAAACTATCAAACCATACATGATGAATATTTTTTTACAATATATGCAGTTCATGTTACATAAACATATTATAAGAAATAAGTTTCTAAGCAAGTTTATTTAAAACTCAAATGAAAACAATGTAATATTTTATTTGTAAAGTACTGTGTTTACAATTATTACTGAAGTATACAAGGCAATTCAAGCAAATATCTGTCTGTTAAACAATATAATTTAACTTTTAAAAATTCATAAACCTTGTACAATAACTTCTTATTTGTAGTAACAAATAAACATTTTTTTCTTACCATTTCCAAGTGGAATTCCAAGAGAAGACAATAATTCTTCTGTTTCAGCTCTCAAATCCTTATCTGGTTTTGTTATTCTTGTAACAATTTCTTCATACTATTTATAGAAAATTAATAAATAATACAAACATTTTTAAGCTTTTATAATTAATATTTTTATCAGATTTAAAAAATCAAAACCTCTAAGTTTTATCCCTAAACATATTATATTTTGCCACTGAATTTTCTCTCACTCTAGGCTAAGTAAAAATTTGGTTCTTAAGCAAGTAATTTAGAGAGAACAACAGTTTGTTTTTAAATCTATTTTCAGACATACAGCTACAGAAAAGTCTGTATCATATGAGCATTTTAATTGTTGATCAAGAAATATCCACACTAAAAAATTTATTCATGAGATAAAGACATCCAATGTAATCAATGAAAACATTTAACATACAAAAATAACATTATTTTACCCCTGAGTATTACCATGTGTTCCTTCATGTAAGGCTAGCATTAGAGCATTAAAGTACTCTGTAACATAACAGAGAGTTAGCTATTTAGATTTGAGGCCATATCTCTATCTACTAGTATAGTATTAGAGCAGTAACCATTTATTTCAATGAAGGGTTCTTAATAAACAAGTATACTGTGTAAACCTAAGACATATTTCATAATATCTTGATCTAAATGTACTGGTTTCTTAAAATCAGTCTCTTAAAATCAATTTAGTAAAACACAATGGTATTGATAGACAATTTAAAAACTTCTATTAAAAGTCATTTTTAATAAGATTGTAAGGTTATAGTATCTTTTAGCATAAAAGATTGTGTCTGCTAAAAACAAAATATGTTTTTCAAAAAAAACAAAAACATGATATTTCTAATAAACAAATGTTTCAGAGAAATGTAAACTTAACACAAATTGTTGTTGATGAAAGCTCACACACTAAGTCAGAAGAGAGAGAGAGAGCTTCATGAATGGAGCACATAACCTGAATGGAAATGGATTTGGGAGAAAATCCAAAGTTAAACAATCATTCATATAAAAGTTTAAATGTATCCACAAAAAACACTGTAAATTGCTAAAATAATATTATTAAGTACTTAACAAATAATGGATACAAAATGTAAAGACTCTTAACTGGGGAACCACATCTATGTGCAAAAACAAGAGAAGTAAAGAACATCTTAAATAATGTTATGGATGAAATATAATAATTTTTGATTTTTAATAACATATAAGGAAGGCCAGTCTGTATTCACAAAAAGTCTTCTCTATATTTGGAGAGCATGACACTATCAGAAGTAAGAATTGAAATAACTCAAAGTAAATTTTCTGTTATTAAAAACCCATAGAAACATGTCAAACTACCTTTATTGTCTTCTCGACTGAGAAAGCCCTTCCTAATGTATAAAAAAAACCCTCAGAAAGAAATGTATGAAAATATAGAGAACCACTGGGAAGGTGAGAGGGAAGAACTGGAAACATAAAGGCCAGAAAGGGCACTTGATAAACCCAAAGTTCTTTAAAAAAATGAGTACAATTTACCACTGTTTAATACACTATAACATGTTCTTTGTCAAAGATCACAAACTTTAAGTTCATACATTTAAATAATTGTTTCAATTTTTTATTTTATTGAATATTACACATCATGTTCATATCACCTGAAAAATATGACATTGATTAGCAAGTTTTAATTACGAGTTGTTAACTTCTTTATTATCACAAAGATCTGCAAACAAAAGCAAAACAAAATTTGCTTTCCACATGTATTTGAATTCAGACTTAAGTAGATAATTTTTATTAAAAGTAGCATTTTGGAGTAACGTTGTATAATGTGCAATTTGCTTCAATTCACATATACAACGGTAGATAAAAACTAAAATGACTTTACAATACAGTTTGCAGAAGCTTACCTTTTAAAATACTCAGTACATAAATAAATAAAGATACCTGTAGGGCAGTGACTCATCGTCTGGATTAGTCACACTCGTATCCGAGTCAAAACACTGGCAAAGTGGTTGTGCCAATGGCGAAAGTATTTTCTTAATTACAAAAACAAATTCACTTTAGGTTTAGTTAAAGATTGACCAAACCTCTTTTGCTTCTTTTTCTCTTTTTCTTCTTTCCTTTTCTTCCCTTATCATGGCAAGCTTCTGCTTTTTTCGTTCTAATTCTGCTCTTCGATCCATAGCAAATTGATAGAGTTTTAATTTCGTCTTATATTTGATTCTACTATATATTTACACTATCAATAAAAAATCGCCGATCTCCTTATTTTTATTTTAGAAATTACTCACAGATTTCACACTATACGTATTTTCAACCATTAAGTAAATGAATAATAATTATTACGGATAACCTGACGAAACATATCCATCTCCAATTGTATATACCATACAATTTTGACGTCATGTGTCAAATGCAAGTAATCAGTGTATTGCGCCGCAACATGTTGACGTATGACGCAACTTTTATTCAATTTTTCTCAAACAAATTTGAGTAATTTAAGTTTTATATAGAATATTACATAAATTCAAAAAACACGAATTACATTAAACAATTTGATTTCAAGAAAATGTAAGTAATAAAGAACGTATTGCTTAGTGTAAAATTTACCAGTTTTCCCCAGCAGTTTTCATTTTGTTTAAAATTTGGATTTGCACTTTTATCTCTCTCCGTAATTTGCCCCCCCCCAGTGGCTCAGCGGTTTGTCTGCGGACTTACACGCTAAAATCCGGGTTTCGATACCCGTGGTGGGCAGAGCACAGATAGCCCATGGTGTAGCTTTGTGCTTAACTCAAAACAACAACAACTCTCCGGAATAGTTTTCCCTCTGGAGCCTATAGCATTTTTATTGTAAGCTCAATGAACAGTTAAAATACCAGAAATTATACTTTTTAGTCATTTTAGTTTTATAGTATTATTATTATTATTATTACATTGATGAATATGCAAAAAGACTCTATTTTTTTATTTACAAGTTATTTCGCTTTTTATGTTTTTTGTTATACACCTAAAAGAGCTGCATCGATGTATTAAATATATATTTCAATCATTATTATATTTCTCAGTATTCGTTTGGTTGTATGCCTGTTTGTTCCACCACCCACCCATTCATCCCGCTAGTACAGCGGTATGTCTACGGATTTACGACGCTAAAATCAGCGGTTCGATTCTACTCCAATCTAGCTTTGCTATAAGACACACACACACTTGTTTGTTCTGATTAAGTACAAAATTACATGATGGGCTATCTATGTTTTGCCCACCATAGTTATCGAAACTCGGTTTCTAGCGTTATAAGTCTGTAGATATGCCACTGTGGCACTGGAAGGCATCTGAGTATTCGAATTTTATAAGAAAAATGTAAATAATTGTTATTTTTGTTACCCTTTCATAACAGTATGAAGTATATCTGTATTCAGATAATTTTTCAAAATTTTCATAAAAGTTTTCCGCATATAACAAAGTTTTGATAAATCGAATGTCCAAATAGGCAAATTTTACATACTAAACAGTTTTTTCTTACAGACTTGATCGTATGTCTTCTTGGGGGTGGGGGTTAGGAAACAATTAAAAGTTTGCATAAATTTATGGCTTTGTGTATTCTTATTTGGAATAATTAATTGATGGTATTGGCAACAGTGGCGTATTTAAAACCAGTTTAATCTATATTTATAGATTTTTATAATTACCAGTACGGACAAGACCTCTAATAAAATTACACAGAGTAATTTGAAATTGATCCATAATTCAAACAATTGGTTAAACTAAGCTGGGCAGCTTAACTTAAAGCTTTTAGTGTTGTATATAAAGATTTTATTTGTGCAGTAGCTTCATTTTTATTCCTCTGTTGTTTGTGTTCGTAATTGTTAAATATGCAAACAATTTTATGGGTTTTGGTTAATTACTTGGCTATATTTCGATCAATTCACATTGGTTTAGTACTTTTCACAAATCTTAAACAGTTATATGAATAATTTTGCAGTTATTGTCTTTTGCTCAATATTTCAGCGAAGAAGACACAATTTGCGTTTGTGTAAACTTTTCATGTATGTTTCACCCATCTTCTATTTGAAATATTTTCTCAACCCAAACGAGCCGTTTTTGCATATAAAATAAATATAATTTGGTACAAAGATATCTTTTTGCAGATTCCAAGCAACGATATAGACATTTTCTGGTTTTTCTGTGTTTTTCACAATTTGTCAGAATCGGTCATGTTGGGATTGCATGAAGGAGATATGTTAGCCTTCTTAATTTATAATAAGAATACAGTTGCGATGCCCCCGGCTAGTAAAGCGGTATGTCTCTGGATTTACAACGCTAAAATGAGGTGTTCGATTCCCCTTGGTGGGCTGAGCAGAGAGCCCGATGTGGCTTTGCTACAAGAAAAACACACACACACACACAGCTGTGACAATATCTATTTATAATGATTAGGTAAAGGTTTTTTATTAGATTTGAACTCGATACTCCTCCCCACGACAGCATGAAAACCAAGTTATTATCATTAAGAAAACATTACGGTATTTGTGCAAAATGGGTGGTTCTCCAATAATTTTCCCCCAGTGGCACAGCAGTATGTCTTCGGATTTATAATGCTAAAACCCAGGCAGAGCCCATTACGCTATTTTGTGTTTAACTTCAAATAGACAAATATTCCACTATTTTAAGTTATTTTATATAATTTGTGGAAGCCTTTCTGTTCCAACCAACTGAATGCACAACAAAGTTTATTTTTTATTTCTGACGAATACTGACAAGAAAAGAACCTGTTAATCTGAAGATGACCAAGGAAGATTAAAATATTGTTCTCTGCTTTATTAGTTACAGTGTTAATACCCATGCAAGCCGTCCTGAGATACATATGAATTAGGTCTTATTTCTCTTAAATTGAAAATGCGCATCAGAAAATACTAAGCTATACAATATATTTTAGTTTAGTAAATGGATGAAACACATAGTCATCCGATCCTTGCAACAAGAGACTTGGAAACCTAATATATGGAATGACAAACACAATAATTTGTCACTGTATGAATGAAAGAAATAAGCCTTATTGAAAGGCAACCAATCGTAAACAGTTTATTAACTAAAACAGGCTCATATTCGGAATGTTATAAAATCATCGACTTTGAATGGTAAAATAATTTCAATTTACATGATTTTCTCAGTTGGGATTTAAAATCCCACCATTTCGCGCGCTGGACGAGTGCTCTACCATCTGTGCTGCAAGATTAGCTGTTTAATTAGCTGTAAGGTACTTGTGTTTTGATGATTACCTTAAGTTATCACTTATTCTTCAATCACAAACGAGGCTACAGTTTTTGTATTGTGGTAATTTCAAATTTATTATTAATTTTGGGCTCTGACTGAGCCCGAAACTTTTAATACACAAGGCGAATGTTCTACCAGTGCTTGTTAATAAGCCACCTTTTAAACAACTCAAACAACCACAAGGGCAAATGGAAGTGTTTTAGATTAAATAACACTAAAATCTATATTTAAATTAACGGATAAATTAATAAAAGAAAAGTGGTTGGATTATTAAATGAGAAGTCAAAAGTAATTTACATATACGACAAAAAATCGGTGGTGAGACCAAAAGAAAGAAAGACACTGATCTTATTTCACATCACGTCTTGAACTCTTCAGAATTTAAGTTGACCAGTCATAAAAATTCAACGAGAAGAGAGCAGAATTTTCTTCTTCTTTTTTTCTATCTGGCAGCAAAAATCAACCTCTTACTCAAGGTGAGGTTTCAACACTGTACAACTATACCATAAAATAACAGTGATCGTCTATGTGTCCAGAATTTGGGAAAACTCATCAGTTCATAATTGAAACTGCCTTATAACGAGAAACATTTTAGCCATAAACAAAATATAATAATAAATAACGTTAGAAGAATTTTAACTCAACCTTATCAGTCAAGAAGACAAATATGCGAATTTTTCTCAAACAAGTGATTAACATTTCTTAATTTGAAATCATTTACATGACTCAAGAAAACAAAAATATTATGAACACTTCTTTATGAATCGTCACTGAAAAATAAAAACGAATCAGTTGCTTAATGAAATTACATTTTTTCAACCCAATTTAAGCTGATTTATTAAATTATATTCTTCAAGACTTATATATGATTCGTAAAACTTCTATTCAAGCATCCATTTCGTAATAAAAGGTTTGTTTGTTTTGTTTGTTTTTTTTGGGAATTCGCACAAAGCTACTCGAGGGCTATCTGTGCTAGCCGTCCCTAATTTAGCAGTCTAAGACTAGAGGGAAGGCAGCTAGTCATCACCACCCACCGCCAACTATTGGGCTACTCTTTTACCAACGAATAGTCGGATTGACCGTCACATTATACACCCCCACGGCTGGGAGGGCGAGCATGTTTAGCGCGAACCCGCGACCCTCGGATTACGAATGCACGCCTTAACGCGCTCGGCCATGCCAGGCCCGTAATAAAAGGAGTTAAGCAATTCATAAATGAATATATAATATGCTACTACACCATGTTAGATTAAAATTTTTATTACATGTAAGGTAATGCATGGTGTTTCAGTCTCTATTCTTTTAATAATTATTCAGGGTTTATTAAAAACTTTGTGGCCTGGCATGGCCGAGCGCGTTAAGGCGTGCACTCGTAATCCGAGGGTCGCGGGTTCGCGCCCGCGTCGCGCTAAACATGCTCGCTCTCCCAGCCGTGGGGGTGTATAATGTGACGGTCAATCCCACTATTCGTTGGTAAAAGAGCAGCCCAATAGTTGGCGGTGGGTGGTGACGACTAGCTGCCTTCCCTCTAGTCTTACACTGCTAAATTAGGGACGGCTAGCACAGATAGCCCTCGAGTAGCTTTGTGCGAAATTCCAAAACAAAAAAACATAAAAACTTTGTACCTTGGAGAAAAATTATAGAACATTAAATACAGCAACATATTTTCTTACAGATACTTATCAAAAGCCTTCAGTATATAAAAAAAGAAATGCAAATAAGTATCAATGACAATAGGTAAGAAGGAAACTCGGTTTGGAACCTCTGATTTTTAGCGTTGTAAATCTGTAGACTTACCACTGTCCCAGTGGAGGACCTCAAGAAAAAAATACGAAAATGTTCGGAAGGTTAGAAACGTCTGCTTATTTATGTAAACTTTAAATAAATTATATTAAATGAATAAAAGAATCGTTCTAGTTATTGTGAGTCTAATTTTTATATAGTCTTTTGTTTGTTTTTGTTATTGTATAAATACTCAATAAGCTTCCTATGCTCTGCCCCATAAGGGGAATTGAATCCCATATTTTAGCGTTGTAAGACAGCAAACTTACTGCTGACTCATTGGGTGACTTTTATGCAGTTTGTTTTGTCGTTAAGCTCAAGTCTACACAATGGACTAGTTATACTGTGCTCTTTTTTATAGTTATAAGTTTTCAGACTTACCATGGAATCATAGTTGGCGACCCTTATAAAAAAAAACATCGTGTTTTCATGGTTAAACTCAATATAGAAGTATTAGTGATAAAAGAATAAACTTTTAACGACCTTTTTGTTCCACATATTATATTAACTTTATGGGTCTTAAACAACAATTAACGACTTTTTGTTGCCTCTTGGCCAAGTTATTCGACACCTTTTGCTTATATTTTATTTTTTGAAATTTATGAATCAGCTTGTTTATTTTATATATTCTCATTATTTGACAAATTTATACTTATTCATTTATCTGCATGCAACATATAGCTACGTAAATAAGTTTGACAGAGGGGGCTTTTTATTACTATAGTTAGGATTTTTTGGAATAGGCTTAAGTTCAGTTTTAGAAGTTCGAGTATGGTGGTAATTATTGAGGTAAAAATGTGAACTGGAAAGCAGGTAAGGTGCAATTTTAAAATATTCATGTCATATATTTACTGCAATATGTATTTTAACGAAAGTTTCGTAATGAAAAGTCTCGAAACACAATATGATTATCAGTATCACCAGTACCAGTTTTTTAATTTTTAGAAAATCTAAAAAGGACAGTAAACTTCTTTCTCTACACAACATCAACACTCGTATCACCAACAGTTAAGCTATTAATAGTAATATTAAAATTTTAAGAGTGAGGACAAAACTCAAAATTGTCAACCGTTTGTGTTAAAAAGTTTTAAAATTAACATGCGGTTTGAGTCGTAAGCATAAAATATGAAGCTTATTAAGTAATACGGTATGTTTAAATGTTATTGCTTGGTTTCACATTCAATTTCATTGCAGATACGTAATATAATTATATACTCTCAGTTGAATATTATCAAGAAGAAAAGTGAGACGAAGTTAGACTGAATTAACTATCATAATAGGCTACAAATAATTGTGTTAGTTTAGGATTAACCCTAAATCTTCCACCAACTTTAAAATAACACTGAAATCTGTCTTCACGCAGTCTATATCATTTACCATGTTTTATGTTTTTGAATTTTCTTATAACATTGGATTTTGCCCTTCATAACTCAAAAAATTACCAGAACACTTTATGGGAGGGTTAGAGTTTGAAATAGTGTCAAAAAATATCAAACTGATGATTTGTTTATTACACCACTCTTTATCTCAGTTTTTCAAATATTTGAATTAAAAAAAATTTGGTCACTTGTGATTTAAACATACTTTAGAATTCTATTATTTAATCCAGTTTAAAATCAGTGAAAAATGTATACTAATAGAGAAGTATTTTTTCAGAGAAAAATATATTTTAATTTGCTTATATCAAGTTTAAACAAAGAAGAAAGAATTATCTAACATGGTAAATAGTTCATTTAATGCATGGCCAGAGTTACATCTATAATATAAGAGCAGAGTTAGGCCTCTTTGTTGCCCTATCCAGTAACCAGTCACTGCACCCTGCTGTCTTTCTTTACCCTGATGAACTCCTTGCCCAGTGAGACCAGCTGAAGGACATGATCAAAGACATTGAAAAGAACACAAGAACAACATAGAATCACATTCTGCTCTCCTTTAGACAATCACACAACTGAACAAAACATTTGGAAATTTTTCACTAATTTGCTTGCTTGTGGAAACTATTGAAGTTCTAATTAGTGCTGCTGAAGAAACCACATGAAAGTTGAAACTGTTCACAAACTTTCTGATCAGGAATGTTACAAATACATGAACTGTTAGGAAGTGGTTAAGAGGTGGTATTCATAGAAGTGCTATCAGATTGTTTTTTGATGTATGAAACTCAAAAATGAAGTTTGAATTCTGGGTTAATTTTGCTGAGAAAAAGGTAGAAAAATACCAGACTAAAATAGCATGAAAGTACTCCGAAACTCTTGTTCCTTTTTCACTATTTGTTAAACTTGTATGAAGATAATTATGCTAGTGTTAAGAATGTAGAAAGCATAAGAAGCAATTACAGTAAACACTTGTGTTGAGTGTTGCATACTGCACCCAACTCAAATGGAGCTGATATTAAAAAGTGATTCAGGCTTTGTCATAACATTAATCGACAGTTGTGTGCAGGAATATTGGAGACTCACTGGATACAGGCATACAGAATAGTAGCAATATCAAGTAACTTTTGATACAAGTTTTGATCTATCAAATCCCAGATCTGCTCAGTTGGGTTGAGGTCTGGACTCTGTGGGTACCATTACATAATTTGACAGATCTCAGCAGCTTCTTTCTCAGCTACATAATTTCTGTGTAGGTTGGGTGTATGTTTGGGGTCAGTTTCTTCATGATTATAGAAATCTTTACCCAACCATACACAAACTTCTAAGTGTACCATGACAGATCAGCATCTGGTGGTACTTGAACTGTCTATTATTTCATCTATTTTGCAAATATTTATTGTTACTTCATCAGAAAATCATCACACTACCTCCATGCTTCATGGTAGGTACTATGTGTTGAAGTAAGTCTCTTACACTTTTCTTCTTTTGGATGTACAACCTAAGCTTTGAACCAGCTGACCATTTTATTTTTCAGTTGAGGTCTGATGTTAGTCTGGTTCATCGTCCATGGAATTTTAATCTTTATTCTTTGACTAATGGAAACTGATAGCAGTTGAAGTCAGCTAAATTATGTGGGGAGCTGTTCCTGATAATTCTATCTATTTCTCTCACTTCTGTTTTCATACCTTTGTCTTAACAGCCCACAGTACTTGTTCAACATGTATCCCTTTACTGAGGTGGTCTTCTGATCCCCAAGGAGTTTTTCTTTGAGAGGGGATACAATGGGAAGGACTCTGTTCTTTCACAGGTTCATCTAAATTACCATTATCTTTGTGACTTCCATATGACATTTCTCCATCTGTTTACTTTTGGAAATTTTCCAGTCTTTGATTCAGGTGTGGACTCTATGATTGGGCATCTTCTCTTTTTCCTGAAGTTCCACATCTTGTTCTTAGAAGGAAGCTATTCTATTAGGCATATTTCCTATACTTCGTATATTTATCTTCCACTGTCTTTATTGTATAGCTGTTTCTTTCTTGATTCCATACTGTCTTTATTCTGTTGTCATTCTGTAAAAATCATTGCAGCTATGACTGAATAGCATCTGACACTAATGCTTCACTTTTGTGTGTTTTCACTGCCTGAGGACAAAGTAACACAGTGAGGTGCCAGTCTAAATAAATTTGGTTGGTTGTGGATTTGAACACATGCTTGCTTTTAGATTGATTTGCATAATATATGCTTCAGTTCAATTTAAATTGAAATAAAGATGATGTAGACCCATCTTCTACTATGGGATGGAGGTTCTGTTCCTGATGCTGCTTGATTTTGGACTGAAGTTGACCAGCTGTATGCAGTCCATTGTGCCTTGGCCAATCGATTTTTTTGGGTAAAAACATTTTAGCTTTTCACATATTCTTGCCTGTAAATATTCTTAGGGATTTAGAATCTGGTATATTATGTTTTAGCCTTTTTCAATTGTGTTCCAACCACTTTCTCCCCTTGGTGTGGATTCCTATATATGGTGAGGGAACCTCCAAGGGAAGATTCTGAGCTTTCAATTTACCTCCTCTGGGATCTAAACATCCACCCATGTGTTTGATGTGCATAGCAACCCATGAAGGGGAGAAGAGGATACTGGTGGTTGAGGTGTTCAACCCTAACACACCACTTTGGCCTTGAATTCCTGTAGATGGGCAGTCTTGGGGTGGCCCCCCTTGGGTCAACCGGCTGGGCCACTTGGGCTAGAGTCAACCAAGTACCAGTGTTAGATGTTCTCAACAGGTGTTGTGGACATTGTATCTGATATTGGTGTTTGTTTATAATGCTCATGAAACCCTGACATTGCTGTAGTGCCCTTGTTTGACATTGTAGTGCATCCTCTCATGGTGGGTGGGGTCTGTGGGCACTGAAATTTCCCCTTCTTTGTTATGGATACTTGAATTAAAAATCTTAATAAAACAGTGAAAAACCAGAAGAGGTAAATGACCATTTCTTGAAGATTCTGAGCAGTAGTCCTCACCATTTGTACCACTTGTTGTACCTCATTTTCTTATATTGCATTCACTTTAAGACAAATCTTTAGGGCAAGTGTCTCCCTTTTTCATTCAGAAAGGACTAGAGGGACTTGCTGGCTCTCTAAAGTCAGTGAAGAAGCTTCGATCTAGTGATATTGGTGGAAACATCCATGTCTCAACACAGTGAACTCCTCTTGCATTCAAAGGCAATTGAGGAGATATTAATTGAAGTTACACCTCATGCTACTGTGAATTCATCACAAGGAGTTATTGTTGAGAAGGATTTGAAGAACATCCCAGAGTCAGAGATTTTTACTGGTTTCTCCACCTAAGGAGTTTCTGCAGTGAGGTGTATCTCCACTTGCAAAGATAGAATTGTGATGTAGACAAATGTCCTCATTCTCACATTTACATCACTACGTTCGCCTGCCACCATCAAAACAGGTTATCTTAATTGCAGAGTACAGCCATACATTCCAAACCCTCTCCGATGTTTCCAATGTCAGAGGTTTGGCCACTGAAAGACGTTACGTTGTGGTTCCTTGACATGTTCTTGTTGAGGTTGCAAGGACTATGAGTGGGAAACTGACACTCATTGCATCAATTGCAATGGCTGTCACTCATCCTACTTTTGTTCTTGCCATAAAAAGTTGGAGTCAAAATAGGTGAAGCATTTAAAAATGATTCATAACATTAGTTATCCTGAGGCTTGGAAATTGCCGTCCACCACTACATCTCGGACATATGCTGCTGCACTTCATTCCACAATTGCAGTGGGAATGCAGACAGATCTCTCTGTGCCTCCAAGAGAATCGTTTTCAAAACAAATGAAAAGCCTTTTGACCTCCATGGTTAAAAAAGTTGATGAATCAACTTCAACATCTCTCTCTGTCACTTACAAACATTCCAACAAACCCCAAGATCCCCATCCTTTGGTTCCAGTTATAGGCATTTCCTTAGATACATCTTCTCCCATCCCAAGGTGCAAAACAGTCATTCGTTCATGTCCTCAGTCATTGGAATCCCATTCCAATAATAAAGACCTGCCCAATTGACTCAGGGCAAGATCCATGGAGGTTGATAGACCTCCCTTGAATCAGGACAGTAAGGAAAAAAGATGTGGTCATAAACAGAAGGGTTCTCTCCCCAATTTGCCTACACAAATAAAAGTGGCTACCCTGATGCAATGGAACTGTCGAAGTTTACATTCTAATCTGGATGACATCAAAACACTGATTACTTCCTATTATCTTGTATGTCTTTCCTTGCAGAAAATATTTCTGAAACTTGCCAATACAGTCACATTTCAGCAGTTTTCTTTGTACAAAAATGACAGGCTATGTGATAGACGAGTGTATGGAGGGGTGGCACTGTTGGTTGATCAGTATGTGCCCACCCTGTCTTTGCCACTTGACACACCCTTGGAAGCCATAGTAATCCTTGTTTCTTTGAGTCATACCATCACTGTCTGTTCTCTCTACATGTTGTCTGGAGATGCATATGATCAATTAGACCTTGATGCTGTCATTGAACAGTTGCTGTCTCCTTTTTCATCCTGGAGGACTTTAATGGACATCATCCCTTTTGGGGAAGTGCTGATATTGGCAGGAGGGGTTGCTCTTTAGAGCTTATGCTCTCTAATCACAACCTTTCTTTTTAGTACTGGTTCTTTTACTTGTTTCCATGAATGTAGTCAGTCCTTTAATGTGATTGATCTCTCAGTTTGCTCCCCTTCATTTTTCTCTCATTCTTCACGAAGGGTTGACAATAATTCATTAGGTAGTGATCATTTTCCTATAATTTTGAGAGAGTCTGGCCGTGGTCGATGCCACTTGACCTGCGTGCCCAGGTGGAAGCTAGATCAAGCAAACTTTCCTTCTTTCACTGCTCTTTCAGAACTTGATCCTGCCATCACCTGTAAGCTGTCAATAGACAGCTGTGTGGCAGCAGTAACTGACTGTATTATACAAGCAGTTTCTCAGTGTATTCCTGAAACCTTGACCTGTTTTCCACTATATTTTTGTTTGTGGTAGAATTATGTCTGCCACATGGCACGGAAGGCTCAAAAACGGGTCTAGGATACTTTCCATAAATATCCCACATTTTTCGAACCTCATCACTTTCCAGCTGGCTCGTGCACATGCTCGGTGGGTAAGATGTCAAAGCCAGAAGGAATCTTGGATTAAGTTTACAACTGGCATATCTTCTACCACCACTTCCAAAGTCATATGTGACAAGATTCATAAGTTCAGTGGACAATATAATTCTGTCCCCCTCACGATCTTGCTCTCTGATAGCCAGGAAGTAGCTGATACCCAGATCATTACCAATTTTCTAGATGAAAGCTTTTGCTGGATATTTAGCACTTCTGCCTCTTCTTCCACCTTCTCAGCCATCAAGACTCAGGCAGAGCAATCACCTCTTCCCTTTTGAGCTAATTGTCTCTGTGACTGTAATCATCCCCTTACATTGGTGGAACTCAAACTGGCCCTTCATCAGTCTGGCAGTACGTTGGTTGGACCTGATGATGTACACTGTATGTTGCACCACATATCTCCTGCTTCTGATTGTTTTTAACTGGATCTGGCAGGAGAATGTTTTTCTTGATGCCTGGCCCCAGGCTATTGTCCTACCTTTCTCTAAGCTTGGGAAGGATCCCAAGATTCCTTCAAATTACTGTTCAGTTGCTTTGATGAGCTGCTTCTGTAATACCTTAGCAAGGGTGGTTAATACTCATCTTGTTTGGTTTCTCGAATCAAACAACCTCCTCTCGCCCATCCAGTGTGGGTTCTAGTGACAGGGCTCCACCATGGACTACCTAATTCAACTTGAAACGTTAATCAGAGAAGACTTTCTCAAATGACAACATCTTGTATCAATATTCTTTCACATGGAGAAGGCTTATGATTTAACATAGAGGTATGACATTTTGCAAAGCTTCCATAAATGAAGGTCACATGGCCATTTGCCCATTTTTATTAATTATTTTTTAATGGACAGGAGATTCTAAGTTCATGTGGGTTTAATACTTTTCCATTCCTGTATAAAAGAACTTGGAGTCCCTCAGGGTTGTATTCCAAGTGTCACACTTTTCAGTATAAAGATTAATGCCATAACTGAACAACTCCCTCTTTCTGTAGCAAACACTCTGTCAACAACTTTCACTTTTTGTCAGTCATCGAACATCAAGTATATGGAGTGGCAGCTCGGTGGGCTATACTTTTTTCAGAACTGACAATCCGTCATTTCTCCTTTTGGCCTTCGTATCTAGGTGCAGTTGGATGAATTAGGTCTGTCCTTGGATAACATTGCCGTATCCACTTGTCAGCCCATCCCACCATGGCTTATTACAGTCCCCAATGTAACGTTTCTTTAAATCATCTGAGAAAAGCAGACACTCCAGTTTGGGAATACTGTCTGTTATTTGCTGAACATCTTTTGAACCATCCTTCCATTCCTAACAGATGGTTTGAAATCAGGTGACTGTGTGGGCTTTGCCATGGTTTGTTGTAGTTTGGGGGTTGTGTGCAAAATCCCCTCTATAGCTTTTGTGTTCACTGCTGAACTGTATGACAGTTTTCTTGCCCTGGATTACATAGAAGCTAAGTGTTACTCAAAATATATACATAAAAATGGCTGGTTTGGGTTGAGAAAATTTTTTATGTAGAGGAGCAAACAATGTTTCAACCTTCTTCAGTTATTGTTCACAAAGAAAGGAAGAGGTAACTGACTGATAGCTGACCACATGTGTGAAGGTGGTTGTTTAACTGAGTGTAGGAATGTAGAGGGCATGCTTAGATGTTAGATTTTCTTATCACTAGGTGGTAGTTAAACTGCACTGTTTACATTGACTTGCTCAGTTCTCTACTGACCCATTTCTCTACTCTTATTCAGTTTTTTTGGATACCAAGCCTTGTTGGTATTCAGGGGAATGAGTTTGCTGACACTGCAGTTAAATCTTTCTGCTTTGGCACTGTCACTGCTGTGCCTTTTCCACACATGGACTATGGTCCTGTATTCAAGGTTTGGCTCCATGCCAGCTGGCAGTCCACTTGGAGTGAGTGATGTGAAAACAAGCTTTTCCAAATAAAACCCTATATAGGACTTTGGCTGTCTAGTTTTTGTAAGGATCAGAAAGAGGAAGTTGTTCTAATTAGACTATGCATTGGTCACAGTTTTTTAACTTGTCATTTTCTTTTATCTGGAACTGATGCCCCAGTGTGTTGTCTGTGGCACTCAGGTCACTATAAGCCACATTTTACTTTCTTGCCATCGTTATGACTCTCAACAACAGCACTATTTTAAACATGTTCTGTCCCAAGGTTTGTCCATAATGTTGGACAGTGTTATCGGTAATGATGACACTGTCCACCTTGGAAATATATTTAATTTTTTAAAGGTCATTAATCTTTTTAATGCTATTTAGTTTTTTAAGTTTATACATCAGACCTTTTTTAATGTAATCCCCTTTTAAGAATCAAAGTCCATCTAGTTTAATTTTAAATTAGACAATGGCTGTAACGTTAAATAACACAAAATAAAGACTGAAAAGCCAATTTCAGGTGACTAATGCTGCTGTTTGAACTATCTGTTAGACATCCTGGCAAGTTATTAAATTTTGCTACAAATCTTTTAAAACTTTTATTACTTTTGAAAATGGCCATGATATCAAATAACTCAGAACCAGGACTGGAAAGGCCAACTTCAGGCCAACTTACATTTGTAAGTTTTTGTACTTACTTGTTAGTCTTCGTGAGGAGTTATGATAATTACAATTAAGCTGCAGAAAGTCCTTTACAACTTGTATTACTGTAGTTTTTTTCTTAACATTGTAGACTAGATGTAAACATTGGTTTTATGATATTTGTTTTTTTAACTTTGTTTTGTTTTACCTTAATTTTTTATGCATTTTACTAAATCTACTTTAACTTTTTACTGGATGTTTGGTGCAGAATGCCTAGCTGTTTTGTGCCATAAAACACTAAATCAACCAACCTTAACTTCCATATGCAAAATTTTAAAAGGCTATGCAACTTGCATCGAACAGCAACTGAGTTCAAAGGTTATAGCTAGAAGAGATAATTTTTTGCTTTATTTCTATAGTTACCTTTCTACATTTTAAGAAAAATAAGTTTATTTCTAAATAGTAATAATCTATATACATATAATGTATGATAACCGACATGTGTTTGTATTTCACAAAATACTGCTACTCCATTAAAACTTGGTCGAGATCAATTTGTGAAGACTAATGGTCAGTTTCATATTATTGGATATTGTAAAATAAGTGCATGAGTGCTGCATCAATGAAAGTTATGTATTGTTAACTAGGAATGAAGGAAATGTTAATATAATAAAGATAATAAGCTCCTTAGACTAAACATTTGTATTTTTGTATAATAATCCATCATCGTACTGGAAGTAAAAAAAAAGCATAATTGTATTTCTTAAGATTTTATGATGGTTACAAGGTTGTCAAATTGACAGATTCCACATGGAGTAGAGAAAATAATAGACAAAATAGTATTACTGAAAACAAATTTTTGAAATGTGTCTAGGAGGTTTGAGAGATCACCAATAATATTCAAGGTTTGAAAGACAAAGAATAGTTTTTTTATCATAATGTGAAAATCACTTTGCACTCATACCAGTATCAAAATAGACATATTTCCACAAACAAATATTTAGTAAAAATATTTCATAAAGAAATGATTTTTTGTGTATCAAACACTTGCAGTTTTTATTAAGGGCCTACATATGTTATGAAAGTACACATACTGCATCATTATTTATAGTATAAATACTAAACATTTGCAAATGTATATACAAACTCGTGTTTTATTATACCGAATGCATCATGAAAGGGTTAATAAAGCTTTTTCTACCTTGGAATTATCATATAAAACTTCCTATCTACAAAAGTTTCTTGAACAATTTAAAAGTTAATTTTAATAATACTATTCCACACTTTAAGACAGAACAAAAATGAAACATTTAATGTCTTCCTAATCTTTTGGGCAATTTAACAGGTTTTTTTTTTAGGAGCCTACACTGACTAATACATTTTATTAAGACTTGTGTGACATAGACTGTAACTTTGTGAAAGGGGTATTATTTTATTGTATCCAATTTATTGAGAATTATGGTTTACATTTGTTAGATATGGATTTCATGGTTAATCCTAAAATGTTTGTATGGACTGAGACCTTGTGCTCTGCTGCTTATAGAAAATTAAAATCACTTCCAGCAAGTTGTATTGTTATAATATAACAAGCAGGATCCATGTTTCTTATGTGGTTTCCTTGTTGGATTTATTGTTAGTACAGAAAACAAAAAATTGAAATGCAATTTGTCAGGCTATATCACTCATGTTTAGCTATTCATATTCTGTAGTTGGTATTGTAAATTTAGCATGATTTTATTTGAGAAGCATTTTTTTGCTTATTGTCACTTGCCTTATAATAGTATGTTTATTATCTTTCTTATTTTAGAACTAGTTGATTCCTGACTACTAAAGGAATTGGGCAGTTGGAATGCAGTTTGATATATGTTCCTTTGTGATCGCTGCAAGGTTGTTTGTTCAGTTGTAACCAATTCATTGAGGATTTTGTGCATTTAGTAAACATGAGGCTGAAACTAAAGTCTGTGTTTGTTTGATATCAAGTTATTAAACTGACTGAGGAAGATTAAAATTTCACACCCACTTTACCAAATCCAACAAATTGCTTTCTCAGAACATAAGCAGGATCAAGTAACTTGTATGTTTTCAGTCAGATTTTACCTCTACTTTTTATATATGGAAAAGTGATAAAATGTTATCAGATCATATCACACAATTATAGAGCTTTACTTAGCACAGTTTACACAGTGACCATGACCTTTACATTTGTGATGAGCATACCTTTTGGACAGGCTATCAGCTGCTGTATAATATTTTTATTGTGTTGCACATGATGTGATTAGACTTAGACCAGTATTGAAGGAATTGAATACCTGGGATATTGTACTTTAAAAGCCTGTCAAATTATATTTTACCTAGGCCAGTTATCATTAATTAACAACCACCATGGGTTTTCCTAGTATTTCTGTTTTAATATTCATTGATGAATTGATTAGGAATGTCATTTGAAGAGGCAGCAGAAAGTGGTCTTAAACAGATGCTTCTGCTAGCCATGTGTTAATTTTCGTGCTTGTTTTAAAGTTGAAAAGCTTCTTGTCCTTACCAACTTCTTCATATTTGTATTGCTTAAGTGATCACATGATGTATTTTTTGTTTAGGCAGGTGAGCAGAATATTTTACAGGTGTGTGTTTGGGACCTTAATAAAGAAATGAGACGGTGCATAGGCAGAGTAGACTGATAACATATTACAGTGTTGGTAATGGAAATGCAATGATTTTGATTATTGCCAGTGCATTTTGAGTTTTTCTTTTGCAAAAATATGTTGACAGCTAAATCCATAACACTTGACAACTTTTCCCTTTCTTTCACTATTTGTTTTTCAATTATCATTTTGAACTATTAATTTACATTTTCACAGGAGACTTTCACCACTTGAAGATACGTAAGGATGGCTGAAAATAAAACAAGAATAGGTTTAGCACATCACCAGAATTCATCAGTCAATGGTGAATCACGTGAAGGATCAGTGTCTTGTGAATTGATGAGTGTTTGTGATGGATCTAATTCAAGGGTATGTTTGGAGAATGAGAGAGCTGATGTTCTTTCTCAGGAGCAAGTGAAAACCTGTGAACAGTCCCAAAGGAAGATACCAGAAACTGGGAGAAACCAGCAACCACAAAATGTTGAATGCAGTTACAAGCATCCTACATCCCTCCAAATTTCTCAAGAACACAGAAGTGGTCTTATAGGTGAGCTGAAGTAGACATTGAAACTTTTATACAACCAGTTTGTGCAAAAGTTATAAAATTATATTAATATGCAGTGTTTTTAGCTCTGCAAATAATTTTAATTCAAGTATTACAATATGTCAAGAGACATAAACAAGTTGACTTTACATGTTTCAAATATGTAATCAAGCATATTCATCCTTTATAAAGATACCATTCATAACTGAGTGCAAGACATTTTTAAGAATTTTATCATAATTGCAGTTTTCCTGAAGGTGAATAGTATACAAAATAAAAACATTTTAAAATTGACTAGATTAATGCAAAATCCAAAGTTATACTGATGTTTCTCTGTAGTTTTCCAATGCAATAAATAATCCTTGAAGATTAGGAAATGGTATAGTTATTTTACTTCTACAAAACTCAAAGGACAACCTTTTTTTTTATGCAGGCATTCTAGAGTTGTAAAAGGCATTTAAATTTTGTTTTATTGAAAGGTGTCTTAAATTAGCAAAAAGAAATGGCATTTATAAATAATCTATTTAAAAAAAACTATTGAGTTCTTCACAAAAATTGTAGTTATCAAACATGCATCTGTCTAAAACTTTAACACTACTCCCATCTGTGATGTCGAGAAAACCCACTTGTAGAGAAATATATATGCAAAAACGGCTTGCTTGGGTTGAGAAAATATTTTACGTGAACATGACAATGACCAAAGAAGGTCGAAACATTGTTCACTCTTCTACATAAAGTATTTTCTCAACCCAAACGAGCTGTTTTTGCATATATATAACTCCCATCTGTACACCTATTGAATACTGTGTAAGTTGATGTTGCAATTAGCTTTAGGCTGTAGACCTTTTACCTACAGGAGAGATGCATTTTTCATGTATGGTAAACCGTATGAACAGTTTTAGTTTAATAAAAGCTCATTTTTGGCTGGACAGAAGAAACATACCATAAATGATGAGGAAGGATGGAAGTGTATGTGAGAGCTGAGTATCTATCTGAAATACATTTTTATGTGAGTAAAGTGATGACTAGAAATTCCACAGAACTGTTTGCTCTATCTCACACTGATAAGAATATGGAGAGACTGAAGATGAGGTTTTGTAACATTTCCGAAAATGATCTTTCTAATCTGAAAACATATTTGAGGTATATACTCACTTCTCTACAAAACTGACAGTTATTAGCTTGAACTGCTATCCAAGCTATTTTTGCATGTGTCAAACCTCAAATTAAATTATCACCCTTAATTTTAATATTCTGTACTGCACAAAACGTTTATATAATCAATATTAGACAACAGCCTTTTCACCAATAAGGAGGTAAATCATCCTTCATGCAGAGTAAACCCTATTAGCACTTATGCCTTTCCAAAGTTTCTTTCTTGAGGCAGTAAAAGAAATACATTAAAGTGCGGAGAAGGGGTGGGAGGTTCAGTTGAGAGGCATGTCGTAGCATTTCTAAAGTTGACATTTTTCTCACTGTAAAATGTGTTTCAGATATGTTCTTACCTCTCTCAGACCCTTCCATCATTCCTCATCACTTAATGCTGTGTTTCTGTTGTCCAGTCATGAATAAACTTTTATTAATGTACAAGTGATCATGTGGGCTTACTGCAACTGAAAAATGTGTCACTCTCCTATTGGTCTTTCACTAGAAAAGAATGTGCAGGCTGGCATGTAAACTACACCATGTTTCTTGCTTATTACCTGTATCATTTGGTCATCATCTTCTTATCTAGATATTGTCTATTACCTATTGTCATCCTTCATACCCTGTATAGTTTCTAAGTGGGTAAGTTCTCAATTTATATTTTTATATTTACAGTGATATCTTTTCTACATCCCTGAAATTCATTCTGTGGCGAGTGGTGCTTTTCCAGGTATATTTCATTTGAAATCCACAGCATGTGACATTTACAGGTCTGTTATGCTCACTAATTAGATAGGATGTTCCACAATAACTTTGAAGGGTTCCTTTCAGTATATTGTTTCGTAAATAAGATCTTTCTAAAACTATACTTAGTCTTGGATGATTGAGTAAAGCCATTTTGGAATCACTGTCCATTATTCTGGTCATAATTGAATAAACCATGACTGGAATGACTTTTAAAATAGGTTGTTTTTTTTGCACTGTCTTAAGGTATTCCATTTCTGTGAACTACCTATTTTATTGTATTCTCCCTCTCTTCTAGTGAAATATGGGAATCTTTGCCACTTATCAGTTTCTGGCTGCTATGGTGGTCGATTATGGATACTTTCTCCTGCGTGTAACCACTTCCACTCATTTAAGAATAGGGTCATGTTCTTTTGATGTATATGGTGAGTACTCTCCTATTCCTGGGGATCAGAAAACAAATGCCCAATATCATTTGTTTTTTGACATGTTGAATCCACCACATGAATTTCAACCCTCTAGCTGGCTTACCCCTATCTTACTGTAGCCTGGATGTTTGCTCCCAAGTTATCTGGTATTGGAATTGTGTAGGACCAACCAATATATTTCCTTGTACATTTGGTTGCAGATGATCTCTTCATGCTGCAGACAAGGCAAAATATTACAGATATATCTGGTTTTGGACTGAAGTCGACCTGCCAGATTTGTGTTTTTCTTTCCTACCATTATCTGGATGTCTGGTTCCCAGGTAGTCTGGTGTTGGTTGTGTATTAGGTCTGTGGACTTGTACTATACCTGGGTTTTGTAGAAGTCACCCCCTCTTCTGCTTCTAATCTTGAGGTAAAAATGGTTGGATAAGAATATAAATATTCAGTGCTGTCTGATTTGACTGAGTTGACCCTTCAAATATGACCTGATGTGTTTTATCCAATTCTTACCATTTGGTACATTCAATTACTTACTGAGTTGATATCTTTTTTCCTTGAATTAGTGTAACAATTATCTTTACAACAAATGAAGAAACACCTTCAGATGGGGTGTGGTCTCCCATAAGTGTAATCCAATATGCTAGGACATCACACTCTATGGATTCTCTTTTAGTGTCTTCTGAAGATTACTCAACTAGGAAAGTTTTGTACTGGTTCCTTCACCATTTCATTGTGGGATTTTAGCTATTATATAAATGGAGTTATTGTACTGAAAATTAATATTTTTCAACATTGAAAATGTATTTCTGATAGATAATTATTTCCTCTCCACTTTCAATGCACCTTTTTCTTTTTTACCTGATTTTGAAGTGATGGTTGTGCTCTAATTATAGAGATAGGGAACTGTGCTAGGAGAGTATGTGTTGCACTCTTATGGGTGGACAATTATTGCATGTTCATTTGTATAATACTGCACAAATACAAGTGTAAACACGTGACGTTAGCAGGAAAATCAAAATTAGTGGCAAGTGAAAATTTCATATATATATGACAAAAACCAAGGAAAGTTACGTGAGTAGTGGTAAGTACCTACTAGAAATATATTTTCAATATTGGAAAATTTTATGTTCTAAGCCATCAAATAGCAAGATTTGGCAAAATGTATAAGCTATATTTAGTGGCTTCTACTTGACTATTGACATCAGGACAGCTGCTGACCTGTACAATTATGGATGAAAAGAAAGTTTCAGTTTTGGACTTTCCATCCTATTGAGTAATATAAAAATGTAATTTACTTACTACATTTTTGAAGTTCTAATCAATTATCATTAGTTGGGATGTTGTCACCTTTGGTTTTTTTTTAGGCATAAATTTAATTTTTTGATGTGAAGCATCATCTGAAGTTTTAAGAAACTTAGTGAGGCTGAGTGGTGCAAACTCTGCAAAGCATGTTGTCCAGTGCTTGCTAGATTGTTTATTAACCTTCATGGAAGATATGTATGAGCTACATTTAACAAGAGTACATCTTTCTCTGAGTATATTTTAAAGTTGAGCAGTAATAGCATAAATTGCAATCTATGTAAATAGGCATTATCCTTATTTCATTGAATTCTATCAATGATTATTTTGTGACACCTGAAACAAAAATTTAAGTTTGATTTACCCTAATGATGCTAATGCTGCTATCAAGTATAGCTTTGACAGGTAACTTGGGCTTTGCTGGTGTTATTCATGTAGTAACTATGGGAAGTTGTGCAAACTACTTAAGTGCTTGACAAGACATAATGGTATCATATGTACATAGCATATACTTGTGTAAGCACACTTGCATGTGTGGTAACAAATGCATCTTGAAAATGTAACAGAATCCTTTTTAGATGTTTTAAATAAATGTACATGTGAAGAATGATACCTTGACATCAAATTATGCTGTTTTCTTCTAGTGTATGCAATATTGGACAATATTGTGTATGTATAACTAAGTCATGGGGATATCTTTTTACATATGCTAATGCCAAAAATAAATCAATGTGGTTTTCTGTAGTTAAGAGACAAAATTAGCATTCATAAGTGTTCCTATATCTGCATTGTAATGACTGTGAGAGATAAAATAGTAGCTGCAGAAAACAACTCATCTTCACAGTAACAAAATCAACAGTGATAATATCTTTTACTTTCATTTTTAACTCTCATTCTGCTAAGTGGAATATATAAGTATCCAAGTTTTGAGAGCATTTCATATTTTGGTGACTTAAACTACTGGTGGAATCAAGATTTACATAAATTTCACATTTTTCTTCTACACTACTTTGGTTTTATTGTGACTAAGAGTGTATATCATTTTTATTGCACCTAGAGAAAGCACTCCAATGTAAAGGTGAAATAAATTACATTTCTTTTTATCATCAATGAATAAGAAAGCTAGAATAAGTAAGTGATCCAAGAACTGGAATTAAGGGTGTTGGTAATAGTTTCTGTTCCTGGCCCATTCTTTGTTCTCGAGCTGCCTAATAAAAACTGGCCTAGCTGCTAAAAGAAAAGAAAAAAAGATTTTTGCAGGAAGTATGATTGGCTGATTATTAGAAATAAGAAACTTAGCTGTACATCTTGCCATGAGATTGGAACTTTTGGAGTGGAAACAAAGACAAGAATGAAAGTTTCTGAAGAATGGGCCAATAGTGAAATAATTTATTGTGGTGAAAGTTGGCAGCAGCATCTTGTCTTTTGGAAAAAATTATTCAATCCCAAGGAAATCTTAAAGCTATGGTAAAATTGTTGACTGGAGCTGAGAAAGAGACCATTGAAAATGTGTTTGAGAGCATAATCTTGCAAAAAAAAAAAAAATTATTGCTTCAAGAATTATTTGCATGACATATAAGGTAGCAGAAGAACACCAACTATTTCACTATTTCAAATCTGAAATGGACTTCCAAGAACAAAATAGAACTGACATGGGCTATATACTTCACTCATGAAAACAGAATATTGTGAATCACATTAGTGAAAAAATGAATTTAAACAATTCTGATATATTTACTAAATCAAAAAGAAGAATTTCATTGATAATTGAGTTAATTTATTTGAGTAAAAAAATCTAACTTAAGTATATATTCAAATTTTAATCCTGGATAAGGGAATGAATTTCCTAGTAAATTTATTTTTTGACTTGACTTTTAACTTGTACATGTTAACTGCAAAAGGAATTTTTTGTTCTTTGCTCACTTGTCTTCATTTTTATGGAATGAATAAAGACTGAAAAGTTATTTACTTTGTGTGGCACGTGGTGGTGCAGCCATTAAGTTGGGAAATGAAAATGGAGTTGAGAAAATTATGAAGACAAATTTCCTTCTGTAATTATGTAGCACTATGTGAATCACTGATTAGAACTTTCAGTTGGTGAAACTAAAATCAGTCTCAGGGATCAGTAGGTTTAAAGTGTTTGTTGATGAACTTTATCTTGGATTATATGTTGCCTAAAAATAACATAAAACTAAAAATGTGCACAAACTTGCTGGAGATTTGACTTTTAAAAACAATTGGCCAAATTTTAAGTACTCAGTGAATGGCATCTAATTTCTGGTCAGTTCAAGTGTTTGGGAAAACTATTAAGCATTAATGCAACATTTCAAAGTGAAGCATGATTTAAAGAGAGACAAAAACAGAGCAATGTGCTTATGAGGGCTTACAGAAAAAAAAACAAAACAAAAAAAAACCCACAGAATTTCTGTTGGATCTAGAATTGATGCTCTCCAAGAATTATTCAAATTGAGTTTGGACTTGCGAGAGCACAATAGAAACTTGTACAAAGTGGATCAAAAGATAAGAGCTTTTGTACAAATTTTTAAAGAAAGACATAATTCTAGGCATGTATAATGAAAATGTCACCAAAGCCACCAAAACTCTTCACATCTGGGTTGGTTCACTTCCCCAAAAAAATGTTGCAAAAAGGATCTTACAATTAATCTTGAAAAATTTTACAGAATCTTAAAAAAGGATTTAAAATTAGTTGCTGGATGGTGATAGAGCACATTCTACACAAATACTTGAGAAAAAACATTGGCCTGAAAATGTTTATGTTCATTTAACATGTGATGATACGAAGGTCAGAAAATTATCAGCAAAACTTTCAAGTAAATGAAAGAGATATGATTTATGGATTTTATTAGTATTGATTCAAAAAGTAATTCTGATAAAATTTCAACATTTGAAAACATGCTTTGACTACTATTTCAATGTCTTCCAGTGAATATGAGCAAAGGTTTTTGCAGATGAATAAAATCCATTTTGGCATTTTTGTTTACTAGACTTGTTGGATTGCTCCTTCCATGCTTTGACAAGAAAAAAAATGCAGATTTAAGTCTGAAAAAGTTGCTCAGTAGTAGACAACAAAAGCTAGGAACAAAGTTAGGATATTAAATCAGATGAGAACTTGATAAAAACTTGGAATTATGTATAAAAAGGAAATTTGGTGTGTTTTCATTTCTTATATTCTTCTATATATGAGTAACAATACCTCTTTTCTTTAATACAAAAAAAGCATTAAGACTCCCCTTTAAACTACATGCTTGGCCAAATGTTTTACCAGGTAGAACATGGTAACCTTTGCATTTGAATCTTGACTACCAGTATTCAAAGTTATACTCCAGGCAAGGTAAGTCTCTCATTTTCATCTCTGAAATTTGAATTTGAGTTTAGCAGTTGATTAAATGTTAATATGTATTAAATTTGTTATTTGCTTACAAGATTGAAACATATTTTTTTACACAAATATATTTTAATATGCAACATCAAACACTGCAATTTGTTGTAACAGTTATTACTAATAGTTATTACAAATGAGGATTTATATACAACAGTTTTACAAATTTACAAACTATTGAGTCCTATATCCAGGCCCCCCAGTGGCTCAGCTGTATGTCTGCGGACTTACACGCTAAAATGCGGGTTTCGATACCCGTGGTGGGCAGAGCACAGATAGCCCATTGTGTAGCTTTGGGCTTAATTCAAAACAACAACAACCTGTATCCAGTCTTGAACTGAATATTTTATTGATGGTCCAGGTCCACAACAAGAGGATTAATTCTGGGTTGATATTATTATGCCTTACTAAAGTTTGCTAGATGTCATTTCTTGGTTGCCCTCACACAGCTTATAAGTTCATTTTGTACAGATGAAGATATATAATGTTGTCATAGAAATACTAATGTCTGATTCACTGAAGTTAAATGGTTTGTAAAGTTTGAAATCTGTAATGTTCTTGGTCAAGTTGTGTAGTTCTATTAATAGACATTATTCAGTTATAGCTTTCTAGACTTGTAGTGTACTGACTTTAGCTGTGCAATAATGTTCTTTTTTCTCTCTCAGCTGGTAATTTTTTCAATGCTTTAACAGCATTGTTGATTGTTTACACTCAAGAATGTTCTACAAATTTTGAGAACAAGCATGATTTGCACGACACGTAGTTAAGAGTGTGTGTCACAAGCAAAAAAGACTAACAAGTTTAGGCACTGAAATAAATGTACAACAGTAAATCTGTCCCACTGTTTTAAAGATGATTTGTTTTAAAGTGAAATTTAATTCTTGGCTCGGAACAAGCTTGAAAGAATGAAGGAAAGGAAGTGGGTGATATATGGGAATATCATGTTTTCAATTTGCTATAGTGATACAGGAAATTTAAAACAATTTTGGTTGTTCACTTTCCATCACCGGGCCAGAAGGACGTTAACATTACCTTATTCTGGTTTTTTTTGTTCTGAACAGTAGGTGATATTGCAGTAATGTATAGCATTACTGTTAAAATATTTGGCACTAATATTCTTTGCTTTTATGAAATTGATTAAATATAACAGGTGACCAATGCTCTTAGGAAGCAAAGATCACAATGTGACAGTGTTGACTGGACAGAAGAATCAAGTTTGTGTTTTGAATTCAAATGTACTTTCATCAGCCAGTTTCCACTATGAAATTGTCAATGAAGAGTTATGTTAAGAATGATGTATTTTAATCCTACTGAAATTAACCTTGAGTTATGGAAAGCTGTGTAGTTAATATAATATAGCATAAAGGACTGTCCTTTCACCTGCATAGGTAGTACAATGTGTTTATCATTTATTTGTTATAATAAAGATTTAGCTAATTTATTTGCCTTTGTCCAGACTAGTTATTTTATGCTGTGTGTGTAACTACTGCTTTTTGTGAACTTGTCCAACTGATGCTTCTCAGGAACTTTGTTGTACTTAAATACCACATTTGTATGGAATTTGAAAGATACGTTTAAGCCAAGAGTAAATATTCTTCCAGAATAAGTTTGTGAAAAAGGTATGGGAATGATTTTGAGATTTTAATAAATCAGGAACAATTTGGGGTTATAAAAAAGAGAAGAAAAAATCAGGAAGAAAAGGAACTAGAAAAATGGGGATGAAAAAAACCTGATATTGACTACAGAGTCTCATCTCTAAAGTTGTGCCGCTATAGCAGTATTTTAAACCAGTTATAAATGGTGAGAATTTCTAAGAATTCTAATAGCCTTGATTGAGGGTGTGGGAAAAATATATGATTTATAAAAAGAATGTTTATACTAACTTTAGCCTTTCATTGGATTTTTATAATCTAAGAGCTGTGTATTTGCTTATTTGTATAATGTAATGAAAATGGAATACACTTGTGTATATTCTATTTCTATAATTCCTTAATATTTTGTATAAAGTATAATGGATTTGACAGAGAAGATGTAATGAAGTTAAATCTGGGGGGGGCACGTGAATATTTTAGTTCAGATATTATAAATATTGTATAATATTTTCGAATGATGCTCTTTAAGAAACATTTTATTTTGGGAGGGGGTATATCTTTGAGAGGTATTTAAAGAGATTGTCCCCCTTGGGAAATGAACTATCTTCATCTCTTTAGGGATCCATACCTCCTTTATACAATGTCTTTGGCCAAATAATCACTAATTAATCTGTAGTTCTTTTGTTGTATCTTGTAATGTGTTGGTTGATTATTTTTGCACATTTTTTTTATTATCAAAACACGATCGTTGATTGGCATTAAGTAATCCATCTAATTAAAGTAAGCAGTGGTTGGATAGTAGTTATGATGCAAGTTTGTTACAATCTTGTGATACTTATACCTACTTTGTCCTTTATTAAAATCAGTATGCACAGTTTTTAAATTAATGTTTTGTATTGCTGCTACAGTACTGTAATATTTTATCTGTTTTTTAATAGTTAAAATGCCTAATAGGAATTTTGTGTGTTTTTTAATTTTGTGCAAAACTACTCAAGGACTATCTGCGCTAAACTTCATAACCTACCACCAACTGTTGGGCTCCACTATTACCAACGAATAGTGGGATGGACCAAACATTATAACGTTCGCACGGTTAAAAGGGTGAGTATATTTGGTGCGACGGCGATTCGAACTCCTTACTTCGAACTACGAGTTGAACGCCTTAACCCACCTGGCCATGCCGGACATCTAAAAAAGATTTATAAAACCAGTCTTTGAATGTATGAGCGACACCTTTTTTAAGAAAGGGAATGATATATATATTCTCTTGAACAGTTAAAGATACTTTTGTAGTGTTGATTAGTTTCGTTACAATTCGATTTATAGGGATAAAACTTAATGAGGCATAATGCAAGTACCTTTCTCTAATTTAACAAACTGTACAGTGTCAGAATTATTTTCGTGAGTATTTGCTAGTTTGTTTAAGTGATCTTTTTATCGTTTCACGTAAATGCCCCAGCAAGTGTTTTTGTCGCGATCGAACGCGTAGGTTACCTTATAATCTTCAGATTTTGCTGCAGACGTGAATATCGAAGTATTTTTTGTTAGATATAAGTCGGTATAACACCCGTTTGTTTTTGAAGTTATAACATAAATCTGAGGAAATGTACATTATTTGGAAACACAATGTGTTTCGCATATTGATTTTCTTCAACATCTTGTCTGGCCCCTCTTTGATTGGTAACCTAGGTTTACTGCTGTACGACGTGGCTCTAGTATGTTAAAAACCCATCCAATTATTGATCTGCCACTGAAGCGTCAATTTTTTTTATTTTGTACAAATTGTCCAACACTTGTTTGTACAATTAGTTATATTTATATTTCTGTATCATTTTGCTGATTTTTGCTACTTCCATATATCAATTATATATAGTGACTGATTGTTGCGCGGCTTTAATTGGTCGCTACGTAAGAGAACTTAGAGATACAGATGACGCACGGTTTTCCACCGTTTTGATATCGTTGGGTTGGGACCAAATGCAGCATTAACGCTGGTAATGTTTAAGATCGATACAATCACGTGATAACGTGCGTCGTTTTGTCGAAGAAAGAAATAGGGTTGTCCGGCACCTAAAGGTCTGTAAACATTTTCACCTGTTATTGTGGTTCAATGTGTTGTATTAGTGTAAGGTTATTTTAAATAAAAAAAAGTATAATTTTATGAGCACTAATTTTTAGAATTTGTAAATTAACTTACTAAAAGATGTTTGAAATCAATTAATTCTTGCTAACAGAACCTAGCTCTTAAGTTGCAACTTTATGTGCACACTGAAGACGAAGAGAGCTCTTGGTACATTCCCGAACAGTCACAAAAGATAATTAATTTTGTTTCTAATGGTAAAATACATTTACTCTCCATAATTTTAAATTATTCTGATTAGTGACAATACTACTATGCTGTGAATAAAAGCCATTATATTGTAAATGGAAGAACTTAATTTGTTTATTTATTATATTTGCTGCACATGGTAAGTTATGATGTTCAGTTTTGAGAAAAGAATTGGTCAAATGTTCATATGCTGAAATCTTGACAAGATATATGTGAAATATTTATACACTTCCTGTCATGTATCCTAAGTGTGTAGTATAATTTTCCCACCTGAACATGCATTGTTGTATAAGCTTGTTGTGTTGTCATGTCTGTGAATTGTTGGTGTTTCACTAACCTAACTTGAACTAATGTATCATTACTTGTGGCAATGTAATTTGAGAATGTAGCATAAGTTTCATATGTTTGTACTTGTTACAAATAAACTGTGATCCATCTCTGTTCCTTGAGTAGATTACAAAATATTGCATTTGAGAATCTGTTGGGAAAGTTTTTGTTGAAATGTTTAAAATTAATTTTTACCATTTTATTTATATTTCTGAAATAATAGATGCAACTTCTTTAAATAATAGGAAAGTAAAAAAAATAGTTTGTACTTGAATGCAAAAGTTTAATTCACTGTTTTAGAAGTATAAGTCACTTTAGTGGATAAAACCCCATCTTATATTTATAATTTTAGAAATTTCTATAACACTGATCATATGAATACTGTTGAGCTCTAACTTTTAAGACATTTAAGAAAGGATTTGCATATACATATATTCTTAAAGAATTCATGTTTAAACTTGTAGTCTTCAGTTAAGAGTTTACAGACATTTATCACTAATAGTGTTTTAACATAAGGTTACATGTTCTTACCTCTATTTCTCTTAACTATATAATGTATTCTTCAAATTCTTCATTAACAAAAATCATAATATAACTAAATAATCAGAGGAAACATTGCTCTTTTTTAGGTAGTAAAGTTTTTGTAGTGTTATCAGTAAAAATATTTTATGTAAAATATTTTGTATCTTAACTGTTGTTACTTTTATTATTCAGTTGGGAAGTTTCCAAATAAAGCTGTATGTATATGAATCAAAAGAGAGAGAGCAAATTGTTATATACGAATTGAATCTATTATAAATTCAGAGATATATCTCTTATAAAAGGCATTTTTGAACTGTTCCAGACCACTTAGATGTAGAAGCTGGTCGTGATTGCTGTGCTGCTACTACTGAAGCAGAACAGTGTATTCTTAATTCATCTTTCTCATTGGTGGCTAGGTGCTCTACACCACCAGTGCCATCTGGTGGACACACTATCAGTGAGGACCAGTCTCACTTGATTTTTCTTCTCTATCAGCTAGAACAGAAAAGGTGAGAAATACTGTTGCAATGTTTACTTTTTTAAAATGTATAACACATAATCAGACTTATTGTTATAATGCAGCAGGTTTTGTATGTTATCATAAGTATATTTGCTTTTATTTCTTTTTACATTTTTCAAAATTTTCATAAATGGTGAGTTTATAAAATGAGTTACTTGGGCTACTTTCTATAATTACACACACACACACACACACACACACACACACAAAGTATGCAAAACAGTTAAGCTTTTTTTTTATGAAATCAGCTTTTGTGGCAAGTGTTTGACAGTTTACTTTGCTACAAAAATAATAGTACTCATTATTTGCTTATACATGTATATGTTAGGTCAAAATATAAGAATAATTTATTGTTTAAAATTAGTTTTGCTTGTTATGTAGTTTTAGGTATTCTTATAAAGTTTTGTGAATTTAAGAACTAGTTATAGTATAAACAAACTAGCTCTTAATAAAAGAGAAATAACTGAGTAATTTTTAGGTTTTACCTTTATATTCTTTCAGTGGCTCCCAGCTGATCTTAGTTTGTAGTTTGTTACCTAATATGAATTTGCATTTTCAAACCATAAGATATAATCTGTAATTGGTACTTTAACGAAAAAGGGTGTAAGGCTTTTTCACTTTTTAACAAATGATCCCTATCAAAGGTTTTACATGAATATCATTTCATATTAGTGTTCAATATTTCATGTAATGTGTGAATTTGATAATAGTAGAGGTATTTATGAGCTTATTTTAAGGTGTTAAAGGTTTTAGAATGATAAATATAAATTTGTTATAAATGAGGGATACAGATTGATTATAAATTAATTATAAAATTGGTTATAGGCAGGTACTCTGTATTTTATACTAGTCCATCTGGTGTGAGTCTTTCACAATATTAATTCGTGAAACTTGTTTTATATTGCAAGAGAGAAGTGTGAAAATATCTTGGATATTTCATTAATGAGGATTTAAAAGTATAACCCTAACAACCACGACTTTCAAGCTAGCCAATATATTTTCCTAGCATAAATGTTGAATAATTTTAGTTGGAAATAAATACCTAGAAAATCAGGTAGAAACCATGTACAGAATATACCTTGCATAGTTTTCAGCTGTAGAAAGATTGCTTCCATGTGGTGATTTTTGCCTAGTGTAAGTCTGAAAATATGTTAGTGTAAAATCTCATGCTTCATACAGTAATAAGTTTTAGGGGAAACTCATGAAATAATACTTTAATTTCCATCTGACAATCTTCATTGTAAAAGTAGCTGAGGGAATTTTGATTTTTAATAGTTTATTTTCTCAGTATTATGTCAGATACACACTTGTTATAGAGGGAAAGAAAAATTGTACACGTTACTATGAGATAATATATTATTTTGTATGGAAAGTTATAAGGCTATATATATATAAACAATTTTTATACCAAGTTGTATTGCAGGTCTATGAATTTATTTACAGGATTCATAATTAACATGCATCACAAAAAAATTGAAACAATAATATCGTTAGTATTCCACTCTTATTGATCATTGTTGTGGTCTCCTGTGTATTTTACATTAAAAAAAGCTAATTTCACCAATATAGGGGTCAGTTCTTTACACTAAGTGTTAAGAAAATTAATCAGCATAATAGAATATGTAGGCCCAATTTATAGTGAACAGCATAGAAATAATCTTGTAATTTAAGGTTATGAAACAATAATTTGAATAATTGTAACATACAGAAATGCAAAAAGAAAATGACATTTGTCAAAAGATTAAAATATAGTTGACTTGACAAAGAAACCAGATAGTTTCAACATTGAACTAATGATGTGAAAGGAGTAGTAGGAAGTAGAACAAATGTTGAAATTGTTTTATTTATTTTCAAAAGTTTACAAGTTTGTGTGCAAATAAAAGACAAAAGTGGATAAGCATGATATTAGTAAATAATTTAATAGTTTTATGATGTATACATGGTTCTGAATATTTGTGAAGGGTAAAATGAATTTGCTAAAAGCAAGGTACCCAACTGATGACCTAAGTTTGAGTTGTCGTAGAAATTTTATGCAGTTTATCTTTCACCTGTAATCAGGAGTATTTTTATTGAAGATTAGCATCTTTTCTAGCAGAAATTACTACATAATTATGTTTGAGCACTATGGACTTTTTTAAATTTAATTTTCTAACTAGGATATACTAATTTAATCAAAAATGTAAGAAACAAGTTTTTCAACAATATTTCATATGGAAATTCTACATTTGAGATGTATACTAAATCTAAAACTGTTGACCAAAAGAGGGAGAAAGAATAATGCTATTAAACTGAATATGCATTGGTTAGGCTTAATGGACCAACCCCATAATGGGGAAGGAATGTTGACTGTAATTCTGAATTTACAATGTGTATATGCAAAAAATAGGTAACCTTTTAGTAGAATTTACAAGTCTTTTGTACATGAAATATCAGATGTATTACAAGAGCATTTATACTCAAGGTAAGTCTGTGAATTGTTAACATTTGTTTAGCTCAGACTCTGACTACTTGGAGTGCTACATGCTATCCATGTGAAGAACACTTTTGTTCATTGTACATTTGCATAACTTCTAGAGCATCGTAAATGCGTGTATATAATGTTTTCTTTATCCATATGCACTGTATGTGATATATTCTTTTCTCTATTGTGAGTTGCTTCGACATCAGCAATGTAGGGTAAAATGAATAGTTGGCAACTCTGACATCAAATACATAATACAGTTTTGAATGAGACTGTAAATGGTCATGGTATGCCACTTTACCCCCCTTCCCATACATTTAATATATATATAGTTTTGAACACTGAAGAAACTAATCTTTAGAATTATTTTTACTGATTTGTTTCTTTTTTTTTAATTTTGTAGTCTATCTATTAGAACTTGAGATCTAAACAATGGTAAAAGTGTTGGTATAAATGGATTATTTTCTGTATATTCATAATGCCCTCTTTTTTTTCAACATTATACTTAAAACTGGAGTATGAGTGCAACATCTATTTGATATAACCTTGTATGTTAAATTTAGGGAATCACTGTGAATCAGTTATTTCATATAAATATATGATATATTATTTCTGATATTTAAATAGCTAACAGCCAGATTTCACTCAAAATATAAGCTGTTTTAAAGTGGTGTTTTTGTGGATTTTTTGCAAGATATTTACTTTTATTTTGTACACCTACACTGTTAGTGAAAGATTACTTTTAAAAAGCTACATTGAACAAGTATGTGGGTCATTTGTAGGAGGAGGGGGGTGTACATGTAGTAAGTAAAGAATGAGTCATAGTAGAGAAGATGTAATACATGAAGATATGATTACTGGGTGTTAACTTATACTTGTGTGACAACTGCTCTCCTTGGGTTGTACTCATTTGTTGAGGTAGTGATGATTGGAAATATTTGAAGGATAAATTGAATGATGAAAGCTCATTGCCCCAATTAAAGGCATAAATTTTGACAATTTTAACTCTTGCTAGGATAACAAAAGTACCTTTTAAAAATCTGTGATATTTAGTAAAACTTAATATAAACAGAGGAAGTAAATACATTTCATACTTTTAAAATTTCTGGTATTTAAACTTTACATCATTTAAGAATATTTTTCCACTAATAATGCTAAAAATGGAAAATACCTTCTTCTAATATTAAACAAAATTGTATTATAAAATCTCAAATCTTAGCAAATTGTTGAATTACATGCTACTTGAGTATCCTCTAAAGGTTTAGTTTCAGTTTTGGATAGTCATATTATAAATAACACAAGTTTTTGATATATTGAAGAATAGAATTGATTTGATTTCTAAAAGTTTTTTTTTTTTAAATATAGTCAAGTAAACAAGAAGTGTTATAAATCATAACGATTATACATGTTACTCTTAGTTACATAATACTATACATATTTAACAAATTGTCTTGAACAGTGCATAGTAGTTCAGTGTAAATGTGCATAAACACTTCCTTTACAGAGTATATGTAATATTAAAACTGATATTTGCAAAGTTAAGATTTAAGTGGTTTTAAAATGTAGATTTTTATATCTTATTTGCAGTTAACCCTTAAATGGTGGCTATCAGCAATTCATGCTGCTACCTAAAATATTTCTGCTGTTTAAGGGTAAATCTTGGTTAGGTTACAGAACTTTTCTTATTCCAGATCTTGTTCCGGTGTTTTCATTTTTGAGGGGTTTTGCTCTGAATCTGGTATATTCGTGATTCTAAAATTGTATAATTATTATTATTGTTTATATAGAATCTATGAGTGCATTGAAAATGACTACCTTTTTGACTTTTTATGTGTGTCTATGATCATAAATCATATGAAATATGTATACAAAAATCATCCATAGAAAAAAACATAAAAATAAGTAAAAAATAGTACTATTTGAGATGTATAATATTGTTTGATCTGGGAATCTTGGTATGAAATATTAATATAGTAGTAATATTTGTGTTGTATATTATTGTAAAATAGTTAAATGAACATATAGATTTCAGTGTCAAAGTAAATTAATTATTTAATGTCCAAAATACATTCTGTATTTAAGTATTGACAAATGATTTCATACCACACTGCAAGCAGCTCTTCAAGACTTCAGACCTAGATTTCTGCTGTTTTCAGAGAACTTGCACATTCCTTGGCTATAGTGCAAGTTCCTTCAAAATTTGGGAACATAGATCTTGTTTTATAAAAATGTGTAGCCCTATCTATCATTTAATTCATTTCAATTTACCTTTGTCTTATGTTGTTGATAAGGAGTGAAATTCCTCCTCATCAGTGACAAATAGTAGGTAAATTATATGAACGATTGGACATAACATTAAAAGTATTGTAAACAACTTCCTAGTTAAATAATTCTTAAAAATAAGTTAGCAGCATCAGCGCTGCATATTTTCAGAATTTCTATATGAATATGGGATTACTGTGCAAGTACGAGACACATCTGTTTTATTTTCAACTAACCTTTTGAGGAAATACTGAAATTAACTTTTTTTTTAACTTAATGTGTTTGAATTACAAAATTAAGTGTGGAGTAGAATTTGTTTATTATAATCACCAATTATCATTTTAACAGAGACAGATTTTCTTGTTAACTTGGAATATTTTGTTTCAGGTCTTGTCTTCTAAATGAGCTACAGCAAGAGAGGTTTGAAGATCAGGCTCAGAAAAAGAACAACACTACTCACTTTCAAGAAACAGCATCTACATCAGGATTAGTAGAAAATGTAAACTGTAAAATGTGTGATAAGTTAAAGAATTAATTTCCATACTTTTTCTCTAGATCACTTTGAAATTTGGTTTAGACTAGGCATAGGGCTGTCTTTTCATCCCTTTCAGAAATGTATTTTTATTGGGTATGTGTTAGATGACACATCTGAAACTAAATATTGCCTTTTGTAAATAGTCCACTGTTGCTGTTCTTGTTTGCTTATGTTCAGTGTTGTACTTGTTTTCATGGTAACCATTACCTTGTCCATGTTTAAGTAATAATTTTATTTTTCTTAATCAGTAGCATGAATGTTACTATTCTATGTGGATTTTTTCAGTCAAAATATTTAGAATTCAGTGTACAAGAAAAAAGAAAATGGTAATTTTATTATCCAAGGAAATTTCTGAAATGTACATCAAAATAGAGGCCAAAGAGCTGGAACAAGTAGAGGAGTTTACTTGTTTAGCAGGAAATAACAATAATGATGACGTGTAAAAACAATAAAACAAAGGGTAAGAATGGTAAAACAGCTTTATTTGATTTGAAATAATTGCTTAGGATAGATATTAAACTATGTTTGAAAAAATGACTTAAGGTGTCATGTATGGTCAGTCCTACATTGTAGGGTAAAAATATGAAGATTATCAACATAAAAAGGAAAAACTGAGGAAATGTTGAAAGATGTTAGATCTTGATAGATAAAGTTGGTTCAATTACATTTGGTGACACAAAAATTGGTGGTAGGTGCTACCAGTCATTTGCCTTCTGTCTAGTCTCAGTTAAAAATTGGTGGCAGTAACAGATAGCCCTAGAAGTTTTGTCCCTTTCCAGTTTACCACAGCTGATTAAACATGGAGTAAAAAAACCAACAATTTATAAGGCTAAAATAGGACAGATTATGGATAACCCATTTTGTAGCTTTGTACTTGTTATTGCACAAATAGAATAGTAATATTCTAATCACATAGAAAATTTGAATAAATGAAAAAATAATAATAGAAACCATAATTTTGATTATTCTGTGACAATTTAATCAAAATTTGAGTTAGTCTGTTTTTGGAATGATCAAGAATGGTAACAATTCAAAACACTGATTTTGAATTGTGAAATAATTTTATTACAGTTGATAATTTTAATAAATTGTTCTAATTTATTAAAAACAATAACAGTTGGATACACTAATTTGATTTTTTATTACAGTCAATTTAATCTTTTTAATTAAATGATTAGTTTATGTTGTATTAATTGATGTAATAATTGCTTTAGATATTAAATTGCTCAGTTCTAATATTTGACCATTTTAAAATTAAAAGTAGTTCAGTGTACAAAGAATTTGTAGTTATTATAATTGATATTACAAAAAAGTTACACTTTTATTATTAAATGTACATGTACCTATAGTCCATATTTTTGGTTTTTCTTGTTACATTTTGAAATTATATTATTAAACTTTTTAATTTCATTGATAATTGTTTCCACATATGCGATTATTTTTACTTTTAAATTTTTTTCTCACCCTAAATTTATATGTATCTTTTCAGAAACATCACACAATTTGGGCTCCACAAGTTTTCCCTGGGAAGAAAATGGTTAGGCATCAGGAAGTAAAAACTGATAACATTCATTTTCTTGGACCTCCTCATCCACAGACAATGGTATCAACTCAGGTACATGTTAAAATCCTCTATAAAATTGTAAGTTGTATTTTTACATTGTGTATGTGTGTGATAGAAAGGGAAAAGGTAACTGTTTTATTTTTCTTTGATCCTTGATTCATGATAACCCAGGTATATGACATTTGTTTTCTTACTCCAGTTGTTTCTGCTGATTCATGGGCAGGCTTTTTGTACTCATCTCTTCCTCTCTCACCTAATAGTTATATTATTGCATATCTTTTGTTGTATATTTTTTATGTTAATTCTTAATTACTACCTTCTCCCCAAACATAAGAGTTTTTATCTTTGGCATATGGATGTAACTGTTCTTCTATTGTAGTACTCTTATCTGATGAATCTCTTCTTTTCTTCTTTCTTAGCACAGGGAAGTATGTTTTTTCCACTATTTTGACTCTCTTTTTATCCTCAGTCTGCTTATCTTTATATTTGATTTACTAATCATCTGAACTTTCCTCTTTTCCCTTTTTCTTTGAGTTGCTGCATCAGACAGCATTACTAGCTAAGGTCCCATTGACCTATTCTTGTTTCTAGGACTTGCTTTATTATTTCTTATTTTCTTTTTGACATTGAGGAACTCAATTTGGCATCAATCCATCATGCAGATATTTTATGTGGAGTTCCTTGTCCTGTGACCACTCTTTGACATACCTCCCAAGAGGCTGACTGTCATGATGGTCAATGATCAGTTTTTTCTGGAACCACCTCTTAGCTTTGGTACTGTAGGAATGTGGTTTTTACACTTTGTCCAGCTGTGAAACCACTTTGCAGGAAACTATTAAGTCACACCATTTTTTTTCTTATGAGTTTGTTTTTTTTATCACACTTGTATGTTTCCAACCAATTCCTGGGGGCTTTCATATGCAGAATGCACTTTGTAAGTCTTCATTTCCAAGGCATCTTTTTGCCTTGGCTGATTATTCATCTAAGTCAGCCTTGACTCTCATTCAATTTCTGATTCATTAAGGAGTCTTTTTGGCCTCATTTGCTGGACGGGCTCAACATTCTTCTTTGCATATCCAAGATAAGGAGCCTTTTATTTCCAATGCTCTTATGTCTCCATTTTTTCCTATGTTTGGGGATCTGTTTCTTTTGATAACTTGACTCTTACATCCTTTTTTCATCTGTGTGTGTCATTTAGTATCTCCTTCAGTTGATGCCAGTGGATCAATAAAATGTACGATTTGATCCACTATCTATAATTTTTGTACTTCTGTCTCTTTTTTTTTTCCTCTGGTTTTTATGATGGGTCTAATGTTTTTACATCTCTTTGAGGGTCACACTCCTTCAACATTTACACTTGTTTGTGGGTGTCTTTCTAGCCAGGTGGGGAGCAATTCTGGATGCTTTCACCATTTTTCAATATTTTGTTGCCTGTAAAGTTGACTCTGTATAAATGTCTTTGATGTATGGGCAGTTTAATGGGCCTCTCTTTATCTTTTGTAACAGCTATCTGAGCATTCTGTCTTGATCACTCCACTGTCGATTCTCATATCAAATGAGAGGAAAGTACTCACTCTCAAGGCTTCTGCTTTCTTGTTCTGAAGCTCTACCTTTGTGTTCAAAACAGCAACTGGTTGCTGGCCTTCCATTTTTTTTTAGCTTTGAATTTAATAGCAAATTGACCAAATTGCTTGATCCAAATCTTGATGTTTGGATTTGTTTTCACTTTGGGAATCATCTTAATGATGCATTTCTGACTTCCCTCTTCACAAGGCTACCTCTCTTTTTGGTCTTCCATCCCAAACTCAACTGTCTTTTGTCCTTGTGGTATTCCTTTTAAGTCTGTATTGTCCACACATCTGTGTGCTTATCCCTTTCTTTGACTTTTTAGTGGGCTGTTTTTAATTCATAGCATTCACTGCCAGATTCTACTTATTGCCAAAATAATTGTTTTTTTTTCTCCATCTCTTATCAATTTTAGTGCATTTATCTCTTTCTTTATGAATATTTTTCTTTGTGTGAGCACCAGATGTCCATTTTTCATTGTGATATGCCATACCTTCTTCACAAATGTCTTTTTTCTACTCCATTGCAAGATGGGAAGGTTTATCTTGCAGTGTAGCTCACTTTTATCACTCATTTACCCTTTCAGTTTATTTCTGCAAGTGTTTGATTTTTTTATTAAACTCCCTTCCTCCAGGTTAATTGACTCTACCTTATCTCAATTTATTATAGTCCTGCCCCTCGGTGTGGATTCCAGGGAAGGTTCTGTTCTGTCTGGTTGCCTTCTCTGGGATATAAACATCCACCCACGTGTTTGCTGTGTGTGGTGACCCGTGTAGGGGAGGAGATGATCCTGGTGGTTAAGGGGTCCAACTCTAATACACCACTTTGGCCTTGAATTCCTGTAGACAGGTGGCCTTTGGGTGGCCCCCCTTGGGTCAATTGGCTGGTCCACTTGGGTTAGAGTCAACCAAGTACCAGTGTTGGAAGTTCTCAATGGGTGTTGTGGACATTGTGCCTGATGCTGGTGTTTGGTTATAGTACTCACAAAACCCTGGTGTTGCTGCAGTGCCCTTGTTTGACATCGTAGTGCATCCCCTTGTAGGGCTCCATAGTGGGTTGGGTCAGTGATAACAGAATTTTTTTTTTCCTGTGGATCCTCCTTCAAACACTTTAAATGAAATAGTGAAAAAACAGTCAATAGGTAAGCGGCCATGTCTTGAAGACTCTGAGCAGCAATCTCCAACATCTGTAACACACGTACCTCATTTTCTTATATTACATTCTCTTTTAGAAAAACCTTTAGGGCAATTATCCCCCTTTTTTTATTCATAAGGGACTAGAGGGTCTTGCTAGCTCTCCAAAGTCAGTAAATAAGCTTTGATCTGGAGACATTAGCTGAAACATCCACAACCCACCACAGTGAACTCCTCTTGAATTCAATGGCAATTGGGGATATACCAATTGAGGTTACCCCTCATGCTACTTTAAATTCATCACGAGGAGTTATTGTTGAGAGGTATTTGAAGAACGTTCCCAAGTCATAGATTCTTGCTGGTCTCTCCACTCAAGGAGTTTCTGCAGTGATGCGCATCTCCACTCGCAAAGATGGAGTTACACTGGCAACAAATACCCTCGTTTTGACATTTACATTATCATGTGTACCTGCCACCATCAAGGCAGGTTATCTTGGTTGATAGACCTCCTCCAACTAAGGACAGTAAGGAAAAAAGACGTGGTTGTACACAAAAGGTTTCTCCAGCCACTTTGCCTACCTGTCATTAAAAATGGTCATCTTGATACAATGGAACTGTCGAAGTTTACGTTCTAATCTGAATGATATCAAAACACTGATTGCTTCCTACCATCCCGTGTGTCTTTCCTTACAGGAAACATTTATAAAACCTGCTGAGACTGTCACCATTCGTCAGTTTTCTCTTTTCAGAAATGACGGGCTGTGTGATGGATGAGTTCATGGAGGGGTGGCACTGTTGGCTGATCAGCATGTGCCCACCCTGTCTTTGTCACTCAACACACCCTTGTAGGCCATAGCCATATGTGTTTCCTTGGATCATACCATCACTGTTTGTTCTCTCTACCTGTTTCCTGGAGAGACATATGATCAATCAGACCTTGATGCTCTCGTTGAACAGTTGCCATCTCCCTTTCTACTTCTGGGGGACTTTAATGGACATTATTTCCTCTAGGGAAGTGCTGTTATTGATAGGAGGGGTCACTCTGTAGAGCTCATGCTCTCTGATCACAATCTTTCTCTTTTCGGTGCTGGTTCTTCCACCTACTTTCATGCACCTAGTCAGTCCTTTACCGCTTTTGATCTCTCAGTTTGCTCCCCTTCATTATTCTCCCATTTTTCATGGTGGGTTGACCATTATTCGCTAGGCAGTGATCATTTTCCTATAATATTTTGAGAGACACTGGCCTTGGAAGCTGGATCAGGCAAATTGGTCCACTTTCACTGCTCTTGCAGAACTTGATCCTGCCATCAATAGACGACTGTGTGGCAGCGGTAACTGGCTCTATTATACAAGCAGCTGCTCAGTGTATTCTTAAAACCTCAACATGTTTTCCATGATATCCTTGTTTATGGTGGAATCCTGCTTGTCACTGAGCAAGGAAGGCTCAAAAATGGGCCTGGGATACTTTTCATAGATATCCCATACTTTCGAACCACGTCACTTTCCAACGGGCCCATGCACATGCTAGGTGGGTAAGACGTCAAAGCCAGAAGGAATCTTGGATTAATTTCACAACTAGTTCCATGGTCATATGGGACAGGATTCGAAAGGTCAGTGGGTACTACAGTTCTGTCCTCCTCTTGATTTTACTCTCTGGTGGTCAGGAGATAGCTGATACTCTCGGTGAATGCTTTTACCAGATATCTAGCACTTCGGCTTGTTCTTCTTCCTTCTTGGTCATCTAGACTCGGTCAGAGCGTTCACCTCTTTCCTTTTGAACTGATTGTCTCTTTGACAATGGCCCATTATCAGTCTGGCAGTACATCTGTTGGATCTGATGATGTACATTGACATGCTGCACCATCTATCTCCTGCTTTTCTTGATGTCTGGTGCCAGGCTATTATTTTACCTTTCTCTAAGCCAGGGAAAGATCCCAAGATTCCTTCAAACTACTGTCCAATTGCTTTGACGAGCTGTCTCTGTAAGACCTTAGAAAGGATGGTTAATGCTTGTCTTGTTTGGTTTCTTGAATCAAACAACCTCCTCTCACACACCCAGTGTGGGTTCCAATGACAGCACTCCACTACAGACCACCTAAATTGACTTGAAACGTCAATCAGAGAAGCCTTTCAAAAATGCCAACATCTTGCAACAATATTCTTTGACATTGAGAAGGCTTATGATACAACATGGAGGTATGGTGTTTTGTGAGACCTCCACACATATGGGTTATGTGTCCATTTACCCATATTTATTAAAAAAATTTTAATGGACAGGAGATTTCAAGTTTGTTTGGGTTCAACACCTTCCTGTTCTTTTGTACAGGAACTTGGAGTCCCTCAGGGCTGTGTTTTGAGTGTCACACTTTTCAGTATAAAGATAAATGCCATCACTGGACAACTCCCTCTCACTGTTGCAAATGGGCTGTATGTCGACAACTTTCACATCTCATGTCAGTTGTTGAACAAGAGATATATTGATCGGCAACTACAAACTGCCCTCATTTGTGTACTTAAGTGGACTGTGGTAAACAATTTTAATTTATCTAAGATTGTTTCCATGCACTTTTGTTGCCAACAGGGTTTTCACCCTGATCCTGAACTTCATATCGGTGAAGTTTTGCTGCCAGTGGTCCCTGAGACCAAGTTCTTAGGGTTTATCTCTGACCGTAAGCTGACCTTTATACCACACTTAAAGCAGCTACTGGTCAAATGCACAAGAGCACTGAACATTCTTCATGTCCTCTCTACTTCCAGTTTGGGAGCAGATCGATGTTCTTTGTTAAAGGTATATTGTGCTCTTATCCGATCAAAACTCTTATGGATCAATTGTCTGTGGTTTGTCAGACCCTTGGCCTTAAAGATGCTAGACCCCATTTATCACCAAGGACTTTGACTCTAAACTGGGGCTTTCTGCATCTCTCTAGTTCAAAACTTATACATTGAATCTCATGAACCTTCTCTGCACCTTTGCTATTTGCAACTATCTTTACTCTGTTCTTCAAAACTTTGTTCCTTACCAAAGCATCCCACATTGGGATGTGTTTTCCTTCCTTGGTGGACTGTACTTTTTTCAGAACAGACGATCTGCCATTGCTCCGTTTGGCCTTCGCATCCAGGCCCAATTGAATGACTTGGGTCTGTCCTTGGATAACATTGCAGATTCCACAGGTCAGCCCATCTCACCATGGCTTTCAAACAATCATTCCGTTCCCATTTATACAGATGGTTCCAAATCAGGTAATTCAGTGGGCTCTGCTATGGTTTGCTGTGGTTCGGTGGTTGCGTGCAGAATCCCCTCTACAGTTCTGTGTTCACTGCTGAACTGTATACCTTATTTCTTGCCTTGGATCATATTGAAGCTGAGCAGTACTTCAACTGCACTATTTATACTGATTCGCTTAGTTCTATACTGGCCCTGGAATCGCTACACGTTGGCTCATACCCTGGAATTGCTGATATTCAAAACTGACTGGCCCATTTCTCATTAAATGCTACTTTTATCCAGTTTTTTTGGATACCAGGCCGTGTTGGTATTCGCAGGAACGAGCTTGCAGACACAGCAGCTAAATCTATCTGTTGCAGCACTATCATCACTGTGCCTTTTCCATACATGGACTATGGTCTTGTATTCAAGGCTCGGCTCCGTGCCAGCTAACAGTCCACTTGGAGTGAGCAACATGACAACAAGCTTTTTCTAATATAACCCTATGTTGGGCTTTGGCCATCTTTCATAAGGTGTCGGAAGGAGGAAGTTGTTCTAACTAATATACCCATTGGTCACGGGTTTTTAATGCATCGTTTATTTTGATCTGGAACTGTTGCACCAGTGTGTAGTTTGTGTAACACTCAAATCACTATCAGCCACATTTTACTTTATTGCCATCATTACGATTCTCAACAACAGCAATATTTTAAACTTGTTTTTTCCCAGGATATGTTTGTGACATTGGACAGTGTTATTGACGATGGTGACTCTATGCACCTTGAGAAAGTTTTTAGTTTTTTAATGGCCTTTAATCTTTTTAATCTCATTAAAGTGTTGGATATTTATTCATTACACCTTTTTAATTGTGGTTTCCATTTCACAGTTTCATTCTCTCTAGTTCAATTTGACATTAAAAAATTGCCAGAACATTAAATAACTCAATACCAGGACTGGAAAAGCCAACTTCATGTGACTGACGCTGCTGTTTGAACTACCCATTAGTCATCCTGGCGAGTTGTTATTCCAATTTTACTGCATGTCTTTTAAACTTTTTTTACTTTACCCTTTGGTACTGGCCATAATGACACATGACCCAGAACCAGGACTGGAAAGACGAACTTCAGGTGACTGACGGTGGTTTTGGTACTTGCCTGTTAGTCTTCCTGGCGGGTTATGATTATTAACATTCTGCTGTAGGAAGTCCTTTACAACTTTGTAGACTGGGTGTCAATATTGGTTTAATGCCATTTTCTGTTTTTAATTGCTGTTTTGTTTTTTACTTTCGGTTACTTTTACAAATTTTACTACATTTACTTTTACCTTTTTGCTTGACATTGGGCTACTCATTATTACAATTTTGCTATATGTCTTTTAAAACTTTTCTTATTTTACCTTTTGATAATGGCTGTTATGACAACATAACCTGGAACCAGGACTGGAGAGACCAACTTCAGGTGACTGACGGTGGTTTTTGTACTTACCTGTTAGTCTCCCTCACAGGTTATGATCATTACCATTTTGCTAGAGTAAGTACTTTACAACCTCTTTTACTCTGCTTTTTCTCTTACCATTGTGAACTGGGTGTCAACATTGGTTTTATGCTTTGTCTGGTTTTCAATGATGTGTTGTTTTACCTTCATTTCCTTTTCTGTATTTTACTTCATTTAATTTATTTTTATCTTTTTATCGGACGTTTGGTGCAGATAGCCTAGCTGCTTTGTGTCATGAAACACTAAATCAATCAATGATTTTCATGTGTTTTTGAGATCAATCTGTATCTTTGTATGATAGTGACAGAGTAGTAATGTCAATGACTTTGTCTTTCTCCTGTTCATTTTCATGCTGTTCTCCAGTTCTTACAAATTTCTTCTGGGCCTTTATTATATGTCCTCTCCTCTCCCAGTTCAACTTCTGGATTAGATTTTCTGTTTCTTTTTAAAGGCTCTTATCTATTTTACATTCAAACCTCTGGCAAAGTGTTTCAAAAACATTTTTTTCTTGAGATATTTTCTTATCTCTTTTACAGAATGAGTCATTGTGGTGTTTTGTCGTGGACCCTTTCTGTTCTCTCTACACCATGGACAAGGTATTTTATTCCCAAATCTCTCCTTATCCAAGACTTGTACTGTTTTTTACAGTTATCCTTCCTTTTCGCCTTTGTCTGATTGAGTGAGGCAGCTTGCAGTTATCTCGTTCACACTGCTTCCTTTACTTTACTTTTATTTGTTTATACAGTATTATGTTTAATGACAACATGTGGGCTACTACTTTTTTCCCCACCAAGTAAATCACAAATATTATAATCATGAGCATTACACAGTTATGCAGTTTTCATCAAAATAAAAGGGATTTTATGTGATAAAATTAGTTGTTTGAAAGAAAAACCTCTTCAATTAGCTTTTATTTCAATTAAACTATTTTGATTTTTTGATAAAAAATCTAGACCTACTAGTATTGACCTATAATGAAGAAATTAATTAACAATAATATTTTCACATATAATTTCTTCAGAAATTGAAAAGGTTGAAACTATATTTGTCCATCAAACTATGTTTTTCTTCAGGAGAACCCAGAAGATTACAATGACAATAAAGGTGTGACTAATATTGAAGAACCACCCACCACTGCTTTGCAGGAGCAGCAAGTAAGATATTGTAATTACTGTTAACTTAAAAATAAACAACCTTTTGTTTATACATTTTATGCAGAAGCATCCAACATGTAAAGGACTCAACTTTCATCAAAACTATAACAAAATACTCACCCTAGCCACATCCACAATCACAGAAGAAGAAAATGAAAAACAGATTATTATGATGTTAAAAGTCCAGAAAGTTATGGCCGGACATGGGCAGGTAGGTTAAGATACTGGTTGCAGGTTTGAATCCCTGTCACACCAAACATGTCGCACTTTCAGCCGTGGGGGCATTATAATGTTATAGTCAATCCCACTATTTGTTGGTAAAAGAGTAGCCCAAGAGTTGGTGGTGAGTGGTGATGACTAGCTGCACTCCAAAGGCTCTAGTCTTACACTGCTAATTTATGGATGGCTAGTGCGGATATCTGTCATGTTGCTTTGTGCAAAATTAAGAAAAAACAAACCAGAAAGTCATAAAATATAAAGAAAGGGAGAGAAATGTTAAGTGAAAGTTTAGCACTTTAAATTATGATGATATTTCCATAATTCCATAACAGGTTGCAGTTTTTACTAATTCTATATGACATTTACTCTGTGTTGTGCTTAAGTATACACTATAAGTATAGGAAAAGCTAATGCTATACTTCAGGTATTATGTTTTTATACTAGGAAACAAGCTCATAATCTTTGCTATGTATTTCATAGAAAGAGTTTTCAATAAATTAATAATTTTTCAGATTTGAATTCTATAGCCTTGTGAAAACTACATGATACTTACAAATATACATGCCAAATTTGCTAGTGTGCTAAGTTTTATTTAAAATACAAAACATTTGAGATTTTTTTAAATCCATTCAAACATGAAGGCATGAATACTATTCTAACTTTAAAAATAGTTTTCATTTTCTTTAAACTTTAAGTACTGAGGCTTCCATTGAATTAGTTATTTCTTTTTTATATTGGTCTGGGCATGACATAGTGGTCAGTACATCCAAATTACAAATCCAAAAATTCCTAGTTTGCATCTTTTTGCCAGATGAGCCAGGTGGTTAGGGTACTTGACTCATAATGTGAGGGTCATAAGTTTGAAACCCTACCACACAGAACATACTTGCCCTTTCAGCTGTGGAGGCATAATTATGTGATAATCAGTTCTACTATTTGTTGGTAAGAGAGTAGCCCAAGAGTTAGTAGTGAATGATGATGACTAGCTGCCTTTCCTCTAGTCTTTCACCTCTAAATTAGGGATGGTTAGTACAGATAGCACTCATGTAACTTTGCTCAAAATTCAAAACAAACAAACTGTTGCCAGATGACACATCCTATACTTTAGGACCATAGGTATACTAAATGAGTGTTGGTCAGTTCAAGCAAGAGTAACCCCTAAAGCTCCTGGTGTATGCTGTTGACAGTTGCCTTTTCTCTAGTCTATTGGGGATGACTGATTGGAGTTTAGCAGTTAGTGGTTTTTGCTGATTAATATATCAGTGACCTCTGTAATCAAACATGCACAGAGACTGGCCCCATATTGCAGAAACAATGTTGACTATAGTTTTGAATTCACTACATTTATCTGCACAAAATATGGTAAGATTTTTGTCAAATTAACAAGTGAGTTGAACACAAAATATGTTATAAATGCACATTTTTACTTCAGATATGTTATGAATCACCAGCATCAGTCTGATTCAGATTGATGCTACACTGGAAGATGATGTACTTTTGATGAATAAACACACCTGTGTCCATCATACATTTTACACTTACTTTTGCATAATCTTGCCATGTATATAGTTTTTAGTAACCTTTTATTTTGCATTCGATGTTTACTTTTCTCTACCATGAACTAGTGCTAAATCAGCACTATAGTATAAAATGAATAGTTAACAACTCTGACTTCAAATACTTAATAAATACCATGTTGAAAGTACTTTGTAAAGATCATTGCATACATACTTGTACTCACCAGTACAGATAGAATTGATCATTTATTAGCATTCTTTGAATGACGGTATAAAAAGTGATAATAAATGAATTAATTGATTGCTGGAACATTAACAAACATTAACTGAATTTAATCATAATTTCAGTCAGTCAGTTTAATTATTTAGAATTGTTTAGCTTACATGACATTAGTGGATGTAATTGTTGCTTATAGGTATATGATGGCTGTGGTAGTCTTTGTGTTGCTTTGTGGGAAAATTCTAAACCTAACGTTATAAATTTGCACAACTAACTGTTATTTTCTTTTGTAAACTTTATTTAATGTTTAATGAATAAGTTTCTTTTTTTCTTACATTCTGATGTTCTTAAAGAAATAAGTTATCAATATAAGGTAAAAAAACTACCATTGTATGTTTGCTATTGTTTTACTTTTTGAATTTTCTAGAAAAAAATATTTTGTGTAAAAGTCAAGTATGTGAGAAGTGATGCAATATGATTATGTTTAGGGGCTGCAAAAATGTGTGAAAGTGCTTTCATACATCTTACTATTATTCATTTAAAATAGAGTGAAAACTTTAGAAGCACAAACAAGAGACTTGTTTCAACCTTTCAAACAATGGATAGCTCAGCAGAAACTAATATTTTGAACGTGAATGAGTCAGGACCTGTCTCATGGAATGACTCTGGCAACAATCTGTCTTCCATCTACCATGGAGACTGGCCCATTGATAGAGGTTTGTACTGCACTGGCAAAATAGAAAAATGCTCAAAAAAATAAACAGGTTAAAGAAGAGTTCATTCTTAATTAGTTTCAATTATAGATTTTTTGATTTCTTAAATTTGATACTTGATATTTTATAATTAGCCTTTTCATGGTTAAGTGGATCTTTAAATACGTTTGCATGTTGGAAACATTCTAGCTTTGATGTCTGTTATAAACTTTTTGCATTTAGTGATGTGGAACAGTGGGCCAACTAATGTAGGGGATAACAGCTCCCTTGGTGCTGGTTTAAACCAAGAAACTTCCAGTTTGATGAGCTTCAATTCCACTGCTTCCACAACCCCTGTCACTGCAAGACGTTATCCACCTCAACAACTGGGAACTAAGGTATGGTATACGTTGTTTTAGGCTTTTTGCATATTCTTTTGTTGTTGTTCTTCAATAGAAAAAGAATTTTGAATGTGTTGCCATTGTCATTTTAACATTGCAACCTATAGAAGAAAATTATTTTCTTGACACTTAGGATAATTTCATACAGATACTAATACTTTAAAACATTGAACATATCATCCATCTAAAATGAACTTAGTTGTGATTTTTGTATGGATTTTGTTTATTTTTAATGGCAGTTAATGGTGGGTTATATAACTTTAACAAATATTGTTATAGAGCTAGTTTTATTCACAATACTTTCATTTAATAAATCCTTCACCATAAAGAACTATTTTACAGTACATTTTTAGTGAACTAACATAAATATTTAAAATTAGAACAGTAGATATGTTAATGTTGAAACTGAATATATGTACATAATAACTACGTATATATATATATGTTTATCATAACTAGTATAATTAATATAATCTATGGTTACCACAAATTAAGAACCTTTGTGTTTGAAAATTAGTGTATTTGTTGGTTAGTAACTGCTTCTGATAGCTTTACTTATGATATGTTTTTATATTGTTTTTCAGGTGGAAATGGTTTATAGCTTGCTATCAATGCTGGGTGCACAAAACAAAGAAGACATGAGTCGAAAATTGCTACTTATGTCTGGCTCCAGAGAAAGCTGTGTTGCGATGAGACAAACAGGTAAACTGAGGGTACTTTATCTCAATTCTTCATTATATTTCTTTTTCTAAAAAAATTAATATAATTTTAAGATATATAAATTTGTTGATAAAATGTTTTGTAACAAAATTCCACAGTTGTGTAAATATTTATTTTTTCTATAGGCTATGTTAATGTACATTTTATGTTAAGTAACTTAGATTCAAACTATCTGTTGTCTGCTTCACAAAAGCAAAGGGTGTAAGTCCTCTGCAAATAACTGTTCTTGACCATTTTGTCTCTTTTTTTACCTAAAAGTAAAATAGATTAACTTAAATGTACTTATACATACATACATACATACATACATACATACATACATACATACACGTACACAAACATACAAAAATTCAGTTATTGCATTTTAATGTTGTGTGGTTGTGATTTTTGTAACATTGCATAAATCTCTCTTACATTGAATCCCAAAACTTTCTTAATGTCGGGATAATATAAACATTCTAACTATCTTATCTACAATTTCCCATTTTCTTTAGTATTTTTATGTTATTAGTACTTAAAAGGGAAACTGTTTAGTTTTTACACAGTTTTTAAAATAGAAATAGGTTTAGAAGTTTTAAAGAATACTGCTTGCTCATGAATACTTGTTTGTAACAATATATGGATTGGTACGGATATGTTGATAATTCATCCCTTTCAAACTCATTCTCCTAGCTTTTGTCACTTTATATTACTTTTAATTATAGAAAGTTGTAAACCTTGTGCCAAATTGTTGTTATGATATAGTGCTTGATAAAAGTAGACCAAAACTGAAAATGTCTTTTCAAAAATAGAAATGTTAAAAATAACACATCCTTCATAAAGGCTCTAAAAGTGGGGGAAAAGATTTAGATCTCTGATAATTCATGTAGTTGTAATATGCAACATGAGTTTACTGGAAACAAACTTTGATATAGAAATATTGTCATAATTTAAGGAGAATTTATTCATTGAGGAGTTTGGATCATTGGTGCATCAGTTGTCATTAACATTTGTGATATTCTGTTTGTTATCAAACAGTTGTAAAGGTCAGCAATGTTTGATATATTTTAAAGCAAAATCTGCTGCAAGGTGTATCCTAAAGGTGTCTAATGACACCCTTGTTCTGTATTAATATGAACTTTGCTATTAATAATAGCTTTGATAAAGTCTATGTGTTCTTTTCTGCATGAATGGCTATAATAATAGTCTGCTGTTGCATTCCATATTATTTTTATTGATAGGAATTAATTTTTAAAAGTCACCTAATTGGTTATTTTGTTTATGATGTATTCAGAAGTCTCCTCTGTCACTTAGAAGTCAATCATAAGGTTTAAATTGCTCCGAGTTGCTAAAAAACTATGGCTATACACACAAAAAATAAACAATGTTATTTACCTACAAGTATCTCAGAATGTCATTATTAGAATGTAAATTCCATTTGAAACCAATGGTATAGCTGTTTTGACACCTCAGTGAAGCAGACAGTCTATATCATAATCATAAAATTGTTACTTTGATTCTTAGTTGCTGTAGTTATAGGAAACTTTCTTGAAAACTATAATTACTTTATCCCAACCACAGCTGCATAATAGTTAGTTAACGGATGGCTGGTAACAGACTTTTAAGGCCAGTCATTTGTCAATTACATGATAAAGTGCAGTCTAATAACAGTTAGGCACAAAACAGCTTACCTGTGATGATGTCAAGGAACATGTCCAGTGGAGCATTGCTGTTTTTACTGGTGATTAGTATTCCTCTTGCAGCTAAGTAATAACTGTATAATTATATTAACTTGGATAGATTCAACCTCATTTTCATACATAATTGTGATGAATATGGAGGTGGTGAAAAAATGACTTCTACAGGAATTAACATTGAAGTTCCTTTCAAATTATTTAATCTTGCAGACTGGTACTGTTAATGCCATGTGTTACAGGTATCAGATCTTGCACTTATTTTACCTGTGGATTACAGCACTTATCTTCTTTGTGCTAAACTGGTGGGCATTGATCGTTAGGCTTATCATGGTTAAAATATCATAAATTCAAATCATCAATCAATTATTTTGTATCATACTTTAAAATTCTAATTCCTGTGATTTAAATGAAATCATAGGTATATTCTTAGTTTTTGTAAGTGTAGATTTAAGAATGATTTTGATTTGGGTATTTTCTATTGTTATTTGTGAACTAATTAGCCAAAATTTACCATGCATTTCATGTCATGTGATTCAGTGTATTTGCAAATGCAAAACTACTGACATGTTGTTAATGCCTATTTTTGTACAGTTAAATATTAAAGTTATTGCATTTTGGTTTCTTGTCCATGTTGTTAATTGCATGAGCTTATTTATTACTTAAGCTATGTTGTATGATGCAATATAGGCTGTCTACCTCTGTTAGTTCAACTATTACATGGTAATGAAAAAGATGCCAGTTCTAGTGAACAAGACACCAATATAATCAGACAGACTGTTCGACAGACTCGTAAACAAGCTTCTCAGGCATTACACAACATTGTCCACTCTCATCCCGATGACAAGAGAGGCCGTCGAGAAGCAAGGGTCCTTCGATTGCTTGAGCAGATCAGAGAATACTGTGATCATCTGAGAGATATCGAAGCAAACATTGCTAACAGGAGTACTTATGGTATGTAGTTTGTAAAGTAGGATTCTGATGATTATTTGAGTTTTATAGTATGAATCAATATTTGTACACTTTTTCCTACAAAACTACATGCAATTACTATAACCGTTTTTCAAGTACATTGTAGAATTTGTCTTAAAGTTTTTATTAAAGAGGTATAAAGACTAATTCAGTTAATGTTCAGAAACAAACTTTTCATTAAAGATCTTAACATTTTTGTTTTATATTTCAATAAGTTTTAAAAAAGTAGAATAAAGGAATTTTAATTCCAAGGTTATTTTAAGCTTTAGTACTATCTGTAGTTGGATAGTGTAGGTTTAATCAGTGATTACTTTTTAAATTTTGCAAATTTATCACAGAATGAAAATTAAAAAAAAAAAAAAGATGGGTTTTGACACTTTAACATAAACATAGCTATTTAACAATGCTGTCTTTAAACAGTGTTACCTATCGGTGTATGTCACATCCTATTGTGATAAAATACTTAAGGAAAGTTGTATAAAGGTAGTGCTTACATTTAAAAATTTATCCAAAATAGGAAAAATTATCTTAAACACAATTGCACAAGTGATTTCATAAACATAGAGAAATAAGGACATAGAAATGTTGAATTCTGAAAGTGTACCCATTAGTAGTTCTTCATTTGTTAGCAGAATTTTTGTATTAACTTGTATATTTTTAGGATTTCAAAGAATGTTGTTATATTGTGTTTTGTTTTACCTAAAGAAAACAAGTGTGTCATTACTCTCATTTTATTTTCAGAAGATTCAAATCAGCATCCTGGGCCAGCTATTGCTGCTCTAATGAAGTTGTCTTTTGATGAAGAGCATAGACATGCTATGTGTCAATTAGGTAGGTTTGTCACATTTGCCATGGATTTCAGTTGTGTTACTTAATAACACAGAAAATAATTAATAACAGGGTTTGTATAGGTGCTTCAAAACCTTGAATTGCATGAAATTTATTTTTTCAAATTCATTGTGTGGTAAACTTTAAAAAAAACGCATTTAACTGCTGAAATGAAAAAAAAATCATTGAAAATGTTTATCTGATGAACAGAAAGCTTTTCTCAATGCAAAATCATATCAACCTGTTATTTAACAACTCATAAAATCAAAGTCAATAAATACATGTACTTTCATGAAACATTTATTTGTACCAAACACTCATGTGGCTGTTGTTAAGCTAACAATCAAGAATTACACAGACATGTGAAGTTCCAGCCATGAGCTGTGTTTGAGCTCTGCTTGCATATTTTCCTTTCAAAAACTTTTCAAGTTAACAGAGATCATTCTTGCAATAACTAGAACATGTTACTGTCATAGAAATGTTGCTGAAATTAGTGATAAGTTTTAGTGTTTTACTTTTATAAAAGGATTGTAACCACGCATCTAATATGTGAAATAATTGCAAAAAGTCAAAAGTTTTAAATGAGTATAAAGTAGATTTTTAATTTGTGTTTGTGTGAGCACCTATAGAAAACAACTTCACTTACTTTATCATTTCTCTCATTAGTTGTTACTGAGTCTTACAAAAATAATCTTATTTTTTAATACCTTATACTTGTGTGTGTCAGGCATTATCATAGGTGCATATAAATCTTTGTTCAGTATTAACTGACACACTACTGCCAAAACTTTCAAACAATACTTGATGTATAGTGTAACATGAATTTGCAAAACTCTTTTGCAACTGATCAGCATTTGAGAAACATAATGTTAATATTTTCTTATATTTTGTCAAAATTATTTATGAAAAACCTGTTACTGTTAGAATTAGCTTATTGTGTGTGTGTGTGTGTGCTGCTTGGATGTTATTGCAAAAGCTATTTAGCAAAGTAAGATATCTGTTTGACAAATAATTTCATTCTTAAATTTTAATTTTATATCTGGTATGTAGCAACTAATGGTAGCAGGTTTTTTTTTTCAGATTTTTACTCTGATATAGATCCCCTCTGTGTGGATTCCTGTACGTGGTGAGGGGACCTCCCAGGAAAGGTTTTGTTCTTTCAATTTACCTTCTCTGGGATCTAAATATCCACCCACATTTTTGCCATGGGTGGCAACCCATGAAGGGTAGGAGAGGATCATGGTGGTTGAGGAGTCCAACCCCAACACACCACTTTGGCTTTGAATTCTAGGAGATGAGTGGCCTTTGGGTGGCCCCCCTTGGGCCGACCGGCTGGTCCACTTGGGCTAGAGTCAACCAAGTACCAGTGTTGGAAGTTCTCAACAGGTGTTGTGAACATTGTGTCTGATGCTGGTGTTTGGGTATAGTGCTCACAAAACCCTGGCATTGGTGCAATGTCCTTGTTTGACATTGTAATGCATCCCCTTGTAAGGATCCATGGTGGGTGGAGTAAGTGGGTATCGAAATTTTCCTTTTTCATATGGATCCTCCTTCAAAAAATTTAAATGAAATAGTGAAAAAACAGTCAATAGGTAAATGACCACATCTTGAAGACTCAGAGATGTTGAAGATTGCTGCTCAACCACCAGCTGTACCTCATTTTCTCATCCAACATTCTCTTTCAGAAAAACCTTAAGGCCAAATATCCCCCTTTTTTTTATTCAGAAGGGACTTGCTGGCTTTCCAAAGTCAGTAAAGAAGCTTTGATCTGGAGACATATTGGTTGAAACATCCACATCCCAACACAGCGAACTCCTTTGAATTCAAAGGCACTTGGGGATGTACTTATTGAGGTAACATCTCATGCTACCTTGAATTCATCACAAGGAGTTATTGTTGAGAGGGATTTGAAGAATGGCCCCGAGTCAGAGATTCTTGCTGGTCTCTCCACTCAAGGAGTTTCTGCAGTGAGGTGCATCTCCACTCACAGAGATGGAGTTACACTGCCAACAGATACCCTCGTTTTGACATTTACATAACCATGTGCATCTGCCATTATCAACACAGGTTATCTAAATTGCAGGGTATGGCCTACATTCCAAACCCTCCGATGTTTCCAATGTCAGAGGTTCGGCCACTCAAAGACATCATATTGTGGTTCCCTGACATGTGCTTGTTGTGGTGGCAAGGACCATGATGCCTATGAGTGTGACATGGACCCATATTGACATGGTCAACTGCATTGGTTCTCATCCATCCTACTTTCATTCTTGCCCTAAATGTTTGAAGAAAAACAAGGTGCAGCATTTGAAAACGACTCGTAACATCAATTATCCTGAGGCTCAGTAATTGCTGTCTACCACTACATCTCAGACATATGCTGCTGCACTACAGTGGGAGTGCAGACATATCTCTCTGTGTCTCCAAGATAATTGTTTTTAAAACAAATGAAAAGCCTTATGACCTCCATGGTCAAAGTTGATGAATCAACTTCTACACCCATCTCTGTTCCTCCCATACATTCCAACAAACCCCAAGAACCACATACTTTGGTTCCAAATACAGGCATTTCTTCAGATACATCTTTTTCTCCCACCCCAAGATGCAAAACAATCATTTGTTTGCATCATCAGTCACTGGAATCCCCTTCCAACAACAAAGACCTGCCCAACCGACCCAGGGCAGGATCCATGGAGGTTGATAGACCTCCTCCGACAGTAAGGAAAGAAGATATGTTCATAAACAGAAGGTTTCTCCAGCCACTTTTCCTACACATCATTAAAAATGTCCACCTTGATACAATGGAACTGTCTAGGTTTACATTCTAATCTGGATGATATCAAAACACTGATTGCTTCCTACTATCATGTATGTCTTTCCTTCCAACAAACATTTCTGAAATCTGCTAATACAGTCACCTTTTGGCAGTTTTCTCTGTACAGAAATGACAGGCTGTGTGATGGAATAGTACATGGAGGGGTGGCACTGTTGGTTGATCAGCATGTGCCCATTCTGTCACTTGGAGAGACATATGATCAATCAGACCTTGATGCTCTGGTTAAACAGTTGCCATCTCCCCTTCTAATTCTAGAGGACTGTATTGGACATCATTCCCTCTGGGGAAGTGCTGTTATTGATTGGAGGGGTCACGCTGTGGAGTGTATGCTCTCTGATCACAACCTTTCTTTTTTCAATACTGGTTTTTCCACTTATTTTCATGCACCTAGTCAGTCCTTACCACTATTGATCTCTCAGTTTGCTCCCTTTCATTATTCTCCCATTTTTCATGGTGGGTTGACAATAATCCACTGGGCAGTGATATTTTCCTATACTTTTGAGAGAGACTGACCGTGGTTAATGCCCCCCTACCCATGTGGCCCGGTGGAGGCTGGATCAGGCAGACCGGTTTACTTTCATTGCTCTTGCAGAACTTGATCCTGCCATTGTCTGTCAGCCATCAATAGATGACTGTGTGGTAGCAGTAACTGCTCGGTGTATTTCTAAAACCTCAACACATTTTCCACAAAATCCTTGTCCGTGGTGGAATCCTGCCTGCCACATGGCAAGGAAGGCTCAAAAATGGGTCTGGGATACTTTTCATAGATATCCCACACTTTCGAACCACGTCACTTTCCAACGGGCCCATGCACATGCTAGGTGGGTAAGACGTCAAAGCCAGAAGGAATCTTGGATTAATTTCACAACTAGTATATCTTCTGCCACCAGTTCCATGGTCATATGGGACAGGATTCGAAAGGTCAGTGTGGGTTCTGACAACAGCACTTCACCACGGACTACCTAATTTGACTTGAAATAGCAATCAGAGAAGCCTTTCTCAAATGCCAACATCTTGTTTCAATCTCCATGACAACGTGGAGGTATGGCATTTTGCGAGACCTCCATATATGTGGGTTACGTGGCCATTTTCCCATGTTTATTAAAAAATTTTTAATGGACAGGAAATTCCAAGTTTGTGTGGGTTTGACACTTTCCTGTTCTTTTAAACAGGAAATTGGGGTCCCTCATGGCTGTGTTTTGAGTGTCACACTTTTCAGTATAAAGATAAATGCCATCTCTGAACAACTCCCTCTCACTATTGCAAATGGACTCTATCTCAACGACTTTCACATCTCGTGTGAGTCATCGAACATAAATATATTGAGCGGCAACTGCAAATTGCTCTCAATCGTGTACTGAAGTGAGCTACCATGAATGGCTTTAATTTTTCTCTCTCTAAAACCGTTAGCATGCATTTTTGTCACCAACGAGGTATTCACCCTGATCCTGAATTTCGTATCTGAGAAGTTTTGCTGCCAGTGGTCCCTGAGACCAAGTTCTTGGGGCTTATCTCTGACCATAAGCTGACCTGTATACATTATAATTAAGGAACATATTTTGTATTATAGAGTTTGTTTGTTTTTTAATATTTGGCCATTTTTTTACTATTCACTATAATAGTATTCTTCATGGTATCAGTTTATCTGGAGCCTGGTATGACCAGGTGTTTACTGTGTTTGATTCACAACCTACTGGTTTTTGATTTTGATCACCATCACTGAACATGTGTGGACTTTCAGCTTTGGGACATTATGAGGTGTGATCAATCCCACTTTCCATTGATAAAGAGTAGTCCAACAGTTTGTATTAGGTGTGTTGACTAGTTGCCTTCCCTTGAGTCCATCATTTAAAAATTAGGGATGGCCAGTGCACGCAGTCCTCAAGTAGTTTTGTAGGAAATTCAACAGAACAGCTCAATTGCAGTTAGTGTTGGTATACATCTAGTCGTAGGTCATTGAAACTTGACTGTTGATTTTTGAAAGGCTGTTGAAAGTCTTTATATTTTTTGTCATGATATGGTATAAATATAACAGTGCATTATAATTCTCTCCTTTTGATATTAAATTATAAAAGTGTATTAAACAAAACTTTGACCCCCTGCTTTTTGGAATTGTAGTTATCAAGTATCTTTAAATGTGTATTCCTAATCATGCTTATTTATGTGTATAAAAATGTTATCCTACAAAATCACCAGAAAAATTGTCCATGTGGGTGTGAGTGTTAAAGCCTTTTTACGAGGGCTTTTCAAAAAATATGCAGACTGATGTCATTAAACAAAATGTACTTTATTTCGAAGTTACAGGTCTGGAACCCCTTCAAAGTACTCTCCTTTCGAACGCACACACTTATCCCAACGGTGTTTCAACCTGTTGAAACAGTCCTGGTACACTTCTTTTGTAATTTCCTCCAGCTTCTTCGTCACATTTGCCTTAATCTCAGGAATCGTCTTGAATCTTCTTCCTTTCAAGGGTCTTTTGAGTTTGGGGAACAAGAAAAAATTGCAAGTAGCAAGGTCAGTTGAGTTGGGAGAGTGGGGAAGAACGGTGATCGAGTGTTTGGCTAAAAACTCGTGAGTTCTGAGGCACAAATTTTGCAGCAACATGATGTATCTTCAATTTTTTTTGGTCAAAATCTCATAACAAGATCCAACTGATATTCCACACTCTTCAGCAAGCTTCCTGACAGTCAGACGTTGATTTGCCCGCACCAGGGTGTTGATTTCGTCAACGTGTGTGTCATCAGTTGATGTGGAAGGACGTCCAGGATGCTTGTCATCTTCAATAGACTGTCTACCATCCTAAAATCGTTCATGCCACTTGAAACATGCCGTACGCTTCATTGCAACATCACCGTAAGTTGTGTTAAGCATAGCAAAAGTTTCAGTTGCATATTTTTCTAGTTTAACACAAAATTTCACAGCAAGTTGTTGCTCCTTCAGGTCATTCATTCTAAAATCCACCAAACGAAAAAATTGCACTTCACTTAAAACCACGTAGCTAATACACAAATGAAGATATCTGCAATTGGGAAATGGCATCGTAATCAGTTGATCTGTGTGAACCTAGCGACACTAAGCGGGATTCCCCTGGAACCAACTGGAGCCAGGCAATTTAAACAGTCTGCATATTTTCTGAACATACTTTGTGTATATAAAGAACATTAATACATACTTTCTTATTTCTTGGGATCTGACCCATTGGTTAGGGCACTTGTATCTCAATCTGAGGGTTGTGGGTTTAAATTCTCATTACTGAACATGGTTGTCTTTTCAGCATAGAGAGTATTATAATGTGACAGTCAATTGGATTATTCGTTGGTAAAAGAGTTCAAGAATTGGCAGTGGGTGATGTTAACTAGCTACTTTTCCTTCTAGTCTATAACTGCTAAATTAGGTACAGCTAGAGCAGATAATTCTAATGTAGCTTTTTATGAAATGCCAAACAAACCAAACCAGTTTTTTTCTTTTCTTTTTAGGTGGGCTTCATGCAATAGCAGAACTCATTCAAGTTGATCACGAAATCCATGGCAATACAAGTGACACCTACTGTGTTACTTTAAGACGATATGCTGGCATGGCATTAACCAATCTCACATTTGGCGATGGTACTAACAAAGCCCTTTTGTGTTCAAAGAAAGCATTTATTCATGCTTTAGTGGCTCAGTTACATTCACCATGTGAAGATCTTAGACAGGTGAACTTGTATGTTGTATTTAAAAATTCACTTGAACTAATTAGTAGGAATATTTGATTTTGGAAAGACATTTGGTGTTTTTTTTGTAGTTGATACAACTTAGTTCTGATCTTCTGTTTCTTTGTTCTTTGTTGTTATTAACAGAATATTTATTTCAGTCTAACATAGCTTTTCCTTTAATAATCTTAAACGATTGGATTTGTCTAAAACTTTCTGAAATTAGAGAAAATGTATTTTATTTCTGAGTTTTAAGTATTATTGATTAAATATTGTTACACAAAGAACAGTCATTTGTCTTGTGTTTTCTATCAGTCTGTGTCCAGTTTCATATCAAATGGTATCCTGTAATTACTGAGAAAATTAAGATTCAGTGGTACCTTGTTTTCTCATTCTTAATTTTGCTTGTCGTGTTTTCTTTCCAACAGGTTACAGCAAGTGTTCTTAGAAATCTTTCATGGAGAGCTGATGCTATAAGCAAACAAACGTTGCGGGAGGCTGGTAGTGTTACTACACTTATGAAAGCTGCTATTGAAGCTAACAAAGAATCTACCTTAAAGAGCATTTTGTCTGCACTCTGGAACCTCTCAGCTCACTGTAGTAGTAATAAGGCAGAAATATGTGCCATAGATGGTGCATTGGCTTTTCTAGTTAGTACTCTTACCTATAAAAGCCCTTCCAAGGTTTTGGCAATAATTGAGAATGGTGGTGGCATTCTTAGAAATATTTCTAGCCATATTGCTGTTCGAGAAGACTATCGCATTATCTTAAGGAAGCATAACTGTTTACAGATTCTTCTGCAGCATTTGAAATCTCCTAGTCTTACAGTAGTAAGTAATGCTTGTGGTACCTTATGGAACTTGTCTGCTCGTTGTGCTGAAGACCAGAAAGCTCTGTGGGAAATGGGAGCTGTAGGAATGCTTCGCAACCTGGTCCATTCTAAACACAAGATGATATCAATGGGAAGTTCAGCAGCTCTCAAAAACCTTCTCTCTTCAAAGCCTCCTGGTGTGTCTTTAACTTCGACTTCTTCAGATGGCAGTCAGTGTAGATCTGGAACTGACAAAATGCCATCTTTACATGTTCGAAAGATGAGAGCATTGGAGGCTGAATTAGATCAAAGTTTATCAGAAACTTATGACAATTTAGACAGTCCCAAAGCAAGTCCGACTTATCCTTCACAACTAGATGGTAAATTTCTCTTTGATCCTAGCACACAGAATTCAAGCAGTCCACAGCATTTTATTTCTATTCCTGGACGAATGTATCATAGTGTTGCAGGTCAGCTTTCTACAGCTAATCATGTTCCTCGTTCTGAAAGTCACGATAGTCTTGGCAGTTGTCAGTCAGAACCTATACATAGAACAGGCCGTTCAGAAGATTTTTCTCCATTTAGAAAAGATAGGTTCTATCCAGTTGTGAGTGAAAGAAATTCAAGTGCACAATGGTCAGAACAGGCTCATTCAAGAACAGATCATATAAAAATAGCACATCCTTTAGAAAGTAGTGGGCAGCTGTATAACTCTAAATCACATAGTTTTGTTCTTTCATCATCAGCTGATAGAGTGGAAACACCAGTTCCAACAGTAGAAAATGAAATCCAAAATTTAAGTGGACACACTGGACCTTTTTGTGCTCAAAGACCCACTTGCTGGGAAAGTTCTCCAAGTATCACAGAGAGTGAACCTGGCACTTCAGTGTCTTGTAGGAAGATACCACAATATACAAACCTAGTTCAAAAGATGGAGTCAGTAAATATTGAAGATGACAGTTCTCATGATCAAGTGATTGATTACAGCTTAAAATACTCAGATGAGAATATTAACATATCTGTTAAACCTCCACAAATTAATCAGGTCAAAGATGTAGCAAAACAAAAGAGGGAGCAACAGATAGCTAGACCTTATCCAACACATGGTAGCTCTGACACAGGAGTAGCTGCTGTTAAACCAGGAGGAAGTCTACAAAACCCTTCAGGTGGAGAAAGAAAACGTCGTTCTCCACATATAAGTCCACTAAATGTGAAAAACAGTGATGGGGGTAAAGGTGTGGTTTGTAAAGACTTCTCAGAGATAAATCTTGACAGCCCAGATCAACCTACTGATTTCAGTCAGAAGTACAGAGAAAATTTGGAGGAAACTGGTGGTTATGAAGAGATGCCTCCAGTTTCACCCAAGGCTAAAAGTTTTCGAGATCGGCGCAAGCAGCCATCAATTAATGATGATTCACTCAAAATATACTGTACTGAAGGCACACCATTAAACTTTTCCACAGCCTCTTCTCTTACAGACCTTCATGATCTTCCTGATGCAGAATCCACTGCTGTCAAGCTTCCAAGAAAAGTTGGTACTGAGGGTGTTAACCAACAATCTGTTGATCAGGATGAATTAAAGAAAACCCACAAAAAAAGTATCATTGAAGAAAAATCTACCATGGAGAAAAAAACAACAATTTCTCAAAATGATAAAGAAGGTACATGATGTTTTTCTACAGTGTACATTAATTGTATTATTCTTATAATGGAAGGTGGTTGAAAATGGATCATGTTTGGATTGATATGCAATATAAAAGATGCATCTTTTTTATGCTATGTATACAATAGAACTCAGAATGCTTATTACTTGGCAGTGTGAAAGTCAGATGTAATTACAGTTTAACCTTTTCATGCTACCTTTAACTTTTATTAATAAAAATTAACAAGTTATCAAAGTGTCACCATATTTGAAACTTGGACACTTCATGCACATGGCGTGAAAACATATGTTTTAGAATTTTTTTTTTTTATCAGTTTATGATTCATAATATAATTAAAGCCACTACATAACATTGCTATTTATTATACTGTTATGCAGTTTTCATAAATTTACTATAGTATGTTCAATGATGTTGTGTTAGACTGCTTTCTTGAAACAATTTATGTAACAAAAAATCTGAATTATTAAAACTGATAACAGAAGATAACATTCATCTCACATTATTTCACACATAAAAATTACCAATGTACTCCTTTTAATAGTTTAGGTAATGTTTTCAAAGGGATCCAATGTTTCTTTCCTTTGAGAGTAAAATATGATCTTGTCATTGATAAACTTGATGATGACTAGGAATTACAAAACTTAGGAGTTTGTGTAAACAGAAAATTAAAACTCTGGTGGAAGAAAACTCGTTAAGTTGAACTCTTATGTTTTCATAGCTTATTAGTTGCAGAAAACTATATTTAAATGACCAAACAAAACCTGTTGTGCTTTAAGCCTTGTCAAGACATCTCTTAATAAGAAATTTTACCTTTTAGTACAAATAAACAATGAGAAAAGTTCTGTGACATATTCTGAGAAAGAAAATAATACCAGGTTTGAGACAATGAATTTACTATTTGTTAGTTTTGCAAACTTGAAAATTGTATTAAACCAAGAAGATACATATACTTTATAGTTTGAAATATCTTTAACTTAAAATTCACTGTTTTCAAGCTATTTGAACTAAAAGTAGGCCTAAATAGATACAGGAACCACAACATTTGTGGCTTAGCTTTGTCTTCTTAAAAGTTAAATCTGTGCAGGTGAGAAACTTAATGATTTTTTATCATTTTAATGATAATTATAACAGATCAAAATTGAAAATTAGAGCTAATAGTTTTGATTTTTGTTTCAGTTACTTTATGTAAAATTAATGTTTACAAATTTCTAAAGCAAATTTTAAACTCAACTTGTCGGTTATAATTGTTTTTGTATGGAACGTGTAGGGGAATATCTCATATAGTTTTTTGTTTTTGTTTTGTTTTTCAAATTTTATGTTTTGTCTTTGTAAAAACCCAGGATGCCTGGAGTGGAAAGGTTTAAGTTGTTAAATTGAATGAATTTAAATTCCCAGCTGTGTCATGTATTGTCATGGCTATGATCCAATTTCTTTTTAAACTATATGGATTTGTTTGTACTATGTGAGGTTTAAAGTGAGGAAATTCTGAAAAGTATCAGTAAAATTGTAATCACTTCTGGCATGCTTGGACCTGTAGGTTTATTAAAAGTAATACTTCACTTCAGTGAAAGAGCACAGTTATATTCAATTTTAAATTTGCTACATGTTAAAGAAATTGGTAATTTAAGGTGAGTTAAAATATTATGTATGAATTATTTTGCACCAACATTTCCATAATTTTGATTCGTTTGAAAAGTTAGGGATCTCAGTACATAAGAATGTTTTTAATTTATTTAAAAAAAAGATTTGTGACCTGTGAAATTAACATAAATCTCTTGCAGGTTAAAAGGTTGTAATTTAATATTTTTATCATACTTATCTTAATTAAATGTGTTTTTAACATCTGAAAAAGTTTTGTTTTCAAAGTATTATTTGTCTTCAGTAAAAACTGTTACATTTGGAGAAAAAGTGAACTATGCAGAGGAAACTCCACTAATGTTTTCAAGATCCAGTTCTTTAGGATCTTTGAGCAGTTTTGATCAACATTCCATTCAAGATGACCGCAGCTCTATTGTTAGTGACTTTAGGTGAGGAAAACAGTATTAGTTTGAGAATAAGACAGGAGATTTCCTTGTAATATTTTTTCTGTATTCTCTTCATTTACACTGTTCAGAAAATCATCAAAAAATATCTTGAACGAGAAACTAATTTGTAATAAAAGGATGTGTAAATTAAATGTTTTATATTTTAAGATTTAAATTGTCATTGCAAAAAATTGTTTGTTTGTTTATGTGGGAAAACTAAAATATTTCAACTTTTGAGAGTTTTTGAGTAAAGGTTATCCAACAAGTAATGTCGTTTGTAACACTAAGATTTAAAAGAAGAAAAAAAGAACTCAAATAGTTTTTTAGTGCAGTATTCAGTTAATCCAGTTGCTGACAGTATCTCTCAGCAGTGATTGTATGATTTGTTTGTAACAACTTGGTGTATAACACCGACTTTATCCACCCAAACACTAAGCAAAGCCTTCCTAGGGTGCAGGTTTGTTTTTGATTGTGGTGTTGGTGATTCTCCTGCACTAACCCACTGTTGGCAGCTCCTAACATTTTGGTAGACGGTTCAAAAATGGAGCTTGAAGTTCACTAGAGTGAAGATATGTGCATATGTCTGCTTGTTCTCTCAAATTATCAGCTGACAATTCATGTGGTACCCATTTTACCAACTTTGAAACTATCAAGTTTTTGCAAGTGTTTATAGACAATGGAAGGAGATGAATTGTGTTTCTGAACTAGTTCTTCAACAGTTACATCATAATCCTCCTCAAGTGTTGCTAGAAGCAGGTCATTATGAAACTTAACAGGGCACTCAGTGCTAGCTGCATCTGTCAAACTTATTGAACCGTTTTTGACACTTCCACACATCCAGAATGTCATTGCTGTACACCTCTTGTAACTTTGGTAACACTCTTCCCTTTCCTGAACTCTTAAAACATTATATACCTTACCTGCTCCTCTGACACCTCCATTATAACCTGGGCTTCTGAAAAAAATAAACCAAAAACTAGTAAAGAAACAAACTGGTTTACACTTAATGCTATCAGGTCATCCCATATAACTTATATGACTTTGAGAATAAATTAATTTATCTAAGAAATACGCATTCAAAGTTATCCTATTTCAAAAAACGACATTACCTATGAAATGACTTGACAAATTAGTTTGATTTTTTGTTACACATTTTTTCAAAATCTGTGTATTCAGCAGACTACTAGCAAATGAAAAAACAAAAATAAATATAGAATGTAATTCTCAAAAGGTTAGGAAATAGACAGTAGGTATTTAAACACATTTTGTTAACTAAAAATGTGACTTGCAGTTCTTTTAAGGAAGATATACTTTATAAATTGTGACAGTGGTCAAATGACAAATTGTTCATTAACAGTACTTAACTGGTAAATTAATTGAGTTGCTAGCCCTAACAAAAACCAGCCCATCCCTTTTCAGTTTATCATTGGTAGGAATGACATTTTTTCTTCTTTGGGTGGAAATCTTATTTTTTCTCTTAAAATATACATCAATCCTGATGAAATTCTTTAAAATTAATAAAAATAATTAGGAGAGTAAGTTAATAAGCAGTGATGTTAAGTAGATATCAACACTTGTTTATTGTATGAAGTTTTTTCTTGTACTTCTCGGGCACAATAAATTTATCAGTTTGAGATGCAGTGATATAGCTAATTGATTTTTCAGCATAGGTTGTAGCTTATGAAATAGGAGTGCTTCCTCTTTTTAGCACATTTCACTGAGTCTGTTGTTGCCAATTGTTAACTGAGATGGACAAAAAGTGAAAACTTTGTCCAGCAAGATGTGAAAATATCTATTGAAGTGGTAAAAAACAGTGATTCAGTATTAAGTTGTAGAAAGCCTTAGAGTCAACAAACTGAATTAAATTATAAAGGCATGAATGAATCAGTCATCTTTCTTATATACCTTTTGTGTTAACACTTGTCCCTCTCTGAAGTTTTCATTGCATGTAGCTTTTCTTTGGAATGATAATGTGTAAAATGTTTATTAGAAATCTTAATGAAGATTTATTTTCTTCAGGTTAGATTATTTAGTTAAAACCAAATACAATTTTTAGATGAATATCACAAATTGATATATTTTATTGCTGTCTTTATGAAATCGAAATGTAAATAAAGGCAACCCTTTTTCATTGTTCGGCATTGTTAATTGTGACATTTAATATGAAATTTAAAGAATGTGCATGTATTGAATGTTTTTACTTTTTAATGTAAATATTAAGCACATTATAGTAACCCATTCATTCATACAGTCTTAAGTTTTGAAGGTTTAAGAAACTTGTTTAGGAAAAGATAATCTATGATAAAATTAAAATTGTGTCTTGGAAAATATAATACATTTAAGTATTTAAAAAATTGTTACCTGTTTTTCTAGTGTTTTGTTTCAAAGTTTTTATATTCATTTATTTCAGCCGTAGAGCTAGTGAAGTGGTCTCTCCAAGTGAACTTCCAGATTCGCCAAGTCAGACTATGCCTTCTACTCCTCCTCCAGCTACTAAACCAGCTGTTTTCAATTTTGAAGATAAACATCCTATTCCTTGCTCAGAAACAATAACTTTTTCAAAACCAACATTTTCTTCTGCTTGTAACATTCCAAATACCTTCCAACGAAACCAACAAGAGGAAGATGAAGTAAGTACAGAGAAAGATGTTAAAACGTTTGCTGTGGAAGGAACACCTGCTGAGTTTTCTAGAGCTACAAGTCTAAGTTCATTAACAATTGATGACAGTCTTCCAACTTCCAGGCAGGAACCAAGGGAAGAGCAGATCACAGAAACTATTGGAAATTCCTGTAAATCAGCAGAAAGTATAACTAAAAGTTTCATCCTAACCCCACAACAAAGTCCAGATGAAACATTTGATTACCACAATTTGGCTTCTGCTGAAGTAAAGAAAGAAAAGTGTGATGATGAAGATACTTGCGAGGTGAGTGAGGAAGATATTCTTGCAGCATGTATTAGTTCTGGAATGCCTAATAATAATAGTTTGAATTGTCGGAACAATACAAGACTTCACAGTCGTATGAATAATCTTGGCACATCTGTAAGTCAGTCAAAACTAAGTAATATTCCAATTAAGTCCACCAATGCAAGACTTGGTCATCATGTGGCCAACATACCTAAGCCTCTAGTTCCATCTGGAGCTGCACAATCATTAGAAAAAACTAGTGATAAAACTACCAATCTTTACAGTGCTCAACAGAGATTTGGTGAAGACTCTTTTAAGGTATACAACACTGAAGATACTCCCTTAAATCTCTCACATGCCACATCTTTGAGTGATATAAGTGGAATTTCAGCTGTTTGTGACAGTGACAAAAAAAGTAGTCACTCACTCAATCTCTCCAATAGTGACAATCAATCTGACAGTAGTGCATTATGTGATGATAATGATAATATTTTACTGCAGTGTATTCAGTCTGGGATGCCTAACCCTCAACCATCTCTATCATCAACGGTTGTCAGTGCTGTGTCTGTTGAGAGCTCTCCTACAAGAGCCAAGTCAAAGCTTCCTCACATCTTGGTAAAAAATTTGAAGTCATCTTATGTTACAAAACCTCAAGCTTCAAGCCCAGAAATGATACATCAAATTTCACACTCCATCCCTCCAAAATCAGTGAAGCCAAAGCACAGCCATTGCTGTCTTAACAACAGGCCTCACATAGACAGGAACGAAGAAAAACACACTTTTTCTTATTCATCCCACTCACCTAAAAGAAGCTCTGTTAAGCCATCTAAAAACCCAGAATCTTATCCTGAATCTCAAACAAAGTCTCCATTCTGTGATTCACCTCGAGTGTACATGGTGGAAGGAACACCTGTAACTTTCTCTAGAAATGAGTCTCTTAGCTCCCTCAGTACAGAGGAATGTGAAATTGACAAGGTAGTGAATCAGCATAACAAAAATGACCTGGCTGGTAAGGATGCATTACTGTTTACAATAGTATTAGGATTTATTTTTTATTTTTTTAACCCTGCTTTATTTTAATGTATGTTTATTTTTTAGGCTTAATCTGTTGACAAGGTAACAAACATACTGATTGAAATAGAACTGCATCACACATAAATCACGTTGAAGTTTTTGATCAAGAGTCTTTCATCTTTATGCCCTCCAGTAGTACAGTGGTATGTCCACAGACTTGCAATGCTAGAAATTGAGTTTCAGTACCAGTGATGGGAAGAACAAAACCCTCTATGTATGTTTATCCTAAATTACAAACAAATTCCACACCTGTGTACCAAATATGACATTTCATTAAACTACGGTTAAACATATTGATTATATACCTGGAGTACATTTAATTTAGGTTAAACTTATGATATTTGTGTAGTTTTTTATGAGGAAAAAAATGGTTAATGCTACTTCTGCAAGTCTGTCTGTCTTTGGGTTTTTTTGTTCAGTGAAGCTCTGCATTGATTTAAATGTAATATATTTTATAAATTTTACTTTGAGTTTATGAACACAAACACTTGAAACAGAAGGAAGAACAACCACGCAGACCATGTTTTAGTAATGTTTGTTTTTGTTGCACAAAAACAACACTCAAGTGTCTGTCATAGTTGTAATGTGTGTATTATTTTAAAAGCATATCTGTCCTCTTGAAAAAGTTGTATTACACAAATTCTGGTGCTTATTTGATTTTTATTAATTACAAATGTCAGAAAATTAAACAACTACTCAGTAATGTACATCTGTTTTGCTTCTTTGGATAATGCATCATAAACTACATCTACGTCCACCCCTTTAGGTTTAATGCTGTGGTGATTGCTGTGTGCTTAGTGCTTTTAAAATAAGTATTTTACTAAAATGTTACAAGCAGTAGCTTGGTGGTAGAGCAAGCTGTTCTTCACATCAACTCTCAAGATTCAAATCTTGTTAAACAAGTAAGACTCCTGAAACAGTTTTAATTGTATTATTCATACAACTACATTAAGGTAGATATTAGTGACTGAAGAATCTCTTGTGTATTATTCTAAATGGCTGAAAAAAGGCATTATCAGGGGCTTTTCAAAAGTATTTTCATAAGTTTTCATAGAGTTGCAGGGTTTTACAGTTATTAGAAAATAAATTAGTATAAATACCTTTTAGTTTTAACATTATCAAATTTTAAAAAAATATAGCATACATTTCTATAAGAAACAAGATACGATAATAGAATTTATTTATTTGTAACTGTGATTTATAACGAGAAGTGATTTTAGATACAATGTTCAAGTGATTCTACAAACAAATAAAACTGTTTCAGTAACAAATATTAATTTGAAGGAACAAACATTTTGTTTGTAAGAAATGAACACCAAACGTATTTTGAAAGGAAATTATTAAACTAAATTTTTGGTGATGGTTTTTTTTAGTTTTTTTCTGATAGGCTGAAAAACTTGTATCTTGTTACATACTTATAAAATAATGTTTTTTCAAAGTGTAAGGAAAATTATTACATGAATGAATATTAATTTCTTTCACTGTATGATTTAAAGCTTACCACAAACACTATTGAACAAACAAAAAGGTCAATATTTACATAAAATAAAAGCACTTTTATACTTTTGAATATCTCAGATGGAAATACTTAGAGGTAGTTAATATACTTCAAAATAAAGAATGACCAGATATGTTGTGAAAGATAACTATATTAAATGACTGACATATTTTTGAAAATCTGGATTAAATGATCAAAGGATTACTCATAAATGTGGGCATTTTTCCCTCCAGGTACAGCAAAGCCTGTTGATAGAATGCCAAAGTTGTTGTCAAGTAAGTCTATAATACCAGTTAGCTTAAAACAGAATAGTTCAACATCAGAGATTATCCCAGTCACCAATAACTTGGAACCACATTCTTTGATAATCTCTAAAGAAAAAGAAGGAATAAGAGACAGAGTGTCGCAGTCTACAATAAAACAAAACTACCTTTTACCATCCAAAAAAAGCAGTGATATCCGGGAAGTGCATCAGGAATTAAAAACAACATTTCATGTAGAAGGAACACCTGTTTGTTTCTCAAGAAATAGTTCCTTAAGCTCTTTAAGCGTTGAGTCTTTTGAAGAAACTTCATGTTCTGAACAGGCATTACTGGATGCTTGTATTACTTCAGGAATGCCTAAAGACAAGTCACTTAATAGGTCTGACAGAGGCTACAAGTCATCGTCACACTCGGTAGAAAACCGAGACCTCAAGACATCAAAAAACTATAAAGAAGAAAAATGCAAAAAAACTGAGCAAAATATCAAAGAAATGCAGTATAAGAAAGATGAAAAAACATCAGCTATAAATGAAAAAGGAAAAGAAGATGAATATGCACAAGAAAAAGAACACTTTGACATCCCTTCTCAGATTACATTAGATAATGTTTGTGGAGTTTCAAAAGTGGAGAAAAATAGTGTATTTCAGGAACAGAGAAAATCAGATATATTAAAAGTAGAAGCATGTCTTAATATATTAGAAAATTCAATAGATTTTCAAAATGAAGTTCAGAAGATTGTAGAAAATGTAGAGGCTGAAGTTCAGGATGACTTGACGCAAAGCAGTATCAGTTGCATGTCAGATCTTGATAATGCCAAACTGCCATCTATTTCAATTGACTTAGGTTCTTTAAGTATGGTTAGTAGTGGCTTTTCTGATATTGTTCCCAGTTGCTCAAGAAATGGCGATCTAGGAAAAGAAGACTTTACAATGAATAGCAAAGGATCCAAAAAGCACAAAATAAAAAATATACCAGAAGCTGTTAGACGTGCATTATGTGTTAACTCTGAAACTAGCAAGACTCAAGTTTACAATGAATCAAATCAGAACAAAATTGCTTTACTTACAGATTCTTCAGACAGTCTCAGCATGAAAGGAAGTACTATTTCTGAAGTCCTAGAAAATGTGGATCCTCCGTCCTTCATGGATATGTCACTTACTGGGAGTTCTACAAGTCTCAATAGTATTAGTTCTGACGTGTTGGAAAACAGATCACAATCAACAAATGAAGTATACTGCGCAAGAGAAAGTAATATTTTTGATCGTTTGAATGCTGCAGCATCTGTGGTTCAAGTTTATTCTCGAGAATTAAATACCATCATGACAGGAAGCATGAAAAGTAGCTGCAACTCTGAGATAATAGATCATGTGAAACCTCCATCATTTTATCATGATATAGCAGAAGTAACGGCAGAGGACATCACAGAATTTGGATGTGATGATAATGTATCTGACACAGAGCTTGATGATGATCTTCCAAGAGATGATATGGACACTCATGTTCTCTCTACTGAAACGCTGAAAGCACCTCAGCTGCATTCTTTACAGGATGAACAAGATGGTAGCACGGAAAATCTTACTTACGTTCTCGATGATTGTGAATCCATGTCTGTAGGCAAAGAAACACTTGTTGATGATAACAGTGAACAAAAGTTAAATTTGGACCATTCTATATCCAAAGTAGAGGCTGAAGCTTTAAAGGTTAATGCAACATTAGTTGTTTGTACTCTAAATGAAATGCAAGATGGTCAAGTAGCAGTTGATGAAGTTGAATTTCAAGATAATATGTTGGAGGATGAAACTTTGTCATTAGTTTCCAATGACTCTGAAGAATTTGATGCAAATGATAATGAACCTTTAGAACAGACAGCTCTTAAAGGACCTCGTATTATCAGACCAATAAATAGGGATACTATTAGACAAATGAAAGAAAAGAAAGTCATTATGTCACAACAGAAGTTGCCAAAAGTTACCAAAACTCTTCTTCCAGCTAAGTCACTAAAAGCTGTGTGTAGTAGTGGTAATAATGAAAAAGACAGTAACTGCTCATTATTAACAAAGCCTGCAAGGACTATTTCTCCTTCTGTGAGACCAACCAGAACCTCAGCTCTTAGAGCTACTCAGAAAAATGGTCTTCAAAGTAGTCCTGAACCACCTTTTATACCAACAAAGACACATTTAATACAGACTTTATCTAACCCTGAACAAGCTAAACATTCTTTCTCCAAAGAGCCTAATGAAGAAGAAAGCATTGAACAGAAAGATCTGAAAACTATTTCCAGTACAACTCAAGAAAATGAAACAAAAAATGAATGCCAGCCAGATGCTGAGGTCCCTAAACTAAGGCCCCTAGTTAAACAAGGTACCTTTACCAAAGAGAAACCAACTCAAAATGCACCCCAGATATCACCCTCAAGTAGCACAAATGAGCCACAGATTGCATCACCAACACCCGAAACATTACAAAACACTAGCAGATGCCAAGGGAAGGGCACAAGAACTCAGGAAACCAACAAAACTAAAGAAGAAGAAACTTGTAAATATCCTTCATCTAGTCCTGACAAACAAAGTCAGTCAAGTGGTTCTTCCAGGACAAAAAGTATTGTAAAAAGTAATGTGAATAAGCAAAATGTAAATAAAACAGTTGGTTCAAAGAGCTTTGTTAGCAGAAGTTCCAGTGCTAGTAGCAGATACAGTCGTTCAACCTTGAGTACTTACTCAACGAGTAATGGCAGTCTCTCTTCTTCTTCTTCTTCTGGTACTCTGTCTCTCCACACAAATGTTCCTCGAAAAGGAAGAGAAGCAACAAGCAAGATTGCATCAATTTGGAAGAAAACTGATGTTTGTATAAAACCTACAGAAAGAAAGAATTCACTAGGTTCAAGAAACAGCAGTTGGTCATCCTCCAGACAAAAATATGAGAGGAGTCCTTCTTTTCCTAGCAGGTATGTTGATGGAATGGATTGTTACTTCTATGAAGGCAAAATTAGTTTGTTGTCATCAGGATGTGTGAGACAAAGCAGTTTTATAATGTTGTTAAAACCACAACCTTTAATCTGTGTATATATTGAAACTTAAAATTCTATACATAGAAAATGTATATAAACCTTAGTAACTGTTAACTAGGAAACAATAAGTAGTAAGGAATCACCTTACAAAATTGTTTGTGTGTTTAGCACTAAGATGAATTTCAAATGGAAGGAGATTATAACATAAGAGATTTAGTATCATTCAAAGCATAATAAATCTGTATGTTAAAACTAATTTATTTGTCTTGATTCCTTGAAAGTCATCACATAATTTTAACACATTTATCCAGAATAGTTGAAATGGTACCATTTTGACATTTTCATCACAGTTCTATGAAGTTTTGAATGTGGATCAATGTTGTAACATTTAATTACACAATTTTAAAATAGAAACTGCTCAGAATTCCATTTTTCTATGTCTGTACTTCATTGATATATTAAATTTGTTTTAAAAATTTATCAACACAACTTTCAACAAAAATTTCAAGCTGGTGTCTCGCAAATAATTACTGTTATTTTATGATTGAATTAAACTTTTAGTATGAATGTTATTGCTTCTACATATAAAGCTATTATAAAAACTTTGAAAATCTGATGGTATTGTTAAATATTTAAATGTAGAAAATTGCATGAATTAAGATTAAATATTTTACACTTGTTTTTGAAATCTGCTTAATTTAAGTAATTCTAGAATAGAATTTGAATGACATCAGAGGTATATCATCATGTAAAATAAATTAGAATAGTTAGTGTAATGAGTTATTCATAATGTTACAAACCCTCCCTGTGTACATATTTGACACAAGAAGAAAATCTTGCAAATAATTTAAAAATTGCTTTTCTTACACTAATTAATTAATTGCTATTAAATCTTCCATTTAGTTTAAAGCAAGTTTTCCACAGGAACCATGTGATTTTGTGTTTGATATGAATTTCTCGCAATAGTTTTTGTCCTAGTGAAATACCAAGTATTTTATCATTTAACTATAGTTATAAATGATAAGCCCAAATTACGTAACCTAGCAATTACCAAAGAACAACCATGTGACAAATTGTAATAACTTCTATTTTTGTTGTTCAATAACAAAGTATATTTTATTTTTGTCATACTTGATGTTTTGCTTGTTTTACAGACCTTTTAATAATTATGTTGTACCATTTGATTTTGATATGTATTGTAACATTTTTGTTTTTCTCAGGGCTCAGTCTTCTGGTTCCATGATTCCTACAACTCCTGCTTTAAGCAAAAGTTCTACATACGAAAAGCTTTCTTCAGAAAACAAGCCAGTTTCACACAGCCCTGAGCCAGCAGCTAGTGGTTCTAGAAAAAGCCAAAATGTGCAATCTACATTACCAAGTGGTAATATTAAGACCCCTTCAAAGTTGAAAACGAGCTTTCAAACTTCAAGTATGAATTCTAGTGATGAAGTTACTCACCAACAAACTGTAAGTGAAGTTACTAAGGTCAAGAATACTTCCAGGGGTTCTTTTTTACGTAGACTTAGTAGACAACAGACTACTAACTTACCTATTTGTAAAGGAGACGAACAAACTGGAAATGTTGGAGAAAAAACAGTGAAAAGTCCATATTATAGTCCACCTACTTCTCCACATCACTCTCGTAGTCCAGGAGTTTCTCTTCTTCCCACTCGTGTAGGGAGAAAAGTGTCTGACATTGATCAAAGACATCAGGGGTTTTCATCTTATAGTGACTCAACAGCTGGTCCAGCTTCAGCTGTTGTCCCTCCCTTCAATTATATTCCATCCCCTACTCGTGTGGCTCAACAAAGAACTGTTCCTGAAAAAATGCAGCAAAATCCAAACTCGACAAAGAAAGTAACTTCTCAGAAAAATTCTGTTTTGAACGTTGAAAAAGAGCCAGCAGTGGGAGACAAGAGTCGTATTGTTACTGCAGTGTGAAGTTAAACTGTATATATATTTATATGATAAGATGTTAAATTTAACCTGTAATGTACACTTAACTATCCAATAAAACTTAAATGAAATTCTTTCAAGATTATATTAAGAACATGCAGCTGATGCTAAAAAGTATAAAGAACCACAAACATTTAAGAGGAAGGATTTTGTTATTGTATGAAGCTCTTAAGAGTATGAACTAATACAACTTGCATTGTCAAGTTGGCTTCCAGTTTTGAATGTTGTGCATTTAGCCAACAAACAAGGCTAAAGCCAAAATATTCAGTTCTTGAAACATAAGGCAAAGTTCTTCATAATAAAAAGGGTGGTATATGGCTAGTTATTTATTCCTGTTTGTGTTTTATGTAAAGTAATCCAGAAATACTCGTGTATTTTGTGCACATAATGACTGGTATATATTTTATGATGGTAAAATAAGTAAACATTAAAATTGCTTTTTTTTTGTATGTACACATGTTAATTGCCATTAAGAAACAATGAAAGCCAATATGCAGGTTTTTAACAGTAGGATTTGCTTGTTATGCAATTGAACATTCATACGAGAGTTAGAGACAGGCAAGGTATCTCACTGTTTTCAAAAGTTTTTCTTTTTGTATAATTGTACATTATAAACAGTATTTTATGCTGTGCTTTCCACTGATAGCAAGTGTAAAAAATAAAAATATTTTTTTCTTAAGTATTTGTGAAGATATAAAAATATAGATATAAACCAAACTAATTATTTAATTAGAAAACTTGTATGATAATTTTTTGTGAAGCTCATTTTAACTATTGTTATGCTGAGATTATTTTATTCTTACATTTCAAAGGTATTAAAACAGTTTTTGTAGCTTTTTTTTGATGGGAAAATAATCAAACTATTTCATTTGTTGTGTGTGTGTGTGTTTTTTTTTTCTTATTTGTACCACTTTATGCAAAATATATCAAATCTGTTAAATTAAAACCTGTTTAAAATATTGTACTCAACTTAATGAAGTAAGTAGTTAAACAGCAGGGAATTTTGGGTTTATAAAAAATTATTGTATTTTTATTTAATCTTATAGTTTATGCTTGGTAAGTTGAGAAGCTTTTGTATTTGTGTTCTGACCTTTACCACTTTGGTTGTCCTTTAAAACTGGATTGTTTCTAGTCAACATTTGTGTGGAAATTCTTGTCTTTGTGTTACCATCTTTCCTTTAATCTGCTAAGTTCATTTTTAAGTCAAATACTTGTAGGTTGAACAGATAAAATTTGGCATTTTTGAATACACGTTGGTAAAATCATTCCACTCACTAAGATTACTCCTTGCTCAAAATAACGTATTTTTCATGCTTTGTAACTGTTTAATTAAAGAAAGGCTTTTCTCTTTTGCTGTGTTTTATTTTTCACTTATAAGCAGAAGTTATCAGTATGTTATTGTACTTATTTATGAAATGTTAAACGTAGATACATTTCATCTCTCTATTCTGTTCTTAATTTGTAAGAATAACAGAAGACGTGACGATGGTAAAAGTTAAAATTAACAAGGTTTATGAAATCAATACTAGTGCCTTCATTTTATTATTTCAAATTAGTTTGTACCTTTTGAATATTTTTGTTTTACAATAAATATGTATTATAATTGTAGAGCTGATTTTCTCCCAGAAAAAGGGATCAGGCTTGTACTTAACATTATTTTTGTAGTTAGCTTATTCAGAATGTGAAATTTAATTAGTTTCTTTCTTTTACTAAAATCCATTGTACATCCGAAGGTATGGGAAAAAAAAATAAAGGAGAGTATCAAATGTTCTAGGAAAGAAGGCTTCATTTCTGTCTGTTATACAAGCAATTTATACTGAAGACGGAATCCTGACATCTCAGATTGTTTTGAAATAAAAGATCTGGGTGATGCATGTGTACAAATTAGATACATGACCCATTACACCATTTTTCTGAGCGCTATTATATCCAACGGTATCCCATGAACATTTATATGTAACACCCCTAAGTATCTCGGTTGTTCCAGTGAACTCTAGTAATACATATTGCTGTAGTTGAAGCACTGACAAGAAAATTCTCAGCATTTAGAAATTTAACTGAGAAATACTATAATAAAAACACGAAACACGCTTCCTGCTCTAGAGCAAGACGTAAGGAAGCATGCATCTAAAGCCCTACAATTATAGTATTCTGAAGTTTGTTAAATATTTTTAACATGTATTATTTTTTTATAATTTTTCTCTCTTTTAGGGCTCAAAACTTGTATAGTTTTGGAAAGCTTGAAATGTATATTATCCTTCAGAAGTAAAAACTGTGTATTGTCAAAACAGCTGTGTAATAGAAATATAAGTAGTTGTGTCCTTTGTTTAACAAACAAATTTGAGAGTTCTCTTAAAAATTGAAACGACTACATTTGAATACGTCGGATACTTTTTTGTGTGAATATCTTGATAAGACTTGAATTTAAGTGTTTATGAAATTTGTTATGATAACATGCTGTTAGTATGATTGTGTATTAGACAAAACTATTAAAAATGTATGTGTATCACTGCTGGCAAATATTGACATTCGAATCTTATTCTTCTCGTCTTTTATGGTAAAAATTTAAAATGTGTATCATTACAGTGCTTTTAAACAAAGCACAACTTTTCTAACATATTCCATGGATACTTTAAAATCTGGTAATGTGTAAAAAATATGTCTTAGTTTTGGTATTCAGTATTAAGTGTGCTCTTATTGAAACATTCATGAATGGAAGCCATCAGTAATATACAGAAATGGTAAATATGTAAATTACAAAAAACTAGTAACTTCCTTACATATCACCAACATCTGAGTATGTACACTTTATTTTCCAGACTCATAATTTAGTGCAGACCAGGTAAATAGGTAGTATGAAATTTTAGGACAAAATTGAAAAGCTATTTAAACTTGTTAGTTAGGAAACGCAAGTTAATACTCTACTGCATACCTCATTAACATGAAATGTACCTTGATTGGATATATGTTTTATGGATTTTGGTCTTCTGTTCTTTAATCAGTTTGTATCTAATCGAAACGTTCCCCGCTGGTACAGCGGTAAGTCTAAAGATTTACAACGCTAAAATCAGGGGTTCGATTCCTCTCGGTGGGCTCGGCAGATAGCCCGATGTGGCTTTGGTATCAGGAAAACTCATCTAATCGAAACAATCTCTACTACCTTTAATAAACAAATGACAAATTTACTTGATGTCAATTATTGTATATTATTTCATAAAACTGATGTGAACCAGTTTTAATGAATGCAAACAAATTGAAACGCAGTTTTACTTCTTACTTGCCCCCCAGTGGCTCAGCGGTATGTCTGCGGACTTACACGCTAAAATCCGGGTTTCGATACCCGTGGTGGGCAGAGCACAGATAGCCCATTGTGTAGCTTTGTGCTTAATCGAAAACAACAACAACAACTTCTTACTTTTTGTGGTTTTTAACTAATATTGATCCTTTTAATGTTGTATAAGTAGACCATTTTTGGTTTATAAGCTAAATTAATCTCAACTTAGAATCTATGAGAATTTTGTTTTTGTACCACCTCTTTGCAAATATTTTAAAGAGTTAAATTGACTTATTTTTAAAATCGAAGTATAAATTATAAAGAATGAAAACATAGAGTAGGCCTAATAATAATGTTTTATGGAAGTTACAGCTGATTATAATAGTTGTTATTATACAAACACGTTAACTGCAGATATTGTTTTTTTTCCATATTTCTCTTTATTTGTCCATTGTGGCCCCGAAATTAGCATTTACAAAGCATTCACATTCTTTTGAGTTTCTTTAAAATTGCGCAATGTTTCACGAGAGCTTATTGTGCTAGTTGTCCTTAATCTAAAAGCAATAGATTAGAAGGACGGTAGCTGGTCAACATTACCTGTGCATCGTTCCGATGTGTCGGTATTTGAGTATTGTTGTTAAATACCCAGGAGGGTCAGGTACATTTGACCTCTTCCTCCTTCCCGAACATTCATAGCATAAAAAAAATGATTTTTTTACTTTTATTTATTTATTTATTTTTTATAGCTTTGGGCCAGAGTAAAAGTATAACTTGATGCTCAGGGCTCAGACCATGCATGGACGAACAAAAAAAAAAAAATTTTTTTTCCCTTTTTTGTATTTTTTTTCCAAAGTATTGTAACAGTAATCTGCAAATAAATTAAAAAATAATCAAATTAATCTTACTGCTTAATTGTTTAATGTTAAATAAAAAGTTCCCGCTGGTGGGTCAACGGTAAGTTTCACATCTCGCAACGCTAAAAATTCTGATTTCGATTGCAGCGGTTGGCATAGCACAGATAATTCACAGTGTAGCTTTGTGTTTAATAATAATAAAATAAAATTTTTATCTTCTTATCTGTAAATCTAATATTTACCGAAATTTGTTTCATAAAACTTCTATATTGTATTATTAACTTATTTTTGTTAAATAAAGGCAAGAAAATAAATTTGTAAACCAATGAAAGTACGATGAATTGTTAGTATCATTTATTTCAAAATTAAACTTATTTCGAATTGTTTTGGGACAATGAATTACCATACAATGATCATAGTTTACAGTAGAAAACAAACTCCAAATTTCCATGTTATATGCTCATAAGGTTATTGTCGAGGCAACTATTGACCCTTTTGTGAATTTTTGCAGGTTCTTATTTTCAAGAATTTTGTTTGTTTTTTCGCGCAAACCCATACGAGAATTATCCCACCTTTAGCGGTGTAAGACTAGAAGAAAGGCAGCTCGTCATCACTACCCACCACCAACTGTTGGGTTACTCTTTTATCAACAAATAGGGGGATTTATCATCACATTATAACGCACATACGGCTGAAAGGGGGGGGGGTCGAACCCACGACCCTCAGATTAGGAGTCGAGTGCCTTAACCATCTAGCCATGCCTGTATTTTTATTATGTTACTTTGTTTCCTTTGTCTTTTATGATTTATTTACATAAGTTGAGTTTGAAACTTAAATAAATTAAATGTATGTTAGATAATATATTTATAAAAGTATCTTTAAATTTTTGCAATTTGAAAAAAAAAAAAAATCTAGACTTTGGAACCTGCACGGCAAAGTGAATTCTTAACACTAAATTCCATAAATCAAACACGAAATTATTAAATGGTCACTAACTGGAATATTTTATGAACAATTTTGATTTGTTTCCTAGGCTCAACATTGTAGAGAAATTCCACTCCACAAATCAGTCGTTAGACAAAAAGTTAACAGAAGGTGCCTGTATGAGTACCAATGATTTTGTAAAATTGTATATAATAAACATATTTTAATAAAATGTCTGCAAATACATCAAATAAAACTTTAAGTAACTTAAATTTTGTTTTTCATTTGATTAACACTGTTTAATATATGCTTGAAAAATATGAGTATATACATGATTGAAATTAGCATAAGAAAGTTGGAAAATGGAGAGTAATAAATGTTTCACCGTTACCATATTGTGAAATATATATGTATTCTTTTTGTATAACATAGGTATAAATACTGCGTCGATTTGGACAAAACTGTTCATGGATCAAATGAAATTTTTCTGAAATTCTGAGAACATTTCTATATATAAATACAATACTATAAGAAACAGTTAAGTTAAAAACATTGGTTACAAAATCTATTGTGTTTACCTCAATCGAGTTGTGTTAGTAATTTTTAAAACTGTCTTTTATGCACTAACGAAGACTTAGAATGTTCATTGTGTAAACTTAATAATAATAAATGAACAGACGAGAGTTATATAAATAGAATTTCAGCAACGATTATACGGTGAGTTGCTTTTTAATAGCCCCCCAGTGGCTCAGCGGTATGTCTGCGGACTTACACGCTAAAATCCGGGTTTCGATACCCGTGGTGGGCAGAGCACAGGTAGCCCATTGTGTAGCTTTGTGCTTACTTCTAAACAACTAAACTAAACTGCTTTTCAATAAATTCACTTATGGCAAATTCTTTGTGAAATAACAGTGCTAAATTAAGTTTACAGAAGATAGCGCTACGAAACATATACTATAATATTATGAATACAAAATTACGTATCAATATGGAAAAATTAATAGTAACAACGTGTAGAGTCCAGAGTTTAATAACACGCATTTTTAAGTGCAACTAAGGTATTAGAAAACTTCGATCGACGTCTGTACCTAACAACTCAGTTTTCTCAGTGAAACACCATAATTCCTTTATTTTTTTATTATTTCGACAGATTACAATGAACTTAAGAAACACTACACTGTAATGATCGAAATATGATTACATGAATTTATTTATTCACTGTTGTACATATTATTGAAACTTTCTTTGTGAAGGGTATGTTTAAAAGAATTATTTTAAGAATGAAAATAGTTAATCTACTACCGCAATCTATTCAAATATCCAATTCGAAATTTATATTATTGTGCGATTCGTGTACAAGTTTTCCTTATATCAATATCTGAAGGGAATACACAAAATGTGTTTAAAGTTTGTTCTGTTGTTAAACTCAAAGCTTCGCAATGTGTTTTCTGGACTCTGCCCACTGCGAATATTGCAATCCGATTTTTATCGTAATAATCGCTTGAACTTACTGCCAACACAGGAGAGGGAGCTCAATTTGATGAATTATTGTTTAATTAATCGTTGAAAAAAACGTATCGAAAACACTTTATGATAATAATAATCTAGAAGAAGAATCAGTGCAATACACTGAGAAAGTTTTACACTTTTCATGGGAATTCGTCTATTGTTATAGGAAACACTAATTAAACAATCGTAAAAATATTTTCAATAGGTTACGAGATGTTAGACATTATTTCAAAAAAAGTCATTTTAACTATAAAATATAACGTTATAAACGTTACACTACACTTGGGCTAGTACTTGGAATGGTTACCATTTGAGAATACCAAGTAAGGACGGCATAACTATTGAAACCTGCGGACTTATAACAGTAGGAACCAAAGCACATATCGCCCATTGTGTAGCTTTGGTTTTAACTTCAAACAAACAACTGCAAGTCTGCAGAGTTTATAACGTGCTAACATCATATTCCATATCCATGGGCTACACAGGTAGCCCATCGTGTAGTTTTAGGTTTACATTCAAACAAGCAAACAAATTGTTATACGAGTGTAAAAATCATTAGACATCGCTGTCTTACTGTTTGTAACAGTGAGATTATATTTGAAACTCCTGATCCTCTTTTCAATTTAAATATTTCGATAAATATCTTGAAGTAAAAATACAGTTGTTTAAATATACCTTTTAAGTACAACTGACTTAAATTTGAGAATTAGGAAGAAAATAAAATCATTAGGCTCAAATCAACTAAAATCTTTTGTTCTTTTATTTTCAAATTATAATTACTGATATTTCATGGAAACATAGATAACTGAGATTTATAATAACAATCCTATCATCGTGTATTTGACAACTATAACCACAAATGACAGGAATGTTATGCAGCATTTAGCTACTTTACCAAGTTTTTGATTGTGACTGAGCGTAAAAATAAAAAAAAAATAGATCAAATACCATGATCTCAAATAAATGAAATAAAGCGTATTGTAATCGTTATTTGAATAAAAGAATGAAAGTGAGGCGAGAGAATATGAAATATTATAACCCTATAAAGTACCTCTCATCAGATTATCGAAAGGAATATCTGAAATCAATTCGACAAGTTAAGACTGAGTGAATGTTGCGACTATATAACTTAGGGCAGCAGCATTTGTCCGAGAGTGTTGAAAAAGCACATGCGTCACTCGTGTCATTGGACATTCCAAATCGGTGATTAGTAAGGTGTGATAGTATGAAACTGTGCAAACTACGGGAGGATAAGAGAAGGACAAGGAAGTGAAAGAGTGAAATGTCGAGAAAGAAATATAATGAAATAAAATACATTTTAACACAGATAACAATAAAACTTTGATTAATGAAAACATAATAAAACAACATTAGAAACTGAATAATGACAACTAAAGTGAAAAAGGTGTCATGAAGGACTGAAATATCAAACTTTAATACGATAAATTTTCAAAAAACTCAGTAATTCACTATTATAGTCACTCCACTTGAATACAACTAAGTGTTAATAGTTAAGTAAGGTTGAAATAAATCTTTTAGTTTTGATTGGAGAACAGACATAAAGGAAAGATGAGATTAAATGACAGAAATATCACTGACAGTTCTGTTGGGTTGGTGACAGTACATAGGTTAAACGGACACTTTAACTTATCTGTACAGATTAAAACTGTATCAAGTACGAAATAAAGTATCTTCTAAAAGTATTTTACTATCTATAACGTAATCAAATCAAACCATTTTCATTCTGAGAGTGTTAACAGATGAAAGTGGAAGATGTAATGTTAAAACAGGAAAATAAACCAGCCACTAGAGAAAGAGTAAGGGACAGTAACCGCTCTTGGCCTTTTTCAAGAAAAATAATGAAATCGTATTGAACATGCTGTTTGACTTTCCTTCGGTGGCGACCAGTTGTATAAAACATTGAACTTATATAATTAAACTTTAAGTTAATTGATGTTATTATGTTGTTTAAAATAATAATAACCATAAAGGTTTCTCCTTCTTGTTTATTCTTTCAGCCCGTTCCACAATGGCACAGCAGAATATCTGCGAACACACACCATTTGAAAATAGGTTTCGATACCTGTGGTTGGTAGAGCACAGATAACCCATTTTGTAGCTTTATTCTTAATTCCGAACAATCAGTCAATCGCCCTTGTCTAATGAACAAAAATCTGGCCAAAAGCTCGAGTATTATCGAATAAAATCAAAATAATTTTTTTTTATTAATTTTGTCTTTGTTTTTCTTACCCTCTGGCCCGGTATGGCCAGGTGGTTAGGCTGCTCGACTCATAATCTGAGAGTCGCGGTTCGAATCTTCGTCACACCAAACATGCTCATCCTTTCAGTCGTGGAGGCGTTATAATGTCACTGTCAATCCCACTATTAATTGGTAAAAGAATAGCTCAATAGTTGGCAGTGGGTGGTGATGACTAGCTGCTTTCCTTCTTGTCTTACACTGCTAAATTAGGGATGGCTAACGCAGATAGCCCTTTTGTAGCTTTACGCGAAATTCAAAAACACTTAATATTTTGAGTCGCAAATAACATCTCTTACTTTGATAAATAATAAAACCACACGTTACACATCGATAGTACGAAAAGTGGATTGTAAAAAATCTAAGTAATTACTATTCGTTTCTATATTTATGCTCTTCGAGCCGGGGAAAACTTCCCTCGTTTACTCGATAACCATATAAGCTAGGCAAAAATTCACAAAAATGACTGAGTCTCTAACATTTAAAACTGTATTATTTGTAAAATGACTGAAATAATAATTATAAAACGTTACTTTATTTTTCGTGTAACAATACATTAAATGAGAATACATTACTACACTTTATTTATTGTTAAATGCAAAGCTACACAATGGGATATCCGTTCAATGTTCGCCATGGATATTGAAATTAGATATTTTTCAGCGTTACAAGTTGACTCACCGTGGGTTCTTACTACAAAATCAAACAGTAGCATGCACTATAAATGGAGTTGTTTCATCACGTAACGCAAATTTATTATGATAAAGGACCTTTGGTTTAAACCTGGTAGAAGATAACAGTTTATTTTGTTTGTAACGATGGGAAAAGAAACGGTAGAGAATTACATGACTATTTCTGCTACGTATACATACCAATGTTTAAAAAAAAAAGCCACCAAACATCTTATTACGACTTTTACAACTATGCTTTTTCTAGTAAGAAATCATTGTGTATTTATTTAATATATCGAAAGTTTCATGTATAGAGTGTTTAGATTTGGTAGTTATGTACGGAATATATGTGTATATTAACTATTTCGAGGTCGGAGCATAAAATTCACAAACTTTAGACAGGTTAAATCAGAGACATTAAACCCGTTTCGGGAGATTTAACAACATCTATAGGTTATTATTGTCGTTTGGAATGATATTCAGGTGAACAGACCAACGTTGAAATGCGTATCCAGGCGCAGGTAAGAAAGTGTATCAACATTCTTATAAAACTCACTTGACAGAAAAAAAACTTGTTCATAGCGACATAACTCTTGAGACGTGTCTTATAAATTCACTTATCAAAGAAAACAAAATATATGTATCCGACACTGCTTGATAGTTATAACCTGGGTTGTGGATTAGCTTATTGCTTCTTATTAAACACAAAGCTACACAGTACCATATCTGCGCTTTGTTCATCACGAATATTTAAACTCGGTTTTAACATTATAAGCCTTCAGACTTTCCGCTGAAAGGGTGGAGGATAGTTTACATATAGGTAACTGTATTAGTAAAAGGAAAATCGTTAACGTTAAAACAACACGTTATTTCTTTTCTAGTGCAGATGGCTCGTTGTATAGGATTGCGCTAAAACAATGAACACTTTACTTCCGTTGCTTAGCATAAGATTCATCTTTAAAACATAAAATAAATCATAAAAAAATTGAAAATGTCAAATAAATAAGTTATATGGTGATACTAAGTTTCAAGCTTTTTTTCTCTTTCAGGTAACAAAGTGAACATAGCTCAGAATACCACTATAGGTATACAAAAATCTCATTAATTCAGTAACTAAGTCTATATTAGCGTTAACAAGATCACGTCACGAGATACGTGTATGAGTAAATAAAACAAAATGATGAGACAAAAATCCCAGTGGTCGAACTTTTCCTTTTTGTTCCATTGTCTTTAGTTTCAGTAATTTCTAAATTGGCTTAGCGAAACTTAAATTTACTTGAAGAAGTTCCTTCCTCCTGGTCTGTGAAATGTTATCAAGAACATACATATATATAAACTTTCGGGCGGGTAAAGTATGACACAGTTAATATCATGACAATATTTATTAACTTATGTCGAACCAGATATTTACGTCTCTCTTACAAACTATATCATCGTACAGTGTATTATCCTGCCAAGTGCAGCACCACAGGCAGTTTAACGTTCAGGTTATAGTTTTATCATTCAACCTGAAGTATATTCACACATAAAGCAAAACGTGAAAAATTATGGTTTCTAGTTTGTAGTCAATGAAGAGGATTATTCTGAGTCCACCCGTTTGTCGACATTCATATTAAACAGCAAAGTGGGGACAAGGAAAGAAAGGGGTGAAGTTAAGCCTGAACATGCTGTTAAAAATATCTCCTGTAATGACGCATTCATTTGTTAATAGCACTGGTTTACAAAAAAAACAGTGTAATTTTGCAATCCGTTAAAGACTCATAATTGGTCTACAAAACAATAACATATTTTATTAAAGAAATAGGAACGAATATTAAGATAAGGAATTTTAACTGATTTTATAGAGCAGTACTTTAAAGTCGTATTATATTACTTTGTATCGTCCTGTGAAACCTAAATCTACGTTTTCAAACCTCACATTCTCAAACCTTTCCTTTACATTCTACAGCTTCATATTTCCCTTAACAATATGTTTTAAGATTTCTTTATAGTGTAAATATAAAATAATGATAAAAAAATTGACACGTTTAGAACAAAGAATTATTTGCTTGAAGAAAAGCATTCATCCAAGGTCTCACTTTTTGAAACCCATAGTATTTCTTCTAATTCTATTTTTAGCAGTGACTTGCATGAGTTACTATTTATTTTGACTTATGCACATTTTAAAAACAAGTGTGAGCTAAAATCTCAAAGTCATTATTATAAAATAAATTAATGTCTTTTCTTGTTTTTCAAGTTGTTATTTAAAGCATTTTAACATCTAGTATTTGTGAGTTAAACTTGACAAAATCAGTGAAAATTTGTCTAAGAGTCGAAGTCAATATTAAGCATCGTTTATAAACTTTTTTGTTGTTGATGTTATTACAATTTTAATCACAGTTATGCCAGATTTTAGTTCAGTAGTGGAGAGAGGTTTGCTACTTATGTATATACATATATATACGTACATAACTATTCCAAGTTTTAGTAAAATCTGTTTTGAGTTCGTTAATCCGTTTAACAAATTACACAACATTATTCAAATAGCTCATTTTCTGTCTCAAAATGAGAGAGATAGTGGCGAATACTTCTAACTGTCGAAAAGTAAATAAATAAAACTATAATGCAGAAATGTAACAAAGAAATAAGGTTATTAATCATATACAGCACATACACACACGGCTATGCTGTTAAAAATACTGTATTGATGGTTTCAATCGAAATTTGTGGTAAAATATGTATTCAGTAACGTTCTTACCCACAGTGACTTTGTTTGAACAATCTGATAAAACAATCGACAACTAATGTTTTTAGGAAAAAACTTGACTTAGAAGCTTTTCTGGTCATTTGCTATAGACTAAATGAAAATCTACTAAGACGCTACACGGAACTAAAACGTAAACATATAGTGCATTCGTTAGGTCTCGAACCACAGGTACTTGAACGAATTTTTATAGATCGTGTTCCACATGATACTATTGTTTGTTTGTTTTTGTTTTTTTTAACTTCGCGCAGAGCTAGCCGTCCCTAATTTAGTAGTGTAAGAAGAGAAGGAAGACAGCTAGTCATCACCACCCACCGCCAACTCTTGGGCTACTCTTTTACCAACGAATAGTTTGTAAATCGTTACATTATAACGCCCCCACGGCTGAAAAGGCGAACATGTTTGGTGCGGCGGGGATGCGAACCAGCTACCCTCAGATTACGAGTCGCACGCTTTAACACGCTTGGCTATGCCGGGCCCCTGATGTTATTGAAATTCGAGACATGTTTGGATTAATAGTAGAATTAACTTAAACTTTTCACGTATATTAAATTAAGAATTGCTGCAAGTGACCTAAAGTTTCAAACTTTTCGGACATCGTGTTGATGCTCTTAAATGCAGTGAGTGAAAATTACAACACAAATGTTTTTCGAAAAGACATCTTTAATTGTACAATATCTCACCCAATGGAATCTTAAGATCTGCTGACAGTCTAAAATTGGTTTAAATAGCGACTTCACTGTTAATATCTTGAATCAGTCAAGCGATATACGAAGATACTGTAAAGACCATACATGGGTGATCTCTTTAATAAAAATGGTTTATTTAAAATGCCCACACGTCAAATACTTAAAATGTATACACAGTGGATCTCTGTAAAAATTAGTTTTAAGTTAATATATTAGTTTCAGAGTAAAGATAAATGTTTCTCTAAGCCTTTTATGAAAAACAAAACATTTCAAACTAATTAACCTTACATAACGAGAATGAAAATATTATTTCCTTGAATGAAAACTTGGTTCCTCTTGTGTTTATTCATTCATTTTTATTTTAAGTTCTGAACGTTTCAAGAATGATAACATTTTCAGCAGTAGTTTCAAATGCTTGATGTCTCAAAACCAAGCAGCTTATCACAGTTCGAGCAAGTAGTACGAGAAATGAAGTAATGGGTGAAGTGTTTCCTTAATACCAGTTAAAAAGAGAAAGTTGATAACGCAATGCAGTTGTAAATTAAAAGTTAATCGAAGCTATACGATCAAGCAGCAGTGGAATATATTTCTTGTATCGGATTTTCAATGTGATTTATGTCCAGCTCTATAATTAAATATATCGAAACATATAAACATGCTATATTAAAGTATGCTGGAACTATGCACAACCACCGAAACGTTCTGGACATTTTTGAGCTGCTTGTTAGAGTTTTTAACACTGTAGCTTGTTTGTTGCGCAGATAGCCTTCGTGTAGTTTTGCGCGAAATTCAAAAACAAATAAACAAGCTTTGTTTTTTTTATTTCGCGCAAAGCTATTCGAGAGCTATCTGCGCTAGCCGTTCCTAATTTAGCAAAATAAGACTAGAGGAAAGGCAGTTAGTCATCACCATCCACCACCTATTCTTGGGCTCCTCTTTTACCAACGAATAGTGGGATTAACCGCCACCACGGCTGAAAGGGCAAGCATGTTTAGTGCGACGGGGATTCGAACTCGCGACCCTCATCTTACAAATCGAACATTATATCAACAAATATACAACAAATTTACGTAAGTTACAGAAAAGGCAGCGTTAGTAACAAGTCCTACTTGTAGTGATGCAATATGGAGAATAATTTTTAGATATAAAAAAGTATTATTTTGAATACATCCATTATTTTTCTACAATATATTGTTAACTAATTATGTTTCTTTCATTATTGTAACAATCTGTTGTAGTTAAAGGAATTAAAGTGGTTCATTGTCTAAATACCTTTTAATTTATTCACTAGATTACACGTTAGTTAGTAAAACCACCTAAATTTCAATAGGTAATTCTTTCATTCTCACTTTAATAGATAACACGTTTTTCCACAATATTGGTTATTCACTATCTTTTCCGTTGCTGGATGTAGAATTATTGATTTTAGCTACTCATGTTCATTTAGATGCAGTTTATGATATTTCCCATTGAATAAAGTTTATTAAGTACTGAGCCTTACAATCGCAATTCAATTCCGTCCAGGAAGAATGCATTGTAAAATTTAACATATCATTCGTGCTTTTTGTTTCAAAGAAACAAAGTTTTACTTCTTAAAACCGTATATCATTAGTCAAATTATTCAGCCTAAGTTGTTTGTAAAATGTATTTAAACTTGAAAAATATTAAAAAGCTGAAAATGGAATACTGTGCGTGACAGAAAAGGTAATTGAAGGATAAAGGTATTATATTTATCTGATAATTTATTCCAAATATTAGAAGTAAAACCTTCAAATAACTTTCTACAATATTTTAAAAATTATACAAGTATATATATATTGTTTGTTGGATATACAAGACTGTTTAGTGTAAGAGTTGTTATTTACTTCATTTAGTGATTTGATATTTAATGATTATTTAGTTTTTATAAAAGGTGTTAAGAGTAAGTATTTTAAAGATAACAGTTATGACAACTTTCATCACGTTACTTTCACTTCCTGTATTTTTCTCGTGAGTTTTGTTACAGATCGCGTCTCGTAGTTTGTAGAAAGTTCAAAGCTTCAGTTAGACAATGTTTAATATTAAGCGACCGAGAGAGTGAACTCAGAAAAAAATTAAATTAGTTAAAGTAAAGTTAGACTGTGTAACGGGTGATATCATAAAGTGAAGTTCAGAGTTAAATAGAGATAAGAAGAACAGTTTTTCTTTTTTAAAGTGTGTTCTAAAGTAATTGAACTCGCCTATGTGGACTTTGAGGAAAAGAAGAAAATTATTTAAGGTTTTAGATGTAATTGTGGTAACCTACAGGATAACGTGAGTTTATCGTATATTGTGTAGTAAGAACTAGAGTAGAGAAAAATAATTCGTCTTGTCAGTTGAGTTCTAAACTAATTGAACTAGCCTGTGTGGACTTTTGACAAGAAAAAGAGAATTCTTTAGAGTTTAGAGTTTTAGGTACAGCTGTGATATCCTATAGTGCAAAGAAGTTTCGTACGTATGTTTGACATGTTTTGAATATATTATTTTTAAAGAAATGCATTGTGTGTTGTTCATTTGTTGTTTGAACTTATCGCCAACAAGTTACAGCTACCTACTGTGAAAATCCGACCCCATAATACCTGACATTGATATTAATTTACGAATTTATAAATAATATTACAGTTACGAAGTATGTGTGTATATATTGGTTTATAGCTAATATAAAATATTGTCTTTTTGCAGCGTGTTGTTTACAAAAATAATAAAATAATTTGGTTATAATAATTCATTGAGTTTGTTTCAGAATTTTGGGACAAATATTTACAGAAATCTACCTGTATATTGACGTTCCTAATTTTTAATTGATTGAATAGAAAGAATATCTATAGCGTACAAAATCTTTAAAATACCGAGTGTATTTAGGTAGTAGTAAGGAACTAACGATGATCATATTTCAGAAGACGCTAACCACCAGACCACACGTGGCTCCTTTGGAAGAAACTTAATATTTTGTTTATTCTGACAACATTCAATACTTAATTTGATTGAAAAATCGGAAAGGACCAACAATTTACCTTGTGAAAAAAAGAGACATAAGAAGAATGATTTATATGAAAGAAGACAAACAGTCGTTAAATAGTTTTATTAAATTAACATATATTAGGTTTTACACTAATACAAATTATTAAGTTTTATAACTGGTTTATTCTAATGGAAGATGCCAGTTTTCACACGTATTTTATTATAATACAAAACATCAGACATACCGCTATTCAATTGTGAGGAAGGGGGTAGGTATTTGAAATAGATTGTTGAGATTTTTACAACGTCATTCTTTAAGTTTGTTCTGAGTGTTCTATCCAGCTTTAACAAAACAGTTATGCTTAATCAGTGCCTTTTTGTGATTGATTAAATATTTTTCTTGTTGTTTGAGTTTCTACACGTTCGGTGACAGAAAGAATGACTTCAAATAATGAAAAAAATCTGTTTATGGTTAAAACTGAGAATATAATTCCCCCCGGTTAATACATGTTAAACAAATAACTTTTTTTTCAGAGACGTTAGCTCACTTGGTTACCCTCATCGGTAATACGGTTTACAAGCTCATCCTTCAATGTCGCTAAGCCTTACGTTTTAGACAGTATGAAAAACCAGACAGATGAAAAATGGATCTCCTGATATTAACATAGCAGCTAACATTCCAATTACCAGTCACCAGCCTCTCGAGCTTCACGTGCGCCGCAATAATTAGATGGTTCACGCTTTAGCAGACGTACGTTCTTCCACCCGATATCAGGAGCACCTGAGTTTGCTAGAGTTTGTCTCATTCTGGGGTGAACGCAAGGTTAGGGGTTGGGAAGTGTAAAACTTCGGGACTCGCGGTAGGAGAATAGGCTCACGAGCTAAAGCAATCACGAGGTACTCAGCATAATCAGGTGTTTGTGTGGAGCGTGAAAAAGTGTTTGAAGAATACGTCAGTGACGTGCGATCTTTAATCAGCCTTCTCACCAGCAACTGGCGATGGGCGGTTTTCGGAACGGCCATGCGCAAGTTAATCGTCCGCTCACACTGACAGCTGGGCGGTGGGACTCAAATCACGAGCCCGAGAGGCCGACCTGAAGGGTAGGGGCTCCGGCACAGCACCAACAGTGATTCCTGCTGTGATTTAAACGAGACGGGGGCTACACTGCGTTCGAAAAGCCCATTAAAGTTTGACAATAAAAGAACGACCTTTTCAACGAATTCAAAGTTTAGCATCTATTTTGCACAGCACAGCATGAGGCGTAAATGTCACGAAAGTAGGAATGATAGAAAAGGAGAGGAGAAGTTACGTGTACTGTATTTAGAATAACATACTTAAAACAAGTGTGGGTCTAAATCAACCTACATACGAGCTATAAACTGTCCAATAACACACGAACGTTTTTCTCTACTGTCTTTACCTATATACAGTATAGTGATTTTGGAAAGATGGGTTTATTATAACCTTGTATTATTCTATAGTGGCGTCTTCTATCACCATATTAGCCTACTTGTTTTGCTCTTAAGCCCAAAAGTACACAATGAACTGTTTATGTTGTCACCATTTCGATGATGAAACCTCAAGATTACAATGCATTATTCATGAATTATAACGGAGTTTGATAAGGATTTTAAGGTGTTGTATCTATAACTAAGAATAGACGATACTTACTTATTACCTCATTCCATTAATATATTACATTTATCGTGTTATTATGTCACACGTAAAAAAATTTCCTAAATTTAAAGTCGTAACGTTCAGAGCCGACAAGAAGTTTTACACCTCTTACTATATGCATAGAACTTTGTAATACAGTTTTAGTGTAACCAAGTAAATGTTTACATTAGTATCAGTTGGATACATTTAGAAACCTGAAGGTTGTGCTAACTGAATACTTGCCATAGCAAGTTGTAAAAGTCGTTATACCTACATTTTAATTCTGTGATAAAGTGGGATCCTAGAGATAGTATTTATAAACAAGATTTAGATTACATGAAACAGTGGACAAAATAAAACTGCTGTAACCTTACTTTTCTAACTTCGATTTATAATGTATATACAAATGTGTGTGTGATGGTTGTTCTTTTTAATTTAGAAGTATTTGTCTAGGGTCATGGGAACATGTACGTATATTATAGACAAGTAAAAAGTCGTTTCTTTCATACGTGCTTTGATATATAGTCTTTATTGCTTCTTAAAAAGTTCTGACGTATATTATGAATGTCTTGAGATTAAGGAAATTTTGATATGGGAATCACACGACTGTGATAGTGTGAAAATTATTAAAATATGGATTACAAGAAATTTTAATATTAAGATATAATAAAATTACAGTTAGCAGTTGATCAACAGACTCCTAGTTAGCAACTTTATTTCACAATATCTCTAAAGCCTGGTTTTCTAGCAGTTGTTAAGTGCTAAAAAGTAACCTAATGCTAATTCTTCTCTTGCTTTCAGTTGCAACGTTAGCCTGATCTGACAGAGGTAACTTTCCATGTTTGTTGTTACTTGTCTGACACCTAATTTATATCGTTTACTTGTAGTGTCAACTGGAAGTCTGAAAAATTTATCAAGCCAGCAAACACCTCCAATGATATTTTCAAAGAAACCACGTTACATGAAGCCAGATTTAACTTTCTTATTTATTTGTTGAAGGCCGTTGATTTTTTTGCATTGCTTAAATGTATAGATGCAAATACATTACATAAATTTTAAAACGTAAACATTATGTATCCAATGCTTTAATTGTTAATTTTGTGCCAAGTAAGAATTTGATCACGTGTTATTAATTATTCCATTTCCTTTGCTAACTGTTATTCGTTATTATAATTCCGTGGTTAACTAGTATTTATTATTTTAATTACGTGGCTAACTGTTATTCGTTAGTGTAATTCTAGGGCTAACTGTCATTCATTATTTTAATTTCTTGTTTACTTGTTATTTATTACTTTATTTCTTTATGTTATTACTTGTTATGATTCCATTACTAATTGGAATTCATTATTTTGATTCTTTCGTTAACCATTCTTCAGTATTTTAATTATTATCTCTTAGTTTGTTGAATTTAAAAGTTCGATTTAATGACGTTTTGTTTTCTTTTGTCTTATTGTATTCGAGTTTTACTAGTTAGACTTTGGTTTGCAAAAAATATGTCATTATAATCATGATTTTGCATAGTTTTATTAATATTGCTTTAAGTCCGAGATATAGTGGTTTCCTTTCTATACTATAAACTATATATAAGATATTTGTTTGATCATAGAGTTCTTAAATTTTCTGCACTTTTTCCATAAGCAGCAAAGTTGCATTGATTTTTTATGCTTAAAGATTTTATGTGTCGCTGTTTTAAATTTGTATGTGTCATGTGAAATACAAAATAATTTGATTCGAGTGTGTCCTGCTTATGTATGAATTCCTTATTATTTAGTGTGGTACTGTTAGGTTTAATGAAATTGATAATTAACGCAATGAGTTCTCATTTATCAAATCGCAAGTTTTTACTATGTTTGTTTAACCACCTAGAATTTTGTGATATTTTCAACGCGATTGGTTTTAGCTTAAATACAAAAGGTATTATTTATCTCGTTTGTTTATTATTAGTAAAAATATATAGCATTCTTAAAGTTGTGTAATAAATGTAATGATGTAATGAATGTTATTCTATGTATTCCCTGCATTATTATTAAACTGACTTGAAAATTTACGTTTCCCTTATTTAACTTCTACCTAACAGTTTCAAGTCTTCCCACATTTAGTTTATTTCACGCCAACTTTTTAGTTCATTGTGACATTTATTAGTTTGTCACTTTGTTGTTTTTACAACCGCTGGTTAGTGTGTGTTACGGTAGATTAATATAACTGTTAATATCAGTACATTTCATGCTTAAGACAAATTATTTGCGTTTAACTTCTGTGTTTTGTGTTAAATATAGCTATTATTGGTATGACTATAATTATTCATATTGTGATATGGCTAATTACATTTTGCTGTTTCTTTATATTTGTAAAGACATAAGGTTGAAATGATTTTGATTTACCTTAAATTGCTTTATGTCATAAATATTGTACCAAAATACTCTACATCTTGCAAACAAGGGTCAATTATGATATTGTGTTTTAAATTGTGATGTTCACCTTTGTTTACTTTGTATCTGGAAAACATTTTCATATTATAAATTTAATTATAACTTAATTTCTGTTTTTCTATATAATTTTTAAGTAATGAGGAAAGGTGAGCGGCCAGCTGTTTAAATAGTGCAGAAAATTATTTTGTCCCGTCTTTCACTCTTTTTTGACCCGGCATGGCCAAGTGGTTAAGGCACTCGACTTATAATCTGAGGGTCGCGGGTTCGAATCCCCCTCACACCAAACATACTCGCCGTTTCAGCCGTGGGGCTGTTATAAAGATAACGGTATATCCCATTATTCGCTGGTAAAACAGTAGCTCAAGAGTTGGCGGTGGATGGTGATGATTAGCTGCCTACTCTCTGGTCTTACATTGCTAAATTAGGGACGGCTAGCGCAGATAGCCCTCGTGTGGCTTTGCGCGAAATTCAAAACAAACCAAACCACTCTTCTTTTTTCTCTTGAAAGTTATAATTGGTTGTGTGAGATCTATCTTTATTTTCCCGCTGCTATGTAATAACGTCACTTTAGTCCCTGGTGCACAGTTGACATTTCATTTGTATTGACTGGAAATAAGAGGTTCACGGTTTAAGACCTGAAGGTTAAATTATAAGTAAGACTGGATGAAGAAGCATCCAGAAATAAAAATAAATCATAGAGTTGCTGCAATATGTCTTGCTTAACTTTCTTACCTTGCAACTAATATGTACAAATATTTTATTGTCTTTCAAAATCTGTATCGCACACTGGAGAGATTTACATATTTTGATAAATATTAAGAAAACACCGTTCTTTATACTCCAGATACATATAAAAGAATGTATAAAAGAGCCAAATCTGACACACATGTAGACTGATATGTTACAGAAGACACTTGACGTTGTACCTGAGTTAATATACACAGATATTTTAAAATTCGTGACTGTTTCAACTTGGGGCTACAAGTTTACACGTAAACAAAACGCTACTTTATTATTATCATTACAAAACTAGATTTAAATTTTGATTTTTTGTATAAAGGTTATTTTAAGTAAATGTCATTTTTATTCAATTAAGTTACAGTAATGTTATTAATATTTTTATATATAATGAGTCTTTATAATTGGATAATCAGCAATATTGCTTGTCACACTGAGTACTATAATACCAGTTTATAAACTACTTTCCTTTGAACAATGGTGTACACTAAATACCACATCACTCTTGGGAGTATCATTCTCCTTCACGAAGGTCATTCATAGACTTGAACAGTTTGTAGCATACTATTTACTATATTTAAAGTGTACATTTGAAATATCAAGAGAACGTGATGGCGTTGTGTGTTAATGAAATCAACAAGATCTATGCGCACCATTTGAACGTTTTAATAAATTAATAACAAACAGGTAAAGTAATCGTTATTTTGAAGACACTTTAGATTATATTTAGGATAAATAGAGTTTCTAATTATGAAACAGTTGCATCCTCCCTGTTACGAATAAATACAGTTACTAGTCTGCAGTCGGTATTAAAATGTTTTATATGAGTAGTTGTGGACAATCATGAATGGTTCGAAAATAACAATTGATACTACAAAATAATTATAAGTAATCTACGTTATACTCCAATATTTATATGTTAAGGGGATATTTACAGAAACTATATGATTGCTTCTTACATTTAGTTAAATAATAATAATAGAACGAAAATTAAAATAAAATTAAAAAAATAGAGCTTAGATATAGAAATACCAGCAAGAAAAGTTTAATTCAAAAGATTTGCCAATACGAATACAAAATTTTTATACGCGAATCTTGCTTTTTCTTTGTCATAATTGTAACTTCTTTAGCAGTTGGATCAGTTAATGTTCAAAAAATGTTTAAGTTAAGACGTGTAGATAAGACTAATATAATTAACTTAAACCATGAATAACGAGAATACACCAAAGACAAAGAGAAACCAAACCAAGTAAAGACGGATATAAGAAGTTTAATTTATCACCAAGTCTAATGAAACTACACTAAAAACAAAGAGAAAACAGACAAAATCAAGACAGATCCGAGTGGTTTAATTAACTATAACGTTTAATGAGAACACACAAAAAGTAATTAAACAGAATAAGAACCAAACTAAATATGTTAATTGATCATTGAACATGTAACGAAACCGAAAATAACGGTAATGAAAGAAGTAATTAAGAGCACATTTTACTAGTTTAATCTAGAGGAAATTAATATATATCTTACTAAATCTTGAACCTTATACAAACAAGATATTTTATGAATGATCAAAGAAAAATAATTTATTCCGTTGGAATCACAGATTTTTTTTCTAACTGAAAAACCGTGTTTTTGTAACTCAGTTTTTTTTTTATTTACATTGCTTATATTACATAGTACTGTGAACTCGGAAATACAATAAGCTGTATTATTGGCATGTTTGTTTGCTGAATTTCGCGAAAAGCTAGCGGTCCTAACTGATAAAATAGAGGGAAGGAAGCTAGTCAGTGTTATCTATCTCCAACTCTTCAACTACTATTACCAGACTGAATGGTATAATTTGATTTTGATCGTCACTCTTATAACGTATCCACGAGCACAAAGTGCAGAGCGACATTTTTCTGGGAAGGGCGGTTTCGAGATGAGAACTGTGCTCGCTAGCTACTGGACAACGCTTGGACCAATCATAATGAAAGCTAAAGGAATAATTACGGACTTAAAACTTGTTGTGTGTATGTTACTTTTAATGTAGTAATGTTATAATGCACGAGTTTTAATTTGTTTTGTGTAACCGTACCATGCAGTACTTGTAAAGTAACTTTTGGTTTCTGTAAAAAGAGAGTATCTGGAAAAGTGTTTTGTAAGTTGTAAATTTACCCAGTATTTTCCGTCGGAAAATTACAGTTGACGCATACCCAGAATTGATGTAGGCCTAACAAACTACATTCCTTTTAATTACATATCGTTTCCACTTTCTCTTCTAGTGGGAAACATAAAATAATTATAACTTCTACCAATGAAATGTAATTACCCCAAAATGACCCAAAACTTGTGTCCATTCTACATTAGTAACATAAAGAATTTGTGATTTATAAAATCACCGAAATTAGAAAATAAAAACAAGAAAAACAATTTTGTGATTAGTATATATTGGAAGGAAATATTATTCAGTCTCTACATTTACATCCTACCCGTTTAGGTAAGACGTTTAAATAAAGTTTCAGTTATTTACAGTTCGTTAAGTTCACGTCAGCTTCAGGCACAAACACTCACAGGGTTGAGCAATGCACTGAATGTATTCTCGAGATATGTTAACAAGCTACCAGTTTCCGAGTTTATTCTTAAAATAAGTTCACTTTGTCATAGGTTCAAACTTAATTACGTAGTTTCAAACATAGGAGTGAAATATTTTAAACTACCGTGTGTTTTTGAAATTCAATCAAAACACGTCTCGCTAGTGAAAAACGTTCGGTGCTTTTGAAAGAGCCGGCCGTGATACTAAAGAACGTTCGGTGCTGGTAAAAAATGTTTGTAAATCTATCGTCGTATATTTTATTAAGTAACATATTACAACCAGTAGAAAATGCTTAGTATTTTGTTTAGCATGTTTATTAGTCCGGAGATTAATTTATGCTGCTGAGTGTTGACTGAATTGTATTAAATAATGTTTCCTTAAAACAGCCGACTGATACCGAAGGTAAGGTTTTTACAATATAAAGATAATTTGTTGGGCAGAGTTGAATAATTTATTTCATACTTGTTAAAAAAGAAATTATCTCTTCAAAGTTTGAAAGACACTTATGTGAAAATCTGATTTGTTTAGTAACTAATTATTTATTATTATCCATTCTGTATGTTTCTAGTAAGTGCACACAAGATAATCGAGTTATTAAATGAAAATATGTCACTGGACAACTTGATAACTGAAGTTATTATAAAACAAACATTGGGACTCTGAAAACAGAACTGATGAAATTAAGATATACTGGAAACTAAATAAAATTATTGAACTACTTTGTTATACAGAAGCCAGTTCAGTATGCTAAACCATCATGCACATAGTCTAGGTTTCATCACGAGGTCTTAGATACCTTTGTATACTTTTTTCTTTTTCAAGAAATTGTGTATATTGTTCGTCCGGTAAATTGTTGATCGTTCTAACGTTATCTTGCCTCATTTATTCGGACTAATTAGCCACCCCCCAATGGCTCAGCGGTATGTCTGCAGACTTACAACGCTAAAAACCGGGTTTCGAAACCCGCGGTGGGCAGAGCACAGATAGCCCATTGTGTAGCTTTGTGCTTAATTCAAAATAACAACATCGGACTAATTAACTTGTCATAACACGTGAGTTGTTATAAAAAACATGCACTAAGGAAGAAGTTTCTAACCCGGAAGAGACTACACAAGTTGAGTGATATTTTATTTGTTTGATTTATTCCATGTAACAAAATATGATTATTTGTTTCTGAGTTTCGCGAAAAACCACACGAGGGCTATGATCACTAGCCGTCCCTAATTTAGCAGTGTAAGACGAGAGGGAGGGCAGCTAGTCACCACCACCCATCGCCAATCTTGGGCTACTCTTTTACCAACGAATAGTGGGAGTGATTATTACTTATAGCAACCCCACGGCTGAAAGGACGAGAATGTTTGGTATGAAACAAGTAACATAGCGACAAACCATTCTAGCCGTGTATTTAAAAACGAATAAATAAATTTATTGTAAATTTGCTAAATTTAGAAATATGCAGCAATCTATGCATTCTTTGACGACATTTTTGAAATATGGATCGCCAATTATATTATTTTTTCAAAAAACATTAACCACTGAATGACACAAGACATTAAAATGACTGCTTTACATCAGTAGACCTGACTAGGCATACGAGTAACAAACAAAGATGTTTATAAACGTGGAAAACATTCGTGTACTTTTTTCATCTCATCGTTAAAAATAAACAATATTGTTTTAATGGCTGTATTTTAAGATGCTAAACAAAATGAAACAGCTCAAGACACAGCTCCCATTTGTTGGTCTTTGAACTTGTTAAATTGGTTAGAAAACTGAGCACGTCTCAAACAGGTGGCACTATTTGCATATCTGTGGAAGAGATCAGGCGAGTGATGTTGGCTCCAACGCGCGCGGAGTTATGAATGCTGTTTGTTTTTCATCTTAACTGTAAATTATTTCAGTGACAAAACCAAATTAAGTTTCAAAAGATGTATCTTAAAGTTATTTAGGTAAGTGGTAGTTTTCTCCATTTCTGTTTTTGTAATCGATATTATGGTAAGTGAAACATTGTTCTTTAGATACTAGTAAATAGTGCTAGCATTCTTGATTTTATTAATGTTTTTTTTGTAATGTGATATAATGTTATAAAATAATTGAGAGAACTTGGAGATTGTAATATAATTCCATGAAATAGTCATGTATTTATAGGTACAATATTTTTGTAACTATGAGGTTTTCAGAAAACTATCCTTCAAGGTATCGCACGTATACACGTGTATTTGTGAAGCTCTCAGAATCGCCTCCTTAAGATATTATACAAACGTATTTATGGGGCCACAGAACCACTTTTTAAAATATCATACATATTTATCCATGGAGCTTCTAAGAATATCCTTTAAAATATCACATACATGTATATTTATCTGTAGAGCCTCAGAAGATTTTGTCGAAGATATTGTACGAATATATGTTGTGAGGTAGAAAAAAACAACAATAGCACCATTGTAAGTTTTGTGTGGAAGTTTTATTAACAGCTGTTCGCGTATAATGAGCGAGTCTAGATGCCTATATCACTTTTTACGACGAACTGCGTATCACTTATGACACTTGAAAAAGTAGTTTCTGATATTTTCTAAAGTGAAGTACATAAACAAACAATTATAGACATGATGTTAAATTTAACTAATTGTTCAGTAGCTTGCACACGTACAAGTATTGTAACCCAGACGTCACTGTGGTCGAAAATTGAAAAAAAAAAATCCTTATTTAAAGTAATGCAAATGGTTTTTATTTTGGGCAGTGCAGACATCACAACTAGTCATAAACAATTGAACAAGACATGTGCGTATAATTCGTCACAACTGTATTACACAAAATTGCTATACATTTTAAGTTTGTCTGGCAGAGAAACAGTAAAATATTTATTGTAATTTTGATTATCAATCGAAATTTAATGAGCACCGAAAACAAACAAACAAACTTGGATTATAATAATTATGGGCTAGATATGCATGTCGATATGTGTGATATCATAATTTGTTATTTAATATACAAAGCCACACAATGGGCTGCAGTTCCCAACGCGGAAATTGAAACACGATTTTTAGTCTATTTTTAGCCTCTAGTTTAGCGCTAAGCTTTAAGTGGTCTAGCTATTACTGAGTGGTAAATACGTTTGTTTAATACTGTAAATACACTGACGTGATGAATTGTGTTTAATCGATTTGTGTAACCTGCTAACTTCAACATACTGTGATTAGTCTTCCAAATTTATGTTATTAATCTATATATATATATAATAATTACGTATTTCCGCAGTTATAAGCATGGAAACAAATAGATTTACGAAGTAGGTGGACATAACTTCAGCCTATTTGAAATAATATGTAATATTTATTTCTTATAGTATTAATAAAAATGTCAGTTTACTATTATTAATTAGTACAATGTTGAAGACGATAAATGTTCGAGGACTTGAGTGTTGCTTGAAACTCCACTACAAACACAACAAATATTGTTGGTTAAATACTACAATAAATAAAATAAAGCCAATTAGGCACGGTTTTAACATATAAGTTACCGTACTGCTAAGTGAAAGTTACACGTTTCAGTCGCTTTAAATAATGAGCAAGAACTGACACACACACACACATGTATATATATATGTTATGGACAGGAACTGATTCATATATATACACACATTATGGAGAGGAACTGATACACATATACCATATAACGCATATTGGAATGATATTTCAAAGTACTTATTGATAAGAGAACCTTCATGTTAATCTATAGCGGATTTTTTTAAAATATTGAAACGAAATTAAATTAAAGCCGAATTACTCTTGTTTTGTTTGTGTTACACAAGGTTTACCTGAGCATATAATATAGTCGTCCTTTATTCTGGGCATATAATAGAGTCGTCCTTTATTCTGGGCATATTATATAGTCGTCATTTATTCTGGGCATATAATAGAGTCGTCATTTATTCTGGGCATATAATATAGTAGTCATTTATTTTTTGGGAAGAAGTACTGGGATTTGAATGCCACCTTTGTGACGCACCCTTAGCATCAAAGCACAGACCGTGTTTTTGCGACAAGATCACGAACAACAAACATCGGAATTCAAAGTCCAGTGACGGTAACCAGCAGGTCATACCTGGCCGTATATATATAAATATTTACATACACATATACACATTCGCAAGTGTGTTTGTGTGTGTGTTTTCTTATATCAAAGCTACATTGGGCTATCTGCTGAGTCCCATTCGCAAGTGCCGTAGTTAGTGAAACTAAATAAAATATAAAAACTTCTTTATAATTATTTTGTGGTATTTAAGTAATTGGTGCTGATTTAAACCTTTGAACACATGTCAAAGTGTAACTAAATATTTATATATATATATTAGAATAAGACGGGAAACCACAGCCTCCAATATGTATTTGCAACTTTGACGCCCGTTAACAGACATAAGGGTCGCGGGTTCGAATCCCCGTCACACCAAACATGCTCATCCTTTCAGTCGTGGGGTGCTATAATGTAAACGTCAATCCCACTGTTCGTTTGTAAAAGAGTAGCCCAAGAGTTGGCGGTGGGTGACGACTAGATGCCTTCCCTCTAATCTTACACTGCAAAATTAGGGACGGCTAGCGCAGATAACCCTCGTGTATCTTTGCGCGGAATTCATAAGACAAACAAACCTTCTAGCTTCACTAGATCAAACTCTATTATGAGCAATATGTCTGTGACGTAAGAGTGACTCATTAATACTTGTCCCAGCATTCATTGAACACAGGTATTTTCTAATCACATCAACTGCATTATTACAACAGTTTTCAAATAGCAAAGAATTTCATTCGGTGCTACAAAAATCCTGGTTTAAAAACTTTTTCTTTAATAGGATTATATATAGTAAAAAAGTGACGAAACATATAAGTTATTTACCACTATGTTAACGGTTGAATCTAACTAAAAGGGGAACGGGGAATGAAAAGAATTATTGTAGGAGAAAAAGTGGAATTGAATTCATGTAATTCAGGAAATTCGGAGAAATCGAGCATGAATGACTGACACTCGGCTTTTACGATTATGATATATAAATATTTTACCGGTTTCTTCAGGATTTTATTCATATGTTCTGAGGTGCTATTGCAACATAGTATACTCATGATTCTCGGAACTATAAGTCATTCATAAAACACAATATCGCCATGCATAAAATATTAAAAAATCCAAGTATCACATGGATTAAAAGTTAAAATTAACATACGAATTTAAGAACGATTTCTGGTCACTTCAAACTTCAGAACTAACACTGCTGAAATAAGTCCTCAACATACAGAGAACCAGTCCTACAATATCGGACAGTTCCCACAACGACCTATTCAGAGCTAATCTTATCACTCGTAAGTTGAGGCGTATTACGATAGTCGTATTTCATTGAAGATACTGCAGTCTTCTACACTTGACTTTTTTTTTTTTTTCCAATAGTATCACCACGACACTGAAATTACTTTCGCTTGCATTACTTAACCATGTCTGACAATCGAACTACTTTAATGTGGTCTTTAAGGTCACACAGCGGCACAGTGAAAATACATACTTGGTGTTGCGGATTTTTCCCACCTTGCCGTCATAACATCGACACTGGTCAGGCTGATTCCAACGCAGTGTACATTCCTGGCACGCCCCGAGAAATAAGGGTGTGCACCAGTAAACAAACAGAGACCGTCGTTGAACCTTTATGTATAATATAACTCGATCTGTGAACTACAAATATACAGTCATGAGTTAAAATTATTTAAAAATTATCAAAATAAATAATGGGTAAGCACCGTTAAGTTTAACTTGCTATTTCAAAATCAGGTTTCTTATTGCTCTATTAGTGTGTCGATATGAGTTTCAGGGATATGTACCTGTGTATGTATAAATTCATTAACCTCTCTATATTTGGCTTTATAAGAGTTTATACTGTTCTAAGCATAGAGATTCAACACCATTTATTAATTAGAGTACTGCACTGTGTTTTGTCCCCTTATCACAGCATGTAGGGTTGCGGATGTGTTATAAAAGTAACGACCAAATCCCACTTTTCAATTAAAGTAGATCACGAGTTGGAAAAAAACAAGACATAAGCTCTCACTAGCAGCTTTGTGCAAAATCTAACTAACAAAACAAAATATAAATGTTACTAACTTTACAGCTATGTAGAGTATAGTCTTTGGATAACATCTACATCTAATGTAATGACACAGGTGTTAAAATTCTCTAATAGCTTGCACGTAAACGATTCGTGAGTTATATGGAATAACAAAATTTTCAGTTATAACGCTAAAAATCAGATATTCGTATTCGTGGAGGGCATAGTACAGAAAGTCTATTGTGTAACTTTGTGTTTCATAGCAAAGAAGCAAAGATAAAAAAAAAATTAAAACATACGATATTTTTAAAAGCACAAATACCAAAAAGAGAGAGGATGAATATTTGTAACATTATCTACAGACGAATATAAAATATTTTACTTGGAAAAAAATTGTATCAACTGTAGTTCATGAATTTGTAAGAAATATTATGATGTTTTAGGTGTAGGATAACAGTTTTTCAGGTTAGATACTGTTACGTTTTAGGTGTAGGATATCAGTTTTCAGGTTAGGTATTGTTATGTTTTACATGTAATATAATAGTATTTCAGGTTTGATATTATTGCGTTTTAGGTGTAGTATTACAGTTTTTTAGATTAGATATCATGACGTTTTAGATCTAGTAAAACTGTTTCTCAGGTTAGATATTATAATTACCACATCTAATCGAATATAAAAGTAATGCTATGAATTGGAGACGAACTGCACATCTGATATAATAATACCCAAGCTACATGCGTTATTAAACGTCACTTTCGTTTGACGTAGGCTTTGTGTACTTCAATATAAAACTTCTAACTCAACTGATCCTCCATTCGGCACAAAAAGCAGTAAAATTGAAATGGCTGCCAAACTCGAACTATTTCTCCAATTGTGTAGGGTTTCTCTTTCCACAGTAAAACTCTTTTACAGTACATACATGGCTACGGTAAAAATCCAATGAATTGTTATACAGATTTAATATGAACTTAATTAATTTTAGTTACATTGAATAAGTTATCATACCAATGGAATATTGTATCATTCTTATTGAAAAAATCTTTAGTTAGATTATAGTACATAGAATTCATTTCTGTATAATGATCGAATGTAAAGAACCTTGTCTCTTTATATATTCATTGCCTTGGCATGGCCAGGTGATTAGTAAGAACTACTAGATGTATTAATAGGACTGAACCGAGATTAACAATTACTTTATGTATCAAGAATTAATAAGAACCAATATTTTGTATTTCATTTTCATTACTCATGAAAAGTTAGTGTTCGTTAGCTTGAATGGTGGTTTGCAGAAAGTATCTGTAAAATTGCAAGGTCGAGTAAAGACCAACGGCTAAAAACTCAACCTTATGTCCACGCATGACTCCAGACACTGATAGTTAAACTATGCATTAAAGTAACTAGCCTTACAGGTCTGAAACCTTGCCCCCAACCCTCTCATTTCTTCTTGTAACTTAAACTAGACGTATTCTGCTGCGTCCTTGAACTTCATATAGAAAGTCCTATTTCCAGTATCCTTGCTGTTTCAACTGATACCTCTCGATATCTCTCAAGATGTTAATCATAATAGCTTTTTAAGCAGCTGTTGCACAGCTAGAGTAGAATGGATACTTGCATTCCTGTCTCATAAGCGAATTTCATTTTTTCTAGTAGTTTACAGAATGTTGTAATTACGTTAAATGAGAATGTTGCTGACTTATCGAAGACGTGGGTACTTTTGGAGGTTATATCATAAGTTGACTGAGCCACAGTATACAATAGGTGCTAATAGTTTTTTATTTTTATTTTTACTCTCTGAAGCTTTCAAATATTTTCTACCTCAAATATGATTACCGGTGACACAACTTCAATCCATTAAGGTCAGAAGGTCCCTGATCCCAAAGTGTTATTATTAGAAACATTTTTTGAGTCCCTCAATGAATTTATCTGCAAGAACATCTTCGTAAGTAGTATGAGCTATGCTTGGATGTTTCATGTTGTGTAAATGAAACAAAAAATCAGCACGACTTATTCGGAATGTCTACCTGTAGATAGTGCAGTTTCTACAAGGTTAAACTATGACAAATCTCTCTCACATTTGAGTCTCAATCATTTAAATGATGTCCATCCAGATATAGTAGAAAAAAATACAATGTAACTTAGCTCTTTATCTCATCGTACAATGCACCTTTCTGTCTGAAACTTCTCAGAAATGTGTGTACATCTTTCTTTGCAGCATCTATGTAAGATGACTTATTTGTTTGTTTTACCCACCAGTCCTTCTTGAGAATGACGAGAACGAACATCTTGTATTCGCACTTTGTTCATGTAAATATGGCTGAGCTAATTCTAACAATAGTGTTGAGTGAGTGTAGATGCTTTAATCCAACATTGTGTGCTAGTGCTTTAACGTGCCTAGTGGTTGAAAGCCGAAAACTACGTAGAGATCTCTTCAAGGTTTCTCAATGTATTCTAATATGGTAGCATTGAAAGACCAGTTTTTTCGGGCTATTTTCTCCGTACTAATTGAAATGGTATAAATGACGGGGCTTGTGTCCCTGAAATGTCCTGGTCAAGGCGCTCTTGTTAGGAGTGGGGAGCTTGATAGAGCGCAGGGTCGCACCCTAGATCAAATAGTGAACTCTTTCTTACTACTCACACACCGTACTACCTAAGCCTAACTCTTTCATGTGTAGAAGTAGTTTCGTGATGTATGCTGAAGAAAAAGCTAATGGAACTAGTAAGAGACAAATTTAAGTCCAGTCATGACTTACGACTAGCAATGTTAAAATTATAATAGACTTAAACTTGGAATACTTGTTTTATACAAGCTCATGTCAAGCAAGTAAAAGTGAAGCTTCTTACATTTTATTATGAAATAAAAAATCTCTGGAGATTAATTAAGTTTTTAGATTAAATTACACCCTTTTCTGAAATTTATCTACGTGATTATATTAAAGTGGACAGAAAAATTTATTACAGTAATTAGTTTTCCAGATAATGTTTTTGTTTTTTTCTGATACATTAACTCAATGTTTACTTGAATATATGGCGGCCATAATATTTTGACATGCACGAGAGAATTACTCGCGGCGCGCCGAGGCGGGGCTTGAGCTCACGATGTAGCTACCGCCTCTTAGACCCTCGCAACACCATGTACACCCGTGCCATTTGTCTGTGGCCAATTTCTCCTCTATATGAGCGAGCAATCCATTCGCAGCGCTTCGTTACGAGTGGCGTTAGGGCCCTTTGTGAGGACGCCCGTCATAGTGGTGGTCCCGGTTAAGACGCGCGAGAAGGGGCCCACTTAACTGTCATGATTGCAAATAATTATAGTCATAAGGACGTTTTGAAGAAAACGTTCTCAGCAAAGCGTTCACCAGAGAATGCCACTAAAGACATGTGACACTATTAATAATTATGTACGGTTCGACATGCGGGGTGACTAGTGCTTGTGTGGTCTTTGTTTGTGGCTGTCTATCTCCCATATGCCCCGGGACATACTCTGCAAGGTTTGTCAGCTATATTCCGAGCAGACGGTCCGCAAGTTCCTGTACTGAAGGTTCTGCAAAATCCGAGAAACCCTGAGTTTTCACAGCGTCACTCAGTGTTATTGTATGTAATTAATTAAGCACAATGCTACACCGTGGGCTACCTGTGCTTTGCTTACCACGGGTATCACTTAGTGCCCTGTAATTTTATATAATCAAACTAGGTCCCCTCCAAAAATATTATGTGAAGCATTCGAAATCTGCTTGGCCAGGTGGTTAAGAAACTTGACTCGTAATCCGAGGGTCGCGGTTTCGAATCCCTATCACTCCAAACATACTCGTCCTTTCAGTCGTGGGGGAGTTATAATGTTACAGATAATCCCAACATTCGTTTGTTTGTTTTTTGAATTTCGCGCAAAACTACACAAGGGTTATCTGCGCTAGCCGTCCCTAATTTAGCAATGTAAGACTAAAGGGAAGGCAGCTAGTCATCACCACCACTGCCAAATCTTGGGTTACTCTTTTACCAACGATAAGTGGGATTAACCGTCACAATATAATGCCCCCACAGCTGAAAGAGCGAGTATGAGGGGGATTCGAACCTGCAACCCTCAGATTACGAATCGAACGGTCCCCACCAACATTCGTTGGTAAAATAGTAGTTCAAGAGTTGGCGGTGGGTAGTGACGACTAGCTGCCTGCCTTCTAGTCTTAGACTCATACGCATATCATTTGGGACTATTAGAATTTTCTGATTGAAAAGTCATGCATATGAGGTTGAAAACATTTACAATATAAACTGTTCAATTTTGAACTGGTTTTACAGATTCATTGTGACAAAATTTTTATATATTTTATAAAGTAAAAAAAAGAAAACACTGGATGATAACTATAACTAAAAACTTCAAGTTAAAATTAAGCAGACAATCTCGAATATGTTCATCAAATAACGAAATTGTGTAGCGTTACGTTTGTACAAGCCAAAAAAGCCTGTCATAGAGGGCGCCAAAAGCTACAACATTTCTATCGAAAACCTCATGCATATATATATATACATATATAAGTAAACAATCAAAAATATGGCTTTATTTTGGCCACCATGCTATACATCACGGGAAAATATTTAAAATATCAGGTTTTAGGTTTAAATATTTTTCTTTTCACATCTACACACATGTTACAAGAATTAAGTCAGTTTTTTTAGTTTTAAAACTAGTTAATTGTATTGACTTCATTCCTTTAAATTGTAAATATAATATAAATATAATATAATAGCATTAATTGGTTATTATGATGTTTTAAGTCAATTATTAGATCACACTTAACAACATATTGTTTGCTGGAACATCTTATAGTTTGTTAGGTTGTGTTTTTTTTGTTTTATTTTATAAACATATATTTCTGAAAAGACAATGCAATCCATAAAATGATGCCACAGTGTACGTATAGATAATTTTTGTCAATTTTGCATAGCCAGAAAATATAGCTTAATAAGATGGAATTTTTATGACGGTAACTGACATAAATGTTTAAAAATTTATGTGGAACAAATTTCTCATTCAGCTGAACATCTTTAACAGAGTTGCCATGTTAGTTAGCTCCCAATTCATCTCTGGCTTTGAAAATGGTTTTAACATGCGTAAGATTCTATCAACTGCCCCTTTCTTTAAAAAACCCAATAAAAACACTAGCACTTTTGGCCTTCGTAACGTTTAATCTGACCCTGTTCTTAAACATGACTGCGTTTTTTATTAGTGGTTGAAATCGAAGAACTTGTGATGATAACAATGTTTTTTAAAACAAAACATCACCTTTACAGCCACTACAATTAAATAAAAACAAAAGAAAGTGTCGACGAGAGTTCCACTTCGTATTTTTATTTAAGAATATGAGAAAACTGTATATGGTAAGATCTCCAGCTGGACAATGAAAGAACTAAATTGATAATAAGATTAAATTTCTTATTCCTGAATTAAATATATAGTGATTATATTAATATATTTCACCACCACAATATTTTTGACTAAGAGACACCACACTACTGAAACTAAGAACCATCACATTATTGAGACTAATAACCATCCTGGAAAAGCATTAAAACGTCTATACGTTTTCTAACAACATACTTCCATTTTTTTTTTAATGTGACCAAACTATGGTATGAATATGGCAAGGACTTGTCACGGACTAACTCCTGTTGAGAAAACAAAATAATTATGTTCTCTCTATTAAATGTCCAACGATGGCAAACAATCCTATAACGAATTTAAAATAACCTTTGAAATGCAAGTAATAAACAGAAAACGATAAATTAAATTTGTAGAATAGTGATTGATGTGTCAGACACGTTTTTACAGGTATTGCTTCTACAGTTTAAAAACACTTGTTATCCTTGTTACTGTTAAAAGAATAGTGATTGTACAAATACTCAATTTTTGGCCTAACCCTAATGTTAGAATAAAGATGTTCATACGCATTAATTCTTGTTTATTTCATGTGAGAGTCCACTTTTTGGAATGTATCTCACATTGACATCTCGTTTTTTGCAGTGAAATTTTTATCCATACTAGTTTGTTCATTGGTTCTGCAAATATGTTTCTAAATTCGGACACTGATTTAAAAAATAAATATTCAGCAGCTTGGGGGATGGTGAAAAAAATTGTAAAGGTGAGACCCACTTGTTTGTTGTAAGCAGTACTAATTACACAAAGCGTATAGTGTCTCACAATAGCCCTCCAGTGGCTCAGCGGTATGTCTGCGGACTTACACGCTAAAATCCGGGTTTCGATACCCGTGGTGGGCAGAGCACAGATAGCCCATTGTGTAGCTTTGTGCTTAATTCAAAACAACAACAATAACAAAAACAGTCTCACAATACTATAGTTGTTTGTTGTTAAGAGCTGTTATTTATTTACAAAAATGTATAGCTTGTGTTTGTTAAATAGTACTATGTACAAAAAGATCTCACTTAGTTTGAAAATCTATGACATACTAACTTTGACTTCAATATCATGTTTTCAGAATTTTCGCGTAAAGCAACACCAGTGCTATTTGCAAATATTCGTCCCTAGTTTCGAACTGATAGTTAAAGGAAAGACAATTAGTCAACATAGCGGACCGAATAGTGGGATTTGACCATCTCTTATATCGCTCATGGCCAAAAGTGTGAAATATGATTTTACAAAAACTGCTTGCGAATAATGAACCCTTGTATTCACAACATAGACAACCTAAACCTCATGATCAGTTTGCCCCATCTGTGTGTGAGATAAAGTAAATATATGAAGTAACGAAAAAATTGTTGACCTTTATTCTAAATTTACGCATCTGTTGTGTTGGACTTCTCCATTCCTGATGCACTTTGTTCACATTTTTACATACTTACTACAATGGATTCTTTACTTTGAAACATGAGCCATAAAATATTCAAATGTCATTTGTATGAGAAAACAAATAAACCTGTTAAAATAACGTCTGTTGCTTCAATAAAAGATGTGAGCGTGGTCTTTGTACACTGCGTATTGGACTAAGGATATGATAATCTCCTGTTCGCAACATAACGCTACCAAAACTCGATTCGCACTTTTAGCCGCTGCCAAGTATAACAGCATCACTCAATCCAGTTATAGAGTAAAAGGAAGACACTTTATGCGGTGGGTGCTGCAGAGTGATTGTCCTTCCTCTGTTCTACAGTTTAACTTTAGAGCGGGTTGTGCAGAAGCGATAAGGATTTCTGAGTTTGCCGTTTAAAAATCGTGAGTTCTTTGTAAGCCCCGTAAACAACTAGAACTTTGATAGTTTGTGGTCACGTTTGTTATTTCTAATAACTAGTTGCAAAACTTTTGAATAACAATTTTCGATAATATTAAACACATTTTTGTCTGGTTTTACTATCCAATTATTGTTATTAATTTGTTAATCTCTTTCAAACATGAAATGTATATATTGAACGATAATTGATTTAGTGTTGTTATTTATATAAAAAAAATAGAGAAAAAAGAAAGGTTAACAATTCGTTATCAAAAAAAGTAGCAGGACAAATAACAATTGGAATTTACTGACTGGGTTTGTCCTTGGTTATATTTGTTTTGTGCTGAAGATGAATAATACCTACTTTGACTTACCCTCTTAGACATATATAATATAGGTTTAAAATATCTTTAAATCGGGAGAGATTGTTTTATAATAATCTCGACATTTTCTTTGAACTTTGATCTGAAAGAAGAGGTTTCAAAATTTAACAACTCAAACTTTTTTATCAAACTTGTTTTTGAATATTTTAGAATCAATCATATATTGAAAACGTTTCTAAATTTGACTCGGATTTTAATGTCTGGCCAAAATAATGTAACACTAAAACATGAGCAAATTTTAAAAAATCTTAACTATAAGCTTTAAATCTTAGACTTTATGTTTCTAAATCTGATTAGTTCTAATACAGTATAGTAACACTATTTACATATTCGTGTTCTAATCATTACCCAGAAAACATAGGACCTTATTATTCGAGGGTCTAGATGGTGGTTCAGTGGTAAGTTTGATATTTCATAACGAAAAAATTCTGAACTATTTCCTCGTGGTATTCACAGCATATATAGTCCGTTGTCCAGCTTTAGGCTTAACAACAACATAGAAAAGTTTACGAAAGCCTTGTCTCGTTTCTTGTATTTATATTTACACAAGTTTATTTAACTTTCACGTAAATAGAATAATCAGTTCCTTTAACTATAAACAGTTACAAACAGGGAACAAGAAGGAATTTTAAGAGATGTGCTGCTTAAATATGGAGATATCTAGTTAATAGTGTGTCTGATTAATATACACTTAACAACATACAGAGAAAGTCAAATAACACCCATGACAAGTACAGTCTCTGGACCAGATGTTTGTCCCTGTAAATCTGAATATCTATTGATTTGTGTATAATGCTTCAGTCCAGGGGAGTTGCATTTCGGTGGAGGTTCCCATGAGAGGAGAAGTTCAGGTTCATGTCCATGTAAAAAGAATTGCATTCAGGCGATCAAAGGTGAGTGACAAAGAAAGTCCTGATCTAAAAGTGGCATCAGTCTTTATTCATAAAGACAAATATTCCTTACTCAAGTTCTATGTTCAGAGTTTCAATACGTTTGAATGTTCTTCTGTGACTTGGAGGCACAAACGTGTGAGTGTTTTACGAATATTTTACATTCTAATCGATCTCAACAATCAGCGATATAAGTAAGAGAACAGTGAGCTACTCTGGTTTCCATGTACAGTTTCCATTTCATACAATTCGTGTGGTCCCAGGATTCACAATAGCTGACTTAGGTGATCGTTTACTTTATCACTGGACAACGGTCACAAACGCTTGCCTTTGAACTCCCCCAGATATTAACAAAAGGAATATCCTTTATTAGACAAGTGATATTCGGCTATTGAAGGCCATGATAAAGACCGCACAGGAACATCTGCCTATTGAAGAAGGTCACAGAAGAGAACCCAGTTGCCAGGAGGCGTCAGCTCTGCGTGCTAACTGACAATAAGGATTTTGGTAAAAGCTTTACTGCCATTCGTCATACTGTCGGTACAGCGAAAACTCTTCTTTCATGTTTTATATATTCAACAACATTGTATTCAATACTCAATAAAGACGAGGTGTCTTCCTGAATCGTTCCATCAAAAACATCTGCACTGGGAAGTTTAATGAGATATATTTTGTGTATAAACGAAACCCTCTTCTGTCACCCATCAGGGGATATTTACCCATCTCTCTGTACGAAGGTGTGCCAGTCTAATCCAAAGAGTTAGGAGACTGTTTACCACACGAAATAGCCTATCATTCATGTACTGACTTTTTAGTGATCCTGTCAAGTAACATTATTGTTGCAGACTTGCTCAACAATTTTCACTTATCTTGGAAGACATGATGTATTAATATACATGCACACGTCCCACGGTTTGGTAGTGTTTATTTTTCTACTTAGTAACATAGACTTATAGACGTATTCCATTCTTCATTTAGAGAAAAAAATCACTTAGAATAATTTCTCATTCATATTAAGTCGCAACATCGCTATCAAACCTGAAGCCCGGCACGACCACGCACTTGACTCGTATCTGAAGGTTGCGGGTTCGAATCCTCGTCACATCAAAAATGTTCGCTGTTTGAGCTGTGAAGGCGTTATAATGTGACTCTAAATCTAAAAGAGTAACCCAAGAGTTGGCGGTAGGTGGTAATGACTAGCTTCCTTTCCCATAGTCTTACACTGTTAAATTAGGGACGACTAGGGCAGATAGTCCTTGTGTAGCTTTGCGAGAAATTCAAATCACAAACCGCTATTATGTCATTTAAATTTGATTTACACGATAAAATTGCCATATATAAATCTAGCGAAGTACTTGTTTGTTTATATATCAACGAGCACAAAGCTACACAAGGGGGTATCTGTGTTGTGCCCACCACAGGTTTCGCAATCACGGTTTTAGCGTTATAAACCTTCGCATCAGCCACTGAGTTATTGGAAGCTATTGAAGTAACCAGACATATGATTTATGGGATTCAGAGTATACATATAAGATGCTCATCTTTTTTAACAGAATTATATCTATATTTTATTACTTGTAATATAATACTCTTAAATACAAAATTAGAGCAGCGCTAACACTCAAAGGTTTAAGAATAACGGAACTGCATTGTTTGGCCTCTTCAGTTCAGGTTTACGACTATTGGCCAATAGACTTTACTGTATACACAGTTTCTGTTCCATGTTTGTCTTTGCGAATTTCTTCACAAAGAGGTACAGAACATTAAGACACTTTTGCTAAACAGTTTCTGTACAATATGTGTTATAAATCATTTTATTCAAAACTATTTAAATTATAAGAGTTTTAATAAACAATCTAATTGGAATATTGTTAAAGAAACATTTATATTATCTTGCTATATAGAGGTAAATAGGCAACTAGGTCATACTGGTTGTAAACCGTTACGTAGGCTAAGTCATCGTGTACTCCCTCAAGTTGAACTGAAATGTGTTTTTAAGCTTGAGTATTGAATATAATAATTCTTTAGGTGTAAAGATCGAATACTTTTTTTCTAAAACTGTTAACGTGTTATATAAATATAAATGTTTTCAGGTTATATTGATTCCACCACTAGCTCAAACAAGTTAACAGCTCAAAAACAAGAACACAAATTTAGGATCCACATCGGTTTTCAAGAATAAAGAAATATGCTATGAATGATTATAATGAAACTATATATATGTAAGTATTTGGTAGTTTTTAACATGTTTCGTAACATAGCAGTGATATTGGTTTATTGCATGGAAGTAATCCAATGGTTTGGAATACGCTTTATATAACTAGTTATATTAATTAATATAAGTAATATGGAGATCTCTAATATGCTGTTGGAGAGAAACGAACCTTAATAAAAGTTTTAACCTAGTTACACATAATCTATACTGTAGTGCTGTTTCTTGCACGTCATTGTTATTTCTCATAGGACACCCTATGAAAGCCAATGTATTTTTGTAACATTTTTGGATATATAGATATTTAATCTCAATTTTAACGATACTGAGAGATTATAGGAATATAACTAAACAATTAAAACTGAAGAAAAGACCTTTAAGATCATCTGTAAATGTAATTCTACAAAAATGCATATTCTAACTGAGGAAAAAGTTAGGACACCCCACATTTATTCCCACTTAAAATGGCTCAACTCACACACAGGTGTATCACACCAGATGCACCTAATTAGAAGATCGTTACTTAGCATTTTGAATGAGGCTTGCCCTATTTAAACTTCAGACATTTAGTTTGGTGTGCTCCTGACTGTTGAAGTGAGAGTGAGCACCATAGTGAGAGCAAAAGAGCTGACTGAAGCCTTCAGAAAGAAAACTGTAGCAGCTTATGAGTCTGGTAAGGGATTTAAAAAGATCCCAAAAGATTTTGAAATCAACCATTCCACTGTTCGGAAAATAGTCAACAAGTGGACGGCTTTCCAAACAACTACCAACATGTCCAGGTTTGGTCGTCCAAGCAAGTTCACCCCGAGAGCAGACCTCAAGATGCTAAAAGAGGTCTTCAAACACCCTAACATGTCGTCACGGGACCTACAGCAGGCTCTGGCTACTGTTGATGTGAAAGTGCATGTCTCTACAATCAGAAAGAGACTGCACAAGTTTAACTCGCATGGGAGGCGTGCAAGGAGGAAACCTTTGATCTCTAAGAGAAACATTAAGGCCAGACTGAAGTTTACCAGAGATAATGTAGACAAAGACCAGGACTTATGTTCTGGAATAATGTTCTTTGGACAGATGAGTCCAAAATTGAATTATTTTGACACTAGAATAGAGGACATGTTTGACGTAAACCAAATACAGCATTCCAGAAAAAAAAACCTCATACCAACTGTGAAGCATGGAGGTGGAAGTGTCATGGCTTGGAGCTGTTTTGCTGCAGTAAGACCTGGACAGCTCACAGTCGTAGAATCCACCATGAATTCTACTGTGTATCAGAGGGTGCTTGAGGATCATGTGAAACCATCTGTACGAAAATTAAAGCTGAAGCAGAACTGGACCCTGCAACACGACAATGACCCAAAACATACCAGTAAATCCGCCAAGGACTGGCTGAAAACTAAGAAATGGAGAGTTCTAGAATGACCGAGTCAAAGTCCAGCTCTTAATCCCATTGAAATGGTTTTGGGTGACTTTAAACGGGCTGTACATGCAAGAAACCCATCAAACATCTCACAGCTGAAAGAATTCTGCATTGAGGAGTGGGGCAAACTTTCTTGAGACCGATGTCTGAGACTGGTAAACAGCTATATGAAGCATCTCACTGCAGTTATTTCAGCCAAAGGGGGTAACATTAGTTGTTAGGGGGTAGGGTGTCTTAACTTTTTTCTCTGTTAGAATATGCATTTCTGTAGAATTACATTTACAGAAGATCTTAAAGGTCTTTTCTTCAGTTTTAATTGTTTAGTTATGTTCCTATAATATCTCAGTATTGTTGAAATTGACATTAAATATCTGTGTATCCAAAAATGTTACAAAAATACTCAGGGTTTCATAGGGTGTCTTAACTTTTTCACATAACTGTACATAGCAACAACAATTAGATCTGCTATCAGAAATGCAAACATATCAACAACAATTTACAAAAACAGTAGCAAGAGCTTGACCAGACCGTCATTATTACAGACATAGCAACAAAATGCAAGCTTGACGAGCTATCATAATTACAAACAAGGCTAACATAATGACAAACATATCAACATAACTTTGGTCCGCTATTACAATTAGACACATTGTGACAAAAGCTTGACTAAACTGTGGCTTCTTCTTTAAATTATGATGAACACAGACAAATGAACAAAACAAAACCTAAGTGGTTTGTCAAACTATGGGATATTTATACACGTGTACAACAAAATAAGAACTAAAACTTAAAGAGAATACAATTTCTACATAGTAGATACTAACATCTTGGTCAGTCTATAGTAAGTAAAGAAGTTCTATAATACATTTGTCAGACTATTATAACTACAGTCAGAAATGGTATCAAAGATGTGGGGAAAGTATACGCTTATTTAATTCATGCTAACGAAACCGTTGTAAAAGTATGTTCTTTACCAATGCAGGAGAAATAACTTGGTGCCATTTTCCTTATAGAGGATATTATTCATTAAATATTGGAAAACTATACCACACTGCCATAACCACAAATGCGATAGCAATTTTGCAAGACCGTGCTCATCAATAGCATGGTGTATTAAGCTTGATTTTATCGTGGTCACTATAATAAACAACCTTATCAAAACTTACCAAACAAGGTTCATTACAGCAGTGTAAATCATTACTACACTTTGGTAATTACGGAATTAGGTTAAAGCTTAATTGTGTACTGGTCACTACAATAAACAACCTAATCAAAACTTCCAAATAACTTTTATTAGAGCGCTCACTATAAATCATTACTACACTTTGGTAGTTACAGAATACTTATGTTATTTTCATTCAACAGGTTAGGTAACAAAAACACAGACAACTTTGAAAAACGTATTTATTATTGTAAATACAAAGTATAATACCTATTGTTACAACGTTTAACCAAGTTAACTTGGTTTAGTTCTAAATTTCGCGCAAAGCTACATGAGGGATATCTCCTCTAGACGTCCCTAATTTCGCAGTGCAAGACTAGAGGGAAAGCAGCTAGTCATCACCATCCACCACCGACTCTTGGGCTACTCTTTTATCAACGAATAGCGGGATTGACAGAAACATTATAACTCCCACACGGATGTTTGGTGTGAATGGGATTCAAACCCGTGACCATCAGATTATGAGTCGAGTGCCTTAATCATCTGTCCATGCCGGACAAGTTAACTTGGAACCATGAGGTACAACGTGCTCCGATTTACATAATAAATGTTCTTTTAAACATGATACCAGACTGTAATCACTATAGACAGTTTAGTAAAAGTGAGGTTTTGATTTTAAAATGTAGAAACATCAAGAATAATTTTAAGAAACAAACAGTTAGTTCTTTTGGGGCAGAAATTGACATAAATAATAACACCCAAATGTGTTTTAGTTAATGAACATATAAAGTACCAGGAATACTTTAATAATGTCATTAGAGAAACTAACATAAAAAAGTTTGTTGAACTTCGCTTAAAGTTATTCGAGAGCTATCTATTCTAGCTGTTTCTAATTTAAAAGAGAGATTGTTTTTGGAATTTCGCACAAAGCTACTCGAGGGCTATCTGTGCTAGCCGTCCCTAATTTAGCAGTGTAAGACTAGAGGGAAGGCAGCTAGTCATCACCACCCACCGCCAACTCTTGGGCTACTCTTTTACCAACAAAAAGTGGGATTGATCGTCACATTATACGCCCCCACGGATGAGAGGGCGAGCATGTTTGGCGCGACTCGGGCGCGAACCCGCGACCCTCAGATTGCAAAGCGCACGCCTTTACGCGCTAGGCGATGCCAGGCCTTAAAAGAGAGAAAGAAAAGGTAGCTAACTAGTCAATAGCACCCACCGCCCACGCTTGACCTCCTCTTTACCAAAAAAAGTTGTGTTCACTACATTATAACGTCACACAGCTAAAATGGCGAGCATTGAAGGTGACAGGTTTCGAACCCGCGACTAACAAGCCTTAAACAAACCTAATGAGTATGATAAAGCAATAAAGCAATGTCTGATTATATTTGTACCAGCATTTTAACAGCTCCGTAGGTAATTAATAACTTAATGGAGAAATATAAGGAACGTGGAAGTCTGATAATAAGATTTCTACTTTAAACTTTTATTATCGAACGACAAGAACAGGAAACAGGTTTAGATAGTTAATCTGTTGTGAGGAACTAATTCCTTATCCTTAAATTGTTTGTTTTTGTTTTTGAATTTCACACAAAGCTACTCGAGGGCTAACTGTGCTAGCCGTCTGGGATGCGAACCCGCGACCTTCAGATTACGAGTTGCACGCCTTAACGCGCTTGGCCATCCTTATCCTTAAACACGACAAAACTTGTGAGAAATTTTTCTCATAATTCAAAATTTACTTTCATCTGTAAACGTACTAGTGAATCTACGATCCTCCATGAATTTAGCATCAAGTTCATTGTGGAAAAGAAAAATCCTTTCCAATTAAATTTACCAAAACAAGTGTGTGGGCGTTCTGTTTATCAAAAAAAAAACGCTTTAAAGATCCGTAAATAGAATTTCTTCCAAGCTCGTATTCACGGTAATCACAGTTTAGTATAATAATAGGTCATCAAGACATTCGTGATACCTGGAAGGCATGTAAAAAAAACAAAACAAAACGAAATTAGATCCACCGACATCTAAGAAACCTGATAATTTTAGTTCTTTAGAGGGTAGGCCTTTATTGCATCAAAGAGTGAGCTCTAAAAAAACAATTAACTTGAAATATGTATTACTTAACTAATATGTAAATAACTAGTTAGATTTTCCTCTTCATCATAGGTACTAATTTTGTTAACGAGCATTTTATTAAATAAAACAAAACAGAAGCTTTGTTATGCATATATATATAAAGTCATATCATGTTATGAAATCGAGATTCCAAACAGATATTGTTATAATTATCAGGTATCTATAAGTACAATACCTTTCAATATACTTAATTTCGCTAAAAATGTGTTATGGTCAGAGTTTCGTTTCGTAATAGAAGCGAAGTATCTTGATGTTTTCATGGAATCAAGGGTATCAATCACCATATTTCACCTCCAAATGGTAGCTAAACGTTTGGTAGTAATTATTCTGGTAAACAGACATCTACAACAAGAGATTCATCCTCTTAGGGGAAAGTGTTCACGACCATCATTACCAGAGTTTTACTACTTCCTAGTCATCTGTGATAACGATTCATGGGGGGTCTCCCGCTGTCTGGACTGTAGCGACAACCGTCAACTGTGTCTTACTAGTCCCTCTGGATATTGAATAATGCGTCGTTCATGGCCAACAATTAAAAGTCAAGACAAATCTTTTCCTTGGGGCTTCGAGCTACGAACTAGCCGATTATAGGGCTATGGGTTACCTTTGCAATAAATGTTGTTTTTTGTCGGGCTGATAGAAGCATTGTACTTGTTCCCAGAACCTCCTATACGATTTGGGTTGCACCGAAGGGAGATGGTTAAATAGTTTCAGTTAATTTCACCTCCTTCCTACAACCGTGGGAACAAGAATGTTACCTCGTAGTAAGTTAGTTTCCTGCTTCTTACGGCCATGTTGATTTTACGAAAAAATAAGCTGTTTTCTGTTAAATCTACATTTTCTTCTTATAATATATATAGTTGAATAAATACTTGATTTTTTTGGTAATCCATCAGTACTCTTCGTTGAGCAACACTTCAAGAAAACACTTGAAGAATACTGTATATGTTTCTCATACTATGATATATTTAAATCGTAATATATATATATATATATGTGTGTGTGCTTCTGTTATTTGAAAAAGTCGCATATTTTCTCAAAACTGAACGTCATATATTTATAATTATATATATACATATATATAAAACGTCACTAATGAATAGTATTCTGGAAATTATCCGACTATTACCATAATACAACACTAAACTCAGAGGTTCTGTTCCACTCTGTGGACACAGCAGATAGCTTCCAGTCGCACAGAGGGATGTTTGTAGATTTACAACTCTAAAAACGGGGTTTCGCTACTTATGGTGAACAGATCACAGCCTTCCCATTGCATAGTTTTGTGCTTAGCTTCCAAAAAACAAACACACTATGTAGCTTTGATACAAAATAACAAAAACAAATAAACATACGCTGTACATACACTTACATGACACGAAAGCTGTCTATTTGTTAGCCTACGTGAAATTTTTGTAACTACACTTTTTACAGGAAAAGGTCAGAATAAAACTGGTAATAATTCTTAAGCAATACAACTGAAAACTGTCACAGTTTTATAACGTACTGTGTTCTCTCATGTTTTCGAACTCTGTGGGAATTACTGTTTCCTATTTAACATTTCAATAGCATAATCTAAAAAGCATCTAGTGATACTAATAAGGCTAATATTCCTTTATTATTTTAGGTTTGCGGGTTCGAGTTTCGCATAGCTTAACTTCTTATTTCCTCTAGAAATAATTCTAATGCTGTGTTACAGTATTGTCGTGGGTTTGAATCCCGCATAGCCTATCTTTTATAATCTCAGAAAATAATTCTAGTGTGGTAGGTTACAATACTGTCATAGGTTTTAATCCTGCACAGTCTAACTTTATTTTTCACTTCTTCTTCGCTTGTTACATAGTGATGAACAACTTATACTATGTTGGATCTTCTATTGTTTGGTCCTGCGTTAGAGCTCTGGATTTTGATTTAATATTTATTATTTACAATTTAAGGACTTTGAATTTGGCCCAGTAAAATGTATCTTTAAAAAGCATTTATGACAGAAAAATAGGATGTGAAAGATGCAATGAATTTCAAAAACACCCGAAACTCGATCGCTTTCGAATATCTGACTATTCCTTTCAGGACGAGAAGAATATTCTAAAGCACTCGAGTTTTGGGTATTTTCTGAAATTCTTTAAAACCAGGTGAGAATTGATCAAGGCCTCACAGCACACAAACTAATCCTCTGAATCTGATGTTTCCATCTTTCTCATCTGATTGATTAATAAACACATCTATATCCTTGGTTGATCATTGTCAGTACCTAGTTTACAATCAACAAAGTAGGTTAGTCAATGAGAGAAATATATGTTTTCACACAAGTACTAAAATTCTCCTTAAAGATATTCGTTTTTACCATGCATGCTATAAATTTTCATTAACAGGAGATTCTTACCAAAAGACATAACAAATTTAGTTTTGGAAATACAACCAAAATACAGAATAAAACACAGCGGGAAGACAGTTAAATTATTGAAGTTTGCTTGAACAGTAGGATTGCTTCTCCTGTGTCTTCCGTTTTCTTACCACCGAAATTCACGTACTGTGGACTAATTGTTTTATTAACAATTTAATACCATACTGATTTTATCATCACGTACTTAAATATTTGTTACTCGGCGTTATAAGTGTTATGTCAGTCATCCACTTAATTTGTTTACTTTATATAGTATATATATACATCAAAAGGCTATTTTTGTTCTGCTAGGTTGGGTTAGTAGACCAATTTTCTGTGAATGTTAATGTATAGAGTACATTATCTGTCATTGAGAATCACGAGTTATGATGTTTATTGAAATCACGCACAAGTGATGCCAGTTTATTGTATTCACATTTGTATCTAGTCTTCATTCTGAACAAAAAATTTGCCCACAATGCCTTAGAAAACAATTCTGATTGAATGTTACTTTAATCTTTAAAATATATTAAATATATTACATATTTGTAAGTGAATTTTTTCTCTAATAGGTGTTTGTATATGGTGTTTACAATTACTACTGAAAGTACTTTTTATTGTTAATTATAATGATTATCCATTGTCTTCATTTCTAAATAAAACAGTTGTTATAATAATAACCAAGCTATTTTTAAAACTTAAACTTCTGAACTAATTTGTTTTCATAAACTCGAATTAAAATATTTTATAATCATGTTAACGAATGTTTATATACTATGCTATTAGAATAATTATGAAACTCTTATTTATGTATCTTATGATATTAGGATAATTACGAAAATGTTAATATTTTATGGTATTAGGATGATTATAAACTCTTAATATCTTATGACACTAGAGTGATTATTGAACTCTTAATATTAGTTTAGTTGTTTAGAATTAAGCACAAAGCTGCACAATGGGCTATCTGTGCTCTGCCCACCAAGGGTATCGAAACCCGGATTTTAGCGTGTAAGTCCGCAGACATACCGCTGACCCAGGGGAAGCAACTCTTAATATCATAGAATATTAAGATGATTATGAAACTATTAATATCCTCAAGTTCAAAGAGGACCTCCAATTCAGACACTTGTTTTTTATCTCTTAATTTTCACATGTTATAATGTGTCTTCTAGTCAGTCCAAGATGTGTGTGTGTTTTCTTATAGCAAAGCCGCATTGGGCTATCTGCTGAGTCCTCCAATATGTGACATACACTGCTTTGCCACTGATGAGGAAGGCTCCTTGTATCAGATAATATAATTTCAATTTATAACAGACTTTACAACACTAGAAACCTGGTTTTGATACCTGTAATGGATAGAGCACAAATAGCTCATTGTGTAGCTTTGTGATTATCTTCAAATAAATCACATTTACAAATCAATAACTAATTGTCTTTCATGATATTAAATGTTTATCAAGTAGAGAATGTTGTTTCACCTAGATTTCATTCTAACCTTACAATGGAGAATCTCAATAATCGTCTTCTTTTGCAGATACCATTTTAATAAACAATGTTGGATGAGTAAAATCATTCGCCTTTTCACTTTAATACATCTAACAAATTAAAAACATAAACTTAGAGCTGAAAAAATATAATGTATGTATGTATGCTTGTGAATTTCCTGCAAAGCTACCCGAGGGCTATCTGCGCTTGTCGTCTCTAACTCAACAGAGTATGACTAAAGGGCCTTAGTCATTATCACCCACCGCCAACTCTTGGGCTACTTTTTACCAATGAATAGTGGGATTGTCCGTCACATTATAAAGCCACCACGGCTCAATGGGCGAGCATGTCTGATATGACATACATATGAGGAATTGGAAAACGTACAGAAAAAATACTCAGTAAAATTATTTATTGAAGAGTGACTTTTGAAGTCACGAAACTGGCTGAGAAAATAAATATTTTATGTAAAGTAAAAATGTGATACTCTAGTGTTTTCGTATTTGTACTGCAGGTAAATGTTATTGATGTTTTTGCTATATATGCATATATGACATACACATATATGTATGTACTAATAATTGAAAGTGGCTTCGTTTAAAGTTGAATATACATAAGAAAATTTAAATTCTTTATTTTTTACCAAATTCTTTAACCGGTTTCGTAGCATTACAAGCAACACCTCGATGTAAACAACAAAAGAAACGGTTATACACTTATTAAAAAGTAATAAATTTAAGTTTAATGTTCATAAAAATATATTAAAATTTTGTTTTCTCAATTTACATTTCTAATAAGAAACTCAAGCTTGTATAAATTTCTTATTACTAACATTTAAAATTAAAATATAGTTATTGTTTGTTCGCTATCTGCGCTAGCCGTCCCTAATTTAGCAGTGTGAAACTAGTGAGAAGGCAGTTAGTCATCACCACCAACCGCCAATTTTTGGGATACTCTTTTATCAACGAATAGTGAGATTGAGAATCACTTATAAAGCTTCCAAAGCTATTTGGTGTGATGGATATTCGAAAACATGACTCTCAGATTACTAGTCAAGCGCCCAAACCATCAGGCAACCTAGATAAAAAAAAAGGTCTTTTAATTAACATCAACAGTAAAGTATTTTTATTGTTAACAAAAAAAATGATTATAATATAATATCAAAATTTTTCATGTTACAGATGCTATGTTTTGAAAGTGTTTTACCTGCTTTATCTTGAAGAGTGTTAATGTTTCTTTGGTTACTCATTCGCACTGTACTTAGGTAGAAGTCCAAATATTTTGGACTCTAATTTATTAAACATTTCGCCTCCTAACGGCTTTCAAGTAAAATAGAAAAAGCGTTAAAATGGTCAATAAAATTATTGTTCAAATATTAATATTCATTTTACATTACAATTCCAAAAGGGAAAACTTGATATAAAGCTCAAATAATATCACAAATCTCAAAAAAATTGTGTATTGTATTACAGTAATTTGATCATAAACGTTAAGATATCCTAATGTAGTGTTGAATTAAAGGCTCTTATTAATTAGATTTTCATCTTAAATGCTAATAATAATAATTTATTTTGTAACCTGCGTTTTTTAAAGAAACGAAATTGAAAAACAAAATTTCTATACTTTATACAAATTATAAATTTAATTTATTATATTACTTTTTAAAGTGTTTAATCGTTTTCTGGTTTTTATTGTTTTTTGTACTGTGAAAACAATAAAATAAAAATTTGGTAAGTTCTTTGTTTTTGGTTTTAATTTCGCACAAAGCTATATAAGGGCTATTTGTGCAATTTCATAAATAAAGAACACTTTGGTGGAAGGAACGAACTCAACTCGTTTCATATTTATTAAAATTTCAGTTTAAGAACTTTATGGACATTGTTAGAAAGACAGCGATGTTAAACGACTTTAAAAACTTTAATAAAACAGATATGCATTGTTTAACATGAATAATGTTAATACGATAGTTATGTTCTTAAGAAGAGATTTATTGGCCCGGCATGGCCAAGCGTGTTAAGGCGTGCGATTCGTAATCAGAGGGTCGTGGTTTCGCATCCCGGTCACGCCAAACATGCTCGCCCTTTCAGCCGTGGGGGCGTTATAATATCACGATCAATCCCACTATTTGTTTGTAAAAGAGTAGCTCAAGAGTTGGCGGTGGGTGATGATGACTAGCTGCCTTCCCTCTAGTCTAACACTGCTAAATTAGGGATGGCTTGCACAGATAGCCCTCGAGTAGCTTTGTGCGAAATTCCAAAACAAATAAACTTAAGAAGAGTAGATTAACAATTTTAATAACGGTATTAAATTGTTGTTTTTAACATTAGGTAACAGTGTTAGTATGATTATTATGTTCTTACGAAATGTACCTTAGCAACTTTAATGATGATTGCTAATACGACAGTTATGTATTTTACAAAGTTGCTTGACATCTTTAGTGTTAATCCGATAATTATGTATTTTACGAAGTTGCTTAACATCTTTAATGTTAATAAAACAATTATATATTTTACAGAGTTGCTTAACATTTTTAGTGTTAATATGACAATTATGTATTTTACAGAGTTGCTTAACATCTTTAATGAAAAGTGTTACTAAAAGAGTTATACATATTATGGAGTGTAGTTTAATAACTTTAGTGAACAATATTAACACGACAGTTAACCTAAGGATGACCTAACAATGTTGAAACGTTGTTCTCTGCTTTATTAGTAAAAGTGTTAATACCCATACCAGCCGTCCTGATGTTTGTTGTTGTTGTTGCTTTTGAATTTCGCACAAAGCTACTCGAGGGCTATCTGTGCTAGCCGTCCCTAATTTAGCAGTGTAAGACTAGAGGGAAGGCAGCTAGTCATCACCACCCACCGCCAACTCTTGGGCTACTCTTTTACCAACGAACAGTGGGATTGACCGTCACATTATAACGCCCCCACGGCTGAAAGTTTGAGCATGTTTGGTGTGATGGTCAGCCGTCCTGAGATACATTTAAACGTGAAGTTGTTTTGTACATTATTTCTATTTTCGAAGAAAGTGAATTATTTTTATTATTGTAAACTCTAGGACTGCATATATATGTGTAAGACAGGTTGTTAGATTCCTTACAAATACAAAAAAATCACTCATTAAGCAGAGCATTGAATAGTAATGTAATATAACCTAGCTTGACGATTCAACTGTTTATTAGAATGTTTAGCCATGGGTCTCCAATAAAAACCTCCGAAAGTAAATCTCTTCCGTACCCTCGAGTGAGGATCACAAGCTTTCTTGTAGTAATGTACATGAGTTCTTCTGCAGTTCAAATTACAGTTTATCATTCGGTATGCAGTTACTTGTCATCAGTGAAGTTCACGAAGGTTTTTGTAACTGAACTTCAAGAGCTAATGTTTCTCACAAGCTTTCTTAGAATAAATGTGCATGCACGAGTTGCAAATATCGTTAGCTTGATTAAGTACAAACAACATTTTTAGCATAAGCTAAAACTTAAAAGATACATAATTAAACAAGCTTTTTAATGTCCTCCCCTCAATATTTATAAGAGACTCCAAAACGAAAAGTATACCAAAACATCCGATTGTTAATATAAGGAAGGCTATCGTATTTCATAAAATCTAAAGTTATCTTGGTAACTGAACGAAAATCAAATACATACATTATATATAAAACACAAAATAGAATATACAATTTACAATAAAATATTTGGTAAGTAAACAATTGGAAAGAATATACATGAAAAACCGCCTCCATAATATAATCTACAGCTGTTTGTCAATAAGAATAGATCGCTTTAAACAAACTCTTTAATATGCTAATGTGTTTTGGGTGGAAATGGAGTAATTCTTCAGGTCAAAGTTAAAGCATACCTTCATTTGCAGTGGGGGCAGTTTAATGAGTTTATAGAGCTGGGAGACCAGATCTGTTGTACATCATTTGAAGAACATTCTGATTAACTAAAATGTACAACAAAAGCTGATTTAATTTTCATGACGTCATTTTCAGATAACATGGGAAGAAACTATTTCTGCGCTACGCGAACTTCGTAAATTTATTGGTACTTTTTTCTGAGATGTGTTACAAACCAATATCGTATGGATTATATACAGAATTTAACATCTTGTATTAATTCTCTATATCAATATAATTGATAAATGTTTGATTTATATATATAAAGTAAATACATTATTTGTTACAAAAACAATAAACATTTCCACATAGTCTTAACAAAATTTCATTTTATTATCATCATATTTCATAATTGTTACAAAATTTTGTGTAAAACAAATTACAAATCTAAATATAACAAACTGAAATACAGGAATGTAACAGAATAGACTGTTAATAATTGAGTGTGAGAGAAGTGAAATACTCATTTATATAGAACACCATCCCTTTAAGAACTGTTTTGATGATCATGATTTAATTTCCTTCTTAACCTAATATAAGTCTCTCATTCTGGATAACAAACTGTTTCAATAAACCCATTTTAGAGAATTACTTATTGTCATAGAAAAATAAATATTATAAACGTAATGATCGCAGAGTTTTAACCCAAGTTACATTAAATATTCTGAATAATATAGAGATAAAATTGTTGAATCTTTTCATTGTATACGAGGAGAATAAAAAGAACTGTGGGTATGATAAAGTGTAAACAACTTCTGATCAAAGCAAACAACATAGATCAGAGATATAAGTTAACTCTGAGAATGAGTTATGTAGTCATACTAACGTACCTGTTCTAGAGCTCTGTTAAAATATGAAGTAATCAGACGTTACCTGAAGAATTCCGGCTAATTTTTGTTCGATTTCACTTCGAAGGCTATACAGCTCTGTTAAAATATGAAGTAATTATTCGTTACGTGAAGCATTCCGGCAAATTTTTGTTTGTTTTTCAATCTGATATTTATACACCTCTTTTAAAGTATCGAGATAGCGTTACCTAAAGCATTGCGCTGTAATTTATTTTATTCGATGGTTATAAAGCTCTTTTAAGATATGATAATTAAGATTTTAAAATAAACAATATGAAAAGATAAAGTTTATAATTTTTGTTATGTTCACCTGAAAGAATATAACATAACTAAGTTCTTAGTTATATATATAAGCGAAACACAGAATGAAAAAGTAAGTCAAGGTTTTACTTGACAAGCGTTATTAATAGCACGTATTTGTTTAGGAAGTTTTTCGGACACTTCGAATTGCTAAAGTAGCTCTTCGTTAGGTTGAAACGTCATCCAAAAAATTCATTTAATTTTTTTTTATAATTCTGTTGCATATTAAAATATTTTAATTTAGTGGATGAAACCAGATCTTGCTCGTGAAAATTTCTTTTAATAAACCCAAGATGTATTAAACTTGGTTTACACTCAAGCCATATATAACTAAAAAACAACCAATTAATTTCAAGTTGTTATCCGGTCACATGAAGTTAGCAGAATTTATGTCGCCCACTAGAAGGCGCAGCAGATATGTTGTATAATCAAGTTTATAATCGAACATTAAGCAAGCTTACTGCATTAATGTGATGCCCCACAAAATTATGTTTCGCCATGAATTTCTGGTTATTTCACTTTCAATATATCTTTCCAATTAAAGAATGATTAATACTTGCACCAAGAGATTAAAAACATTGAAAGTTACAGTATATATGGCGAAATGAATAATTTTAGTGGGTAATCCAATTACAATAACAATTAAGGTAAAAGATCTTCAATTATATTTAATTGGGAGCAACACATAAGAACGTAGAGGAGTTATTGGCTCTACTATAACCACCTGTTTGATCAACAACCCAGGTACTAAAAGCTATCAGTAACATTTTCCTTAAAAAGAAATGCAATTCGACCTGACCACTATGTACACTGGTAGCTTCTTACAATCATCCTTTATAAGGAAATCGTACATATATCTTACTTAGACTAATACAGATTTTTTTACATGACAAAAACTATGTCTTTTGCTAGGGGTTTCTTACCGTTAAATGGAAGTAAAAACTTTTGGTGTGTGTGTGTGTGTTTTAATTATAGCAAAGCCACATTGGGCTATATGCTATGTCCACTGAAGGGAAACGAAAGAACTTTTGATAACAGTAGCAACGACTTCTGATCTAACGTATCATTTTTTCTCATGGAATAATTTTGTGAATATTATAATTTAAAAATTATCGAAATATTGCTTAGCATAATATAATACAATACTTAACGATAAATGTACTGTACTGTACTGTACTGTACTGTACAAACATTAAACACACAAAACGATCAACAATTTTTTTTGGTATTCTTATATACTTTGAAATGTTTCTGAATGTCCAATTTTCCCGCATTTCTTTTCCATTTGTTAACAAAACAGTATATTGCACTGAGCTATTGTTAATCTTGCAATAAATTATAAACGACAAAAACGTGTTTATGTAGCACATTGTCTCTACATGTTTCATAATAATTGTCTCTCTACTGCGAGCCCGACATGACCAGATGTTTGGGTGCTGGACTCGAATCTTAGGATCGCAGGCTCGAATCTCCGTTCCACCAAACATGGTCCCTCTTACAGCTATGAGGATGTTACAATGTTACAGTGTATCCCAATGTTCGTTGTTAAAAGAGTATCCCGAGAGTCGGCGGTGGATGGTGATGACTATTTTCCTTCTGGGATAGATCTCCTGAAGCTTTGCGCGAAATTTAAATCAAACAAACAAACCCTCGTGTGAGGATTATTGTAATTTCACATTTTAATACGTGATATAGGTAAAATTTGATCACAAATGTAAAATTAGACAATAAAAGTTTAAATTTGAAATACGTAGCTACATCAGTGAAGTATTTATAAAGCAAAAAAAAAATCTGTTCATGTTCTTATTTTTCTCAGAAATAAATACGAGAAATTAATGATGTGATTAACATGCAATTATGTGGCAATGGTGGAAGAAATCCTACAAAATATCATGTACAACTAAAAGAAGAGAGACAGAATTTTACTATTCTGTTTTCGTTATAAATCTACATGATAAAATAAACTATAGAAAAATGCTTTATCAATCAAAGAATAAATGATTTATCCAATAACGTTTATTGTATACACTCTAACGATGTTCTAATCAATAAACACTAACAAAAACAATAGATTTGAAGTGGTTTGAAGCATTTGGATGGCACTACTTAACAAAATGGCGATTACTCGAGGAATAAACCTTTTATGTTTATTCGTTAATTTTGTAGGAAGACATGAGTAAGGTATTCAATCGTTTATTGTTAATATACGCTATTCACATTGTATCACAATATCAAATTTACAACATTAAGAAAAATGTAGTACTTAAGGTTCAGTGCACACATAATATGTGCTGCTACGTATATCCTATAAGGTTGAAACTTTGAATAGAAAAACTAAACAAAACACTGTTTGAGCTAAATAAACATTGGAACTGCCATAGACAAGAAGTAGGAATAAATATGTAAGGATTTCAAAAAGAAGGATACAAAGTGAAAAACATATATATCAAAATCAATTCACTATATTTTTTACTTGGTGTGTGCTTACAGATAAGCGAGTTAAATATAGACGCAGGGGTCTTCATAGCTGTGGTCGTTTCTCGTATAGCATTCATCCTTTTGTTGGTATTCCGATATATGCTTGATACATAGATTTTCAGATTGTCAGAGACAAAATTAAAACGTTGCTCTTGACAGTTCTCCGTTCAGAACATGATTACGCCTACTGACGGATATTTTAATAACGAGAGCCAACACCAGAGGTGAACGGTAAAAAAGGTGTGTGTTATTTAAACGTTGATTGGCTAATGTCACATGGCCTTCGATATCAGGGGCGGACTCCAAAGAGCAATTGTAGCGTCTTGAAACGAGTTCTAATTTTAGTTTACCGTGGTTCTTTGATTTTGTTGGGATGTATATAAAAAACAGTCGTCATTTTAAAGAATTCTTTGGAGTACACTGATCGACAGATCGTACCCTGAGGCCGTGTGCAACACTTTAACAACTTCAGGACGTAAAGTGAACCGATTCTGTTCTTCTCCTTTCGCGATAGAGTCGTTATTGTTGACTATTTTCTCGGGTGTGAGTCGTTAAGAGCATCGGTAATTTATGAGATTATGCAGGTACCTTTTTAAACTGAATGAAACGCACTGACTCGGTGTAGGAAACGTTTTAACTCTTACGAAGCAGTGTAATATATAATGGCACTGGACACTGGCAATTCCCACGAAATGACTAACAGTCGCGAGCCAGATAAGATGAGGAAAATCTCGGACGAAAACGAACAGAGAAATAGTCGAAACCAGATTAATTTATTGAACCATAGCCGGGTTCTGATACCGTCTGTCGGGACTGGTAGGTCGCTGAAATTTTCAATTGAAAATATCTTATCTCCAGACTTTGGGAAGGCTGCAAATGAACGGAGGCAAAGTCCGATAAAAAACCACAAAACACCCAAAAAGAAGGTTCCTGCTGTAAATGGTACCCCGGATAAGGCTAGCACCTCGCCACCACATCAAGCTTTACCTCACTGGCCAGCATGGGTTTTCTGCACTAGATACTCAGACAGGCCCTCTTCAGGTGAGTTCAAGATCAAATGTATTGTGTGCACGTTTTCGCCTTGAGTACAATGAGAGCTTAGCAAAGCTAACAATATACTTAACGAATTTATTTGAATAGAACTAATAAACTGCAATCATCTTGTTAAATGTGTTTACTGTAAAGCAAACGCAAAACAATCGTGTCGTAAATTGAAGCATACATTTACACAAGTAAACATCTATAAACCTTACACATTTATATCCTGACGCATAATTCCACCCAGTGGGACAGCGGCATGTCTGCGGACTCCCACCGTTAAAAACCGGGCTTGGATACCCGTGATGGGTAGATCTTAGGTAGTCTATTGTGTAGATTTGTGCTTAATTCTAAAACAAACAAATTATGCCTAATATATATATGTGTGTGTGTGTGTGTGTGTGAAAGTTTACAATATACTCATTAAGAAACACAACAATAACATACTTAATTCCACAGATATTATTGGTCAATTTAAAACCAGATTATTCTATCGTCGTAGATGTCTATGCATCTAAAATAAATAATAAATTCGGAAACTTGATTCCCGTGAGACTTTTTCCAGGCTATCTGGTTTATGATGCTAATAATATAGTATGAATATAAATATGAGGGGGATAAAATTGTGGATTGATAAGAACTAAGTAAAATATTTCAAAAGTACAAAATTTTCGAGTATTATTAAAAACGGGAGAAGGACGTTAAAAGAAATGCAATGTGACGAGACGTATCAGCACGGATACACACTTTATGCCAATTATTTAAGATAATCAGTGTAATGTGGGATCAAATTGTTTGTGCTGCTAAAACAGTTGGTAAAAGATGCGGAAATTGTGTTTTGTTGCTGTAGCGACTTTATGACTAAATACGTTTGTAACTGGAATATATTTGCTCTTTTATATATGAAGCTTTAAATTTAAAAAAAAAATTAAACAACAACAACAAATTAACAAAGTTAATTTTCTGTGAATAATAATTTAGGCTAATATTAAAAATAATCCTGACGATATGCTGGTAAACCTAATACGAGCCTTGAAGACACAGGAAAGACGCGTAGATGTTCTGTTTCTGTACAATTTGGGTAAATTACAGCAGACTTTCTGCAGTCACTAATCTCTAGAAACACACGTCGTAAAATTATATGATTACAAGTGTAATTTATTTTGTTTGTGCTTATTGCATACGTTAAAGCGTTTACATTGTAAAAGGTATATCGAAAAACGTCATTTGTACTTTTACGCTCTCCTAGCTTTAGCTTAGTGTTCGCAAAAAAAATAAACTTAAGTAACTTTATATTAAAATATAAATGTTGGTAATCTAGCAAACTAAAGAACAAAGGCACGTTAGTTTGAAAGTTATAATGCCACTCCAGTCACCTAAGTTGATCAATTTTATTATTCTCGTATTTAATCTACAATTAATACAAACAACATTTAATGTCATGTGAAAGATGTAATAATGTGTCATGGGAGGTTGAGGTACAATCTTTCTCTACAACAGTTATGTTTACAATGATTATTATGAAACTACAAGATTTAGCATAACAACATACAGACGTATTTTGATTCAACTAGCGCCCCACCTTGTGATGTTTAAGTAGCACACTTGCTATTCTTCGTTGATGAAAGTTTACATCCGTTATTTTTTGTAGACGGATAAGACTGACGTATACTACTTGTAACATTATTTTTTTATAGATCGATAACTGTAGCATATACTACTTGTAACATTAATTTTTATAGATCGATAACTGCAGCATATACTACTTTTAACATTAATTTTTATAGATCGATAACTGTAGCATATACTACTTGTAACATTAATTTTTTATAGACGGATACGTGTAACGTATACTATTTGTAACATTAGTTTTTATAGACAGATAAGTGTAGCGTATACTACTTGTAACAGTATTTTTATAGATAGATAAGAGTGACGCATAATATTTGTAAAAGTGTTTTTATTGATGGATAGGTGTAACGTATACTACTTGTTACAGTATTTTTTTATATCGATAACTGTAGAGTATAATACTTGTAAGATTGGTTTTTATGGATAAGAGAGACATATACGACTTGTAACAGTAATTTTTTATAGATAGATAAATGTGACGTATACTTCTTGTAATATTAGTTTTTATAAACGGATAAGAGGGACAAATACCGCTTGTACTAGTAATGTTTTATAAATGGATGCGTGTAACGTATAATTCTTGCAACAGTAATTTTTTTATAAATGAATAACTGTAATGTATACTACTTGTAATAGTATTTTGTTATTGATAGATAAGTGTGACACATACGACTTGTAACAGTTTATAAGTTAACTGATAATCAGTATTTCTGTCAATTGTTCTGAATACGAAATATTAGAAACAACTGTAGGTAATCAGTGTGTCAAATTTATGCTCTGAGGATCTTGGATTTGAGACGCGGCGCTACAAAACGCGTTTAACATACTGTGGGTAAACTATAAGAACAACTGACAGTTGGTTAATAGTAGCCCCTATAGGTGGCAGGCTGCTTGCCTTCATTCACATTCACACTTCTGGCCATTTATTTCATTGTGAACAGAAGGCGAACAAACAAACAATTAATTTATTTGTCGGACAATGCGATATGCTGTTGAGAAAACTGACCGAAACAACTCTTATTTTTGAAATATGGAAGGAAACATGTCTCACGTGTCCAGTGTTCAGTTTTAAAAGTTGTTTTTTTTTTCAAGTTAGTTTCTTCTCTTTTGATTTGTGTATCTGTATCGTACAACTCTCAAACAATATCTTCCTTATACACTTTATATTAAAGGTGACATTCTCATATCACAACTGAATGTTGTTCGACCTTCCTGGTGGTGACCGAGATTTTAATTGAAAATGTTATTTTCACGTATGCCTAAAACATCAGATATACTTTCCAAAATGCGGAAGCCTGTGGATCAAAATAAATCAGTTTGGAGTGGCAACAGAAGCATAAAAAATAGCAAATAAACAAGTCTCCCCATGTTTCTGAGAATTATATCCATGTCTGTATATATATATATGTATGTATGTGAGTGACAGAGAAAAATTGAGTACAGAAAGTAACATTATTTAATTACAGTAATATCGGTAATATTTATTCTCATATTTTCTATAAGTCGTTATTATGACTTAACTTCTCTCTTGAGAATCAGAATAGATCTTTACTCCATACATATTTGGCATATTTTATTTATATTTATTATAAAGAAGGAGAAAACTAATTGAATAATATTGTACGAATGTTTTTGTATGTTTTTTTATAGCAAAGCCACATCGGGCTATCTGCTCAGCCCACTGAGGGGAATCGAACCCCCGATTTTAGCGTTGTAAATCCGGAAACATGCCGCTGTACTAGCCGGGGGACATATTGTACGAAAACAGTTGTAATCATAGCAGTATTAGCCTGGTATAATAAGGTCAAGCACACTTTATAAAGACGATGTTTCAGATCCCGTGTTGTCCTTGGAACTGCAAGGACTGTCGTAGATCGTACGTATTCTAATGATTAAGATTGCACACTATTCCTATTCTAAGACGCTTCTGCAAAATATTGCAAGGTCATACTTAGACCACACATTTTGACAAATTTTCCAGACATCATTTACTTTAACTGGTCATCGACTTCAGATATCACGTTTAAGCAGATGAAAGGAAAAACAGGCTACCTGGTGCTGCACTTGACAGACATGTGGTGGAATAAGTTTATAGTGATTTCAGATCGAACTTGTGGTTTATGGAGCCCTCCTCAACTTTCGATCCTTGTTTAATACTTTGTTAATGGTGCTAAGAAATATGCCCAGCTTCAACAAAAAATTTTTTTTCTGGATTAGAAGGTCCTCTTTCGTTATCATAAATCTCATTATATGAATTAGGTCATTGCTCCAGATTACGAGAGATTTTTGTTTTCACGGCTAACACTGAATACTCTCTTCTTTGAATCTGCATCGTTTAAAAGTCTGATTGTATGAATGTTTCTCGAAAAGATTTTGACGTTTCTACTTATCTATAGGTTTATCAGTCCGCTACTGTCGAACTGTCTAAATCAAAATTGTTGGGGGATAAGCACGTCGCCTGTAGCATCTACGCCTCACGTCTGTAGGAAAAAGGCCACCATATTAGCATACAAAAATAGTTCAGTTAAAGTGGAATTAGCTATCTGTAGAATACTTCAAAAATAGCATTCTTACTTAACTTCAAACCATCGAGGACTAGAGGTCCTTAAATAAAGCAAAATGAACAAAAACGCACGTATAAAATTTATGTCATCAAACTGTTTCAAATTGAAAACAATTCATGATGAAATTTCCAAATTCAAATATTCTCGAAACAAATTACTCTACGGATCGAATAATTATAAACAAAAACTACTTGTTTTACTACTTTATATCTACAGGAGGATATTTGTTTTTTCGAAAAAAAATTTCACGAAACATTTAGCAAAAATTTAAGTGATTATGCTAATATTATTTCTCTTAAGACACCACAAGTTTGTTTTTGATCTTGTTCTACTTAAGTAATGCTTGAGACGCGATAATAGAATTGAGTACAATGTTTTTGTTTAAAACAAAAGTTTTTATATCCATGTTACATTTGTTTTGATTCTCTCAAACAAAAAATGTATTACCTAGCAAAGAAACGTAAGTGGTTAAGATCAGGAACTGAGAGTGTCCTCTTCACTTGGAGTACATTCCCTAGCATCTCACTTGTGTGTAACTTTCTTACCGTTGTCTTTAAAAAATGCTTATTTCCTGTGACAAGGGGAAAGCTGCTCTTACAAAATGCTTAATTTATTAATTGCTTTGGTAATGTTTAACACATCAAACAGCACAATCAGTTATATTTATAAACATCAGTCTTACGAAACACAATACTTGTTTTAAATGTCTATCTTGAATAAAACATTATTTTGAAATTTTATGCTTGTCAAGTGACTAATACTTTGTTTGAACATTTGATTTACATTAAGAAAATTGCATATTTGAGGCCTTATGCGGCCTAGAGGCTGATGTGCCGCGCTGCGTACCGAGGATGCATGGTTTGAGCCAACACTTCCAGTTGTTAGCGCATCGTAAAGGTGACGCTTGAATTCGTTATTCTCTTCAAAAGCTGAACAAAGCGTGCTGCTAGCTAGCTGCCATTTCTTTGGTCAGTAGTTCAAATTAAAGGACGACTATACCTGTCAAAAAAGGAACAGGCTATTGAGACTGAAAATTGTAATTCCTATTTCCATTTGCAAAATAAACCTCTCTAATTAATTGTTTATAAAAATATATTAAACTTGTACATTCACAAACACAAAATCACGTTTATTTTCACGTACCTAAAGACAGTCTCAAATATATTGTAGAGTTAGAACACTAAATCACTAGTTTATGCTGTAATACAGCCGAATTATTTTAAATATAATATCAGTATTATGAAAAGTTTAACAAAATTTATAGTTGCATTTTTGTAACGGAATATTAACGGTAGCACTTTAACTATGTTTTTGGAACACTTTTTCAATCCAGCAAATTCTCATTGTTTATATCAAGTGAAAGATTTGTAAACTTATTTAGACACTAAAACAATGACAGTTCTACAAAAATTTTAATATATAACAAAATATCGAACTCAGGTTTTAATAAAAAAAATAAAACTTGCTTCGAAATAGTTTCCAAACATACCGTAGTTTAAAGTGTCGTATGATCATACAAAGCATACATGAAAGACTTTCGCACGTTTAAAGAATACTGTCAATTGCATGTAAGATCTAAAATATCAGCACAGTGCTTCAACAGGAGAAATCACCAAAAATGTTTAAAATGGGAGTTTTTGTGGTATTCTTATAATTATAGGCTCTAAGACACTGCAACTGATTCGTTAAATATCATATTAATATACCTTGTTCAATGATCTATATATAGCAAAACATTGAGACACGATTTGCAACAGTTCTTGGATATAGATACTACATGTAAAACATGCCAGTATTACTTAGTAGGTAGCGAACTGTATGACTCAATATTTTTCATTGTATAATATTAGGCTTGCGAATTTCTTTTAGTATTAAATAAAGTAAACATTATATGTTAGTAGCTCTCATCCCCTAAAAGATTTTGGATATAAAGTTTTAGTATGTGTACTTCTCTAGTTTAGGAATTTATGTCTTTAATCTGTCCATTAAGTATATATTCAAAATATCTTGTTTTTCATAAAAGTATAACCAGCTCTCAAAGCAAACTATGAATGAACTTTGACAAAAAGTGATAAAAAATAATGAAAATCTATAACATACCAGAAATATTGTTTCTATATTCTCTCCAACTGTGTTAGAGCACAGACAAGAAGTTAAAGAAACCGACAGGTTTACAGAGATTACTGACACTAATTTCATGTGCTTTTGTTGTTTACATTTTTATTAACACTAGGTAACGGAAACACGTTGTCAAACATATTTAGTTAATCATTATTATTATACCGCTAGTTGCTACACAAACAACAAAAACGAAACATAACACAGGAATCCTGAAAGTTATGAGATTTGCAATAACTTATCACTCATATGTCGTTAATTCCAAATTTTACAATCGTATACCACCAGTTAGAAGTTTTACAATGATACCAGTTGTATTCCATCACTACCGTCTTATAAAAACATGGTATGTTATGAGTTACTAGTCTTACAGTAATACTTACCAACCACATACCATCAGTTACCAGTTTTACAATAATACTTACAGGTCTTATACAATTAGTTACTAATTTTGTATTAACATCAGTTTTACTATAACATTTACCAGTCATATGCGTTTAGTGACCAGTGTTATAGCAACGCTTGACAACCGTCTATAATTACTAGTTTTAAAATACCACTTACCATCTCTATATCATCATTTACCAGTTTTATAATAATATCGATCGTATGCCACCAGTTACCAATATTTATTGTGAAACCTACCTCTCATATACCCCCAAGCACCAGTTTTAGAATAACACTTACGAGCTGCATTCCATCATTTGCCAGTTTTATATCAACATTTATCACCTGTATATAATCAATTAACAGTTATAGACCAACTCGTATAATTTGCATAGCAGTACTAATGAGGCTTATATATCAATGAGCTAATCTTTCTGTAAATCTCCTAAACATTTATAACCATCAACCCTTGCATATATCAGAAGTTATCATGATGTGCTAAAAACTCAGTTTTGGAAAGTTATCAAATATTAATAATCACTTATTAGGGTTTTACCAAACATTTACAAGATCAAACACTTCACATAAACTTCGCTTATGGTTTGAGAGGTATGATATTTTAAGCAATATTTCCACTTTATAGACGGAAAACATAATGACATTGAAGCAGTTTGCTAATTTTGAATTATAATATAACCGTCGCTTGTTTCATACACTGTTTAGATTCCCTGGTGCCTTTATGCATGTTACTTCTGAAGTTGTAACAAAGGTTATTAAAAAAACAACAACATGTAAACTAAAATATCATTAATGTTAATAATAATTAATTTTGCAAAAGATTAAATTATATTTTAGTCTGAAGTACTTTTGGGATATTTTAACGTGGTTGTGCGACAAGAAATCCACTTTAATCTGGCAATAAACGTTTGAGCGGTAAAGCTAACGGCAGATGCGAGTGACCGATATGCCTTTCCTCGAGTTGAATCCATCAACAACCTCACATTTTTCTGTCATGGTTCTAAAATTAGTACATTCAATATTTCCACAAGTTTTTTGCATCACATTTACAGTGTTAATTCTGGAAAATCTCCATAACGCATTCCATGACACTCAATGTACGTATAGAGAGTATATTCGGTACTGTTAGAACAGCAACAAAATATTATTTATTAAGTTTGTTATTATAAACTGTTTTGAGACAAGATATTGTTTGTAAGTCCAACTAAATGGCTACATGCACTGATCTAGAACCTCAATGAGTAAACAGACTTGTTGTTTCATTCATTATTATACATGTTCATAAATATTAGATAGTTTTCACTCATAAAAAAGTCCTTATAATAAAGGATAATGGTCTCAGCTTCGTTTTAGTATACAGGAGAGGTTCTCGGGCTGATATTCATGAATGTGTTATAAAATTATGAAGAGTATGTTGCGTCAAGGATTACGTTAAAAACTCGAAATCTGAAAAGTTTAACATTTGGCAACAGTAACTTTTTATATAGTGTTGATATCTGAAGTCTGGTACATCTCAACTTTCCGTAATGCAGATGTGGAGTTAAATGGTTTGTTTGTTTTTGGAATTTCACGCAAAACTACACGAGAGCTATCTGCACTAGTCATCCCTAATTTAGACAGGGAAGGCAGCTAATCGTCATTTCCCACAGCCAATTCTTGTGTTACTCTTTTACCAATGAATAGTGGGATTGATCATAACTTTATAGCACCCCCACAGCTGGAAGGGTGAGCATGTTTGACATGACATGAATTGAACCCATGACTTCAGAATAAGAGTCGAGCGTCCTAACCACGTGGTCATGCCAGGCCGAGGAATTAAAGGAACTGTTTATCAAGTGCTGTAAATTATTTAGTTTATTCCGTGGCGCGCTGGGGTAAAAAGAATCAGATGCATCATGGACGAAAAACGTTTTAAAACCACTATTCTGTACATTACACCAGGATAATTGTCTTAGAAAGGCTACACGAAACAAACGGGAAAAATAAAACAAAAAACATTGAAAAAGAAAGGAGAGACAAGGGAAAAACAACTTCCTGATCACCATTTAATGTTGTAGCTAAACACTGACGTTTCTACACATCCGAGGTTTGTGAATTATGGTTGCTAATAGCGATGTAGTAACAACGTTAATATTAACAAAAAAGGGACTATTTTTTAGTTGAAAATATTTACTTCTGTACTTATTTTCAGTGTGAGAATCATGAGTTACGCGGATTTGTATTAAATTTGAAAAAAGGCGCGTTGGCTTCAAAAGTTTTATAACCTCTGCACTAAGAAAACTAATTTTATACAGACGTCTCAAATCTCACATTTTAACCGCCAGCACACTGCAGATGACCCATAACGTACGGTTCGAGTTCCAGATAACTCTTTACAGACTTATACAATCTATCACTTTAACTATCGATACAATGGAGATAATTTATATGATACGATTTGATTACAGCTCTAACTATATTTTTTACAACCGACGTTAAGGCATTAAAGTAAGAAAATTTGGGATTAAAATTGTGCAAGATAATTTGACAGGTTTTCAGTTTCTAATATATTTTGTTTTCAGTATCATTGTGTGTATTTCTAACCGTATATTGTAAAATGAAGGCTCGTAGCATTTCACACGGAAGTTGTTTATGCATACAACCTTGAATCATCCTTACGTCATCACAATTTTGTAATACTTTGTTACTTCCAATCTCAACCATTACTACATCATCAAGCGACAGTATTTCTCATTTTAAGCATCGACCATCTCTTGATCGTAAAACTACCATAATTAATTGTTTATACTTAAAGATCCACTATCATTAAACTATGACGATGGGTTGATATTTCAAACCCAGATCAACATAATTTAACCATGACGGTAGGTTGGTATTTCAAACCTAGATCAACAGCAAACTGTGATTTTTTTTATATGAGTGTTCAAGTAATTTATTTTCTCGACATGTCGTTTGAATATTTTGTAGACGAGGATCAGTCTATTAGGTTTGTGGATCACTCTATGCCTTCCAAAATGTCGTATATTGTAAGTACCTGACACTTGAGTGTAGTCAACACGACATATGTTATGTTTACTGCAATAGTAGCGTAATTATATATGGAAGATTACGTAGCTGTATTTTTGTGACAAGACAGCGTCATTGCTGGGTCTTTGTTTCTTATTCGCTACAACACCGGGTTTGATACCAAGGTTAGCGTGTGTCAGTCGTGGGAACGTCACCCTTCTCGCCTGAACAGGGTCATTAATTTGTGTAGAGCCGTCATGCCCTCGGGTACCAACGCTTATCAAGGCGACCCGTCTTGTCTGCCTGCCGTTTTGAGCTTAAAGTCCCGGGCAAGTCGACAGCGAACTGCGGGAGACCGGAGCCACTAACGTACACATGTCTGAACGTAAAACCTATACGACACACACAGTGATCAAGCTGCGGCAGATAAGCACTGAGACAGAGGGAAAAAGACGAAAAGCAATAACTACGTTTACTGAGTTAAATACAACATTTGTACGGGACATACGTTTTCCCAAAACACATTGACTATGTGAGCAAAAACCGAAAGTAATTGACATAGACTAGGTCTGGTGTCCTCACGGTAAGGCAGCACGCAATACCCTTAACTGTTCTGGATATAACTAAAATAGATTTATTAATATGATTTTGTGTTACTGTTTCCAAACCATGACATGCAACAAGTCAAATCAAAAAACATTTGTCAACATTGTCTACCACAGCATGTCTGTCGAGACACCGCGAGTGAAGTCTCTATCTAAAAGTCTTTCTCACGTGAGGTCGCTCTTGCGTAGCTGTGTGTAAGAAGCGGGGCGGTTTTCTGTGGACGATTTGGCTAATTTTGATCGATTGGTTGGTTTCTATCCAGCAGAGAGGTGCTCAAATTTTATCATATTTGTTTTGTTTCTTTCTTTTTTAATAATGAAATGGGACGATTTAATACTGAACAGTCATTAAACTGAACAAAACTCGCTATACATGCACGAAATTCACTTATCTAATGTAAACTATTGCTCTCTCCTTTTGTTTGTTTGTTTTGGAATTTCGCACAAAGCTACTCGAGGGCTATCTGTGCTAGCCGTCCCTAATTTTGCAGTGTAAGACTAGAGGGAAGGCAGCTAGTCATCACCACCCACCGCCAACTCTTGGGCTACTCTTTTGCCAACGAATGGTGGGATTGACTGTCACATTATACACCCCCACGGCTGGGAGGGCGAGCATGTTTAGCGCGACGTGAGCGCGAACCCGTGACCCTCGAATTACGAGTGCACGCCTTAACGCGCTCGGCCATGCCAGGCCTACGTGCTGTTCAACAATCCTTAACTTTTTTTTTTTACGACGAATCACAAGAGTTGTCTTTCTGCCTTCTTTACTAACTACAAAAGAAGTTGAGATAAAGTGACTGTTAACGTATTTTTCCAGTATATTGTTTCCTTGGATGTTCCAAGCAAATATGGGACAGTCTCTGATGACATGTTTTACTATTAAAGGCTAAAATATCAATGTACTTATCGGGCATTTAAATTACTTCTGGACACTAAACACAGTATATATATGTCAAGTTGTTTAAGTTAGACATATGACTGACATCTCGTGTTTTTGGTTAAAAAATATGTTTAATGAATTTTAGTGTCTTTAAGGAAAACAACGTTGTAAACAAACACTTAAACTGTCTTTATGAATAATGTAGATTTACGGTAGAAACTAGAGTTTTTTGTCAACAGCAGTCACTAGTTTATTTGTAAACATGGATATATTGACCGACTTAGCTTATCATAACGGAATGAGTGATGCCATGGCTAACGGCACGAGTACTGGACCACCATCACCGTAACAGCACTCGGTATTTTGACCTCGGCAGGGGTCGGTACGCCCCAAGCCGACCCGGGTTATCTAAAGAGAAGTTACCTCACGTGCGTGCGCTTGACTTCTGTGCTGTCTGATTGCTGGTAGCAGGTAGCTGAGGTTGACCCTCAAAGCACATGAAATATGCCGCATACTTCCTCCATAGGGGTCGGTCTGCATGTTTTTTATATTTCAAATGATATTTCATCCAATTTAACTTACGTTTACAAAATATCACTGGACTCATTTTAGTTCAAATGACGATGAACAATAGGAAATTAATTTCAATCTAAAAATGAAATTTTGGTTGTTTTTTCTTCCTTGAAATTAAATTATTTGACCAAAATACCAAGTTATTGTTTCTTTGTGTAATACATCTATATCTATATCAATCCGAAATATAAACCTTTTCATTTTTTTATGTAACAAAGAGATAATTTCTGCAGTTGTTTGTACAGTCAGAGAGTCTGTTTTCCTCGAGTAACAAACATTCTTAATTTCTGAATAAACTACTAAGTAAGCGAAAGAGATAGAACTACGTTTGTAAAAGTTGCTATTTCAATTGTCTTAACGGGAACTGTATCCAGAAAGTAATATGAAATTTTCACACATTATTTTGTAAATAGTTCATGATGACTAGAAATCCGCGTGAAGTAAATATGCATTCTCAAGACAGTTGGCATAGGTATTAAGCCTTTAATTACAACAAGTACAGAACAGGTTGTTAACCAGAAGATGACCTGAGAAGGTCGAAATATTGTTCTTTCTTTATTCTAATAGAAGTTTTAGTACCAATACCAGCCGTCTTGAGAATACATATTTTATGGATGCTTAAGCATAGGATGTGATAATTAGAGAGTTTACTTAGACATAATGCATTTTATGCTTATTAGGTAGTGTTCATACTTAAAGACCATTTTCATAATGACTTTCGTTATTATATATATTTTAGAAAGTTATTTTTACATTAATTTTAGTGAAACTTTTATAGTTAACTTGTAATAATGTTGAGAGTATTTCGGTCTAGTTCGCTTTGAACGACAGTCCAATAATTACGATCATATGACCCACGTTACGCTTATGCATCTATATAAATCATGTTCATGTTACGGTTGTTTACAGAATCATTACTTTACGCGCTCATCACTATAAGCTCCATACAGTCAGTGAGGGTTTTGCTGGCGTATATAAGCTTTATTCACTCTAATGAGCTGATTCAGTGTAACTTGTATACATTTTTGTATTGCAGTTTGCGGCGCAGTGTACGGCATCTTTAATAGATTTCCATATTTATTTAATTTGTGTGTTTACATGAAAATATGAAAAAATAAGCATGGTTAATATTGGGACTTTGATATATTTATCATACTTGGATGTTTGCGTGTGTTTTTGTATAGCAAAGCCCACCGAGGGGAATCGAACGCCTGATTTTAGCGTTGTAAATCCGGAGACATACCGCTGTACTAGCGGGGGGTATCGCACGTAGAATGCTACAACATCAGATCTTAACTGTATTTACATGGTTCTAAGGCGACAAGAGTACCAAAATTTATATTATCTTATAAAAATCTAAATGAAGTCAGTAAGAAAGGTTCACTTTTTGTTCCCGTCGCACCAAACATGTTCGCCATTTCAGCCGTGGGGGTGTTATAATGTGATGTTCAATCCCACTATTCGTTGGTAAAAGAGTAGTCTAAGAGTTGTCGGTAGGTAATGATGACTAGTTGCCTTCACTTTAGTTTTACACTGTTAAATTAGGAACGCTAGCACAGATAGCCCTCGTGTCGCTTTGGACGAAATTTAAGAACAAAATAAAACAAAAAATCACTTTTTGTTTGTTATCTATGTTAACCATTCACAGAAAATACGTGATATATGTTACTTCTTCTGTTCAATACCGTATGATAACATTGCTTGTTTTGATACATATAGGGAACAGCAAGTCATGACAGTGGAAAGTATCGTACTCTGTGTTGATACATATAGGGAAGTTCCACAGCAAGTCATGACAGTGGAAAGTATCGTACTCTGTATTGATACATATAGGGAAGTTCCACAGCAAGTCATGACAGTGGAAAGTATCGTACTCTGTGTTGATACATATAGGGAAGTTCCACAGCAAGTCATGACAGTGGAAAGTATCGTACTCTGTGTTGATACATATAGGGAAGTTCCACAGCAAGTCATGACAGTGGAAAGTATCGTACTCTGTATTGATACATATAGGGAAGTTCCACAGCAAGTCATGACAGTGGAAAGTATCGTACTCTGTATTTTTCGTAAAGCTACTTAGACTATCTGGTGTACTCATTCTGAATTTTTGATAAGAGAGAAGGAATCTAGTCAACAGCACTCTACCATTCAACATGTTGGACTGACTATCATGCTTATAACGTACCCACTGTTTAATGTGTATTTGTATCTGTGGGTATTTTGTGGTTTCACTCAGGTTGGAACCCTGAAATTCAGATCTCTACTAGAGAGTCAATATTCTCTCTTGTAGAAATTATATATTTATCTTTGGTGGAAAACATCAGGGTCAGTAAGGGTATTTGTAAATGATTTACTAGCAAAACAGACAGAAAAAATGTACGACGACTCGAAAGCTACCTACGGAAATCAATATTGGGAAAAAACCTTCTGTAAGACTTGCTGTGTTTTTTCTTTCAGTATTTTATATTCATTTCTTCTTGAAACATTTATTTTACTTGCAAGGTGACGTTCAAGAAATATTTAAATATAGGTCTAAAATCCAGGTCCACATCTGAATAATACTAAAAACCTGAACGTTTTGTTCGTGCCAATCAGATCATTAATTTTGGTACCGTTTGAAATATGAAAGATCTCTTCTAATACTTTTATTATTCTAAGAGGTAGTAGGGTGGTGGTACCTTAGGATGATATTCTATGATGTTGGCATAAATCCTTAAATTGGTCAATCCGTTATTTTATGTTTGTAAATTTATCGTTTTTTATAATATTTCTCTTAGAAATGACACCCATGGTTAAAACAGCCAGACATAACGTCAGTACCTAGTTACGGTATATCTTAGCAGACAGATGAGGGTGTGTAAATATAAGAAAGTGACGTATTAATGATCTCATGGTGTTCGTTTTACGAGCAATATTTAAACGAAGCGTTTATAAACATAATAAACAAGCTAGTCATAAACAAGCAAACAATATTGCAATTAATGCCCTTAATCATCGTGTATTTTACTTAGAACTGAATTATTTCATCGAAATATTTTGGGCAATGTTTTACAATGGCAATTTTTTACAGAAAAAAAAACCCATAAAACTACTCAATGTGATGCAATACGTGGACTCCACCGGTAAGTGATCCAAGGACAAAAGTTATGTATACGTGTTGTGAAGCCTTACGTTACTGAAGGGTACTCCTCTTGTTGGCAGGATGGTACGTTTGTTGGTTTACATCACTAGAAACTAGGTTTCGATACTTGCGATGGGCAGAGCAAAGGTAGCCCCTTTTTTAGCTTTGTGCTTGATAAGAAACAACAACAACTGAAGTTGGTTGGGTGTTTTATGGCGCGAAGCACCTAGGCTATCTGCACAAAAACTGAAGTGTACGTTGTAAGCCGCAAAACCAGGAAAAAACTTTTCGATTGACCATAGATACTTTTCTACATTTTAAATCCATGAGGAAACGAAAGAATAGACTTGTAGCAGCTAAGAGTATATTTTACTATATTATCCTACTGAGATATTATTTCCTTGTTTATATATATATATAACTTCTATATCCTGCACAATGGTTTTGTAATACCAGACTCTTACGCAGTCACACCCCTAACCAAAGGGTCTTCAGTTTTATATGTTTATATACATATACGCACGTGTGTAACTGAGTCTTTGCTCGATTGAGTTAGTTATAGCTGGAACCACAGGGAGTTCAGGCGAGTAACTCTTATCTGCATGTTTAGAATAACAAACAGCTAAATGTCTCTATGTTTGTATTAACACAATTTATGCCTGTATTAGCTTCATAAGTGGGTTTTTGTTCCAGACTAATAATTGGAAATCGAGTTATTTCTTCTTCAGACAAACAGTAACTGTACGACAAGCTCGTGCTCTGTTGAAAGTCATTTCTGGAATTTCTACGGCTCCGTAATAAACCACCGGCTCGCTCTGGTGATTTCATTAACCACTAATACAGCCACGATGTATAACGAGCGCAGCTCTCACAGAATGAAGAATTCATCTATGGATGTTTTTTAAATGTTTTCTATAAATAAGCTGTAATAGCATTACGTTTCTATATTTTATTCATATTGTAGTTTAATAGTCTTTTGTTCTTAGAGGGGATAATTATGTCACAAATCTTGTAACTATTTATCAACTGAATTTGTTTAAACAGTTAACTTAGATCTTAAGAGCTATTTCACAGCGGTTTATCACTTAACACCTTATGGAGATAGATCAGAAGAAACCCTAAAACATACCATTTATTTATTTGAAAATCCCTCGAGTAGCTTTGTGCGAAATTCCAAAACAAACATTTATTTGAAAAAGAGTACAAAATATTTAAATTCAGGATCTAACGTGTAAGTATTAAATCAGTGATATTTTGTTGGTTGGTGTTATTACGTTAAATACTACTTACAAAAAAGTATAATAAAAACACTCTCTCTAAATAACTTCTAAAAGAAGTAAAACCATTTTGTACTTGGACCAGTCCAAAGCTAAATATTAATGGTGTTAAAAATTATCTTGAAATATCATTTTATTACGAATTAAAGCTATTTCGTTGTGTAGCATTATGTGATAGAAGTGGAAAAATACCAATATATTTTGTGTAAGACACTTTCCCCCGCTCTCTTAATATACACACGAGCTATGTTAGTTACACGGTTTGTTTTTTTAAAAAGGAATCACAAAATGCAACTGTTCACCAGACTTTTTAACTAATGTGTTTAATACTTAAGATCTTACAGGCGATTCAGTTTTTATTATATATATGGAAGGCCTGTAAGAGGGCGTTGTCGATTGATAGACAAGACACGGTTCCTGCTTCTGTCATCAGAACATCTTTGTCAGATCAATCAAGATTGGAATCCTGATCTCTCCATTATTACTTCAACTAAAAAGCTCGAGATTCGGGCGTGTACCAAATGCGATTTGAACAAAAGACATCCAAAAAGCTGTTTAGCAAGTAAAGTGTATTTCCAAACAGTTTGAAGTAGACCATGCTGTCAGAAATGAACATTCATGCACTGAAAAAAAGGCCCCAGTCCAGGTTTGGTTTAGGTCAAAACTAATACATCTTTCTCAAATTAGGGCCCGGCATGGCCGAGCGCGTTAAGGCATACGACTTGTAATCTGAGGGTCGCGGGTTCGCGTCCACGTCGCGCTAGACATGCTCGCCCTCCCAGCCGTGGGTACGTTATAATGTGACGGTCAATCCCACTATTCGTTGGTAAATAGTAGCCCAAGAGTTGGCGGTGGGTGGTGATGACTAGCTGCCTTCCTTCTAGTCTTACACTGCTAAATTAGGGACGCTTTGTGCAAAGTTACAAAAATAAACAAACAAACAATTCTCAACTCAGAATTATAACTTAATAAAATATATAAAGATGTTTCAGATAGTGCTCAGCTAAACACGATTTTTTTATAATGTGATAAAGCTTTTACAAACATAATTTTGTATCTCAACATACGGGGACTTCAAATTGAACATAAAGTGGGCTAAATATGACTGTGTACGAAAAAAACTGTAAAATGTATTTTTTTTTAAATTTCTAAATACGTATAATAAATAACAAGGATTGAAAATCACATGCTGTTCATTACCGTAGTTTGTGAACTTTACGTAGTTCCTATACTTGTCAGAATACAACTTTAAAATACATTCATTTACTGCACTATACTTGATATTAGGCATTTTTATGTACTGAAATACTGTTGGTATGATCTGGGTTTGAAAGCAGGCTGAAACCACTAATATTATTTTAAAATATTTCGTTTTTAAAACCGAAATGTATGGATTCAAGCGAAACCTTATTAATGTTACGATTAGTTTGCTGGAATTATTATTTTATCGTTGAAGGTGATTAAAAAAAAAACGTCCACAGCATAGTCAAACAAGGCGTAAGATTTAAATAACGTTGTTTTACTAACGAAATATGAGTTTCTCTCTCGGGTTTTTAAGGTTTACAAATATTTTAACTGTGCGTATCAATTGTTTTGTTTCTCCCCGAAAGCTTTCAGTGTGAATCATTGTGAAAAGCAAAACAATAAAAGCTTGGAACTACTAATTAGAATATGAATTAATGATTAGGGTTAGCGCGATATATTTATTAGACATCTTGTCTACCTAACACATGTGATTTGTACTAGAGCCTTGCCGAGTTTATAATTTAATGACAAAGAAGCTAGTGTTGTGTTGGTACTGTTACGTGAAGGAGAGAGATATGTCTTGTTGCTTGATCGATTGAACGCATACAAGTTTGTCATTGAGACTTTTTATCCCATTACTATGGATGGAAAAGTTTATACCAGACTCACCTGCCCCCCAGTGGCTCAGCGGTATGTCTGCGGACTTACACGCTAAAATCCGAGTTTCGATACCCGTGGTGGGCAGAGCACAGATAGCCCATTGTGAGGCTTTGTGCTTAATTCAAAACAACAACAACCAGACTCACCTATGCTCTTCAGTTTTAAGATGTTGTTTACAACAGATTACGGACAAAGTGTGTTTTTAGTGTTAAATGTAATTATTTTATCAATAACAGTTTGTTGACTTGGTACATTTTTAACTTGTTTAAAGTAAATGTTTAATATTCTCTGACTGTAGGAACTTATAAAATGTAAATGTGTTCTTTGAAACAGGAACAGTTTAAAACCTCTTGCACGAGAGGAAGTGCAGATTCACGTGACCTGTGAAGCAACTATTTGTGATCTTTAAATCCAACCATTAAATAGGTAGAAATCCAGGCATTACTGGCGTGATTTAGCTGATTAGAGAGAGGGCGCTGTAAGTGTAGTAAAAATTAACGAGCCATGCTGATCTCTGACGTAATGACAGTGCGCTGGTATCAAACGATGCAGCTGGCACTCGATGTCAGATTACGATGATCTATGATCGCTAGACCCGAGTATCTCTATTTCAGAGCAAATCTAACGTATCCAGTTAAATTAATGATGTTTTACTGTGTTTACTTACGCAACACTCTGTCTGTTATACATTTCTGATGTGGGTATTGAGACGTAATGTCTACTCAAACCATGAACAACTGGTACGTGTAAGATATGTCGGGTCGCCACTGTCTATTACCGTTTACTTGTCAGGCTTTCGCGCAGATTAGAGATTCTTTGTGAGTTGATAATGGTGTAATGAATGTTGTCTCTTTAAGGGAAGTGACGATAACGCGGATGACAAGAATGTATCTCCACACGTAATCCTCTCGTGACATAATTTTAATTGAATTTAAACTGCGTCTCTGTCCACAAAGAACGCGCTTGTACACTTTGCGTTCAGCTTTCGTGGTTACCCATATTTCAGATAAGGACGATTAAAGATGCTTTTGTAGCAAATCTGTTTTGGTAGACCTAAACGATATATGGTGGAAACGTATTCACAAATCTTCACGTATTTTACATTACTGTGCACCAGTGACGAACATGTGTGTGTGTTATGTCTATGAAAATACTTATATCTGTTGCACCTTGCATTAGTATATACATCAAAGCTAAGTCATGTATGCTGCAAGTTGATCTAAGCTCAATGTATAATAAAACACACACACACATATGTATATTTAATTGTTAAACTGATCTCTTAGCTAATGAAATATCTTTTCAACCACATACTTGACTAATTTTTAGATAGCCTCATCTATTAAATAACTTCCATAAGAGTGGGCTTCATAGATTTATACAAATACGAACTCATGTAAGAAGTTATGTACTTCTTTTGGGAGATTGCAGTATAGAATCATTAAATTAATATTGTAATAAAGAGAAAAAAGAAACGAAGTTTTCTGTGACATCTTATTTGCCACACAAAATTTTCATTTTATCGTACGAAGATTTTCCGTATAAATTTCACCCAACGTACTATGCTAGTAGACTTCAAAGGAATAAAATAACTTTAATCTGAAATTCTTATTAATATTGTTGTAAGCTATATATTTTTCATGCTGATGTTGTAGTTTTTTTGTTAACTAGAGGAAACTAATGGTTCTTCATGATGTAATGTAATATTAAATTCACGTAAACACTAGATACACCTAGAATAAGGGAAGATTATAAAAACGACATTCCATCAAGTCGAGAGTCGATATATAAAGAAAGTGAATTGAGATGAGAGAGAGTTAGTTATTGCATAGTAATAACTTGATTTTTACGTAGGCTTAAACAATTGTACTGCCGTTTGAAAGTAATTTAAGCTTGTAGAAACGTTTAAAGAAGGAAATAAACTAATTTCCTCTCATGAATTTTTTATAGAACTTTGAATTATTTTCACCTTATAATTTAAAAAAAACAACTACAACTAAACAACGACGTCACAATAATATAAAACAACCTAGGAGCATAAACTGTTTGTGTAATATTTTCAGGAAGTTCAATCTTTCGTCATAAGATATACCAAAGTTATTTTCTGAGGATAAAGTGATACTTTGGACTGTTTGTGAGACAATATTGGACAAAAGTATATATAACTTTCAAAGAAAAGAAAGTAGTGTTATGAAGCCATGTTATTATTAAAGTTATAAACATTCAAATTACTGTTTTATTTTATATTTTTACACGCCACCCAACGAGCTCTACACATTGCATCGTTTATCTTAATATGCATGCTGGTGTGAAAATAAACAAACTAAAGAACGAGGTTTATTTGTCGTCTTAATATTCATGCTGGTGTAAGATTAAACAAACTACAGATTGAAATGCTTTGTAAACATTTGATAAACTGTTTTTGTTGTTGATATGAATATTTTGTTGGTTGATTAAATTAAAAGTTAAAAATTCTACATATGTGGTATTTTAATAACGGAGAGTAGCGATTATAAAGTACTGACACTAAATAGGGTAACGTTACAGTCAAACTTAGCTTTAGAGAGTAAAATAAAGAAATACTTCAAACACTTAATAATTGAAATCAGAATAGAAATATTTTATCACTTATATTGTTACATGCTTCACCCAGTAATCTGATTCTATGCTTGGGTTCATCAGCACTGTACTTTTATGATTTCTTAGGATATTTTTTGTGGATACGATAGACTGAGCATGAGAACAGAAAACGTGTGTTTTTGTGTTTTCTTATAGCAAAGTCACATCGGGTTATCTGCTCAGCCCACCGAGAGAAATCGAAAGAACAGAAAACGATTGAAAAGAAATAGTTGTGGAAATAAATTACTGAAAATTATTTATGTTTAGGTAATCTGACAGCCTTTCATTGAATAAAAAAGTAAATTTATCGATTTTATTCTCTGTATTTTTGCTTTATCGATAACATTTACATTAACCATTGTAGAAAAGCATAAATCTAAAACTATCGTCTGTTTCTGCTCGGCTTCAGTCAGGGTCCTAACCTTCTTCAACCAACACCAGTAATCTATATGTATTATTTATTAAAATGTGGTTTAAACGATATTATAACCAAAATCAATTTTCAATATATTTCAAAATCAACCAGCTTAACCACCTTTCAACTACATAAGTAATTTATTGATAATTTTACCGCTGGTATAAAGAGAACTTTACTGAAACAACACCTGTTACTACGTTAATAATGCATTTCTTCATTTTAATGGGTAGCATGATCGTGTCTAGAAAGTAGCAGACGCTAAGACTGAAAATGTCAGAATCACGCATACACCCAAAAGACAAATACGTAAAGCTAGTCAGTGCTTCCGACAAACTACGAAAATTACCCGTAATTTACCTACATATAATTATTCTACACAGCATATAGTATATCTTTAGCAGCAAAACCACAGGAAATGACTAATATTAAATGCTTCTAAATAGTTCCAAGATTTCTTCCAAACATCTCGTTATTTGTTTCCTGCGCTTGTATCTGAATAGCTCGTCTAAGCCCAAGTTGATAACTGGGGTGGCTAATTACACACTGTTAGTACATATCGTTTGTTACTATGACAACAACGACAAGTGGGGCAAACTGTTCTTTTTCGAGAGACTACTCGTTTTCCCTTACTAAACATATTGACTTATGGAAATTTGTTTATTTGTTTTGGTAAGCAAAAAGTTCTATATAAATTATCTTTGCTGTGCCTACCACGAATATCGAAACCAGGGTTTTTAACAGTGTAGAACTACAGAATTGCTGGTAAGCGACGGGAGGGTGATATAACAGTAATAATTCATACATCTCGACCCTTTTTATTTCTTGACCAACATACAAGTTAGCATTATGTACCAAAGTTAAATCATAATATGTACGAGCTTTCCACAATATGATTTTTAGGTTAGTTAGTTTAAGCAAAACTAGGTCACGGCACAAGTAAATAAATCCATTGTTGTGGAGCTGAAACCATTAAACAACGTACATTTAAAGAGGAAAAAAATTATTAGATCAAGTGAAGTTTTATTAAATAACAGCTCTGTCATTACATGTTTCTAGTTCTAAGAATCATGAGTCAGAGCATAGGAGAATAAATTAATAATATGTCAACCATACAACAACTACCATATGAGACCGAAGAGATCTTTCGCCAATACGAAGGCCCATTTGGAACCAAATGAGTAGAAGGGAGCAAATTGTTCCTTAGTCTTAATTAATACAATAATTATGAACTCGAATACAGGGTTATATATCTATCTTGAATTTTTTTCTTGTTTTGTTCTTAGAAAATAGGTTAGGGTACAAAATGATCTACTGACATTCAAATCAAGCAGTAAACTAAATCAAATTACAGTTTTTATTGATACGTCTTATTGTAAGAGTAATAATAATATGTAAGTAACATAGCAAAAATGAATGTTAAGCTAGTGTAAGAACAAACATAAATCCAAAATAACAAAAACATTTTGCTTGTAAAGATGCCAAGCTTGTATTAACGTAGCGCCACCTATGATAACTCAATCAACACGGGAGGTTTATTTATGGGAAAAATATATGGGCCCGAAATGGCCAAGCGTGTTAAGGCGTGCGACTAGTAATCTGAGGGTCGCGGGCTCGCATCATCGTATGCGTCAAACATGCTCGCCCTTTCAATCGTGGGGGCGTTATAATGTCACGGTCAATTCCACTATTTGTTGGTAAAAGAGTAGCCCAAGAGTTGGCAGTGGGTGGTGATGACTAGCTGCCTTCCCTCTTGTCTCACAATGCGGAATTAGGGACGGCTAGCACAGATAGCCCTCCAGTAGTTTTGTGCGAAATTCAAAACAAATAAGAAAACTATATACCGTAAAACCTGTCTAAGCCGGAAACTGCATAGGGAGAATTGTTTGTTTGTTTGTTTGTTCGTTTTTGAATTTCGCACAAAGCTACTCGAGGGCTATCTGTGTTAGTCATGCCAGGCCCACATAGGGAGAAAACCTGTACAGGCCGGAAGTATAAAAATTTTGCAGCATTATGCTAATATTTCTGTTTTAAAAGGTCCTGTATTTGGCTGAACCTGCGTAACACGGACGAATATCTATCTTTCACTAACCTCATCTAAAAACAAGTAGGATTAGAACCCGAGTATGGCGGAAAATGTTTTATATTAAATATTAATTTCTTATTTAATTAATAACGTCTTTAAATATTAATACATTCTTGTTTAATTAATGATTTGTTTAAATATTAATAAATTCTCGGACATTTTGTTACAGTAAATACTGGTTAAATATATTCTGCTGTTTTTTCTGCCGTCATTATTTTTGCAGTTAAATTAGATTCATGATTTGTAGAAATATATTTGTCTTTCAAGTGCAAAATTCTGCTCTTTAAATAATTCTCACGAAAAAATAAACTCCCATCTTCCTAAATTTTAAAAATTTATGGAAAATTTACTTAATACATTCATTTATAAAAAAAAGCTACTAAATACCCTCATTTCTTGCAAAAAAAGCGATTAAATATGCATGTAATATTTAATAAAGTTAGGATTAGGGAACAAAAAATAGGAATAGTCTACTTTTTCTAGATGATGCAAATTGTCACCCTAAAGTTTAACTTTCAAATGTTGGTTTAGTCTTTCTACATCCATGTACAACATCAGTTTTACAGCCACTAGATAATGGGATTATACAGTGTGAATAATTGAAATACAGAAAATTGATGCTTCAGCATATTGTTGCAAACATGGACGAGTGTAAGAAAGCATCTGAAGTGACCATGAAAATTGACGTGTTAAATGCAATTGCATTTTTAAGTCATTCAATCAAATGCGTCAAATGTGGATTTATTCTTGATAATGGTGGAGATTGAAGAGAAGTTGTTTGTTATCACAATTCTAGTGAGATCCAAACTCTGATTGAGACGATTGATGCAGATGATTCTGAGAACGCGGAAAGTTTTGTGAACGTTGACAAAAATGTTTTAACATAAACTGATGAAATTAATTTAAATTCTACAATAGAATCGCAAGATGGTAACAGTGTGAGAGATTCAGAACAAAATGGAAAAGATAGTGAGGAAATAGAAATTCCTACTTCATATAAAGTGTTAAGTTATATTAGCACTATCAAATTGTATGGTTAAATGAAGGGAGAAAATGAATTTCATGAAAAGGCCGTAGAATTGGCGTTTTCTTTTAACCGCATGAAAAAGCCCATTAGAAAAATGAAACAGTTGAAATTGGACACTTTATTCAAATAAATTTGATTAAGATTTTGTGTACTTATGTATATTTTGAATGTCTATTTTTGTTCTTATTCTAATGAGTATAGCATAAACAAGAAAATAACTTTATTCATAAATGTCTTTCCTTTAGTCAAGCGAGTATAACGTTTCGCTCAAAAATTATATATAATTAAGGAAATGCATGTTCACTATGTCTAAGCCAGAAAACCTGCTTAAGCTAAAAATTTTACTCGGTTCTGTACAATTCCGCTTTAGACAGGTTTTATTCTAAAAATTATCTGCGTTGTGCCAAGTGTAGGAATTGAGACACGAATTTTAGCGTTATGAACTCATGTGTAATTACCATTAATTAGAAAACTAAATACTCTTAACTCAGCTTGGAATATAATTACAAAGGCACTGTACTGTATGCTCTTAGCTCAGCCTGATGTATAATGACAAAGTACTGCACTGTATAGTTTCAGCTCATTCTTATGTAAAATCACAAAGTGCTGAACAATATGCTATTATCACGAAGCGCTGTTTATTGTGTTCCTGGCAGTTTCCTCGATTTACTTAGAATAAAGAATAACCAGAAGAATATTTGTCTGAATTACCTTTCTTATTATTAAGAGTCCGTTTAGAAGATTGAGGTACAGAAGAAAATTACTGCATTGTGTAATCTCAAAATATTCTACCGCTAGCGTTACATTACTTATTGAAGCGCAAACTGTTGTCCTACTAGGTGAGAAAGAAACAGAACTGCTACCAACGGGTCAAGAACGGTTCTCTATATCATTGTTTCTAAGCTGGATTTGCCAGGCGATTCTTGCGTACTGGCGTTGGTAATTGCACCCTCCCCTCATATTGGTCATAATTCATAACGTAGGTGATCCGCGCACCTGCCAGACCCCTCGATAATACACCGCATCTGCTGTTGCTTTTTTAAAAATCTTAACATATTCTAGTTTTAATGAACATATTTGTTTTGTTTGCTTCCAGAATTCAATCAGAAAACATTGAAAATTATATTACACCTCTCTCTACGAAAAAGGAAAACTCAAACCATACCATCTGTTACTAAGGTTATTGATTGAAATGAAAGGATGATGACTGTATGTAGTTCTACTGATCTGTTTGAAGAACAAAATTCTGGTTTAGAGCACTGATAAGCTAGAGTATCTTTGTGTCATTTTTGTTGCTCTCTCTGTAACTTGTGTAACAGAAATTTATTCAAATCGTGTTTTTTTTAGATAACATTATGTTTAAAATTTCCGCCTGTCTGAAAATGTGATCTTAAGGTATCGCTATTTTTAGTTATTTTCCACTATAAACTATTCCTGCATTATCATTGGTCTATACTCTATATGATCTTGACGATTACTAAATTTATCTCGAGGTTAGCAGTTCGACAGTCACGTAGGATGATTGAAGCTGTCGTTGTTTGTGTTTTTTACTGTGCGCTGTTCAGCTAGGAGAGGTGACAATATCAGTCAATCTAATTAGTCTTTTGGCAAGAGAGGAATCCTTCCTTTCAAAGTGTCCAGCTGTGTCTTGCTGAAATTTTAGAGAACATATATAGGTTATATCTTAGAGGACATATGCAGGTTATATCTTAGAGCATGCAATTAGGTTTTCAATAAAATTAGTCTTGTTTATAAGTAACTGTTCTTTTTCATTTTGTATGAGATTTTTGTTTGAACTCATTTTCATTCACCCTGACTTCTGTTCAGTTGTGTTTCGTTTGTTATTTTTGTAATGAGTTAATGCTGCTATTTATTTGTTTTTAAGCAGAAAACTCTTATCTGCCCACCGCAAGTAACGAAACTTAATGCTTTAGCGTTTAATTCCTCAGACTTACGTGTAAGCTACCAGGTTGAATTGTTCCTTTTGTTGCAAAATAACTTATGTTCATAATATTACGTTTCACATAGAACCGGCTACGAATCTAGAGCAAAACTGAAAATCAACCTGCTAATGTGTATATCTAATTAAATATACTCTTCTTACATTTTTACTTATAAAGATGTGAATGTTTAATCAGTAAACCTAATCAGCTACCACGAATATTTTAGAATTGCGTAAGTTATCTTTAATTTACTGTTTCTATCGGATAACTAAAGCTGTATGCTTCAGTATTCATTAACTGGTGTTTTCATTAAGCAAGCTGGCAGGACATTTTTTTTCTGTGTTAGATTATTCAATTTTCATACCAACACTTAACACACCACTGGAAACGTCATTCACTTAAAATTAACAAACACAATTGGTTGCTTCTTAAATATCATTATCATAAGCTGATTACAATAAGCCTTTGTTTTGAATCTATTTTTAAAATCATTACCCATCCTTTTTCCTCATTTTAGTTCAAATCATATAGGTTTCTTCACTAACACATGATTATTGGGGAGCTAACAGTATAAAAAAGAACTAAAATTTATAATTAATGAAGCGAACAATGTTTATCAAACATTGCAAACACAAGAAAACTGAAACTTGTTGCTATTAGACTGCATTGAATCACCATTTTCCTCAGTGTAAACGAATTTTTTAACTATAAATATTTTACAAAGTTCGGTCAGTTTTGGACTTTTGCACAAGTCCCATTTCTAAATACTAAGCAAACTATGCAGAATGATATTACCAGTGCAAAAATTGATTTTAAAACATATTACAATAATTTCAAACGTTATAATCAATAATATTAAAGAAACTAAGCACATAGAAAGGGTATCATTCATCAACTTTTAACATTTAAAAATATATTTTGGATTTTTTCTGAAAATATAGTTAATTCACCTATATTAAAAATACAGTAGTATTTTCAGCTTACATAGGCACCAAATTCAAAATTTCTTTTTATTCTTTCTTTTGTTTTACGGATGAACAATTTTTGTTTTTTTTTAAGGGTGGCAAGGCGGGATCGTCTTCACTGCACGACACATGCTCTTTCTAAACTGTGGCTACGTGACGTGTCCCTAGAGAGGCACGGCCCATAAAAATCCCGAGGAAGCTATGTTAGCTAGCCTAAACAGAGAGTGCACTATTGTTAAAAGGACAGAAGCAGACAGTGGATGCTGTTAAAAGTCACATTATTTAACATGTTTCAGACCGAAATGTTTAACTCATGGACATAAAATCACGACAAGCCTTCACATCCTCTCTCCGATCCAACCACACTTCATTATTTTGGAAAAATAAACATTTGTTATTATTACTCTTATTAATTACATTTGAAACTCAATTTTTTTTAGTTTCTATTAACACGATTCAAAAATTGTGCTTTCAATTATTATATCTACGCAGTTTATATTAGAATAACAGCTTATAAATTCTTTAAAAAAACAATACACAACAATAATAATGCGCCATCAGGAGTAAAATATTGAAACATGTGGAGTGTATGAAACTATTCCCAGCCTCAACGAAATTTTCCTATCGTATAGTAACTCAGGTTTTTTTTATTTATGATTATTGTATATAATAAATCTTTGTTGTTTTTTAAAAGGATCTTGATTCTGAGTACTTGTACATGCCATTTATGAATATCGAGAGGTTAACAATCTGTTTTTTGGCATAGCAAATTTCGCCCAAAACTGTTAACCAATGCCTCCTTTCGCCAACTTTGGGGCATTTTTCATAAACACAACAGTAGGATTTGACTATCATTCTTTTAATGCAAATGTATCCCCAAAGTGCAGCCTGCGATTTTATTTTGGCAATAATTGAACGCAAATCATGAATATTTAAATTTACAGTCAGGAACGTTAACCACTGAGCGGGTTAAAGAAAACTCAAACATTAGAAATGGTCACTCTAGGACATAATACTTAAAACCCAGCTTGTTTCCATGAAAATAATATAAAATAGTAAAATAAACACACAAATTTATTTATTTTAACACCTAGAAGAAATGCACATAGTTTCCCGGTTTGTTTGAGTGATTTATTTTAGGGAATATATATATTAAAAAAAGCTAACTTACACTAAGATTTTTATATATATGTGAATAAATACACTGCATAAAATAATCACAAGATAATGAGGATTTATAATATTCTATCTCTGATGAACCACAACCAATTTTTATCAAATAATTCCATTTATTCCCTCCGAGTTAACTTTTCTCCAAATCGTCGATATGATATCATTCATTTTTCAGGCTACACTTGTAAATGAGGTTGTTTTACATTCTTCCACTTCTCGAAATTTTAGTATGAAGCATATCGTCGCGGACAGTAAGGGTAACCTGACATCAACACTGGTTGCTTCAGCTCAATGCTATATGTTGAAAAAGAGAGTTTTTTATGGAGTATTTTCAGTGTCTGCATTTACTTGACAGGATCTGAAAGGCTCGGCATAGCCAGGAGGTTAAGGCACTCGACTCGTAATGCGAGGGTCGTGGGTTCGAATCCCCGTCACACCAAACATGCTCACCCTTTCAGCAGTGGGGTCGTTATAATGTGACGGTCAATAAAACTATTCGTTGGTAAAAGAGTAGCTTAAGAGTTGGAGGTGGGTGAGGATGACGACTTATCTTCCCTTTAGTGTTACACTGCTAAATTAGGGACGGCTATCGTAGGTAGCCCTCATGTAGCTTTACGCGTAATTAAAAACTACGACAACAACAATACAGAATGTGGAGTGTCTCCAGAATACAACCTATACATTTTCGATGGGGTTGAAATCCTGTGAATGTGAAAGCCATTCTATCCAGCCAGTCCCATTTTCTTCAAATCAGGTGCCAGTGTCTTATAGTGGCATGTAGTGGTGTCTTACACTGGTATATAACAGCACGCAAAGTCGTAGGGCGTGGTCTCTTTATTAGTGTAGTACAATAGTTAGGAGTCCACAGGATATAGAGATCGACACATCTGCTAATACTCATTCTTTCACCATAAACATCACGTTTCTGTAAAACAGAGGATTGGATCTGTTTCAGTTTCTCTTCAAATGACATACACGTATTATATGGCTATAGAGTAAAACACAACTTAACTGTAAAAATAATATTGCTCTGTCTTGTATAGGTTCACTAATCGTTGTAATCTAAGCGTAATTCAACTCAACTAAAGCTTTACATGCAGGCTGAGCCTTGTGAATTCTGTTTCTAATTATTTATACACTAACAAGGCATTTATTTGAGGCTTAAAAATCTGATTCACCTTTGAAGCAGATACCTACGACTGAGGTGATGTAGAAACAACAGATGGCTGTCATTTGGTTTTATTGTGAATGATGGGTTACCCAATCCTATTGCCCTAGGAATTGTTTGTTTGCTTGTCTCTTGTTAAGTACAGAGACGCATACCGGACTATTTGTGTTGTGCTACAAGGGTATCGAAATCCGGTTTACAGTTTTGGCAACTGGAACAGTTACACTGTGTGATTGATTCAAAGTGAGAAGTGAGTGAAGACTATGTGAAACCGCTATATATGTATATATGAAGCATATGTTTAATGAAGACTCATTTGCACTTCACTTTCCATCATAGATCATTACGTTCCTGGTGACTAAAATTATTTTATAACAATGGTTTGACTTATAATTATTATAATAAGACAAACACCGACTAAGTTTTACTTGTTTTAAGTACATAAAAAATGCAAATAATGCATTATTCCCCAAACAAACTGGGGCCTTGTCCATATTCTGGGAAAACAAAAAATAAAATTAATTTTCTAAATAGCCAGGCATGGCTAGGAGGTTAAGGCACTCGACTCGTAATGCGAGGGTCGAGGATTCGAATCCCCGTCTAACCAAACTTGCTCGCTCTTTCAGCAGTGGGGTCGTTATAATGTTACGATCAATCCTACTATTCGTTGGTAGAAGAGTAGCTCAAGAATTGGCGGTGGGTGGTAATGAGTAGCTGCTTTCCTTTTAGTCTTATACTGCTAAATTAAGGACGGCTAGCGTAGATAGCTCTCGTGTAGCTTTGCGCGAAATTCAAAACAAACAAATCAAACAAACTGATGAATCGTACTTGAAGAGAAAATAAATATCCAAATTATATGTCGTTCAAACTATTGCAAATAGTGGACTCACTGATCTAAATAATGTACTTAGACCAGAATTTTGAAACAATAAGCTTTTAAACAACATTTAAAATTTAAAGACGACCAGATTTTTTTTGACATAATATAAAATGTTTTTCAATCTGTATATATAGCTTGTAATAGCTAATTTACATATTTGTTAACCTCTGGTTGAGTATACAGAATGATATAGAAAGTTAAAGTGCAAGTCCTTTGTTGATGTCACCTTCAGAATGACATCTTGTTTGAATATCCTTAACTTGTGGGAAAGTCAATATGGATGTTTTTCTCAGCTTAATGTCACTTAAGCTACCACTATACTCTAGTTATAACTTGTTATTTTTAAATATAATATAACCGTATGGTATTCTTTATGATGACGAAATATTTCAAGAGTTATTTATAAAATAGGGCATCATCAACAATTCGCCCGTCAGAAAGTGTAAGAGTGTATGTATATATATATCGATAGAATATTACACATTTTATACAATAACATTATTATAATAAAACTAGAACACAAACAAACGTAAAAAATATATAAATATGGTAAGGAAAAATGCTAATTGTTGTTGAATAATTATTTGAAAAGTTAATATGGTTCAGGACAGTTTCTTTATTGTCGTGTTTGCATTACTATTTGTAGCATAGGAATGAAAGGAAAGTTTATAGAATTGGTTACAAAACTTATTTATGATAATATTATATGTTTATATATATATTTTTTTATTTTGCAAGAGCATAATTGAAAAAATTGTTGTTTCCTAACGTATCTAGTACGTGCTAATGGATCTGTAGCTTAATTCGCTTAGTTTATGTTAATATTATAGGATCATAAGGCTGAATTAAGATGGATTTTATTGCAACGGCTGACGGGTATCGCGCCTTACTTACCGTCTACCGCTGTACGTGAGTCAGAGAAGTCTAGGGTGACAAGGAACGAATGTAGCAAGTTTAGATATTTTCTCCAGGGGATAATTTAATGCTAGCTGGTTCAAGAGGTTACATATCGCGTTTCGTAATGCAAGACGGAAAGTATTTTGGCGTCACCACTGTTTTGTGGGTTGTTTGGAGTTTTTTTCTTCTTCATGTTATGGACTTTTCTAGGTACACTTAATGCTTCAATGTTAATGTTTATGCATATATAAAGATATTTCAGATGATCGTCTTTCATTTCTAGGTCCTCGTTTACGAAAGAAGTCTTCGAGAAAGACCCCGGAAGAAAAGCGACCTAGGACCGCTTTTACAACGGATCAACTCGCGCGTTTAAGGAAGGAGTTTCATGAGAACCGGTACTTGACAGAAAAGCGCCGACAGGAATTAGCACGTGAACTTCAGCTAAACGAATCCCAGATAAAAATCTGGTTTCAGAACAAGCGGGCTAAAATAAAAAAGTCCAGTGGTCAGAAAAATCCTTTGGCCTTACAACTAATGGCCCAGGGACTGTACAATCACACCACATTACCCGTCACTAATTATGCTGATGACGATGGTGACTCGAACATTTCCACGTGAGTTTAGAACACAATAAAAAACATATAGAAAAGAACATTCTTGCATGTTCACTCTGAACGTGTATACACGTATACGATTTATAAGTTGAACGTATTATGTAAATACATATTTTGGCCTTTTTGTATATTTTCGCTTTATTTATTTACCATAGATATGTCCAATATTTTGCTTAAATTCAATAGATTCCCACCAGACAACATGTTTTGTGTAATTGGTTGAGTCCTATACGGTATTGTGTTATCGCAGCGTGTGTGACTATGTGAATGTACACTTCTTTACGAGCTGCAAGATTTTTTCTAAAAAAATTACTGTAAAAACGAGCCTGTTGAAGATTATTTCGTTCTTGTAAAAAACGTCATTTTTTTACAATCCATTTTAGTACTATCATATCCTAACTTTAGACGACCGAGTAATTAATTATAAACTGACACAAAATTATGGATAAACTATTCATTACTACAGTCATACAATTTGAGAACAACATGCTAGACGTGGTGAGGTGTCAATTCTAATTAATTAAAATATGGTCTAGGTCATGTGGTATCCTAAAGTCTGTACCAGTATTAATTGTACAGTAATACTATGATGCTGACAGTTAAAACTTTGTTCCCGGATTTGTGTTTACTGGTTTACTGTAACATTACAAAAGAAATGGACAGATTCCTATATTATACTTTATTTAGCATGCCAAATTTCATGGAATATTTAAGATAGCGATCTGAAAATTACTTGGGTAAAAGTTTATAAAACGTTCTTCGTATTAATATAAAAGTGACTAAGTATTTCACAAGCTAGTTTTAATAAACAGTTATAAATAATATGATGGATAATATCTTCGGACATTTTTCAGTAGGTACATTTGTAACATTATAATGATCATGCACCTTAATATTGTGTATATGTTCATTATTATGCTTGTCTTTGTGATTCATAGTGTATTTCAATGGTTTCTCATCCTCTTAGTATTTCATACCTTTTGCCTACAAAGAAAAAAAATAAAGGTATTCGCGAGTATCTTAATTTAACCTTTTCTTTTAAAAAAACACAAAAAACTCAATTCGTATACATCAAGAAGCCAGCCAACAATTTTACCCTTTATTTCCCTTTGAGCAAAAAAATTCATCTGGAGATACATTCATCCAGGATCCAGCCAATCATGAACTTAGTTTAAACATTTCTTTATTGTATGAATCAATCTTGGCCAAGAGGTGTTGTTTAGCTACTAACAATTATAATCTTCCAATGAACTAGCCATAAGTTAGTTTCAAACCTTTCTTCTTCGAGTATCATACTATTGTGAGTAGATTCCTTTAACCAGTAAAAACCACAAAGACATCAACTAACAGTGAGGTTAGTACATTTCTTTGCTGAGAATCATCACAAAATGAATATATTTCTCCAGCTGCAAGCAACCAACATCTTCTGACTGGCTTACTTTGATTTTACTTTTGTTCTTTTCTTGCTAGAGGATTTCAATATGTGATTAAGATACTGTGGCTACTATCCATAAAGACTGTCAGTTACAAGTGGCTAAAACGGAACTAAACATTTATTGAAAATAATAAGTCGAAAGATTTTTGAAATCGTTGGTGGAGATTACGATCTTAAAGGTAGTGACATATGTTTTGTATATATATATCAAAATTATGTTTACAGTGAAATTATTAGGGCAGTAAAATGATATACTCGAAATAATGACCACTTCCTTGATGGTGATGTTAACTTATGATAAATCATCCACTCTCTCAGAGCATATTCGTTTTTGCATGGCTAATTCTGGCTATTTAAATGTGAACTGTTTCGTAATATATTACAGTCGTTGTTGTTTGAACAGCACAACTACTGTTCTTTAGCTTCTGGATAAAATCAGTATATATAAGTTATTCTTTTTATTCCTGAAAAGACAGCTCCACCTGTCGAAAGGGTATAACGTTTTATGGGTTATTTTAATGTAAATTACTAGCTCTGTTTTCAATTTTATGTACTTTTTTATTATCAAAAGCTTAAAAACTAACGTGTTAGGTGAGTCGAAAAAGTTTCTAATGTTAATAAACATATTTGTCTCAGATCTTTTGTATTTGTTTATAAAATACAAGATAAATGACGAATGCTAGAACATCTTGAAATTAAATTGAATATTTGTATATATAATATATTTTGATATTACTGATTAGTTCTTTCTAACATAAAAATATTATATATGGCTCAAACGTGTGTTTAAAAGATCAACAAATGTCACCAAACCAAAACTGAACAAAGAAACAGAAAAAACAAACTAATATTAAATATCTCTCCGCCAGATGAGCTTAAAAGGCACATAAAGAACTTTGTAGAAGTAGGATCCGTTTAACGATAGGTTAAATAATGTTTTCGTTAAGTTTTTAAATTCTTAAAACGAAGGAAAAGAAAATGCTTTGACTCGTTACTTTCTAATTCACAAGTGGCACACACCGTTCAGTCGTGAGTACACTAGTAACACTTATAAAGCTAGAAAAGATATAGTTGATCATTCCTGTTTCTCAACCTATAATAAGTTTATCTTTTCATTTAGTTTCTAGTGTGTGTGTGTGACGTGTAGATTTACATCTTCATTATGCTAAAATGTTTAGAGGTAGTCATGCAGGATACGTAAAGTGATTACAAATATATATATTTTTAATTATCTTCTGGAGAAGTAAGATATCTTGACAGAAAAGTACTTTTAAGTGATTTAGAATATGGAAACGGTTATAACTTACAAGCACAGACCTAATCTGTATCAGAAATGTGTAATGTTTTCTTGAAACATGCTTCAAAAACGAGCAAACTTGACTTGAGTTTTATTGTTCAATCTATGATTTTTTCATGTATTTGTTGTGTATAACATTACTGTAAATATATACAATTTAAAAAGGCTGTGGTTCATCAGACCTGCTTATAAAATACCGATGTTTCCATGACATCTAACATATAGTTTTATTAATGTTTGAGATAGAAAAACTGGAGAACTAGTACCGTGAAATTACATGTTTGTAAAAAGAACAAAAAGAAACCAAAACCAGTCGTAGTTTCTTAAGTTCATTTGAAGCGCTACTTCGTCGGTTTTGTACACCAGATAGCGTAACATCTTTATGTATGTAATCTCAAGAAAGAAAACATACGCTGTATTTATATAACTGTGTTTAAGTAATAAGCTTTCAATGTTGAGATTTTTTTATTTGTAAAACTGTATGATCTAGATATACGTACGTATAATCAATTAAAATGCGCATTGATGCTCAAAATTAACAGCTGGCTACCACAACTTGAACTTTTGATTTTAACAGTTAACGTGTGTGGTGCATTAATGAGCAGTTTAATTATGTTTTCCGTACTTCTGACCTGATGTGATGTGATAAATATATGCCTGTAAACTTTGTATAATATAACTTTACATATCATACATTTTAAACAAACAGAATAAATCGTTTTTTTTTATTTATTATTTGTTTGTCTCGTTTTTCGTGCAGAATTGAATGTATATAATATATATTTCACCTTTAACACAAAGTCTAGATTTGTCGTTATGTTTTCCATCTCTAAACATTACACTGATGAGAAAAGCATAAGTGAAAACATGTATGTATGTGCCAGAGAAAAACACATTTATGTATGTGCGTGTTTTCTTATAGCAAAGCCACATCAGGCTAGCTGCTGAGTCTACCGCTGGGGATCGAACCCCTGATTTTAGAGTTGTAAGTCCCTTGACTAACCCCTGTACCAGCGGGTGACGAATGCACACTTTTCATCATAGAAGTCTTTCTCTCTCTTTATAGGGTTGTGAATACTTGTATGAAGGTAAAAGATATGGCTTTTCTTTATGGTTGATTCCACTGTTCACTGTATGATGATTCCTATCTTTTAGGATTATAAGTTTTTTAATCTACAGCCAATCGGTAAAACGGTTTTGAAGCGCGATTAAAAACTTTGAATGATTCATTTCCTACTTGACTGTATAGAAAATATTAGTTTACACTTGAAACAAAATTGTATTATTTTCTACTTTTAGCCTATTTATAAAATCATGATAGTGTTTTTTTGTTAAATTGCTAGACAGGCTGGGTTTTAATCACAGTTATCCAAACACTAAAGATAAAAATAAACATGACGCCTTCCTTTTCTTTCATTTCTTTATATGTACAGTAGTTGAAAACTTTATTTCTAATTGTTACTCTTTTGAAAGCTCCTGATTTTTAAGTAACACAACATTAATAACAGTGACACATTACAGGCACAAAGAAGTTAAGAACAAAAAGAGACAAATCATAATACACTCAGGGGTGTTTCCACGAAAGAGTTCGGAGGTGCGAACTCCCACCCTCCTTTTGGACCATAAATAACTATTAATTCCATAGCTGCCTAGTTTATTTGCAGGTAGATAAACTAGTAGTTTTACCCAAACGTAATGTAATCTAAGTAATAAACAGTCACTACATTGTGGATGACAAAATACCGTATTATTTTACATCACACTAATCAGGTGAATACCATCATGCGAAATCATGTTCTGGCTAGGATAAATCCTTCATATTTTCATTTAACTAGGGGAAACTATACTTTTCAAAAAAGAAATGCAAAAGGCAAAATTTGAGACAAATTGTTAACAAGTTTATTCCGGGTAGTTCTGTATGACATGTGTGAAACTTTGCACATTCACTGCTGAACATCCAAAGTCTGCAAAGGCGAAGTCCACGCTCACTAGTTGAAGTTTAACGTCACTCAACGTCAATAACGAATATGCCCCCCGTGAGCATCAATAACTGCTTGGCATCTCCTGCCCATGGAAGCAATGAGATGACGAATCACATACTGTGGATTGGCTGTCCACTTAGCCTGCAAAACTGCTGCAGGCTGAGCTAGAGTCTGCGGTTGAGGCTGTCGCCGTCACAGACGTCGGTCCAACTCGTTCCAAAGATGTTCGATGGGGCTTAAATCTGGTAATAATCTGGAGGTCCAGAGAAGGACGTTAATGTTGTGGTGTCTCAAGAAGACAGTGGTGAGTCGAGCTGTGTGAGAGCGGGCGTTGTCATGTTGAAAAACGTCATTGACGTTCACCATGATGAGTTGCACATGGGGCCGAAGAATCTCGTCGACGGTTGCGTACGGTCTGATCGGAAATTCTACGTAGTCCTGGTATGGTTGAGGCAGAAGACGTCGGAGTGGCGGTCCTATCCCGAAGGTGACGTAATCGGATGTAGCGATCTTGTGCGGGCATGGTCACACGAGGTCTGCCAGATCGTGGACGGTCACGAGTTGATCCATGTTGTTGGTGACGATTCCATAGCCTTGCTGCATTGTGCTTCAGTCAGTCTTAGCGTAACTGTATTGCGTGTCGGTGGCTTAACACTGAGCTATGGAAACCGAGAACCCGTCACTTTCATATGGATTTTACACATGTTGCACTTGCAGAACATGCAGATCTCTCAAACAAATTTATTGGACACGAATACGTTTTGGCGAAAAATCCGTTGTTTTCCCCCGTTTTCAAAGTGCACAACTGTTATTGTCATTTTGGTCTGACAATCAGTGCCTTAACACCTGTGACATCACATACTCTGAAGTTGTAACGTTATTACAGATATTTCCCTTTAAAATAAAACAATATCCCTTTTGCGTTTCTTTTTTTGAAGAGTATATGTATGTTTCAGAAGGCTGCGGTTGTTTGTTCGCACCTAAATACGCATAGCTAGTTCGTTACAGAATATTACAGGATCTGAAAGAAATGGCTCAAATGATGGTATATTATACTATAAAATAATATAAAAAATAATTAACAAAATAGATTTATATACATTTAATTGTAATGCACACACAAACTTTTAATTAGTGTTGATTAGATAGAATTCAGTTTATTTTGAAATTTATACGAAAATTTATTGCAACATTTAATCATCATCGCGTTCTTGTCAAAACAAGTGTAGTTTTACATGTTCGTGTGACATGTACACATATCTAAGATATATGCACCACGAATAGAAACAAATTCCTTACGAAATTACGTTCATGATGCGCTAAATAAATATCTGTAATATATGTATGTGTCGATGTATAATACATAATCACACGAGGAATTCGGGCCTCGTGGACTAAAATATTTCGGGCATTTTTTTGCGATATTTAATTAATAATTCCAAACGTATCGAGCGGGCTGACGTAAGACGACTTCTGGAGATTTTCTCTTTAACTCAGACGAGTCAGTAATGTTATAAAAAACAACACCAGTTCAATCGTCCAATCATCGTTTCGAGGATATTTCCTTTTTGAACTTGTTTACATTAACACAGTGAATAATGTATGTGCCTTACATTTCTTATTACTGAAGACATTTTTAAAGTTAAAGATGAAAGAGCGTGGGCACGATGCCATCAACGAGAAAAAAGGAGGAGAAGACAGCCCTTATATCGGGTAGATCTAATTAGTGGGAGACGAAGCTGAAACTCAGCCGGACAAGAACTCGGTCTTGTCTTCTCTTGGCGCTGGTTTCTATTAACTATTCATTATATATATATATAAGGAGTTTCTTTAAGGTTGTCGGTTAGATGTCGTTAGCAGTCCCGCCACGACGGACCCCACAGATGGAAGTGATCCCTAGGGTCAACAGGGAAGTGGCACCGCTCAGGAACTCGGGTGGTCGGGACTTTAAGATTATCATCTGTTTCCTTTTGATTTTTTTTTTTTGCTGAAATAGAAGGGTAGAAGCGAAATGACTTGAGTGTGACGTAGAAATGTTAGTTGCCTTTTACACATTTATCGGTTTAGAGAAAGATCATAGACACGGAGAACATTTATATAATTTCAAACGCAAGAAAGATTAAAGAATTAACTTTATTTTATTGGGGGTAATTTGTCAGAATGTGCATTTAGTTATTAATTATGGATTTAGCATAAATATTTACTAATTATCTTGAAACAAAGCCAATATTTTATCTCTTCTTTTTCTATATGATATTTTTATCATAATTAATATCCGTAAAGTTTATGAAATAAGTCAAGATGTCTAACTGTGATTAACTAATTATAACCTACTTTATTATGACTTTTATACATTTTGCTTTTGTTTCCAAATAACAAAGTGTTTATTTTGCTACTTTCATGCAAACTTAGTAAAAGAACAATTATAATTACATTGATAAAAACTACTTAAAAGCTTGTGTTATCTTTTTGATACTTTTTACATATTTAACAAAAGATACAAGAAAAACAAGGTTACTTTGCAGAATAACATGACTGTTTAGAACCACTTTAAGGACGTAAATCATGTTTTAATGTTGTTTTGATAATTATTTAAGCATTTGAAACAACAAATCAAATAATACAAGTAAATACTAAACATTTATTGTTCTGCTGACATTACCTAAGTACACAGATCACCTAACAGCTAACTTGAGTGAATAGTAAGGGTCTTTTATTTTTATAATCATTTTAAACATCTGCTGTTTTGACTGTTATTTAAACATTTATAAATACCAATAAAATAACAGGAGTAAATACTATTCATTTCTTGTTGTTTTGACTTTCATCTAAACACATGCCACTACTAATTAAACAAAATAAATGCATAATGAGCATTTGGTTTTCTGTTTACTTTTCAAGCACTTGCAAATACCAATTAATAATACGAGTGAATACTAATCGTATTGTGTTTTGTTAATCACCTAAATATCTGTTGATCTAATTGTCTTTTAAACATTTAGATCTAACAATCAAATTACATGAGTGAATATAAAACATTTGTAATTAGCAGTCAACAGCTGAAACAGCAGGCAATTGTTTAAAATCTTACAGTAGATAATTGTTTAAAACTTACAATAGACAATTGTTTAAAAACTTACAATAGATAATTGTTTAAAAATTTACAGTAGGCAGTTGTTTAGAAACTTAAGCAGAGAGTTGTTTGGAAACTTACAGTAGAATTGTTTAAAACTTACACCAAAGAATTCTTTAAACATTTACAATAGACAACTGTTCAAAATTTTAAGTAGGCAATTGTTTAAAAAATTACAGTAGACAATTGTTTAAAACTTACAATGAACAAATGTTTTAAAATTTACAGCAAACAATTGTTTAAAAACTTACAGCTGACAATTGTTACAACCTTACTATAGACAATAATTTAAAAATTTACACTAGATAATTGTTTAAAAATTTAGGGTAGGTAATTGTTTAAAACTTACAGTTGGCAATTGTTTAAAAACTTACATAGACAATTGCATATAAACTTACACTAAACAACTATTTAAAAATTACAGTAGATAACTGTTCAAAAATTTAAGTAAACAATTGTTTAAAAACTTAAGTAGACAATTGTTAAAACCTTACTGTAGACAATTATTTAAAACTTACAGTAGATAATTGTTTAAAAATTTACAGTAGGTAATTGTGTAAAACTTACAGTAGAAAACTGTTTATAAACATACAGTATACAAATATTTTAAAACGTATAAGAGACAATTGTTTAAAAACTTACAGCAGGTAACTATTTAAAATCTTACAGTAGACAATTGTTTAAAAACTTACAGCAGTGAATTTTGAGAAAGAAATATAACGCTTATAATAAATACATGCAGGATCAGAATAAGTATAAATTAATTTGAATATCAAAATACATTTGGGTGTTTTTTCTCTTTAAAATGTTTGATTAATAATTCTCACGCTATATGTAGAATATCAGCATTTTTATCAGTCAAAGTTTAATTACAATATTGTCATCAACTTAGTAAAAAAATGAAAAGTAAAATTAAGTATTTATTATGTTAAGTTTTATCCAACCTGTATTATCAGAGAGATGAAAATAAAAGTTTCCGTTGTAAATCTGTGGTGTCGCCATGACAATTCTTACCACTTTGATACTTACTACCAAACTGATTATTCGCTACAACGGTATTAACTTGATTTGATGTTGAATGTGGGCATTTAAACATTTCCTTTAAAATGAAAACTGCAAACTTTTGAAACATTGATATATACATATATACGCTGTTGGTAAATAAACACTATACGAGAAAGTGAAGACTAGTAATATCATTACAACACATTTTGGCTGTCGTTTTATGGTTTTTAAATTCTGTGCTACTTAATTAAAAATATTTCTTTACGTAATGTTTCACTTTCAACATCTCTTCAATCATTTGACTGGTCTAACGAACGCCCTCTATCACACAAAGTCAGAATATTCATGTCAACAGCAGCTGAAGACCTCTATTTCGACCTTTGTAATACGCTTAGTTAATAACGGTTTATCCATAACTTTAAACACTTTCTTAGACTCGTTGCACATAAGATGTTGAGCTTATAACAGGATTTATATCTGCTCTTAGCATTGTTTGATTACAAGTGAAATATTTCTGTAATAGACAACTTCTTAAAAGTGTATTCAATAAACTTGCTAAGCTTATCCTACTGGTGTTGCTATAGCGACCAGAAGATGTTTTTTTTGTTTTGAATTTCGTGCAAAGCTTCGTTAGCCGTCCCTAATTTAGCAGTGTAAGACTAGAGGGAAGGCAGCTAGTCATCACCACCCACCGCCAAATCTTGGGCTACTCTTTTACTAACGAATAGTGGAATTGACCGTCTCATTATAATTCGAACCCGCGACCGTCGGATTACGAATCGAGCGCTTTAACCACCTGGTCATGCCCGGCCTCATCTGAAGACGTACGATGCTGTTTATTGATATCCTGTTGTTTAATGTGTGTTATTTGGTTACCTAGCTAATCCTGTTGTTTAATGTGTGTTATTTGGTTACCTAGCTCAATTATCTGTTCCTAGGCATTACTGTGTCGTTATAATTTTTCACTGACGTTGTTTCTGTTAATTTCTCGGTTAGTAATTTCAGGTTACATGGACATCAAACACAAGTAAAACTATGACTTATCTGTCGCCTCGTTGTATAAGTGAAGATTATGAAGTTGATAAGAATATACAAACGCAACTGAAATATGATGACATATGTCGTGACCCTAACATATAAGAAGTATCATATCGATAGTAGACACTATTCGTCACACAATATGTTTTTAGAGATAGAAACATTAAGATACTTGATGTTGTTTTCCAAGTCAAATGTAAACTGCTTCCTTCTATATTCCAAGTGGTAACTTTTGTAGTAACTGTTAATAATGCGTTTAAATGATTTTCATATGAAAATTTCTCTCAGTGGCACAGTGGCATGTCTAGAGACAACCAATTGCGTGCTTAACTTTAAACAACCAAACCTTAAGAAAATAAACTTGAACTGTTTCCAAGGTTTCAGAAAATATTTTAACTTCGTCTTAATTATAATTTTTTTCTCTCTTAAGGTAGGGGGCATAATACTTAATACTGCTTTTTGATCTAACAAAAATATATGATATCAAGATATGGTTCTTAACATTTCATTATGAAAGTCTGTTACTGGCACGAATAGATAGATGCTTGTATGACCATTGTTAACATACACAGTTAAAATAAATCAAGTACCAGCATAAAAAAAACAAACTTATATCAACTATCAATGTAATAATGAAGGTTAATTGCCTTTAGAATTTTTTTTATTGTCGGTCGTGCTTAATCTGGTGGCCATAATTATCTGTAACAATTTGGTGCAAAGTGAAGCTACATCTGGAATTTGACAATCAATCAGTCTGCTAAAAACCTAGTTTCTTCGGCCATATTTCTTATAAAAAAGTGATTTATTCCAAGGTGTGGACTAATGTTTACAAACTTTTGTCTTTTGAGTCTTAATTTCAAATTCCCATTTTTTATTTTGTTAATTGTTAACGGTATCGTGAGATATGCTAATTTTTATCACAATGGAATTTTGGAGCGGTACGATTCTCTTTCGGGAAAAGAGCTCTAATTTCGTGAATGTAAACATCGCTTCAGATAAAATAGGAGTGTGGCTTCACACTTTTTATTCCAAACTAAAGTTAGGCAACCCAAGAAATAAATATTTGGTCTGTAAACTGTGTATTTAGTGTATCATTGTCGTTCTAACTCTCTTGTAACTATGCTTATGAGCAAAAAATAAATAAAGTAATGATTAGAAAAATCGTAAGATAAGGACTAAAATGGTTTTCTATTCGATAAAATCAAATTTCGCGTTAATCTGTCTTCCAATAATGTGGTAAAGAATAAACAGAATGCCATAAATTTAAAGATAACGACGGTGTATATAAAACAAGTAAAAACTGTTGACTTTTCATGAATTATAGAAACCATACATGGTGTCTTCTCATATTTTGATATTGAAATTTGAATTGATTGTGCACAACTGCTACCCATGCAATTAATAAAGCTTGTGACAACAACAACAATAAGAAAACTTAAAATATTCTGTATTCTTAATTAGAGGTAAATAAACTTTGCCAATCGGCCAAGATTTATTACTTAATATTTTGAAAACCTTAAACTCTTTTATCTATTAAAACAGCTCTGTTACAGGTTATTAATAAAAATTATCAAACTCTTCTGCTACTTCGTAATAGATGACTCACTTTTAATATTTTCTTTTGGTTGATTCTTTCAAACTCATCTACCTTTTTCCCACAAAAATAACCGTTTACTGCTGTGGTCATTTTTAACACGATTAGCTTTGGCTAAGAGATTTATTTATAAATAGGTGTTTATATATATTCACACAATATTCAACTCAATTTTTTTAGATCTAATACAACATTTCTGATTATAAACGTAAGTTTTATGAGTATCGAAGTCATCCTTAATTTTAAGCCAGCTGCACATATTGGTCGTCTTTCCGCAAATAGTATAATAACGTATGAAAAATATTATAAACATGTATCTGTACGTCTTGATAGTAGCAGATAGGGTTTACATCGTGTTATTCATATTAACATCTTTATATAGGCATATTTTTATTCAGGAACTTCATGTAAATGTTATCGCCATCTGTTGACCAATAATGAAATCAGTCAAATGTTATGTTTCTTCGCCATCTCAGCGTTAAGTCTAAAAGTCCTAAAACGTTACAAACCTGGTTTCAATGCCTGTGATAGACACAGCACAGATAACTGATTGTGAAGCTCTGTGCTTAACAACAAACAATCAAGTTATACACGCATGCAAAAAGAATGAAATGCTGAACAGATAACAAAGCATGTTCTTAATAAGAAGAATCACACAGAAACGATCTGATCTGTAATAGCGCTGTGTAAGAGTTAATTAATTATAATAAAAAAAAGATCTGCTAATGTTTGAAACTGATGCTCTCCTTATTTTAACGAACGGTGTATTTCCTGATGATACCAAATTATAAAACATACTTCATAATCCTAATTATCATTAAGGAATTAGTTTCAGTTTGCTTAATTTGTACGTTCTAATAAAAGATAGTGAAGGAAACCTGAATTTTGTCTGTGAAATGTTTGCGATAATGTTCTTGAATTGGTAATTGTTCCATAAAACGATCTTAAAACAATGACAATAACAAGATAAATCTTACTATCAAATAAATGAGGTTATATTTTATATATATCTAACTTCAAATATTTAACATAATATAACTTCTTATTGCCTATCTCAAAAAATTTTGTTTGTTTGAAGTTAAGCACAAAGCTTTAAAAACGAATGTAGAAATCCGGTTTCTAGAAGTGTAAGTCTGCAGACGTAACACTGGAGAACTTCACTAAAACAATGATAAAGTAAATGTTACATTTATGAAAGAGTGAAGGAGATGGATCATCGGAGGTTTACTAAACTATAGAGAAACATTTGGTGCTATTGTGGACAATCATTCTAGTCTTTCACAAATCCTCCACCCTCCTGCCGGTGGCACAGCGGACTTACAACGCTAGAGAAGGGTTTTCGATATTTACGAGTCGAGCAGAATACAGATACCTCACTTTGTCTCTTTTGTACTTAACTACAAACAACTTTTTTTTGGCGCTACTGAGCACGAGCTCTAACAATCAGTCAGGTGAGAACGTGAGTTCTAGCCAATATTTTGTGACAAAAATTAGAACACAAGCAATTAGCACAGCATTGTTTCCACCACTATACTGGTACAAATATGTAGACGACACGATTGCGGGATTCACATCTACAGAACACACACTTAATTTTTCAATCACATTAACATTAACTCTGTACATCCCAACATTAACTTCACATGTGAACAGGAAGAAAGCAATCAAATATCATTTATTAACCTCAAAATTACAAGAACTGATACACAATTTAAAACAGGAATCCATCGAAATATCACCCACACTAGACTATATATTCCTTGGGACTCAGCACATGAAACAAAACAAAAACTCAACATACTAAGAAACCAAATAAACACAGCCATAAAACTATGCTCACCAGATAAAATTAAAGACGAACTGGACAAAATAAAACAATACTTCATCAACATCAATAAGTTTCCTCCACAAACCGTAGAAAACATTATACGCACAAACCTAGACAAAAAGCAAAATCAACTAACAAAAGTAAATATATCTTACGAATCAAAAAATCACGAAACCATATACTGCTGCATACCATATATTCCCGATATAAGCAGAAAAATAACCAACGTTTGGCAAAAACTAGTAACAAAATATGACATTCCAGTTAATACCATATTTGTTAAAAAATAGGAACAAAACTAAGCTCTATACAATGTAAAAACTACACTGACAAACACCACACCAACATTTTTTATAAAATACAATGTGATAACTGTCACGACTCCTATATTGGAGAAACAAGTAGAAAAATGGAAACCAGATTCAAAGAACACAAAAAGTCATCTTTACGCGTTTTCAAACACTGCAAATCAAATAAACACAACATAAACATAAACATAAAAACGCCCAAATGATAAATAAATAAAGAAACATAAACAAACGTAAAATTAAAGAAACCTTAGTTATACAACAACTCAACCCCAAAATAAACCAATACAAAAGAACACCTTTACACCTGTATTAATAAATATATCCAATATTTAGGCATGCCCTCCAGATTCCTACACTCAATTACAGAACCGCCTTCAGACATGTGGTCAGCTATCGATCAGTTACCTCTTTCTTTGTGAACGTAACGATGACCGAAAAAAGTCGAAACGTTGTTTGTTTCTCTACATAGCGATTTCTCTATTCATACCAGCCGTTTTTACATATATAATTTATACTGCTCTTTACTTATATAATAAAACGAATATGATAGGTAATAGTGTACTGTTCTTTGTTTATATAATAAAACGAATGTGATGGAGAATAGTATACTGATCTTTACTTACGTAACAAAATGAATGTAATAGGTAATAGTGTACTGGTCTTTACTTATGTAATAAGATGAATGTGATGGGGAATAGTATCATGATATTTTCTTGTGTAAGAAGACGAAGGTGATGGAGAATAGTGTACTTATCTTTGCTTACATGAGAAGGTGAATGTGATGGGGAATAGTATACAGGTTTTTGCTTATGTAACAACATAAATGTGATAGGTAATAATATACTGGTCTTTGCTTATGTGACAAGATTAATGCGATAGGTAATAGTATAGTGGTGTTTGCTTACGTAACAAAACGAATGTAATAGGTAATAACATACCGGTGTTTACTTTTGTGATAAGACGAATATGATTGCTAATAGTATACTGGTCTTTACTTATGCAACAAGATGTATGTGATAGGCAATAGTGTACTGGTCTTTACTTGTGTAATAAGACGAATGTGTTGGGGAATGGTATAGTGGTATTTTTTATGTAAAATGACGAAGGTGATGAAGAATAGTATACTGGTCTTTACTTATGTAACAAGACGAATCTGATGGGGAATAGTATACTGGTTTTGTTTATTTAACAAGATGTATGTGATAGGTAAGAGTATACTGGTCTTTGGTTATTTAATTATGTTAATGTCGTCTTCAGAAACATAATGAGCTTAACAATACAAAAACTACATTTGAAAACGAAACCTATTAAACTCTAGGGTTAAAAGTGAAAAACAAAATTATTGTATTTATATGAAGATGTAGTTTTTTTTTGTTTTTTTTTTACAATAGTTACACGAATTGCTATATTGACGATCAGTGGTTCATTTTGTGAGGTAGTATTTTGTAATTATACATAAACATATTTATGTGTTAACGGGATAAAGGGAACATTACTCGTACGTAAACTCAGATTTTGTAATATTAAGGCATTGTTTTTGATGTCGTTAAAGTAATCTAGAGGGACAGTTGAAGGGGATATGACTTTCTCTATTTTTAACTGAAAAGGTGAAGTTCTGAGCCTTAAGGTGTATTTTTGCAACCGTATCCGTCGTTAACTCCAGTAAATAAAGCTAACGACACTGTTTGATATATCTGTTAAAAAAAAAAAATTCATGTATTACCTAACTAATGCGTATTGCAATCATTTGTGTATTTAAACAGGGATACGCCCTTGGTTGAAACATCCAAAAAATGTTCATGTATTGTATACAACTATGAATTCGAGCTACATTTAAAACGAGTAATAATATTCAGTACAAATATAGACAAATATAGAATTTAAGTACATTAAGAATAAAAACAAAAATATAGCATGCTGCATATAACGTGCATTGTAGTAATTATGCTTCATCATTGATGTTTTTTACCTGTAGCTTTTCGTGTTAATTCAACAATATCAAAATAAGTTTCAGAAAATTCCCTATTGACTTGAAATTATATGTAATATGGTCTCGAGTTTCTTATAGACATAAAAGTTAATTCGAGGTGCTATCAAAATGCGCTCATGAAACAATATTATTGTTTTAATTACCTCTAGCATCTTCATTAAGCTACGTTTTTGACCGATTGAGGTCAAAGTATTTTACACCTTAAGTGTAGAATATCAAACGTATTTTGTACAAAGACATCTATAATTAACATACTTAGCTTGAAACGAGTTCACAACAAATCGCTATGACGTTTATAAAGTTATTACAACACCTTGTGTTTGATTCTTATGATTAAACTTGATTAATTATGCTTACACGCATGTAATAAATCATCTATTTAAAAACCCTAATATGTTTCGGTGAATTTGGGTGTAACTGTACCTCGTAAGAACACATTAAAGTGCAATAAACTGACCCGTCTACGACACCCAATTCGCGGCAGTTCTCGTCCTTACCGTCCATGCACGTTAACAAGGCGTGAAAAAATAAACTTGTTCTTTATGGTAATATAACGAACAGGAAACTCGTTCTAATCACGTTTCAAAGAGAAAAACAGCAGTGCTGGTATGAGTTCTCAGATCTGTGGTAAATAACTGTTATTCCTTCAACCCATTATTTCATGTTATTTAGCTACTTAATGCTGATAAAAGATAAAACTCGGATTTTCTAATGCATTACATGTACGTTGAAGTTTTCGCTGAATAATACATTATTCACTTTCATTGACATTTAGCAAACAAACCAACGGAGAAAGATCTGTTATGATCACCTATTATCCTCTGGAACAATTTAAAAACACTCGAAAGTTTTTCTTTCAAATTTATTAGCATTAATAATAAAATGTTGTCGTTTTGTGAAATATCAAACAAACAAACACGCTATTTTTTTCATAATTTTTTAAATTATTTTAGTACAATGCTCAAGGCATTGCAGAAACTTTGAATATTTAAATATAAAATCTTGATAAAATTTGTACCTGTTTGTCTGATACTGAGGTGTAAAATAATTGTTTGTAGATCTTTTTTTATAGATAAAAACGTGACAGTGGGAAATCTCTTGCCATAAGCTAGAGTTGAATGCTATTAACTTTAAGAACGTTAACAAGCCAGACTACAAACCAGATTTTGTAATTCGATAAACTTGAACATATCGAGATTAACGTGCTTGATTTTTGAGACTTTACTTAAAATACAGGAGAGAGTTATAAAATATTCTTTTTTTTTCACTGTATGCACAATACAGTCAAAAAACAATTGGAAGTTGTAATATCATGACAACACAGAATTATTGTTGCAAAACAAAGTCTTAGCTATTTTTATGAATACCTGTCGTCTGATGATTAGTTAGGTGATTTGATGTACAAATGTATAGAAACGAAACGTTTAAAATAGTGGTGTGTTATCCACATCATAATCAAATTACGTTAACATTAATTTACAGGCTGTTAGAAACAGACATCCAGTAAGGTCAACTCACCCATAATGGTGCCACGAATACATCCAGAGAACCAGTGATAGGGGAAGCAATATTATCTTTACAGATGAGTCGAATTTTGTCCTTCAGCCATTTAATAGGTGTCCAGTCAGCTACATAAGAAAACAACAAGAAACGTGGAACCAAACGCACTCAATTTTCATGCAAGAATACGATGCTTAGGGCAGTGGCGGCATATTAGTATAGGTGAAAATAAACTTTGGTTGATGTATCGATTTCTATACCTTGTGGAATGATATAGTTAATGCCACACATCATAGGAGCCCTACTCTTCGAAATTTCATAATATAATTTGCTGATAAAAATGATCCTGACTTACATGTAATGGTCGAAACATTTCTTGAGAAGAAAAAATTGATGTAATAGAGTGGCCTACACACTCATCATGAAGACCCTTTTCATCTTGTTAAGTGATTCTAGAGGCTACTTCAGAGAACTGGTACACACTGGATAAACATCCAGTGACAGGCTGTTCTCGGTAATCACACTCCATATTTGAATGAAGTGCCATAAAATGTGGCTGTATAAAAACACGCCTAGAAACTGAAGTTCAGCCATCAGTCATTTCCGTTTCAGATCATTAGATCTCTGATTTTCAAAAATAATGAGCTGAATTGATCGTAATTTAAAATATTGGTTTTGCTTCGTCACTGATGAGATATTATGAAATCTAGTTATTCTATAACTGTTTATATAACTGATGAGATATTATAAAATCTAGTTATTTTATAACTGTTTAGATAATTGATAAGATATTATAAAATCTAGTTATTTTATAACTCTTTAGATAACTGATGAGATATAAAATATAGTTATTTTATAACTGTTTAAGTAACTGACGAGATATTATAAAATCTAGTTGTTTTATAACTGTTTATATATTTGATAATATTTTGTAAAATCTAGTTTATTTATCACTGTTTATAAAATTGATGAGATATTATAAAATCTAGTTATTTTATAACTGTTTAAATAACTGATGAGATATTACAAAATCTAGTTATTTTATAACTGCTAGATAACTGATGAGAAATATTAAAATATTGAGATTTTACATCTGTTTACACAACTGATAAGATATAAAATATGATTATTTTAGAACTGTTTAGATAACTGATGAGATATTATAAATTCTACTTATTTTATAACTGGTGATATGTTATAAAATCCAGCTATTTTATAACTGTTTAGTGCATTTCAAGTTAGTTATTCTACACCCTTGTGCAAATTAATTGAAACAAATTGTCATTTTACAATATTTTCAGCATGGCGTCCGGTGTAGACTCATTGGACCCACTAATTTCCTTTGTAGTCATTTTTGTCATACAGACGGTGTCATTAGCTTTGTTTTGCCGTACGGTCGATCTATTTTTGGGATATATGACGAAATTTTGAGGAATATTACGTCATTCGAAGTTGCGTTAGAAGGGCAAGGAGACCAGTAAAAAAACTTCTTACCAACTCAGTGAAGAAAAAAACGGTATCAGTAGGGTCTGAAATACAAGAAATGGACGCAAGAACAATAAAGAAAGGTGTTATTCAGTGACGAGACTCATTTCTTCGTACAGAGTCAAAGAAGTCTGCATGTTCGCAGATCTCCAGGAAAGAAACATTGAGAATCTCCCATCAATCAGTTCGTAAAACATCCCTTGAAGAATATGTTTTGGGGCTTTCTCAGCTACTATGGTCGGAGACTTACATATCGTAGAAGGTATGATGCGAGGACCACAGTACATCGAAGTTTTGCAGAGAAGAGTCGTTCCAGAATTAAGAGATTTCCAGATGGATCTGGCATTTTTCAGCAAGATCTGGCTCCGTACCACACATCGAAACTTGTGAAGAATTTTATGACTACAACGCGAATATAGGTGCTAGACTGGCCTGAAAACTCTCCGGACCTAAATCCTATTGAAAATCTTTGAGCGGTTTGTAAATAAAAGAAACTTCGGGGAAAAAAAACTGTACTACGAAGGATAAACTAATTGAGGCCATAATTGAGGTCTGGTACCGCGATCCAAAAATTGTAGAGATTGCAGTCAACTCATGGACTCAATGCCAGAGCGGATTAATGATCTTCTGAAAAATAAAGGCGGTCATATCATGAATTAATTTGTGAGTAATATTTGGATTCTCAGAATTAAAACGCAAAAAATTGAAAAAAATCGTAATTTTCCGTCTTGTTACAATTAATTTACACAAGTGTGTAAGAGTAAGGAAGAATGGCTCTCTGTCTGTTTAGCTTTCATTTATAACGACATAAAAATAATTATTTAAAATGGATAGATACACGACATGTTTATCTATTTATATAACTAAAACAAATTTGATGGTAAATGACAAATAAGAAAAAGTATTTTAGAAATAATATTATCAGACGTTCGATATGAGTTGATGTATCCTTACGGTGTGTTTATTTGTTTCTCAGTTCACTTTGTCTTGGGCCCGTCGTGGCCAGTTGGTTAACGCGCTCGACTGGTAATCTGAGAGTCGCGGGTTCGAATCTCTGTAAAACCAAACATACTCACCTTGTCAGCTGTGGTGGCTTATAGTGTGACGGTCAATCCCACTATTCGTTGGTAAAAGAGTAGTCCAAGAGTTGGCGGTCGGAGGCGATTACGAGCTGCTTTCCCTTTCGTCTTAGGGTCGGCTAGCGCAGATAGCCCTCGACTAGCTTTGCGCGAAATTCAAACCAAGTCAAACCAATCATTTCAGATTATCTGTTATTTGATAAATGTTGACTCATCTCATTCATGATGAATTCGCTAGTTCAGAAGACATTAAGAGAGTTGATATTTTCAGTGTTGATTACCTTAAGATGCAGATGATGACTGCGATAACTTGAGGTTGATAAAACATGTATTGGAGAGTCAATCTGCATTTCTGATTAAATTGTATTCAAAGAGAGAGATGTGTTCTAATGAGAAAAAATGTGATTAATAGACCTATTTTATTTATCTGAGAGTTAAATATACTTGTCTTAATACACAAGAGAATTTTGTTTGTTTGTTTTTGAATTTCGCACTCGAGGGATATCTATGCTAGCCGTTCCTAATTTAGCAGTGTAAGACTAGAGGGAAGGCAACTAGTCATCACCATCCACCGCCAACTCTTGGGCTACTCTTTTACCAACGAATAGTGGGATTTACCGTCACATTATACGCCCCCACGGCGTACCAGTACGAGTCGCACGCCTTACGCGCTTGGCCATGCAAAGTCTTACTCAAGAGAATGTACAGGACGAAAACACAACAGATCACTTCTGTTGGTAAGAGTTCTTTCTCAGATAAAAATTTAAAAAAGAAAAAAATGGTCTACAACGAGGAAATTAACCATTATATACTTATCACTTGATCATTCCATAAACTAAAATGTAAGTGCGGAGATTTTAACAATGGATCACTTAAATATTTTTTCAAATATGGAACTTAAGAAATCCTATCGATCAATAATTTGTCCTTTAATCAACAATTAATTATTTTCAGTTCTCGTGATTAAAAAGCTCGAATCGTAATTTGCGAGACGCGGAGTCGAATCTCCGTAACTAAACACGCTTGTCCTTTCAACCTAGGTGTTGTTATAATGTAGTGGCCAATCCTACTATTCATTGGTAAAAGAGTAGTTCTAGAATTCATTGTGGATAGTATTGAGTAGTCTCCTTTAATCTAGCCCATCACTTCAGAATTAGGGGCAGCCAGCACAGGCAGCCCTTGAGTAGCATAGCGTGAAGTTCAAACTAAAACACAACCTTATCTAATTAAATAATGCACCAGTTATCTAGTTTGGTGAATTAAGCAGAAGTAAAACCTTCTTGCATAAAAGAACCAAGAACTTTTTGTCAAGTACATAACGTAAAAGGAAAAAATATAATTTTCCTTTATGTTCGAAGATGCGTCAATGAAATCAGAAAATACAAGATGTACTTAAACTGATATTCCAAAGAGATAGTGTTTTGTAGCTTGATTAATGTAAAACACTTACATACATCTTACAAATTCACTTTATTGTCCAGTGTAATCAGCTCCCCTCCCGATGGAACAGCGGTAAGTCTTCAGATTTATAATACTAAAATCAGGGGTTCGACTCCCACCGATTGGCACAGCAGGTAGCCGTTGTGGCTTTGCTATAAGAAATCCACACACACACGTACACTACAACCAAAAACACTGGATACAAAACTGCGTTCGAAGGCAACGCTTTTGATAGAGAGAGAAAGCTATTATAAGATCATATGAAGTGGAAGTAGCGACTCGAGAGGTCTTCCACGTGTTTTTCATAGGTTAATATGTTGCTTTATTAAATACAGCAAGGTTTTCACTTCCGCTCATAAATATCTACTGTAAAGAGAACACCCAAGTTGAAATGCCTGTGGGCAACTTTTAACGACATAAAGAGCTATTATGAAAATGTTCTCCGCACTTCTCCCTTAATTTTTCTTGTTAGATGTTTTGGATTCCTCGAGGTAGAGATGTTTGTGGGCAGACGTTGTTATAACTTATGCCATACTCAACTACTTTCCATTATGCAAAGGAATCGTGAGGTAATAACTACATTGACTAATACATTCAGCTGAGTGTAAAACACACACACAGCAGTCGTGCTAGTATTACTTATCTAGCCACATTAAATGTCCGTATTCGTGTTCTTTTTGTAGTTTTCAATTTCACTCACTGATTAATTGTTGTAAACCATGCAGAAACATTGACTTTTAATTCAAAGTAAAAAAATTAAAATTAAGTTTGTCAAACAGAACAGGAAAGGTTCTTCATAAGGTTTCTGAAGAGATAACAAGCTGAGAAATAAGTGTTCTTCGATATTTTTCGTTACGTGATGCTCCTGAGCATCATTTGAGCACCAGCTCGTGATAAAGCTTATGTACGTGCAGCAACAGGTTTTAAGTGCATGTAGTAACTACTAAGGATAAGGTGTGAAGTTACTACATTTAATAACGTTTTATATTTAAGAAAATTGGGCTCCAGCATAAAGCACACGCCATGTTGAAAAACAACAACATAAAGCAGCGAAAGTAAAAACTCCTTAGTTGTAAATTTGATTAACTTTTAAAATGTTTATTTGCCCTTCCTTCACGTTTAACTTCAAACAAACAAAACCCATTTATTACGTTTGGCCAAATAAAAACTCCAAGCGTAAAATAATAGTTGCATCTATAAGTATATTTTAAATAACGATTCAATAACTAGATCAACTGTGTAAACCATTTGTTTTTGAATTCAAAGCTATATTACAGGGTATACTTTTTTACAAACAAACTCCATTAAAAATACTTTTATAACCTGGCCAAGTTATTGTTGCAATAACTTATATTAAACTTCTAAGATTGAATAGAATAGCGAGGTTTTCTGAATCTTTAGTCATTGCAGAGAAGACCTTCATGGCACCCAGCTGATCAAATATTGTTGTAGTTCGTTTTATCAATAACAATTTGTTTCTTCACATCTAACGAGTATCTCATTAATTCATATTCTTTAACGATCATAGGATCTTTCGTCAGTTTAGAAAACTTCATAAACTTAATAAAAGTCATTGACATTCTTTTTATTCTTTCCAGCATAACCTTTTCTATCTATAGTCAGAACATTGTTACCTGTAGTTGGTTTAGCGATGATAACTCGCTTGTTAGATGTTAAGTTATCCAAATCCAAGAAGCATTCTTCAAAATTATACTAACTAGCATAAAATACTCGCGATTTAGAGTTCAAAACACTTTCATGATTTACAGGAAGCCCAATGTGCAAATTGAGCCCCACCATTACTGACAATTACTTCTAAAGTTAAGTCAGTGGGAGTTGTAAAGAAATCACAAAACAAAAACCAATTAATACACCCATTTATGGTACTGAGCTTGTGTGAGAAGAGGTATGAACCCAATTTTAAACATGGAGCTCCGAGAGGCGACAAGGGACAGGAACACAAATTCTTTGCCAGGCTGTGATTCATCGACCCTAAACACCCACTTCTAGACGTTATTGGTTGATATTCTGGAGGTATGTCAACCCTTTCTTGGTAGAAAATTCTACATCATATATATATATACGTCTGTCCATCTGCCAATTTTTGCACTTCTAGCTCAGAAACGTAGGATGAGTTCGCAGACAAACAAAGAAATTTACAAAAACACATTGTGGTTTAATAAAAGATTTAGACCTGTAAGACCAAAGCTGGTTATAGGGGTTTTTACTGAAAAGTTTCGCTACTGGCAGGGTGGTTATCATACCCATTAAATTGTCTTAATACTAGTTCAAAAAGATTGAGATGATCATGAAATTCGATATTATTCTGGGCTAAAACAAATTTTAAAACACTTTTATATAATACACTTTTCTTAATTCCTGTTAATGCATAATTAGGCAGGTTAGTAATAAAATTGTCATGTGTATCAAGAAATGCAGACTTAACCACTTTAAAAAAATTAATCATTGAAAATACAGCAGAGAGAAGGAACTTATTTTGACATTATTATAGTGTAACTCAATCAAAACAGATCAAATGTGAAAAATCCACATAACTGACAATCACTAATAAATTCTAGTAGTTGCTAAAATACTCTTTATTTAGACGTTTCTCTAGTTTTACGACAGTACCTTTCATTTGTAAGCCTAATATTGGCAGTTTTGAAGCTTCGAAATAATATTGAAAGTTTTACAGTACTTTAGGAAATAAAGTATCATTTCTTGTAATTAATATATCTTTTCTTAAAATTACGGTAAACCCCAAAATGGTGAGTCTCGTACTTATCTTTTAAAGCAGTAGTAACAAACCCGTGTTTTGTAAATCTCCATAAAATCGAAGCCTGGAACGCAAATAACAAAGTCTAAAAGTAAAAAGTAACAAGAGATTAAAGAATATATTTACTCAACACTTTCCAACTTATTTTGTTTCTTGTGTGACAGCCCCCCAGTGGCTCAGCGGTATGTCTGAGGACTTACACTCTAAAATCCGGGTTTCGATACCTGTGGTGGGCAGAGCACAGATAGCCCATTGTGTAGCTTTGTGCTTAATTCAAAACAACAACTTCTTGTGTGACCAGTAATATGATAACGAAAATTTATGCGATATACGTTTGGTTGATGTCTCATGTGCGATATCACGAGATAGAGTTTCTTTTAAATACCTCGTAACTGTTGTAGTGTAATGGAAAATGATCTGTATCGTAGCGCCACCTAACTCTTAATAGTTTGCATGCCCTTCGATTCACATGTGTTCATGTACACTAACATTTCAGAAATTTTATTTGTTAAAAACTATAAGCCATTTAAACGTTAAATATATATAATGAATAGGTATATCTAAGTCATAAAAATACAATTAAACTATGATCTGGAGTTTAACTGTAGCGTCTCCACACCACAGAAGACATCTAGCTATATTGTTTGTTTTTGAATTTCGCATAAAGCTACACGAGGGCTATCTGCTCTAGCCGGCTCTAATTTAGCAGTGTAAAACTAGAGAGAAAATAGCCAGCCGTCACCACCCACCGTCAACTCTTAGGCTACTCTTTTACCAATGAATAATGAGATTATAACGTCACATTATAACGCTCCCACGGCTCAAAGGGTGACCCTCAAATTGCGAGTCGAGTACCATAATCACCTCGCTATGCCGAACCATATTATTTGTGTTCATTACAAGTAATAATTTTAAACATACAGTGAATTTAATTCTTTCTAATATAGTATTTTAATTTGTAATACTAAACGATACTACATCTACAATTTAAGTTTATTCTTTAACAGGAATGTAGAATTTGGATAGGGTAGGGGGCACGCGCCCCCAATAATTTTTAATCAGTAGGCTATGCAAAACATTAAACATTATTATTACTGTATCGGTATTTTAAAACCATGAAAATTTTACAAACAGTATCATTACATTTGGCTGGTCAAAACACATATAACAATATGCATTAAATTTCATCATACAGAAACCAAACATTAATAACTTGTGTCCTTTATAAACCAGTACTGACTGCATTATTAGTTTTATTTTTTATTTTTTGCAAAAATTGGGAAAAAAAACAACTCAGACGTTATCCGTAAAATGCATTCTAATGATATTTTTAAAATCAAATTCAAATAATAGTATCAATTTAAAATAATAATACGTGTGTGTAATGTGTCTGTATTCTAAGTGCTTAGAAAATTGGTTTATTACGCTTTTACTTTTGGCAATATTTACAATGCTCTTGAACACAGTTTGATACATCACCAGACCACAATCATCTAGCATGTGTTGAACTGTACTATACAGATGTCTGTAAACTTCAAACTACCAACTACTCTCCTCTTCTGAGGGTCGCGGGTTCGCATCCGAGTCGCGTTAAACATGCTCGCCCTCCCAGCCGTGGGGGCATTTATAATGTGACGGTCAATCCCACTTTTCGTTGGTAAAAGAGTAGCCCAAGAGTTGGCGGGGGGTGGTGATGACTAGCTGCCTTCCCTCTAGTCTTACACTGCTAAATTAGGGACGGCTAGCACAGATAGCCCTCGAGTAGCTTTGTGCGAAATTCGAAAACAAACAAACAAAACTTTCCTCTAGTCTTCTCGTAGTGTGCCCCTAGTGGCATAACGGCAATTTTACGGACTTATATAGCTAAAAATCGGTTTTCAATACCAGTGGTGGGCAGAGTACAAATAGATCATATGTATTTTTGTGCTTGATTATACAAACAACAACTTCTTGTTGTGGAAACGGTATAAGCGCCCTTACAAGATGTCACTTGTGAATAACCGTAAAAATGCTACAGAACTTCCTTTAGTAATTTAAGGTACAATTAAGTTTGAGTTACATTTTGTAAACATACTCATCTGTCATTCCACCTTATCTATCTATCAACCTCTGAGTATGTGTTGTTTGGTGAACTCGTTCATATACCCCACAGTAATTTGAAAGCTCCATTGAGCAAACTAGCGCTCGAGGAAAGTTACCAAACTAAAGTTTGAAAATAACACATAATAAACAAGATACACGCGTGTGTGCGTTAATATACATTCATATATGTAATTATGAATATAATTACTAGGTGTACGGTTATACCTCAATATCGTTTGATGTACAAAAGAGATATGTGTAATCTGGAATCGTTCGTATGATATCTTTTATAATTATTCTTTGTATACAAATCTATTTTAACCATGGACTTTAACCATGGACTTTAGAAGGGGAAGAGATGGAGGTACATGATATAGCTGAGAGTCATTAGCACGCTTACAAAGCGTGTATTTTGTTCAGCTAACGAGAATAGCAAAAATATTCATGAAATGATAAAACCTCGCGTTCTTTTCGTTTAACTTCAAGACTGAAAACGTCGTTAACGCGTCTACTTTGAAATAAACCCTCCCAACAGCAGCGCTCATACAATTACAAATGCCACACCTCACGGTCAATCTGCATTCATATTGATATATATATATCCTGGCTAATGTAACTATGGTAATATACCATACTCGTTGCTTCCACCCAACGTGGAATTGGTGATGTATTTTCAACTACAGATGCATGTATGTACATACACCGTTTAAATATATGTATGAGAAATAAATACGTGTGAATCGTATTACGCACATTTTCATTCCCTTTATTAATTTATCGCAGACTTAAAAACGACAACAAATTTTCAATTAGTTTATCGATTAAATATTGACAGGCCTATGTTCTTATCATATGCATAAAAATTTCTAGGTTAAAATTTTATCAAAACCAACTTATATAAAACAACGGCAAACAGGAACATTCTTCGTGGAAAATACGAGAAATTTAAAAATAAGTGAATTTTGATATAAAAATTAAAGAAAAACAACAAACGTCTATCTGTTTTGGTCGAGATCGTTTGATATGAAATGAAAAAAAAAGAAAAAGGAAGAGCAACAAGGAGAAAATGGCAATATTGTTTTGGGAACAGCTGAGATAGGTTGTTGTACAGTTTTGATTAAAGCAAAACATAAACACACAACAACAGTATTGACTGTATGTTTCTTAGGTCAAATTTTATAGCCTGTCCTTTGGATACTAATGAATTATTGTTATACTCTGAGTATACGATCACGCAGTACTTGATCAGAGTTATCATAACTTTTACATTTAGTAAGTCTGCAAGAGCAAAAGCTAAGCATAATTGCCCCATGGAGGTAAAACCTTCTAACTATTAAACCGGTATAAATATTAGAAACTATTTAAGTTTGTGGGCGATTGTGTAAGAAGAAGTGAAATATCTTTTCTATTACAAGGAGAAAATATTCAAAATTGCTATAATTTAGACTTGAGAATATAACTAATTTGTTTGTTTAAGGTTACACAGTTACACGTCTGGAAGGTCATCCAGTCATGATGGGGTCAAGGAGTATTCATACTGTTAGGAAAATTTACCGCAAATATACAATACCCTATATCAGGGGTTCCCAACCGGTGGGTCGCGACCCCCCAGGGGGTCGCAAAGCCTTGGCAGGGGAGTCGTGTAGCCTTATTAGAAGTAGCTTGGGATAACATTAATTTTATTTCATCAATTACATTTTCATGCTCTTAGATTTTTTTTGTTTCGGTGCAAAGCAAAACGTGTGCTACGTTAGTTCAATGTCATTATGTGATATTATGGGTGTTTGTATGCGTGCCTGTGAGTGAATGTCTATGTGTATACTAGTGAGTAGCGAGTATGTAAGTGCACGCGCATGTACTTATGCTTGTGTGTCTGTTTAGCTGTGATTAAGTGTGTGTGTGCTCGCTGTCGACAAGTGAGTCACATGTCCATTGCTGATTGGTGGATGACAAATCGCGCGACTGGCCACGCTCCCTTCCCTTTCAATACTTACCCCATCATTACTCTACTTGCACCCCCCCCACACACACACACAAGTAGTCAGTGTAAGATCTACAGTTGCCAAAGTGTTCATTATTCAACATTTTTATTTCATTTTAACAAGGAGATAAGTAAGCAGTAGAGGTGAGTTGTGTCCATGGCTAAACGGCGCAGATACTCAAAATGCTACCTCAACATTGGCTTCATCACTGTGCTCGCCAACGACGGCATCGAGAAATCACAGTGTGTTTTGTGCCATGCTGTCCTGAGTGCAGAGTCAATGAAACCATCAAAACTTAAGCATCTCGAAACGAAAAAACTAGAACACGCAAAGAAGGGTTTGGATTTCTTCAAACGACATGAACGGTGTCTTAAAAGCCAAAGAATCGATAGAAGTGGGTCGTTTCAGCAGCAGAGTGTAACCGTAGTGGAAGCTTCATATGAGATTGCATTCGAAATTGCTAAATAAAAAAGCCTCACACGATTGGAGAAACACTTCTTAAACCCTGCATGATGAAAGCAGTAAATCTTATTCTTGGAGAAGCCAGTGGAAAGAAGATGCAGCAAGTATCCCTGTCAAATAATACTATACAAAGGCGCTTTTCTAAAATGTCTATGGATGTGAAGGAACAGGTTTTGACTGAAATCAAGGGTTTCTCTTTGTTCTCCTTTCAGCTCGATGAGTCAACAGATGTAAGTTCATGTTCTCAGTTGCTTGTCTTCGTGAGATACTTTAATTCAGATGACATCAAAGACGAATTCTTACTCTGCAATGTACTTAAAACCACAACAAAAGCTGATGATGTCTTGGAAAAGTTTCAACTTTTTTTCAAGACGAAGATCTTCAATAGGAAAACGTGTGTGAGATTTGTACGGATGGGGCACCGGCTATGCTGGGATCGAATTCAGGATTCCAGTCGAGAGTGAAGAAGCTAGCACCTCAAGCAAAGGGCATCCACTGCATGATTTACCGATATGCTCTCGCCAGTAAGGCTCTCCCTACCTCTCTGCAGGAAGTGCTTGAATCTATAATCAATATTGTAAATTATGTGAAGACTCAAGCAATAAACACTTGCCTTTTCAAAGAACTATGCAAAGACATGAATGCTAACCACGAAGTTCTTCTCTTCTACACAGCAGTACGTTGGTTGTCGAAAGTAAACGTTGTTAATCGTGTCTTTGAAATGAAAGATGAAATAAAACTATTCCTGGATACTTAAGAAAGAAAAGATCTTGTATCTTGTAGCTCACTTCGAAGATGAAGCATGGAATAAAAGGGTTGCGTACCTAGCCGACATTTTTGACCAGCTGAACAAGCTCAATTTGAAGCTTAAAAGGAAGGGAAACACATGTTCTCCTTTTTCAAGATAGTCTTCGGGCCTTTGTTTCCAAACAGCAGAACTGGCGTCGGAAAAACCAATCTTGGAAACATCGCTATGTTTGAAAAACTTTGTAGAGTGACGGATGAGTCTCAGATCCAACTGGATGAGATTACCGAACATCTTCAGTCTATAGAAAAGGAGGTCGAGCGTTACTTCCCTGAGCTATCACAGGAACAGGAGGCCCTGATAAGGAACCCATTTTGTACTGAACTTGATGTGTCCAGCATCCCAGATGATATCCAAGATGAATTTCTGGATTTAAGGAACGACTCTTCAGCTCGTGATCTCTTCAAGGTGAAATCCATGACTCAGTTCTGGTGCGCTATGTATCAGTCATAATCCAAAGTCAGCACGATAGCTTTACGTGTTCTTGTTCCATTTGCTTCTACCTACTTGTGTGAGGCAGGATTTTCCACTCTTGTCAATATAAAAACAAAGAATAGAAACAGATTGGATGTTGGAGATGACATGGGACTGGCTCTAACAAACGCTCGATCCCCGAATTTCAAAGCTTGCTGCTGAAATGCAACATCAGGCATCTCACTAACTGAGTTGGATAGCTGTTCAAACTTATGTTAATATTATTTTAAGAAATATATGTTCTTTTTGTGAATTCAGGTTGGACCAATGTGATTTAATTTGCTAATAAATAATTACAGAATTTTAAAATATTTTTTTAGATGTTTCTTTCCCTCTCCTTCACAAAAAATAAAAGAAAAATTAAGCTGCTAATAGTAAGCCCTAAGTAGGGGGTCACATGGGTTTCAAAGTTTTAGGTAAGGGGTTGCAAGTGCCAAAAGGTTGGGAACCCTTGTCCTATAACCTTGGCGCTTTCGAAACATGGATCTTTATTCTTCAGGGGCAAAGTAGGGTTTAGTAGTAACTACACAGGTCGTTAAACCAGAATCTGACATTGTATTTGTATTCCTGTTCCTTTTGGATTCTCGGAGGACTTTGGTTAAAACTACTTTCAAATCTATAACATAAGCCAGCAGGACAAATTTTATCACACATGTTAATGTACCACAAGCAGGTATCCTAACGACTTTGTTGCATATGGGTACAAATCACGTTGACCTAGCTTTGGAAGTACATGGGGTAATAGAAGGACTCTACAGATACATTGGGCCTTTTGTGAACCATGAGGGGGTTGTGAATTTTATGCTAGTTTGAAAAGTTTTAAAAAAAAACAAAACCCTTTACATCCAACTAGGAAAATTATGAATTGAATAACTTTAAACTTAACAAGCTAGTTGTCATCACTGTACCAGATAAATGTAACGATATTATAATTGATAATGGTATTGTAATAAGCAAAAACTAAAAGGAATCATGAACGAAGAATATAAACAATCATATTAACTTTTAAAGATGTTCAAGCAGTAAAATTTGTTTGTTTGTTTTGGAATTTCGCACAAAGCTACTCGAGGGCTATCTGTGCTAGCCGTCCCTAATTTAGCAGCGTAAGACTAGAAGGAAGACAGCTAGTCATCACCACCCACCGCCAACTCTTGGGCTACTCTTTTTACCAATGAATAGTGGGATTGACCGTAACATTATAACGCCCCCACAGTTGAAAGGGCGAGCATGTTTAGCGCGACGCGGGCGCGAACCCGCGACCCTCGGATTACGACGCACACGCCTTACGCGCTTGGCCATGCCAGGCCTCAAGCAGTAAAAACAATTAATAATTGAAATTGATTCATAGTTTGAAATAAAAGGTTTTCTAAATAGCTGTAAATACAATATTGATTTAAAGATATGGATTGGTATGGTGAACAAGATTTTAGCTTTTGGATGAATTAAACTGTTCTAGAAAATGTCAATATTATACAAGAGAATGACGTTACAACTGTTCTGACTCTTAGTTGCCAAGACCAAATAAATTTGTTGATAAGACAGGAAAATTTTTCTCGATTATTCGTCACCAAAATAAAGTGGATTTATTGGTAAAATACAACTTTATTGTTCTGTGCCATCAAGAGAAAGAGCTTTTAATGAAAAGGGACAACTGTCATGGTGTTTTAATCATGAAAATAAAATAAACTTTGTAATAAAAGGGAGACATTCTACTGACTGTTATTCATCACGATAAGCTAAATTTGTTGATAAAATTTTTCATAAGATGGAATAATTATTGTGACTTTTAATCATCAAATTAAACTGCACGTGCTTATGAAATAGGACAACTTTCTTGAATTTTAATCATCAAGTTAAACTGTATGTATTTATGAAAAACGGCAACTTACTTGAATTTTAATCATAAAGTTAAACAAAATTTAAGAAGTACTGGAAATACGCCTTGAAGATAGAAAGTGAGAAAATACTATCACTGTTTAGAGAAACTATTAGTTTATGGAATTTTATTTAGCACTAAGGTAGAACATAATTGATATATTGAATATGAAGTATACTTACTAATAAATAAGTATTCACGAACAAATGTTTTTCAGTCCGATTAATTTGGAATACGCAGTTTGAAAACGATTGTTTCGAAATGGATTTTTCTTTCATTTTTTTCATTGCGTGTGTTTCTCTCTCCATATATATATTACCTCTAACTTTTAAAGGTGATTATTAAGTGTCTTTTACATCTAGGGTACACATTTGTTGGATTCATGTTGGAGAAAGCTGAAGGACATCTTATATTCACCAACAACAAGTTTTTCAGGGTTAGATAGATTTGTATCAATTATTTTACTAGACAGATCGAGAACGAATATCTACAAAATAGATAACGAGGTTTTGATGTTGTCAACAGGACATGAAAAGCGAACAGCCTGGAGGCCTGTTAGCTTTACGGAAATATCAACCAATCAGCTTTTTCGGTGTTATGTCGCGATAAGGCTTGAAAGTTACCAAGAACCAGTTGAATATAGGCTTCTAATGGCTACCTGGGTGGTCTGGAGCGATTGATGCCAATTTTTTGACCTGATGTGACCTTAGCGCCATCTAACCACTAATTTTCTCCTTGGCAGCTGCTTTAATTTTTTCTCCACGCGTGACACACTTCACGTAATAGGTAGAACAGGCATGCAGAGATCGAGGTGAGAAAAGGAAAAAAAATGTAGGAGGAACTGGTCATAGTATAAAACTTGAAAAGTATTTTTTAGCGAACCGTTCAGCAGGTGTAGTTACATTGATGTAAGAAACACTAAATAGTTCTGCTCACGCATGTGACTAACAGATATGTTAAAAAATCAAGTTCCTTTGAAAGCAGTAACAAATATGTGGCTCTGATTGAATCGTCAGTATAATTAGCCCCCCAGTGGCTCAGTGGTATGTCTGCGGACTTACACGCTAAAATCCGGGTTTCGATACCCGTGGTGGGCAGAGCACAGATAGCCCATTGTGTAGCTTTGTGCTTAATTCAAAACAACAACAACAGTACAATTATGCATAAAGAAGTTAAATAACTGTAATAAAAATCATGTATTTTATAATAGATTGTCTTTGTTATTTTTAATAAAAATAATTATTTTTTTTTCAACAATCATCCTGCCCTTTGTTTCTTTATTATGATTTTCTTTAAAAATACACTTTATTTCTATTTTGTTTATTCTGAGTGGCATATTTTTGATATAACATTTGTAGACTCAGTCACTTGAAGTATAGTAGCCTTAAAATAAAAGTTTGTGAAACAATTTATAAAATATCTATATAAAGGCGATAGAGCAGTATCATATCTCGATGCGTGTTATGAATCCTTAAGCTCAGAGCTCACGTACCAGGAGACTATTATATGCAGGAATAATGCTTATTAGCTTGAAAATATATGTATTACTTAATAATTACCTGGCTAGCTAGCTGGTTAAGCCAAGTATAGTGTTTAGTAATACGAAAAACCGGAAGAAATAAGTGCAAGCCTCTTTCCCTGTTACCCCCGCCAGTACAGCGGATTTACAACGCTAAAATCAGGGGCTCGATTCCCCTCGGAGGGCTGAGCAAAGAGCTCTATGTGGCTTTGCTGTAAGAAAAAACACAAAAACGCTTGCCCTGTATTCAAACGTTATACTGCTAAAAGTATCATCAGACATATACCACTAATTATTTTATTATTCATACTCGACATTACCCTTTCGTTTCATAAGGACCAGCATTACGTAAACATTATATTGTCAACAGTTTATTAAATGAACATTGTACTCTCAATTGTTTTGTTAAAGGGACATCATGCTGCCAACCGTTGCAGTCGACAAACTGTATTTCATTTCATAAATACAGGCCCGGCATGGTCAAATGGGTAGGGCGCTTGACTCGCAATTCGAGGATTACCGGGTTCGAATCCTTGTTACCTTAAACATGCGCACACTTTCAGCCCCGTGTGTGTGTAAATCTACTCATTGAATATCTTTACGAGTCGCTCTTGTCCCCCAGTGGCTCAGCGGTATGTCTGCGGACTTACACGCTAAAATCCGGGCTTCGATACCAGTGGTGGGCAGAGCACAGATAGCCCATTGTGTAACTTTGTGCTTAATTCAAAACAACAACAACGAGTCACTCTTAACTTGGAGCTAATAGAATAGAGGGGAGTTAGTTAACAACACTTGCTGCCAGTTTTTCACCAGGTCCGGTATGGCCAGATGGCTAGGGTATTTGACCCGCCATCAGAGGCTCGCGACTTCGAATCCCTCTAACATCAAACATTTTCGCTGTTTTAGCTGATACGGCCAATTCCAATATTTGTTAGCTAAAGGGTAACTCAAAAGTTGACGGTGGATGCTGATGACTAGCTGCTTTCCCTCTAGTCTTACACTTGTAAATTAGGGAGGGCTAACGCAAATTGCCTTTGTGTAGCTATGCGTGAAATTCAAAACAAAGAAGTTTTTGGCTTACTCTGAAATAGCGGAATTTGACCCTCGCTCTTACAACACACCCATAATCTCAACGCGCAGAAAACAATCGGCAACGAAGTCGCCGAAAGGCTAAAATAAAAAGAAACAATAGTAATTAGAGAGACTAAATCCTCTTTTAGCGATTTAAACTCAGTAGATTTCGACACACAACACCAACACCATGTCAACAACTACATAAATACAAACCAAGCATTATTCTCACCACGATTCCCCAGCGAGACACTAGAAGCATACTCAAGTTTAATCAACAGAAAAATAACCATAACCGAGCTAAAAATTAATATCAAAAACATGAAGAACACTTCCCGGACATGATCAAATACCAAATATTATTTTGAAAAAAAGCTCCACTCTCCTACTACAACACCTCTCAAACTTCATGAACATCTCACTAGCGACCGGGTACTATCCTGACACGTGGAAAAAAGCCACTATAACAACGATCCCTAAGAAACAAACTAATAGAACAAATCCAGATAATTTCCGCCCCATCAGTCTGTTAAGCTGCCTTGGCAAACTGATGGAGAGAATTATCTCCAACCGTCTCCTACATTTTTGTGAATCAAACAACATCCTTCCAGAATTTCAAAATGCCTCCAGAAAAAACAGACAAACAACAGATCACCTCACACGACTCACCGAATAAATCTACAAAGCTTACAACAACAATCAAGTAACCATCGGGGTATTCCTAGATGTCAAAAAAGCATTCGACAGCGTATGGCACAACGCCATCATATACAAACTAAATCACCTGCAAATAAATCCCATGATAGTCAAATGGATCTCAAATTTCTTAACCAATAGAACAGCACAAGTAAAAGTCAATAAAACTATATCCAAATTATTTAATATAACGGCAGGAGTACCCCAAGGATCAGTCCTCTCTCCACTTCTATACATAATTTTCATCAGTGACATACCTTTTCCAAATCTAACATACACAAACAATTCACAATATACAGACGACATCGCAATCTGGAGCACCTCCAGAAACCCAGTAATGGCCATGTCTCGCGTACAAGAATCATTAAACAACGTCTCAACATGGAGCAACAAGTGAAGAGTCGTGTTAAACCCAACCAAAACACAAGCAATTACCTTCTATAGGAAACTTAAGAAGCAAAGAAAAAAATCTAGAAAAAATAAAATTATCATTTGGAAACACAACCATTAACATGAGTAAAAACATCACATTCCTTGGCGTCACTTTCGACACAAAACTAACATGGAAAAAACATATTAACAATATACACTCATCAATCAGAAAAAGGATTTCATATCTAAAGACCATAACTGGCAAACAATCGAAATGCGCACCGAACACCATTATACAAATATACTAAACTGAACCCCTGCCACGTTAGTTTAGTTTAGTTTAGAGAGACTACATGTGTTTATATCAGAGAACGTCAAATTCACCTACAAAAACTCAGAAAATCCTTCTCAGATCCAGACTGGTCAATAATATGGATAATGTTTTATAGTGTGATGAGAAGTCTCAACTTTAATGTGTTCACAAAATTTGATACAAATCCGATCACTCTTTACAGAGTTATTAATCCCAAACATGAAAATAGTCTATTTTCCTAAGATAAACAAAAATGCTTGAAAGGGATCCTGATTTGGATCAGGACGAGATTTGAGGAGGACTGTCCAATAATGACTTAATATCTTGAAAAAAAAAATCGTATATGTTGGTCTGTTAGTTTTCGAGATACGAGCGGGGAGAGGCATTCAGACAGACACACGGCCTACCACTTCAATATTCTCTCCAACCCTTCTGAAAAAAGGAGAGGATAATTACGGTAGTTGGTTTCACTTTTTAAAACTTCGAACACAAGTTGTAACTCTTAAGTAATATTATATTCCTTAGGGTTCAAAATAACAGAAATTGCCTAACTTACTCAGCATGTATTTTCACTTGCTGATGGCTTTGGATCATTCAGCTTTAAAAATCCTGTACAAAGCATGTCACATTCCAAAACGAATGCAATAAAGTTTAGCTCGAAACCAATTGAAGGAGAAATAGCCAAAGACAGAAAATGAAACTCAATATCTGTTTCTAGTGTTTGATGCGAATCAATGTATAGTTGTTTGGTAATTTATGTTTGGGTCAATAGCTAATTTTGGTGTTTGTCGCGAGTTAGCGTAAAGTTGTGTAAGAGTTAATAAAGAGTTTGATAGTTCATGTGAGGGTAAGTACATGTTTTTAGTTTTTGTCGCAAGTCAGCGAATGCTTCTTTGATAACTGACGTAGGAACAGTATATGTTTCGATGTTTGATAACTGATATAAGGACGGTATATGTTTCGATGTTTGATAACTGATGTAGTGACGGTATATGTTTCGATGTTTGATAACTGATGTGGGAACGGTATATGTTTTGATATTTGATATGTAATGTACGGACGGTATATGTTTCGATGTGTGGTAACTTGTGTAGGGACGGTATATGTTTCGATGTTTGATAATGATGTAGGGAAGGTATATTTTTCGATGTTTTATAACTGATATAGGGACTTTATATATTTCGATGTTGATAACTGATGTAAGGATGGAATATGTTTCGATGTTTGAAAACTGATATATAGGTTTCGAAGTTTGAAAACTGATGTGTATATTTTGATGTTTGATAATTGATGTACGGACAGTATATGTCTCGATGTTTGATAACTCACGTAAGGACGGTATATGTTTCGATGTTTCATAACTGATATAGTGTCGGTATCCGTTTCGATCTTGGATAAGTGATGTAAAGACGGTATACATTTCGATGTTTGATAACTAATGTAAGGATGGTATAACCTTCGATATTTTATAACTGAAGTAGGGAAGGTACATGATTCGATGTTTGATAACTGATGTAGAAACGGTATATGTTTGGATGTTTGATAACTGATGTAGGGACGGTATGTGTTTCGATGTTGGGACGGTTTATGTTTCGATGTTTGATAACTGATGTAAGGACGGTATATGCTTCGATATTTGATAACTGATATAAAGTCTGTATTTGTTTCGATGCTTGGTAACTGATGTACATGTTTCGTTGTTTGGTAATTGATGTATATGTTTCGATGTTTGTTAATTGATGTATATGTTTCGATGTTTTACAACTGGTGTAGGAACGGTATATGTTTCGAGGTTTGATAATTTATGTAGAGACGGTACATTTATCGATGTTTGATAACTGATGTAAAGACGGTATATGTTTCGATGTTTGATAACTGAAGTATATGATTCGTTATTTGATAGCTGATGTTGGGACGGTACATGTTTCGATGTTTGAGATTTGATGTAGTGATGGTATAAGTTTCGATGCTGAATAACTGATGTAGGGACGGTATATGTTTTGATGTGTGATAACCGATGTAGGGGCGGTATATGTTTCGATTTTTTTTAATTGCTAGAGAAACGGTATATGTTTCGATCTTTATAACTCATGTAGGGTCACTATATGCTTCGATGTTTGATAACAGATATAATTATTATATATGTTTCAATGTTTGATAACTGACGTAAAGACTGTATATGTTTCGATGTTTGGTAAGTGAGGTATATGTTTTGATGTTTTACAACTGATGTAGGAACGGTATGCGTTTCGAGGTTTGATAATTTATGTGGAGACGGTATATCTATCGATGTTTGATAACTGATGTAAAGACGGTACATGTTTCTATGTTTGATAACTGATGCAAAGACGGTATATGCTTCGATGTTTGATTACTGATGTGTATGTTTCGATGTTTAATAATTGATATAACGACGGTATATGTTTCGATATTTATAGTTCATGTAAGAACGGTATATGTTTCGATGTTTGATAACTGATGCGTATTTTTTGATGCTTGATAACTGACGTAAGGACTGTATATGTTTTGATGTTTGCTAACTGATGTATATTTTTCGATATTTGGTAACTAATGTGGGGACGGTGTATGTTTCGCTATTTAATAACTGATGTTGTGACGGTATATGTTTAGAGATTTGATAAGTTATGTAGGGACGGTATATCTATCGATGTTTGATAACTGATGTAAAGACGGTACACGTTTCGATGTTTGATAACTGATGAAGGAACGGTATGTCTTTCGATGTTTGATAACTGATATAGGGACGGTACATGTTTTGATGTTTGCTAACTTATGTAAGAACGGATATTTTTCGATGTTTGATAACTGATGTATATGTTTGTGTGTGTTTTCGTATAGCAAAGCCATATATGGCTATCTGTTGAGCCCACCGAGGGGAATGGAACACCTGATTTTAGCGTTGTAAATTCGGAGACATACTGCTGTACTAGCCGGGGGCGATGTATATGTTTCGATGTTTGATAACTGATGTAGAAACGGTATATGTTTCGATGTTTCATAACTGATGTTAGGACTGTATGCGTTTTGAAGCTCGATAATTGTTGTAAGGACGGTATAAGTTTCGATGTTTGATAGCTGAAGTAGGGACAGTACATGTTTCGATGTTTGATTATTGATGTAGGGACGTCATAAGTTTCGATGTTGGATAACTGATGTGAAGACGGTATATTTTTCGATGATTGAGAACTGATGAAGGGACGGTATAAGTTTCGATGTTCCACAAGTTATATGGGGACGGTATATGTTTCGATGTTTGATAACTGATGCAAGGACGGTATATGTTTCGATGTTTGGTGGAAGACAGTGCATTTCATTGATATTTGTTATTACTGTTTTTCTGTTTTCTGTTTATCTATAACTTTGTTGTTTATGATCCCAGTTTAAACTATATATCAATTTTAATGCACCACAAGAAAAAAAGTTTTATTTTTAAGAGCTCTTAACTTCGTTTCATCTGTTTTTGATAGCAGTCCCTAATTTTGAAATGATAAACTAGAGCGAAGGCTGAGCTTGTTAACTTAACTCCCCTAAATAAGCACTTTGAGCTTTTCTAATTGAATAATGTCACTACGGTTGAAATGTCGAACAGTTTTTAGTGATGGGATCCTAGCCCGCTGTATGGCAGGTATTTATAAATACAAGACTTGAATCAAGTTACAGCGCTTGATCCTCGAAAAATAATTCAAGTACGACAACTGCTACTGACTGATGTTTAGTAAACAGTACATGAAATCTTAATAGCCTGATTGTTCCCAGTAACATCTATCTTTATTAATCATTGCACTTGTAAGCCAAATTTTAACAATCTGGTTACTTTCACTAATATTTATCTTTATTAATCATTACACTTCTAAACACTTCATTAGCTTTACGAGTTTGTTGCTGTTCAATTAAATTGATAATACAAATCGTGTTTCACTGCATCGAAATCAAGCTGAAAAGTCCTAGTAAATGGGCGAAAGGACACGCCGTCACTGGGTATTACAGAAATGGTGTGTTTGGCATACTATTATACACTGCACTTTAATTTTGGCAAGAATTTATTGTAAGTAAGATCTTACTCAGAGTTAGATTTATTTTCTGCGGTCAAATGTTGATAGTATGGATCATGAAGAGACACTGAACATTTGTCTCTCCTCTTCGTAAACTCCCGCTATCTGACAGTTTGTTGCCGAATTTCATGTCAAAAGATAAAATTTTGCCGAGCTGTTCCTAACTTTTAACTGACTTTACTTGATTGCTTTAGAGTAAAGCCTTACTAAGCCATCTAGTGTGTCTACCGCGTGGAAACGAACCCCAAGATTTTAGCGTTGTAATTTCGTAAACTTACCACTGTCCAGCCGGGCGACTTTCCAATTAATAGATTAGACAGAAGGATTATGGTCACCAGTATAAAATCCTGAGTTACTCTTGTGTGATTGGAAAATATTTTGCGCTCTCTCTCGAATCCAAAGTCAGTAGCACAATTTTGAGGCAACGTGTCACAAACCATAAATCATCGGATTACTAGTAGACTAGGTCACGTACGGCTCCATTACCTAACAAAAGAGTTTTTGTTTTACAAAACATTTTAACTGAAACTATTGACAAAAAAGTATTAGATCATCACTTTGAATTTTTTGTTAAATGGAATTTTAACTGCATTTTTTAAAATACCCACCAGAACAAAGTCGGCCAGTTACCCACCACAAAAAAGGCTTTGTCCGCCTTGTTGAACTGAATAATGAAGCTGATTGTCGTTTTTATAACGGGTCCGCAAATTATTCAGTGGCATCTTATTATGAATCTCGGACCCTTCAATCTGCAGAACAGCACCCTAATCATTAAGGTAAGCCTAGCTATGTTAAAAAATAATAAATATATTGAGAGTAGATATTTTGAATTAGTACATAATATAAATAGCATAAGCTTTGGATTAAAATCTCACATAGACGTTGTCTAATCAATAATTTATCAGAACAAAATATATAATAACTCACTCAGAATATAAGATATACAAGGACTTAAAGGCGATTCTTCGGCTCATTTACAAAGGTTATAATTTCAGGTAAAGTAAAATAAGATACATATTTCTGATATTCCTTTAATTATGTGCTAAAAGACACAGCATGATATTTTAAAAATCTAATAAAATAGTACTTTGAAAGTATGACTTTTGACAAAAGTATTAATACGCATTTAATTATTATTCAAAAACTTAATTTCTAATTTACCGATATAAAAACAAAGTTACAGAAGTAATATATTTAAAATGCCTAAAACGACAATGTTCTATCTTTGAGAGTGCTTCACAAAGAATATCTAAACATTAAATTGTGGAATTTATTTAATATCTGTATTTATAAATGATTTTATTAACATATATTTATTTCATTTTTGTGAAAGAGTCATTATACACAGATTCCAAATAATATTTACGAAAACTGTTCAATATAAATATAATAAAATATGCTTTTAAACAATGACAAAAGTTTTAAAAGTATAAATAGCTTCGCTTCGTGATTATTATTTTTGTAACTACTAACACGTCGACAATTTACAACGACGATTTACCTTGGCAACTATTATTTACAACTTTGAGTAACGAGTAACTTTTCAAATACTGCATAAATTTAATATAAATTAATTACATAGAAGACCGCAAAGTTCACTAAAAATAATCATTTAATATATTTCATTTCTTGATCTTATCTTAGGTTCTTGAATTACTGATCTATTTTCTCACTCACATCTAACCTTAATGACACTCTTGTCAGGAATCAATTATCTTCACGTACTAGAATGTCCAGAAATGTACCACCTGGAGAAATCCATGGCATGACGTGAAACGGGTTTATAATTATACTGCAGCTATTACTGAAAATATGTAAATGATTATATACTGAAATACTGGTAAGTTGTAAATCAGTTCGTCTGAGTTAAAATATATTAAATACGAAAAAAATTGAAGTAGAAACATTAGTCTTGAAGAAATTAACATTATGAAGTAATTATAACTCATTAACTAAATAACCATGTTAATCAAATAGTAAGTAACTGTATAGTTTAAACCAATAGCACAAATAAAACTGGAAGTAATATATAGCGATTTACTTTATATTTAATAACATGTAATGAAGACAAAAATCTTTATTATATTTAGTGAAACATTCGTTCTATAAAAAAAAATAATTTAGTTTCTACCCAATCGGAGCTCATTTGTAGGGTATGAAGAATGAACTTCAATGTTTGTTTGTTTTGGAATTTCGCATAAAGCTACTCGAGGGCTATCTGTGCTAGCCGTCCCTAATTTAGCAGTCTAAGACTAGAAGGAAAACAGCTAGTCATTACCACCCACCGCCAACTCTTGGGCTACTCTTTTACCAACGAAAAGTGGGATTGACCAACACATTATACGCCCCCACGGCCGGGAGAGCGAGCATGTTTAGCGCGACGCAGGTACAAACCCGCGACCCTCGGATTACGAGTCGCACGCCTTACGCGCTTGGCCATGCCGGGCCATGAAATTCAATTAAAGTATCTTTTATAACAGAGCTTCTGGCACGAGAAGTACCTTTTGTGTGAATAATTTTTAACAGACATCTGTTTCTTTGCCCCCCAGTGGCTCAGCGGTATGTCTGCGGACTTAGACGCTAAAATCCGGGTTTCGATACCCGTGGTGGGCAGAGCACAGATAGCCCATTGTGCAGCTTTGTGCTTAATTCTAAAAACAACAACAACTGTTTCTTTGTGTCTGTCCAAGTCCAGTAACATAAAGAAATATAATGGACGACATAGTTTTATTTCTGAAAAGGTAAATTTAAGAATACGTATTCTACAAGTTTACATATATAGATCCATCAAGTAAATCTATCTTAAACAAAAGGTTTTCATCTATAAAGATAGTTTCGATTGCAATGAGGCACGTAATGAGAAAGTACGCCCTCAGATGCGGAAACCTAGACTATTTTAAAATTAATAAAAATTCTACAAATATTTGGATGCTAGTTCCGCTTGCGGGGCCCGCATAGCCAGGTGGGTTAAGGCGTGCAACTCGTAATCTGAGAGTCGCAGGTTCGAATCCTCGTCGCACCAAACGTAGTAGCCTTTTCAGCTGTGAGGGCGTTATAATGTGACGGTAAATCCCATTATTCGTTGGTAAAAGAGTAGCCCAAGAGTTGGCGGTGGGTGGTGATGAATAGCTGCCTTCCCTCTAGTCTTACGCTGCTAAATTAGGGACGACTAGTGTGGATAGCCCTCGAGTAGCTTTGCGCGAAATTCAAAAACAAACAGTTCCGCTTGCTGATAAGAGAAAAATATTTTAAAGACTGAATTACTTAAGCTTAATATTAAAAAGTCTTATTTTTTTCAAACGTTGCTCTGTTAATCAGTAGTTTAAAAAGTTACGAGGAAATTCAATATTTGTTAAAAACAAAGCATTCAGTCTTGCATTCTTACCACAATCCACGAATTAACTCATCAATAAGTTTAACATGTTACGTATAACCCTTCACCTAACTTGAACTTTAACCGTTAATACCGCTGGTTCACCAATTCTCTATAATTCAGTTTTAAAGTTTTTTTGCCATCACGCGTGACGCAGAAGAAAACAATATGACATACTATAATTAGATGACAGAATGCTTTCCTTTTGTGTACATATAATACAAGAATCACTCAGCCCTTTTGTAACAGCAGAGCGTGATTTTGGCTTAACTCTAGACTAACAACAAAAAGTTTGCACACAACTGAACTCTTTCGAGCGACGTATATAAGACATTGTCACGAAACGTCCTGGTTATTTTAAATTATACACAGTCTTGACGCCCACCTAGGTATTTAATTACGAGAATTATAAATTTATGTCGATTCAGATATTTGTTATTTCCCGGCTTTACGAATTCCTTCCTTAACCCTTTTTCTATTATTACCATATTATTTTAATTTTTCGTTCCTTGCTGTCAGATATTTTTCCAAGATTATCTTTCATTAGTCTTAGTTATTTCCTGATCCACGTTTTTATAATGATTTTTCATTTTGCTTTTTTATCTTTTCTTTTGCCCTTCTCCCCAGGCGGAATGATACAGTTAGAAACCAGGTTTCAATACCCGTGGTGGGCAGAGCACAGATAACCCATTGTGTAGCTTTGTGCTTAATTCCAGTCAATTAAAAAATATATTTTTTAATTCTCTTCCTCGCAGGTAAAACATTCATCGTCATCTTTGTTTATACATTCTTTCTCTCCTATTATAAATATCTACATTTTTTGCGCGTTGCCCTATATCGATAGAAAATTTTTGAGCGCCACCGTAACAATTGTGTTAGTTTTTCTTATGGCTGCAAACTTTTCAGTGAAAAGTGACGAGAGTTGATAGTTGAAGGAGTGTAGTGCAGTTATACAGATACCAAACAAAATATCGAAGTATCAAATGATCAGTTTTTAATTTAATTTTAACCGTTCGAAGTTTATTATGAAATGTTAAGAGAAAAAATACAATAACTTTACTGATGATTTTTAAGTTATAAATAATTATACTTTTAAAATCCCATTTTGCTTGGTATGTCATTCAAGGCCTAACAAAAATGCTTGAAGTGTATTCTAGATCTAATTCACAAAAAGGGTACTCATTTGACAAAGTATCGCTATCCACTTAGGGCCTATTTTAAGTTTTGCATTCTCTGCCCTGATTACACTATATTTATTATTATTTTAATGTTAATTTTAAACACAATTAAAAGGTATGTTATTTCAACTAATAAAGGACTGATATACTGCCATGTTATAGTTCATAAATAAGTACAGAAGATTAATAGTACTTTATAAACAGATTCAGACGAAAAAGGTCCATATTAATATGGATTAAGATTTAACTCTGTCATTTGATATTCGAAATGATTGTTTGCAGTTAAAAATAACTGACTTTCAACAAGGTTCCGTAAATCCAAATTTTATACATGTTTTATTTCAGATAAATTTAAAGGATGTACATTTTAAACACCTGTTACCAGTTTATAACAAAGCGTGGATTGCGTTGAATTCTGTCATTCTGGTATCAACTTGCACATTACTGATGTTTACTGATTTATTTGTTTAAGTTTAAGGCATTTTTGTTATCCCATAATAAATAGAGATGAAAATATGTAAAATAATTCTACTTTTCAAGCAAATCAACATCATCTTGACTTTCGCTATTAACCCAAGATTTGTTCATTAACTCGAGTTTCTTTTTGATACTAATCCAAATAATCCATGATAACCATGATCAATGCTTTGGTGGCGTTATTATGTTACAATCAATCCCATTATTCGTTTGTAAAAGAGTAGCCTAAGAGTTGGCGGTGGATGGTGATGACTAGCTGCCTTTCTTCTAGTCTCACACTGCAGAATTGGGGATGTCTGGAGCAGATAGCCCTCGTGTAGCTTTGCGCGAAATTAAACCTTCTACATCTTCTCTAAACTCCGAATTTTGTGTACAGTTCATAATCTTCTTAGCTTCCCGCTAGTACAGCGGTAAGTCTATGGGTTTACAACTCTAAAATCAGGGGTTTGATTCCCCTTGGTGGACTCAGCAGATAGCCCGATGTGGCTTTGCTATAAGAAAAACACAGACACAATCTTCGCTGCATAAAATCAACTCGATTTATTTCAGTTGCCTAGAAATTTAAGGAACCAAGAAAACGAGTGATGTTTTTTCGGTGATTATTTACCATAGATACTTTATTTGGAATAATTGTTGTTTCTTTGTTTCTCCGTCACCATCATGTTGATGCTTTGTGAGCAAACGTATTAGACTCATAAAAGAGTTAAGCTTGTAGAAATTAAAATACATCGATGGCGTTTCAGTACCAATAATTGCCAATTCATCAACACTATGTTCTGATAGGTATCGATAAATTAAAAGTACATATGATTAGGACAAAGACTTTTGTCTTTTAAATAATTGATATATTCACTTTATTCTATGTGAAGTACCTATCGATAATTCTTTAGCCAAATACAAAAAAGAAAAAATCAACGCACATTACATTAGGATAAAAACACTTTATCATCGTTACTTTAAAAACTCACAGAAGTTTTCCAGATTATCACGTGTAGTGATATTTAATACTTTTTTCTTAACATGACATGAATCTGAACTTTGTTTTGTAACCTTTCTTCTATTTTTTTTTTTTTTTTTTTTTGCTTAGTGTGACAGGGACGTTCTGTTTTGTACTGTAAGCTATTTGTACTGAGTATGACAGGGATACTGTATTTTATACTGCAAGTTATCTGTACTTGATATTCTATGACAGAGAATTGTACTTTACGTTGTAAACTGTTTTTTCTGAATATGATAGGGACATTGTATCTGTAATTTTTTAAAGGGTGAAACTAAACAGCGAAAATTCCGTTTCTTAAGCTAGTTATAACGAAATTTGTGAAACGGTAGTTTATTGTAATACAATTATGCAAGTAATAAAAACAAAAAAACAACTGTTATGGCTAAGATTTTAACGAACATAAAATGGTTTCCCGTAATTTGATGATTTATTTATTAAATTAATGTGTATCAAGTCCACATTATTTGATAATAACATTATTGTTTCTTTAAGTTTCATTAAATTTTCCCGGTTTCAGTAAAACATTCTCTACGCGCTTTCACGTTAAAAAACACCTGATCCTAAACGAAATAGAAATTACTTCAGTTTATCACGTTTTAAGTTGATTATAAATCAAAGTGGAGGTTAGATAAAACGTAATTTTACAAACTTCGCATATTTTCTACTTCAATACCATTTTCTAAGCGATATAGATAACAACAATTAAAAAAAAAGTGTGTTTAGTGTGTTTTTCAGCGCCCTCTCTGTACGAATAATGTTATAAGATTGTTATCTGCAAACAGGCAGTTTTGAAGACGGTCCTTTTTTACTTTTCTTCAAAAGCTCATACCTATAATTCAAATATTCGCCTTAGGGATTTTCAACTTGTGAGGTCTGTAGCCGAAAGCGTGGTCTCCATGTGTAGTAGTTTCAAGCAATTAGAGACGTTAATCAGCTTATTTGATTCAAACGAAGACTGTCAAGAGATCATTATATGATAGTCTTTGTTCCATTTGTTACACCAAGGAGTCTATATATTTCCTCGTGTATTTTCAGCAGCTGAGGTTTGTTTTTTAATGATATCACAACTCTGAATCTATCAAGCTTTAAGAAAATAAACAAATGAAAAGGTTTTGGCGCGCATAGCAACCTTATTTTGTTTTTTAGTTTAAATTTATTTTGTCACGTGAAAACTAACCGGATCTAAGCACAAAAAAGTACAATGCAAGCATAATTTATATAAGAATAATAAAATATTAAAAATTTCCGATTATTTTTCTGACATTTACATCTACCAAGTTTAGATTCCTAATTATTTAGGTTTCTGTGTGTATAGATAAGGAAAATACAAAAGCAATTCAATGTGTTTTTGGTTCACATTTTATTAACTAGTGACGAATCATTGACGTTTTCTGCAGTGATATAATTGAGTTAACGCTAGTTAGAAAATGAAATAATAGACGGACAATTCAAGAATTGCAGTTCTCGTACTCTTTGCTGACGAAACAACACAGTCCAAATGGGTTTGGTTTGAATTTCGCGCAAAGTTACGCGAGGGCTATCTGAGCTAGTCGTTCCTAATTTAGCAGTGTAAGACTAGAGGGACGGCAGCTAGTTATCACTACCCACCGCCAACTCTTGGGCTATTCCTTACCAAGGAATAGTAGAATTGACCATCGCATTATAACGTCCCCACGGCTGAAAGGGTGAGCATGTTTGGTGTGACGGGTATTCGAATCCACAACATAGTTCAAGAAGGTTCACAAAGTCAAAGCTGATGTATCAATTATATGTAATAGTAAAATTACACTGGTACTAATGTAGCAAATTTATATTGCGTTCACATCATGAAACATATACGCCGAATCTTAAATAAGCCTAACACGACATTTTTTATTATTAGATAATAGGGCGCTAGCCGGCCCTAATTTAGGAGTGTAAAATTATAGAGAAGGCGCCTAGTCATCACCGCCAGCTCTTGGGATACTCTCTTACTAACGAATAGTTGAATTGATTGTCACCTTATGCCACCCCAGGCTGAAAGGGTGAGCATGTGACGGAAATTTGATCCCGCGATCCTCAGATTGTGAAATGAGCGTCTTAACCACTTGATCATGCAGGACCGAAACAAAGCGCCTGCCAACAGCCAGAAATACATAACTTCCGGCTACAGTAATGTAAAAGTCAAGTGTGCATATTTGAGTTATGTAGCAACTGCGAAAGAAATAGTATACGTGTTCAACACTTCTAATCATAATATTCAGGAAAAGTGGTTAGCGGTACAATAAAATATATAATTTGACTAAATCTGAAGCATAGTTATCACTAGAACTTTTGTAATTAATTGACTAGTGTATTAACAAATATTACTTGGAGTTTTACTCTGTGACCTTTAATCTAAAGTAAGAAGTTTGAAGAATGTCTTTAGAAATAAATCATCTTGGAGAGAAACGTGTTCAACTAATTAGTTTGCCGGACGGTGTAAAGGAAGGAATTTACCAGCGATTTGCCACTGAACATGATCTATGCTTCACCCCTTTCAGTGGTACAGCGGTATATCTGCGAACTTACAAAGTTAGAAACCGGATTTCGATACCTGTGGTGGGCAGAGCATAAATAGACAATTTTGAAGCTTTGTGCTTAAACTACAAACAAACAAACATAACATATCGTACTTCAACTATGACATAATAATATTATGATAATCAATTATTCTACAACTTCAAGAGTAACTGTATAGGCGGAGTGGCTGCTGACTGGTTGTTCTCGTTTATACTGCACAAATTGCGTTTAAGTAAAAAGAACAAATACCAATTTGAAAAAGAGGACGTTACACATCTTAAGGAAATAGTGTAAAGTTCAGTCGAAACAAAGCAGGTTTAGCGGTATGAAACTTATCACGCCACGGCAATAGAATGTTAGTTGACCAATGTAATATGGATATATGTACTCTTGATGGTTTCTATCACCTTTTTTTCAACTAAAATTAGAAATCTGTATAAGAAACTTAAAAGCATTGATCGTTGTTTAGTTGTCAGAAAAACTTATCGTTTGAGAATCAAACTTATATAACTATGTTATTTAAAACAGATAAATTATTTAATATGTAAATTAGATTCAACATTGTGTGATTACTGAATGTTCAGGATGTTGAAAATGACATTTACAGGTTTGAAAAATAGGTAACGCATAAAATAAGAAAGGTGATAACTAGAATACTCGCGGAAATTCGACTTTTCTTGTAAAGGGATGTAGGGCAGTACTTAGAAAACGTTCGGTTATTGCTTATTTTGATAACAAATTAATTGTAGTTACTGTGTCTTGCAAAAAATTCGCCCACTCCAAAGTTTTCATATTTTGTTGCTGCCTAAGTTTCTGTTGATGAAAGTTTCAAATAAAACTTTATATTTAGAATCTACACAATTTACTTCAAACTGAGAAAGCTGAAAAGAGCAAACAAAAACCTGGATGTTATGCAAGTTAGATTTTCAAAGGAAATTAGAATATTCTGAATTATATAAGCGTTCAACCTTTTTGCTACGACAACCCTAAATCAATTCAAGTGCAAAAGATTTGTTTAAAAGGTCACAAAATTAGTGTGTAATGGTCTGTGTATGTCTTTAATCAAATTGGTTTAACTTGACTTCAAGTAAGTTTACAACTAACATGATGAAATGACAAATCAATCATGAAGTCCAAGGAGATTAACAAATAAGCCAGGGATAAAGTGGTAGAAAAGCACAGATAAAAAAAAAATCACGAAAATTTCAAAGTAGCTGATTACCCCTTCAGTACGGAGAGGTCCATCATTAAGGAGTAGAATATGCTTTAATCCATCACATCATTATCCAGATCAGGTCTCCATTCCAAACTAAGTAGCCACACAAGTAGGAAACTAGTGTAATGGATTTACCGTTATATATTTATTTTAATACCTACGCTTGTTTCATTACATTTTTGTATGTGACGTTTATTGTTGATTGTGTATTGCGCACGTCCCGCCTGTGTTATGTTTAAGAGATGCTCGAGCGTAGGAATTAACAAAGAACTAGGTATTCTAAACATGTTTTGATTTCTATGGTTGGAATGTACCTAGGTGCTATTGCGAAGTTTAGTCCTTTGTTAAGTAGATGTATCTCTTCTGTGTTTAATTGTCGGTCGGATCTGTTAATTATGAGGTTAGTCAACGGTTAGAAGATCTAGCCAGAAGACTTGTGATACTTTCTACAGAAAACTAAAACAAAGAAAAAAAAAACCAACAGAAAAGAAGACAACTTAGATAATTTTAAAGAACAAATAGTATGTAATACTTGTGATTAACAGTGTTATTGTCAAGTGAACTTTTGAGAACATCTCTTAAAAAGGTTATAAATCAACGCGTCAAAAGAAAGAAGATTATTATTGGTCAGTAACAGTCAGTATGCTACAGGTCTCGGAAGCTATAATTGTGATTACGCCTATTTATAGGAAAACTACAGAGCTTGACCACGAATATTTGTAGATTTCGAGCATTACAAACCGTTCCATTTTAGTGATGTTACTTTGGACGTTTGCATTTCTACGAGAAGAAATGTCATTCTCCGCAAGAAGAGTTTGTTTGTTTTGAATTTTCGCGCAGAGCTACTCGAGGGCTATCTGCGTTAGCCGTCCATAATTTAGCAGTGTAAGATCAGAGGGAAGGCAGCTAGTCATCACCACCTACCGCCAACTCTTGGGCTACTCTTTTACCAACGAATAGTGGGATTGACCGTCACATTATAAAGCCCCCACGGCTGGGAGTGCGAGCATGTTTGGCGCGATTCGGGCGCGAATCCGCGACCCTCAGATTACGAAGCGCACGCCTTAACGCGCTAGGCCATGCCGGGCCGTGCAAGAAGAGAGCTTGTACCACGTGTGAAGCTAGCCAAGAAAAGGTATCGTTAACGTAGGCGAGGTGTAACAAAATTAATCCAGAATTAATTTGTTCATCGTGGTCCTATATTGTCGCTAAAAATATTCAGTTCTAGAATGGATATAAGAATCAGTATTGTTTACAAGTTTGTAAAACTTGTATATAAACCATCATTTGTAATAACTATTAGTAATAATCGCCAACATAAATTGTATTGTTTTTTGTTCGTATATTAAAATATATTTGTGTTAAGAAAGGTAATTATGTGCATCAATCTTATTGGTAATTGCCATAAATCTGATACATATAAATAAACATGTTATTGACTGCTGAACTCAAATTTAAATTTCCGGTTATTTGAAGTAGTAATACGTGACGTACGTAACATAATAAAGCAGAGACTCGCCCGAAATAAATTATAATACTTAACACTGATTAGGGATGCCACTGTGAAGCGAATAATGATTTTGAAAAATATGCAAAGTTCTATGTTTGAGATGGGAGTCAGTGTTCATATATCGACAATATTCCGGACCACACACAAATGGCAAGAAAGAAACCATTACTGAAAAAGAATTATCCTAAATATCGTATAAAGTTTGTAAACGCATTTAAATCATCCTACAGACATGTGGCAGAAGGTTTTATGGTTACACGCGAGAGAAATGAGCTTCTTGGTTTAAATTCAAAACGTTACATCTGATGCAAGCTCAAGACGTCACACCAACCACTCAACACCATCTCAACTGCCAAACATGGTGACGATACATCATGTTATAGGGACGCTTCTCATCAGAAGATATAGGGAAGTTTGTCAATATTACTAAAAATGGACGGTGTAAAGTACATGCAAATTTCAGAGGAAAAACCTGCTTGAGTCAGCTAGGAATCTAAAACTGGATCGAAAATTAAAATTTCAGCAGAAGAATGACTCAAAGTAAAAGCTCATAGCTACACTGGAATGATCTCAAAAAACGAAAGTGGATGTCGTGAAGTAGTCCATTCAAAGGTTTGGCTTAATCTCAAAAGAAAATTTATAGCGAGACTTGAAGATTGCAATCCATCAACGATGACCTGCGAACTTCTTAGAATTGGAAAAAAAATGTAAGGAAAAGGGGCAAAAATTACATTATTCCATTGTGCAAAGCTGGTAAGACTTATTCAAAATCATTCATATAACAACATATATATATATATATATATATACAATCTCAGATTGAAGTTTTAAATACAAAATTGCCGGCTACAAAACTTAGGGTTCAACGACAGACCAGAACAAAGACAGAAAGAGCTGTATGTGTTGATAAGCAAACACTTGTCTATTTTGTTGTCGTAACGTAGGCTTTATGTATGCAAATTAAAGTAAAAATATATACCTTGTTCATGCACCATAAAGCAAAATTTACCTTCAATGAGTTCTACTTGTGCTCTTAGTTTTCGATTTTGTTATTTTCTTATAAATTTTATCAAATGATGTATTTAATTATAATGAAATAACAATAAAAAGCTTCCGACTCGTTCTTAACAATGACAAACTATTGTTTCAGAAACTCTCTTTACTTCAATCTGCCTTTAATCGGCCAGAAAGAAAACTCTTTTTGATTGATTGATTGTTTGGAATTAAGCACAAAGCACAATGAGTTATCTGTGCTCTGCCTACCACAGCTATCGAAACCCGGGTTCTAGTGGTGTAAGTCCGCAGACATGCCGCCGCTGTGCCACTTAGGGGAACATAAAGAAAACCACTAAACTTTAACTTGAAGGTTTGAGTTCTGGGTTCATAAGCAAAGGGAGGCTTTAGAATATCAAGCCACGATGAATTTACGTATTAATTTATAAAATAATCAAGGAAGTAATTAGTGAGTCCTTGTTTTAATGAAATAAAAAAAAATAATTTATTGACATTTTGTAAATTCTGAATTCAATTTCTTTTCTTGCTTAATCTTTAGGCCTGGCATGGCCGAGCGCGTTAAAGCGTGCACTCGTAATCCGAGGGTCGCGGGTTCGCGCCCGAGTCGCGCTAAACATGCTCGCCCTCCCAGCCGTGGGGGTGTATAATGTGACGGTCAATCCCACTATTCGTTGGTAAAAGAGTAGCCCAAGAGTTGGCGGTGGGTGGTGATGACTAGCTGCCTTCCCTCTAGTCTTACACTGCAAAATTAGGGACGGCTAGCACAGATAGCCCTCGAGTAGCTTTGTGCGAAATTCCAAAACACACGCTTAATCTTTAAAATATTAAATTATATAATTTTAGATGAAAACTTACGTTCTCCACTTTTTAAGACTAATTTATTCTATCATAATTAGCAATTCTGACTGTTCACATTCCTTGACTTCCAGGCGTTAGTTTACAGGTACCAGAATTCGCTTCATTGATTTGTTTTATATGGTTTATAAAGTTATAAATTCAATGCGTTTGGGTTACATATTCTGTGTAATTTATTATTATATTTGTAAATTGTCCTCCGGTAACTCGGCCTGGCATGGCCGAGCGCGTTAATGTGTGCACTCGTAATCCGAGGGTCGCGGGTTCGCGCCAGCGTCGCGATAAACATGCTCGCCCTCCCAGCCGTGGGTGTGTATAATGTGACGGTCAATCCCACTATTCGTTGGTAAAAGAGTAGCCCAAGAGTTGGCGGTGGGTGGTGATGACTAGCTGCCTTCCTTCTAGTCTTACACAGCTAAATTAGGGTCGGCTAGCACAGATAGCCCTTGAGTAGCTTTGTGCGAAATTCCAAAAAACAAACAAACAAACCTTCGGTAACTCAATGGTAAGTTTGAGGGCTTATAAAAATAAACAATGAGATTTCGATACCCGCGGTCGGTATAGCAGAGATAACCCATTGTGTAGACTTGTGATTAACAAATTGCATGTTAATCAAGATTAACAGTCATTATCTAATAATTTGTGGAAGGTTAAAGTTACTGTTCAGTTATATATGTGTGTTTTAAAAGAATACTGAATATAACACATTTTAGAATCTTCATATGTATTCTTAATAATCCAGGAGGCAACTGAAAATGTTTGAAATTTCCTTAAAAAAAAGTTAAAATTACATCTGTTTTGTTGTAAATTGTTATTTTTTAAATATTAAATCGAATGTGAAACTGTTAAGTTTTTCAAACACTTTTATGTTGATTTTAAACAATGAACGTAATATTAATGTAATTTCAAATTAATTTTGCTGCGCTGAGATCACAGTTTTAAAACTTTGGAAGGGACTATAATGGTTTTAAACTAAAGTTGTGACAAAATAAACTAGATCTGTATTAGCTGAAAGCTAACTTTTTCCAAGATAAGTATTTTACTCTGTATATAGCACATACTAATTCTGCAGCGAATAATTATGAACACTGTTTTACTGTAAAACCAGGGACACATTACAAACTTCACTAACTATAACTTTGAATTTTATTTTAATTCGGCTTCTAATGTAAACCCAATAAAAATAAATCTTAAAAATTCTCTTTTTTTGAAATAACAATGACAATAACTTAACAATAACTGAAAGCTATAATTAAACTATAAAGTTCTAAATCATCGTGGTGTGAATATTGAATATGTATTGGATATTTGGACGTCAGGATTCTCATGTTTGCCAAAAATACTTGTTACTAAAACAATTAAACATATGATTTAGAGTTTTGCTTATTTGTATATTACACGTTATGTAAAATATGACAGAATAACAGTAAAATAATTTTAGTATTTGAATAAAGTACCTAAAAGCTATATTTTTAATATATATGAGATAACAAAGTCGAATGTTTTCGCACAACCTCAAGAATTTTCAGACCAACTACTAGAAGATGCTGGTGCCATCTATTGAATACAATTTAAATATCTAAAACATGTACAATAAAACTTTATGAGTGTCTCAAGTTATTTTGCAGTTATTTCGTCACGTCTGTTTTAATTTTTAGTGCCATGAAGAAAGCAAATTAAAACTCTAAGATCGTCTTTGTGCGTTTTTTATGGATTTTTAGAACCCTTGTATAACTTTCTCAGTTAGCAACGTAGTAGCATATTTTATCTGCAAGCGTTCGACTCGTAACTTGAGATTCGCGGGTTCGAATCCTCGTCGCACCAAACATGCTCGCCCTTTCAACCGTGAGGCGTTATAATGTGACGGTAAATCCCACTATTCTTTGGTAAAAGAGTAGCTCAAGAGTTGGCGGTGGGTGGTGATGACTATCTGCCTTCCCTCTAGTCTTACACTGCTAAATTAGGAACAACTAGCGTAGGTAGCCTTCGAGCAGCTTTTCGCGAAATTCAAAAACCAAAAACAAACAATTTTATCAGCATGTAATAGTTTTCTATATCCAAGTTATAACTTTTATAAAGTTTATATTTCTTTGCACTAAAGAAATATATGAAGCCGTAATTCACAGACTGAATTACGCTACTGTTCAAGGCTGCAGTTCACAGTCAATAAAACATTTTTATTCAAGGAAATTTAACTATCTAAACATAATTCGAATATTTCTTGTCCTATTTATTTAAAAGTGTTTCAGTAAGCCAGTAATAAAAAAGAATTACATTAAGTAGTATCTTTTGAGAGTAACATTGTCGGCCCTTATAATATAGTTACAAGTCAATTATGCTTTAGCTTCTCGCTTTGTGTGAGAGTTCTCTGAATGTCAATTTTTAATGGTTATGTAAAGCTATAATTACCTTTTTTTTTCTCCGCAAATATGTGTTAAAAATTGCAGTTGAATTCAGCATAATCTGCTTCAAACCTCCACGTGGTGTTGTTAACACAGAGCATTTATAAAAAATAACATTTTGAAAACCTTATAAATGTCAATCAATATTTTACGTTTTATGAAAACTGTATGCCTGATACATGCTTTGAATGTTTTTATTAACGAACTGCAAGATGTTTTGACAATTAATTATAACGAACCGTATTTAACAATGTTTACTACCATTGGCGACCTTGACATGTGGTCAAGATTAATAGGCTCATATTGCGTTTTATCGAAGTTGATGGTGTTACATTACAGTGTATTTGCAGCTGGTTTTAAATATTCATGATTATAATATACATGGGTTTTTCTTATTCTTCTTTTTCATTACATAAATGTATAAAAAGTTATAATTTTCTTCATAATATATTTCTCATATGATATATGAGTATCATGCACATAGTCAGTAAAATCTAAGAGCTTTACTAAGAATTATCTGTAGCTTCTTGATTTTTTGAAGATGGCTCACCAACTCAAAACGAGTACGTTCATTTGTGTCTAAGACGACTCGAGATAAAACGAAGAAGCTAAACGAAAATACAGTTAGTAATTATGACGTGTAATGTTAATATGGCTCCCAGTGGTGATTTCTGTGGGGGAGGGAACAAGACATACCTTGGGGTCGATTTTAGTACTCAACAGGTAAAGTCGTACATATAACGCCAACTACGGGTGTTCTGTTTGTCTCCTTATATTAAATTTTCCTACTGAAAACCAAAGTTTATATTGAATGTTAGTCCTAATTTTTAAGATTGAAGCACTGAATACGAAGCAAGGTAAAAATTTACGCCCAGTTGCCGGTTATTGATACTGATACTAGTCTCGTAATGACAAAAGCATTAAAAGTTTAAGGTAATATCTAGCATTTCATACCAGTGTAAACCATTTATATTAAGTATTTGCTTTAGATAGGAAACCAGTTTATTACTATTATATATATATATGTATATGTATAATTTCGACAATATCTACATTTCTAATCCAATCTAAAGGTAAATAACGTTGTCATTGATTTTGTTAACTCAAGCTAGTGAGTAGTGTGTTATACAAGTTGTACTTTTATTGTATACTTCTAATACCACTTTTAATAATATAAGTAAATGTTCAATTTTTGGTGGTAAAAAGAGCGACTTGGTATTTCATGAAGCCTTCATCAGTACACCTAGCTTTCACACAATGATTTTTATGCTCTAACACGACTCATAAATATTTAATTGCAAGCATATACTATTACTGTAAATATTATCATAATTAGTACTGTACGAGGCTTACATTTATTTCAGGTAATGCTAATACAATAATGCAACATTATATTCTACAGGTACAGAGGACATGCATAGCACACCTTACTGTTAGTTAATAATAATGATAAATATTGTAGAGTTAGAATAAAAGAGATGCTTTTAAATGTATAATAGCATCATGTATATAATTTCACTTCACTGATAGTGTAACAAAATTGTATAAAGTATACATTATAAGTTGTAGTTTGTTAATGTGGGAATGCCAATGTGTGTTGAGTGTTCAGTTGTGTTGTATTAATAGGTTTGGCCACAAGTTTTAGTAAATTGGGTAAATGTTGGAACAGGACTTGGCATTTCCTGCTTGGGACTAAGTCTTTTAACTCAGGTGTACACCATTGGCTTAACATGTTGGCTCTCAAGCCTATTTTGCTGATACTTTCGATGGTCCCACTAGTCATTTTATGGTTAAATTTTTTAAAGAAGATTGTATATGTAACTGTTGTGTTACAGCCAGTAAGTGGCCATTTAAAAAGAAAAGAGCACAACTCGTCAATGGGTTATCTGGGTCTTACTGAAAAACTATTATGTCCCACCTGTGGGTTGTGTGGGAGCTGATGTGTTTGTGAAAGTCAAGTATCCTGAATTCAAATATAGTTTATTATTATCCTTACTCATTAAAAAAGTAATTGAGAAATCTAATCAGTCTTTAGAATAAATATTCTCAGAAATTATCAGTATACTGATGAAGTAAACAAAACACTTTCATAAAGCAGTTTCAGGTCAAAAGTCTCTAACCATTGAATAATATTTAAAATTAATCAGATTTGTCTTACATGTTTGTGTATTATAGTTGAAATAGCTAATTTTAATTTTCTATAATATATCCGTTTTAAAGTATATTTAGGTAATTTTTCATAATTTACATGGAGGTTTTCTACATGTAGTTATGACACTGTTACTGGATATTGAAAGGTTGTAAATATATGCTAATCTTTGTGGTTAGGTAAGGATTACACATGATAGAGGCTATTTTCAGAAAGTTGTTATCATTTTTGCTCTGCATGTGTCCACTTCTTGGAATGAGGCAAGCCTGTCTTAAGGGGTGACACAGATATTTGTACAAATAGTTATGATTTGGAAGTGTTTCTGTTTTTTTTAATATATTATGCAGAATAGGTGGTAACATAAGTAACTTTTGGATTATGAGATACTGCACTTGAACATTTTGACTGACAGTACAGTATAGAATAATTATTGCTGGACTTCTGTGTAAACACGTTCAGAAATCTTTTCTTTTCATCCTAACAGCCAGAGCAGTAGAAGTAGAAATTAAAAGACTGGTCATTATGGTAAATACATAATACTGTATTTGAAAATAAAGATTTTCTTTTTTTGTTAATTTATTTCTTGATGTCATTGTTTAATTTGATTTATTTTCTGCATAGCATTTCCAGAATTTGTGTTTTGTTGTTACTTTAAACTATCTGTTTGATATTAATGTATCTCAGTTTATTATGTTCATGGTAAAACTGTAGAAAAATATTTTGCACAAATTATAACTTTTTGAAGTAGGATATGGATATGGTTTCAGTAATCTTCTAATGAACTTTTTAACACATTTTAACTAAATAACTAGTTAATACACATATCCATTGCTGCTTTTATCTCATACATTTATATGTTGTTTTTTTTTTAATTATACTTGCATGCTATTTCAGTTGAAGGCTGTTGTGGTCAATGAAAACTTGGAAGTAAAACATGAGGTGACAGTTCATTTTGACTCAGAATTACCTGAATTTAGGTTGGTGTTTCATATGCCTAAACCTTGTACAATGGTAAAATCTTTGTCTTTGTGGGTTCCTTGTTTATGCTAGTTTCTTGTTGTCATCTAAAACAATGAAAGTTATTTTTGTAGTATATTGAACTGGGGAAATCTGTTTGTAAATGTCTTTAATGAATGCAGTTCATCTATTGGAGGTAATATATTACAAAGTGTTAAATTTTACATATAGAACCCTGTAGGATTCTTTTTATGAGATGCTTGTTTTGTAATAATTGGATTTTGAGGTTTAATACAAAACAGTTTATAAAGTATACATATTATTTTTTTCAGAACTCATGGTGGTGTTCAGAAGGTTGACAATGTAACTATAACAGCCCCATCCATTATGTGGGTTAAGGCTCTGGACCTTGTAATGGAAAAGCTTAAAGTTACAGGATTAGACTTATCAACTGTTGCTGCAATTTCTGGAGCAGGACAGGTAGTATGGTTCATACTCATAGTAATTGAAACAGTCATGAAATACTGAATCATAAAACTTTAAGCAATAGTTGTATGTCTGAGACTACAAACAACAAATAGATCAACCTTTCAGTATATTTTGATCTCTTGTGACAGAATGTTGCTCAAGTTTCAAAAGAAAGTAATGCAATTGAAAAATATTCCTTTTCACATTGTAGTTTGTGTGTGAACCCAAAATTTTAAACTATTTCACTTATTGCAATATTTTTAGACCACAGTTTGGATGCACTTCACTGACTCTCTCTCTCTAACCTTAATTAGTGTATCCTCTACATACTACCATTTAATTATTGAAATAACTTGGAAAATGTACATAGCTTAAGTTTATAAAACTTTAAAAACCAACAACAAAACTTTGTTGTTTGACTTGTGGGAAAAAGTCTGACTGAAGGTATTTATGGTGTAAATTTTGTTTGTACTCTGTTATACTGATGCTGTTTAATGAACATTAAATTTATAACTAGTATTTATGTTCTTTAAGTAAGGTACAATAAATTTTTCATTTACTGCTACTTTCATTTTGATTAGGTGTACTTTCACAGGGCCCCCAGAATTGTTCTGTTTCAAGAGTAAAGAAAAACAAAATTAAGAGCAACAAATATTTTTATTTCTTGCTTTTAAAGATTATATGTCATGTTGTGTAGCTTAGAGAGTGTATAATTCTTCTTGTGATTTATGGCATGTAGGTGTTTTACTGATGTCAGTAAAATACAAATTACAATTTTAAGTGTCCATTATGTGGCATCATTTTAAGTATAGTGTCTGACAGACAGACAACACACTAATGTATAAATAATAGTATTTAATACTGTATTTTCCCTTGAGGTAGTCTTTGGCCCATTTCAAGGAAATAACAGTATTGATTAGAGTGTTTAATATATCTACTCTTATTGTTTTAAAAGTTTTGTTATTATGCTTATATTATAGAGACATTTTTGCATTGTTAACTCATATATTAATTTAGGACTAATCTAAATTTTCTAAATAGGTTGAAACTTGTAAAATATTATTGGGATTACAGTAGAAGGAATATGTTAACAATGAAACTAGCTAACTGATGAAGCAATGCATTTTAATCTTCATAAGTAATAATGTAAGAGTAGTGTATTTAATTAGCAATACTTATTACAGGGTTGATTATCTTGTCCTGACAAAAGTTAATATTAATTTTTCAAGCTAAAATAAGACAACTCTGTTTTTTTTAAATGTGGAAAAAGATGCATTTGTTACTCTCTTTTTAGTACTTGTTAAAAAGGGTCTTTCATATTAATATGAATATTATTGATTACTTAACTTATAGCAGTAATAATTTAGTAAACATCAGTATCACCCAATAGCCTATTTATAATATTTTTGTATATTTTCAGCAACATGGAAGTGTTTATTGGAGGAAAGGAGCACAAACAATTTTGAGAAATCTTCACCCAGATAAGTTTCTTCATGAACAGTTACAGGTAAGTGTAAAAAATAAAACAAAACACTTAGAACTGTATCAATTTATCAATATCTTAGTAAGAGAGAAACTCATTACGTGGTGTATCAATTTTTCTATTGATAATTACTAAAAGGTTAAGTCAGTAGTAAGAAGTTAAGAATTGGTATATTTTTTAGGGAAGATAATACTTACTGTTTTATTATCAAATATTGCAAGCCCTAACATTTGTAGTTCATAAATACCCTATCTTAATTATGATATTTTTGATTATCTTACTGTTGAACAGAAGTTATTAATAATTATATATACATATTCTGTTGCATATAAAAACATATGATTAACTGAGCATTGTACTAAATTGTTATATTTTAGAGCTGCTTCAGTGTGAGAGATTCTCCTGTTTGGATGGATAGCAGCACAACTACACAGTGCATGGCACTGGAAAAAGCTTTAGGGGGTGCTCAAAGGTTGGCAGAATTAACAGGGTGTAGGGCTTATGAAAGGTATACAGGAAACCAAATAGCAAAAATGTTTGAAACCAAGCCTGAAGCATACAAGAATACTGAGGTGTGTTTTTCAAGTTTTGATGTTTTTTTTTACTCTTGCAATGAAAAGTAAGTCTCGTTTTCAAGGAAGATAATAAAATATGTCCCAATAATAATGGGCCCATTAGTCTTAAATAAGTTGTGAGAAAAGGTTTGAAAAGTCTGATAGAAGATTCTTTGCAAAGCTATTTTATAAAGTTTAGAATTTTATAGGATACCCAACATTATTTCACTAAAGGAAAATTATGCTTTTCAAATCTTTTTACATTCTTTGAAAATGTTACTGCTTATGTAGATGAGGTTAAGGATGTAGATTTGGTGTATCTAAATTTTCAGACAGCATTTGACCAGAAATCACAAGGGTTACTAGAATTATATCTGGGATAGAAGGGTTGTCATACAAAGAGAGCTTTAAATCTCAGAAATTTTAACTTGAAAAAAAGAAGAGTTTAGGTTAAGGGGGATATGACTGACGTGTTTGAGATTATAAATCAAATTGGTAATAAATAATTTTCCATCATACTTAATGGCGAGAATAGTAGGACTGGCAAACAGATATATAAATTTTGGCAGAGTAGGAACCATCTTCAGGTCAGACTATTATTTTTTTACAGGGTAGTTGGTCTTTGGAATGTGTTGCTTTAAAATTTTGTGGAGGCAATAAATCTGAGTTTAAGAGAGAGCTTGATAAGTATATGGATAATGAGGGATACCTTTAAGATTTTATTTTGTGTTTTTTAAAATTTATCAGTTAATCGTTTTATTTTAGTTTAGAGGATGAGACATATGAGATGGATCAGTAGGACCCATGTTGTACAAAACATTGTTTTGTTAATGAGTTGCAATTTTTAAAAGACTCTTTATTCCCATAATTATATTGGATTGATCTGCTTATCACTGCAGTAACAACTTTGTCTCAGTCTCTACAAGGTGCTTGAATAGTTTGATAATAATTCATGCATCCTAAAATGTGCAAAAAAATTGATTCACACTTGTTGGAAGAAGAAAATGGTGGCAAATACAATCCTTGAAGTTTGTGATGTCGAGAAAACCCACTTGTAGAGAAAAATATATATGTAAAAACAGCTCATTTGGGTTGAGAAAATTTATTTACGTTGAGAAGCGAACAATGTTTTGTCCTTTTTCGGTCATCATCAGGTTCACAAAAAAAGAAGAGGTAACTGACTGGAAGCTGACCACATTGTTTGAAAAGGGGTTGTGTAATTGAGTTTCAGAATGTAGAGGGTGTGCTTAGATGTTTAAATATATAATTTTACATTGTTATTTTGTTATTATTATTTATTATATTATTTTTAATATAGGTATGAAGGTGTTCCTTTGTATTGGTTTATTTTGGGCTTGAGTTGTTGTATAAGTAAGGCTTCATATAAAATTATATATTCAAACATCTAAGCATGCCCTCTACATTCCGACACTCAGTTACAGAACCCCCTTTCAATCATATGGTCAGCTTCCAGTCAGTTACCTCTTCCTTTCTTTGTAAACCTGACGATGACTGAAGAAGGTTGAAATGTTGTTCGCTTCTCAATGTAAAAAAAATGTTCTAAACCCAAATGAGCCATTTCTACATATATATTGATCCTTGAAGCTATTCCAAAATTTTTTAAAGAGACTTAAATCTAATGACTGAACTAGTTAAAGAATGTGACTGACATCTTTGTTATGCTCTTTGTAGCATGAACATAATTGGATTGTTTTATTATTATATTGTAAGAGCTTTTGCTTATCAGTGTTAATAATAATTATGGGGATGAGCTTAATTATAATGTTCAGGTTTACTCTGGATGTCCTCCAGTGGCTCAGTGGTATGTCTGCAGACTTACAACACAAAAAATCGTTTCGATACCCATGGTGGACAAAGCACAGATAGCCCATTGAGTAGCTTTGTGCTTAATTCAAAACAACAACATCACCACTCTGGATGGTATTTACCTTTCTGATGAACTACAGAACCTATCTTTTGTGACAAGAACATTTTTCACTCTTTTCATAACACCTTGCATTGTTAGGAAAATTCAAGTGTGGTGAAGTGTTGTGTTCATTTTCTCCATACTTTTTACCTTGCTATCAATATTATAAAGGAGTGTGTAACAATTCATAGGACCATCTTTTATGCTTACAATCATTTACTGTCAATTTGTACTCTTAAGTACTACTAAACATGCGTATTCCTGTTTGCCTCTGAAATGAACAGCATTGGGATGGATATACAGTTACCACATGATGTTTGCTATGGTACATTTGCAGGGTAAGGTTTGAAGATAATTCAGTCTTGATCAGTCAACTGTATTACAGCCTAATGTATCATGTACCTAGCAATCTTATTTAATTATTATTTTTCTTGATCAGTTAACACTGGTTAGCAGCTACATTTTTCTCCAGTAGACATTTACCACAAATAGTTTTGAATAGTAAGTCATAGAAATGGTCTTTATTAGTGAAATGACTGCTGTCCAAGCACCCACTATTATTCTTCTCCTCTAGTTTTACAGATCTTTGTTCTTTCTCACTGTTCTGGTAGCTAAGTGCAATAAAATTGTGTTTATTTCTGCATTTATAAGGCTTAAGCTACTTCTTGACAAATATGCTCAGAATAATTTTTGAATACAAGTTATTTAGAGCGTTTATCAAATAAGTCCAGGAGAACCTCCTTCCCCCCTTCCCAAAAAAAGTGCCCAATCAGTGTACACCAGTTACAAAAATAAATTAGTATTATAAAAGAAGTAGGAACATGTTCTGTTTTCAAACATACTGAAAATGTTTTTTTATTGATCAATCCAAAATACAAGTTACATAATTACAAGTTATAAACTCTATTAAAGTACATATTTGATAATTACTTTTATTTTTGTTAATAATTGAAAACCAAGAATCTTTCAGTTTGTTTTTCATTGGATATCTGATGTTTTTTTTATAAAACTGAAATAAAAGATGTTATAGAGATAAAAACTAAAATATTTGATATGTGTTTTGGACAGTGTAGTAGCTACGACAATATTCTGATAAATTTCATTTTTAAGGTTTTATTCAGTAGTTGGACTTATTTCTAACATTGAAAATAGTTATTTGAATTTATTACTTTCATGTATGTAAACATAGAAAGATTAAATATTTCAAGCAGTAATAGTACAATAGTAAATGCTGTAATTTATATATGCATTTCAGTGTAAGTTAAGTACACATGCTTATAAAGCACATGACTCACAAAAACAGTATTAACATAGTACAAGCCATACAACTATAGGTTAGAGCTCAAACTTTAAGTGTGATTTTATATTCTTTTTTTATTACCTAATGTGTTCCATTATTTTCAATGAAGTGACTTAAATTCATTTTGTTAAAATGTATTATAACATTAGAAGTACTTTGTTTCTAATTCAGTGTTTTTTAACATTTATGTTTATTTATCTTGTATTTATCTTTTACAGAGAATTTCGTTAGTCAGTAGTTTTGCAGCATCTCTCTTCCTTGGTGACTTTGCAGCTATTGATTTTAGTGATGGTTCTGGGATGAACTTACTTGATATAAGAAGGAAAGATTGGGCTGACGAGTGTTTAAACGTAAAATCTGTGTTATTTCTTTTCTCTGTACTGTTCAACAACACTTAACTAGTTTGGTGTTTAATGTTTTATAGGCACGGTAGAAATTGCTACTGTTAGAAAGTACTAAAATTGCAATTAGAATTAGAAATATGAGATGTCTAGGATAACAAGGGCATTTGAATATTGATTTTCCAGAATCTTTAATGAAAGATAAACAAACAGATGCAAATATTTATTTAACCTAACAAAAATGAAATACACTGATGTGTGTATCATTGTATTAAAAAAAAGAGTTGTTCTATTTTAACACCTTCTGAGCTGGAATTAACATTGTTGTTTCATAAAACAACCACTGAATTATATAACAGAAACTGTGTTACAACTTTAGGCTAATTCTAGTAATACAGGGAAACAAAGTAGTTTTATTTTGATATTTATGGTTTCTTTTACCACTTAAAAATACTGTGTGCCAAATATTATAAAGACAAGTACTATTACTTTTTGAGATTTAAATTGTTTGTATTTTGAGAAAGACATTTGGATCTTTGAAACTCGGGAAAAGTTTATAATTCAGTTGTTCCTAAATAGTACACGAGTGGGCAGAAGTCGTATTTATGTAAAATTCTGTGCAGGAAATGTTAATGAAATACAAATAAGTAACAGAACTGTGCTTTTGAAGTGAAAGTGCAAGAAAGACGTACTGGTTAAGCTTACCAAATGGTTTTACTTAATGTAATGTGAAGAAACATTCCATTGCTCCAAGCTTCCTATTTTCTTTAAAATAAAGCAAAAAAAATCCCTCAAATCAAATTAGTTTTTTTCTTGCATCATGTCCTCCTGTTTAAAAATTATAGGGTTTTGTCACAAATAAAACTAATGATATGTGTAAATAGACTTCACGTTTACTTACTTCTGAAAAGTAAAGCATTACAGAGTTTATCACAGATGAATCAGTGATGTTAACTCAATAATACTATAGTATCTGATTAGTCTTTCTAATTTTATTGCTGTTTATTCCCTACTGGTTTTCAGTCTTTGTATGGTTAGTTCTAAGTGCTGAAAGATGTATTTATAAGATAAATTGATGCTACATGAAGAATGTCTAAAATATGAGTATGTGTTTGCTCAATAAATAAAATGAGTTAAGGTTAATTGTTTCCCTTAATTAGTTACAAAGCAATTTGACAACTGCATGGATAGAGACAACACTTAAGGCTTCAACAGTTTCTAAACATGCTTATGAACATGTAAAGTAGTTAATAAATTGTTTGTAATAACACATATTGTTGCACAAAGTAACTTGCCATTGACTTAATATTTTGGTTTTCTAAATGTACAACAATGCATAAACTTAATGTATAGGTTTAAAGACAACCAGCATTATATATACCAGTGGTTTTCTTACCACAAGTTGTTTCTGATATGTATTTCTTGATATTTAGAGTTTAATAGAACAGATGCAAGTATTTATTTAACCTAACAGAAATGAAATAAGCTGATATGTGTCACGTGTTTAATCATCACTTTAGTAAAACTGTTTCTTGTTTGAATGTGCGAGTACTGACTATATTGGTTTTAGTCTCTCTATTGATTGCAGTAAATAATTTTTGCATTAACATTTTTTTTAAATCTCCTACAAGAATTCTTAGGGTATGTTCCACACCCTTCAATTTGGAAACCACTGCCATATATCACTGTGTGTGTGTGTGTAGTGTTCAGATTTTAGTCAGTAGATGCTACAGGCAATGTATTACTGTTTGTATGCTACCCAGTTGATCTACTATAATGCAACATTGGAAATTAAATATTTTGATGAAATATTAATTTTAGCAGGTTGTAGCTAAAATAAAAAGAGACCTAGCAATCATGTATTAAATAGGATTTAAAGGCTATCACAACTTTAGATAGGTATCAATAAATAGATAGCATTCAGATTGTCACAGAGTTTGAGTACTTGTATGTGAGGTCTTAAGGTGAATGTGCAGTATTACTCTAATTTTATATTTGAACAAATACTAATTGGACTTTTCAAAGTTCTTATGAAAATTTTAGTATAATTGTTTCACATTTTAGGCATGTGCACCTGAACTGAGAGAGAAGTTAGGAAAACCTGTTCCATCCTATACAGTTTTGGTAAGCTTATTTTATCAGAACGTTTCATACATCTTCATTTGGCAGTTTTACATAAGCCAAGTATGAGGATTTAATAAACAAGAAAAAAAGTTATTTGAGTTTTATGAGATATGAGGAGTGTAGGACATTTCATTATGGACTGCTTGTGGCATGAGCTTTGTTATGGCATTAAAATTACCATCACATCATTACAAAACATTTTGTTAGAAGCGACTTTCGTAATTGGTGAATTTTGTTTCTAGATTCACTATTACCTAATTCAAGTAATGGAGGATGCCACCTCGTCCCTTTCTTGTTATTAAAGATGTTTCAAATTTAACCCACTGTATGTTAAATTACTATAAATGTTGTTGTGGACCTAAATAACTTCCATAATTTGTATTTTATGTAATATTGTTCATGACACTCCCAACCTCCTGTAGGATGCTGTAATACAGGTTTTAGACACCCTGTCACACTTATAGCATTTTGTATTTTTTAATGTTCTCCAAATGAATGTACAGTTTATGTTTTATTTGCAAGTATTATCACTAATTAATTTTATATTTCACAAAACTACCCAAGGCCTGGCACATCCAGGTGGTTAGGGCACTTGACTAATAATCTGAGGGTTTCAGCCATAGGGGCTAATGTGATGGTCAGTTCCACTATTTGTTGGTAAAAGAGTAGCTCAAGAGTTGGCGGTAGGTGGTAATAACTAGCTGCTTTCCGTCTCGTCTTACACTGCTAAATTAGGGAAGGCTAGTGCAGATAGCCCTTGAGGAGCTTTGCACGAAATTCAAAACAAACCAAACAAAGAAATCTACCTGTCAGAGTCATTATTTGTAACAAAAATTGCCATGTTACAAAAATGGTGCAACATGAATGCACTCATCACAAGTTATTTTAGTAACAATGTGGTGGTAATAGAATGTCTAGTAGCCAGATTTTTGTAACAAAATGCAACTGTATGAAAAGGAAATCCTTCAATTTATATATATATATAAAGGATGTTAACTGGATTCTTTTCTGTAGCATAAATTCAGATTTCAGATTTCGTCTTACTTTTTGCTGAAATTATTTACCTAATTTTAGTTGTTGAAGCATATAAAAATTTTCTAGTTTGTCTTTTTAGGGAAATATTTCTTCTTATTATGTGGAAAGATATGGCTTCAATGGGGAATGCAAAGTTGTTGGATTTACAGGAGATAATCCTGGTGAGTTTATTAAATAGTTATATCTTTAGGATAGGTAAAGTAGGAATAATATATAAAGATTTTTACAAATATATTCATCATAGTTAGTTTTGAATTGCAAAACTATACCAAATGGTGTACGAAATACACAATGTGATGTTTTATGCATTTACAAATTAATTAATGAAAAACATTTACAGAAATTAAAATGAGATAATTCATACTGAGATCATAAAAGAAAAATATTATTAATTACTTGAAAAATTGTGAGCATGGCAGGGTAATTGCATGTCCTTTTACAATAAACTTGACTGTAAAACTTAGTTTATAACTCAGTTATATATATATTATTTAAATTTTAATTTCTAAATTTCTAAAATAAATGGAAAAAGTCACAGTTTTTGCTCTTCTGTGTGAAGTTAAACTTCTGGCTTCAATTTGTTGCTTTCAGAATTATCAACGTCAAAAATAGACTGCTAACACCTATGTCTTATTAGTTAGAAAATCAAGTACATTATAATAGTTTTGGAACATTCTGTTCTAGTACTTGAAATATTTATATTTTAAAATGCATACTTGAAAGCAATATAAGTTTTTCTGGATAACTAACATTGCGGGAAAAAGTAATAGAGTTACTTAATCACAGCATTTGAACTTAAATGGATCTCAGTGCCTAAAGCAGTTGCTCTATTTTTTGTCTTTTATGTATATTTTTTAAGAAAAATAACTAAAATGTGAAAATTAAAATATTTTGATGTTGGGTAACAAAAACAAAATAATTTACATTTTATGAGCTTGTCAACTTAAGCTTGAACTGCCTATAAGTTGATTGGTATGTTTATCTGTGTGATGAAATAGTTATGGTCTTTCAATGAGATTTATTGTTTTTGTGGAGTAATAAACAGCTTTTTTAGAGCAACTTCCAACAATATTGTGAAAACAAATGTGAGAAGATTAACATTTGAAACTTTGAAGATAACTTGATTTAATAACAAATGATGCATTCAAAGAAGAGGAAAAATTGGCATTACCAATTTCTAATAATCTAAATAAAATAATACCCTGTGTCTCCTGAATGTAACTGTGTCAGTTCAGTATTTTGGTATTAGAGCTTCATCAGGAGCTGTTGATTTCCTACCATTATTATACTATTCTAGTTCATTCTGGATTATGTTGATGCATAACTTTTTTTATACTTAATGGTGAGTATTGTAGGATTAGGAGACACTTCAGCTATGACAGTTCTGTTTTTCTAATGGGTTGTTGGTCTTTGTTTTTAAGAGAAAGCTTGGTAACTGTATAAGTGATAAGGGTTGGCTTTGAGGTTTTGTTAGTTTTTTAGTTATTTTATGTTGGTTTTTGTTTAGTTTAGAGGATGGGACACTTATTTATATTATGAACTTTTTTTTTCTTTCTCTCTCTGGACACACATAAATGTATGTATCTGTGTGTGTGTGTGTGTGTACATAAGGTTTTATATGTCAACCTACTTGTATTTTTAAGGTGTTTTATAATTTTGTATACATGTATGGAAATAATCTTTTTTAATCTGTCCATCACACGTTTTATTAAAATATAATGAGTTTTTCAAATAAGGTTATGTAATAAATAGTATGAAAATGATATGTTAAAAATGGGCATATTTTATGATTTTCATATATTACTTTAGAAAGAGATAAATGTTAAAAATTCTAGATCAATACATTGTGTTTTGAATTATTTTTTTTTATTTATTGTCTATTGGTTTCAATCTAATTTTAATATATATTAATACTCTATCTTATGCTATTTGCAATCCATTTTAGCCTCTATGTTAATTTTGAAACTTTCTATTTGCTCGTTATTACATTTCTAAGAGTTAAGTTTGCTGTCTCACTCCTGTCTTTGTGTTTTTGAAATGATCCACATTTACAACATAACCAATAACAATTCACATGAACACTTTCATGTTGTAATGAAAAATTACTATAGATACCCTCATCAAAGATTACTTCATTAATTTTTACATTTTGTTCTCCTGCACCACATGCAGTTGTTGTCTCTCCAGTGGAATGTTCATTGTAATGATAAAGAAGTACTTCCATTATTTCAGATGAAACAACATTCATTGTGATGGGAAAGAATTATTTTTATTGTTTCTTTCAGACTACCTTTTTTATTTAGATAAAAATAATCATTCCAACTGACAGTGTTATTTACAGAGTAAAGTGTGAAGGTGGTGGCTAAGTTAAGGGTCTCAATTTATAACACTTCCTAAGGGTGTTCTTTGTCTAACAAGCCATTTTTATGAACATTGTTAGATAAAAGTTAAAATTAATAATTGGACAGTAGCTCAGTGGTAAGTCTGAATACTTGTAATGTTTAAAAAAAGATTTTGATAACCATGAAAGGCAGTTAAATACCCATCGTATAGCTTTGTGCTTAACAACAAACATTGATAATTACATGAACATGTCATGCACTTGTGATTGGTGTTTATACATAAATTATGTTAATTTTTTATGTCTTGTAATGTTATTTTATTACCATTTTGCCCTGATCTCACCATCTAAATGTTTGTGGTAAAATGTTAAAAAAAGAGTAACAAAACAATGTTTAATAATGAACAAGAATTTTCTAGTTTCTGACCAACTGCTGTTTTGCACTGTGAAAGGCTAATCTATGTAGTAATTCAGCATGTATAATTTTGTATTTTCAGTGTCGTATATAATAGGCCTAAGTATTTATTATCTTTTTGTTTACGCACTATGTTCGTTTTTTATGTTTTTAAATTCAAGAAAATTGCTTTGGTTTTAATTATGTGATACCTATTTGTGTTAGAGTTGTACCCTTGATGATGTGTCCAAAGATGAAATGACATTAACCAAGATTGTTTCTTTTATTTGCTGTTCCCATAAGCTTCTTTAGCAGGAATGAATTTACAGGAAGGTCATATTGCAGTCAGTCTTGGCACCAGTGATACACTTTTCCTGTGGCTTAAAGAGCCTCAGCCTTCTCTAGAGAGTCAACTTCTATGTAACCCTGTTGAGAAAGATTATTACATGGCTCTTTTATGGTAGGCGTAATTTGTATTCTATGCCTTGATTACAAGCTTGTAGTTAGTATGTAAGTAATATAAACTCATAATACAACATTTATTTTTTTGTACCATTTACAAGTGAAAAAAACTTACATTTTTGGTGAAACTGTATGTAGCTACAAAAATGGCTCACTTACAAGAGAACGAATAAGGAATGAGTGTGCAGATGGATCTTGGGAACTCTTTAGTGAGTTACTTGAAAGTACACCAAGAGGCAACTTTGGAAACATAGGTGAGAGAGACTTGTATTAAAGTATTTTTCCTATATTCAATTTGCATTGATTTTATATTCCTTCTTAACCTTAATTATGACTCTCCATTCCAATAATTATTTTGATAAATGAAATTGCACTATATTTATGTATACATTTTAAACCTATATGTGTTTTGTAATGTATTACGTGTGCTTGATAATGATATAACTTGTATTAAAGTATTATTTTGTTGATTTTCAACATATGTTTTTCTATTTAATATTAAAAGGATATGAAATTTTATAAAAAATATTTTTCTTTAATTACTTCTTGTAGGAATGTATTTCGACCTGATAGAGATTATACCTACTGTTTACGGAGATCACCGTTTTAACAAGAATGGAGAGGAGGTATTTATTTACATATTTATAAAAGCTCATGTGAACAAGTGATATTCAGTTACCTATTTATGAAAATTAGTGTAACAAGTGATATATAGTTGATATATAAAGTAAATGTTACAAGTGATATTGAGATACTTACAAAAGCTCATGTTAAAAGTGGCATTCATTTAATTATTTGTGTGTTTGTGTTATAAGTTATATTTCAATTACTTGTGTATTTAAAAGTTGTTCCAAGTTGTATTTAATTGCTTTCATGGTTAAACATTCAATGCTACAAATTGAATGTATATCTCTTAGAGCACTAAATGCATAGTAGAAGTCATTTTGAATGCTGTGATTAAAAGCATGTTGCAAAATACTGCGTTATAAGTTAAAAGAATATAACATAAATGATATAGTACAATAATAAAATAATGTAATAAGTACAAGTGAATCCTAACTCACTTGTCACAGTTTTAAATTACCACTGAATCCAGTTACATATTTTATGCATCAAGGTTATCTCATATCCTGTATAAATACTTGTTTCTGTGTTTTGATTTGGAAAATTAACCTTATTTTTTCCAAATTACTATTTCACTTGTATTTCAATTTTATATTATTATAGTATGAAAATTTCAGGTGTCAAATATGCCAGACTCTTCCTAAATATATCATTTCACTTGAGGATTAATTGAAACACTTTAATTTTCCTTTATGTGGTATGAAGTGAACTGTTACTGACTTTTTCATGAGTTTATTTGGTGAAAATGTCCACTTTTTAGCCTAGAAATTCAATGATTTCTTCAAAAGCTTTATAAACAAATATAACCGGGTGTAATACAACTCCAGAAAAATAACAACTAATCAATAATGGTAATTTTAAAATTTTTGGTAAACAAAAATATAGTTCTATCATATATTTAAGAAATGTTTTATTACTGTAATGACAAATTTATTTTTTTAACATTAGAAAGGCTCAGTAGGAGGTAGTTAATGTTGTGTATGTGCCAAGTACCTTTGTTATTATTTTATCACATATTATATATATTTATATTTTATTTTAAGAAGTATTTTAAACTATTAACTCAGTATATAGAGATAAGACTAACTAACGTAGAACTCATAAGCTGTCTGAACTTATCAAGACCTTATTGGAATTCAGCTGAAAATATTGTTAACAGCTATGAGCATGGTGATTTAATTAATTACATATGAGGAGCAATTACATGAATTAATCTCACATAAACTAGTAAATTTACCAAAATTACAATTCAACCAATTAATCAAAATTAATGCTTCTCATTGTTATGGATTTTGACTATTCCAAAAAGTTAGTTACTTTAAATTCTGGTTGTATTAATTGTAAGGAAAAAAAAACAATGGATTAAACTTGTTGGTTGGTTTTTTTTTAATATCGCTATTCGAGGGCTATCTGTGCTAGCTGTCCCTAATTTAGCAGTGTAAGACTAGAGGGAAGGCAGCTAGTCATCATCACCCACCACTAACTCTTGGGCTACTTTTTTACCAACGAATAGTGGGATTGACCATCACATTATAATGCCCCCACAGTTGAAAGGGCGAGCATGTTTGGCACGACTGGGATGTGAACCAGTGACCCTCAGATTATGAGTTGCACGTCTTAACATGCTTGGCTGTGCTGGGTCGGATTAAACTTTGTTTCCAGTTTTTTCCAACAATCAATTAAGCAAAAGTATGATAAATTAACTGTCATGAAAATAATCAGATGACTAAAATTAGGGTTTTCACTTATTGCATTTTCAGTTATTCCAACCATCTAAGTTATTGAAATATTGACACCAAATTTGCTTACCCTGTCTTTGCCATACTGAGAATTTCTGTCACTGTCATTACTAATAACTTATTAGAAGGAAGGCAACTTGGTGCAAGCACCAACTGCAAACATTTTTTTTTCTCTTTGAACTACTGAATAGAATCAATGGATCCCAAAATTTTTGTGTTCACAACACACTAGGAAAATAATGTCAGTTTTGCAGCATGCTTGTCTGACCCCACATCCAACAGTTTTTCTGATTAAAAACATGAATACACTAATTTGGGGCTATTTTTACAAAACTTTTCAGCAAACCTAGAACAGCTTTGTGGCACAATGATGTGTTGCAGTACACTGTTTGGGAACCACTGGACTAGATGGAAGACAAGCATCTGGCAACACCTGCTGCCTACATTTTTATATATATGCATTTTGGCTCAGATGTACCATGGTTTGATGGACACTGTACTAATTGATCGATCAATTGTTATTGATTAATGAGGCTGTTGGTAATTAATAAATACTGTTAATTGCCCATCTCTAAAAAAAACAGTTATATCCAAATGATGAATCAGGACATTCTAATGATTATGGTTTATAAGTTAATTTTTTGACATTGGATATCTCTTAGTGAAACTATTATACTAAATTAGCTACATTACTTACAGGGTTCATTGTAAGTTCTGATCTACGAAGGAAGTTTTCTTTGATCATAAATTATTGAAAATAGTTCAAAACTAAAATGTTGTATGTGTATGTTTGTTTGTGTACATACAATTTAAGTTTATGGTATAAGATGGGAGGTGTTTTGTTATTTCTGAATCTATAACATTTACCAAATCTACCATGAACATTTTAATTTATTAAGAGTTTCTGTTATGACATGTAAAAAGTAAAGATTTATCATTGAGTAAACAAGGTTAAAAGCTGTTCATTTGTAGCAAAATTCCATTAACATCCTACGACATGAAGGTTAATGTTCTTAGAGAACTTCATTTTAATCCTTAAAATGACAGTTGTGATTATATTTAAATGACTTTTCTTGTCACATCATATTTTAGCAAATTCTTTTAGCAGAAAATAAAGATTTATTATACTCAAACATAAGTTTTATACATGTCTTTGTTTCAGTATGTTTATAATGGCAGTTTTAAGGGCTTAAAACTTGTCTATGTTTAATTTTTTTCATAGTTATAAGTTCACAGTATTGCTTTCTGCATGTTATAAGATTATGATATTTCTGTAGTGTTGATGATTATGTAATGTTTTTACATTTTAGGTGTCTCGGTTTTCCAAAGAAGTTGAAGTGAGGGCTCTTATAGAAGGGCAGTTCCTTGCAAAAAGACTACATTCAGAAAAATTAGGTTTCTGTGTTGGTAAGTATTGCCAATTAAAATTGAGTTATTTTAAGCAGTAATCATGAAAACTGATGAATATGTACTTGTCTCCTGTTACCAGATTAGGTATTCTCATTTGATGCTGACCTCTAACTACAAACTTTTTTTACTAACTACCCCTCGGTGTGGATTCCTGTTTGTGGTGAGGGGACCTTCCAGGGAATGTTCTGTTTTTTCAGTTTACCTCCTCTGGGACCTAACATCCACCTGCAAATTTGCTGTGCTTGGCGACCCGTGAAGGGGAGAAGAGCATCCTTGTGGTTGAGGGGACCAACCCTAACACACCACTTGGGCCTTGAATTCCTGTAGATGGGCAGCCTTTGGATGGCTCCCCTTGGGTCAGTCGGGTGGTCCACTTGGGCTAGAGTCAACCAAGTACCGGTGTTGGAAGTTCTTAATGGGTGTTGTGGACATTGTGTCTGATGCTGATGTTTGGGTATTGTGCTCACAAAACCCTGGAGTTGCTGCAATATTCTTGCATGACATTGTAGCGCGTCCCCTCGTAGGACTTTATAGTGGGTGGGTTTAGTGGATACCAAAATTTTACTTTTTTCCTGTGGATCCTCCAACAAAAAATTTAAATGAAATAGTGAAAAAACAGTCAATAGGTAAATGACCACGTCTTGAAGACTGAGCAGCAATCTTCAACATGTGTAACACACATACCTCATTTTCTCATATTACATTCTCTTTCAGAAAAACCTTTAGGGCAAATGTTCCCCTTTTTTATTCAGAAGGGACTAGAGGGACTTGCTGGCATTCCAAAGTCAGTAAATAAGCTTTGATCTGGAGACATATTGGTTGAAACATCCACATCCGAACACAGTAAACTCCTCTTGAATTCAAAGGCAATTGGGGATGTACCTATTGAGGTTACCCCTCATGCTACCTTGAATTCATCATGAGCAGTTATTGTTCAAAGGGATTTGAAGAACGTCCCCGAGTCAGAGATTCTAATTGGTCTCTCCACTCAAGGAGTTTCTGCAGTGAGACGCATCTCCACTCACAAAGATGGAATTACACTGCCGACATATACCCTCGTTTTGACATTTACATCACCATGTGCACCTGCCACCATCAAAGCAAGTTATCTAATTTGCAGGGCACGGCCGTACATTCCAAACCCTCATCGATGTTGTCAGAGATTTGACCACTCAAAGATTTTCTGTTGTGGTTCACTGACGTGTGCTCGTTGTGGTGGCAAGGACCACGATGCCTATGAATGTGACACAGACCCACATTGTGTCAACTGCAATGGTTCCCACCCTTCCTACTTTCATTCTTGCCCAAAATGGTTGGAGGGAAAAGAAGTGCACCATTTGAAAATGACCCATAACATGAGTTATCCTGAGGCTTGGAAATTGCTATCCACCACTTCATCTCAGACATATGCTGCTGTACTTCGTTCCACAACAACAGTGGGAGTGCAGACAGATCTCTCTATACCTTCAAGAGAATCGTTTTCAAAAGAAATGAAAAGCCTTTTGACCTCCATGGTTAAAAAGGTTGATGAATTGACTTCTACACCCATCAAACAATCATTCGTTCACGTCCGCAGTTACTGGAATCCCCTTCCAACAACAAAGACCTGCCCAATCAACCCGGGGAAGGATTCATGGAGGTTGATAGACTTCTTCTGAATAAGGATAGTAAGGAAAAAAGATGTAGTCATAAACAGAAGGGTTCTCTAGCCACTTTACCTACTCGTCATTAAAAATGGCCATCTTGATACAGTGGAACTGTCAAGGTTTATGTTTTAATCTGGATGATATCAAAACACTGATTGCTTCCTACCATCATTTCCAAAACCTGTTGATACAGTCATCATTCGGCAGTTTTCTCTGTATAGAAATGACAGGCTGTGTGATGGATGAGTACATAGAGGGGTGGCACTATTGGTTGATCAGCATGTGCCCACCCTGTCTTTGTCACTCAACACATCTTTGGATGCCATAGCCATTTGTGTTTCCTTGGGCCTTTCCGTCATTGTCTGTTCTTTCTACCTGTACCCTGGAGAGACATATGATCAATCAGACCTTGATGCTTTTGTTGAACAGTTACCATCTCCATTTCTAATCCTGGGGGACTTTAATGGACATCATCCCCTCTGGGGAAGTGCTGTTATTGATAAGAAGGGTCGCTCTGTAGAGCGTATGCTCTCTGATCACAATCTTTCTCTTTTTAATGTTGGTTTTTCCACTTATTTTCATGCACCCAGTCAGTTCTTTAATGCTATTGATCACTTGGTTTACTCCCCTTCATTATTTTCCCATTTTTCATGGAGGGTTGACAATAATCCAGTTGGCAGTGATCTTTTTCCTGTACTTTTGAGAGAGACTGGCCGTGGTCAATGCCACCCTACCCATGTGCCCTGGTGGAAGCTGGACCAAGCAGACTGGTCCACTTTCATTGCTCTCGCAGAACTTGATTCTGCCATCGTGAATCAGCCATCAATAGACGACTGTGTGGCAACAGTAACTGACTGTATTATTCAAGCAGCTGCTGAGTGTATTCCTAAAACCTCGACACGTTTTCTACTATATCCTTATCCGTGGTGGAATCCTGCTTGGCACTTGGCACAGAAGGCTCAAAAACGGGCCTGGGATACTTTCCGTAGATATCCCACACTTTCAAACTGCATCGCTTTCCAACGGGCCTGTGCACATGCTAGGTAGGTAAGATATCAAAGCCAGAAGGAATCTTGGATTAAGTTCACAACTAGCATATCTTCTACTACTTGTTCCAAGGTCATATGGGACAGGATTTGAAAGGTTAGTGGGCACTACAATTCTGTTTTTCTCTCCATCTTGCTCTTTGATGGCCAAGAGGGCATTGCCAATACTCTAGGTGAAAGCTTTTGCTGAGTATCTAGAACTTCTGCTTGTTTCTCCACCTTTTTGGTCATCAAGACTCGGGCAGAGCGTTCACCTATTTCCTTTCAAACTGACTGTCTTTTTTACTTTTATTGAGCCTTTACACTGATAGAACTGAAAATGGCTCTTCATCAGTCTGACAGTACATCTGTTGGACCTGATGATGTACACTATGACATGCTGTGCTATTTCTTTCCTGCTTCTCTTGATATTCTTATACTTGTTTTTAATCGAATCTGGCAGGAGAATGTTTTTCCTGATGCCTAGTGCAAGGCTAATATCTTACCCTTCTCTAAACCTGGGAAAGATTCCAAGATTTTTTCACACTACCATCCAATAGCTTTGATGAGCTGTCTCTGTAAGACCTTATAGAGGATGGTTAATGCTCGTTTTGTTTGGTTCCTTGAATCAAACAATCTCCTCTTGCCCACCCAGTGTAGGTTCCAACGACAGCATTCTACCATGGACCACCTAATTCGACTTGAAACATCAATCGGAGAAGCCTTTCTCAAACACCAACATCTTTGTTCAATCTTCTTTGACATTGAGAAGGCTTGTGACATAACATGGAGGTTTGGCATTTTGCAAGACCTCCATATATATGGGTTACATGGCCATTTACCAATGTTTATTAAAAATTTTTTTAGTGGACAGGAGATTCCAAGTTTGTGTTGATTCAACACTTTCATGTTCTTTTCTACAGGAACTTGAGGTCCCTCAGTGCTGTGATATGAGTGTCACACTTTCCAGTTTAAAGATAAATGCCATCACTGAACAACTCCCTCTCAATGTAGCAAATGGGCTCTATGTTGAGGACTTTAACATCTTGTGTCAGTTGTCGAGCATGAGATATATTGAGCAGCAACTACAAACTGCCATCAATCATGTACTGAAGTGGACTATGGCTAATGGCTTTGGTGTTTCTCTCTCTAAAACCGTTTGCATGCACTTTTGCCGCCAAGGGGGTATCCACCCTGATCCTTATCTCCGTATAGGTGAAGTTTCACTGCCAGTGGTCCCTGAAACCAAGTTCTTGGGCCTTATATTTGACCATTAGCTGACCTTTATACCACACTTAAAGCAGCTACAGGTTCCATTGCACAAGAGTGGTGAACACCCTCCATGACCTCTCTACTGCCAGTTTGGGAGCAGATTGATGTTCTATGTTAAAGATATATTGTGTTCTTATTCATTCAAAACTCGACTATGGATCAATGGTCTATGGCTCTGCTAGACCCTCGGTCTTAAAGATGCTGGATCCCATTCATCGTCAAGGACTTTGACTCTGCACTGAGGCTTTCCACACCTCCCCAGTTCAGAGCTTATATGTGGAATCTCATGAACCTTCTCTGCATCTTCGCTGTTTGCAACTTTCTTTACTGTATTCTTTGAAACTTTGCTCCTTGCCAAAGCATCCCACTTGGGGATGTGTTTTCCTTTTTCAGTATGCCTTACTTTTTCAAAACAGACGATCTGCTCTTCTCCTTTTGGCCTGGTCATCCAGGTGCAATTGGATGAATTGGGTCTGTCCTTGGAAAACATTGCAGAATCCATTAGTCAGCCCATCCCCCCATGGCTTATTACAGCCCCCAAATGTGACTTTTCTTTAAGTCATCTGAAGAAGGCAGATACTTCTGATTGGAAGTATCGTCTTTTATTTACTGAACATCTTTTGAACACCCTTTCTTTTCCAATTTATATGGATGGTTTAAAATCAGATGACTCTGTGGGCTGTGCCATGGTTTGTTGCGGTTTAGTGTTTGCACGCAGAATCTCCTCTACAGCTTCTGTGTTCACTGCTGAACTGTATGTCATATCTCTTGCCATGGATCATATTGAAGCTGACCAGTACTCCGACTGCACTATTTATACTGACTCTCTTAGTTCTATGCTGGCCTTGGAATCACTTTATGTTGGCTCACACCCTGTTCTCGCTGATATTCAATACCGACTGGCCCATCTCTCATTAACATCTACTTTTATCCAGTTTTTCCGGATACCAGGCCACATTGGTATTCACAGGAAAGTGCTTACAGACATGGCAGCTAAATCTGTCTGCTCTGGCACTATCACCACTGTGCCTCTTCTGTACATGGACTATAATCCTGTATTCAAGGCTTGGCTCCATGCCAGCTGGCAGTCCACTTGGATGAGCAACGTGATAACAATCTTTTTTAAATGAAACCCTATTTTGAGCTTTGGCAGTCTAGTTTCTGTAATGTTCAGAAGGAGGAAGTTGTTGTTACTAGACTACGCATTGGTCACAGTTTTTTAACTAATTGTTTTCTTTTATCTGAAACTGATGCACCAGTGTGTAGTTTGTGTAACACTCAAATCACTGTAAGCCACATTTTACTTTCCTGCCATCGTTATGACTCTCAACGATGGCACTATTTTAAACATGTTCTGTCCCAGGGTTTGTCTGTAACATTGTACAGTGTTATTGGTGATGGTGACACTGTCCATTTTGATAAAGTTTTTCGTATTTTAATGATCATTAATCTTTTTAACCTCATTAAATGTTTGTTATTTATTCATTACACCTTTTTAATTGTGGTTCCCTTTTCAGTCTCAATCTCTCTAGTTCAATTTGATATTGTAAAATGGCCAGAACATTAAATAACTCGACACCAGGACTGGAAAGGCCAACTTCAGGTGACTAACGCTGCTGTTTGAACTATCCGTTCGTCGTTTTGGCGAATTATTATTTCAATTTTGCTGCATGTCTTTTAACAATTTTCTTACTTTACATCTTTTGGTAGTGGCCATAATGACACATAACCTGTAACCAGGACTGGAAAGACCAACTTCAGGTGACTGACGGAGGTTCTTGTACTTACCTGATAGTCTTACTGGCAGGTTATGATCATTAACATTCTGCTTCAAGAAGTCCTTTACAACTTTGTAGACTGGATGTTAACATTGATTTTATGCCATTTTATGTTCTGTTTAGACCTTTGTTTCCTTTTTCGACTTTTACTACATTTACCTTTTTACAGGATGTTTGGCTAATTTCTATTATGATTTTTCTATATGTCTTTTAACACTTTTCTTATTTTACCTTTTGATAATGGCTGTTATGACAACATAACCCAGAACCAGGACTGGAGAGGCCAACTTCAGGTGACTGACGGTGGTTTTTGTACTTACCTGTTAGTCTTCCTGGTGGGTTATGATCATTACCATTATGCTAGAGACAGTCCTTTACAACTTCTCTTACTCTGCTTTCTCTTCAGGCTCAGCATGCCTGTTTCTCTCCTTCTCCTTAGGATCCCTGGTCATGCCAGCATCTTTCTTTGTCATTTGCTCCCTCCTCACCCAGTAGACTTACAGACATCTCCACACTGTTTGTATGTTTACTTCTACATATTTGGGGTTCCAAAATGGACTAGGAACTGGAATCTGATTGGTGATCTATTCCATCTCACTCCATTTGTTTACACCCCGTAGTTTACCAGGACATCCTATCTTCCAATTACTGGGTCTTTGGATGATTGAGGATGTTGTCTCCTCAATACGTCTTATGGTGCTCGTTATTTTCTTTCTATTGTCCTTTGTTGGGTGTTGTATAGATTTCATCCCTTTCTTTTCAAGCTGACTTTGGCACCTTTCATCTTTTTTGGTTTGTGTGGCCTTTTGCTCTACAATTTTATGCACTGAGATTGTCATTCCAAGAGTGACTGACTTCTTATTGCTATTCCAAGCAAGTGTCAACTTGTTAGACCCTTATCAACAATTCTGGAGTGGGCTGGTTTTTCTGTCTTTCTACCCAGTAAAGTCTTTTTATTCATACTTTTCAGTACTTCATTCTTTAAGTATTCTTAGTCACCATTTCAAGTTTGGCATAGCCTTTTCCTCTTCAATTTATTATCTGATATGGACCATTTGGTACACCCTATCTTCTCTCTTTCTTTCTCCTCCAGAGGTTCTGTTGCTTTTAGGATGGAATCTTTGATGACTTTTCTCTTACCTTAAGTTCAAGTTTGTGTGAGGTTTATTTAATGAGCCATTTACGACAGATGAAACCTTGTTTGGGATCCTTTCCACTCTTCCATTCCATATTGACTATCTGTTTTTGTGGTGGGTTATACTTCTGTGGGAATCACGCTCCTTCCTTTGTGGATAGATATTTTTTTATTTGTAGATGGGTCCTTTTAGGACTGGGGTGTGAATATCAATCATAGTTTAGATTCAGGCTGTTTGTCTGAGGTTGCACATTCTTTTTTTATTGCTGGCCTAGAGCTCTTTGCTGTTTCCTGGTCTTGGGACCTCTGTATTCTATCTCATTCTGACCACTTAACAATTGTAGGTCATATTTCCATGGATACACCCAGTTGTGATCCACTTGGATCTTTTGGGCCCATGATGGTCATTTTAGGTTTATGTTGTATTTGCATACATGGTGCCTTTAGATTTCTGGCAGATTGTTCTCCCAACCTGAATGGGTTTACTTGACAAAGTAACCCCTTCATTCCTTGATTTAATTGACTTCAGTGGTTTATCTTGCATAATGGTACATATACTTCCTCATGTCCCTAATTAGTTTGGTTTCCTGTTCACCATCATTTAATTTTGGCTGCCTTCATCTGGATTTGGTTGAACACATTTCATTTCATTTATCCTCCTCTCCCATTACTTTGTCCATTTGTCTTCATCATCCTTGCCATTCTGTTCTTGGTCTATCAGGTTGCTTCTTCCTGGCAGGCTCAACCGTGATCTTCTCTTGCTCCAGTTTTTGTTATTCCTCTCCTTCCTTCTTTAATCGCTGTCACCAATTCTACATCCTGACCTTTCCATTTTTCATCTTTGTGCCTGACTACTGTTTGGTCTCTAATGGTGGGGTCTGGTTCTCATGTTGGGTGTCATTTCCTTTTCATTGTTCCCTTTTGTTTTGGTTACCACTACATTTTTCCTTCCCCTATTTTTATACTTTATTCCATTCTTTCCAGATGCACTGGCTGCCTTTGTATTTTGATACTTCTGAACTTGATGTTTATGCTGCATTCTATTATTTTACCTCTGTGTGCTCCTCTTGTTTTCTTAACCTGCAATTGTTGTTAGTCTTGTATATTTATTGTGTTCTCCTTTGCACACTGTACCACAGTCCATGTTCTCTTCCTTTCCCCACACCAGTATTCATCTCCCATTTTCTTCATCACAATTTCTTGGGGTATTACCTAAACTGTGCTTTACACTCTGGTGTGGCATGGACACTTCCTTAATGCTTTATTTCTTTACAGAGGCTTTTGCTTCACATTCATCTGTTGGATCATTCTGTGTAGCAACTAGTGTTAGATTAGGTATTCTTTAACTATTAAATCTTCACCATGTACCATGTTGATTATACACTCTCATCCATGGCTCTGTATGGTCAATGTAGAGATGGGACGTTTCACAAAACTGCTTGTAGGTGATTAACTTCCAGATATTTGCTTCATAAATATGTCCATTTCGAACCATACCACTCATGAACATCATGGATAAAGCAGACAGCTGTCCATCTTATCATGCCTTAAGTGAAGGACTTGGTATGGTATGCTTTTCAAAATAGAGTTTCATAGTCATTCATTGCACTCTCTCTGTGGGGGAAATGGTCCATTAGTACATTATTTAACACATTTTCCATGTAATAAGGGAATCCTTGCTACTTTCCAGGTCCAATCCCCTGGGGTGGTGGACCATGGAGGCTCCCTCATGGATGGATTTCACATAGGTGGTCATAAATAACCATTCAGTTGAGAGTCGGGTTGTGATGTTCTGCTGGTGTAAAATATAAACTGTAGCTTCCACTGATGTTGCATGTACAGATCATGTGTCCTCATCCTCTGCCTGGGTGATGCATTCATACCCATTTGCACTTATGGAATGGAACCTCATTCTTCCTTTGTGGGATGTCATTTTCTCATAAAGGAAGTTTTGGAAGAGAGTGAATCAGTATACTACATATGGTTACACTTTCACAACACCTGGAATTGAACTGCCGCATGCAGTTCACCACCTTAATTGAATGTTCTTCTTCTGTCTTCACAGGCTGTCAGTTCCTTGCAGAGCAGGTTTTGGATTAGAGTGAACCAATCCACTTAAATCCTCATATGAGTATAAATATCCTGGAATTTATGCAGACCTTAATACCCAATTTTGGGTGAGAGGTGAAGTATGCATGGTCCTCATCTTACCCTTGTGGGATGTTGGTTACTCATAGAGAAGGTGTTGGATGTTGTGTATGGTTTTATATAGCCTAGCCACATTACACACTGCATTTTCCACTCATTTGTTTATTGAATTATACACAACAGAGAAGAGTATACCTGGTTCAAAAGTGGGATGGTGTCCCCATTTTTCTCTCATGATCAGAGGTATTCTTTAAATGCTTTCAGTAGTACCTCTGTTGCTCCCTCTCAATTTTCCCTTTTTCATTTCATTGTAGGATTTAAGCTAAGGAGAGGGGGTAAGTGCTGTATTGGAAGCTATAATTTTCCTACACTGAAAAATGTATTTATGATAGGAACTTATCTCTTCTCACATTTGCTCCCCACTAATGCTGGTACTCACTCCTCTGGCCAACCTTCAAAGTGAGGATGAGGTAGAGGGAGCCACATGCATCACATAAGCATGCCATGCATTTTTAACAAGTGACATGTGATGATTTACATGAGAGATATGTTGGAATCTTCTAATTCCAATAGGGGGGGGGGAGCATAAAGCTTGTAGTATGTGTTTCTAAAAAAGTTTGCAGTTAGATGGCAGCACCAAATGAAAATAGCTAATCATTTTTAGTGTAGGAAAATTACAACTTTTTCTAAAAAATTTTGTAATGGTAAAATCATTTTTTAAAATAAAGTTTATAAAAATCATAAAAAAGGCTTTAGGATTTTTATACCATATGTGCTTTTTACTTAGATTCTTGCATAAACTCTTAAGTGTTGCCAGTGTGAAAGTCCCTCTTCCAGAATATTCAATATCCTAAATGAAGTTATTGTTACTGGTTACCTTAATTGTATTGCGTATTTGTTAAACCTCCCACTTTTCTTTGGCCCTAATTTAGGAAATCATTGCTAATTTAGCTTTTCAATAAAAAACATAGAAATTAAGTTGAACACGTGAAAATCAACCTCAAAACAACAAAGTAGTGTGTTTAATGTGTTCTTTTCTTTCACTGTTTTCTACTCTTCTTAGAGGATGCTTGTTATTGTTTTGTTTTGTTACCATAGTGACATGTAACTCATTTTGGTCCTGATACATGCTGCCTGATATTTAGATAAACTATTCATGAATCTTACTTTTCAAGTAAAATATTTCAATACAAGAAAGATAATTTTGTCATAGCAAACTTTTAAGTATGTAGCTCATTTCAGGAAATGTTATGGGGAATTAAACTAACGAATAAAATATTTGTTATGGTTTGTAAGTATTTATTCCTTTCAGTCCTGCAGAAAAAAAAAATCGAAAAGGTATTTACTTTGTATATATCATAAAATTTTGTTTTTGTAAGAATTGTGTAATGAGTGTAGAAAGATCAAAATTATTTGTCACAAATATAAACACTAAACACAATGGGAATAATGAGATGTTGTTTTGAAATATATAACACCAACTTTAAAAATAAAGATGAGATAAAAATTATTTCAACTATATTTTTGTATGTGCAAAACTGAATTATAGTTAATTTGTAAGGTTTTACAGAAGAACCCTCAAAACAGAATATTTAAAGTGTAGTAAGTAAACAATAATATTAGCTTTCTTTCTGGCATATGAGAGATTCAACAGTAAAAGTTTCCGTATTTCAATTTACATAAAGAAGCTCTGAAGTACGTTTGAGGATGAACAATAAAAATGGTCTTTTTTTTTTAAATTATGCATTCAATAACCATTGAAATAATTTTGAAATGTACAATAAGTGGCATTTTGCTCTTGCTTGCTTATATACTCAGTGTCATATATATTTTAAGTAGATGATGCTAAAAAGGCTTGCAAAATAAAAATATGTAAAATTATTTATGAAAAATGTTAAGGCCTGTGGTAAAAGAATTTGAGAAGATATTGCAGTTACATTTTTAAAAAATCCCATGAGAATATAGATCATTCTTATAGGCCAGAGAATAAACTGTTCCAAAAAATTTCAAATTTCATATAGGTACCTGCTGTGTGTGATAACTGTAACACACTGTTGTATTAACTCTTGGTATTTTTAACAGTTACTCTCATAAATCTGTTTTCTTAAAGTTGTGTTTTTTATTTATATCATTTTGCCTATTTTTCATTCCATAAAATGCCAAATCAACTAATTTATTTTTATAGGTATTGCTGATAGATAATTGTTTATCCATTTATGATGATGTCTGATTTTAAATTACAAGTTAACTACTTACACTGAAAACTTTACCTGGTTGAACAGGAGCTGGTACAAGAGTTCTAGCCACAGGGGGAGCATCAGAAAACTGTGCTATTCTGCAGGTATTTATCACAACAATGGCGTACACTTCAATTTTTTTTGTATTTGTAATTGTTCACATTTAGTGAGAGTAAAGCTAGTTTTATATAATATCAAAATAAAGTTAACAGATAATTGATAAAATGAGAAGTATGTTTTTAGACATCCAAGCAAGTTTCTGTCTTATTGCCAAAAGTATTTTTAAAGTAAGTAAAATTAGTATTGTAAGTTCTACATAGAATTCAAGTTCATTAAAACTTTCCTTAAATTCCTTTATTGCATAAGAACATTTAACATTTTCATTTATTTTAAATTACTTTGTTCTAACTCTATGCTGTTACATAAAATTCAGCCCTTGAAAGATGTGCAAACCAAAATGTTTAAGGAAGAAATAGAACACGATTTTTATCTGGAGTTTTTTATCATACCTTTTATAATGATTTCTAACCTCTAGTCAACACTCAGCTGTCATAACTGACATAATTAGTTGTATCATTTGTGAACCAAATTTAAACCACTTTTGAGGAAGAAGATAGATCTACTGTGGACATCAGTTACAGATGCACAGTTTCCAAAGCTGCTGAAAGTAAGATAAATTATAGACTGAAGACTAAAATATACAGTACTTATTGGAATATCATAATTACATTTTGGGAATGAAACAGTAGTAAAAATTCTGTTGAGAACTCTTGTCATAGTTCTCTTGTTGCTTTGCTCAGAAATAAATTTCCATCCCAATTACTCTTGGATTTGTGACTTTGCTGAGAATAATGTCCATGAGAATAAGCAAGCTGTATAGAAAAAAATGGAAACAGCAGTACTGTTACTTATCTTAGTAATTACTGCTGAGGTCCCTAATGTGTATTATAATAAGAAAATAAGTGATTTCACAATCTATTTTTTTGTTTTTAAGCGATTATTAGAACATATTGCACATTAAAATTACTTAATTTGGTGCATTATGCAGATTTTCACCAGAAGTGAAAGATAGTATATAAATAAGTCAATAATTTGAGATTTAAAACTACCTTTCATTTTGGCACAGACTGTATTATTCATATTTAATTTTCCTCAGTGGGTCAACAGTAAGCTTATATGGACTTAACAACAATAAAATCTGTAGCTTATTTCTCTATGGTGGACAACCTACAGATAACCTAATGTGTAGCTTTGCAGTAAAACAACCAAACAAACAAATGATCATTATTTTTTTTATTCTCCAGGTGATAAATAGTAATTTTGTGTGGAATTAAGCACAAAACTGCTCTGTTCACCATAGGTATCAAAACCCAGTTTCTAGAGGTACAAATCTGCAGACTTACTGTTGTGTCACTGGAGGGCAATACATTTTAATATTCATTTGTGTGTAATTGTGCTAAGCATACATTTTTTTTGTTCTTACTAATGGGTTATTAAAATTTTTGTGTTTGTAATTGTTTATATTTTTAGAGAGAGTAGAGCTGGTTTTATAAAATATCAAAATAAGGTTAACTGATAGTTGATAAAATGAGAAGTATGTATTGCAATTTATAATTAATATGCATAAATACTATGTAGAAAACAAAAGTACCACTTGAAGAAGTCAGTTTTATATACTTTAGTTAAAAATGTTCTTGAGAATAAGTTTCTTCCCAGGTTTTGGCTGACGTTTTTTGTACCTCAGTATATGTTCAAGGTGTTGCAAATTCTGCTGCTTTAGGGTCTGCTTACAGAGCTAAACATGGTAAATATTATTTTATCATGGATATGATAGCTTAGGAGTAAGTTATTTTTAAGTCTTCATCTGAAATTTGTTTAACCATATTTGAAACTTCCTAAAAGCAAGACCAATGAAATTATGCTGAAAACATGAAATTCTTACTAACATTCCAGAAAAGTGGCTGTACTGATATGTTTTAGCCTAAATTTGCTCAAGTAAATCTGTCTGTCTCTCTCTCTCTGTGTATGTGTGTCTATATATATATAAAACTGGTAAACATTTGCTTGTATAACTGTAAAATCTGTATGAAATAAAAACCAAAAGTTTTTGAAAAATATTGCAATAAATGTAATATCAAACAAACATTATGTTTCATTTTTCCCTATGTTGTTAACATATGAATAAAATTAATTTATGGCAAAGTACTTACAAAAATGTGACTATTTTTGCTTTCCTTAAGGTTTTTTTAAATTTGTGGTGACACCACAAAACATTGTACTTATATTATTAAATTTAACTCTGGCATCTTTTTAATCACATTTAGAAAATGTATAAAATTTGAAACCTAAAATTTACAAATGCATTTATGTTTTAAATAATTTGAGTTTTTGTGTAGAAAATGAATTGCATGTTTTAGCCTGTCATATCTTTAATGAGCAATAGGAGATTTGAAATTTTAAGTTTTTGGTTATTAATATTAATTTAGAGTTAAGAACTAATACACTTGTATTTGTTCTTGTTATATTGGGTTTCACTCTCATTATCCTTAAAGTAAGAAAAAATGATGTTACAGCATCATGTTGTGTGCATTACAGGATTTCTTGGAGGTGATTCAACAAAGTTTTCAGATGTTGTAAATCCAGTAACAAAATGGACCTTAGCAGCAACACCAAGTCCAGATGCAGCTGAGGTACACTTTTTTCTGTATGTAAACAAATATATATTATATGTGAGAGATGGCAACAGGATTTCAACAAGAGCTTAAGTTTTTATGTGTAAGGAATTCATCAGCCAACAGTTACTTTAAGGAAGACAGAATCAGTACTGTTGGGATTAGAAGTAGTGGATTTAATTGTAATGAGCATGTTCTATTGAATTACAGATTCCAGTCTGTAGTTTGTGCAGTTGAAGAACTGTTGGAGAGAAGAAAATAAAAAGGGACAGGGAAGGATGTGATTGATGAACCAGAGTGATGATTCTTACACAAGGCATGTGGATAGGGGGTAAATAGGGAGAAATGAATTAGATTATGCTACCCAGTGGTATAGGTGAAAGAAAAAACTATCAGAGCAAGAGATGTAATAAAGGGGGGCTAGTAGTGATTTATTTTTGCTTTTTTTAATACATGTAGGGGCTAATAATGTTGGGAAAGGTAGGTAATAAGAGCTAATTAATAAGTACAAGTGTTTGAGGATGGCATCTAAAGAAAACAACCATAATTTGACTGGGTCAAGGATACTACTGAGAATTAACTGTGGGAAAAAAAAATTTAAGTAGGGCATCAGGGCATAAGTTAATGTTTAAGGATGAGCAAGCAGCTTAGCTGGTTGGACTTGTGGGATTAGTTTAACCCTTTCATCATTTTTTAAGTGAAATCTACCAAACTCATAACCACAAAGATGTTCATATGAGTAATTATACTATGATTTTTGATAATGAAATTGAAAACTTTTGCAGGTTATTAGTAAACATTGCAGATTTTTGTTTTTTAATTACATAGTAAAATATTTTAATTAATTATTCTTTCTTGATTTTTTGTTTTTTAGAACGTTACAATAAAATCTTTAATTTAAAATTTTTAATACTTACCTCAAAACCTGATATGCTTTACACAAAAGTTTTTCAGTGTTTTTTCAGTAACCTGAAAAAGTTTGTAAATATATGCATACATTATCAAAAATCATAGTATAATTACTCTCATGGATACTTTCTTAGTTAGAAACTGGGTGGCTTCCACCAAACCTGGAATGATACTGTCAAGGATTGGGTATTTAAATCATCTACTACTGTTTTTTTGTAAACCCTATTTAGGTGCTAAATACTGGAAGTTGGCTAATGTTACTTCTCTTTACAACAGAACTGATAAAAATCATACATCAGTTGTGAAAAATGTTTTGGAGAGTCTGATTAAAGGTACAATGTGAAGTAATTTAATAAAGTATAGAATTTTATTGGATAGTCAACATGGTATTACTAAGGGAAAATCTGGCCTTGTAAATCACTTTACATTCTTTAAAAAGATACTGCCTATATAGATGAGGGTTAGGGCATAGTTTTGGTGTATTTGAATTTTTAGAAAGCATTTAACAGCATGCCACATTAAAAAAGGCTTGTAAAATATCTCTCAAGATATGGAGAATAAGTTAGCAAAATGGATAGAAGAGTGGTTGGATGAAAAGAAAGGAGAAGTTTGTTACAAATAAAGCCCAGTCAAATTGAATTAATATTACAAGTGGGGTACTTCAACACCCAGTCTTAGGATCTCTGCTATTTTTAATTTACATTAATAACATAGATGAATAAATTATGAATAACTATGAATAACATAGCTCAATAAATTACACTTAAGTTAGCTTATGGTAAGAGGAAAGTACTGGTGCTTTGCAAGAGGGTTTAGGTCATTTAATGAGTTGGGTGAATAAATTGCAGATGGTTTTAATTATACTGACCTCAACATGATCCATGTAGGTTATCGTAATTAGAATTATATAAGTGTGATTTGGATGGGAATATCCTTAACAGCATTATGACAGAAAGGGATCTTGGTGGAACAGTTGATTAATCTTAAGCCATCCAACAACTCTAGTGGTTGTGCAAGTAATATTTTAGATTGTGTTTACAGAAATAATAAATGCAAGCCTAAAGAGGTTGTACTTTCATTGTGCAGTTTCACTGGTTAGGCAACATTTGGAATAATATATTCATTCTTGAGCTCCTTAATAGAATGGTACTTGGGACGAAGGGGTTTTAGTGCAAGGAGAGGTTAAGATATCTGAAATTGTTTTATCTTGAAAAAGAAGAGATAGGGATCCAGTTGAGATGTTTAAGATTCTTAAGTGAATTGATAGTGTTGATTCATCATCATTTTTCTCACTTAATGGTGAGAATGGAAGGACTAGGAACAGAAATATAAATTTTGGTAGGGTAGAAGACATCTTCAGTTAATAGAGAGTTACTTTTATAACATGATAGTTGGCTTTTGCAATGGGCTGTCTTCAGATAATATGGAGCAGTTAATTTGAAATTGATGAAATTTTACAGAATATTTTACCTAACTTTCATATTTAAAGGGAACAGGCAAAAAAATCCAAAAGAAATGATTTGAGAATAATTATTCAATTTCTCACACTAGGATAATAAAAAAATATTTTCTTGTTTAATTTTAAACCACCTTAACATCTGTTTACACCCCAAGTGTCTTGTTTGAATTTTGGAAGATGAAAACCAGTTTACATTTTAAGTTTTATTTAGGTTGTATTTTTTCCTCAAATTTAAAATGACTGGTAAGTTTACTGCATGTGATGCTAGTGCCAGTAGTAAGTCAAAAAAAAAAAAAAGCAAGAAATATTATCTTAGTATCATTAAAACTGAAAATCATCAGAAACTTTGAACATCAGAGACTTGCAGAGATTGCCGAGACATTCAAATTATCAACATCAACTATAGCAGCTATCAAGAAAGAAAAATAAAAAGTTATCCAATGTGATAAGTCTTTGACACCTGCATTTGTTAAATTACTAATTAGGAATTACTTTAACATCACATAAGGAATGTAGCATCTGTTAGCTCTATGAATGGATGGCATGAAGCAGTGGAAGGATTCACCAATGACTAACATGACTTTGCAGGAGATGCAAATTCAATATTTAAGGACTAGCAAAAAAAAAGAGCAGACAGAACCAGGACTAAGTACAAATACTAAAGAAACTACACATTTTACTACAAGCAAAGGCTAGTTTGACAGATATAACAAAGGCTTCTCTTCTTTTCATAAGACTGTCCTGTCTGATATCTTCTTTCAATATAGACCATTATCATCAATGTTGAAAGCTTGACAGGTCGTATATCCTCCTTGTTTGATAATAACTTTTAGATTTGGTAGGAATGCTACTGCTGCCTCACCATTCATCTTCAGACCATGTAGATTGAGCCTTTATTCAATGCTTTAAAAGACAGAATTTCCCTAGTTTTGGGAAGTAATGCTGAGGATGATTTCAAGTTGAAACCTCTCATGATTCACTATTCTTAGAATCTTCAGGGTAGACCAAGACTTATCTGCCAATCATTTGAAGGTCCAACAAAAATAATTGGTTTACAAACCTTTTCTATCCTGCAATGAAGAGATATTTTTTATGAATAATCTTTTCCATAAAGCACTGCTGCTTGTCAATAGTGTAGCACTATCAATCTGATTGACTTGTCAGCTTCTTCCTCCAAACACCATATCTTTGATCCAATCCATGGATCAATTGGTCATAGTTACTTTTATTAAATCACATTACTTGCAACTCACTTTCAGACAGATGATCAAGGAACTGGATAGTGACAGAATCACCCCTTTAGAGATTTCTAGAAATTATTCAACATCAGAGACACCATAGACAATATAGCAGAGTTTTGGAAGGAAGTTTTCACATCAGATGTGGAGTTTGGAGAAAACTGTGGCTGCAATGTGTGCATGATTTTTAAGGCATTACTAATAAAGAACTTTTTCTTACAGTAATTGTGTCATAAGCACATCAGGTTGGATTTAACAGAATTGAAAAGCAAGACATAATGACTTACTGGCATCACACCATGAATAACTGAACAAAGAAATTTACTGACACTAATCAAGAACTGGTTGCTGGTGGAGAGAAAGAGGGAGTACAAGGAATCAGAGCTGCAGTTGTTTTTAACATGAAAAATGCTGTCAGATTCATTCTTATTATTTGATCAAGCTGTGGAAATCATGACTGAAATGATCCAAATTATGATTGAAGACTTAAATTGAATGTGATACTGAAAGTGCCTTAACATCATATAAAGAGCTTTATAAAGAAAAAGGTAAGCATGCTAAATGAACAACACTGAAAGCATTATTCAGCTAACCAAAGATTGCTCCACTGTTTCCTGCATCTTTTCCTAGTTGTAATGATTACATTTACGGTTTGACTGGGTTTTCCTGTCCAAAATAATAGCTGCAAAGCAGATCCTTCTGCCATTATATTTATTGATGAACTAGCATCAACACTGTCAAGTGATGAATAAAATATTCACTCACTTGCTCCAATGGATCATCTAGCCAGTCCTCCTGGAATTCATGATGATGACTGTGAAGTAGCAGTTTATTCTGCCCTTACCAGTTAATAACATCATACAATGCTCTCCACCCACACCACCACCTTATCTATCAACCACTTTGCTTTCTTATATGTACAGTATTTAATTTTTGTTTAATATATTTTTCAACAGCTTATATTCTTTGTTTACTGCAAAAACAATCATTAATATATTTTCACTATATTAATTTATTTTGCTTTGAATAATTTTTTCATTAAAAATGTATCTAAGTATACAATTGGAAGCCAATGGTGTATATGTATATATTATTAGCTGGAATGGAATATTTTATTTACTATAAAAATATTCCACAGACAACGAATGTCACACACTTCCTCATTTGAAAGGTTGTGTATGTAAAGCTACTTGTATTTTTAAGATAGTTTATAGTTTTGCATACATATATGGAAATAATTTTTTTAATCTATGCATTACAGGTTTCATTAAAATATAATACTAGTTTTTCAAACAAGATTATGTTATAAACAGTATTAAAATGATTTGTTAAAAATTGGCATATTTTATGATTTTCATGTATTACTTCAGAAAGAGATAAATATTAAAAATTCTAGATCAATACATTGTATTTTGAATTATTTTTTATTATTTATTGTCTATTGGTTTCAATCTAATTTTAATATATATTAATACTCTATCTTATGCTATTTGCAATCCATTTTAGCCTCTATGTTAATTTTGAAACTTTCTATTTGCTCGTTATTACATTTCTAAGAGTTAAGTTTGCTGTCTCACTCCTGTCTTTATGTGTTTTTGAAATGATCCACATTTACAACATAACCAATAACAATTCACATGAACACTTTCATGTTGTAATAAAAAACTACTTAATAACTGCTTCACTAACTTTCACATTACATCTCTAACTCATTCCCAGTTCTTCCCCTGAAGGAAGGGGTGTATCTTTCCCTTAGTGTCTGAATTGTCATGTACTTTTAATTTGTTTTCTTCAACTTGTGAATTACAGAGTGCATGCTGTTCAGTGTTTTACAGTTTATATTATTGAAATAAAGATTATCTTATCAGATGCTTAAAAGTAACTTCTTTAATGAAATAAATTATTTTAGATTAGTAACTCAAATTCATTGGTAACAACGTAAAGCCTAGATATCTACTTGCTTGTAGCAATTTACTGTTTTATTGCACATACCCACTAATGAAAATATAAAAACAATTATTATTTTTATATAATGCAAATGTATAGAAACATATCATAAGTATAGCTACAATACATTTAGGTGAGTATTTGAAAATTGTGGTAATTGTGTTGATTTCATATTTTTATTTTTTAGGTTTATAATCCCATGGTTGAACGCTACAAAAGACTGGAGGAAAAGGTTAAAGCAAAACAATGCAATTTGAAAAGTTAAATTCCAAAATAATTTGAATGTTTACATTGATTAATATTAAATGATGTTATGCTGTAACTGAAACATGTTTATGCTTTTCATATAGATATATCATGGCAGTGCCTTTTTTTATGCAAGTGTGGACCAAATATTTTTGTACTAAATGTGTGTGGTTTTTACATGCTTTTCTTTTTATTTTGTTCTTTTTCTTGTGATGTGCTTTAGAGAGTAAACAACTATTAAGTATCCATTAGGTGTAATTTGTCTAGTCTGAATGCATCTTGCAATTTTGTTATTGCTCAAGTGTTCAGATTGAATTTCTATGTTAATAAGAATTAATTTTATCAACTAATGCTGTAGAACTAAGTAGAGGAGAAAAAGAACAACCAGTGGCATCATCATTTCATTATGTACAACCTTAGTGAGGAATAGTGTTGAAGATTTCTATATAATTGTAATTTCTGGTCAGTCATATCAGATGTTATGCAGCTATAACAGATTTTAAAGTTAATTAGCTGGTATTTTTTGTATATGTTGTTATTCTGTTATTGGTTTATTTAAATTATCTACGTTTGTAGTCCATATCATAGATAGTCCCTTTTTATGAATATTTGGTTAGATTAAAGAAATGACTATTTCTGTCAAGATTCTGGAATAAATTTCATATTTTATGTAACTTTTTCATGATGTTTATTGTAGATTCAATGTTAGAATATCTTATTACTACACCAGGTAATTACCAAATAATTAGCTTTAACTATTGAGTGATTCAGCTCGAGTTTGAAGCACTATTGATTGTTTCAAATAATACATTTACTATGCATATATTTTGAATACTACAAATATGTTTTTTACTATTTTTGATAGTTGATATACATGTTCTTTATGTCTGTTTCACTTTCAGTTTCAATTAAACATAAAATATACATGTTTCTGAAAAAAATATAGCAGGGTTCTTTAAATGGTCACAATATTATTACTGTAAATAAATAACATTCACAAATTTAGTTAGATGCATATCTTTAAAAAATCCCATTTACTATAAATACATCAGTGATTTCTCCTGAAATAATGTGATATTGTAAAGTTGTCTTGAACAGTTGCTGTTGTGTAGTCGGTGCAAGGCCCAAACAAAATATTCTGATTTAAATTTTCACAATGTTGAACTTACTTAAGTTACATATTCTTTTGACTTAGCACAGATAAATTGAAAATGTCATTTCACAAAAGGCTAGTATAAATAATAGGGGTTAAAAAAAAAGGAGTTTGATTTCTTCAATGGTTAGGAAATAGTTGTGATATCATTACATAATTTAAAAATAAATGGGTAATTATTTTCTTAGGTGTAATAATACAAATTTTTTACAGCAGTTAAAAAGCAACCTGGAGATGCTGATGGTATTTATTGTGTTGCACTATCTTTAATATTGTTAAAAGCTTAGTAAGAGATAGTAGTGCTAGATCTACATTGTTGTAAAAATTGATTTTCTGTGCATTTTTAGTGAATGCCTTGCAAAATCAAATCATTATTATGGATCAGAGATGATTACAAAGAAAACTTCAAAAATATTGTTTAGAAAATGTAATTAAATAGAGGCTCCCCAGTGGCTCAGCGGTATGTCTGCAGACTTACTATGCTAAAAATCAGGTTTTGATACCCGTGGTGGGCAGAGCACAGATAACCCATTCTGTAACTTTGTGCTTAATTCAAAAAAACAAAACAAAAAACAAATAAATAGAAGTCTAGGTATTTATTATGTTTGAAACATTGTTAAAAGTAATCTTGATTCCTTGAGCATGATGTTGTGGGTTTATAAAATAACTAGAATAAAAGTTACATTACTGAGGAAAACAACACAGTTGTAAATTTCACAGATTTGTGAAACATACAGCTGTCTGTTTTTTTTCAATTATGTAATCATGGAGCTTGACCAAGTATCAATTATATAGAATCATAGTGTTTTAAAACAGAAATATTCTGAATACCAAAGAGGAAAAAATTAAAAACTTTTTATTTCTATTTTTGCTGTGTTTTTCAAATTGTTACATGTAAAAGACTTCATTGTCAGATTCTGTTAAAAGCAAAATATCTGTTGTTGTTAATGAGCCCAGCATGGCCAGGTGGGTTAAGGCATTTGATTTGTAATTCGAGGGTCATGAATTCGAATCTTGGTCACACCTAACATGCTTGCCTTTTCAGCCATGGGGGCATTATAATGTGATGGTCAATTCCATTATTCGCTGGTAAAATAGTAGCTCAAGAATTGGTGGTGGGTGGTGATGACTACCTGTCTTCCCTCTAGTCTTACACTACTAAATTAGGGATGGCTACCGCAGATAGCCCTCGAGTAGCTTTGCACGAAATTCAGAACAAATATCTGTTGTTAGTAATGGAATTCAATAGTTTTTTGTGAATTGGTTTGCACACCAGAGAAGTTGAGTAACAACATTTCACACACTTTTCCTCACAGCACATTTTTGACTCAAACTAGTGTGAAAGTTTTGACAGTAGTAATAACTTGAAGGTGGTTATTAAAGTATGGAAACTGAACTGTTTATAGAAACATGATGTAATGATGTAATTTTGATTGAGTAGATGTGAAATTCAAAATGAATTATTTGTTCTTATTTGACTTATTAATATCTCAAAATATTCTGTAACAAATATGAATATTTAATGCTTAAAGGTGATGCATTTTTATCAGATTTTGATTATATTTATCAATATATTTTTAATGATGTGTTGAAAAATGGACCTGTTATTGGTACATATTGCACAAAATTAAATGATTTATTATATGAGAGTTGTTCATTGGTTGTGGTACTTAACTATTTTATCTGTGTAATTAAAGAGTTAGGACCAGAATGGTAAATACTAACCACTTTTGTTAGTTTTTACATCATTTTTAGGTTAATCAAATAATTGAAGCAATTTGCTTCTTTTTTTTTTTTGGTATATTGAAATATGTACACTTTCAAAATGATACAGATTTGTTAGTTTGCTTTCAATACTTGAGTTGAGAATATAGATCATGTTATATTCAGCTTACTTCTCTAATAAAAATTACTTGTATATAAAGTTAACTGTTAAGAATGTCATAATGTAGTAATGAGAGTTGTTTCGTTTTTTTTAACTAAGTGATTACTAATACTCAGTAATTATACACTCTGTGATGGTCCTGATGCTTGGCACGTATGTCCTGTTTACCTTGTTTATAAAAATGGTTGCTAAGGCTAATACAATATCAAAAATATTTGTGCTTGATCTATGAAAGTCAAAACCATGTAATAAATAAACACTACAAACGGACTGATTCTGTTTTGTCATAAGCTTTATTTTCAGATATTACCATACAAAATCCAATTTGTTACGAACGTTAAAAATTATTACGCATAATTTTAGTATGTGTTTTGTTTGGGTTCTGATACTGTGTAAAGTTTTCTACACATAAAATCCTTTAAACGAATATTTCCTAACAGAATGTGTACAATGTGAGTTTTGTTTGTTTCTGAAGAAGTGATTATTTGGAAAAAAAAAATTGAGGATCATAGAATGAGGTGACACTTTAGATTTATGTGATTAGTATAGTTATAATTGATTCTTCCCAGAGAAGGCAGAAAATGAGAATTGTGACATGACTCAAGAGCCTACTAAATGACCCCTTTGTAACATTGATTTTTTTTATCATATGTTTGTCATTACATTACACTTTTTGTTGTTAGGTTTATTAAAAGTTTTACCGCCAACTATGGGTTATATCACAGGCTTTCTCTATATAGCGGTTGAGTTTGACTTTATAATAAATAAAAAATGAAATACAACGTATTCAGCAAACATTACTGAAAACCATTAAATACATAATGTTGTGAACTGACGTGTATTAGATAAAAGCTACATTTTTAAATAATTTTGATTAGGATACAGTTTATTCAGTAGGTTTGTTTAGTATGACTGAAGTTCATTTACTAAATTAGTTTTCGATAAAAATGTTATAGTTAAACACTTAAATTTTTTGTTTTTATAATTAAGCCTCCATTCGCTGGCTCAACGAAAGCTTGAGTATTTATAACGATAAAATTCAGGGTTTGAACCTTACGGTACCTCAGCATAGATTGTCCATTGTGCAGTTTAACGAAACTTAAAAGAATAATAGAATATATAAGAACGAGGGGGTTACATGAAGTATTGTTAATGAAAAATATCTTGTTATAAAAGTCATAAACATATACTTTCCTTGAGTCGAAAGGCTATGAATACCACATTTTCCCGGCACGTCTAAAAATCGTTGCATTGTTAGAGTATCACTCAACTCCGTAGCTTGGATGGTGACTGTAGGATGTTGCTGACTAGCCGTCCTCCCTCTGGTTAATAGTTAAAAATCTGGGATAATGGCAGATAGCCTAAGTAACTTTGCCATAAGCACGATTTCTGAATACATCTATTCCGCCCACGTATATATTTATTGATACCGGGGACGGCAGAAATACATCTAATATGTAGTTTTGTTTTTGTGTGTGTTGTAATTAGAAAAACCGTTTATGTTTAGTGATGATAACTTGTAACTCTAGAGAATCGCTCTTAGAGAAAGCTGAATAATGATAGTTTGTTTGCAATGTTTCTTGAAGACTTCAGTGACTCTTCATAAGTTAACAGAACAGATGTGACGAGTCGCAAGTGTCTAGTCTTAAGAAATGTTGGTTTTTGGATTTCGTGTAAAGCTACACTAGTTCTATCTGCACTAGTTCTCCCAGATTTAGCAGTGTGAAACTAAAGGGCAGTTCACTCTCCACTGCTAATTTTTGGGCTATTCTTTTCCAACGAATAGTTGTATATATAACGCACCTATTGCTGCAAGGGCATTTTGGTGCGACGTGGAGTCGAACCCGCGACCCTCCGATTACTAGTCGAGAGCTCTAACCACCTGATCTTGAAGGGCCTAAAGAATTGTAACCACTAAAACCGATATCTGTGGCGGACACAGAACAAATAGTTTATTGTGTAGTTTTCTGCTTAAGTACACACTCATCACTAGAGTTAGTTGAAAGTTCAAACGAGTTCATGCGTACATTAAGATATAAGTGTATTTGTGTTATAATATTTACTTACAAGCAAAATACGGTGTTTGCAGGTGTAAATTAGAAAAAAAAAACAGAACCATGATTTTAAAATGATATTTTATAAATTTTCAGTTACGATTGTTTCATTCAATGGTTTATACACAATGAAAACCCTAAAAGTACATAAATATTTCCATTAATGCTGGCCGAGAAGTAACATTTAATGTTAAAACGCTTCTTCTGCATGTAAAATGAAATTGATCGCATTAAACTTGTGATTACAGTGGTAAATCTACATATTTACAACGCTAAAATCAGGGGCTCGATTCTGCTCGGTGGACTTAGCAGATAAAAGCACACACGCATTAAGCTTAAAAACACCCGGACCGTCTAAATGAGATACTCTAACGAACGGTATATCTAACACTTGTAGAAAAGTAGTTAAGAATATTAAAATAATCTACAGTGTGTTATATAATAATATGTATATTAAATACATTAGTATTTTTATGATGCATTATTACGTTTATGCTTATAATACTTAAAACACGTCACTTCCATGACTGAAATACAAGATTCAGAATGGATCGGTCATAACACAGTTAAGTGGACGGCATTTCTGGATGGAGATCTTACCGCTACCCTTTGTAGTCCAAGCACCAGTAGTACATTAACACTGTGTTTCATACCAAATAATGTGTTACAATATGAGCTGTCTGTGCTCTGTCAACCACAGATTTCGAAACCCGGTTTCTAGCGCTGTGTCACTGGGGTGGGGGCCTTAAATTTGATAATGAATACAAAAAAGAATATCGTTCTAACTTCTCATTCAGTTCTTTCGCTTCTGTAGATACGTCACTTTGACTGCTAGAAGGTGGAATTATTTCAGTCATTATGATTAGATCTGTTTCCCAATGACAGATGTCTGACATAAAACATTTCTGTTTACGAAAAGGTAATGAAACTTTAATCAGATATTTGAGCTTATATGCATACATTTTAATACTTTCCAGAAAACAAAAGCATACAGTTACATTGTATGCAAATGTGCAGTGTTCAAATTATAAGAATTGTGCATATACATGAGCAAATGAAAAGGGCCTAGTGGTTAGGGTTCAAATACTATCACTGAACATGCTTGCTCTTTTAGACGTGGGAGTGATACAATGTTTTGGTTAATACCGCTATTTCATTAGAGCAGCTCCAAAGTTGGTGAGAGAGATTTGAGCCAGTTGTCTACTCATTAACTTATCACTTCTGAATTAAGGATGGCTTGCGCATATAGCTTCAGAAATTCAAACAAACTAGCACATTACCACATATAAAAATTATTTGGTGTAATTTGTATAAAGTGATGCAGCATTATTCATAATATATTTGCTGCATTCATCAGGCTAAGAAGTTACAGTCAAATTAATTAAACCGTTTAAAGAAAGTTAAACTCTAACCCAGAAATACACTATAATGTAAGTATATATTTTGTCAACAGAACACAGAAAATCTGTGGTTTCTTTTAACACCAGTTGATGAGAGACATGAGATTATGTAAGTTCAAATGGGGAATTTTAACAGGATCAACTCTTTTGAAATCACGGTCATTTGGAAATTCGACTGCATAATTACAACTGCACAACCCTATACAACTGCACTTGAGGCCCGTGGTGCAGAATACTATGGTTTTTCCTGGACTGCTTGATGATATAAAAAAGTTGCAAAATTTGTAGCAATATTTTTGTCGTCGTTATGCAGAAAACATTCAAGACACTAATAATCATTTTAGGTTCACCAACTATTTTTCAACACTTAAAACGTTATCTTCATATAAGAACCACTCTGTGTACACGAGACTAGAATTCTCGTAATTGAACAATATTATGTTTCTTTAGTCGTATTTGGAAATGGTGATTAACCAGGTACAGTATCCACATAGAAACAGGGCTCACACATTTGTGGTGCAATTATTAAATCGAGCTGATGATTATCAAATAAGGCTATCATGGTTTGGTTCTGAAAGCTTTGGTTCAAAACCTGAATATATTAAATTAAGCTTTAAACGCTGTCTAGAAATTCAACACGATTATATGGGATACTTATATACGTTCTGTATTTTTCATTGCATATATGACTATCAAAGTGCCGTAATTGCTTAAATGGAAATGGCTCTATATATCTTGAGTTGTTTGAATTAAATCAACCATATTAATCGTAATGTTTCGTATAAAAAATAAAATTGTGAACTTTTGATTAAAATCAATAAATATATCCATGTGCGAAAATATAAAAACCTACTAAAGTTAATTTAATCAAAGCAAGAATTGGGTACATTGTTCCTGTATGTACTTTGCATGTTATTTGGAGTTCCGAAACCAAAACTCCCTACTTTTTGATGTCATGATTTCTATTATGTGGTAAAGTATCGTTTGCAGCGTATTCTAACTTTATTGTCGTTCCATTTAATGAAGTATCGGATTATTCCTTTCTCTTTGCAATCCAACATAAAGGAAAAATGGCTGATACCAAACGATATGTGAAGTCATTGTCTATTTAATTCTTACGCGTATACGCATGCAAAACAAAAGATATGGCTGAAACAAGCCTGTTTAGTTTGAGCATGTGCTTATGTTCGAGAGAAAGCGCCAACCTTTTTGAATTATGATGAGTTAAAAAGTAGACATGTAAGTGTAGAAGAAAGAGAGGAAGGAAGAAAGCACACATGAAAGACTTCACGAAGATTTTAATTCATTTGAACACACAAATGATCAAAGATAGAATGATTATAAGTCCTCACATAGAGAAGAAACGTAAATAATAGCCCTCTCGACTACATATTACAAAGAGAATCGGACCTTTTCAATTTGAGACCAGTTGGTTGTTCTTTTTGCCAAAATTGCCATACTGGTCACAGAAACTTCAATTTACGTCCACGCAGTCCGTGCTACTTCCCGCACAAAGTTGTGAACCCCGTGCTTGGTGTTTCAAGCTTTAAAGTTGTAGGCGTGCATAAGGTACAGACCTAGAGACATTTCTGCTTATTCATACATATAACATGAGCATAAAATCACTACTGATAACACAGCCCATTATAATCATGATCATCTCAGGATTTTGTGTTTAGCACGTTGGAAATGGTTTTACCTACATTTACGTTTCTTACATCAATATCATAATACAATTTAAAATTTCATTTTTAACATCAGAAATGGTTAGTACATTATGTAGCATGGGTGGAAATAACGAAACATAGTTGGTCAAGTGAAAATCAAAACACAGTATACTTTCGGTACACAGATAAACTGTATTTAAAAACACAAGCAAAAATACACACACACACCTATATGTATATATAGACATAAACAGTTTTTACAAATTCTGTAATTAAAAACCACATTACCTTAAAAGATTTTTATATGGAATGTGAAATGCTTTGTGATCTGTTGCTGATAAAATGTCTTCCAATACGCGGTTGTGGGTGTACTGTAAGAGTGATAATGAAATCCCGTTATCCAATCAGATAAAAGTAGCTCAAAAATTTGCGGATGGTGTTATTGACTGTTTTTCTTCTAGGTTGAATTTACTCAGAAACTTGAAACAAACAAATAGTATTAAAAGCTACAGTTATTTGATCGCAAAATTAAGAAAACCTACCGTAGTTAAAATGATTTTATTCACTTTATTATTAATACCTTTTGTGTGGATTTGAATAAATATTTTGAATGAAATATTTTGTATAACAATATTTTTAATAACTCTAAAAATTTTTCAATTAAAACACGGGACTTTTTAGTTTTATGAAAATCAAGATGGTCAGATGGTCTTCATGAGTAATTATTTTAATAATCTATTTTAACGATTACTGGACAAAACAAGATTCATTAACTGAAGTAGTGTATATAGATACTGTGTGAAGCTGCACGAACATTTTATACGCATAACTGACCCATAGTTTGAACTGACAGACTAGTGGAAAGGCAAGTGGTCAACATACTCGCCGCCATTTTGGTTTGACCGTCACTCTTATAACTCACCCAAGACTCCATAGCGAGAAGAACAGTTTTACGGCAACGGGATATGAATCCAAACCCTCGAAGGAAAAATCTTTGACGCCAGTCGCTAAGCTACGTTCGGGACCAGAAGTGTGATAAACTAATACATTCCAGGTACAAATTTTGAATGATGTAACTGTCACATTTACACAGATAGATGAAATAAACTACCATTTGCACAATTGTTTGTGTTTCCAATGCTGTTTGTTCATTATTGAACCTCCAAACTCGACATTACTACAATCAATGTTAATTAATTTGTATGAATTCGACACGATTGACGACAAATACTCGTAAGTACGCCATTTTTTTCCCAGGGTGAAATGAGTGAAAGACAATGAGCATTTTTTAACATTGTCACTTTAGCTTGGCGGATCAATAACAAACTACAGAAATGGCGATTTTGTAAAAGATGAGGTCTAAATTCAATTATACACAATGGAGAAGAAAAGAGGGTAATCACAATGGCATACTCAGTACTAGGGAAGAGAGGGTAACCACAATGACATACTCATCACTAGGAAAAGAGGGAAACCACAATGACATACTCAGTACTAGGGAAAAGAGGGCAACCAAAATGACATACTCAGTACTAGGGAAAAAAAGATGTATCGTTAGTTAAACATATTCACAAAAATAAAAGATGTTTATTTGTGTGTTTTCTTATAGCAAAGCCACATCGGGCTATCTGCTGAGCCCACCGAGGGGAATCTGAACCCTGATTTTAGTGTTGTAAATCCGTAGACTTACCGCTGTACCATCGGGGGACAAAAATAAAAGGAATAATCACTTCAATTTGAAAGCAATAAAATTAAACAGTCACAAGCATAATGAAATTGTTTAAACTTACCAAGAAAGACATTCATCAATATCTTCATGTTTAAAATTTAAGATTTATCCAGAGAACGTATCAGTTTGAAAAATTGAGAATAAAAGATAAATGGTCTTGGTAAACATTAAGCTCTGCACTAAAAATATTGGTATTTCTAAAACAAAAACTCTAGTAAAGAATAAAAACTAGAATATCTTTTTCTTATAATTGTTAGAAAAATGTGGCTAAATGTATTAATTTTATTCGTAACTGGACTATCATGAAAATGTGAAAAACATAGTTTAACCTAAGTTGTTTGAACCAGGAATAATAAAAAAAAACTTTCCTATGCACCGAATTGATTAATGAGATAAGGAACAAAGACATGGAAATTGTTCATGACTCAATGTGGAAACTTCTTTAAAACTAATAACAAGAAAAATTATAAACATGGAATTATTTGATTTAGCACAGCAACTATTCGAACAATTTCTAGATGCAATTGAGATCATTGAAGAAAAGAGTGTTATAAGGAAGAAGAATTGCTCCTGAAGAAAACGACATATGAACATTTTACAATAGCATCTATAGCCAGAGCCCATTAGTAATTTAAAATATTAAAAAGTCGTGGACCAGAGGAAAGGTTTGTATTATTGCTGTATGAGAACTATCAGCACAAAGACTTAAATAAAAGTTGGAAACATGAATTTTAACATGGTAAAAGTTATCAGTTGGAAGAGTTTAGAGTTTTGTAGTTAACTAACTAAAAGAGCAAATGAATTTAATTCAAACTGTAAAAAAAAAAGTGTTCTAGACCAAGAAACCGGACACTGCAAGTGATGAGACAAAATCAACCATTTTGTAAGTGATCCTGTTTCAAGGATAGACATCGGCACGATTGTACAGTCAATCGTGGAATATTTGGGAATGTAAACCGTCATATCGTATAAAAAATAAAAATAAAAACTTTTGCAGTTGACAGTGATTGTAACACACAGCTTAATAACAGTTTTGACTTGTGGAGAAGAAGCAAATTAGTGTCACATTTAAAACCAGACGTTTCTAATTCATGTCCTTTAACGCAGGGAAAGATAATTCCTAAATAATTTACAAACGAGAAACGTCATTGTGTACATAACTCAAGGAAAGCAAAATAATCGGTTAAATTTCTTTGTCACTGACTGCAATATGAAACATGATGATACAGATTATATCAAATTAGTTAAACATTTTAAGAAAATATGTGAACTGAACACCACGGGTCACGATTGATACTATAATTGAAAGGTATATTGGTTCTATTGTTACTCAAACAATTGATATATCTGCAAATACTTCCATGGCCACACATAAGACTTCTTTCAAAACCACAACCATTTACAACATTATGTATTAAATGGGTGTGGTTTGTTTGAATCTCGTACAAAGCTACTCGAGGGCTATATGCGCTAGCCGTCCCTAATTTAGCAGTGTAAGATTAGAGATATGGCAACTCACCGCCAACTGTTGGGCTACTCTTTTACCAACGCCCTCACGGCTGAAAGGGCGAGCATGTTTGGTGTGATGGGGATTCGAACCCGCGACCCTCAGACTACGATTCGAACGTTTTAACCATCTGGCCATACCGGCCCTAAATGGGAAAAATAAATTCAGTCTGACAAATATATAGATTAAACGAATAAAAATTCTTTCAGAAGTTCGTTGTTAATACTGGAAACATAGTATTTTTTGTATTAGTATTCGCTTTTGTAGCGAAGGTTTTTACTCACAGGTAAGATTAAAGGTTTGTTTGTAGTTAATCGCAAAGCTAAATAATGGGCTATGTTTCAAAGAGCCTAAAACTTAGTTAAATTATATTTTAATTAAATGTAAATATGTATCAAAATTATGATATTTGCCAACAAGATTGATACACATAGTTTTTAAGCAACTATATTTTAAAATACAAATAACAGTACAATTTATAATACCATTTTAATAAGAACGTCGTTTAACCACTATGTTCGGCCCCCTGTTAGTACAACGGTAAGTCGACGGACTTAGAACGCTAAAATCAGGCGTTCGATTCCCCTCGGTGGGTTCAGCATATAGCCCGATGTGACTTTGCTATAAGAAAAAAAATTTGTTGGTTAAGTGTTGATATCAAATATAGTGTCAACAATGAGGAAGACATCAACAACAACATCGTTTAAACACTTGGTTTTAACGAACAATTTCTGACTCAATGGTATCAAAAATATATGAGCACTTTGTAAGAAGTTTATCCACCAGTTAGTATTTTAATCTGAAAATATACATGAATCTTTATAATTTTACGAGTAATCCAGAAGTGAACAACAATCTATAATTAGATGACAAACAAATAAGTTATGATTGTTTGTGACAGTATAGATGAGTGATATTTTACCCTAATTCAGAGCAGTGGTGATGATTTTTTGTAGTGCATTACCTATGAGATACCATTTTTGAACGTTTTGTGAAACGTGTAAGGAACTGTTGAAAAAGCGCAACAAATTCTACGAGTGTTTATTCTGGTGGAGATGGAAACAAGGTTGGATTCAAAGGTAACCTGCAAATATAAAGTAGCAAGACGTTTAAAGTGTTATAAGTGTAGCAGGTGTAGATGAATTATGATGGCACACTAGGTGCTCAACAAAGTTAACCGTAAAAGAGGTTTGAGAAGCTTAGGCGGAGGGGTTGTTGTCAAGTGCCCAAAGAAACGTACGGCTTAGTACAAAAATGATAAACTTTCAGATATGTCCTACCACTTTCTGTCAAATGGGAACATAAACGCAAAAACGATTCGACGTGATAAGAATTAGGAAAACGTTTCATGATCTTTTAAGACTTTTTCTGAGGAAATATATTACAAGAGTAAGAGGAGTACTAAAATAGTGGCGAAATAGAGTGACCATAGGGTGCAGGTGATCCACTTTGGTAGGATAGAAATATCTTAGTAACTACTAGGATTAAAGAAGACAGCGCGAAAAAATAATCCCATTTGATGTTCTACACAGACGTAGAGCTCACTCTTAAACATTTGGACATTTACAATTTGTTGTTTTGTTTTTAGTAATGAATCACTTGAAGGTTGTTTAATTGCAGGAAACTATGAACTATCCATCGGGCCAAACCTACGTACGTTTACCCACTTAGTTTTTTACGTGACTTGACATTTTCATTTACATGCTGTGTCAGCTGTTCATATTTAATTGTGTAAGCTATCCAGTCTGAATCAAAGAACATAAGTGTTTCGACTGAATTTATTGTTTTACATGAAACTGGGCAATAACTTTATATTATTCAAGCATTATTCTTACAGAATGATGAATGATACCTTTGTCTAAATGAAATATGTAATAAATTAGAGATGATTTGTTTAATTTTTTGACAGAACTCACTGACAAACCTTTGATATTTAAATTCAAGAATCCAAAAGTGCAAATAAACTAAACGCTCTTTACCTGTTACTTCGTAGTTGCACAGCAGACTCCAAAATATGATTCTGACAGTTAAATAACATCCAGATATAGAATTTTTTTTGTAAACTCTGCTTGTCACAACAGGAATGCCACTACTTTCCCCATTACTCAGCAGCAAGTCTGAGGGCTTAAAATCAAGTTTCGCTATCCGCAGTGAAAAGAGCATAAATAGCTCATAAGAAAAATACAGAGCAGGACATCTTTCAAACAAAAGTTAAAACAAACAAATAATATAAACATTAATGTTTTGTTTCATGAAGAAGAAAAGCTTCAGCAATGATTACATTTTTATAAATTTTGTTCTCTTATGAGTAAAGAATGATGAATAGAAATCATTCAAACAAATAGTTATGTCATAGTTTACATAAAACCCAGACGGAGAATAAACTGATAAAAATTTTGAAAATACAGCTATCTGATCTAAATACACGGTAAAATTTGGAACAAGGATTATAGACCACATGAGCTTTGTGAAAGTTCCTGCATGCTCAATGGTAGCATAAATATTATAATGTGAAATTCTGATTTCAGTTTCAAAACGATTTCTGACTTGTTTTGAGACCCTTGGCTTAATGTTGTTTGAGTTACATTGTATATAGTGCTGTTCGGATACAAATACCTTCATCTACTTACGTCTACTGCTATGTGACATATTTTACAAGCTGTCATCGCAGTCGAAACAGTAAATCAAAACACAATTTCATTGTATTAATTATATTTGCTCATGATGCAATAAGAACTAATAAGTGTGTTACGTACTATAATTTATCCCGAACGAGTCTCTGCTTTATTATGTTACTATTATGATTTGAAATAGCCAGAAATTTTAACTATATTTTAAAAGTTAATCGATTATCGATTTATGACAGTAAGTTTACGACATTTGTCAAAAAGATTGAGATATACAATTTTCTTTCTTATATTTCAATATATCAACAACACTAGATTTTATAATAACGGTTATTACAAATAATGATTTATATACAGCAGCTTTACAAACTTACAAACAATACCGAGTCTTTTATCTGGTCTGAAACTGAATATTTTATCGATCATTTATGCTGAACGAATTAATTATATGTTGATACACATTTACAATTCACTTGACGAGAATCAAGCTAGCTCTATTATTGGTTGGTCACACGCAGTTTACAAGCTAATCCTTCGCCAAGAAAGAAATCTAATGTCTTCGTAGGAATGCTAACGTCCGAAGACAATTCTCTGAAGTTGAATGGCTTGTAAAGTTTGAAATGTATAAATGTTCCTGGTCAAATATCTTTAATTTTCCGATTGATAAGCGTTTATCACAGTTATATGTTCCGAATTATATAGTATACTAACTATAGAAAACCAATAATGTATAAAACTGTCTCTTTAGCGTGTCGATTTATAAACTTTAATGTGAGGTTCTCGAAAGATCATTTGACAGCTATATTCGAAGTTACGCTAGTAAATTCGTAAAACATATAATTTTGATTCTTATGCTCGATAATCTTCTACAAATTTAAAGAATAGGTGGTAGTTTCGCAATATATATTTAACAATACATTTCTAAATATATACTAAACTGAAACAAACATTGATATCAAAATTAAAATATTATTGTTTATCCGTTACAATGTTGAATTACACTTTGCCTACACAATGTCCGCTACGGGTATTGAAACAAGGATTTTAGAATAATAAGTTCGTAGACATGCCACTGGGTCATTACCTAGTGGGAATGAAGTATACTATTATGAACTAGATATTACCTAGTTAATGAAGCACGAGCTTTTGGTCGTTTTAATTTTTTCATTGCATTTGGTGAAATACGGTTTATAGAATGTCATCAAAATTTGATAGGACATGATGAAAATGTTCTGTGTACGTTATAAACATCTAAGGCAGCGCAAACGATCAAATTTCGTTATGTTTAGAAAGTTAATTTATTGGATAATTAAAATGTAAGGTCTTTTGTACCATGAAACATTTATTATAAACAGTTATAAAACGCTTGAGTTAACCGTACGGCAGTCTTTCGTGCACTTTTTATTGAATGATTAATAACTGGTTTAATTCAAGTGTAGAAAGCATCTGGACTGAAACATAAGCAGCATAGACTATCCCTACTATTAGTACTTCTTTGTCAATTATGGGCGATCCTTAAGGGAACCAGAAATTTATTGTAAAACTTTCATTTTGATATTGATTTTTTTTAACAACAAATCACAAATCGAAGCTGTTAAGACCTAGGACGTCACAGAAGAGTGTATCGGTTTGACATATTTGATATTACAGAGCGATGATATTCTATCAATGTGTTTCTATCCCGGTTGATTATGAAAAACACATTTATATTATAATAATATAATAAAACACAGTTTTATTAAGATACGTTACTTTAAAACATTCGGTGCGATTAGTTTGTCTGGAATAAGAATCCAGGGACTAATGCCAAAAAAACGAACGCGCTTCGAATTTTGGGGTCTTAGGTAAGTTATAAGAGTAGCAGTTAAATTCACTTCTTGGTTAGATAAGAGTAGATTAAGAGTTATCGGTTGGTGCTATTGATTAGCGGCCTTTCCTCTAGTACAGAGAATCCCGAACTGTTTAAAATACAAGACTCACCCGATTAGCCGTGAGAGGAGGGAGTTACTTCAGCAAATTCAACCAGCATTTCAAAATTTTGCGTGTTTTTTTCAAAAAATATTGTAATATCATTATTTTTTGAATAATTTTATAATAGATTTATACTTGCGCTTTAATTTGAGCCCCAGCATGGCCAGGTGGTTAAAGCACTCGACTCGTAATCTGAGGGTCGAGAGTTCGAATTCCCATCGCACCAAACATGTTCGCCCTTTCAACCGAGGGGTGTTACAGTGTTACGGTCAATCCCACCATTTGTTGATAAAAAGTAGCATAAGAGTTGGCGGTGAGAGGTGATAACTAGCTGCCTTTCCTCTAGTCTTACACTGCTAAATTAGTGACGACTAGCGCAGATAAATCTCACGTAGTCTTGCTCGAAATTCAAAGCAAACCAAGCATTTAGGGTATCTTGTCTATAATTCACCTCTGCACCCACAACGAGGCGCTCGCTACCTAAAGTTTCAGAACCACTTTTCTTGTTCAAAATTAGGAACGATCGTGCTCAGACAGTCTTTTTATCTTTGCACAAAAACTTCGAAGAAAAATTAAAACACGTTAATTTCATTATAAAATTGTTATTTTTCTTGTTTTAAGCTTTTATATCTCAATATGCATATGAGGAGTTCATGCATGTGTATATACAAACACGCACATAGATACGTTTAATAATCAACTAAAACGTGAATAAACTCATGTAAAGATGGCAGCATTTATTAAAGAATTTAAACCATCTATGGCCCAGCATGGCCTGGTGGTTAGGCCCTCAACTTGTAATCTGAGGGTCGAGAGCTCGAATATCCATTACACCAAACATGCTAGCCTTTTCAGGGCGTTATAATATGATGACGGTCAATCGCACTATTCGTTAGTAAAAGAATAGCCGAGGAGTTGGCGGTGGGTAGTGATCACTAGTTGCCTTTTTTCTACTCTTACACTGCCAAATTAGGGACGGCTAGCGCAGATGGTTTTCGTGTAGCTTTGCGCGAAATTCAAAACCAACCAATTAAATCCTCCTCCAAAGTTTTTAAATTTTATTTTACTGTTCATTCGCAGATTTAATGCTACCACTTAGAAGAACTGTCAAAAATACTTAGCTGGAACTTTATAAAGTTTCTAGTAGACAGTGATTCATAGCTGAAGCTGAAATTTTACAAATGATTAATTAATTGTTTCTAGGTAAAAATGTCATTGGCAAGATTCCATTAATGTGTATATAGATCGATTATACAATGAACGACTGAAAAGTCTACTGTGAGAGATGAATTTGGGTGTAATGTTTTTTAGTTCGAGCCTGTCCGATATCTTCAGGTTTAAGTTTCGCCTTATTGGAGTCTGATGTAAAATAAGTCTAGATATACGACTGAGTCTGAATCTGAGCAGAGAATAACTTTGTATTTTCAAGACGGCTGGTATGGTTATTAAAACTTTAATTATAATTAAAGCTAAGGTTAACCTAAAGATGAATCAAAAAGGTCGAAACGTTTGTCTGTACTCTATTATAATTAAAGTATTAATACCATAAAAGCCGTCTTTAAAATACATTTTTACATCAAGTGGGCTTCTCGCCATCACGAATAGAGTAACCTTTTTAGATCTAATCATGTTCATAAAAAACGAAAATCAGGCCTAACCAGGTAGGAACTTAAATATGTTCATACAAATTAACACGTGATAAGATTCGCACCCGTCTGAATTGATTCTAATAGTGATTCCACCTTTTTATCGTAATTTATGGAAAAACGATACAGTTATTTAAATGCGACATTTCTAGGTTATTTTGTATTACCTATAAGTATGATTTTCGGAATTTCTGGTATGAAGGCATATCTATTTAAATCTAAAATTGATAATTTACTTTTCACTAAATTTAGAGGCAAAGTATAAGGAATTTTAACTTCTTTAAAAACAAAAAAGTGTTTTTAAAAATAAAACATACGGATTTAGCTTTTATTTTCAAACAAAGCATATATAAAACAGTGCACAAATAGATATATTTATAATTATTTCTTCTTGTCTTTCACTGTGTTAGCGAGGGTTTCTCGTTGTTCTTTATTATAACCTCAGCGATATGTTAGAAAACTTTGTCACTAAAATTTATGGTTCGATACTCGCAGTGAGAAAAGCGAAAATATTTCATAGTGTAGCTTTGCACTTAATAACAAACAAATGAATTTCAGTTATTTATTTAATTTTGTTTTAATACTTCCGATAATGTAATATTAGTTGTATATGACGTCCTGGTTTTTGAACAACATGAATTTCATGAGGTTATTTTTTTACTCTTCCATGTTGGTTAGGGTAGCATTTGCTTTAATTTTGCAAATGACAAAAGAGTTTTATTAGACACAATTTTTCAGAAAAAAATATTGTAGCGTTAATTAACATTTCTTTCAGAGAAGAAGTGGAAAAGTCAGCTCGTGATTACTTGAGTGTGACGTCACACTCAGCTGGACTGAATCGTGCGCAAGATTACAGAAAGTGTGATTGGCCAAACAGAATGATGGCAACATTCCAAACATTATAAAATGGTAAAATGTTCTGTTGTGAGCGAATATATATACTGATATATGAAGCATACATTCATAATCCCAGCTACAACCAACAACTGAATTAGGGGCGAAGTTCGCACATTTTTCAACTGGTCTTCCACCATGGAATCGCAGTCCATTAACAATATAAAGATCCATTTTGAAAACAAGGATTACACAGGTAAGTTTCAATTATCACTTTGATGTAGAAAGGCTTCAGTTTTTCACATTTTTATAACAACATATGGGATTTTGTTTAATAAAGGATTAACTTTCAGTTTAACAAACAAACGATGAATGAAGCAATATAAATTATTTAACTTTTTATTGCTTCCGTAAATGCTTCCACTATTCGGCTGCTATTATCAAAATCTAGAAGTGCAAGTCTTAACTGTCTACCTTTTTTTAACAATAAAACATATATACTCGCAACCAGCAACGTTTTACAGAAAGAGTTGTCGATTTTTAGTGTAAGTCGTTTTTTATGGTTTATGTATGACAGAAAAGCCTAACGTAAAAAAAACAACAACAAATAACAAAAAACAATAACTACAACACTCAAGTTAGGGTTTGAAATTAATTTTGTCTTTTTAATATTCCAGTCAAAAAATGTATAGAGCTAAAATTAACACTCTGACAACAAAATTACATACCGAGAATACCACGGAAATGCGATTAAATAAATGAAGGCATAAATTTAAGCACAGACATTACTATCATATCCTTGAATGAAGAAAATGCTTGAACTTTTCTTTTTATTAAAAATGCTACTACTCTGTCAGCTATATAACTCAGTATTTGAATATGCTACTGAATTTTAAAAAACGCAGGTTTTTGTTAAAATAGTTCATAAGTCGTAGGTGTTTTAATGTTTAATTCGCTTGTACAAATTTATTTTACAATCTACTTCAGCGCTCGTCTTGATTTTATATATACTTGAGACTTCTTGATAGTAGAAGTACGCAGCTGGTAACTGTTTATTATTGAACAGTCAAAATAATAAAAACGAAAACGTAAAATTGACATCCAGAAAAACATTAAACGTTTAAAATCTAACGAACAGCACATCAGCTTAAGGAAAAGTAGCAGTATAGTGAAAAAAAGTATATTTTTCTAGTTCATTACATTTTATTAGCCCATTAACCAGGGATACACCCAGTGGTTAAACTCTTACTCAATGGGGAATTATTTTAACTGAATATCGTGTGTGTTTAATGCCATTATTTCAGTGGTAAAAAAACAAACAAACTGCTAAATTACACCACTAGTACATAGCGATATAACCAAATTATCCGATAAACAACACAGAATAGCTATGAAAGAGGAAATAGTTTCTCAGACGAGATAAAACGGCCTCCTTATTTCAGAAACGGTCAAACGACATCAGGACGAGTTAATTAGTCTCCCCCCAATTAAGGGGTTAATATCGAAGTAATATGATAAAAGCGGTTGTTAGGTTATAGAAAAATGACTATACATTAAGCTTGTTGTACCAGTATCCTATAATACCTTTTCATGCTGCGATGATTTCGCGCACTCATAAAGGATCTTTTTTCGCTTGAGTTATTTCTTTTGTTTCAGAGATTAACAGTTTTTATATTTTCTTCCCTTCTATTTTCTTTTTTCACGTTAACTTGATTTTCCATTTTGGTATTTTCTATTATTCGATACCATTAACAGTAATTGCTTTAACAATATTTTTATAAAACAGTCAAAGCAATGGAACTCCAGTCGGTGTCTTCCAGTTCACAGGTGCTTCTGTGACGTCGTCAACAATACCAGCTGTGATACCATGATCGCCACTATAACGCAACAGCTGACATTTCTGTGACAACCTGTAGTAACTAAACGCCTGCTATTTGAGCGTAAATTATTGTTTCTATTACTATGGTAAAAAGGGCTTAAATATGAATAATCAGTGATGTCGAGAAACCCACTTGTTGAGAATTTTACATGAAAAAACGGCTCGTTTGGGTTGAGAAAATTTTAGAAAATTTTCACAACCCAAACGAGCCGTTTTTGCATGTAAAATTAAATATGAATACTTCTAAATATGGAGGGAACAATAAATTTCTCGCGTGTTTTTTTTTTCTCATAGCAAAGCCACATCGGGCTATCTGCTCAGCCCACCGAGAGGAATCGAACCCCTGATTTTAGCGTTGTAAATCCGGAGACATACCGCTGTACTAGCGGGGGGCAAATTTCTCGTCCATAATATATTTGATTTAAAAGTAGCCCTAATTCATGACAACAAACACATAATTTCACCAGTCCAGCTAGAAATATTTCTACTCCTTCTACTGTCAGCTTGTTCAAGGTGCTAATTAATATTTTTCATATAGATGTTGTTGTTTTTGAATTTAGCACAAAGCTACACAATGGGCTATCTGTGCTTTGCCCACCACGGGTATCGAAACCCGGATTTTAGCGTGCAAGACCGCAGACATACCGCTGAGCCACTAGGGGGCATTCATATAGAACTACACTCCCAATATTTAACCTTTTTCTCGCTCTGGTGAAGTTGTTTTTCACAAAGGAATTCTTTTAATTCCTGATTTAAATTTAAGATCCTCCCATCTTGTTCAGGGAACAATATCTTTCAAACAAATTATACTATTAATTAGCAATATTTGTTAAGTGGATATCTTTCTAGATCTTGATTATAAGCTCTAGCTATTTCATTTACGAAATAACAATTTTCAGATAGAAATACACTAAAACCTTAACGCATAATCTTGTTCTGGTAGTCTTTTAGACTATGTAGACTCAGCTAGTCTTTTATTTATTGACGGAGATCATAACACGTAGATACAACCACATCTAATCAACGGGTTCATATATACATTTTCCTAATTTTTTACAAGAAACTTAATTTATTGTTAATTTTTTCAGCTGTAAGTACTTGCAACGTAAACGCATTATTTTGTTAGTTTAGTCGAATTTTCAAAATTATTCGTAAGTAAACCCATTTTTGATCACGCAGTGACAACATTTTTAACTTAAAAAACTTAAGTCTTGACTATAAACATTCATTTTTTTCCCAATATAGTTATGTTTCTTTGTTTTTCTTATAGGAATACTTTTAATTCTTGCTTCCCTTCTTCTTTGTGGGTATTTGGGTATGTTGAATTTGTGAATACCCACGAGGGTCAGGAGCACAAGTCTGTTTCCTCCAAATCGCTTCTCGACCTTTTGGCTAAGATCAAAGTGTAGTGTCTGTTTTTAACAGCTTTAATTCTTGTCTTTAAACCGTTTGGCTTGTTTTGAATTTCGCGCAAAGCTACACGAGAGCCATCTGCGCTAGCTACCCCTATTTCAGCAGTGTAAGACTAGAAAGAAGTCAGCAGTGAGCACCACCCACCGCCAACTCTTGGGCTACTCTTTTAGTAACAAATAGTGTGATTAACCCTCACTTATAACGCTTACACGGCTGAAAGGGCGAGCATGTTTGGTTCGACAGGGATTCGAACCCGCGACCCTCAGATTACGAATCGAACGCGTTAATCACCTGGCCATGCTGAGTCTGGCAGAAAAAAGGGCTACCATATAAAAGCTGTTAAACTTGGTTAAGTAAAGAATTACATTTAACTTTGCTAGACTAGCCTCAAATACGTAAACCATGAATGACAAGTCGACTTTCGGTGTTAAAAGTGATCGCAACAAACCTCACACTTGCTAAAGCAGGCAAAAACCTATAAGGGTTGAATATATTATACTAAAACGATTTTGTAACTTTACCACGTCATTACAGATGATGCTGTAACATGCAGTCATGCTCTATCTGACAGTTGTACACCGCAACAACAGCCATGCGGCGTGGTTATCTGACGGCTGTACATCTCGACAACAGCCATGCAGCGTGGTTATCTGACGGCTGTACATCTCGACAACAGCCATGCAGCGTGGTTCGTGCTGCTAAAAGGTCCGTTGTAAGACTACCACGTTTCTCCTTGTTTTTTAAAATCTGTATGGTTTACGAAGACGACGGTTTCCCAGGCATTGCACTGAATTCGGTGACTTAACAGGTATATCACATATTGAATACCACAAATATACGTTTTATTATTTCGGCTAACCTTAAATAAAGACTCTGTACCAGTTGTCCGTTGAGAAAAAGACACTACAAAGTGTTAGTCTACCTATAAGTTTTTGTAGATGTGTGTTAACCTAGGCCAATGGTTTACGCCTACTGATCCGTAGACACGCTTGTGCTAGCGCATTACCTAGTATACAACACATCTTTATACACATATATTCCTGTAAAATGTTTCTCACTGAACATACAGTTCATTCATGTACATAGATTCAGTATGTTTATTGAAACAATTTTTAAACCTCTCCACATCGTTACAGCCCATGTCGCTACGCCCGTTCATGCTCTTTTTGACGGTTGTTTGTGTTAACAATAGCCTTGTAACGTAGTTTTTATTCCAAGGCGTCGTGTTGAAAGCACGCCACATCTCCCTACATTCTTTCCAAAATCCATTTAATTTACAAGAACGATGGTCTTGGAAAACTAGTTTTCACAGTCTGAACACATATATATTCATGGGGACTGCGTTTGACAGCTTGATTTACTTTGGTCAGTGGTTATCGTGAGCATTGCTTACCACCATATACAGAGATAACTCATGTCATGGTCACCGTTGTTCCGTTACAAAAGTTACATCAGCTTAACCAAACGATCATGTTTTATTTCACTATGTACGAGTTTGGGATTACTTTGAAAACAATAAGTGATAGTTTCTGATGTAGTCATATAACATAGACATTGTAAATGAAACCAGTACTAAATATTATTATGATCTTCTAAGGTAAAAACTTTTATGTCTCCTATCATATACATGCAAAAGCGAACGATCAAGTTATCCACGTTAATACGAATAAGAATCCAACCCAATCATATGTGAAAATACCTATCCATTATGTAATAAACAGCTAAAGGTATATTGTATTGATTTCGGACTGAAACATTAAGATGCATTATTGTTCGTTTTGTCCTAAAAAACACGCTTAATCAAGTTTCTTTATTGCAAACCTTTGAACTTTTAACTTATTTACAATAAGCACACCTTAAAATCAAAGTATCTTTGAAATATTGAGTACTTTGACATGATTAAATGGTCCAGACATCGTGGTTGAAAAATATTAAATGTTTAACATACCCTGTGTAGAAGAATTCTAATCTGGATATTTTTCGTCAAAACATTTTCCGTTAATCGCTTAACATTATTTAATTCTGAATTTGTTTATACATTCTCATAATAACCTTCAAAACTGTAACACATTCAACATATTTACATAGTTTCTTAAGAGTCCTAAAACCAAACCTTTTTTTTTTGCACATATTTTGAGAAGGTTATTAACGCAAAAAATCAATCGATTAATTAAGACAATGACTAATGGCTGTAAATAAGTAACTTCAGGTGAACGCTATCAACACTGATGTAAAACAATAAAAACTACCATTTTTTAAATAAAAATCTAATAAAGAACTTAGGCGGTTTGAAGATAGTTTTGTGAATTTTTTTTTTTTAGTTTTATATTGTACTCGATAAAAGAAAGTCTTTGAAGGTATTGTCGTTTTAATTTAATTAGAGTTGCTGCGAGATTTAGGTCAACGGCTGACGACATAGCTCAGTACGACAATGAGTCCAGATTTCTTGTTTCTCCGGTACACGTTGGAACCACCCTGATTAGAATATCCCGACTTTCGTTGAGATCTGTTTCTTCATTGACGCGTCGTGTTCATTGTTAACAGTTAAACATTTCACGTATACGTGGCATAATTTCGAGTCAGTTTTACTCCGATAGTTAAATGTCGTTATATATAACAAAGTGAAATGTATACTTCTAGACTGAGGATAGATTCTGAGATAATTAGCAACTTTTGCAACTTTGTAAATGTATTCCTAAGTTGGCTTTCGTTTTAAAATAACGTATCTCAGTATTACTCTATGCATTTAAATATGTGAATTCTGAGTTACGCGAATACCAAACATAAATCTCTTTTCTATCAGGCATGTGAACCAGTTTATAGACGTGTGTGTCTCTGTGTCTGCGTCCACAATTATTTAAATTAAGTGCAACGTAGTTAGTTGTTACATCAAATCAATTTACATGTTGAGTTGATTACTTCATAGCTAATAAGTTCTCACTGGACTAGGGATTGTCTTCTAATCTAAAAATGCTGCAGAGTCCTGTACTTATTCTATCTCTGAGGAGAGTAAAGCACCACAATCATGTGTTCTGCTAGCATTGTCACGACGTAATATGAGTAGAAGCTCATTGACTAAAGTCAACTATTCACTCAAATAGGTGTTGTAAACTTTGTTTGAGAGTTTTCACGCAGAACGCGTGGGCTATACCAACGTTCTTAATTTTGAATTGATATACAAAGCAAAAGGGAGCGAGTCAACAGCTCTTTTGGTACTTTCTGATCACCGAAGTATGGAGCACTTTTTGAGAGGTGATGGCAACAGGCGCGAATCATTAGTATGCAGATGCCCACTCCGAACACGTGGTGGAAGGTGCTAATCTTGAAAATTTCTCTCACCTCGATGGCTTAGCAGGAAACTTGGAGACTTATAACTTTATAAATAGTAGTTCAATCCCCGTAGTGGGCGCAGGTAGCTCATTTCGCAATTTGAATTGCGTACATCAACAGAAAGACAATCTGATGGTCAAATATGAATCGTATTTCGCCATCATAATGTTACTAGTCATATTTCTGATTAGTTTCTGCAAGATTAATGCACCAAATGTTCAATAGCACGCGAAGAAGATACTTTGCTCTTTACTAGCAGCAAAACAAGCGAAAAACATTACACTGTATTATCCTATTAGCAGTATAATACAACCTGCAAAACACTTAAACTGAGGTGTGTCTCTCTCTTGCATCAGGTATGTTAAAATTGGTAAAGGGTATTACCAATTCTTAAACTGTCCATCAGTTAAAGAAATGCTAAAGTTACTCTCTTAAATTAACAGTAAATGAGCAGGTAAAGAATATTTGAGATATATTTTGTATTACGAATGGTTCAAAGGTGAAGAACACTTAAGTCAATGTCTCTTTTTTGTAGCAGTTTTTTGTGAACAACTCTTGCCATGGGTTCTTGATGACAACGTTTTGGACTCCACGATGAGTCCAACTGAGCTCAAAACGCTATTAAAATAAACACAATGTAGGAACTCTTTACAAAACATTCTCTATATGCTGACCACACCGCCTAAAGCTACTTTTGAAGTCGTCTTATACCAGCAACGACAGAACAAATAGCAGACTCTTAAATCAAGGCCACTTTTTTATTTTAATAGTTGTAACAGATTTACTGTTATATATCTATTTTAATATCTGTGCTTGCTTCAATTTGATACACGTAGCTCATATTGTTGGATGTGTATTGCGCATGTCCAGCATGTTCTCTAACTTTGTAGAAAAATTCTCAAATATAAGAATCAATAATATACGTTTTACGAAAGCACTAGCTTATCTTCGAATATTATTGAACCTCCGGGAATCTAGACTTAAGGAATGCAAAAAGACATGATGAAAGACAGTAAAAAATTATTGTTTGTTCAGCATACCATAAGCCTTGTAAACTATTATTGTAACAAACGCTTATTAATCAAATAACTAGAGATATTTGACCAGGAACTTCATAGATACGATCCATTCAATTTTAGAGAATTAACTTCGGACGAATGTTAGCATTTTTACGAGGTCATTGTGAAAAGTAAGTTTGAAAATCGTGTTAGGTGAAACAAAAATAGAGCGAACTAGTCTTCATGTCAAGTGAAGTGTATCTATGCATCAATATCAAATTAACTCGCTCATCGGGGAAATGGGCCACCGATAAAATATTCAGTTCTAGACCAGATAGAAGACTAAATATTGTTTGTGAGAATTTTTCTGTAAATAATTAGTGGGATTGACTGTCACATTATAAAGCCCCAGCGCTTGAAACACATGTTTGGTGTGATGGGGAATTCGAACCCGCGACCTTCACAGTGAGAGTGGAGTACTGTAACCACCTATCCATGCCGGGCCCTGTGATAGTTGATTAAACTTTTAACTTCAGTTTAAACTTCCGGCTATTTGAAATCTGAATGACTAGTACACGTAAAATAATAAAATGGAGTCTCGTCTAGGATATATTATAATACGTAACAGTAGATCAACAGTTAAATTTCTCACATTAAATTGTTTTTTGTATTAACAGCATTACAATAGATAAATATCATTAATTCTTTCATTGGCTTGGACACATGCATGTAGCCCTCTAATGTTAGTTACAGCCTGGAGCCATGTGGTATTAACTATTTGTAAATTTGGAGTTTTAAGCTTTTTTCAAGATTTTTTGTTAATACAAGACTGTTTATGTAGCCATTAATTATTTTATATGGTGAGTTAATGTTCAATAATTGTTTAGTTTTCAGAAGTTTTAAAATTTAATCATTTTAAAGCATATTGTTATGATAAGTTTTGTTGCATAACACGGTAAGAGTTGTATTTTTTGAGGTTACACTTTATTGTTGTCGAGGCTATGTTGTTGACGTCACGTTACTCGAACTTTCGGTATTTTTCCTGTCACGTTAACTAAGCACTATTAAATCGGTACCTTTCGCGTACTTTAGAAAAGATGTAGGTCTCGGTGAAATAAAGTATTTGTGTAAGGGCGCGCGAGCGTAAGTTACGAAGAAGAAAAGGTAGAATTGAAGAAGTAAAGAAAAAAATCAATTAAAGGTCAGTTACAAAAACGTTAGATAACGTGGAGTTAGCTGGAGTATAAGTGATTAGCTATAATGAGCGATATTTTATAGTGAGTTCCACAGTTCGGTAAAAACAATGAGAATGCTTTATTTTGTCAGTGTTTTAACGTAGTTGAACCGTCTATGTCAGTGGTTTCCAGCCTTTTTTATGCCCCGCACCCCTAAAAATACTAATATGTTCTCGCACCCCTCACAGCAATTATTTATTGAAGAATAAAAGTGAAGGTGGCCAAAACAAATTTTCATAATTAATTTTTTATGATATATAAACTAACGAAACATTTGGAAAAGAAAAAAATATTACAACAAACTTAAAGTTGCATAAACCCTACATGGTCAAAAAAAAACAAAACAATTTTCATCCATGGCATAAAATGAAATCTCGCAGCCCTGGTTGGGAACCACTGGTCTTATGTGGACGTTCAGGAAGGGAGACTGTTTAATGTTCGAGGTATAACTCTGGTAACCTACAGTATAACGTAAGTGAATTGAAACTACTGTAATAAGAGTTGAGAAAGACAATTCGTCTTGTTAGTCGGATAAGAAAGTCACTGAATCAGCGTAGGCGAACTTTTGACAGGAAGAGAGAATTATTTTTAGTTTTAGATATGATTTTGATACCCTGTATTGTAAAGAAGATTTGTACATATGTTTGACTTAATTTGAATATATTATTTTAAACAAATAGATTGTGTACTGTCCGTTTATTGCTTGAATACATCTCTAACAAGTCTCGTACATCTACTGTAGAAAAATCCTAGGCCCACTTATACGTAAAACCCTGACAGTAACCTTAGTTTTAGCCTTGAGGCATGTGATATTAACTACATGTGAATTTGGAATTGTAAAATTCCTTCCAGTTTACCAGTTTAAAATAAATAATTAAAATTTAAAGCGTGTCTGTTAAGAGTTCGTGTTAGAGCAAGCCACAAGTCCATAAACATACTGCTGTCACAACGGAGGAAGATTGGCTTTTTATTTTTTATTGTGAATCTAAAAATAAATCTAGCACTAGGTTGGTGAGTATCTACAAAGATGTAAGTAAAAGAGTTACACCAAAATATTTCGCTTTTCCCAGTAGTAATAATGTTCAGAAAGTAGTGCCTTCCCTGTACTTGTTACAGAAATAATGTAACAAGAGAAAAATAACAAAACTAATTCAAATAGACATCGAAACTAATAAATCAACATATATCTTATGTACATTAAATATAATCGCACTTTATAAAACGACTGGCATATGTTGTTGGTGTGGCCATCACTATAGAAACAAATCGCGGTCTCGACGCCATTGACGGTAAGTTCAGTATCTATATATAAATTTGCTTTACGGCGAATTCTTGAATATTCGATATGCAATGACCCCATGATGTTGTAGATTCACAACTGAACGAATGTCGCAGACCTTTCGGATGACAAATATATTTGTAAAGCGAGGTTTCTAAACAACGAAAACCAAACATTTTAACATTGAAAATATAAAACTTGGGCAGTAGAAAGTTAAGTTCAAAATTTGGCTGTAAACCACGTCACAAGCCATTTTGTACGAGCATTTTAATCTGCAACGTAAAAGTTAAAATTACGAAAGAGAACCTTCCCTCCCTCACCAAATCTACCACATTAAAGCCTGTAATATCTTTTGGTACTATTTGCCAGATAATAAAAAAAAGAAGTGATTTTAAGTTGACGAAAGATCATAAATCAAAACTTTACAACTTTTCAATCTCGCTTTAAAACTAACGGCTGTTTTCTGGAGGAAAATGGCCGAAGAAATTGGGATAACAGCAGTTCCACTTGACTAAATAACTTTTAGTTCTCTGTTGATGCTACAATAGACCTTGAACCTTTGGTCTGTTTAAATGCGGACTTAAAAGTAGTCTTCACGTATTGTAGAGTGCCTGTGGAACGTTAACATATTTTCCTTATTATCAATTAGAGAAGGTGGTTACAACGGAAACTGGAATGATAGGTATCACCACATTATCATGGTCATCAGAATGACCACAACTGGCGATAGAGAAGCATTTCTAAGATTAGTGCAGGCCTTGTATCGAGCTATAAAATTTTAGTACTGTGTAACTGTTTCTGGCATGTGTACTATTTAAGTATGATAAATACACCAGATAGTTTGCCTTTGTTGGAACACGTGTAAAGATATATGTAAAATCATTTGTCAACACTAATAAAAGAAGTTAGCGAACATTTAACTTAATAATGTGTCTTTCTATCGTAAATCAATTAAAAATACTGTTTGTTTATTTGTTTTGAATTTTGCACAAAGCTACACGAGGACTATCTGCACTAACCATCCCTAATTTAGCAGTGTAATACCAGAGGGAATGCAGCTAGTTATCACCACCAAATCTTAGGCTACTCTTTTACCAATGAATAGTGGGATTGACTGTAATTTTGTAACGCCCACACGGCTGAAAGGGTGAGCATTTTTGGTGTGACGGGGATTCGAACCCGTGACTTTCGGATTGCGAGTCGAGTACCTTAACCACCTGGCCACGCTGTGCCTAAAAATACTGCCTTCTCTAATATTCTAATATATATTCTACGGAATGTAAAGGCTAGCTTAATGCTGTTATGTTTAGTTTTTCTTCTACAAAGTGCAATTAGTTTTCGGTTACTGTTTTTACTATAAAGGATATTTATATGTATGTTTGAACTTTAGTCAGTAGTGGCATATTTAGGTAGGGGCTAGAAGGAGCTCTGCTCCAAGCCCGTTGATAATTTTATTATATACTCTTCAAAAAAAGAAACGCAAAAGGCATATTTTTGTTATTTTAAAGAGAAGTATATGTAATAACGTAACAAGCTCAGAATATGTGACGTTACACGTGTTAAGGCACTGATTGTCAGACCAGAATCACTATAAAAGTTGTGCACTTTGAAAACGGAGGAAAACATCGGATTCGTGTCCAATAAATTTGTTTGAGAGATTTGCATGTTCTGCAAGTGCAACACGTGCAAAATCCACATAAAAGTGACGGGTTTTCTGTTTACATCGCTCAGTGTTAAGCCACCGACACGTAATACAGTTACGCCAAGACTGACTGAAGCACAACGCAACAACGCCATTGGTCGCTTGGAAGCAGGCGAATTTCGATCAGATATTACCAGAACTGTGGATGTCCACCCAAGCACCATCACAAGTCTATGGAATCGTCACCAACAATATGGATCAACTCGTGACCGTTCACGATCTGGCAGACCTCGTGTGACCACGCACGCACAAGATCGCTACATTCGGTTACGTCACCTTTGGGAGAGGACCACCACTGCGACGTCTACTGCCTCAACCATACCAGGGCTGCGTAGGATTTTTGATCAGACCGTACGCAACCGTCGACGAGATTCTTCGGCCCCATGTGCAACCCATCATGGCAACGCCCGTCCTCACACAGCCCGACTCACTGTCTTCTTGAGACACCACAACATCAAAGTTCTTCCCTGGCCCTCCAGATCACCAGACTTAAACCCCATCGAACATCTTTGGGACGAGTTGGGCCGACGTCTGCGACAACCTCAGCTTGCAGCAGCTTTGCATGCTGAGTGGACAACCATTCCACAAGATGTGGTTTGTCATCTCATTGCTTCCATGGGCAGAACATGCCAAGTAGTTATTGATGCTCATGGGGGCATACTCGTTACTGACGTTAAACTTCAACTAGTGAGCGTGGACTTCGCCTTTGCAGACTTTGGATGTTCAGCAGTAAATGTGCAAAATTTTACACATGTCATACACAACTACCTGGAATAAACTTTGCCTTTTGCGTTTCTTTTTTTAAAGAGTATGTGTAAAATTGCATGGAATGTGGGTCCCACAAAAATTAATAGCCGTTGGGCCCAAAGAACATTAAATTCGCCAGTGTTAGTCAGTGTTTTTTTTATTGGTTTTACGTCTGTAGAGTGGTCTTGAGAAATGAAAACTCGAAAATGTTATGCTCGAACATCTTTGTGAAGATAAAAGTTGTTTACAAACGTATGGTTACAAAAACACAAAGAACTACGTGATTTGGTCTCAAAGAGCGCTTGTCAGCATACTTGAAGAAAGGTTCTTACTAAAAGTAACCTATTATAATAAATGTTGGGTATCCTGAATTCGCTGATAATTTTAAGGCATTAAAATTATTTTAAACTAATCAATTTCTATAGTCTCGGATACTGTCATACTACGTTGGAATATACTCTAAATGTTATACCAGTCTGTAGTTAATAAGACTGAACGATTTTAGTGAAGTGAATATAGTTCAAGACTGGCTGGCTGTAAGCCAGCTGTTCAAAATTCAGCGTAGTGTTGTATGTCCTGTTACATTGCGGAATTGCAGATGTTAGCTATCATGTGTAACTTGTGTTTTACCTCATTAGTAGTTCGAATTACGTTGGGTCAGTAACCCTTTACTAGAAAGTCAAGGGAACTTAAATTAGTACTATGATTATTTCTGACTTACACTGTTTTCGGTATTTTAGCAGAAATGCTGTGTAAAACCATATAATCTTATCTCCCTGTGTATGTGGTTTTTATTGCTTGTATAGAAATTGTTTTATCTGCTTTTCTTTCATCACTACTTACAGCATGCACAAATTAGCCTAGGTTTTAATTAATATAAAATTTTGTTTTTTTCCTTTTGAATTTTATCGGAATCAGTTTTTGATAATTTTGAGCACTATAAAAGGAACATTCTAATCGAAGTTTTAATTTTTAAGAGACGCACATGAATATGAAGAACAAATAAAATAAAATATTACAAAATTCGTTTGAACCATCTCGGCCATTTTGACAACACCAGAAACAGCAACAAAGAACAGTAAATAAGGAGGAAGTTTATAAAACTGGTTTAAATCAATGGAAATAAAAAACGTCAAATTTCTAGGTACAAAATTATTTTCAAAAACATTCAAGCTTATTTTAGCATAAAGTTACACAAAGGACTATCTGTGCTCTGCACACCACTGGTATCGAAACCCGATTTCTATCGTTATACGCCCGTAGACTTATGATGAAGTTATGTGGGCTTTAACTGCCTTGATTTTTGGTATATTTGCGACGTACTTGTACCATCTGGAATGTATTTGCATCACAGGACATTTCAAATGTACGTTATTCAGCTCTAATTTAGCCACAGCAGCTGTGGTTCACAGTACATTTCTCATTATTATAACCGTTTCTAACCACAAGCTCGTATTGTTTCAGCCCTTCGTTTCACTTCGATTGTTTGATTTTTGTTTCTGCATACTTATTCAATTTGAGATGCATTTACGCATCCATTTTATTTTAGACCTATGATAACCTTTTTAGTAAATGTGCAGAAAAGCTATATAGTTCACTTTCCAGACTGTTGCACCGATTATGCAAGCCAATGAACAACCTTAGTGGTCATCTTTTTCTGTGCATTCTCTACCATCGCTCATTCCATTACACATTTTGCTCGAGGGTTGAAAGTCAGGATAAAAATACACTACATGGCCAAAAGTGTGTGGACACCTGACCATCATACCCACATGTGCTTGTTGAACATCTCATTCCAAAACCATGGCCATTAATATGGAGTTGGTCACAAGGGCATTAGTGAGGTCGGGCACTGATATCGGACGAGAAGGCCTGGCTCGCGGTTGGTGTTCCAGTTCATCCGAGAGGTGTTTGATGGGGTTCAGGTCAGGGCTCTATGCAGACCAGTTAAATTCTTCCACACCAACATCGGCAAACCATGTCTTTGTGGACCTCGCTTTATGCACCGGAGCATTGTCATACTGAAACAAAAAAGGGTTATTCCTCTACTGTTGCCACAAAGTTGTCATTTTATGCTGTAGTATTAAGATTTCCATTCACTGGAATTAAAGAGCCTAGACTAAACCATGAAAAAGTTCCAGACCATTATTCCTCCTCTACAAAACTTTACAGTTGGCACTATGCATTCAGGCAGATAGCATTTTCCTGGCATTTACCAAACTCAGATTCGTTCGTAAGACTGCTAGATAGTGATGCATGATTCATCACTCCATATAACGAGGTTTCATTGCTCCAACGTCAAATGGCGGTGTGTCTTACATCACTCCAGCTGACGCTTGGCATTGCGCATGGTATTCTTACACTTGTGTACGGTTGCTCGGCCATGGGAACCCACATCATAAAGCTTCCGACGAATAGTTCTTGTACTGATGTTGCTTCCAGAGGCAGTTTGGAACTCGGTAGTGAGTGTTGCAACTGTGGACAGACGATTTTTACGAGTTACGCTTTTCAGTACTCGGCGGCTCCGTTCTGCGACTTTGTGTGGCCTACTGCTTAATGGCTGAAGTGTTGTTGCTCTTGGACGTTTCCATTTCATAATAACTACTTACAGTTGGCCGGAGCAGCTCTAGCAGGAAGAAATTTAACGAATTGACTTGTTGGAAAGGTGACATCCTGTGACAGTGCCACGTTGAAAGTCACTGAGCTCTTCAGTATGACCCATTCAACTGCCAGTGTTTGCTTATGGAGATTGCATAGCTGTATGCTTGATTTTATGCACCTGTTAGCAATGGGTGTGGCTGAAATAGCAGAATCCACTAATTAGAAGGGGTGTCCACATACTTTTGGTCATGTAGTGTATATTGCGTACAAGAATTATCCAATCTTAAATCAGAAAAAAACGTAGTAAACGTGGATGAAAATAATTGGTCAGAACACGAAGATGATGTTGGTTAAATTGAATACGAGTCAGAGGAAGAAAGCAACCTTTCTTACAAAATAAGATTAGCATAACCTGAAGATGAAGCACCACTTAGGAAGGTGACAGTGAAAAGATAGTTAGGTTTCTGGAAGCACAGCTAGAATAGCCATCAGCATCCACCGCCAACTTATGGGCTACACTTTCTGTCTCAATGGCTGAGACAACTAAACTATTGATTATAGCAAAAAAGTTGGTTTTCAAAATTTTCGAGAAATTTGAGAATTCATCTATTTGTTTTTTTATATTATTATTATTGTTGTTATTCCACAAGCCTGAAGAAAAAAACAAATATATGAATAGTTTATTCAAACTTAGGTAAAATTAAGGAAGAGAAGGAGAGAAGAAGAAATCTTATCAGTTTTTCTTTCATCGCTACTGACTGTTACGTATTTTTTATGTTTTATGTTCTTCGTAGACTAAACGCAACAGAAAAACACAGATAACAGCTTGTATAATTTATTACACTAAACTATTAACAAATATAACATTTATAACATAAATTATATAATAACAGTGACAGATATTAAGTTATAACATTCGAAATTATTTACAAAACAAAATAATACTAGTTTGAAACTTCAAAATTAATCACAATACAAAATGGTACTGGCCTGTATCTAATATAATGATCTAAAATGAAAGTCTCAAATTCCAGTCTAGGGTGTGAATTTGGTCCCACGAAGAAATTCCGAAGCTTAAATGAAGAAGTTCAGAAACAGTTCACAGTGCAATAAATTCGCCGACTCTCAGCACAAGCAGTAATTCAGATGAATCGTAGAGATTGACGAAATAAAATCACAGCTTCCGTAGATCTAACTTCAATCACAAATCCAAGTTGAATAATCACAGCAAACACTTAATCTTTCTCAAATAACTGACTCTCTTCTTTTGAAATAAAACTAACATCTGACTCTCTTCTTTTCTTCGAATAAAAACTGATGTCTGAATATCTCTCTTTTCTTCGAATAATAACTGATGTCTGAATCTCTCTTTTGTCTCTCGCATCTTCGTCTGTATATATATTGTAGGCTTAGACCCCTCGAATAACCGCGAACTTTCTACAGATCTCCAGAGCAATCCGTGCATGTCCGTTCTTGCACGAGACTACACGTCTAGACACGAAGTCACCAGCACTTCATTTACAAACATATGATTGATCTAACAATCAGTGATGTCGAGAAACCCACTTGTTGAGAACTTTTATATGCAAAAACGGCTCTTCTGGGCCCAGAAGAGCCGTTTTTGCATATAAAAATATGATTGATCTACTTAATTCAAGAAAATGCTAAATGTTACCCTAAATGAATAACAAAATATTAGTTTAAACTTCGAAACAATAATATAAATATGGAAAAATGAATAATAGAAATGAAAATTTAAACACAACACGACATGTTGTCGCCTACAAAATATTTACACGATATTTACATAACACTGACCAAGTTTTCTTCGACTCCATTCAAGCACCTAAGCCTATAGCTAGGTATACTGCACCAAAATCTGTGCACAGTTACTAAAAACACCTGCGAAAGTTGCAGGGCTATTTTTAAGTTTATTATTGAAAGTACAGATTTCCACCCTTTACAAATTTCTAAGTTATTTTTCCTATTGACTTAAAAGATTTGCAAAGACATTCAAGCATCACAGAAATGTAAAAGCCATTTAAGAACCGTCATTGCAGTCAGAAATGTTATGTTTTATACTAGTTGGAAACTTTTCGTTTTATTCGTCTTCATCATTATTATAACTGATTGTAATTTCACGTTCCACTGCAAGAAAAAAAAGTTGTGAATATTTTACTGAAATGTAAACAGCAGTAATAAATGCAGTAATGAGTGTGACATAGAGTAGTTTTAAAACTAATTTAAATACCTTTGTTTATCCTTCTAAAGAACTTCTCTGAGTCCTTCACTTTCCGCCATTTAACAATCCGACGTTTCACTAAGGTGCGCGCAGATAGCCCTCGTGTAGCTTTGTGCGAAATAAAAAAAAACAACACTACGAAAGTGCATTACTTGGAAAATCATTTGTGCAACACCAATTGGAAACTGCTGTGTTGGGGTTTGACAGTTTCTCGAGTTTGCTGTTGTATTTTGTTTCTACGTGGCTTTCTGCGACTCTTTAAGTTAGTTTTCTAATAGTAAACAATTACTGTAGCATAATTCTGTACTGGTGGTTTATTTTACTGATTTTTATACTTTGCTGAAATTGTGAGTGAGTTTTTATTATTATTATTACTGTTTCACAAGCCTGCAGCAAAATTGGCTGGGTTGTTTTGCACCCAAATATAGTCAGATACAGTGCATGAAACGCTGCGAATGCCCTTGTTTTAAAGATGAGTATGCTCTATTGATTTTATGTGTGTTTTACTTGTAGTAAAGCTACATCGGGCTATCTGCTGAATTTTTCATTGAAAGTTGATTTACGTGGCTATAAGTACAAAAGACGTGCGATGTTGTCGTGAGCGTCTTCTTTTGTATTCAACTCTTGTTAAGCACGTGTTTACACGTTAGGCTCAAAAACCATTTGATTCAGTAAGTGACAGTTTGGTGGAAAATAAGCCAATGCAGCAGTAAATTCTTTAAAAAATGTAACATTTAATTGAATGCATATGCACGAATGTACCTTAAACGTGTTCTTCATATATGGACACATAACAAACAAAATAAAGATTGTTAATTTAAAAAGGAGAATAGGGGTCGTCAAAAAAAACTTATTTCTATATTTTTTACGATATCTATTCCTTATTTTAAATTAATAATTTTAATCATATTGTAAAGTAAACAACATAATGCAAACGTTACATAGTGATGAACAAATTCTCGCATCTGTGTTGATTGTTTTTGAATTTCGCACAAAGCTACACGATGGCAATCTGTGCTAGCCGTCCCTAATTTAGCAGTGTAAGACTTAAGGGAAGGCAGCTAGCCATTACCACCCACCGCCAACTCTTGGGCTACTCTTTTACTAACGAAAGGTGGGATTGACCGTCACTTTATAATGCCCCATTGTTAAAAGGGCGAGTATGTTTGGCGCGATGGGGATGCGAACCTGCGACCCTCAGATTACGAGTTGCACGTCTAAACACGCTTGGCCAGGCCGAGCCCATCTGTGTTGAAATAATTGTAACATATGTAACGCGTCTAATTCGGTCAACGAAGGATGCAGCTATTTTATGAAATGATAGATCCAATGGCCTATTGTTAGTAGTATAGTATTTAATTACACAACAGGAATGTGCTTTCACTTTTCTTAAGAGAAATTGATAATTATTAGCATACTTTGCGCTTCTCTATTTCCATCAAATATATAACGTCACATTCCTTTAACCAAAAGTATGTGATGTTAGGCGATGTTACGTTTTTTATGTTTTATGAACGCAACAGAAAGACACAGATAACAGCTTGTATAATTTATTACAATAAACTGTTTTATATGTAACAGATATAACATAAATTACATAACAACAATGACAGATATTCAGTTTAAACCTTCAAAATTAATTACAATACAAAATGGTACTGGCCTGTATCTAATAATATGATCTAGAATGAAAGTCCAAAAGTCCAGATTAGAAATCCAAAATTCCAGTCTGGGGTGTGAATTTGGTCCCACGAAGAAATCTCAAAGTTTGAATGGAGAATGACGAAGTTCTTTTAATGGTGTTTTCGATGAAGGTCTCAACTTGTTGTTTTCCAAATTTTCCCGTTCTCCCTTAAACAGTCCTACACGAATTGGCCTTCAGTATAACTAGTAATTCGAATGAATCGTAAAGACTGACGAAATAAAGTCACGGCTTCTGTAGATCTAGCTCTAGACACAAATCCAAGTTGAATAAACTCACAGCAAACACTTAAACTTTCTCAAACGAATGACTGACTCTTCTTTTCTTCGAATAAAATCTAATGACTCTTCCTATTTCTAGCGTCTCCGTCTGTTTATATATTAGTAGGCCTAGGCTTCTCGAACAATTGCGTAACTTCTACAGAACTCCAGAGCAATACGCGCATGTCCGTTCTTGCACGAGACTCAACGTCTAGACACTAGGCCGCCATACATTTCCGTTTACAGTCAAATGATTGATCTACTTAATTCTAAAAATTTCTAAATGTTATTTTAAATGAATAACAACATATTTTTTATTGGTTTAAACTTTGAAACAATAATATAAACAACAATATGGCATTTCAAACGCTTTTATACATAACAGGCGAATAAAATTAATTGGTTACAGGATTTCCTGTTTGTTTGTAGTTAAGCACAAAGATACACACTGGGCTATTTGTGTTCTGCCCATCACGGGTATCGAAACCTTGTTTCTAGTGTTGTAAGTCCACAGACTGTGCCACTGGGGGTACGTGATCTCTAATGATGTACGAGTAGTATGTAAAAGATAACAACAACAGTTAATCTTTTTAATTAACGCCTGGATTTCATATGAATTTAACATAAAAATAAGCGAATTCACCCAATATTTTGGTCAGTCGCTAGACTTAGTGCTTGTTACGTATTTTTTAATGTTTTAAGTTCTTCGTAGATTAAACGCAACAGAAAAACACAGATAACAGCTTGTATAATTTATTACACTAAACTACTAACAAATATAACAGATATAACATTAATTATATGATAACAGTGACAGATATTAAGTTACGACATTCGAAATTAATTACAAAACAAAATACTAGTTTTAAACTTCAAAATTAAATCACAACACAAAACGGTACTGGCCTGCATCTAATGTAATGATCTAAAATTAAAGTCTCAAATTCCAGTCTAGGGTGTGAATTTGGTCCCACGAAGAGATTCCGAAACCGTTCACAGTTCAATGAAATCGCCGTCTCTCAGCACAAGCGGTAATTCAGAAGTAACGTAGAGATTGACGAAATAAAATCACGGCTTCCGTAGATCTAATTTCAATCACAAATCCAAGTTGAATATTCACAGCAAACACTTAATCTTTCTCAAATAACTAACTCTCTTCTTTTGAAATGAAACTGGTGTCTGAATCTCACTCTTTGTCTTCGAATAAAACTGATGACTGAATCTCTCTCCCTCGAATAAAACTGATGACTGAATCTATCTCTCGTCACCGTCTTTTATAACGATAGGCCTATTTCTCGAACAATCTCGCAATTTCCATACAACTCCAGATCTATCCACGCATATCCGTTCTTGCACTAGACTACACTTCTAGACAGGAAGTCACCAGCACTCATTTACAAACATGTGATTGGTCTACTCAATTCGAGAAAGTTCTAAAAATGTTACCCTAAATAAATAATATATTTTAGTTTAAACTTCTAAACAATAATATCGATATGGAAAAATGAATAATACAAATGAAAATTCAAACACAATACGACATGTTGTCGTTTACAAAATATTTACACATATACATAACATGCTATAATAAATAAACAAAAAAGTCAGCATGTCTGCAGTTTCATAAAATTGTAAAGCAGATTCTGATGTTTAATACTCATGGAGAGCACTGCAGAGGTAGCCCATTATTTATCACTGAGACCCAGCATGACTAGGTGTTTAAGGTATCCGACTTGCAATCTGAGGATCACGTGTTCGAATCCCCGTTACACCAAACATGCTCGCCCTCTTCAGCTGTGAGGTCGTTATTACATTACCTTCAATTCCAATATTCGTTGACGAAAGAGTATCCAATGAGTTGGCGGTAAGTGATAATAAATATGTGCCTTTCCTCTAGTCTTACAGTGCTAAATTAGGGACGGCAGATAGCCGTCGTGTAGCTTTGCACAAAATTCAAAACAAACTGAACAAAGTACTTAGCTCTGTTCTTACCTACAAACAAACAAAACACTAAATCAAAAAGTTACGGAGTGTAATGCAATTTCTGGATCCTTTTGGTAATACAAGATATACAGAGTTTCAATTTCTTTAGTTCAATTGAACATTGGAAAATGGCCAGAACATAAAATAACTCCATATCAGAACTGAAAAGGCTCACTTCAGGTGACTAACGCTGCTGTTTGAACTATCCGTTAGTCGTCCTGGCGAATTATTATTTTAATTTTGCTGCATGTCTTTTAACACTTTTCTTACTTTATATCTTTTGGTAGTGGCCATAATGACACATAACCCGCAACCAGAACTAGAAAGGCCAAATTCAGGTGACTGATGGTGGTTCTTGTACTTACCTGTTAGTCTTCCTCGCGGGTTATAATTATTACCATTTTGCTAGAGAAAATACTTTACAACTTATTTTACTCTGCTTTCTCTCTTAACATTGTAGACTAGGTGTCAACATTGGTTTTATACTTTTTCTGTTTCTCAGTGATGTTTTATTTTACCTTCATTTCCTTTTATGTATTTTACTACATTTAATTTATTTTTACCTTTTTACTGGACGTTTGTCGCAGATAGACTAGATGCTTTGTGTCATAACACACTAAATCAATCAATCAATAAAGGGTATAAAATGAAGTAGTAATTTTGGGTTAAACATTTATATCTTAAGATGATAATATTTCTTCAAGAATGCTTGCATTTATTATAATCTTAAAATATTTAAATATATTTTATTTTTTTATATTTAGTAACAATTATGAAAAAAATAGTGACGAAGCTTAATAATTACGCAGTGTTCATAAACCAGTTGAACTTCATTGACATCTCATGGAATATTTCTAATTAGGGTCGAGGTGATATATGGTAAACGCTGGGAATTAGTGGTTTACTCTTTACAATAGCGAAATTTCACACTCCAACTAAACTTTACGTCATCAGTACAGAACGAAACTTTACGATACTTTGCACAAGTTTTAAATGGCTCGCATATAGATGACTTTAAGAAAGATGCTATAACTGCCATGAAATGGAGCTATTTTAAAAGACAGGATGAAAAGATATCTGGTTCAGGACGTCTTTACGTTAATGATGAATGCTTTGTGGAGAAAAGGTGTCTCTTTTCACTACGGAACGTAGCTAGTTCAGTTGAATTGTTCAATAACGACTGCAATCAATTACAGCCGACGTCTCTGGCTTTAAGTAATGCTTCCTTAACAGATTATAATCAATCAGCTCGTACAATACATATTAAGCATGTCGTGGTTAGGTTAATTAAAGAATTCGTATGCTGAAGTCTTAAACGTTTCAGAAGGATGATGATTTTAGGAATCGGAATTTTTTTTTCTCGTTCAAGAACAAGCTTAACCTTTACATTAACTTTAGTTTCCTCATAAAACGTTTTTCTTTAATAAAGTAATAATTTGAATTATGAGTAATGTATGACACCACGTTTATCTAAGGAAAATATCCAATCATACAGTGTTACTTATTAAACGAGATATTTTCGGAAGTGAAGTTCTGTCGTCAAATCTAAGGACTAGGCATGTTTTTTAGTCAGATTTTTATATAAAAAGTACTTTTAAATAGGTTCACACAGTCAAGTTGTCAGGCGAAAGCTCTCTTTACTCTAGTTCTTTTATTCTTTAGTCTTTATTTTTACTTTAGGCGTTCCATTCTTGTTTAGTCTTCAGTTTCACTTTACTTTAAAAGAGTCCTCATCACACCAAACATGTTCGTCTTCTCAGCTGTGGGGGTGGGTTATAATGTGTCGGTCAATCCCACTATTCGTTGGTAAAGGAGTAGCCCAAGAGTTGGCGTTGGGTGGTGATGAATAGCCGCCTCCCATGTAGCCTTACATAAGGACGGCTAACGCTGATAGTTCTCGTTTTACTTTGCGCAAAATTCAAAACAAACCTCTTCAAATAATTCTGTTTTAGTTTAGTTTTCATTTGTATGTCACTTGAAGAGTTCTGTTCTTGTTTATTCTTTATTTATACTTCATTTTAATGAAGTTTTACGATTTAATTTTATGTAATTGGTTCCAGCAACTTCTTTTAATTTAAATACATTGTTAAATGTCGTTTCCTTTTCTTGCAAGCTACCATGTTTTCCGTGTTAATACGAAATTTTGTTCATGAATATTTTCTTTTCATTTCTTATTTACAGACTTTTCATTCATATTTTCATTATCTAAGTTCAAGAACAATCGGTTATTACTGGGAATTTAATATTTTCTGTATACGAAACACCAAAAATGTTTGACCGTAAGTTCCATGAATATGACAAAAATATAATTTGGATAGTTTGGTCAGTTCGTATTTTCTCTTATAGGTAGAAGCATCACATTACATATTGTGAGACAAGGAAAACGTGGAAATAAAGAAATACCAAGTATAGTATAAAGTAAGGACAAAAATAATAAACAAGATGTTCTAACAACTAAAACTGAAGGAAAACGGATAAACCTAGTATTTCATGTTATTTTATTGTCGTTGGAGCAAGACAATTCCAATTCATATTAAACGTACATATTACTGTGAAACAAAGTTATTAAGTAATCCTAAGAAAATATTTTTACTCTATGTCAAATTAAGATCAGTGAGTGACAGATTATTAAACAAAACACCTTAAAGAGCAGAAAATGTGTACTTTTTCTTATAGCGCAAAGCAGTACAATGGGCTGTCTGTACTCCGATCACAACGGGGACAACGGGAACTCTGTATTTTAGCGTTGTAAGTTCTTATAATTTTCCCTGACCCACTTGGAACTGAAAAAACAAAAAAGGAAAAATAAGAGGAACTGTTGTGAAGGGTAATTACTAACCGATGACCTGAACTTAGTTTGGCATCGCGACTATTTAAGAAAAACAAACATGGTCAGTTACGTAAATCTGTGTATCTTGGAGTCTTTTTAAGGAGCTTAATATAAAAAGTAAACTGTCCAAGCATTATAACTTAAGTTTCAGGCAAAATATTCTTGTCACTAACTAGATCGAATAAACTGTTAAACAAAGATTTGTTTCCGAAAGTGAAGTATTGAAATTAGGTGTTCGAACAACTTGAAGAATCATCACTCTATTTCACGATTAATATAAGTTGTACAATTAGAGTAACAACAATGCAAAAAATAAACTCTTGTGTTTCATCCATCTTTATTAAGAGGTTTACAAAACGTACAAGGTTAATAAACGCAATAGTTAATTACACGTAATAAGATACAACCATAATATAGACAATATTACAAAATACACACACAATATGTATTGCAATCACCTTAAGAATCATCACCCCGTCAAAATCTGCTGCATCATTCCGTTGATCCAGCTGCTCTTTAGTGTGTTTTTATATAAATCTCAGTTATACGTGTTTAAGCAGCATAAATAGGCTTTCTCTACCCGCATAAAGTTTGAAAGAAAACCACGTTCATTGGTAATTTTGGATGTTTTGTATTTCTAGTCTTGTATTTATACTGATACAAAATAATCATCGTATTAAGTTATTTTACGTTGCTGGTTCAATACGGTAGTGTAATTGAAATTCTTTTCTTACCAAAAAAATGTCGTAGCGGGTCAATGAAGAATGACTGTTACCAGTATTAACATTATATTATTTACAAGTTCTTTATTGTATTTACTAAAATTACACGTTTTGGAGGAGAAAAAGGAACTAACAAATAATATTGTACTATCGATAACACCTTTCTTAAATTTAATGACCTTTTTTATATAATGAACTAGCTGGAGAAATAAAAACTCGTTTGTAACAAACGATAGGAAATTTTGTATTTTTTTCTTAACGTAATAAACATCACAAATACAATAAAACACGAGGTACAATACTGAAAAGAAAGATTTTCAACATTTCCATTAATGTTAAACTATATGAGAGAGGTCTATTTAGATCTATCTTCCTCATATTTAGTAGTTTTTCAAAATTATATATTAAATTAGATGAGGGTTTTAACCCTCTTTCCCTCATGACCTTCCCCATATCATCCAGTTTGCTTTTTGAAGCCCCCCAGTGGCTCAGCGGTATGTCTGCGGACTTACACGCTAAAATCCGGGTTTCGATACCCGTGGTGGGCAGAGCACAGATAGCCTATTGTGTAGCTTTGTGCTTAATTCAAAACAACAACAACAACAGCTTTTTGAATTTCGCTCGCCGTCCCTAATTTAATAGTGTAAGACTAGAGGAAAGGCAACTAGTCATCATCACCCACCGCCAACTTTTGGGCTACTCTTTTACTAAAGAATAATGGGATTAATCGTCACGCTTGTACGCTTGAAAGGGCGAGCATATTCGGTGTTCCGGAATTCAATTCCGCGACCCTCAGATTTCCTTTTACCAGGCAAGATATTCTTTACTTATTTAACGGTAATATTTATATTATATTATTTTTGTATCACAAGCTCTGTGGAAACAGGAATGATAACAGGCAAGCTACAATTTTGAGCGTGGTTTAATTTTTAGAACAACACAATCTTGAGTTATAAGAGTTCATTACAGAAAATGTATTGCAAAATGAAGGTGTAAAACTGAAACGTTAAACAAATGGGAAACAAACTTTGAAATATATACTCTGGTGTTCAAGATCGTCAAATTTGTTCATAAATATGTGTTTTACTGGCTTAAACCATCATATACATTCTTGGTTTTCTTTTTTTAATAACATTGAGTAAAAGAGTTTGAATAAGTATAACATAGTCTAAATTATTCTACAGACTAAAACCAACCAACCTTGAAAACATATTTGTCCATATAAGTATTCCTTATGGTTTGTTTTTTCTGCGTATTAACTTCATGTCTAATTAATGTTTATAATTTTAACATCCCAGATAATTTGTTTGTTATTAAACACAAAGGGTAATCTGTGCTCTGTCCACCACAGGTATTGAATCCAGGTTTATAACAGTATAAGTTCGCAAACATACCGCTGTGCCACTGGGTTAGCATCACAAATAAGCTTCGATTTCCCTCGGTGGATTCATCAGGTAACCCGATGTGGGCCCCTTCAATGGCTCAGCGGTATGTCTGAGGACTTACAACGCTAAAATCCTAGTTTTGATACCCGTGGTTGGCAGAGCACAGATAGCCTATAATGTATCTTTGCGCTTAATTCAAAACAACAACAACAGCTCGTTGTGGTTTTGATATAAGAAACACACACACACAAATAAACCTTTTTATATTTAAGAGTTTCCAACTTGGGCTTATTGTTTTTCATCAGAATATCATACTTCAAATACTGTTCTGTTTTATTTGATAATATCATGCTTGCATGGTTAATTTGGTTTTGTCTTCTTTGTTTCTTTGCTCTTTTTACACCGTACTACATAATTACTTTCCACATGCATTTCTGTATTTTAAGTCCCAACTTAATCAAATTATCTTAACGTTTCATCAGCATACTACGATAACAGCGCAAATATAATGAAACCTAACTTAATTATAGGGCAATTGAGAAACTAGGGGAAGATAGTTCTTAGTGAATGTCAAAAGCTACGAAAGTTTTTTGGCAATCATGACATTATTGATTATGTTTAGTTTCATTCTGAAAATGTCATCTCCAAGACACACCCCATCGTTTCCGTTGGGCATGTTCAAAACCGCCTTCTTCATGTAAAGTGCTTTTACATGAAAGGGAAACTTTCAGATCAAGAAATTTCACTAACGTGTCGTTTTTCCGTCTTGCCTTCAGTTCACCTCTTTGTATTCTCATGAATCTTGTTTGATGATTCTAGAATATACTCAATTTTGTTCTCTTCTTATCTTTTGAACTGTAAAGAACCAGCCGAATAAAAAGCGAAACAATTTGATATATATAATTGAAGACAAGTTTCAAGATGCTTTTTCTTAAAGTTGCATCATACAAAGAATCTTCGAGACATATGTGACTGCGGAATTAGGTATAGTAAACTGGAAGTAAATTTTAATGTATATATTATTGATAAAGAATATCAAAAATAGATGCGTCAATGAATAAACATACAGTAGAGAAACAGACGTGCTTGTAGACAAATAATAGAATAGTTATACCTGTAAATCACACAAAAATACTGAAAATAAGATATAGTTAAAATATAAAGAAGCAACAACAAAATCCCATGGATGCAATACTAGAGAGAAGCAAGCGTATTTATGATTACTAAACAAAAACAGAGCTACCGTTTGTGAATAGAATTAATCTAGTTGATAACTCAACAACAATTAAATTGGGTCCAAGTTCGTGAATCAGGAGACTTGCTTACAAACGATTACTTCATCGATGGCCCAAACTAGATTCCTAAACAAATAGTACGTAACGATTGCACAAAGATCTGAAGTTAAAGTGTTATTTTATGCGTGCAATTGTTCTCCATTTTGTAGAGTCAATATAACCATATCGAAAGCAGGGAGAAGTACATTTGTAAACTACTAAGTACCACGTTAACTTAGGAATATGGCCCTCAAATTGTAAAAAAAAAAAGGTCGTAGATGACAAATAGGTTGAAAACTCACCTTCATTGTACCTTTGGTTATGCTCAACGAACGATCTGTCTTAGTTGATTCTTCATAACTAAGATGTATTTATCCATGAAAGATAAACCAATAACAAGAGAGCATTTAAACACTTCAAATGGACAGATATCACAATTTTTTTATTATTTAAATATTCACGAAGTATTTTCTCTGTGTAAGACTAGAGGGAAGGTAGCTAGTGATCACCACCCACCACTATTTCCTGGGTTATTCTTTCACCTACCCATACTGAGATTGATCGTGACATTATAATGCTCTTACGGTTCAAAGGGCGAATATACTTGGTGCGACGAGAATTCGAACCTACGACCCTCAAATCAAGCGTCAAGCGCCCTAATTATCTGCCTATGCTGAGCCAAAAATCTCTGGGATCACCTAAAACGATTTACGAAAAACAAAAAAAATTTCAAAAACCTATTCAACTAGTCGGCCCATAATGGCTAAGTGGTTAAGGCACTCGACACGTAATCCAAGGGTCGCAGCCATGAATTTACAGTCCTCATTAAAAAACATCTATAAATAAACGAATAAAAGGAACAGAAATTAATATACCAAAAACACAAATTTTACTACTGGCAAAAATTAAAGAAACTAATGAAAACCAGCCATAAACTCTATCTTAACGGAAAATTTCTCCAAACAGCTACATCAAAAATATACTACGTGACCAAAAGTATGTGGACACCCCTTCTACACAAAAGTGTAGCCCATTAGTTGGCGGTAGATGCTGATGGCTGTTCTTGCTGTACTTCCAGAAACCTAGCCAACTTTTCACTGTCGCCTTCCCAAGTGGTATTTCATTTTCAGGTTATGCTAATCTCATTTTGTAAGAAAGGTTGCTTTCTTCCTCTGGGCCCGGCATGGCCAAGCACATTAAGGCGTGCGACTCGTAATCCGAGGGTCGTGGGTTCGCATCTCCGTCGCGTCAAACATGCTCGCTCTTTCAGCCGTGGGGGCGTTATAATGTGATGGTCACTCCCACTATTCGTTGGTAAAAGAGTAGCCCAAGAGTTGGCGGTGGGTGGTGATGACTAGCTGCCTTCCTTCTAGTTTTACACTGCAAAATTAGGGACGGCCACCACAGCTTTGTGCGAAATTAAAAAAACAAACAATTCTTCCTCTGACTCGTATTCAATTTAATCAACATTATCTTCGTGTTCTGACCAATTACTTTCATCCACGTTTACTACGTTTTCTTCTCATTAAAGATTGGATAATTGTTGTACGCGATATACACTACATGACCAAAAATGTGTGGATATCCCTTCTAATTAGTGGGTTCGGCTATTTCAGCCACACCCATTGCTAACAGGTGCTTAAAATCAAGCATACAGCCATGCAATCTTCAATGGCAAACATTGGCAGTAGAATAGGTCATACTGAAGAGCTCAGTGACTTTCAACATGGCATTGTCATAGGATGCCACTTTTCCAACAAGTCCGTTCGTCAAATTTCTGACAAACTCTGATGGTTGGACAAAATACTTGGTTGGCCTTTAGTTACCTTTACTGGTGTCTCCATCTAGAATAATGTGGCTGCTGCACGTGAGTAACACTATTATATTCCTGTTATACATCTACAATGTACAGTCAAGTCCTGGCTCTCTATTTGAAATTTTATTCATACAAAAGACTGTCAGACAGTAATTACGACTGAAGAAGTTACAAACATATTCGTAATGTATTTAAAGGTAAGTTTTACGGAAAAAAGAAAACCTTGCAGTCAAAAGAACTACTCACACTGATTAATTTTACAGGTTTACATTTTTTTATAAAAAAAATATGTGCTAATAAATGAAACATAGAACGTGGTGAAGAAAGAGCCCTTTCCGAGTGGCAATCCTAACGTTTTAGTTTTTACGTTTGCCGTTAGGAAAAGTACTGTGACGTAACAGTTGCCAAACAAACCGCCACGCGTTTAATGTAAATAAATATGGCTGGTGCATAGGGAGAAACAGAGGCGGACTCTGTTTTGACTTTGTGTTCTGAACAATGCCGAGTAGCGCCATATCAATTCGAACCTTCTCTGAACGAACCTAGAACAGTTACTTTTGACAGAGATCTGACAAGTTCTGGTGATGAGGACAGTTCCACGAGCCAGAGTAGCGGAACTGTGAGTGATACTGATACCCAGGTCGGTTGCAAGTCGGTCATACCTCCAGTGAAAGAATGGTAAGCCTAAGTCATGACAACAAATATGGTCTGTATTACTTCACGTGCAATTTTAAGCATCTCGAAACCTGTCTGGTGTTTTTAAATTATTGGTATCACAGACCGAGTTTTCTGTGTTTATACTTTGCCGACTATGCTAACTAATACTTGGCCCTTCCACAATCATTGTACCGAGTGTTTATGACTTGTAACAAAATGAATTTCAATTATACGTTATAATTTTGTCTATAAAAGCAAACTAGATGTGGCAGTCTAAATAGTTAATTTATCTTGAAATGTTAAATTTCAAAAATGGTATTTTTCAAACTTTTCCATATTTAAAAAATGATACAAAAACATCTTCTGAATAATCTACCAGCTTTTAAACTTGGAACATACTCTATTTGGGATAGATTTGTCCACTGTCTAGACTAGGAAATCAAGGTTTTACTGACTTTTAGGTGCCACAAATGCAAAACAGTCTTATGAATGTGAAATGTGTATGTCTGGTTACATTCATCAAAAAATTGTACTTTTTAAATTATTATATTATACTGGTTATTGTTTATCGCTTTATACTGCACACATACCTCTAAGTTTGTTCTTTTCGTGATGGCAAAGGATGGCTTCAGAGGGGTGGAACCTGTACGCTGCAGGATGAGATCAGTCCTTAGCTCTACACGAGGAAAGATGTTTAGGATGATCCTGTCTAGTGCCGATGGTTAATTCAGTCTCAACCTGCCTGGCTTGAAACCCACGGAATCCAAAACAGTGGGATCTGCCACAAAACATGAGCGTTCAAAGTGATCTTGACAAAGCTTTGCATGGTGTGAAGGAGTTCAGTTCTTCCTATTGACCATCCGCACCCACTGTCACCACCTTGCTGGTTCCTTCTCCTTGTATGGAAACAAAAAGAAGCTTTTGCCCGATGTTGAACCTTTTTTACAATCATAAAGAATGCAGTAAACCATGTTATCATAAAACAAACATAAAGTAGTAATATTAATACAAAAAACAGTCTCACAAAGTATGTAATCCGAAAAAAGTACGGATAGATTTACATAAAACACCAGCAATGAAAGGAACACAATGGTCGGTGCTCAACAAAGCGTGTTTGGCAACTATTACGTCATACTTGAAAACGTCACGGAAACAGCCGAAAGACCAGGAGGAACTTGAGTTCAAGGACCCGCATAGTTTGTTTCATTTTTTTACTCCAAAGCTAAAGTGTTTAAAAATATGGTAACCACACAGGAATTATACCTAACCAAAGTACAGTTTCTAAGGCAATTATTAAATTTGTTGAAAATTCACCTTTAAAATGTTTTCTTTTGAAGAATGAAAATATCATGAACATTGAGCTAACATTGCTAGAGCTTTTCCGGTCAATTGTAAGTGATGTTATTATGAAGTAGAAACGTCTAGTAGCAACAACAGCTCAGCCACAAGGCGATAGGCCACACAAACTCACAGAACGGGGCCGCCGAATACTGAATAGCGTAGCGCATAAAAGTCGTCTGTCCACAGTTGCAACACTCACTACCGAGTTCCAAACTGCCTCTGGAAGCAACATCAGTACAAGAAGTGTTCGTCGGGAGCTTCATGAAATGAGTTTCTGTGGTCGAGAAGCCGTACACAAGCCTAAGATCACCATGCGTAATGCCAAGCGTCAGCTGGAGTGATATAAAGCACATTGCCATTGGACTCTGGAGCAGAAAACTTGTTCTCTGAAATAATGAATCACGCTACACTATCTGGCAGTCTGACGGACGAATCTGGGATTGGCGAATACCTGGAGAATGGTATCTGCCTGAATGCATAGTGCCAACTGTAAAGTTTTGTGCAAGAGCAGGAATGGTCCAGGATTGTTTTTCATCTTTTGGCTCATTAGTTCCAGTGAATGGAAATCTTAATGCTACAGCATATAATTACATTCTAGAGAATTGTGTGCTTCTAACTTTGTAACAACAGTTTGGGGAAGGCCCTCTTTTGTTTCAGCATGACATTGCCTCCGTGTACGAAGCGAGGTCAATAAAGACATAGTTTGCCGAGGTTGGTTTAGACGAACTTGACTGGCATCAACCCCATCAGACACTTTTGGGATGAATTGGAACGCCGACTGCGAGCCAGGCCTTCTCGCCCGCCCTCACCGATGTTCTTGTAGCTGAATTTTCCGCACCCAAAATCTAGTGAAAAGCTTATCCAGAAGAGTAGAGGCTATTATAGCAGCAAAGGGGGGGACCAAATCCATATTAATACTCATGGTTTTGGAATGAGATATTCAACAAGCACATATGGGCGTGATATTCGGGTGTCCACATACTTTTGGCCATGTAGTGTATTTCTTGTCTTACCTGTAAACAAAATCAACCTGGTAAAAACATATAAATAAAATCTTAAACAAAATCTGGCAAATAATAAATTAGACGTCTGTCAGGAAATAATACAAGATTATAATGCCGGCAACGTAAGTACAAAGTACTGTACAATTAATGTCCATCTGAATAATATTGTGCCAAAAACTACCTTTAACGTGACAATGATACAAATAAGTAATATATTTCGAGTTGTTTATACAACGTAAATTCGCAGCTCGTAGTTTATTGTATTTTACATTTTAGCAGACGTTGCAAGGTTTATTGCGTGATCAAATAAGAAATGTGTAAGAAAAACTTATTTTTCTTTATTTTACAAACGTCTTTGAAGTGATATTGTCCAATACAAAATGATGTACTCTAATACTACTCGTGCGTTTTTACAGAGCGAAGTGCCTAATAAATTAATTAAGATAAATAAAAAGTCTTCTTTTATCCCTTAGCATCGAGTATGTTGAATGTTTCTTTTGATACAACTATTTGCATTCTATCTTGGCTGAACAGTGAGGATCTTATGGCTAGCTTCATATTAGCTTAACTAAGACCCTCACAATACCATTAGTCACGGAAGACTAAACGTGAATCATAACAGTTCTTTCAGTTCTCAAGATTTCAATAATCTAAATTAGAACATGTCTGCTGCTCAAGTTTTTTTAAAATAAAATATAAAAATTCAATCAACGACGGGCAATTTTTTCTTTTGAATGAATATTCAAAAGTTAGCAATCATTTTTAGAAAAAAATAAGTTTTAATTTCACGTGTCAATAAAATCGATTTAAGAACTGTTTCCTAAATATACAAAAAATTCAAATCCAAAAGATAAAGGTATTTATTAGAACAGCATCACATTATGCAGATGCAGATGTACTATTTGTACAGATGCAAAAATTGGCCAAACGTTTCAAAATACTATGGAAACTTCGAGGAATATTTCAATTTGCACAATAATACTTAGCACAAAATAATATATTCATTTATATTAAACTTAAGCCACAACATGTTATGAGTTACAGACTTAAAAACAGTTAAAAATAGCGAGCTTAATTAGAGTGTAACCGTGTAAGTAAATAACCCTATTTTCACAAGTATTAGTTGCATTTTTAGGTCTTTTAAGAAATGCTGAACTAAACCAAATGTGAAAGGCATTAATTTCAGTAGTGAAGAGTTTCGAGAAAAAAACGATGACAAAAAAGTGTGAAAACATTAACCCAATCTTAATTTTATCTACAATGTTTCGTGATTTTAACCTTTGTGAACTTTATCTGTGCAAACCTTTATCAGAGGTATTCCAATAAACAATGTTTACATACAGGATGGTAAATAATTTTTAAAGTATTAAAAAATCATGGACAATTACATAAAACCGAATAATACCTCAGAGATCAATATTTAACTAGGTGGATTACCTTCCTTATGCTCAAAATTAATACGTTCTCCGTATTATATTACAGTCAGTTAAATCATTTTTTAATTAATATAAAAGGCAAAAATGATTAAGTGTTCATTAAACTCTTTACAAAATTTTTCCTAGGTTAGAAAACTTATGCATACTTTATTTTTTCAGCAGAATCTTTTGATTGCTTATAAAGAGGTGTAGGATAAATTGTGAGGATTATAAAATGAAACGCAGGGAAAAAAGTCAGAAGTGGAGAATGTATATTTGTAACTTGTTTAAGTTCATAGAAGTTTGTGTGTTTGTTTGTGTTTCTTATAGCAAAGCCACAAAGGGCTAACTGCTCAGCCCACCGAGGGAATCGAACCGCTGATTTTAGCGTTGTAAATCCGGAGACGTACCGCTGTACTAGCGGAGGGCTTCATAGAAGTTAAATTATTCAATTATTTCAATCATTTGTACAATGACTGACTTGATATATACCTGAAAAGTGCACTTGGATTTGGTTTGGTTTGGTTTAAAATTCGCGCAAAACTATACGAGGGCTATCTGCGCTAGCCGTTCCTAATTTTGCACTGTAAAACTAGAGGGAAGGCAGCTAGTCATCAACACCCACCACTAACTCTTGGGCTACTCTTTTACCAACGAATAATGGGATTGATCGTCACATTATACGCCCCCACGGCTGGGAGGGCGAGCAAGTTTAGCGCGACGCGGGCGCAAACCCGCGACCCTCGGATTACGAGTTACACGCCTTACGCGCTTGGCCATGCCAGGCCTAACATATTTAGAAGAATTAAATATCGCATTATCAGGTTTCTCCAAGAACGACGTAGCATTTAACTGTCGTCTCAAATTATTTAATTTGTTTGTTTGTTTTAAATTTCGTACAAAGCTACTCGAGGGCTATCTGTGCTAGCCGTCCCTAATTTAGTAGTGTCAGAATAGAGGGAAGGCAGCTAGTCATCACCACCCACCGCCAACTCTTGGACTACTCTTTTATTAACGAATAGTAGGATTAACCGCACATTATAACGCCTACACGGCTGAAAGGGTGAGCATGTTTGGCGCGTCGGGGATGCGAACCCGTGACCCTCGGATTACGAGTCACACGCCTTAACATGCTTGGCCATTCCGGGCCATAATTATTTAATTTAACTAGTTCCATACCTCTATTCTGTACGAAAATTTCATTGGATTTCAATGAATTGCCTTAACTGTATAAAATTCAGAAATCCTACTTCATTTTTCAATAATGTAAAGATGTCTACACTTAGTTCGAAATCCAGAGCTCAACATTACGAAAACCCACGTCCATTAAGTTCAGAAAAGCTAGTTTTTTTTTAAATTAAAGATCAATGAGAACATTTGACAATTATGTTTGTAAATAAGGTTTAAAGTTACTAAGAAACTTTTGAAAACCTGAAATAATAACATATACGAAAAAAAGGAAATGAAAAATTAAACAATTTGTACATTTTTATTGATTTTCCCAGAAAGTCAAATTAAATACATGAAAGTGTAAAATATTTATCACACTTCTAACTAAGATTTAGCAAAGTTAGTTTATTAAAACTTTTGGCACTTTCTTACTGTATATGAAGCACTCGCACTTAATTATCTGAGATAATTCACTTATATTTGCATAAGTTATTCCATATGATTTTTACCTTTTGCACATTTTACTTTTTAACAGAGTGGTTTCGATTAAGATAATCCTGGCCAAGGTTAATTAGGTTTAATTAAAACGATTTTGAGCTTCACCATATTGTTAAACTTCACGCCATTATATCCAGTCATGCTTTATATGATGACCGTGCTGCAAATCTATCGTTCCCAAAGGCTACTTCGTAAGGCTGCCACGTCCGAAGTTGACAGTGTTTGAATGTGGCGGAATTGTCGAGCTGCAAAAACAATGTATCTCTCAACGTGTCATTGCTGATGAGATTGAGCTGATGTTGCAAATTTCTTAAAAGACCCTGATGGATATGGAACGAGGATTTCAAGTAGTCGGCCCAAGAAAATTTCGTCAGCTTGGAGCAGGAGGATTTGACAGGTTGTCCGGCAAGACACTAGCCCATCGTTGAAACAGATTAAGGCCCTTACGGACGCATAATGCAGCTCAAGAACAATAAGACGGAATCTACGAGAGAGGATTTAAAAATAATAAACGTCTTCAAAGGCCACTCTTCCCTTCCGCACCACGAAACAGCTCGGTTAAACTTTGCTGTGAAGCACCAAACAAAGGATGTAGAAAAGAGCAAAAAGGTTTTGTTCTCTGATGAGAAAAAATTAACCTGGATGGTCCAGATGGCTTCCAACGTTACTGGCACGATAAGGATATCCCACCGGAGATATATTCTACACGACACAGTGAAGGAGGTTCCATCATGATCTGAGATTTTTTTTCTCCTTCCATGGACAATGGAGCTTGAGGTTATACAAGGGTTTCAAACAGCACCTGGCTACATAGACATGTTGGAGAGAGCATCCTTATTGACTGAAGGTCCTCGCTTGTGTGGAAATGACTGGATCTTTCAGCAGGACAACGCTGCAGTCCACAATGCCCGTAGCACAAAGGACTTTTTCATGGCGAATAACGTAACTTTTGGACCATCATGCGTGTTCGCCCGAACTGAACCCCATTGAAAATATGGGTGGATGGCAAGGGAAGTCGATAGAAATGAACGTCAGTTCCAAATAGCACATGATCTTGGTGAAGACAACTTCACCACTTGGAATAACATTCCAACCAGCCTTCTGCAAACGCTTATTTCGACCATCCCAAAATAATGTTTGCAGTTATTTGCAATGACGACCGTGCAACTCACTAATGAAACCTCTTGTTGGGCATTTCCTACCCTGTTTAGGATTTCTTTTTGGTATGGTCTTGGACTTTTGACCAGCTAGTATTTAGGCTAATTTCATAGTGTTCACATTTCCCTATTAAATGCTAAAATATTATTTTATTTTTATTTTCCCTTTTCTTATTTTCATCTTTCGAAGCTCTACTCAAATAAGTGGTTGAGTTTAACAACGCAAAATGCATATTTTTTCTCTATGTTTACTGGCCTTAAGATTTTGGCCAGCAGTATGTGTATATATACAGGGTGGTCGCTAGAAAAGCGGAAAAATTGAGGGTCAGATGAGATCATGAATAAAATGCGTGCTTACTCATTTCTATTTTGATTTCTTAACATCATGAATAAAATGCATGATTTTAATAATTTTGAGCATCTATGAGTGTAATATAACATATGCCTTTAAAAAACTTTGTAAAAGTTATTCTTTGTAAAAATAAATAGCTGTTTGACAAATTTTCCGCTTTTCTAGCGACCACCCTGTATATATGTAAACCACGTGAAAATGTTAAATACCACTTCTCAAATAACCTCAAAATAAGCACATATTTTTCGACTTACAGAATGATTTTTTTGTTATATTTAACATCAGCTTTCCAATTTCCTGTAACGATTGCTATTTTAGTTTTGTGTTTTATCTCCCATATTGATATTTTCTCTACTTTATTGTTGTTTTAGTTGTTTTGAAATATTCTTCATGCCGGCTCAGACCACTAAGTGAAGAAAGTCTAAATCTCAGTTTCAGTTTTAATTTCGGCTTTCATGTTGATAAGTATAATATTGTTATTCATAAGGGAATTATTTTCACTTTTATGTAATTATTTTAATTTTTCAACAACATGCAATTACGTTTTAAATATAACTCATACACTTTCCAAAACAAAAGAAAACTTCAATATTGATAATTATTTTATTTTTTCTGATATTTGTATGTTTTAGAAATAACACAAATTTAAAAAAAAAATACATTATGTATCTATAAATACTATTTTAACAGATCTCAGTCCTCTTACCAAAGATGGATTTGAAGTAACTCGTGACTTCCTTCTTCGACTTGTCCAGATACTCTTAGAATTTTTGAAGTCATCTGCTGACAGGAGTTCAAAAATACTGGACTTTTACCAACCAGAACAGCTGCAGAAAATATTGGATTTCGACCTCCTGGCTGAACCTAAGAAGTTAGACCAACTGCTAACAGACTGTAGAAATACTTTAAAGTTTCAAGTAAAAACTGGTAAAAATACATTGTTATAATCTTTAATTTTTGTTTGTTTAGAATTAAGCACAAAGCTACTCACTGGGTTATGTGTGCTCTGTCTCCTACGGGTATCGAAACCCGGTTTTTAGTGTGTAAGTCCACAGACATACCACTGTGCCACTGAGGGGTATAATCTTTAATCAACGAAAATGCATTGAATGCAAGAGTAACACCCAAATAATGAAAATCCACAGAAGTATTAATTTTATTTAAAATTTAATGTTTTCAGTGTTGGAGTTAACATTTATTTCAGATAATGCCTTTCCTGTTTCACTATAGGCCAGTAAATGACTTCCTCAAATGAGGCGTTGTTATACCCATTTATCGATCAAAAGAGTTAATTATCCATTTATTCATCTTTCTATCCAGTTAAAATGCTTTTAGTTTTGTTTTTTAATAATATTAAAGCTGTTATTATAATTTTTAGCGGTAAATGGCTTTTATTGCAAAACAAACTTTTTTTATTGGCAACTTAGCATAGATATATTTACAGTAGAGGTAACGTTTCGTTGACTTCCACTGCAATATTTATTATAGGTATAACTTCGGAGAATATATTGCCTAATAAAAAGAGACGCGAATGTATATGATATCAGTTGTACGAAAGAGGCAGAAGATATTTTTTTCTCTAACGAAAAGGGTCGGAATTTACCGAGTTTAGTAATTACAGTTTGGCTGTTTTAGTACATTTATTCGACAGTTTCAGGCTTTGTCTTGGTGTTTGAAAATTATGAAATTCATTTGCAATGCTTTTTGCTTTTTATATTTTTCTTAAGTTGATATGTCAGATTAGACAGTTGTAATTTCGAAGTGATTTTGTTAAGTTCGTAAAATCAAGAGGATGCAGTGATCTCACTCGATTTAACATTTACGTTTTTATATTTAAAAACTGTGTATTTTAATAAAAACTAAAGCATACAAAGTTTTTCAACTAAATTAAATTATGAAAATCGTATATTGCATTTCATAACGATTAGAGAAATTTTCATATGAAACACAGCCTTCACCATTTTGAAAATAAGCCTTTTTTAAAAAATTTTTTGCTATTAAACTTACTCCAATTTACCTTTAACTCCGTTGTTGGTAGACGCACGTATAATGTTATGTCCTAAGATAATGCGAGGCACTTATTCCTTATCAATGGGGAATTAGCGTTTAATAAAGTGTTTCAAACAGAAACGCTGACCCAGTCATGAACTGACTCTGATTGTTGCGAAATAAACTAAAGGAAGGAGATACTGCAAAATGTGTTTGTTTTTTCATCATTCATATAAAATAATTTAAATAAAGTAATTGTAAAAGTAAATAGAAGTCAACTGACAACAGTTGTGTAAAACCAAAATAAAAAACGAATAAATGCAGTTAAGTAATAAGCTATAATTAAATCGATTTCGTATAACATTTATATATTTTGTTATAACTGAGATAAACGAGACAGTGTGTTACTGTAAGAGAGAAAAAATATAAGAATGAGTCAGGTGACATCTAAAAATGGAAGATAGTTCAAATTTATATTTCTAATATTATACATTTAATGTAATTAAAAAAAAAATGTTTCAAAATCTGCATGTTCTCAAAACCACGTTGAACGAAAGTTTCTTAACCAATCATATTTAAAATAAGATTAATTATTGCATCTTAAGGGCAGTTATTTAATATTTTGAAGTGAGATGAGCCATTTTATATAAAAACTATTAGTAATTTTAACGAATAATTTATACACCGAAAACTTAGGAGACAAGTAAACTGCTAAAACTATTGTGTGTAGGGAGGTATACAACTGTGGTTTGGTTGTGTATTACCAGATAACACAATCCACGTATTGGATTTTCATTTATCATTTGACTTGATGTGGCCTGGTGGTTAAAATTCACGGGTTCAAATCCACATCAACAAACATGCTCGCCCTTTCACCCTTGAGAAAGTTATATTGTGACGATCAATCATTTACCAACGAATGGATTGCAATGGGTGGTGTTGACCAGCCGTGTATTGTCTGCTCTATCACTGATACATTATAGGGCGGCTAGAGCAAATAACTCTCAACTAGCTTTGCGTTTAATTTAAAATAAACCAGTTATCACTTTCGTATTGAAAATCATCGAAATACGAGTATATATTGCATGTGTTGTTTTATGACGTCTAGTTAAATCGTGATGGACTTTTATTATAAACCTTATTGTAACAGATAGTAATGTTTTGTTTAGTGATAAAACTGAAAGGAGACAAATTATTTATTACTTTTATTTTTATCAATACTACTTTTTGTTTTCAACATATTTCCGCCGCAAGTGTTATTCCTCAGACGTGAATCTGAGAAGGAAACTTATGTGGGTGAAATATAATTTATGTTAACTGATACTACATGCATACTCCCTCAGTTGGTCGTTTTAAATTCGTTTATAATTATTATACTGCTTATTTTATATAAATATAAGGCAATTATGTTAATTAATGACCTACAAGATTCTGAATGCTCCTCACTTGTGTTAACATATATGTTTTACACACATAAAGACATGTACATATTTTATATTTATTTCTAACTACAGAAACATTCTCACTGTTTTGTATTTGCTTATTTTCATATAAAACATGAACAAAGACTCAATGATATATTTTCTGATATGTTCAGTATATTCTTAGAACCATAATTGAAAAATCTGATGAAGGCTTAAGGCTTAATCTTCCAATACGCCTTACGGTATTACAAGTTTCTTCCGTATGGCCATCCGAATCCGATTTTAACATACTGTTCTTCTTGTGTTGTTGGGAATAGCAAGAGATCCAACGTGTTTAAAGCCTACGATTAGTTCTACAAACAACCGTATTTTTCCAGTGGTTACTTATAGATCTAGAACAGTAAAAAGCTTCTATCTGACTGACTGGCTGAGGTGAAATCCCCTTATTCTTCAATATCTATGTAAACGCTACAACGATAGCATCAGAGATGAATTCAGTTTTCAGAACGAGTAATGTTGTACAGGGATTTACTATAGTACATGTGATCTCTCCATTGCCTAAAGCATGTTGTGGAACAGCTCTCAATAATGAAGTACGTTTATAAAGAGACAGAAAAAAACATTTGTTTCGAACTATTTTTATTTCAATCTCTGCTAGACTTATTGTTTGCCATACGTCTAACTTTACTGATGTCTACTTCTTGCGTGGAATGTCTCTTATGACAATTGTAAGAAAGACTAGATTAATATTGTCTTAGATACTTCATAAAAACAGAACTGGGCAAGTAACGACAAGAGAAGAGGTGATCAAGTTGAAACTATGAAAAACATAATTGATGGTGGTGAATATATCTCTGAACAATATTAACAATTTCTGATCAAAGTAATCTAATTAAGTAGATATGAAAAAGTAATGGAGGAAAGTAAGTAACTAATTTTACAGATTGATTAGGAGTATGTAATATTAAACAATGGGTCTGTCATGACCACGTATTTAAGGCGTTCAACTGGCAACCTGCGGGTTCGAATCCCGCCCCACAAAACATGCTCGCCCTTTCAGCCGTGAGGGCTATTTAACGTTGGTAAAAAGAGTAGGTAATGTTGACTAGCTGCCTTCCCTCTAGTATTATACTGCTAAATTAGGGACGGCTAACGCTGAAAGCTGTTGTGTAACTTTGCGCGAAATTCAAAACAAACGAAATGGCCAAATAAAAAAAAAATTATAAAGTCGAAATTCAACACTAAAAACAAAAATAAACTCTAAGAAATAAAATAAGACATCATATCCGCTAACAAAAACAAGACAGTTGGGACACCTTCTGCTCACAATTAAATCACAAAACAGATCCAAAACAATTCTGGACACACTTGAAAAGATATACTAACACAGGAAACACAAACAAAGAGTACCCACCATTCGACTCACATTGCAAAACAGCTTACACTAACATAGAAAAAGCAGAGATATTTAACGACCACCTACAAAACACCTTCAAAACACACCATGAACTAGATATGAACAGATATTTCTATAATAAAGTCAATAACTTCATTGAACAGAAAAAAACATACATGCTAAAACCAGAGAAAACAATAGACTGGAGCACTCATTAACTAATCAACGATATAACAGTAACGGAAATACTAACAGTCATCAAAAACACAAAAACAAAGCTCCTGGAGAAGATGGTATACAAGCTATACTCCTGAAACATGGTACTCAGAAATTATATGAACACCTAACAGCTTTATTTAACTTATCATTATTAGCCAGATATATCCCTGTTTCTTGGAAGAAAGCAGTAATATTATTAATGTTCCAGAAAGAAGGAAAGCCAGCAAATAAACCAAACAATTACCACCCAATTACCCTAACCAGTTGTATCGGCAAAATATCAGAAAGAATAATTAGCAAACGACTATCTATAATCCATGAAGTAAGTTCAAAATCACCTGAAATTCAAAACGGATTTAGAAAATACAGACCACCTAATCATATTAACAGAAACAGACAGCTTTAACAAAAACGGATGTACTGCAGCTTGCTTTCTCGACATTGAGAAAGCATTTAACACCATCTGGCATAACAGATTACGCCACTGGTTAACAGAAATGGATTTACCCCAGGAAGTTATTCGGACTATCTAACTTTCTGGACAATAGAACGTGTAAAGTAGATGTGAATGGGGCCCATTTAGGGTCCTTTTCACCTGAGGCAGGAGTTCCACAGGGAGGGGTAGTTAGCCCTATTTTATTTATCATGTAATATGCCACTGTCGGACCTAAACTTGAGTTTTGCATCATAATTTGCTGACGATGTAGCGGTCTGGAAAAGTGCCCTCACTCCTCCAACCAGTCCTGAATCATTTAGAAGAATACTGCCAGAAATACAGAATAAAAATAAATATTCCGAAAACCCAAGTAATACTATTCACCACATTAAATAAACTGAAAAAAAATTCCACCAAAATTATATATGAATGGATCACTTTTACAGACTGCTATCTCGGCTACATTTTTAGGATTAATTTACGATACCAAATTAACGTGAATACAGCATACTGACAATATCCTGACTAGAATCTGGAAAAGAGCAAATTATGCAAGAAGCTTATCAGGTAAAAACCAAGGTACATCACCTGATAATATAATAAATATCTAAAAAACATATATAAGACCTATAATAGAATACGCATGTCATGCCTGGATAAACATGACACAAAAACAATTACACAAATTACAGAAAATACAATCTCATGAAGTACCACGTAGTACTTCATGCACAAGTATGCAAACATAGACACAATATCTGTATGACTCTTGCATAATGCACTAAATTATTTTAATAAAAATTGATATAAAAATTATTTATTGTGTGATCTAAGTAATTGATGAACATAGTCCTAAGTACCTCTCTCCTATCAATATATATTTAAGAAATATAAATCAAGCTGGCCACCAGGCACTAGACCTTTAAAACTAGTATAACATTCGTTTATTATTTTTTTAATCTTTTTCCGATAATACATATACATGTATATATAAAAGTGAACAAAATAAAAAAGAATAAATAAAAAAGGAAAATGAAGAAATAAATAAAGGGGCAAATCAAGACAATAGATGGACATTGCCCTGAAAAGGGCCGGAGTAATGTGGGTAGTAAAAATTCAACATACCCAAATAACAACAATTTTGTTTTGGAATTTCGCACAAAGCAATGCGAGGGCTATCTATGCTAGCCGTCCCTAATTTAGCAGTGTAAGACTAGAGGGAAGGCAGCTAGTCGTCACCACCCACCGCCAACTCTTGGGCTACTCTTTTACCAACAAATAGTGGTATTGACCGTAACGTTATAACGCCCCCACAGCTGGGAGGGTGAGCATGTCTGGCGCGACTCGGGCGCGAACCCGCGATCTTCAGATTATGAAGCGCACGCCTTAACCGCTAGGCCATGCCAGGCCAAATACCAAGAAACGTTGAAAGGGGTGTATTGATCAGATGGGTATCATTACTGTCATTCATATAGTAACATTTATCATTTTCAAAATGTGTCTAAGAATCAGCAATTAGAAAAGTACTATTTAATTTGAATTCACGTTAACTTACTTCACCACATGTGACGCTTTTAATAAACTAATACGGCCCGGCATGGCCAGGTGGGATAAGGCGTTCGACTAGTAATCTGAGGGTGGCGGGTTCGAATCCCAGTCGCATCAAACATGTTCGCCCTTTCAGCAATGGGGGCAATATAATGTTGCAATCAATCCCATTATTCGTTGGCTAAAAAGTAGCCCAAGAATTGGCGGTGGTTGGTGATGACTAGCTGCCTTCACTCTGAGTCTTACACTGTTAAATTAGGGACGGCCAGCGCAGATAGCCCTCGAGTACCTTTGCGCGAAATTTAAAGAAAGAAACAAAATACTAATTGGCAAAGCCTCAGATTATTTACCTTTATCTTGCATCATAGCAACAGGAAGTTCTTATTAGTTTGTATGTGTCTTACTAAAAAAACTAATAAGATATGACACCAAAATCACTAGGAAAGATATTTTCGTTAGCATGACATTTCGGGCAGAACACCCTGGGTGCATTAAAGCATCAGAAATAAGAAAAAGCTAAAAGTCTATCTAAAACATCGTGTTAATAAAGTAATACATATTTTCAAATGGTACTGAATGTACGTCATGCGTACGTTCAACGCTATTTCCTACCACAACATCCTTGTGAATTTTTATTTTACTTCGTTTTATATTTTTATCTTTAGGACATCCTTATTACTTCAACCAACTTTCTTGTGGGTTGGACATCGTATCTTTAGCTGGAGAGTGGCTAACAGCAGCTGCAAATACTAACATGTGAGTAAAGGGTTTTTCGTTAGCAGAGTCAGTATCTGAACGTGTCAGTATTTTGGTTGGATTACAGAATTTAATGACAAAGTTTTGTCTGTTTGAGTAAAATTTTGGCAATTAAATGAAAAATTAATCGGAAAGTTTTATTGTGTTATCACAGATAAAGCTTATTATAATATTTTAGCTCGTTTCATGCTGTTGTTTCTCCAAAGTAAACAGAACAAAATACAGCTTGATAAATGACCTTAGCACAAAAACATTTTCTATGTTTGAACTGATTGAAACTCTAAATTTGTTATTAACCCTATGCTCTTACTATTTTCTGTTTTTTTTTTTACAAATTTGTGCATGTTTTCTAGCATTTTACCTGAAATTACCTGAAAATGGATTACTAGTTATTTTTGCATCTAGGCGTCATCTAAGATAATTAAAAATATGGAATAGTGAATAATATTATGATATTAAACTGTTATAGCTCGTTTCACATTCAAATTTTTGGTCCAAGTAACAAAAGGTTGTATGCATGGGTAGGATTCTTTACAGTAGTTATCTGTGACTTGTTGGTGATAAATTTCAACAGTAAACAAGCAGCACACAATTCACTTGTTTCAAAATAATACATTAAAACAAGTCAAATGTATGTACAAGTATTTATTACATTGTGGTTCTCACAGTTGTATTCAGAGCCTTATTTTTTTTTCGTCAAAGTCAACACAGCTTGGATCAATTACTTCAGAACACAATCTGTCGAAGCAATTTTTTTCTTCTCTGTTATTACAATACAATTTGTGATCGTTTTCTTTACAAATCGACACTATACGGTCTTTACAACTAAATTCATAATCACGTAGTCTAGTCCTATTTTTTGAACTAAACTTTATGATGCTTATTTATACATCGACATACGTCTAGAACGTTCTACTCGCTATTTGATATTATGATGCAATAATACTAAATTGAAGCAACGAGAAAACCTCAGAAGGATTTAGCAGCAATATAACAATCACAAATTCATGACAACTGAACTACACAACGTATGCTTTATATACAGTTACGTAAATAAAACTTGCGATAAATTAAAAATAACTAAAATTAACAGTCCTGCAAAATAAACGATCTAAATCATAACTGTCGCATTAAACTTAAACTGAAACAGTTATGCATATTTAACATATATAAACTCTATTAGATATTTCTCTTCTACAAATGTATAACGCGACAACAACTTTAAACAAGGCGAACTGCCTTGTTAAAAATGTAACCTAGTAATTAGAATTGGTGAATACATATGAATTATCTCGATCTTTTAATCAAAACTATAATATAAAAATCACACTAATAATACAAACGCCGCTCTATATATAAATAAATATAACATAAAATAATAAAAACATTACTATGACAAGAGTATTTTTCATAACTAATAGAACATATTTCAAAAAGGAAAATATCGCTGCTAAGGTCCATTTACATATTCATGAGATTATCTATGTCATTTTCCTACTGTACGAAATTAAGAATGCAAAAACAACCTGTTTCACTCCTCTGATGTACGATAGTGATGAGATAAAAGTAGTCTGTGACATTACTGTGTAACTGTAACAAGGTAAATGTAGCTTGTGTCATTCCTCTGTTGTAAAACAATAACAAAGTGACATTACTGAACAATTGTAAAAAGGTAAAAGTAGCCTGTGACATAGTTGGTAAATAGTTGATAAATTATGATGCAGGGAAAATTGTTGATAATTAGCAGGAACAAATAATTGTTAAACTATAATCCAAAAAGAGTTGTTGAAAATTAGCAGAAACAAACGGTTGTTAAACTACACTACTGAATTGTTGATCATTAGCAGGAACGAAAAGCTGTTAGATTACAATTTAAACATAAATATAAAAAATTATGAATAATAAAAGCTGCTAGATGATTTAACTTTTAAATTCCTATTGCTTTATTTATTTATGTATTCAGTTTGAATAATTTAGATGATCAAAGCATCTATATATCACATGCATATGAAACAATCAATTTATTTTCCTTAGGTTTACCTACGAAATCGCTCCCGTGTTCATCTTAATGGAACAAGTTACACTGAAGAAGATGAGAGAGATAATTGGATTCAGTGATGGAGACAGTATTTTAGCTCCAGGTTTAAGATATATTCCAAATGGAATACTAACCAAAACTCTTTCTACCTTTGTATGATTTAGCTGTGACGTGAAACAAATCTGTGTCTGTGTGTAGTTTTCTAACTAACCAAATATAGTTCAATTATTTGTTATCAACGGCACGAAGTCGAATTTCTCTCTGAGACTAAACTCTTCTGAATTATATAGTTTTCAACAGAATAGTTTTAGATTTGGCAAAAACAGTTATTGTAATTTAAAACTTATCCCTCCCTAGATTCTAACAACATCATTATAATAAAAAGAAAAACTGGAAGATATTAGTTGCAGCAATGTAATGTAAAATAATTTGTGTAAAATTGCATTAATGTTATAAAAGATAATAATTTCTGTAAAGATATTTATTAATCGATAAAATCTAATGATGCTGGAAAGTGTAACCGATTTATATAGTAGCTTTTCACTCTTTAACGTTTTAAGTTTCTGTAACACTGTTGTTAATATGTGTAATGATACACACTTTACCTGATCTTGTTAAACTACATACCTTTCATGTTATTGAGTAATGTGTAAATCAGTATGACGTCAACTTTATCTTCAGTAATTCAACATGATAAGTAACCCTGTTCAGTGTCATTGCTTTAGTAGCAGTTTTCTATTAAAATTAATGAAATTTCCCAAAAACACAACAAATAAAAAATTTAAAAACGTTTGATAGTATGAAGTTCTATGGATGGACCTTTACTTCTAGGTGGCGCTATTTCCAACCTTTATGCTGTGATGGCAGCTCGTCATAAGATGTTTCCAAACTATAAAACTCAAGGTTTGAAGTGTCTACCACAGTTAATGATTTTCACATCTGATCATGTGAGTTTCAAATGATCATATATGTAACGAAACAAATCTACTTTTTTTTTAAAAATGTTTAATTAAACTTTGATTTCTACACAAAAATGTTATTTTTATTCATAAATATAGCAATTACTAATTCAATGCTGTAAGTACATTAAACAAATACATTTACTTAGATTACCATTTGAATCATAAGTATAGTATTACGGATGTATGCACTTCGTTTTCCTAAAAGAAAACTTGTAGTTAGTCCTAATGTTTTTAAACATCTAGTTCAATAATTTTGTGAACTTCTATCCAAAAGTTATTCTAAAAGTTTTAATATCAGTTGAGTTTAACGATTTTTAATGTTTCCATACCCATAACTATAAAAAAAGATTTATTATTAAGTACATAAATTTAGTGATTGATTTTCTTCATTAAGAAATGTTGTTTTTGGTGTTTTTTTCAGAGTCATTACTCCATAAAAGGTGCTGGTATGATAACAGGATTAGGCACTGACAACGTAATACCAGTTCCGTGTGACAACAGGTATATTATAATGACGTAATAAACTTTAATATAAACAATGTTTGTTTGTTTTTTTAATTTCGCGCAAAGTTACACGAGGGCTATCTGCGCTAGCTGTCCCTAATTAAGCAGTGTAAGACTAAGAGTGAAGACTAGTCATCACCAACCACCGCCAATTCATGGGCTACTCTTTAGCCAACGAATAGCCCACGGCTGAAAGGGTGAACATGTTTGATGCGACTGGGATTCGAACCCGCCACCCTCAGATTACGAGTCGAACGCCTTAACCCACCTGGCCATGTCGGGCCTTAATAGAAACACAACAAATGTAAAATTCCATGGCGTTTGAAATAAATAGTTTTTAATTTGTTTGGTTCCAGAAACATTTTGCCATCCTTGAAGAATTACATACATTTTTATTTCCAAGCAAAGTAATCAAGAATAAAACTACAGAATCTGTGTTTGACTAATAATTAAGTTTAACACCTTTTTTTCAGATGTTTTATTTGAATATTATTTATATATCCACTTATTTCTTTTTGTCGTAAACCAACAAACTATGAACTTAAATGTTACAGTTTCGTATGTAAATTATGTATAGACTACATTCCCTTAACTGATTAAAACAAGGAATTTTGATTACCACATCATAACATTCATTTTAATGTACAGCCCGGCAGTTATCTTGCTTGATATTACAAAACCTTCATTTTAACAAACATCCCAAAAGTTATCGTGTTACTACAAAACCTTTAACTTACAATAATCCCAACAGTAATCTTCTTGCTACAAAATATTCATTTTAACATACAGCCCGACAGTTATCTTGTAACTACAAAATCTTCATTTTAACAAATATTCTAATTGTTATCTTGTTGCTAAAAATATTTATTTGAAAATACAGCTCGGCAGTTATCTTATTACTATAAACTATTCATTTCAACAAACATCCCAAAAGCTATCTTGTTGCAACAAAATCGTCATTTTAACATACAGCCCGACAGTTATCTTCTTACTGCAAAATATTCATTTTAACATACAGCCCGACGGTTATCTTGTTACTACAAAATCTTTATTTAAACACATAACTCAGTAGTTATCCTCTTACTACAAAATCTTCATTTTACCATAATCCCAACAGTAATCTTGTTGCTACAAAATATTCATTTTAACATACAGCCCGACAGTTAATTAGTTACTACAAAATATTTATTTTAACATACAGCCCGACGGTTATCTTGTTATTATAAAATTTTCATTTTAAGATCCAAGGAAAATTTCAGGCTGTGTGTTAAAATGATTATTTTGTTACTATGATCATTTGGCGAGAGCGGACGTGGACCTTATAGGATATATATATATCGTTTTTGGAGCTGGCGAGCCAGCTTCGAACCTATGTGATGCTAAAAAGTATTCAACATATTTTCATTTGTCGTTGCATTGTAAAATTAATAGTCAATCCTCTAGCGTGCTTAATAAAGAATGATGGAAGAGCTGTTTTTGTTTAGGTGGCTGCAATCAACCTCAGTAGCTTTGCCGTAAATGCAATAAAACACGTATCAGAATGTTAAGGGGAATCTAATGTTAAATTCGTTCTTTTCTTTTTATGATAAATGTCATTCTCGTGTTAATCTGATTATGTGACATCAATATTTTTCATTTACAGCGTTCACGATGTTTTTTATTTGAGAACATATACTTGTGTAATGATAATCCTCAGTTTGGTTGCACGTCTTCTAATAATATTTACTTTGATTACACGTTTTTTATAACAATAGTTTGGTTACACGTCTTGTGATAATAGTGTTTAGTTTATATCAATCTATGTTAATAAATGTACTTACTTGAGTTTTAGAGTGTTGTTAACCTAATTTACCGTTATTTTTGTAATCATTTCCATCAAACTTAAAGTTGTTTTGTTTTGATAATGGTTAGCTTGAAGTACCGGCCCTACCTGCTTTTAGACTAGACGACGTTTCGAGTTTTCTCTCTAGTGAGGCCTTTTTCAGGCAAATAACTTATTCTAAACGAGTGCTTATGAAATTATTAATGTGTTGCCGCTAGAAGTCTTATCGCTAAACATGGCAGTTGCAACAGCTTCTGTGAAACGTTTTACAATCTACAAATATTTCTAGGTAAAAATTGTTATAATGTGTTTTAAATAAATACATTACTTTAACAGCATTGTTGTTGAACCAGTTTAACCATCGCAGTTCCGTGATTAATAATTGAGTCGAGCTACCTTATAGGTGGCGCATATTGCTGATCAATATTTTAATTTTTTTATGCAATATTAAAGTACATAATCTGATATTCAAACGTTTTCTTGTCTTTTTTAAACAGGGGTAAGATGATACCTGTGGAGCTAGAAAAAATGGTTGTAGAAGCTGTCGCTAGGGGACAGCGACCATTCTTTGTTAACTGCACTTCTGGCACCACAGTTTTAGGGGCTTTTGATCCTATTCACCCTTTAGCGGACATCTGCCAAAAGTATGACATGTGGCTACACGTTGACGTAAGTTGCCCACACGTTAGAGCTTGGATATTAAAATTTTAAAATAATTTTTTCCAGTAATTATACTTATTTACTTCAGATTTTTGAAACGTCATGACAAATACTGACTTTACTAAACCTAATGAAATAACAACCATATAACCCGAGCACTTTCGAAAGATGGACCTTTCTTATTCAAGAGCAAACTGTATTTTATGACATTATGAATTTACTAAACTCAAGACGTGCTTGCATCAGTGCCTGAACTAAAAGCTAAAGTGGTGGTTTTTAAAGTTGTGTATACATTTCGTTTATTTTTGTCATTGCACTTCTTAAGTTATACTTAAGTGTAATCAGATGAGATGTTTGCTATTGAAAATAAAACTATCCCAATACGAATCATTTTATTATTCTGGTGATTGGAAATACAAAATTCTAATTTTGAAATTAAATAATTGAGTTGTTACTATCACCAGAAAATTAACGCAAATACAATATAAAGAAGGACGTTGTTTGTTTGTTTTTGAATTTCGCGTAAAGCTGCACGAGGGCTATTTGCGCTAGCCGTCCCTAATTTAGCAGTGTAAGACTAGAGGAAAAGAAATTAGGCATCACCACCCACCGCCGACTCTTGGGCTACTCTTTTTACCAATAAATAGTGGGATTGACTGTAACATTATAACGCTCTCACGGCTGAAAGGGCGAGCATGTTTGGTACGACGGGGATTCGAACCCGCGACCTTCATTTTATGAGTCGAACGCCTTAATCTACCTGGCCATGCCGGGCCAAAAAAGGACATACTTGGGGACAACGCAGCATAAAAAACTAAACCAACAACCATAACCACAAACCAATGAATAACAACAAACAAGGTCAGCAGATTAAGTACAGAAATAAAGTAAACCAAATAACAACACAGACATTGTAACGCTGATTATCAGTGTAATAAAAACAACACTTAAACATATAATATTACGTGTAATACGTATAATTCTAGCTACCACAATGAATACAGTTATTGTATTACCCGAAAGCAACCAAGGCGGCCTTGTTTCCAAGTGGCATGAGATTGAACACATTGCCACAAATGCTTAGGTATATACTGTATACAAAATTACAGGATACCAAGAACAGACAGACCAGACAAGAAATCATCGGAACTAGGCATACTTCTGCTATGCAAAAACGTTACATATAAACAAGATAGATTTACCGTCAAAATACTGAAATATTGCAATAGATGTACTTTTAAGAAATGATCAAACAGTTACAATAGAAGGTGTATATTATTCATCACAGAATAAGAAAAACAAACCAGATGCTACCCTACAAAACAACATCATCACCCACAATACCAAATATAATTATTATAGGCGCCATCTGTAGCGAAATCAGAATTTTCTGTTGCAGAACCATAAATGCTAATAGAATACATCTACTATCATTTTTGGAAGATTTGGATACCTACGTACAAAACGATACAACACAAACTAGGGACACATCATTCCTGAGATATACTAGAAACGAGTATGCATTTACTAATATTAGTAAGCAAATTTCTAACACTGAACGAATAAGAAGATTCATACAGCAACCATTTACCAGTATGGAGTGTCTTCGACCTCTCAACACACCAAAATCAACATAGAAAACTTTAACTACAAAAAAGGAAAGTGAAAGAAATATGAGGAGCTATTGACAGAATTTCTTCAACACAAACCCATCACAACAGCCACTAACAACTTGTTCAGACAACCTCGTGAAACAGTAGACAGATGTATACCAATAAACATAATCAACAAAGTAAAGAAATGAAGATGAAGAAACTGACTATATGACAACCGTTGACCTGCAAAAAAATTAAACTATTAAAATAACAAAAACAGAACACCTTCTGGTTCCGTATAAAAAAAACTACAAAGTTAAAGAAAGCATAGCAATAAACTAGCATACACGAATGAACATAAAGCAGATAATGGAAGAAATTCAACATAGTGTGATGGTTATTACCTATAATTCAGTAACAGTGGAAACAAAGTAACAATTCATCAGAGAGAGGAAGAATTCAAAGCTTAACCTGATCCTCTCTGGTCCAAAACATAGGCCGAATTCTGATGTTGATTTCTTAATATTTTTTAGTATTTGATACTCCGAAACAGAAGGCAACGTTTTTACTGTTAATTAATGTCGAAGACAAGACTTTCTCTAAAACCTGGAGACAGATTGTGTTCAAATCTGTAAACTTGGATATTTTTTGTAATTAATATATTCAAGGAAGAAAAGTGTTTGTGTTAATAAAATAAGAAGTCAGGAAAAACGTTTTAAACGAATGTCAGTGGTTTTACAAACATACGTTTTTATTGCACTTGAACGACGTCTTGGATTAATTCTTGTCCATGATAAAGCTTTTGGTAGCTTTCAGAATCCTAGCATAGCTGAGTATAAAAATATTCATCGTCTCAAAGATACATTTAACGTTGGAAGTATTTGGGATGTTACAAAGTGAAGAGATAGCTCACAAACGTTACTTCATATAAATATGGCAAAACTGTTCGCTGACTACCAAAAATTAAGTTTAGTTTTATTTTTTACCACATAGGCTGCTTGGGGTGGAGGCTGTTTATTGTCTAGGAAGTACAAAGGTCTACTTGACGGGATCGAAAGGTAATATCAAAATTAATATATATACGTTTATTATACTTTCAAACACTCGAGTTAAGCTGATTAACTTAATCACGAGATGTTAGTATTGTTATGACGTGTAAAACTTGTTAAGTAAAGTATGTAACTAGTTTTCTAAAATAGTTCGTAAAAAAGTATGTTTTAGTTTTATTCTTGGTCACAAAAAGGAACGAGTTTCCAGATTTGGTCTCAATGCAGAAGTGTTTTTAGTTGGGAAAATATGTCTGTTGTTTATACCAACAAGAGCCTGAAATGCCTCAATACAGAACATTTAAAGATTGAAGCAAATACACTGAATTTCAAAATATTTAAAGACAAAGTATTGACGAATGTGAACTGTTATCATTACCTAAACGTTATAAACAAAATAATATGTATAGCTCGAAAATTAGGGTTAACCGACTAAGCGTAAGACTATCAGCTCTTTACTTTTACGTAGTATTCTTGTTGCACCTATGAACCTCCATGTAGTTTAATTTAATATTTACCAGTGGGTTTTATATGTATATGTGTTTAAACACATAGTTGTATAATGAGCTATCTCTTCCGTGGTTATCGTAGGGGTAGAACCCAGAATTTTAATACTAGGACCTTACGCTTTCTACTCATAAAGATGTCACCTGAAGTTACACGAACTTTTTTGAAATAGACTGTTCACAACGTTCAATCACAAACATACATTTTTATAATATATTACATGTATTTATTTAAAACGTTTACAAGTCAATAGATGTCAGCATTGGCTGTGTAAAAGGCTTTATAAACCCAATACTTTTATTTCAAGCTAATGAACTTTCTTCCTTTCTTAATCCACCTATTGAGGGAAACAATTGGGTATGCATATTAAAATAAATGTGTGGTTGTTATGCCACATCTCTCAACGAGTGTCTGAATATTTACGTATGGTAAATCTGTCTTCAGATCAACTTTTTACATAAGTGATATTAGGGGAAGCACTTCGTTTTCACATATAAAGATATTTTTGAATGGTTTTGTTATTCGTTTCTTCTTGGCCAACACTAATCCAATATCTGTTTGAGACATGGGTGTCTATCACAACGTACTATAGTGCTAATACAAACTAGCAGTCTTCTGTGATAGCTTGTAAAACTATATATAAATTGAATATTTATTACTCTTACGAGTATGACTTTAGTTTAAAAAAACAACAACAAACGAGTGTTAATCAGATGTTAGATATTTTTATACCAACAGATGCAGAAAGGATAACTTTAGATTTAGTACGTTTGAGAATTTTAATGAACCGAAACTTTTTGTTGGAAGAAAATGAGATTGAAGAAAGTTTCAGAATAGCAACCGAAATGTCTTTTTCTTTTCTTTCAAAAGGTAGTTGCAATCCTTAAGATCCCCAGCCCTAAAGTTCCACTGAAAGGACAGCTACAGACCTGTTACATATTTGGACCTTCCCATCCCATAATTCCGTCTATACGTAGTTACGTCACTGTCTGTCGTAGTTAGAATTATTTTTTTAAACTTAGAACTGTGATTTACATAAGATATTTTACTCCAATAAACTCAGTCGTCAGTTCACTTTGAGAAGAAAAATCGAACTTATTTATGCATATGACGTTTATCGAGAGAACTGTACATAAATTTTAATATATTTTTATTAGAGAAAATAAATATTTTGTCACTGGAAAGATGAAAATGCTTTGAGTTGCTTCATTGATTATTTGTATCATTGGGTTTGTTTGTTTTTTCCTGTAATTACGGATGTGTGCTTATCTCAATAGAGCAAATTCCGTTACTTGGAATCCGCATAAGCTGATGGGATCCTTACTTCAGTGTTCTACCGTACATTTTAAAGAAAACGTAAGTACCTGTTGAATGGTTTGTTTGTTTGTTTGTTTTGGAAATTCGCACAAAGCTACTCCAGGGCTATCTGTGCTAGCCGTCCCTAATTTAGTAGTGTAATACTAGAGGGAAGGCAGCTAGTCATCACCACCCACCGCCAACTCTTGGGCTACTCTTTTACCAACGAATAGTGGGATTGACCGTCACATTATACACCCCCATGGCTGGGAGGGCGAGCGTATTTAGCGCGACGCGGGCGCGAACCCGCGACCCTCGGATTACGAGTGCACGCCTTAACGCGCTCGGCCATGCCAGTGTTGAATGGAATCGCCTACATTTATATGTTAACTTTTAATATCACTAGTATGAAAGATGCTCTAGTGAAACGGATGTTTTCGTATATTACAATGTTGAATGAAGGCTCGATTGATATAAACGATATTGACCATCACATCGCTGCACCCATTAGATGTATTATCCTCAACATAGACATACAAGAAAATGTGTAAGTTATTTTGAGCGTAACAGCTTCCCAAACAAAATGTGAAACAGTAACAGTTACAATATTAGTGATGTCGAGAAACCCACTTGTTGAGAACTTTTATATGCAAAAACGGCTCTTCTGGGCCCAGAAAACACTTCAAATAGAAGAGCGAACAACGTTTCGACCTTCTTCGGTCATCGATGAAGTTACAATATTAATTACAAAATCAAAATTTGGTTGTGATTAATACTCACATAAATATTACACCGACTGCCTAATAATTTAATTTCATTGTGTAAATGTTCCTATTAAAATATTTTGGATTCTTTGAATTTCATAGTTTTTAATCTTTTTACCTTTACATAGTTATACATATAACTTTTGGTGTTAATTTTCAAAAAAAAATATATTAAAATGATTAAGAAGCCTTGATGATATATAAACTGAATTCGGACTTGAAAAAATAGTTTGGTACTTATGTGAATTTTATGAGATATTTCTTTGTTCTAGTATAGCTACAGAGGTTGAGTACGTTACGTTAAAACAAGTATGGAATCTCGTAATGTTTGGTCACGCTCTATATAACTATTGTACATTTGGACACTATCCTTGAAGCTATGCTTCCATTATATTTTGTTTGTTTGTTTTGGAATTTCGCACAAAGCTACTCGAGGGCTATTTATGCTAGCCGTCCCTAATTTAGCAGTGTAAGACTAGAGAGAAGGCAGCTAGTCATCACCACCCACCGCCAACTCTTGGGCTACTCTTGTACCAACGAATAGTGGGATTGACCGTAACATTATAACGCCCCCACGGCTGGGAGGGTGAGCATGTTTGGCACGACTCGGGCGCGAACCCGCGACCCTCAGATTACGAAGCCGGGCCTTCCATTATATAATTGTCATGTTCAAAGCACATCAAATTCCTTTTGTAACAGATTTAATATTATTTAAAATATATGTTAAACATCTATGTTTGTTTTATTTTAATATATATTTAGAGATATGTGTAACTTATATTGTTAAATGTGTATTGAGAAGAATTTGTAGAAGATTCTCGGGCGTAAAATACTAGCGATTTCCGGTATTATTGTCAATTGAACTTTCTAGAACCTCGCCAAGAGACAGTTGAATAGTATTCTTGGATCGCTACAGTCAGTATACTACAAGCCTCGGAAGGTATAATGGTAACAAATGCTTATTAATAGGAAAACTACAGAAAACCAGGAACGTTTATAGATTTTAAACTTTACAAACTTTAGTGAATCAACCTCGGACGTTAATATTTCTATAAGAACCTAGATATCTTCGTCGGTAAAGAACTAACGTGCGAAGAATACAGTTAGCTGGCATTCCCTTCAAGTAAACTGTATCTGTATATCAACATAAAATAATTGACGCCTCGTGAACCGTCGATAAAATATTCAGTTCCAGATCGGATATAAGACTCGGCACTTTTGATAATTTTGTAAAACTATTGTATTTAAATCATTATTTGTAATAACCTATATTAATAACTGTTATTATAAAGTGTATTGTTTTTTGTATGGTAAAATATATTTGTGCTCAGAAAAAATTCTGTTTATCAATCTTGTTTGTAAATATCATAAATTTGATACATATCGACATTTAATTAACTTCTAAATCAAAATTAAAATTTCTGTCTATTTGAAACCGTAATACGTATCCTACATTACATAATAAATCAAAGACTCCTCCTATGTAAGTTATAATACATAAAACCCCTGAAGTGTACGAGAATGACGGTCTCTACGCAAGCGCTGTATCAGGCGGCTTACACGCGTCTTCGTATGTAAAAGCTTGAGGCATGTATTTTTTGTAGAAATATGTCATGGAAAAACACTGTATACAAATCTTATGTCACTTTTTCTAAACGGAGGTTCCTTCACATACTCCCCTTAAACAGATGTGACATCATACAACCTAGATGAAACACCAAACAATATCAAAATGTAGTTCTGTTGAATTGAGTGCTCAAAGTCTTCTTAAAATAACGTATTTAACTTTCTGTATAACAGCTAAAGTTCACAAACTGTTTCACTCCAATGAAGAAGATATCAAGATTACTACAAGTTCGTTGGAGGTTTTTAAGTGCTCTTAACATATTAACGTTTTTAATAATTACAAAGCGAAAACTACATTTCTTTCTTATCAGGGAACTTTGATTTTTAAAGTGTGGTCATGGATTAGTTGTAACACTGACTTGTAATGAACGATCTGCCGGTGGATTTATTGTTGGAGATAACTTTCATATATCTTCTTCAAGTTTGCTGTTTTGTAGATATAGCTGTGTTTGTGTCTCTCAGGGCGTCTGTGATAGAAAGCTCTTGGTTAGTTGAGTGGAGGTGGTTTCAGATTCTGTTCTTGGTTTTGTAATGCTTCTGAATGGTTGAATATTGCTCATTTCTTTTCGTAAGTCTGTTAAGTACAAGAAATCTCAGTTAAACAACCACCAGGCTAGACTACTTAGTATTTAAAGGCGCTTTTATTTTAAAATGAGTGTTTCTATGTGTTACCTTATATAGAAGAAATATAGAGACGCTAAGGACAGACTTAGGAAACACTAAAATGCAGTAACTTATCCACTATCACGGAAAACGTCATGAACACAAATCACAGCATAGAATGGAAGAAGAGCAAAATAACTGACGAATGAACTATTACAAATTAGATAAAAACTCTTTACTCATAATAGTGAGAATTTCTTGAATTTAATTAACTGTGTGTGTTTTTTCGTATAGCAAAGCCACAAAGGGCTATCTGCTCAGCCCACCGAGGGAAATCGAACCCCTAATTTTAGCGTTGTAAATCCGAAGACATACCGCTGTACTAGCGGGAGGCAAATTTAATTAACAGTTTAGGATGAGAGATTTATGACTACATTCCTGAAACCCCTGTCCCTGTGGTTCAGCAGTAAGTTGGAGGGCTTATAACGCCAAAATTCGAGTTTCGATATTAGCGGTGTGCAAACGTACATATCTCATGGTGAAGCTTTGTGCTAAACAAGAAACAAAACTTTCTTCTAAAAAAAACAAAAACAGCCAATCAGAAGGCTTGTTCCCGAAACTAACCAAACAACTGGGAACCACCTCTGTTCAGCCAATCAAAACAGTATAATACGCAAGCGCCTTAAAAGATAAATATGAAGCAAAATCTATAAAACGAAAGATCTAAAATTCACGCAAGTGTACCGAAACGTCGTTTCTAATAGAGACTTTTCAGATTGTCGATAGTAACGCAATTTTTACCAAGGTGACTTTGATAAGCACACTTGTACATAATTGTTGTCATTGACATTCTTTTTTGCTGTGCAATTATTTCATCAGTTTAAAACTTTATATGTTTATCTCTTTATAGATATAATTTTAGATTTATTGCAAATGAAATCTCTGATATAATGTCACTTTCTTATAGGGTCTCCTCATCAGCTGCAATATGCTAAGCGCTGACTACCTGTTTCAACAAGACAAACACTATGACGTCACTTACGACACTGGAGACAAAGTTATTCAATGTGGTCGCCACAACGACATTTTTAAACTCTGGCTCATGTGGCGGTCAAAAGTAAGTTTGTTGACTGGAACTCTTGGTAGATTTTTCATGTAATCATTTTATATGATAAATTCATATTTGACTAGTAGATGACGCTACTTTCTTGGCAACCATCCGTTTTATTAACTGAATGTAGATGATCAAGGTGATAACAATCAGTGATGCCGAGAAACCCACTTGTTGAGAATTTTATATGCAAAAACGTCAGGTTCACGATGACCGAAGAAGGTCGAAACGTTGTTCGCTCTTCTATTTAAAATATTTTCTGAACCCAAACGAACCGTTTTTGCATATAAAAGATGATCAAGGTATTTTTGCCACATTTTTAACGTGGTAAAATACTAGCAGTATTGTGAAATTAAAACTGAAGAGAGTAAATACTTGGAAACGCCTTGAATAAGTAATGAGGAAAATTTTATTCCGAATATACAACATTTCAACAAAATTACGTGTGTGTGTGTTTTTCTTATAGCAAAACCACATTAAGCTATCTGCTGAGTCCATCGAGGGGAACCGAACCCTTGATTTTAGTGTAGTAAATTTATAGACTTATGTAAAATGTACTAGCGGTGAACACAAAATTACGCAGTCATCGGGTAGAAACGTTGTACATTTATAATGAAGTTTTGTGTTTTTTATTACTAATTCCAGTCGTCTCCAAACGTTTTTCTAAAAAGAGGGTCCGTTGTCATCAAATTAAAATTGGAGAGGCACGAACCAAGCTATTTCAAATAATTACTGTATTAAATAGAGATTGTGGATTTTATCTTAGAGATAGATAAATTATTTTATTGATGGCTTTCATTTTCATTCACATTTCTTTTTATTCGAGTTTGGTTAATTGTATCTATCAGTAAATTTGTAAGCCCAAAAACAGTGGAAAAAAAGGTGTAAAAACTAGCATTTCAATGCTACACGTAAAAAACAACTTATTTTTTTCTAATCTAAATGTATTTATGATACAGAAATATACAATAAATAAAGAACAGAAACATGTTAACAGATATAGTTACTTGGTCGACACATCAAAACACACACAGTGAGCTTTAAACGTATATTTTTAGAAACATGATACTTTCTTATCTTAAAAGAATTTCAATGCTTGAAAGTCCGGGATACCCAGATGGTTAAGGTGCTCGACATTTTTAAACTCTGGCTCATGTGGCAGTCAAAAGTAAGCTTGGTGAGCAAAACTCTTGGTAGATTTTTCATGTAATCATTTTATATAATAAATTTATATTTGACTAGTACATGACGCCACTTTCTTGGCAACCATCCGTTTTATTAACTGAATGTAGATGATCAAGGTCCTATTCTGAGGGTCGCAGGTTCGAATCCCCTTCACACCAAACATATCCGCCTTTTCAGCCGTGGAGGTGTTATAATGTTGGTAAAAGAGTAGCCCAAAAGTTGGCGGTGGGTGATGATGACTAGATCCTTCCCTCTGGTCTTACACTGCTAAATTAGGGACGGGTAGCGACGATAGTTCTCGTGTATCTTTGTGGGAAATTCAAACAAACCAAATTCTTTTACCAACGGAATAGTGAGATTGACTGTCACATTATAACGCCCCCACATCTGAAAAGGCGGGTATGTTTGATGTAGCGAGGATTCGAACCCGCGACGGCTAGAGCAGATAGTCCTCATGTAGCTTTGCACGAAATTAAAAAACAACAATAAATAAACAATAGACCCAGTGAACTCAACTAGAATTGAAAATATCATTGTAATATCAACACTAGATTAATAATGTCGCAATGGGTAAAAATGTCAAAACATCGTGGATTAGGTGAAGCTCAGTCTTGAGATACAGTGTTCCCTCGCCACTTCGCGGATCCTCTTTCGCGGCTTCACCACTTCGCGGGCTCGGCCGACCCCCCCCCCATATATATATATATAAACATACATGTATATATAAAATAATAAACATTAAATCTAAAATATAGCATTAAATACCATTAAAATATTAAAAATAAATATAATTAATAGTGTAAAGAAAAAAAACAGGTATATTTTGAGATATAAACATATATTTGAGTTTATAACAGCGTAAAAATGGAAACAGAACCAACTGGAAAGGCTATAGATGTACGCATTGTGCGTCTGCGAAGGCTACGCGAGATCAGCTTCATGGCGTAGCGATGTGCAAGATGGGCTATGATTGGTGCAGAAATGAAATATCTTAATAATTGTTCTTATTATTTCAGCAATAATGAACAGTATTGTAATGGGAGGGTTAAATAATTGTACAGGGTGGGTTTTAAAAGTCTAAATGCACATAAATATATACGTAAAAATCTGCGATCCCACTTCGCGGAAAATCTCCTTTCGCGGGGGGTTTTGGAACGCATCTACCGCGGTACACGAGGGAACACTGTAACAAAAATCTGGAAGAAAAATTGAAAATCAAAACATGAAATGCATGCAATGCTTGATAATGAGTGATCAGTTTTACGCAAGATAATTCAGTGACATCAATAACTTAATAATATAAACTCTAAAATATTTCATTTCAGCCCAAAACCCTGGTAGAGGACGTCACAGATTTTTATGGACTTGCAAGTCGCGCAAAGTTTCTCGAGAGTTATCTGCGATAGCCATTCATAATTTAGAGATAATATACTAGAGGGAAGACAGGCTAGTCAACATTACACACCGCCAACTCTTAGGCTACTCTTTTACAAACAAATATTTAGAATGATCGTCACATTATAACTCCCCCACGTCTGAAAGACTGACCATATTCTTTGACAGGAATTAAATCCATGACCCTCAAAATTGCTAGTCGAACGCCCTAACCACCAGCCCATTTTACGATAGGATCCTAAAAGAATACCGAGAGTTATCGTGGCAATAAACTCGAAGTAACTTTACTGTATCCAATGAAAGTCACATGTGAACAGACACCATCACTAAGATCTGTGTAGTGTGCTTTCTATGACTGTAAATATTTTGGGATTACTGATACACACAAATCACACGTCAACTTGTAGTATTCAACCGTACAACGAGTTTTATATTCATATTTTGACATAAAACCTTTCAAACTTATCATTCACGTAGTTTTAACACATAAGATCTCTTAAGAAAGTGGCTAAAGTCCTTTTGCTGTAGGAACATATATATTATCGTAGTCATTCACCTGTGGTACTTGTGGAAGAATCTTTCAGTCTTTAAACCTATTAAGAAACATGGTTATATTCTCTACTGGCAGGTCAAGTGAGACCTTGGGGTAACAACCTCACTTATTTATGATGTGGATGACTTACAGTCCCTTGAATAGCGTTCGCATAAAAAGAAGAATAATATTATTGTTTCGTGAAGATGGTACCATATTTTTTCATTCTGGACCACTTTCCTAGCCGTAAACTCAATAATATCTCACGAAGTGAATCCAACTTAGGAGATGCAGGGCAACGTATAACAAAAGCAAGGAACTTCCAACAGTTATAAATAAATAAAGCATAGATCAGCTTACAGTTACTACAGCATGTACCTCATTACTGTCTTCAGCAAGTGATATTCTGTATGTGTACCGAATCCCATGTTGTCCTAAACATGAGTATATTGTAATCTGATAAACATGGGCTTACTTGATATGTTTTTATTAACGTATTTGTAACGAATTAAAGAAAAAATGACTCTATAGTTCGTTATATTAACTATAGAATTTCAGTTTTATCTAGTTTTTGGCGTTTTTCAAAACTTTGATTTCTATTTCGAGTTTTTTCTCCTATTTATATATTAACATTATTAAACTTTTCTCATTAAGAATCGAAATGTAAAATCAAACGAACGGTTTTTCAGCACATTCTACTATATATTCATTTTATTTTGTTTGTATAAATATCAGTAGGAATTATATAAACCTAATATTACATTTACTTGGTATGAATTAGCTCTATATACTTGATGTATGAATGCTCTGCACATTACACATAGTGTCCCTAAGTACCCTTTACTGACTCTTTCTTTTTCAGGGAATGACAGGATACGAAAAGCATATCGACCATCTCTTTGATATGACTCAGTGAGTATTGAACATTGATTTGTAGGGCTTGTTGAAGAATGAAAAATGTTATATACTCGTAGGTTTATGTATGTTAATTAACCTGTTTAGTGGCGTAGACGAGATAACTCGTCCAAGCCAATCGGTAACACAGTGCCACGGACGAGTTAATTCGTTCTCAGTAATACCTAACTTCAACGCTAGATATCAGCACCATACATGCATTTGACCTATTTACAAATTGTTTCACTTTCGATCCAAAATGGCGTCACGAAAAAGTTACAAAATGAAGAAGTGTTGGAGTTGTATTGTAGCAGCTGAAATACTTGGCAGTCAACAGGTTAAACACAATTCAGAGAACCAAGTAAAAACCCTAAATCATTGTTTTATTTTTAGGTTTTTAGGACTATGGTTAGAAATCACTATTCAATAGACTGTACGGTACTGTAACGATCGAGAAACATTTGTCTTGAAATATCCTTGAAAATGAATTTTATGTTTTCATATACCATAAATTTTTAGTTTCAAAGAGACTCATCAGAAAAACATAAGACTTATTATGCTACATCGGGCTATGTTCTGTGTCGTCCGAGGTAAATCAAGTCCTACCGCTGTCTCGATACTTGTCGCGAGTGTAATACAGATAACTCATTGTGTAACTTTGCGCGTAATAACAAACAAAATCGACACGTCTTAACTAAGTATGGTTCACCAGCATTTTATCTAACAGTTTGTTTATTGTTGAGAATCTTTTGAACAGTAGCGTTAAAGATAAGAGTGTAACTTACATTTGATAATAAAATAATGTAGACATTTTAAGAGAATTCCAAAACTTAGATATATACGTGCTTAAAACGATAAAATTCTTATTTTCTCCAGTTACATGATCCGGAAGTTGAATGAAAGAAAGGACCGTTTCTTCTTGATCCTAAAGGAGGTGAGATTTCATTCAGGCTTTAAATTCAGTCATAAATGATCAAGTTCTTTTTTAAGGAAACTGTGATTTACAATAGAATCACGAAGTTCTCAGAAGGATGTCAGTGTTTCACACCTTCTTGCGAGTGATTTTCACAGCCTTTTTTATTTGTCTCGCTGAGCCTATTATCACATTTTTGTGCTGTTCTGTAGACAATATTGTCAATGTAGTCAGCTAGAAAAGAACTTTCCAATTTATCTAACTGTTTCCGGGGGGGAAGGATGCTGAGGTCCAAATGATTGAAAGTGTCGTAGAATATCATCTTTACAAAATCATCCAAGTGTGTTCATTCTAACTTAGAATAAAACTTCGTCTATCAATATATTCGTTTTTATTTCGTTCTCTCCAATCTAATATTCTAAAACTTATATATGTGTTTGTGCGATATGTAAGCGTGTTAATATAAGGCAGCTTCCGAGTTTTTCTTTTCGTTTCTAAAGTACTTCGTATACCAATTAGATTATGGTTTTCATATATAACTTTGAACAACTGCTATCAATATCAAACACTATTTTAAGACACGCCTGAGAAATATATATATATATATTTGAAGAACAAATACAACTGCAGCTTGTCACAACTAGGGAGATTTGAATGGTCTGACATTTTTATCTAAAACTTTACCGATATTATTGATATATATAACCAATTTTCGCTGCATGGTACTCACACAGTGCAAATCAAATGATAATTTAAGCTCACTATAAGAAATTAAGTTAATTAATACTTGACTTGACCCAGCATGGCTAGATGGTTAGGGGCGTTTGACTTATAACCTGATGGTCGAGGGGTTCAAATCCCCGTCACACCAAACATGCTCGCCCTTTTAGCCGTAGGGGCGTTACGTTTGTTTGTAAAAGAGTAGACCAAAAATTGGCGGTGGGACGTGATGACTAGTCTTTTCTCTAGTCTTACTCTGCTAAATTAGGGACGGCTAGCGCAGATAGCTCTCGTGTAGCTTAGCGCGAAATTCAAAACAAACAAAAACTGAATTGTTTGTGTACGTTCACTTTTAAGGATTAGAGTTAACATTTTCTAATTACCTGATAAACATGACACTAAACTTTCAAGAAAAGTTTTCTCTGACATCTACATTTAAATTATAATTTGAAATGAATGTTCAGAGTTAATGCTTTTTGTAAGGCGATAAAATAATTTCTTCATTATTAATTTTGAACTAATTGTAAACATTGTCTTTTACTCATTATTAATTTGGAAATAATTTTAAACGTTGTCTTTTACTCATTATTAATTTTGAAATAATTTTAACATTGTCTTTTACTCGTTATGAACTACAGACGTGGTGATTTTGTTTTTCTTTGCACGATCATTTATGTCAATGAGTTTTAGAACTTTTTCTCTTTTAAACAGTCAGTTTCTGAATACAAATTATAGCTATTGTAGCATTAGTTTGTTTTGAGTTTTCTATCAGCAGGATTCGTTTTTAGATTTAGTTTGCGTGTAGTCTGATCCTGTTGTCTGGCCTTTTGCTGTTTATGCAGAACTATTAAATGAATTATCATGAAACATAATCTAAGTTTTCAGAGGAAGCTGTAGTGTTATTACGCGATATTTTCACAATTAACTACCTAAACGTTCTACGTTTATATTTTTTAGTTAATAGAAACTATCAACACCTGAACATATTCTGAATAATTAATAACTCAGCAAAATATCTGCATATTTAACATTTTATAAGATAAGAAAATCGGATGTGTAAAGTGATTTATGTAGAGATGAAACAAAGAAAATTCAAGTAAGTAGGTAAAATCCAATAAATACATTTAGAACTTCCAACTTCTGTTATGCATATATATATATATATACCAGACAATCATAATACAAAAAAGGAATAAAAAATGCTTTATCTCTGTGCCGTGAAACATGACTGTTGTAGACATAAATTATTTTAAAATTATGCAGTTTCTTTTTAACTGCTGTTTTGTGAAAGAGTTTATATCATTTATTAAGCACAAACACTTTTTTTTTCTTAAGCATGCAAAATCATGAGCCTTTGTTTTATTCTTGTCTGTATTAGCCAGAATGTGTTAACGTCAGTTTCTGGTACGTTCCCCCTAGCATAAGGAATATGCCACACAACAAGGACAAAGAGGTTAAACTTGGACAGGTGAGACTATGCTTTTGTAATTGCTAGTTTCGAAATTTTAAAGAATAGAATGTAATGTGTTTATTTAGTTATAAACAAATAAATATATCCCCTTGTTAATATCGCTTAAAAGTATAGTCCATCTTTAAAGTAAAAACACAGATGTTTAATTTTCGATTATCAAATATTTTCCCCAGTGGCTCAGCGGTATGTCTGCGGACTTACACGCTAAAATCCTGGTTTCGATACCCGTGGTGGGCAGAGCACAGATAGCCCATTGTGTAGCTTTGTGCTTAATTCAAAACAACAACAACAACAACATCAAATATTTAAAATATATAAAATGCAAATGCATTTTGGTAACGTTCCACTCATTTACGTCGGTTAGTAACAAAACTATGACCTGATATAATTGTCTTAAGTATGCATATAATACTTCGAACTGTCACTAGAACTAACTCGAATTCCACTATTTTAAATTGTTTTATGCATGTATTTAGTTTGACATATACATTTAAAAGTTCTCAGTGAGTTTTAAAAACATCTAAAGTTAGAGGTTAACTACAATAATTCGTATGTTGTTATTAGCATTTTGTATAGTTTTTCAGCTTTATTATAATCTTTCGATACAACTTTTTCATTCTTTTGTCCCCCTAAACCTATTCCTAATAGTCTTTATTAATGACCAGGTGGTTAAAGCACTCGACTCGTAATCTGAGGGTCGCAGGTTCGAACCCCCGTTACACCAAACACCGTTACACGTCTTTTCAGGCGTGGGGGCGTTATAATGTGACAGTCAATCTCACTATTCCGTTGGTAAGAGAGTTTGGTGTGGTGTTTGTTTTTTAATTTCGCGTAAAGCTACATGAGGGCTACTGCACTAGCCGTCCCTAATTTTGCAGTGTAAGACTAGAGGGAAGGCAGCTAGTTATCACCACTCACCACCAACTCTTTTACTAACGAATAGTGGGGATTGACCGTAACTTTATAATGCCCTCACGGCTGAGAGGGCGAGCATGTTTGGTGCGACGGGGATTCAAACTCGCGACCCTCGAATTACGAATCGAACTCCTCAACCCACCTGGCCATGCCGGACCCTGATGAAGGGGAAATTTGGTAAACAAAACTCATTAAAGGAAGGGTGGGGCTCCAGGTTTTTTTGTTGTGTTTTTCCAAAATTCTCTCGTCATTTTTTGACAGGTTGGACGAAGTTAGTACATTCTAAAAGGCACTTTAAACGAGTAAAAATGTATAACCATGTATTAAGTGACTGAAATATTTTACATAGAATGTTTCATTTCAGATAACAGCGCAACTTAAAGGAAGAATGATGGATACGGGCACGTTGATGATTGGCTATCAGCCTCTCGGAAACACACCCAACTTCTTTCGTGTGATAATCTCAAACCCAGGAGTAAAGGAGGAGGATGTAGATTACATGCTTAATGAACTGGAGCGGTTAGGACATGACCTTTAGAGAAACAGATAAAGTTATTTCAGGTTAAATAGAATTGACTAAACGTATGTGTTAGTAATTAGATGTACGACAGCACGCAGTTCTGTGCACAAAATTAGTAAATTTATCGGTCAAATTACACGATGTAAGTTTGTATTTTAACCATAATAATCATTTACGGTTTTATTTTGCATGAAATTTACTAAAAAGATACATTATAATATGGGTTGAATATGTAACGTAAAATCATTTTTTGAATTTAGTGTCAACCTACTTCTATGTTATTAACACCATTTTATAAGATTCTGACATAAAGAAAAAAAAAGAAAGCGTGAAAAACACATGGTCCATAGTTTAGATGTTTGTGATTCATATAGCATTAAGTCTGCATATTTAGGTAAAACAGCTTATGTCAGAACAAACTTTTACAAAGAGACGTGTAAGTTATTTTATCCTGCGATTAAAAAAATAATAAATACTCCTTATTTCGTGCATATCCATATTTATTATTTTAATTTTATAGTTGTCGTTAGTCTAAACGTGGAGAGCCAATAATAATATAAGTGCTTACGTGTTACATTTAAACAGACACCTGAAAAAACAGAGTTATCCAGAAATTAATTATTATTTTGTATTGTAAATTGAATATACATGTAGAAAACTTCAAGGAATGTAGTATAGTATCTTTGTGTTGCGAACGAAATTTTCCATGGTTTGGTATGTGTTTACAGAATGTGTATGATGGAGAGAAACATAATACTGTGTGTTGTGTAGTTCGAAATATTGCTGAAAATAGAGAAACATAAAAAATATTTCCCTAAAAACTTGGAAATTATTGAAATGGATACTGTTTATCTTAAAGTTCGTTTATCTATTTTGTTCCATTTTTAATTTGATGGTACTATTCTGAATTTAGTTGTCCAAAACCATTACCATGAAAGCAAACCGGTACAAAAATTGCTAAGGCGAGAATTACACTCGTCGCAGATTAACCAGTCTCTGTACTGTTTAACGAGAAAATCTTCTCACAGGTTATACATGCAAATATAACAACCCACTGGGTAAATACCGAGATAAATTACACATATACTTAACACTAGCATGGATCGTGTTATTAGTGTTTTGTGTCTGTTAAACAATGACACAGTCTTAATATATTTTGGCAAGATGACATACCTTTATTTTGATTATTTTCTGCTTGTCAGTATAAGAAACGTCATTAGTAAAACAGGTAATAATTTTTTTAATTGCAACCCTTTGAACGTACTTTCGTATTTTTAAGTTTTACCTCAAAACTGGATCAGAATCCTGTCACAATCATATATATAAATATCATTTTTTACATTCAGCACATCATTACTAGGGTTTTCTCCCTGCGCATGAGCAGTATCATAAGCCTTATTTCAACGTTTGCAGCTTACATATGCTCTTAGTGTACTAAATGTTACAGCAAGGCTTCCACCAGTTTCCAAATGTCACTCAGAAAGATTTTTTTCATGATGGTAGCCATTTGTTACTCTCTGTCGTGAAAAGAAACATGTACACTCGCGTACATTTTACTTCTATTTGACTAGAGATTCATTTTTACTTGTTTTGTTTATAGTTCGTGAGTGTGTACGCCAAACGTGCATTTTGTAGCCACTTGTACTTGTGGACTTTCTTACACATAAAACAAAATTTGCATTTTTTTATTGGCAGTTTCGAAAACCATCAAAATACTTTTATTTCGTGACATTTTATTTCCAGTATTACATTCGACCTCAGCTTATATTTTGAATTTATTCACTTGGCCCAAGTAAAAGATGATTCTGACACAAAAGTTTAGATGGATAATAACCTTCGAAAACAACAGCAGCGAATCAATCCACATGTTTTAAAAGACATGATAAGTAAGCACTGTTGTTAGTATTTCTGTTACAAAGCTGACAATTTTTCCTGTATAGTGTAAAGTATATATCTTAAATCAACAGCTGGCTTATATCATGGTGAAGCAAAATTACTATAATATTCTGCGACTAATAATCCTTGTATACTTATACACTCTTATATGAAAAGAAGGTAATAACATATTCTCTTAATGTACTTTGTAATTTAAACACTTGTTTTATGTGAATTGATTTTTCATTTTTTATAACTTGTATTGGTGTTCAGTGCAATGTTATATTCATAAAATAATGATGCCTGATTACATCGGGATATGTATGTATACCTGAAACTAAGAAACTTCTGTAATCATGACATCAGTAGTATTTATGGTATAGCTTTGAGTGTATGTATCTTTATTATTGCGACCGAGCTTTTAAAGGCAGCCAATATCGGTCCTAAAAATCCAAGTCTTCCACAAAATGTTAAAGTAAGATATAACTGACATTAACGAGAATATAAATCTATGTTTCCTGTATTATAGATTTTAAAATAGCTCTTGGTTGTACTTTACGGAGTTGAATCTAGAAAGGTGTAGCGAATTATATGGGGTGATAAATAGTTATCACACTTTTATACAGTTGTAATAATTGTATAATTATCTACAAAGATGTAGTGAGTTAAATGGGGTGAAAATATAGATTTTAATGAACTTATAATAAAAGGTGTAATATTTAAACAATTGATGGATGTCTGAGAAAAAGTTCATTTTGTTTAAGCACAAGTCATTTGACAGCAATAGAACCTAAAATCTGTTATTGTTTTTGAATTCAAACATATTTCCATTCGTTATCGATGGACAAACCTGTCATTATAAACGTGAGTTTTGCTTATAATCTGAACAGTTTCTTCACAAGTTTATAAAGCAATGACTAATTATTTTATGAATTTGATAAAATATTCAGTAGAAAAATATCCATTCAAACTTTAAAGGTGGAAAACTATGTACTAACCAGATTAAATATTTTCACCTTCACTTCACCGTGATAATTGATGCTTCTAGTAACGTTTGTAGGGCTATAACAAACAAGTATTTTGATTTTTCTTTAGAATTGCTTCAGATTATCTTTGTTTTCATTGGTTCAACAGTAATCTTTTCCTCGGATCTACCGTTATGACATTTTCGGTACAAAATGTTGATATTATACAAACGTGTCTCCTTGAGTTTCAGATGTAGGAGTCATAAGCCTCGACTGTTGCAATGCATGATCTTAACCAGCACCACATAGTGGAAATTTTCTTCTACAAGAAGAATGTAATTTAAGTGACTTACATAAAAGTAATTTTTATTTTTTTAATATTAATCTTTTTTTTTTAAATCAAAATACAGATCACTTTTCAAAATACTAAAGTGGTCGTTCAACTCCTCACCCTTTTGGCTACGTCCCCGCTGGGATGACAGTTGTGCAGTGGCGGATACTTGAAGTATGAACAATGTATGTTCTCATGTATCAAAGGTGTAGAAATAAATGTTATTTCGTTTGTTAACGTAATTTTAGGACATTGCAGGTTGGTCTTCGTAACTTAGGGAACAGCTTTCGGGAAATGTTTGATTTTAAAGGAAACTAAAGGGAGCTCTAGCATAACATTTTAATTATTATGAACATTGGTTATTTTATTTAATTTCATGCAAAGTTATATAAACCATCTTACTCAACATTGCCATAACTTTTAGATATATAGGTCAGGCTACTTATAAAAATGAAGTAAACACCAGAAGAAACAACAGACGAAATTTCACTATAGACATTTTTTCTTTGAGGGCTGGAAGTTTTAACCGTATACTTTCAAATGAATTTCTTAAAATATAAATGAAAATAATTAGTATAAAGTATAACATTAGTGTTTAAATTTTAGGGTTAGTAGAATAATAATGTTCATTTCGTTAAATATTCTGTAAAAGGAAGCATCTGGTTCACAGTTAATACATTAACTTTACTGGAATTTAAAGCCAGTGTTACAGATCTACGAACAAAAGCTTAGTCCAGAATTAGTTTACTCTCGACAAACATAAGTTAATTATTTTTAAACGTTTAGTTTAAACTTAATGGCCCCAATTGACATATACAGCTTTTTAAGTCGAGATATTAAAGTAGCATTTTTTAATATCAAAACCTAGGAGGCACAGTGTTTCACCTTATTCTCGATAAAGGAGCGTGTGTGTGTATTCTTATGGCAAAGCCACATTGAGCTGTCTGCTGACCCACCGAGGGGGATCCAAACCCTCAATATAGCGTTTTAAATCCGTAATCTTACCGCTCTAATAGCAAGGGAGGGGGTCGATAAAGGACAAAATACGATTCAGGTATAAACATATACGTATCGCATGAAAAGGTGTTTTTATAGTTCCACAATACGGATTATTTGAATATAATTACAAAATAGAATAAATAAGTTATTTCTTTGTATTTCCCTTTCCTAACGCTACTAACTTATATTCTGTAATAACAAGTTGTTTTAAAATTGTGGAGAATTGAGCAAAGTTTTTGAAAATGATAGCTACAATATAATTGATTATTCAAACTTCTATGCCCTAACGATAATATTGTTTGTCTTAGTATTTCGACTATATTTAAAAGTATACGTGTACTGTGGTAACATAGGAGGGTTGAATTCAAAAGATATTTTATGTAACTATTATGTTTTGAGTAGTGAGCCCCCGAGGTAAGTCTGAGGTCTTATAACGCTAAAAACAAATATTCCGTTGTGCACCTTTGCGCCTAACAAAATGTTGACTTGTATTTCTTTATGTAGAACCATATTCATGTATTCTGTAGTACACTAGGATTGATGTTATATTTGTCTGTAAAATTAGCTTTACATCTATATACTAGTGTTTATTTCATCGTAATTAATAAGTTTTGTTTTACACAGATTACTTCTCCAGTATGAAAGGAAGCAATAAATATTATGTAAACGTTAAAATTATCTCTATTTGTCCTGGTTCTTTATTCAACCATGCATGGTTATTGACAGCAAATAAAAAAATTAACATTTTCCTTATTGTTGATGAATAGTTTAATTATATGAATTATCTCATGGCTTTATGTACGTTGTTAACACGAAGAATTGTCGCGAGGAATATAGCTTTTGCACTGCATCTCTGAATAGAAAATATTAAACTTGATCAAAACATGACTCGTCCAGTTTTTAATGCTTTCTGATGATGATGCCTTAGACGGAAATTCCTAATGGTAAAAACAACAAAACACTGTAAACATTAATGATAATATGTCATTCAAAAATCGCGTGGTACGAATTAACAAAAAGACGAACAGCAATAGATACATCACCCAAATTATTTTCCCTATCTTTAAATTATCTACGCATTTGTCCTACTGAATGGATGATATGCAAGTTTTCTTAACAACTGATATAAAGATTTTCGCAGGAAGTACTAACTTGTACAGTTCTTACAAAGTTTACTATTCCAGAATCCCATTCCTCTAGTTTCTTCAATTGAGTAACTTATACTCCACTATATTCCACAGAAAAGCAGCTCGCTTCACTTCGTAACAAAACGTGAAGGCATGAGAGAAAAGACCATGAAAATTAACATCTTTTTGTTTGTTTCAGGGTAAAGTCACGCTGGGCTATCTGCTGTGTCCTCCGCAAGCAATCGAACCCAGGATGTTAGCCTTGAGTTTGTAAACTTACCACTATCCCAATGGATGGAAAAAAAATTAACATTTGCTCTTTCAGTAGATTTAGACCCTTATAAGCAATACGCATATTAAATTCTCATTTTGTACAACAAATGTAGATTTCAAAAGAAAAAAAAAAGTTTACCTACACTCATGTTTATAATTTTATATAGTAAATATCTTTGTCGTACGAACATAAATTTCTAATAAATTTGTTTTTAAGACGAAAGTTTAGAAGCAAATACGAGTCTTTTACTTGATACAACTGTGCTATTCCACGATGTTTATAAGTTGATGAGATCATGCAAAGCAAACCTTTAATTAAGAGTAGAGTTACTCAAATAAATGGTTTGTGAATTTTGAACAATTTATTTGTATGTGGTAGAAACTGATGATATAGTTTTTTAACACTGGTAGATAATTAAAAAACATCAAGAATAAATTAATTGATATAGGTTATATGAGCAAAGTTCCATAAATTTGTGTGGCGATTATTTTACGTAAATCCCACCAAACAAATTAGACGAAGGTATAGTCTAGACTAGAAATAAACATCACGTACGTAAAATGATATAATCTGTAACATTACTAGGGTTCTTTGTTCACCAGATTAAAACGTCGGGTGTTTTCTGATTACATAACTAAAATTTCACATCGAACATATAATTCTGATGCACCATAACCACTGACTCACCAAGTATGATACACAATGATAAGTACAAACCACATCAAATAGACGATTAGTAAAATCGAATATTATTCAAGATGGTGGAAAAAGGTCACGAATTAAAGTAAACCTGCTGTAAATATGAAAAACAAAATCAATTACTAATAATCACCGGTTGTACACAGGCTATTGTAAATAAGTCAATTCTATGACAGCAGAAGCTTCAAAATGGTGACCCTCCTCCAGTGGTAGGTCGAAGGATTAGAACACTAAATAGCCGGGGATTGATATCCACTATTCGCAGAGCACAGATAGCCCACTGTGTAGATTTGTGCTTAACAACAAACAATTTTATAGTGCATGCAATTAAAAAAAAGTGATTCATTTAAAAGCACCAATGGTATGTTTTGTTTTTACTTTTTAGAACAGCAAAATTATCAGAAATCGTTTCTGCAATAAATTTGTAATAGTTTTATTGTATCCAATGGGTAAAAGTACTGTAAAATTTGTAATAGCTTTATTATATTCCATGGGTATCATATTGGTACCATACAAAGTACTGTCAACAAATGTAGGTACTTTGAAATCACTGGTATATGTAACCATTACCTCACTGCATGAGTATTCAGCACAATTTGTATCAAACTGTCTCTTTGAGCTGGTTGTACATTTTATCTGGTTTCAAAGTGGCAGATCATAAAACATTTCATTAGGATTATGAACTTTAACCTAATCACCTGGTCACGTGGGCCATAAGTGGTTGTGTTGAAAGTGTCGAGTATTTTTTATTGAATATGCTAGACTACTTGTTTTTTTCTAAAATTAAAATTTGTCATCTTGTATACAATTTCATGCTAGTAACTCACCTAGCTCATGTTTGTCTGTATTTATGCTTGCTGAGTTCCATGCATGTGAATAAACAAGAGTAAAAACATAAGACTACATACGGTGAAAAAAAACTAAACATGATAGAAAATAAACTTCAAACCAATCAATAAAGAACAGTGAACTTCTAAACAAACTGAATTTACATTAAAGTATGATAGGTCTAAAATGAAACCGAATGTAATTACTGTAGTGTATATTTTTCATGTTCAAAAACACCACTCTTACAACAATATTTATATTTATTTATCCAGTGCACTTAATTTGAAGTAATATCAACTAATCTGTAAATAATGCTATTATGCGTTAAAATTTTATTTGTAAAAGTTGTAATATTCATAAAAACCCTATTTCTATCACCTGAGATCACTTGGAATACTTATTTTTTAACATGTTTAATGCCAATGTTTTTTCTAAACGTATACATAAGAATATTGAATATTTGTCTTTTACATTAAAATAACACGTGCTTTATTTTTCAAATATCTAGATGTTAGAAAAATGTTTTTTCAAACATCTATACAACTCATATATTCTTATTCAACTACATCACACATTATCACCAACTTGTTAAAGATTAACATGAAATATCAACATCACAGAACAAAATGCACTGACAAAGTATTACAAAGCTAGACAAAACAGACATTACAATAGACCATTAAAAACATAATATTCTAGTTTTTCAAATTTATATTAATGAATCTCCATACAAAGGAAAGAACTAAAAAAATTGAGGGTTTCTTTTCTTTTTTTGATAATACAAATATGAGATTACACAAAGCCTTCAAATTTGGTTGAATAATGACAACGTCCTGTAGAAACACAAGTGTACAGCTTGAAAAAGTGTGTAAACTTGTGTTTCTATAGAAAGTTGTCATTATTCAACCAATTTCAAAATGAATACTCTTTGTAAATAATCTATTAAAGGATAGGCAAGTCTTCTTGAACCACAGATATTTTCAAATTACAAAAGCCTTACACGTGGACATCCAATTATCCATGTTGTTTACATTGGAATCAATCACTGGCTTTTGCAAAAGCAAAAAATAAATAATTTGTGTTTATAAAAAATAATTTGTTAGCCATATGCCATTTTATGATGTTAAACTATTGTATTAAATTATTTTCAATATTTTGATTAAAAATCAGAATAAAGATAAGATAAAGAGTGAAATTCACAATGTATAGCTTAAACATTGTTATATACCTCAATTAAGTAAACCTTATAAAATAAAATTAAGCTTAAGTAACAAATTCTGACATGTACATAATTCTAAACTTTATAACTATAATGCATTTTAAAATGCTACTTGCAAAACAGATTACACATAACATGATTAAAGGTAAAATATAACAATCACATAAAAATGAAAAACTGAAATTACTTCTTTCAAATAACAACTGAAATGACCCACAACATATTATCATACCTAATATACAACTAAATATCCTTTTAAAGTTAACTATTTTAACCACAATATATATATATTTAAAATACAATGAATTAATAGGTTAATTTTAAACAACTGTAACTTGAAGTCAAGAACTTTTCACAACAAAAACATTATTCATTAAAAAACATTTTTTTGTTTCAAAGTAACAATAATGATCCATTTACAAGGACAAATGTCATTTGTACCATTTAATTATTTCATCTTTTTAAAAGGGCTACCTATATTGTGCCCACCACAGGAATCAAATCTCAATTCTGTTATTATAAGCCCTCAATCTTCTAGCTTAACTGCTGATGCACTTATAATTTGAAATATTCCTTGTAACTAATAGCATTGGAAAACAAAGAAGCATGAATCAACATAAAGCATCCATAAAGAGATTTAAAATGAGTTGTACAAAATGGTAAACAAAGTATGATCTCTCTTAACAAATGAAAATACATGAAACAAACAATTAACAACAATAACCCAGATAAAAGCTTGGGTTGAAACATCTCTAAACAATGCATCCTGGGGCTAAACCCATAAAAGTCAAAGGCTGCCTGAACTCCTCAGAAACGGTATATTTCTAGATGTTCTGTTCTGCAGGCACATTTTAAAGCCTATATGAAAGTTCGTTTAAGTTAAAAAACTGAAATAAAACAATAAAATAAATATATTCATTTACTTCCTCATACTTTTTACTTATTTGGAAAAATTACATAAAGTGACTCGTTTATTTTTTGACAACTTGCACCACCAATAATCATCATCAGGCATTCCTGGCATAAATTAATGTTACAAAGTATCTTGACAGAAATGGAGATATACAGGCAAGATAAGCCTAAGTCAACGTTAGAAATTAGATGTGAACAAATAGAGAAGTACTCAGAGTGCATATCTCTGCCATGCAGCATTGATCATATATGGCTCTTACAAAAAACAAACCAAAATGTGTCCATTTGTTTGTCATTATCAATGGACATGAATCCTTTCTAGCAAAACAATGAATAATAATAATAATAATCTATATACATGTTTCACCATGACTTGATCATTTCGGACTCAAATATACAGTAAAAAAAAAAGTGAAAAATCGATCCCTACATTTAGCAGGGATCTTCTGGATTTTTTTAACCTGGTTGTGACCTTGAACCTAAAAAAAAATTGATAATTTCTAAATTGGAGCAAAATCCAAAGATATTCCAGCTTTAATCCAAGTCCAATCAGTCATTTTCAAGAAACCTTGCAGACATATACACACACACAGGGGTTAAAACATAACCTCCATCCACCTTTAATGTCAGAGGTAAAAACAGAAATACACCATGCAGTATTGAACTTAGATGTACAGTAGATCTAGAACTAGGACTTAACAAAGAAAGTTTTAGTACATCATAATCTTTTATTTTGTAATAAAGTCATCCATAATTTTCTTAAAGCAATCAATTTTCTATTGAGATTTAAGGAATATTTTTAATACCAATGTTTTCTCTTAAGCTGGGCCCAATGGTATTTGTTCTTGAACACTACATGTATTCCCTTAACTGTGTTTGCAATTTTTATCAAAACAAACTTGAATGGAGGTCATTATCATTAGTTATACTGCCAATCAGTATGTACACTCAAGCAATTAACAGTTAACTTTTGTGCCAGTGGGCCAGACTTGTGTGTTTGGAAGAACAATAATGGCATCAGCATGGGAAACCCATCACTTGGCAAATACCCCTGGCCATCAATGGTGAAAATGAATGCACTCTTGGTTGTGATTTCATTAGCTTATTTGTGAAGATCAGTTTTCAAAAATGTTCAAAGTCCTTATAAGTCAGTCATCATAATTACACAAAAATACATGGTATATTTGAACAGAGATTTCCAGCCATGATTTATAACTTATTAATAATTATAACCCAAATTAAATCTCTTTCTGGTACACATGCTCCCAAACAAAGAAAACAAAATATGTATTTATAAGTAAAATGCATGTGTTTATGCAAACTTAAACTCATAACTTTAGAATGTCATATCACACAAAATAAAACTTGAGGAATTCAAAAAATCACATAAAATGCTTGTCTGATAACCATTCACATGTCCTATGAAATACTATACAATAAAATAAAAAAGAATCTTTGTTGAGAAACAAGGTGAAAATGGTATGGGTTCAATAAGATTTTTAGTCATACCCCCTGTTTAGCCATTTCATACTTAAGCAACTGGATAAGGGAATTGGTATTCATGTTATTCCATATTCTAGTAAAGTCACTGACTATAACACCTATAGACCTCTGTGTGATTAGACTGTTACAAATTTTATAAGGAAACAAGTGTCTTCACAAATTGAATGAATTATGAAAGTCTGCAGGGAGAAGTAATGCACTTTGGACTTTACAGCCTCATAACAGTTTTTTGCAATAGAAATTATACTCCACTGCTATGGTTAAAAAAACAGTCATCAAAGAGAGCAAGACCAGATATGGTGACATGATATAACATTACAGAGAAGCTTCAAAATAATTTTCCATATAAAATAGTTACTTTTCTGTATTTATACAACATATAAAATTATTGATTAATACACCAATTCGTCAGCAACTTGAAATTAACATTTCTTTCTTTTTTATGTTTATATATATATATATAATTGTGAACACTAATGGCCAATCACAAAGTATTCAGGCTTAAGATGTTTTAAAATTTGAGTTACAAGTTGATTTAGTTAAGTATTTAAAAGTCATGCGAGGATACTAAAAAGTAAAAATGCTACTCACTAGGGTGCTCTATTTGTCGCTTTCCTATTGCTTAATTAAAGCAGCTTTTGCATATTTTTCTCTAAAATATTTATTTGATGATGATGATATATGCCACTTGGAAAGTCCTACAACTACTTTATTTCACTACTTTTTCTTCATTTATTAACAAGTGCACACCTCCTCACTATCACAAATATTTTCCCAAAATATTAAGAAGATGGCTGAAGAGAAATTATACAACAGATTAAGTATGTTATATTAAAATATTTTGATAATGCAAATCACCAAGTCATATGACAACCACAGTCTATATAAAGTCACAAAGGAACAGGACGTATCAGAGATAGATTTCACGCAGTTTGGCATTTCATAGGTAGTGTATTACCACCAAAATATAATGCCATTTGAGAAAGGTATATAACAGTTCTTTTCAACAGAAAATGTTCGTACACTCAGATCATACATCTGTGTCCAGAGTGTGGATTTAGAATATCCAAGCTTAGGATATCATTTGTATTTGACAGCACAGAAAAATAAAAATATATGGATCAACTCAAAGCACCAAAACTATCCTGAAAGAGACTTGTAACAATTTATACCCGAACCATGGTAGGCAGTTTGTGGCATCTTTTAACAGGGAAGAATACAATAACAAAAAGGTTAGTATCAAAAACAATCCATGTGCCCTAGGCAACAGTGTTCAACATAATCAAAAAAGGTCTCTATTTGGAAAAGTGATGCAAGTTTGATGTAATGACAAAACAGTACATACACACAGAGACCATTTATCATTTATAGATATCCCAGTATATCATGAGAAATATCTAATTTATGGTTAATAAATAAAATATTTCAGTTCTCTTTCCACTGGAGTTTACTTCTAATAGCAGAAAAAAGCATTTTACCTTTTCATTTAAAGAACATATGAAAAAGCCCCCAAAACTAGTGATGAAAAAAAATCATGCTCCTCAAAAGTAAATATATATTTTAAATTAACTAGTTCATCATTGTGCCGAGGTCTCACAATTCCACTCCAGGTACTTTTATTTATTTCTATGTAAACAAAATTTTAAATCCAATTATAGTCTCTCAGAAATGTGATGTACATTTAAACACAAAAGCTAATAAAGCATTATAACAACAAAATATAAATAATATAAATGCAAGTAAACACAATAACAAAAAATGTGCAATTTCATAATGTACATGAACAAGACATAGGTATCCTATTCTTTTTTTGACAACATTCACGAAAACTGCATAAATGATTTAAAACACACATATAATTGCATTTTCACGTCTTACAACACACATAATTTGCTTTAAAATCATAAGCTATTATATTTTGGAACTTTTTACTGAATTTATAACTTTTACTGAAACAAATTAAATAGAAAACCATTATTACTTCATGAAGAGGTAAAAAGAACAAGTACATCAAGTTAAAACAATAACATTTTACAACCTAAAAACAAGAGCATCATAATCTTTTAGAAGAAATGAAAACTACTGATACACCAACAAAATTGCCAGAAATGATGGGTGATACGAGGACACAGAAATTATATTATTTCATGTACAAATAATCCAAATGTTAAATTGCAAAAATGAGTGGATAATTCAACATGCTTTGACAAACAAACAAATCTATGATAAATATAACAAACACACCAAAATATATTTGTAAACAACACATTTGAGCAATTTAATGATATACTTTCCTTAAATAATTTGTATGTAATAATTTAGGGAAAAAAGACTTATTTTAATTTTTTGTACACTCATTTCTTGATACAGATTTAAAAACACTTTCACTTGCACAAATTTTTCACTGATTATTTAGTGATTTTATTCTAATTTACTTGATAACCTCACTATTTATACTGAGGTTATTATGTTAATGTACTGAGAAATAAAACATCTTAATTCTGTCCTCAAACTCTTCCTTAAATGTTGAAGAATACCAGATTTTTATTGATAGTTAAACATCACGTGTAACTAAGTTTGTGTGCACACTTACAAATTACTAGAAGTGATGTTGAAATGTTACTGTTTTATGATGTGTATCTGGATATAAAATGCTAATAAAGTTATTCCAAGTCCTGAAATATTATTACAGATTTGAATCATAATAACAGCAATGGAAGTCATCTAAATGCAGGTTTTAAAATGTCATTTTCCTTACACACACTTTCATTATTTGATTAATTCCAAGCATTAATATTAATCACAGCTGATGTCACACCTCTCATTTTTACACAAATTAAGAAAAAGGGTCTATGTATACCACAGTCATAAAAACTTGTTTTGTAATAAAAACATAACCTTCCATTTCTGTTCTACAATCAGTACATCCTTTATCAAGTAGACTCAATAGGTTTCAGTCACCAGCACAGTTTATATCAAAACTGATATTACTTTATAAACTATGTTTATCATTGAAATACTAAATTATTTTTGGAAATGCTTCAGTAATTACTCCTTATGAAATTAAAAATCCCAAACTGTGCCTGCTTGCAACAAATTTATTGCTTTTCTACAACTATTTCCTCTTAATTAAACTTAATGAATGCAAATAAAATCAGAACATTAAAAATAAAATTTATTTTGACTGCATCTAAATCATTTTAAAGGTTAATTTACTTTTGCCAGTGTGGGTTTTGATATATGGTTAAACCCTTGCCAATTAATGTAACTCGCCAGTTACATTATCATAAGCAGAATATTTGAACTCACAATATGTAACACACAAATTCTAAAAACTTACAAAATTAAAGTTATTATGTTAAAAATATAGTCTTTTTCTTCTAAATCGTCCTGAATAAGATAGTTCATAGATTATAATATAACAGCAAACACAATCATTTACTAATTATGTGTAGTATGAACTAGATATGTTGTAAAATTTACAATTCATAATTTGTGTGTTTTCCACACAATAAACACTTTTCCATTCTAAATTTTGAAGTATTTGCTACATCTTACTTTACACTTATGTGAATGTTATGATAAGTGTCATTATTCTGATTTGTGCGATCTTAATCTAAATGATAAAAAATATATTATTTTTAACGAAGAAATTAATTAAGGAACATATTAAAACATATATATATATTTTTATCATCAGGAAGCTAGAAGAGAATATATTTCACATAATCCTCAATCCCAAAAACATCCAAAAGTAACCATAAGAACAGGTTTTTTTTAGTGTGTATATATATATATCAGTTCTTATTTCTGGTAACTTCTCAGTCTGGAAAATATTTTTCTATAAACTGGTTTAAATTCATCACCTCACCAATTCCCGTTCCAGTTTTCATGCTGACGAATTCTTTCAAGTTGTTGGTGCTTTCTATAAACAAAAAGTTAGTCAAAATTTAATCATATTCTTCAAGACATTCTAAACACAAAAGTACTTTTTTAAGTATCTCTTAAATTTAGTCAGTGTAACACTTATATAGCACTAATACCAGTAATACAATGAATCTATTACAACAATACTCAATTTTTTGTCTGTTCTGACATGTGTGTACCTCATTTCAACAGATAAATGGAAATATATGTTAGAAGACATTTTTTAAAACAACATATCGAAAGTGTACCAAACACTTTTTAAAAAAGTCTAACATTTGGTAATAGTATAATGTTACAAATTTATTTATTGATGGTATTGAGTTGTCAGTTTTATAGAACCGGAATTCTTCTAGAGTAGGCTATAAATGTCAGTGATAAACAAACAACACACAATATATTTGTTTTAAAATAATATATACATAAAAGAGTCCAATGTATATGCAAAAAATTTGTTTCACTATTAGTTATCAAAGTTGTATCTAAAGCATTAAATGACTCTCTCTTATTGTCAAAAGTCCACACAAGCTAGTTCAGTTACTTTAGAATTCAAATGACAAGAAAAATTATTTTTCTGTACTCTGTTTGGTGTTGTACAACCAGTGATAGTAGTATCTATCTTTGAATTATTGTCTCCTTTTGGTCAAATTCTGCATAGGCAGACTGAGTTACTTTAGAATATCCTGTGACAAGATAAATTATTCTCCATTATTTCTGTTATTATAACACTGGTGTGAAACTCACTTTAAATATTGCCCATTATAGCAAAACTAACAATGACATAGTCTAATTTCACTTTCATTAACTTAATTTAATGTCTTCTGACTTAACTTTAACTTCTTTAAAAATTGTATGTCATAGCTAAACTGCCAATCACTCAGTCTAGATCTGTCTAATTATCTCTACCTAACTTGCTTTCTTGACCACCCCTCTCTACCTGCACATATTTATAACATGCAATAAAAAAAGCTAGAAATATCTAGCCCTCTAGTGACAACAATATTACATCTAGAAAAACTTAGAAACTTTTGGTAAAATGATCTAAACAATATTACTAAAACAATTAAACTGCATAAGTAATGTACGACTTATACTGAGTTACATCATGAAATTTCTCAAAACTACCACTTTTAAAATAAATCAACTTTTAACACTTTGATTATGAAAACCAAATATTCATTAAATTTTAGATCACTAAATGAACTAAATAATAACTATTGAGAAAAAACATTCTTGTATATTCAAACATGTATATACATACATTAAAATTTAGTTCTAATCAAACAAAAGCAAAAAATGTACACAATTTACAATGTTATCTCCTTAACAAATATAGGTTATACTTAAACACTTAACTTGTTAAGCTTAAGACAAGTGGATGTATAGACTTTGGTGTCTGAAATCATAATTCTTTTGTATTACTCTAGAAATCTTGTTTTTAAAGAACTGTGGCAATAAAGATACTAACTTGACTCCAAATGGTTTGCAGGTCTCTGCTGGTATATTAAAATAATACACTTAAGATTAGTGAACAATACTGCATATATTAATTGAAATTAAACTAAGTTCCACAACATTTGGAATTTTGACATAAAGACCTAAAATTTAATGTAACAGAAGTATTTGTAAAAGTTTCAAAAAAAGTGTTAAAGTTTAGTTTAATATTAAAGTCACTTAAAAATGTCAGGAAAAATATTTATATTTATAAAAATAGTGAAACAGTAAGAGGTACTTATTACAGTTACTTGTATTCCTTGCATATCTGCTAAAAATTTATTACCTGTATTATATGTGAATTAAAATTAGCATTTACCAAGACACTTTCAGATAAAGAACATACAAAAAATATATATTTTAACAAAAGAAATAATGTACACAATTTACAAAATAAACACTAGCAAGTCTTTCAAAACTTGCAATGCATGCTAGAAAGATTTACATAAGTTTTGATTAAAAGTTTAGAAAAATGACCTTTAAATTTTTTTAAATAAAATACTTTTTATATATATGAAGCATAATGGTTGTTTTGTCTAAACGGTTTATAAAAACACTAACGAGTAGTTAAAAACTGTAACACTTTAATTACTGTTGGATGTCATTTTCCTGAGCTTGCTAACAGTAACCAAAATGATAGTCACGGCTTCCACATAAAAAATAATTAACTGCTAAGTAGATTGTCGCAATGTGGGAACACAATCAGGTGTTATACACATAGGTAAGAAAGGTTGGTCAAGACTCAATGACTTTTTTAATTTTGTAAAGTATATCAATCTTAAATCTTTCCATATAACCATTGCTCATTTCATGGTATTTTACATTCAAAATTTCATTAAACAATTTACTACATTATCAGTATACATCAACAAATGTGACATGTTAACTGCTATCGAATGACTGTATAGTTGTGTAATGTTTCTCCTCGAACTAAACAAACAGTTCTGACAAAGTAATGAGGTTTTCAGTAGGATGGAACAACTTCTTATGCTACCAGAGAAACAAGTTGTTACTGTCATGAAAAATTCTTATAAACAATTGATTTCTCATTATGAAGATCTGAAATGGCCTCCATATTCACCTAACTTGTCATATCCAGACCTTTTTCTTGGTTATCTAAAACATACAATTTGTGTTAATTCAATGCTTCAGACTATTAGTGAGCTCAAGGACAATATCCAGTGGGTGATTTGGAATATCCACCTACAAACATTCTCTGAAATGATGAACAACATGGCAGTCCATATGCATAATGCTACTGGTAAATGTGGAGCCTACCTTGAACAAGAGACATGAAAAGATATTATGGGAACACAATCTTTCATCATTTAGCTTCTAAATAAGTAAATTTATTATTTGGCAATCAGAAGAGTCTGTACTTTTTCTTGTGCCACATTAAAATTGCAGAGATGTCAGCCATTACAATTTGAGTGTAATCATTACGATTTTGATGTATACATTACAACTATACACTCATACAGACAAATATTACAACTTGTTGCAACTCCCAAATTATTATACTTTATATAGGCCTATACAATAAAGTGATAAATTGTTCCCCCAGGGCTTGAAATGGGTGAAAAGAAAATTTCTAGTGAGATACAAATAAATTTTGATAATAAATAAAAGACAGTCCAAATAGCTACTTGCAACAATCATGTTTGTGCTTTAAATAATAAAAAATATTCGAATCTCAGACGTCTACCAATAGTTTGAGTGCGGTGCTTCTCCATACTTAGTACGTAGGGTAATCCAGAGTTACCTCATCAGTGCTTGTCAGCCAATCAACGCTTGTGTAGATGTGTATTTCTCGTTTTCCAAGTGGCATAGAAACATCAATGCAATCATTCACAAGATGGAAAAAAAGAGGCCTTGTTCACAAGATTGTCTTGTTTCTGGCAAATCTAAAAGGACTAAAACTGTGAATCAAAAATTTATGAAAGAGTATAGTGTAAAATATCTGGTCATTGCATCAAAAGTCAGTAACAGTCATGCATTTTGTACACTTTGTCACATTTTTTCTGTGTTGCATGGCGGGATAAACGATTGTTCCAGACATACAAAATCGGCATCTCACCAACAAGGGGCTGAAGCAAAGACAAAAACGATGCAGATAACATTTATGAGAAAGAATTCAGAATATGAAACCATAAATGCAGAAGTGGGCTCTGTCTACAATCATTACGCTCAGTCATTTGAAATAGTTGGCATTTCTGAAATTGTACAATTTCTGGGACACCCAATATTTTGATATCTATGTGTTAACTTTAGAATATTTGAACTTGTAATACAGGTTCATGCAGTTTCCAAATAATTAAAAACACAAACTATATCTAATTGCATAGTTGAGTCATATACACTCAAATATTATAGCTTATATTCTTCTCTAAACCTTGTAATCTCAAAAATCTTAGTTACAAAAAAAAACAACAGCTTTCAAATATGCATTTTAAACATTAAAAATATATTGGTCACAAAAACAGAATGCTTCCAAACTACCATAATTTATCTTATTTTTTAAATTAGCTATAAACAAGTAAAAGAAAACTACTATTGTTCAGAGCATTACATCTCATCACCAATAAGCAAGTAACTATTTTTTTTACTAAATGGTAAAAACAGGAACAACAAAAACAGAATTTTAGTATTTCCATAGAAGAAAATTTGCTACTTCTGTTAGTTAATAAACATGTCCAAAAATTATGTAACAATGATCAGTGAACAGTATGAAAAGCCAGGGAGAGAGGGGAGGCACTTCTCTGGTGGGTTTGACAAATTTGTTGTTGATACTTCAACAAATAAAGAAGGTAAGAGTTTCAAATTTGTTAAAATTATTTTAATTCTGTATTGTTTGTGTTTTAATTGGTTAGAACTTTTCAGTAGTTATTTCAGATAAGTTAGACAATTTTGAAGTGATCAGGGCTCAGACAATTCTGAGATATTTTAAAATATTTCTCTTTGAAATCAACAAATTATAACTATTATTGTAATTTTAGTAATAACTAATATAAATTTTTATTCTCAACATGAAAATCTTCTTACATTCAGACTCATCAGACTGGCTTCATATTTTGTAAAAATACTTCTCACATTAACTAAAAGGAGGTAAAATTTTGTGAAGGTACAAATAGTAAGTTCAGAATCATAGTAAATGCTAATTCTCCAACATAAGGACAGTTTGTAAAATTAACCCAAAGTTAGTAGGGTTAACACTGCCAAACTGTGTCCCCATCTAAGTTAATAAAACCATGACATTTCATTTACTTTTGAACATGAATTATAATGATTCTTAGACATGTTTGTTATCCACTGGCTAAGAACATTCCCACCACAAATATTTAATGAAAATATACATATTCAGATACTATATCATAAAAATTCTCATTATCTAACATCATATAAAAATCTTGTTCATCAAACATCTGCCAAATAATTTAATAAAATATACAGAGATATTAGACAAAACACTACAGTAGAATACATTACCCAGACTCAAAAACTATAAGGTCACAGTAAATAGTTTCTATAATATACCTATTTACAAAAAATATCAATATTTCAGAGAAACACACTCCTTTTTATAAATGCTTCTTAACCTTATCTCATCTTAAAGATAATCCTCAAAAGTTAATCAGAAGTTTCAACTTTCCAGGTATTCAAATCTCATAAAAAACATTGATATAATTCCTTGGTGATGCTAAAGATTACAGTGTGTAGCAGTGGTTCATTCTCGACATGATATGTATCACAATTTATTAAAAAACATTATTATTTCATACTGCAATAATGACAGTCCTTTTGAAGTAAACAAAAATGGATCAAACTACTTTAGGTATCTAAATGGGCACTCAAAAAAAAAGAAACATTTTTTTAGCTTTTAATAGTAAAATACAATCACACTATGAATTTTATTATGCTTAAATGGTTGTCTCCATATAGTATTCCAAGGGAAAACATAAAAACATCAAGAAAGAAAAAGAAGTAGAATATAAGTCATACCTTTAAAGCTTGAAAAATTTCACCCACAAAATTTACCTTTATTGTGAAATGTTCTTTATTATCATAAAAATACTACTTAAAATAAACTGGCAACAAACAACATTGCCCTATTTTCATCACTTTTATGTGTGTCACTTCTGATACTGAATTTGTATTTTCATATTGCCAAATGTCAAGAAGATATATGTTCCAGACTTAATGCTACATAAATATGTTTTATAAACAGTCATTTTCTGGGTAGTAAATCTGCATTTTTGTGTAAAAAGTGTGGAGACAATGAAGAAAAGAAAACATTTTAAAACATTTGCAAAATCTACAGAAATGTTACAAAATTATGTTGTTTTTCTTTTTTGCCAAAGTAATAAAGAGTGAGGTACTCTAAATACAGTACTGTCACAACACATCAGTAAATATTGGTACAAAGCTCCTACCCTACTAAAAATTAAATGTTGTAATGTTTTCTAATGAGACTCAAAAACAGGAGCACTTTTGAATGGTTAATAAAAAACAGTCAACTCTCTAAAAGTACTCAATTTTGGGTCTTGTGTTAAAACAACTTTTGCTGGTGATCCTGTATGGTAACTTCTAAACCAGAAAAATTAAAGGTTATTATTAGAGATAAAATGGTGTTATATTCTTACTTTTTTTTTTTACAAAAGGAAATTTGTAGAGAACATAGAAGAGTTCCAATGAAGAATTTTGAATTTTGCTCTTGTTGAGAATTTCATTAAACTCTTACTGATCATGACATTAACTGATATAAACTTAAATTATGATCAGTTCTCACTACAAACTTTACTAAATAAAGCTTTTTTGAAGACTGGCAGTTATGAAAAATCTAAACAACTGTTAAATCATGACTTAAGTAAATACATCCTTTCTTTTTTCTGCATGTAAAGGTCTGTCTTTTCTTCACAGATTTTAAACAAACCACCTTGAGACTAGCATTGTTTATCTTTAGTCTTAATTTTCCCATCCAGTGTTGTTAGTTCCTTGTAAATTATGGTCAGAGATTTTGACACATTGAACAGCTTATAACTTCTTTATGTGTTTATTTTATTTTGCATCATAAAAAGAGATATTGAAGTTGAGCTGAATGCCTTCATCACATGGAAAACAACAACTAATTCCTCCATAAAGGGGCAAGGTTCAAAGACCATGCTATCACATTTGTTGACTTGTATTCAAAATTTTATTGAACCACTAATTTGTGAATTTATCTGGAATCAAACTGAACAATATACTTTCAACTAGATATAGATTTTAGTGAGTCACATGGTATGTTGAATGCAGCACTGTTTAAAATTAATGTTTGTTGCATCAATATACTAAGTCTATAATTTCATACAAATTAGGAACAAATTATTAATATTGACAAGCTAGAACATAAAATAAGAACTTCATATCTTTTTATTTTGCTGAAATTTGTGGTTCGTGTACTGAATCAAACCATTCTACTTTGAAATGGTTCCTTTATATATTCCTACTACAGTATAAGACACATGAATAACCAATCAACAACTTAAAATATTCCCAAGGTGGTTTTCTCAGCCATTTTAATCTTTGAAAAAGCTACCACATTCTTTCAAACTAAGTTTCTGAGGAGATAGGGTTGTGTTTTTAGCCTGCTCAAAGTTCCATATTTTTTTAAATCTCAACACATCTTAGTTACCAAGCTAAATAAATTTATAGTGAAATTGTATGATGTCAGTGTAGTTATTTACAATTTTTTGGTTATTCACCTATATATATATAAGAAACCTAAAAAAATTTTGTTTGATATCTTCCAAGTGCAAAAGTTTTTAAAGGCTTAGCCACCTATGTCTAGCAACAACCAAGTACAAAGGTTGTAAGCATGAAGAAATAATTCCTTGTTTTAGTTTTTTTATTCATTTTTCTATATTTTAAGAAAAATAAGTTTAATAATTTATTTCTAAATAGTAATAATCTATATACATATCAATATATTTAATTATGATCGAAATGTGACTGAATATTACAAAATTCAAGTCCATTAAAATACAGCCAAGAGATGGGAACTAAAGGTCAGCTTTATATTACTGGATATGTGATCTGAGTGCAATGCAAGTTATGTAATACTAGGTAGGTATGACTGAAAGGTCAAAACAATTTTTAAAAAATGTGTTCATGTGTAGATTTATGAAACTTTAGCTACTTAGACTAAACATTTGTATTTTTGCATTATAACATACAGTCATTTTAGCATGAGAAAAGCATAAGTCATATTTATTTTTATTCACTAAATTTTTTTATTATCATTAGAAAGTTGGTTAAGTGACAGACCCCACATAGTTATAGTATATAAATAATATAAAACAAAAAGTCTTACTGAAAACAAACATCTGAAATGTATTTAGGGTGTTTTAGAGATTACGCAAACAATACTTGAGATTTCTGAGAAAAAGAATATTTTTAATCATGACATGAAATCACTTTGTACTCAGACTAGTAACAAACTAGACTATTTTCACAAACAAATCTTTGGTAAAAATATTTAATAAACAAATCTGGTTTTTTAATACAAAATACTTGTAATCTTTACTAAAAGTCTATCATATTTTGTAAAGTTACATACACTGTATCAAAAGTTATAGTACAAATACTTATGGTGTGCAAAGGAGTAGATGAACTTGTGTATATTATACTGAGCCTATTGTGAAAGCCTATTAATCACATGTTGTGATCTCAAGTACAGAGATCAAATGTAATTTTATTATTGAGTGATAAAGTATGAACTTTGGTTTTTACTATTTGTGTTCCATACTATACAATACAACAAATGAATTTAGTGCACCTGTACCTAGATAAAAGATGAGTTTTCCATAATGTCCCACATATAAACAGGCTGAAAATGATTAAACATTTGTTGCATTCAAATCAAAGGTGCACATACCTGATGTCTGAATGCAAGAGTAAGGTGGAGGTTTTTTTATCCATGTGCCATCAGGGTTTCTCATATGAGAACGATCTGAAGTAAACTTTTTAAGAAACATTTCAGCAGGAATGATGCGGAATTTTCTAGAAATAAAAAAGTTTAACTACTTCAGTCTCTCAAAAACACTTTAAGTGACTAGAATTTAAAGAAGGTAAATTATTATAAAATACAAAACTTTAGAACCATGGAAAATATACTAAGAGACATGTTTATAAAATGTTGGTTTAAAGATAATCATATGAAGAGAGCATCATGTAATATAAACATGTCCTTCAAGGTATCGTGATGTATGTGTATAGAAAATCAGAACTCAAACAGTGATGCATAAAATATATAAATATATGTATAAAACTAAATTAAAAATAAACATGGTACGATAAGTGATTTAGTTTATAATAAAGTTAGGGAGACAAGTTGACTCTATATCATTAATATTTATGGGTTAAAATATTTTTCACTATTCCCCATTGCTATTAATTTAATTTTCTTATCACTTTGTAAAATCTGTGTGCTAAAAAGGTATTCTTGAAAAATAGAAACTTCACTTAAATAAGACCAATTATATAATACATTATGATATATTCTTCATTTTCAAATTTACAATAACTAAGACACTTCTTTCACACAATTTCTGTTGCACAGAATATAATAGTTCAATGTGATTTGAACAGTTTCAAAACTAGTGGCATTCTTTATCTTTAATAGTACAAACAATAATCTATAGACTTGATGTACAAAAATAAGATATTTTTGAGTAAAAATAAAATAATTGTAATTTAATACATTCCAAAAATGAAGTATATAAAACATTTATGCTTTTACAGAAGAGCTTCAGGTACAAATTAATTTTTCCAGTCTATTGTACTTTGCAAAATAAACCTTAGTGTTTACTTCTGCTTTTTTTTCCCCATTAAGGTTTGTTTTATAGTTTCAAACCTATAATAATGATATAAAATATGAAGGTTAGATTAAAAATTAACACTAGTGACTAAGGAGGTGCCCATTTGCTTTCAAAAACATGCACACTTTTTATCATCTATCATATATGTGACAGAAAAGGGGAAAAGATATAGCAATATGAAATTTGTGAAGTTTATAGAAAAATAAACCGACTAGTATCAATTCATAGATAATTAAGCATAACATGAGCAACTGTACAGTTTTTACATCAGACATGTATGTACAATATATTTGTCTACCAGATCAGCAGCATGTTTTTGGATCTACAACACTAAAATCTGAAATTCAATTCCCCATAGTAAACAAAGTAGATACTTTATTATGTAGCTGTGCATTGAAATGCCAACAACAAAAACATGCTTGCTAATACAAACAGAAAAAGCCATAAATTTAGTAAAGATGCTTGGATTATAAAATCTAAGAAACATTTTATCTACATGATAATGCAGAAGTTTAAAGTTATGTTGATTGCAGTACATTAGAAATGGTTCAGTTAAATTACCAGATCAGTTGTAGATGTTAGTTACTGAAAGAATGTGACAGGTATAATTATCAGTTATTTAAAAAACACAATATTAGGGTATGACTGTGGTAAAAAAAATCATTAAAAGATGTTATTATTGTTTAGATAACTATAAAAGAAATACAGAAATACATAAGCTTCTTATGTTTAAAATGTCCTTCTTTCCTGTTTTATGAATTTGTTTTACTGCTGAGAATATGTAGGCAATGAGTACTTAATTTTAAAAAGAAAGCAGCTTTTAATCATTAAGGTTTAAACAGCTACTATAAATTAATTAATTTTAAACAGTTCAAATCATGTTTAAGAGTTTAAAAATATTTACAAATTAATTTTCACAAACAAAATATACATGAATTGGTTTAATCTATGTTTTAAAAAATCACAACTGAAAAAATTAAACTAAAATTTAATCAGACTGATGTTTCTGAATGTTGGTATATTTGCCCTTTAATAAAAGATCTGTTTTATGTCATGAATCATATGCCTCACTACTACTACTCAGTAAAAAGCTGGTAAATCTTAATTCATACTGCATCAATGGTAAGTGATGTAAGAGGACTTTAAGAGTTATCACAATTTTAATAAAGCCTAAAATAATTCATTTGGTATCATAACTTCCTAACTCCTATTAAAACACAGCTCAGACAATGAAAATCTCGATGAAAACATTAACATTTACCAAAAAATAACTATACTAATTAATAATCCAGAATGAAAACATTTAGAAAAATTATGAATGTTTTTAATATTTTTACAATAAAACATTTCTCACTGTATATTTAATTATTGAAAATTTAATTAGCACCAAGAATTTCATTAATTATAAAAATGAAAGGTTTTAGATCATCTGCAGTTTTTCCCAAAAGTTTGTACACAGGAGAAAGAAGTGAGTAGGCATCTACCATTGTAACTAGCTATTTCAGCACAGGCTCAATCCTTGGGAACGACCTCAACCATTTTGTGCTTGATATAGTTTTCATGTTATACCCCTTAAATTACAAGCATATATTAACAATAAACATTACAATGCTTTCATGTGTAAAATATCAAATTCTTTTTTTTTTTTATTAAGTATTAAGAATTGTTAAGCAATGTTTTCCTAATGCCTGTTTTCTTTTCACATACTGCCTATCCAAGATGCAAAGTAACTTTAATTTTAAAGTTAAAAACACTTATATGCATAAAAAAATTCAGATTTCCTGTACAAAATCATTATAACATTCAGGTAGTTACCAAATATTTCTTGATAAAAAATTTTATATTTTATCTGCTACTTTCACAAAATGAATCTCTGAACAGGTTTGGTTGATTTCACCAATCTTGTAACCATCATAAAAATTAGGAAATAAATAAGAATTATGCCTTTTTCATTCTAGAATGAATATAAACTATAACATGATTACACAAATGTTTGGACTAAATAGTTAGATCTCATAATACTATACATTTACATGTATTTATTATTTACTTTATTGACCTTTCAGTTGTGCCTGGCTAATAATACAAAATTTATAAAAGATGACACAACACACATACACTTACATTACCATATCCAATAATATAAAACTAACCTTTAGTATTTATAAAGTGTCTTGACTGTGCTTTAAAGGACTAGTATTTTTTTTAAAATACAGTCTAATTTCAATTATACTTTATATATGGATATTGATTATTACAATTTACATGTCTTAACCTCATTTTTCTTAAACCATAGACAGTAAATAAAGGAGTACAGTAAACAATACGAGTAGAAAAACCTTCCTACTTCTTTAATAGCAATTTTTTGGGTCAATATCATCAGAATCATAAAATTCTTAGGTAGTACAAAACTCTTTTTACATATATTGTGAAAAAATAAATACTGATATAATTTACTTTCCAATTTCTCTATACACTACATTAAATGGATGTTAAGAATTGAACAAGCATGAACAATAACATTTACATTTGATGTGCACACTCACCTGTGAAATTCTGGTTTTAATAAAAAGTCAGATTTTAATGTTTGACAACCATAAGTACTGAAGTCTGCTGGAAAAGGTAACGTGCTGTCAAGATCATACACTAAGGCTGGCCCTTGATCTGGTGGTGTGTGGATTAAAATAACATGGTAGTCCTAAAATTCATATACAAATTTCAAATAAAAAGGTGTATATGTCTGTAAATAAGTGGAAGTCTCTTTATGAATCATTAATAGCTACAAATTCTCATTACATATAACTAAAACTGACTGTTACTTTTGTAATTGCACCTAACAGTTTTACTGATGGTTATCACTACTCAATGTCTACACTTCTTGCATAAAAGATAGATAAATGTAAACCTTTAAAAATACATATATCAATCACTCAACATGGTATTTCTGAGGTCCCTTTTAATATGAATATTTTAAAAGGGTTTAACTGAACTTGTTCATATTTTTGATTGTGCAGACACTTTATTCGGACTTTATTAACTTTAAAAATACTTAAAAAATCTTAATAGCCTAAAGTTAGGTTTGATTTAACAATTACAAATTTTCCTTTAAGTTTTGTTTTTGTTTATTCGTTTTCTCAGCACAGGAACTAAGAAACAGTATCAAAAGTAAGAACGTTATGGTGTTATTTATAACCAGTCATTACAGGTACTTAGATACTGTTTTCTCCTAAACTATTTTTGAGCATAACATAGCATTCACATAAAGATAAAAAAATCTTTCTTCATCTGAAAATTTTCAAATTTTTTTGCATAATCTTTAACACCTAAATAAATTTCAATTTTTTTTTTCAATAAACTTTCATCATATTTTATCTGTTATTTTTCTGTTCTAATGCTACATGAGGTGAGCCAACCTCATAACCACTATAGTAAAATACAAAATATAAATTAACCTTTTTCCTTTACAAAATGACTTCAAATTCTAACATTTATCAAAAATAGCTCTAAACTTGTTACAGTATACACACTCTACTATTTCAAACTGTTGTTGTTTTATTGTTTATATGTAACTGATACTCCCACTACACAAATTAAAAATCACTTGACAAATGTGTAGTTAATGTTACATTACTAAATTATGTAAGGCACAAACTACTCAAAAGTTGCTCACAAGCATACTTCATGAAAATTTATTATTATTTTCAGCTAACTGAACATAAAAAAGATTCTAATTTTTGCACTTTAGTCTCTTTTTAATAATAAACAAAGAATACACATGAAAAAAAAGAAATATGGTACTTACCCAAGTCTTTTTAATTTGTTTTTTTCCTGTTGAATGTGAATGAAACTTAACCCTCCTTTTCTTATACTAAAGGTACTACTGCACCAAAGAATACAAAATACTATTATGGAAAAAAGTAAATAATGCTGCATAACTATAACAGTTTCCTTGCTTTCTAGCTATGCAATAAAAGCCAAAATATTCAAATATACTCATTAATGGGTTTCCTATGGAAATAAAGTTGGAACCGGAAGCAAAATATACAATAATATGTATGGAAAACAACATAATGTAATACATACTTTGACAGATTAAAACTGCAGGTTTCTATTAGTTATAAATAATATAGTATTAAATGTCAGAAAAAACTATCAATAATGTCTTGGTGAGTGTGGCAAGAAGAATCTGGTTTTCTATTTTATGTCTCTGCAACTAAATAAATTATAGGCTACAAATATTATCTTTGCTTGAGCAATTACAACATTGTAAGGAGTTATTTATGTTAAATTTCATACTTCTCAGAGAAATAGTAAATAGACAGAGAAGAAAGAATACCTAGAGAACAAAGGTCACAATTCTCATAATAGGAGATGTTGCAGATTTTTTAAAAATATTACTTTATAAAATTAAGGGCGTAAATCCTACAGTATTAACATTTGAACTTTTAGCTACATTAATTATGTCAAGGTTATTCATATGCCATAAAAAATAGTTTAACTAAATTTTTAATGTAACTCATAAAAACTCATATGTGCAGAAAATGATGCCCACAGTAAGAGGATTAACTACTACTCCTTTGTTTAGAACAAATTACAACAAATTATAGACACACTTTTCCCATTGAATTTGATTATTCTAATCATCCAGTTTTATGTGGGAATGAATAATTAGTTAAATGCAATTTTTAAGCCCAACAATTAAATAATTAGAAAATTTCAATAAGTTCCCAATCCTATCCAAAATGTGCAAAGTTTGCTTAAAAATGACAGTAACAGATGGAACACACAAATTTATGTAAAATTACATATTACTATACTTAAGTGACATTCAAACACTTAGAATTATATTTATTTACAAAACTAATAAGGAATATCATTTAGTTTACATTTTAAACATTTTCATACCCAGACAGTTAAATCATCTGCACTTCCAGCCCGCTGATTCCACAAAGGTACCTGTTAAAAAATACAGAAATTTGTGTATACGTTATGTAGCATTTAAAAAGAGCAAAATGATAAAGTATTTCATTATCATTTAATTTCAAACTTTTTTCTTTAATTCTTACATGATATTAATGGATTAAAGTATATTCATAATCAGTAAACAGCAGCTTTCCACAATTGTATTCACTTGAAACTAACTCTGTCCTAATTGCTTTCGAAAATAATAGGAAACTTTTTGTTATCAATTAATCAAAGAATACATGATAAGACTGTTAGCTACTAGCCTATTTTTCTACTTTTCCTGATTTTTGAGACTATTTTCAAATTTGTTTTAAGTTTGTAAACAAGCCTTGTTTTTCCATCATTTCCTTCTTATAAATAGCATTTTTAATAAATTAGCAATAAAATAAAACTTAGAAGTTTATCCAAGCATGAAGTTCTCAAATTGTTACAGGTAAAATTTTTCAGATATTTCAAAAGTTGAAATTTATTCTGAAAATTAATGATGAACAATTTTGTTCTTGATTACACATTCCATAAAAATTACAAAATATATATAATTTGAAAGTGCAAAATGTTTATATCCATATAATTAGTAAAGACATTACAAAGATTTCTGTACATAAAATTCTAAAAGATCACTGCTGGATCCTGATGATCACCCCAATAATGAAATATTTTTGCATTAATACTATGTATTAGCTAAGAAATACTTATACACTGTTCAGGGTCAAATTGTCTAGATGGCCTTCAGAATAAACTTCATAAATAAGATAAATATAATTAAAAACTATTTATTAACTACAGTTTGAGCAATACATGAACATAAGCATTGGGTAGATAATGTACAAAATACTGATTATAATACAGTAAAATCTGTCTAAGCTGGAAATTGCATCAGGTTGAAACCTGTACAAGCAGGAAATTTGAAAATTTTGCAGCATTTTCTTGAGATTTCTTTTATAAAAAGTCTTCTACATGGCAGAACCTGAAAACTATATTTCACCTACTTCATCTATCAATGAGTAGGATTAGAACCTGAGAAGGTGGAAAAATGTTTTTGATTAAATATTAATTTCTTATTTAATTAATAATTTGTTTAAATATTAAACAATTCTTGGGCATTTTGTTACAGTAAGTACTGGTTAAATATTTCATGTTATTTTTTTGCCATCATTTTTGCAGTTCAGTTAGATTCATAATTTGTAGAAATATATTTGTCTTTTAAGTGCAAAATTCTTACTCTTTAAATAATTCTCACAAAAAAAAAATCCTATCTTCCCTAATTTTAAAATTTAGGGAAAATTTACCATAGGTAATAGAGGTAAGTGTGAAAATCTATGCTATTTCAAAAATTTAAAGAAAAATCAATTTCCTGTGGAATGGAAAGTGAATAATAAAGCATGGATGACTAGTGCTATATCAAACAAATTAAGCAAAAGAATGGAACAAGAAAATAGGAATGCTCTACTTTTCCTAGATAATGCAACTTGTCACCCAAAAGTTTAACTTTCAAATGTTCGTTTAGTCTTTCTACCTCCATGTACAACATCAGTTCTACAGCCACCAGATAATCAAATTATACAGTGTATAAAATTTAAATACAGAAAATTGATGCTTCAGTATATTACTGCAAACATGGATGACTGTAAAAGAGCATCTGAAATGACCATGAAAATTGACATGTTAGATGCAATTGCATTTTTAAGTCATTTAATCAAATGCATAAAAGATGAATGCATAATAAAGTACTTTTGAAACTGTGGATTTATTCTTGATAATGGCCAAAATTGTAAGGAAGTTGTTTGTTATGACAATTCCAGTGAAATCCAAACTCTGATGGAGAAGATTGGTGCAGATGATTCTGTAAACATGGAAAGTTTTGTGAACACTGACAAGACTGTTTTAATATAAACTGATGAAACTGATCTAAAATCTATAATAGAATCACAAGGTGTTAACAGTGTAAGATATTCAGAAGATGAACAAAATGGAAAAGATAGTGAGGAAATAAAAGATTCCTACTTCATCGCTATCAAATTGTATGCAAAAATGAAGGGGGGAAAATGAACTTCATGAAAAGGCCGTAAAATTAACATTCTCTTTTAACTACATGAGAAAGCCCATTAAAGAAGCGAAACAGTTAAAATTTGACACTTTCTTTGAATAAATTTGAATAAGATATTGTGTACTTATGCACATTTTGAATGTCTGTTTCTGTTCTTATTCTAATAAACATAGCATAAACAATATAATAACTTTATTCACAAATGTCTTACTTCCCATGAGTCAAGCAAGTATAACGTTCCACTCAAATATTATATATAAATAAGGAAATGCATGTTCACTGTCTAAGCTGAAAAACCTGCGTAAGCTGGAAATTTTATTGGTCCTGTCCAATTCCACCTTAGACAGGTTTTACTGTATAATAACAAGTTTAATTGTTAAATATATGAAAGAAAAAGCTGTAAGAATATATTCATGAAAATTTAAAAATAGTAAGTTAATACAAAAACTGAAATTAGAGTTGTCATTGTGACAGCTGCAAATATATGTTATTCAGCAAAACATCCAATTTTTTATTTTACTTGTGGAGCCCAAGGCAATTGCACCCATTTGTCTCCCCTTCCCTTAATCACTTTTATAGTATGTATAATTAATTTTTAAATTTATTCTTTATAGTATAAAATATACATAGGTATACACACAAACAACTTTAAGTAAGGTGTATAACAAAAAATTAGTTTCTTACAAAAAAACAAAATATAAAAATACCAGAAAATTCAATCTATTAAATATCTGAATATTTTTCCACATCCTTTGGTAATAAATTCTGAAAAAAGCAATTGAAACAATATATTGAGCACTACAGTTATGACAGAAAGTGTTCGTACCCGTGTCCTGAGTAGTGTTTTGCTCACAACTGAAAAAGTATGATGATTAGGCTAATTGACGTATGATATATTATAAATATTATATTAGCACACATCTACATAATTTTTTTTATGTAAATTAAATGATAAATAAACTGTTTATAAGCAAATAACAAAAATAGGAGGAGCAGAAAGTGTTCATACAGTTCAAAATGTGTGAAAAAATTGATATTCCCGTAAATATTTGGTTTAGTTTGATGAATAAACTACATTATACCATTCCAGAACTAGACACTGGGTTCATAATTAGTGGAATTTAGCCAGCAAAAAAAAAATGTACTTCTGGCAATTTAGTGCTGTCTCCATAATTATCTGCTTGGTCATCATAGCAAATAGGAAACAACAGTCCAGTGATTTAAAAAACTGCATTGTTGTAAAATACAAATCTTGTCTTTTTATGGTATTGTTACACAACTTAATGTGCCAAAATCTACTGTTCAAAGCATAATTGCCAAGTTTAAGCTAACAGGATCAACTGCTAACCTCCCTCATTCCAGACGCCCCACCAAAATTCTAGAAAGAACCAAGAGAAAGGTTCTCAGAGAAGTTAGTAAGAACCCTCGTTCAGCATGTAATGACATACAGAAACTGGTAAGGGAAACTGAGGTTGAAGTAAGCACTTTTACAGTTACAGCTACAGAAGGGGAAACGAAATCTTCCAAAGAACATCATCCCTACAGTTAAACACAGAGGTGGCTCAATCATTCTATGGGGTTCCTTCAGCTCTTCTGGTGTAGGAAGCCTTTACCACATCAATGGAATCATGAAAAAAGATGAATACGTTAATATATTAGACACATATATCAAAAATGATGCTTGGAACTTGTGACTTGGACATCTTTGGATCTTCCAGCACAATAATGATGCTAAGCACACATTGAAATATGTGCAATCCTGGTTGCAGAGGAACCATATAAGCATTCTGGAGTGGTCATCTCAGTCATCCGATCTTAACTCAATTGAAAACATTTGGCATGAGTTGAAGACCAGGGTTCATCAGCGTCATTTGAAAACTAGCAAGAGTTGGAGGCCTTCTGTAAAGAAGAATGGAAGAAAATCCTAGTAAAGTACTATCAAACGATCATGGAGCGCTATGAGAAGAGATTGTGCCAAGTAATTCACCTGAAAGGCTACACAACTGGCCATTAAAGTAGATGCACAAACACTTTCTGCCCTCTCCTATGTTTGGTTATTTGTTTATAAACAGTTCATTTGTCATTCAATTTACATAGAAAGTTATGTAGATGTGTGTTAGTATAATATTTATAATACACTATACTTTCATTATCCTAATCCTGATTCTTTTTAAGTTATGAGGAAAACCTACTCATGATGCAGGGGTACAAACACTTTGTCATAATTGTACATTTTGAACTTCTTTTAAAACTCAAAATATTGCATTTAAATACTATACAAAATAAACAGATCTAGTATTACATCTCCCTCCCAGAAAAAAAGCTTATCTGGGTACTTACTGTTTGGTTTTCATTTGATATGAAAACAACATTGCAATATTTGATAAGTTCAGGCTGTTCTTTTGCCACAAACTCGCAGAGTTTCCAAACATTTTCTTCACTGTAAGTGGAAAAGCAAAGTCCATTAACTGGCTGTTAGCCATTCAGTACAAAAATATAATGATGTTGCCATAAAATTATGGTGTTACTGAGTAATTATATTCAAATAAAAAAAAAAGACAAATAAAAGCAAAGTTCTCTATTTTAATAATAATAGTTAAAAAAAAATATGAATGACCATTTTCAAACTTCAACAATCTGCATTATAAAACTGCAAATAAATTACAGCATTATTAACCTCATTAGAATTACATGTCCATGTTAATTTAATATTGCTGTCGATTCCAGTACAATCAAATACATTTAAATATAAAAAGTGTCCCTAAAGTTATGACAATAAATTATGAATTTTAAAAAACAAAAACTGTGCTTTCTAAAGTTTAAAACTAAACAATATCTTTTGTAGGCTGTCTCTGGATGTGATACAATCTGAAAATGTTTTACTGCTTGTATGTTCTTTAACTTATGCAGGTTTAACAAGCATAAACACTTTTAAGCAGTAGCGTACTACACTACATATCAAAAAATAAAAATATTAAAGAAAATTCGACTATATTTAACCATTTATTCTAATCACACCTATACTCAGTTTAACTCTTTAGCATGCATTGAAAGTAGGTAGTTGAACCAAATAACTGCATTTTCAAAGTCTAATTTCAACAACACTCATTTTGTATACATAGAAATGTCAAAAGGGATGACTTCCACATCTACATCTTCATGGATACTGTTGCTCTTTCTCTGTGTATGTCTGTGAGGGAAAGCGTGTCATTATAGTACAAAGAAATTACAAAAAAATTGTAAATTTATTAATAAAAGAACCAAATTTGGCACACATATAAAGAGATATATTAGGAAAATAAACAAAATACTTGAAATTATACCTATGTCCATATGAGCATAAATTATATGATTTGTTCATATTTCAATTAGTGGTTACACATTTGTATATAGAAAGACATTCTGTTATTGTTAATAACAATAAATATTTTAGTAGAAATAATAATAATTATTATTATAAATCCAGATTTAAATTTTGATTCTTGTATAAAGATTATTTCAAAAAAATGTCATTTTTTATTCAACCAGGTTACATTATTGGTACTAATACTTTTATATATTTATTCACTGAACCCTTATAATTGCAAAATTAGCAACATTACTTGCCATACAGTTTTACAATACCAGTTAAAACCCAACTTCAATTTAGTCAATGGTTTGTGCCACCATCACTCATAAGAGTGTCATTCATTGTTTCTTGTTTGTTATCTTAGAGCAAAGCCACATCAGGCTATCTGCTGAGGCCACCGAGGAGAATCAAACCCCTGATTTTAGTGCATTAAATCTGTAGACATACAGCTGTACTAGCAAAGGGTGTTTTGGTGTTCCTAGATCATTCTTGTTCACATAAACAATTTTTGCAGTGAAAGATGGTCTTCTTACAAGTGTAAAGTTGGTTACATTGTTTCTTGCATTCACACAAGACCAACTCATAACAGTTTGAAGACTACAGAGAGTGTTGTCCAATGATACTTGTAATGTCCATCCCTAGCTCGTCAGAAAAGCAAGCAGAGATTGTGAAAGCAGTATTTGACCCTAGATGTTACCATCCTGATAAACTGCCTTCTTGATATGCTTCACCATAATAATTGTTGTTAGTGGAATTCATTCTACAGATTTACTCTTTACAAATAATCTCTTTCTGGCTTTGTCCACATTGATATCTGTGCTTGTATATTACAGATAATAATATTAGCAATAAATTTGTAAAATGTCTTACCACTCTAAATATAGTGGACTGTATGATAAATAGTAGACCATGAAGCAAGAGGTGAGGTTCAATGAAAAATCCAAACAGTAGACAATCAAACTCCCAAGGAAATAAGGCATAAACTGTCCATAGTAAAAAGTGAATAAAAGCCATTATAAATGTGTAAAAAGAAGATAAAATGGACACTGCACAATGAAAATGACGAGCTAAACACATGACATCTGATGGTGGATAAAGGGTATCAATATATACATCCAAGCAAACAGGACTGGCATCTACAAAGTTGGTGAGGACAACAGAAAGAGGTCAAACTTTTTTAACACTTAATCTCCCATAGGATATACATACTGATAAAAACCCACATCAGGTCGCCAGCACCTGTAACCTGTGAGATAATGTTAGTTGTAGCCATGATTCCCAAAGTGGTAACATCAGCTTCAAATGGTTGACTGGAATAAGCTGCCATAAATGAAGACAAATTACAAACTCCAGAAAATCTGCAAGTTATAACTTTTGCAAGTATATTACATACAAACATGAAAAATGACAAGTGACAGTTTGGTAGAGGGGTATAGAGGAAGTTGCATATATGATGCTCCTACTGGTGGAGAGATGATGCATGATTTACAAGAAATACATACTGGAATCATTTGATTGCAGTAGGGGAAGCAGAAGGCTTGTAGCACACATTAATAAAATGTTTGCATACAGGGGGCAGCAATAAATGAGAATGACTAATTTTGTTAGAGAACAGAAGTATTGTATCAGAAACAGTAGTTCAAGCATTAAATTTGAATTATAGTGGCCTTGTAAATGTGGGCCATAGGTCTATAGGGTAGTTAGTGTGATCTTAAGCAATGACTATTTCGAAACTCAAGAGAGTGAAAATGCAGAAGTAATTTCAGATGCATCCATGTCTGAAAATGTTCAAAATGCATTGTTTGAAAAGTTTGCTACGTTTGGTGCTTTTCTTATCTATTGCACAATTATTCTGGAGATTTGGAAAACATACAAGGTAAAGTTATAGAAAGATTTGAAAGTCTTGCTCAACAAGGCTTCAACTAATTACCCTAATACTTCAAGCTCTGAAAACTTTTTTTCTATCATGCATAGAGGAAAGTGCAAGAAAACATTTTATCAAAGCTCTAAATGTTAAACAGATGCAGGATTAAAAACTTTTAAAAACAAAATGGTTAAAAACAGACATTTTCCTTCTTAGCAAAAGCTTATTAAATTGGTGTTTTGAACACAAAAATATAAATAATTAAAAAATTTAGGAGACATACAACAAAAAAGAAATGAGAAACATTTCTATAACTGGAATCTATATAGACAATAAATGTCTCAAAGAAACCATATAAACAAAAGTGATGAAAAACATTCATTCTTGCAGCATTCAATTTGACATCATGCAAGTTAAAAAAAAAAGCAATCATAACAGCAGGTTTATTTAAGCCAATTTAAATACATAATTTCCATTTTAACACCTGAAAAATAGCAACATGAGCTCTTTTTGTTTATTTAACACCTACAGTCCATATTCTGTTGTACCTTACCAATAACAGGGTGTGTAGATACACTCATGAGCCTCTGGAATAGACAGTTTCTTCAATGTTTTCACCTCCATACTTCTTTACAGCCAGCTTGACTATTAAACCAAACCTGGTTTCCTTAAAAGTTGAGAAAACTTTTATATCTAAATAGTTTTAAATGGATGCATTATTTTCTAATCACATTCTTTCAATATTGAAATAAATATTTATCACTAGTTTTTCCTCTACTAATTTGTTGTGAACATTTTTGTAAAGAATTTGAAGAATCAATAATTAAACTCTACAGGCTGTAATACTATAGTAACAATAACATTATTTCTTGGAAAAGACACGTCAGAAAATAACTGAATATCTTTCATATGAGGAATGAAATGTGTTGCTGCAAAGCTACAGTGATGAAATGGTTGCAAGTTGAAGAACAGCAAACATAAAGCCTTTTTTGTCATGATCACAATGTTCTGTCTATACATTTTGTTTACAGTAAAATATACATGTGAACACAGAGAAGAGCCTGCATATATACCATACATGGGTTGAAAATATTAGCACAAACTCTTGAACAGTATCATTTAAATATAATAATGTTGTCAAAAATTAAATTTACTATATATTTCATCTCATATTCCATTTGTACTGTCTACTGTTGAGCTTTGTGGCCCAAATAACCTAACCTTTTCTTCAAAAATTTTTTATACCACAGACCTTGGTATGAGTGCTTTAAACATTTACTTTCATTTTACAAAGAGGAAAAAAATCAGATCATAATGGTTAGTATAATTCAAAAAAATCTCACTGCTTTAAAATTTTATGAATTATTGATAATGATTGGAAGAAAATATCCAATGTAAATTGTACTTATCTCATTTGTCAAAGAACCCGAGGTTCCTAACAGGTTGAATTTTTTTACTCGAGTTGTCAGAGTGTTACTGTTAACTGTTTGAAAATGGCTTCTTGGTGAACATAAACAATGACTTTCAAGGGAAATATTTTTTTTTTATCAGGTAAGCCATGTTGCTCTTCTGCATTTATAGTAAAACCATTATTATATATATTTCTTTTAATGATTTTGAGAGTAAAAATTTAGTGATAATAATAATAAAATGATAGGTTGAGCTAATCCAATAGTATTTACATTCTAAACTAAAGAATCTTGATTTTACTTTCTTTTTTGAATTTCTAAACTTCAATCATAAATTATTTTACCTAAACTACATAACCAGTGTATGTCACACTACACTTGGTTTCTTGAAATATGAGGCATCATAAAAATCAAACTACATTTATCCAACTAAACAGTTGAATTGATCTCTGTCCATTATGATTTTAGTGATGGGCCATGAAGGAGGGTGTCATGAAACCTTATAAGTGTAGTGAATGTTGGAGTCTCAAATAAAGATATACCATGAGACTACCTAGCCTAGAGCCAAGTGTATAAATTGTATTATGACAGTGAAAACAGTAATTCAGTTTTAAGCTTATTGAAATTATTTCTGAATTATGCTATAAGCTATTTTCTCTTATATTATCAGTTTTTAATAATAATAAAAAAACCACTTTAAATCAACAAATACTTTTTCCAGTTTTATTGCCTATACATTTCATTTCATTTTTTCAGTACATACACTAGCAACAATATTAGGTTATACTTTTGTCACTAAGCAACATGACATAAAAGCCACTCTTTGAGCATAGTGTTCCCAAAATGCACTGGCTTTTCTATTTATTAGAATTTCCTAATATAAATGATTTTTACCAATTATTATCAATTTCATGAGTGATCGTAATTTTGATTGGTTCACAAAGAAATTTACCAATGTTTAGCTGCCTCAACAACACTATTATGCCTCTTTGTTGGTCAAGTTTGATTCAGCAGAATTTATTTATTTCAGTTTGATATGAAACGTGAAATTAAGGTATACTGTGGTAGTACTTCTACCTCATTTTTGGTCTATATGCTAGTAGTGCAATTAGAAATTTCTCATCGTATTTAAACATCTCATGTGCTGCACAATATTATAATGATTTCCTATTATTATAAAAGGAGGTTAATTTTTCTCAAAAAATAATATATCCATTAGGCTGCAAGTCTACTAATTACTACTAATAAAGGAAATGCCAAGGAATGAGATTGTTCCACGTGTAAATTATAGATAAAATCATTCACAACATACCCTAAGTTTATAATGATGGTTTCTCCTATTTGTAATTGGTTCTTGAACTAAAATTTTAAATTCATACTTTTGTGTCAGAATGAACAATATCAAATGACTCACAAACGTTTTACTTTAATAACTCAAACAGTTAAACACCTAATATCAATCTTAAAGAAAAACTCAAACCAGCATCACTTGTATTTAAATTAAATTGGATATTTAGATTTCAAACCTACATGCAAGAAACGGTGAATGTAGATCACTGTAAACTACATGCTTTTCTTTTTTTCAGAATTTTCTGTAAAATTCTCCCTGAACTGATAGACTATAAGGAGATAGTAACTTGTCATCAGCACTCACCGCCAATTCTTAGGCTCTTTTAACCAGTACAAATAATGGACTTTAACTACCACTGCTAAACACAGTTGAGAATAAAATTTTATGTAGAGTTGAATTTTGTAGAAAGAGACAAGATTTTCTTTCCCCAATATCAAATATTAACATAAGCTTCAGGCTTACGAGTTAAGTTACACCAACTAACTCAGCGTTGTCGTAAATTCAAACGATTGAACTCACACTGGAAAGCGTATTTCAGGTTACGGGAGTTACGTATATAATTTAAGTTTCATGAATAATTGACTTCCTAATATCAAAATTAGAAGTTAGAATTACAGAAATGAGCCTAGTTTCAACAGACAAAATTTACCTTAGAATTTCCAGGCTAAACGAGACAATAATGTACACGGCAGCACGCAGGAAATTAATTTCACAATCGCAACGGGCCGCATGGAACAACTAATCGGATTCAGAGTAGGATACCGGAATTACCCGAACAATTCCGAATGATACACAATACTGACCTGGTTTTATTTGTGTCCAAATACTTCTTGCTCGCAAGTATTTCTTTAATTTGACCTTTAAAATGTGAAGCTTCATTATAATACTGATTTTAAACTACGAAACAGTAACAAAAAATGTTGTTTTCCTATCTCTAAATGAAAGTTGTTTACAAAACAGCTTTTAGATACGACACAATTTCAATAAACAATGTGCTTTAAATAAGCATATATAGGAAGCATATTCCCAGGAAGTCCATAGAGAATGAAGCGTTTTCAGATGCCCACGTATGTTTATAAATATTTTGTTCAGGGTGCTCGACTCACAACTGCCTATCGTGGGCTCGAATTCCTGTCACCGAACACATTTACCCTTTCATCCGTGGAGGTGAATATTGTGACGGTCCTAGCTCCACCAGTTGTTGATAAAAGACCGACTTTCTTTCCTCTATTTTATCACTTCCATTGACCATCTGTTTTTCCACTGTTCATTGGTACAGCCTTTGTGGTCATATGTATATCAGTTACTGGCGTACTATTTTGGTTGCCCTATATCTAACTAGGTATGGAGGAGATGGCAATTGGTGGGATCTCATCCTTCGTTACCTAGGAGATGCTGCAACATTTTTCGTTTGTTTACCAGCTTGACGCGAGAGGTTATATGTTCTGCTCGCTCAGTTCGTTTGGCACGTAATCGGGACATTCATTTACTTTCCATGTTTAAAGTCCACGTACGGAAACATATTTACCTCCATTACAATAGATGTTTGTTAAATAACTCGTTAAATGTTTTTTATTATACGTATTCTTATGTTGGTACCAAGGTAACCCAAGGTTATTACTTGTGTACTTTGTTAAGATAAGTTATTCTTTCTTTATTTGCATTGTCTTTTTTATTTTTGTCGCCAATAACAGATCTATTGGTTTCTTGTTTTGATACGTAAACTGTATTATTTAAATAACTGCTGTTCAAAATTACATCTTTTAATTTTTGGTAGTCTGTCTAATTTTTATTCCATGCTAATACCTTAACTTGTGTTTTATTTGTTGTATTTTTTGTTCATACCCCCTCATTGAGGAAGAATAAATAAAGAGAAAAAAAACTGCTAAATTATGGACAACTAACGCTTGGAGCCCTCAAGCAGCTTTGCGCGAAATTCTAAGCAGACTATAAGAATTTGACCATTATTCTAAAAGTAGATTTCTATAGAGGTTTTGTGTGTGTGTGTGTGTGCCAGTTTCATGTTTACAGGTTATATGTGAATAAATTTGTTTCTCAAGTGAAAGAACAGTAAAATGGAAAACATCTAAATTAATAAACTATTTCAATTTACTAAATATTTTGAATGTTCTACGTTATAATGATCTATTGTCTCAACATTTTTTTTTTCCTTGTAATATGTAGTTTCATTAAATGTAAGATATTACCATAGAAAAAAAAATCACCTTTCCCTCCTCCATAAAACGCATTTTCTAGTCCTTTATTTAATAAAAACATTTCCAACATCACTCGTATGCAAAAGTTAATATAGTTTAAAACAGAACATTAGTCAGTGAGAAGAAACCGGCTACTATAGACCACATTTCTCGCGAATCACTTGTTTTCATCAATCTGCCAGAAATAATGGATTCTGTTCCCTAAAAAGTAACACGAATAAACAAACAATATATGCTTGAATATCAAGTCTATGTTTCAGGTTGTTGGACTTTCTGTTGTCCAAAAGAAATCCGCCATAAATCCTGGGTGTATCGATCAATATATATGTTTTTTTGGTGTGTTTTTTACTGGCGGGCTTTCTTCTGACAACTTAAGATATATATATTTTTAGTTTTTATTATATTACATTCAATGTATTGTTTATATAATTGAGTTTTTGTTTATTTAATTTCAAAGTTTATTTAACTATTTATATTTATTCGCTCAATCCATTCAAGAATCACTTTATTTCTATTAATCTCATACTTTCATATCTTCATTTTAGTTGAACGAACTTCAAACACGCCACCAGCGTCTGATGAACCAGTAGAGCTATTATTTATAAATTCAGAAATTTTTCCAGGTCTTTTTGTTTCAGGAACGATACGCTACTCTCTAATAGATCCTATGAAAAGAAAGAAGTTTCTTGTTATGTGAAGACTGTCTAGAACGTGGCAACATAATCGGAAATTGATTCATTGCAGTATACAGGTTGAGTAGGTTATATTAAGGTAATTTTGGAGTTTTGCAATGTCTTTACCGTACACTTATGGTCTATGTGACGACAGTGCATTTTGATAATGGTCTTGATGTTTAGTTTCCATTGCAAAAGGCTCCGTCGCTAAGCTGTTTTGCTCAAATATGCTATTCCTCCATTCATACTTTCTACCGTCAATCAAGTGAAGGAGAAGAATGATTGACAAGCTCTCATTTCCTCAGCTGATTGCAGGAAATCAACAAGTGCTGCTTCTTCCAACTTGAGCAGCAATAAGAAATAGTATAAAAAACCTGTTTCGTTCTCCAATTGCTTAAATAATGTAACAACTGAATGGATATGTTATGAAAACAACTTTTGAACACGTGACTTGTGTCGCAATTTCTGATATCCTTCTTGATTATAACATGCACTGTTATCTGGGGAATGTGGAAGTAATTTGTCACTGACTTTTGTTATCGTGTATTCTCACCTGATGCTTTAATTGGCGTATACTGTATGGTGAAAAAAAACAAATCCATTGGTGCTATATTCTGGACACGAAAGGTATCGATCAACTTATGAAAATTATTATCAAAAGCTCTGAAGAACAGGAAGGAGGTAATTTCAAAAACAGTAAACAAATGGTGGATTAGTAGTCAATGATTAGACTTTCATACTTATGGTACAAACATTTTAAAAGTGTGTGTGTGTTTTCTTATAGCACAGCCACATCGTGCTATTTGCTGTGCCAACCGAGTAGAATCGAACCGCTCATTTTAGCGTTGTAAATCTGTAGGCATACCGCGGTACTAACGGGGGGCTTTTAAGACAGAGTTTGTTTGAAATCAGCTACAAAGCTACACAATGGGCTATCTGTGCTTCGCCCACTACGAGTATCAAAACCGGGTTTCTAGCGATTTGAGTCAGCAGACATACCAATGTCCGATGTGCCACTTGAAGGTTCTAAGAGAAGGACATAAGTTGTAAATAAATTTGCAAGTTAGATCACCACAATCTGCAAATTTTATTGTAAACAAATGGTGATGTTTTTCTTCAATATATTTCTTTCTTTTTTACTTGTGTGGCTGCTACTTTTACCGGTAACATTTAATGTAAGTAGCATAAAGGACCCAAAAATACATTTTTTGTAAGTGTTTATTTCCTAATATTTTTTCAGTAATTTCATAAGTTTGTAAATGCTTATTTCAATCACGCATTCAACTATTTTTTCTTATATGTTTGTTTTATGGCAAAGCCACTTTGAGTTATATGTTATGTCCGTCGCAGGGAAACAAAACCTAGATTTTGGCGTAAAAAGTACAGCGACATATTGTTGTCCCGCATGGGGACATTCCTATGTGTCAAAGTGTTTTGTACTTATTTATACAATTTTTATATATGCCTTATTCATACATACGACCATATGTATTTTCAAAATAATTAAACGTGCATACTTCGAAGCCCTCCTGGTATCTAAGCAGCATGCGTAAAGGCTTATAACGCTAAAATCGGGGTTTGATACTCGTAATGGACATTGCACAGATAGCTCATTGTCTAGCATTGAGCTTAATAATGTTAACAATCTCATTATTATTGACTTATATAAACAAAATTGGTCTTAAAACGTAGATAATAAATCAAAATTTTCATATTATATAAATGTTATTGTGTTAATTTGCTAAGAAAATACTTAAATAGAAAGTTAAATTTACCTTATATGACAATCATGACGTAAGTTCTCGAACTCTTCTGTCCTTAAAACGCACCTGTAACCTGTTTTTGAAGTACAAATTCTACAGCATAAACTAGGGTTTGAATTTCTACGATGGAAACAACAGATAGTCTAATGTGGCTTTGCAAAAGAGCAAGCAAAGCTACTAAAGCAATATCTGACCATAGAGAAAGCAACTAGCCGGCAGCACTCACACCGTCAACTTTTGACCAATGTTCCTTCTAGTGTTAGCAATGACAAAATCTTTAGGAGTTAAAGATCCAACTTTAACAGCTAGCTAAAAATTCTATAAAGTCATTAAATTATTGTGACTTTTCATGAACATTTTTAGAAAGTGTACCTCCAATGGTGATTACATTTGGTTGTAGAGTCACTTGGCTGTGCTGTGACAGGATGTCCTGTGAGATTGTCATTATCATTTGTATTAGTGTCATTTGACATTTCATCATGCTTAATTGGTCTGTTCGAAGTAACAACACGTGTTGCTTCAGACACAGAATGGAAAGCTTCGGGCTGATCTTCCTTTTTATTTTCGATAACAAAAACATTTTGCCTTCTTCTGCCCCCAGTGGCTCAGCGGTATGTCTGCAGACTTACACGCTAAAATCCGAGTTTCGATACCCGTGGTGGGCAGAGCACAGATAGCTCATTGTGTAGCTTTGTGCTTAATTCGAAACAACAACAACAGCCTTCTTCTACTTTCAACATTTTCGTTCTATTGTTTGAATTTTCTTTTTGTGAACCAGATTTATGCTTATATTGTTAAGACATTCCTCAACTGGAAAGGGGATCTTAAACTGAAAACAATAAAAAATATATATTTGATATATAAATCACTAATATGTATTCGAACTCAAACTCAGTTTTAGGTCTATATACTTTGAAACACTGTATACAAACTAGGCAAGTGAACGTTACCAATAAATATAACTAAGATTCAAGCATTTCCACTCTTCTTGTGGCAAAAAAGAATAATAAAATTGTTTAATGAAAAAAGCCCGGCATGGGCAAGTGTGTTAAGACGTTCGACTCGTAATCCGAGGGTCGCGGGTTCAAATCCCGGTCGCATCAAATATGCTCGTCCTTTCAGCTGTAGGGGCGTTATAATGTGACGGTCAATCCAATTATTCGTTGATAAAAGAGAAGCCCAAGAGCTAGCGGTGGGTGGTAATGACTTCGAACAGTGATGACTAGCTGTTTTCCTTCTAGTCTTACACTGTTAAATTAGGGACGGCTAGCGCAGATAGCCCTCGTGTACCTTTGCGCGAAATTCACATTAAGCATCAAGCTTAATAGAAACCAATGTATTATAAGTTTGAATATATGTATATCAATGCGTATTTTTGATTATGCACATTTTTTCACAAATAAAAACAATGCTAACATGGGTACTACAATGAAAGAAATAATACAGTGTAGGGACGAATATATGTATATCAATACACATTTCTTATTACGCGTATATTTTTTTAATTTAATAAATCATACTACCTTGAATACTTTAACAAGAATATTGGAAACCTACCAATAAAGAAGTCTATTTTATATGCAGCTCACTCAGTTTCGTACCTCTCTGGACAGCGATAAGTCTTCGAATTTACAATGCTAAAATCAGGGGTTCGATTGCCCTCGGTAGACACAGCAGATAGCCGGATGTGGCTTTGCTATAGGAAAAACATACGCATCAACCAGTTTCTATCATCCAAGTGAAAGTCGTTCTGCTATTGGCGACATGATATCTAAGGGCGCACTGAATTCTCTCGCTTCAGTTGTAGTGCATAACACCTGCCATCACCTTTTGTATACTTAAATTCAAAATCAGATTGGATCTCGTTATTATTGAATTATATAAACAAAATTGGTCTTAAAACGTAGATAATAAATAAAAATTTTCATATTATATAAATTTTAATGTGTTAATTTGTTAAGAAAATTCTTAAATAGAAAGTTAAACTTACCTTATATGACAATCGTGACGTAAGTTCTCGAACTCTTCTCTCCTTAAAACGCACCTGTAACCTGTTTTTGAATTTCAAATTCTACAGTATGAACTATTAATATTCCCACGAGGAATATAAATTTTCTCATAACTCAATCTTCTTTGTCTATAAAACTATTGATTAGCTAGTGAGGTGCACTTGCCACGCGCACCTCTCATGGACATAATTTTGATGTTTCACTTCAACTAATTTATATTCAATTCATACTTTTTCCTCCGTGGTTTAAAGCATGTATTTTTCTCAGTTGGAGCCTTTCTGTTTAACTGTTCAGATAGAGTATCTAATGAATTTTTAAGGCACTTATGCAACAGTCATAAAGCTAGTTAAATTATAGTAGTCTTATGGTATTGTTAACTTGTTGCTTGTTATTATTCTATGTTTTTACGAACATTTTTAAATAAATAAAAATATTTAGTGTACAAGAAGTGTGATTGTAAAAGTTTAAGGCTGAAATTTCACCGAGAACTGGCACTGAACGCTTGAAGCCCAAACATAAGCCCATGAAATATGTAATTTAATAAAGTCACCTCATTTGAGCACTCGCCGAGTGATTTAGTTATACAGATTTAAAAGGACAATAAAATAAGAAAATTACGAAGAAAAATATATAAAACGTTACAAACAATAAAGTATTCGGTTTAAGTAAATGTAGTTTTGAGTTAAAATCTACAGTCAGTCAAGAAAGAAAAAAAAATTGTAATTTAGACTATTTTACATTTTACATGGTGGTTACAAGGTTGGTCAAATCTCAAAGGGATTTTTTTATGAGAAAATCAAGCTATGTAAAATTAAGGAAAGAAATCTTATGTCTCTCTCACGTCTCTTATTATGATATAAAACTTTAAATTGGACAACTATCACATTTAGTGTACAATATAATGATTTACCCTAATATTCTTTATTAACATTGATTAAAAGCAAATTTGTGTAACTAAGAGAGTACAATGATGTGGGTTAAACTACTTTACTTGGAGCTAGAATGAACAGTGGTGTTGTGACCGCCACATTAGAGGGTTATTCAAATCAAAAACACACCTAATCTATCATTGGGTTACACACTATAAATTATTTAAAATGTGTTGAAAAATCTCGCCGTTCAGGGTTACAACTTCAGGATTCTTCATGGTTAACTTTTGGTAATTACTCATGTAAACGACAAGAGAATTAAACGATATAACATTATAGTAGTAATATTTTAGTATGACTGTCATAGTATTTGTCTTTTGACTAATGTCGATTGTGGCAGTATGTATTTTAATTTCTGCAACATATAATAATTTTTATATTGTTTACATTTATTACTTATATTGTCTCTCTGTTATTTAATTAGTTACTTTATTACTATTTGTTGACTTTATCTTTCCTCTCTTCTTAAACGTCTAGAGGTCAGGGCAATTCATTGGTATACCAGTTCTCTTGATAGGCCTGTGAACAGGCAAAATTCAGATACTGGAAATAAAAAATGAGGAACTACAGTCTCAGTTACCGCCTGAATTTTTTTTGCATTTTTTTCGAGTTTAGATTATAACATTACTATATAAATTATAAATCATGAACTGAATTTAGTGAGTTGTGCTTAGGTTTTCTCGAGGATGAACAAACAAACGAACAGAGAGATTACAGAATACTATACCTGCAGCAAGATGGTGTTAATACAATTTGTGTTAAGAGTAACGCGGGTGAACTACAGATGATGTTAATACAGTGTGTGTTAGGAGTAACACGGGTGAACTACAGAAATTTCTATTCATATTAAGTTCGTTAGGATAAGCGACTTTTTTTGTTGTTACAGATTTCATCTGTGGTGATTCTCATTCTCTTGGTTTAACGCTCTTTAACGATTGGTTTGTTTGGGTATGGAAGTGAGAGATGTTTACCAGATGATAACTTAAATACGTTATTATTCAAACTAGAATAATGTCCAAGAAATGAGCTCTCCGTTATATATTCTAAAGTGAACCAAAACAAGTAGTAAAAAGTAACAGTAAAAATGAAAATGAGTAAAATTCAATTACAAAAACTGCCCTCGTATATGTGTAATAGGTTTTAAAGCATTACTCTAATCAAACTTATATGTAGAATTAATATAAACAAAGTAAGAAGTAGATGTACTTCTGCAGTGCCCTTAAATGTGTTCTGTTTCAAGAGTAAATAAACAAAATTAAGAGTAACAAACATTTTTATCTCTTAATTTTAAGCTGATATGTCATGCTATGTTATAGCCTACAAAGTGTATTCTTCTTCTCGTGATTCACGGCAAGCGCAATTTTTATTGACGTCACGACAATACAAAGTGTAATGTTAAGCGCTCGCCCCTCCTGTAATGTTACATTAGTGTTTACTGACTGGTTGGGAGATAACACACCACTGTATAGTGGTGGAAGTACTTGAAACAGGTGACCAGCGGCTGTTTTTGGCTCCCTTTCGGCTAGATTACATCTTAACGTTTCATAAACTCCATTATTTTCTATTTCATGACGAAGAACTCTACCCCTAACCTGTTCAGAATAAATGTTTGAAATGAGTTGAGAAATTTATAGGTTAAATTACCCTCACAGAATGTGTTGTCAATTATTTCAAAAGAACAGCTTCTACAATGAAGAGTCAAGTGAAAAAAAAAAAGTTTATTTTTGTGAAAATACTTTACAGCAGTTGCTTCTTGCATTTTTCCTGTTTCACAACCTTTTTGCCCTCGTTTTTATGTGTACAATATCAACAATGAAAATACCCATTAAACTAAACTAAAACACACATGAGAATTTTCAACAACAGAAATGAAATGTCATTACATAGCTGTTCACTGGCTTATCAGATTTATACAGCCTTTATGTAACTATTTAATCATTCCAACTCTATATCCACATTCTATTAAAATGTATGGTCATGAGGAACTTTGTGTTTATTTCACAATGACGAAATATGAATACTATAGGATATAAATAGATAAAAGAATCCTAAAGAAAATGTTCCATATAGATATAGATTAACAGTTAAATTGAGATCTAGTTTTATTAAATCTCGTTACCAAAACTGCCATAAAAGATATTCACATGCTTGTTATAGATACTGTAAACAATTATGTAAGAATGGGTAATTTAGACTTTTATCTATTTTAAGATTCTGACGCTTCCATTAATAACCGTAGTAACAAGGATTTGACGCCACCTTTTATAATTCGGTAGTCTGCTTGCAGGAAATTCTATCAAACACATCAACATATGATCAACTGCATAAGCTTTCGATGAAAAAAATCTATATAAATCTCAAGAACAAGAGCTAGAGAATTCTAGTTATGATTATTTAAAATATGGCACTAGCACATTATCAAAACCATAGAACACTTAATAAAAATCGTCGTTAAACTTGTCGGTGCAGTAAATCTTGGATTCAGGTGAGCAAGACACATAGATTTTTTAATACATTTAAGAGACCAAGTACCAGTACTCAAAACACTCAATAATAAACATATCAAGTTATTGCGATAAAGAATCACGTGACGATGGTAAACATTTATTACACATAACATTGATTTACGTTTATAATTTTAAATAGATTGATTTCTTTCATTAACGTTTTCTTATATCGAATAAATACTAATCAAATAATACTTTTACTTTGATTTATCTCACCTCTTTATGATTATAACGTAGATATTTATGCATGTTTCAGTGTCTTCACTTCATAAATGTGATTTAATAATATTTGATTATAATACTGAGAAGTTAGAAACTGAGTGTCGAAAACGTAACTTGTTTCCACATATAACTATATCGGGAAATTAACCTAAGGTTCCCACTAAGCAATAAGTTGTTTGTTTGTTTGTTTTTTGTGAATGTAATAAATTTGTTAATTATAATGAAGGCTAAGTGAAATACAAATGGATGAAATTCATTCAACGATAAATGTTAAATCAAATACAGATGACATTCATAGATGCCAAACCAAATACAAACAGATGGAAGTTGCAAGATATTCAAATCAATGTAAAAATAATTTCTCAAGAGTAGATATTTTTATTATAAACTAAATTTTACTAGAACATTTGACTCTTGCAGGTTATGTGAAAAAAACAACAAGAATAACATTTATAAGAATATTACTCTAACTATATTTAAAAGATGTCCAAATGTTATAAATTATGTAATAAATCTAAAACAAAATACTGTTTAAACAAGAAAGCAGATATTTTCACTGTCACGTGTGATATTTCTTATTGTACGGAAGTAAGTTCGAATTTAGGCTCCAAGCACATTGTAAGAAAGAGATTTTGAGATTAAAAATATAAATATTCCAGATACTATAAATCTTAAAGACCTAAAACTTTTCACCAAATTCCTACTGGATTTATATCAAAAATATTTAGATTTTTTTTTTTGACAAAATGGAAAGGTACAGGGGTATCCGCTAATAGTGTTACATGACAAATTATTAAAGGAAGATAGTTTGGTTTAGTCTGAATGAAAAAGCTCTGATTTTGATCCTTAATTTCCTTAAGGTCTGAGAAACAAACATAAAAATACTACATTTATTTTGGAAGACAAAAAACAACCAAACCAGTTTTTCTCATTACCTCATCATCTAATAGACAGCAGTTGTACCTTGCAGTATTAGGGCTCGTACTCAGAATGTTTGAAAGTGGAATTATAACTTAGAAGATCAAAAGCCAACATATATTGTGCGAATCGTGCAAATTCTACGGGGATCTGGGAGCATGCCCAACAGAAAATTTGTAAAACATAGGTGCTATGAGATTAAATCTGGAAACAATTTTTGCGTGAAATGTACTTAAATTTTTATTGTTCACACAAAATCCACAAACTTACATGGAGGGGGAGTTAGGATTAAATTAACATAAATATATGCATAGTATTATAGTAAAGTACTGTAATATTTACATACGAAATAATTATTAGTTGTTAGGTTATATTACTAATATAAGCAATTCTGTACAACAGTAAATGTCGAATATGAGGAAAATCAAATACCATAAGCAGCTGCGCTATAACTGTAGAAGTATATAACAAATATAGGGGGTTAGGCCGAGACCCCCAACCCATGTACGTGACATATGAGAAAAAAAATATTCTGATACTGATTAATGTCATTGTTTTCGTAAAGATGATTGGTTTTGTATTGGAGATGACTGAGGGTGTAGCACATGTACGTTGTCTGAAGTGGAACGTCCAACTTTCAATTATGCATAAACGAATATGCAATCTCTGTAATTAATACCCATGTACGGGACTATAGAAAAGTCGAGTTCATTTGGACCCTTCTTCCAAATAAAGGTCATATTTCAGGTTTAAAACCAAGATTGTGTCAATGAAGATACTCAGTTATTTTTTGATGTCACCTATGATTTACGCAGATGTGGCTTTAGTGATTCAACAATAAAAAATGTGAAAAAATAATAGAAATTGAAAACTACTTGTCATTTAATCAGTTCAATATTTCAGCACAAGTTCGAAGATAAAGACACTACCTATTCATCATAGTGATGATAAAACTTTATTATAAACAGTCCGCTCATGTACATACGGAAACGCGAGTTTCTCTCACGTAAGGACTGTTATCACTTTAACCGAGTTTTACATTACTTAAAACCCATTTTGTTAACTTGTAATAAGTATGAGTGCCACTGTATGTTTCAAAAAATAACAAAGATAAGTTAAATACACACACACTGAACGTTATAAATAAATGACCAGATTCATATAAACTGAAATTGATTAATTCATGAGAAGATATGACTATTAACACTAAGCCTCGTGACATTTCAAACCTTAATATATTATAAATATATTAGTTATAATTCATTATTATTGTAAATGAATAAAAAACAAGTAAAACTCTGATGGCCCTCCAGTAGTAAGAGAGTTCGTTTCTTTCGTTATATGCTGCCTTATTTTCTCACCCATCCCCGTCACGGCGGTGAGTCTGCAGGATTATTACGCTAGAAATTGGGTTTCGATACCCCTTGCAGGCAAAACATATAGCACTGTGTAGCCTTGTGCTTAATTAACAACATATAAAATAAAAACCTCTTTTTTCATTGCTTAACTACTGGATTTTGTCACTAACATACAATTTTTATATGTAGATAAATTATTTCATGTTGTACAGTTTTTCTGTCAAAGCTTTGATAGTTTAAGTTGTGATCTTAAAGTTATTACACTATTAAGAAAAAAGTCGAAGTAGACTGCGTTTTATACAGCAACATACTTCTAAAATAATAATTTTAAAGATGCTTTAATTCTAACAAGAATAATCAACTATAAGTATGGCATTTGTCGTGAAATGGCGTTTGAGAAATTGCTGTAACATACAGTATGTGTCTCGAACTACTAATCAATATATAAAGAAAATCAGAAGTTATCACATGTTCAAGTACATTCTGTTTCACTGCTGTTACAGACAACTCTTCCACTTAGTTTTTTTTTAAAAATTCATATTAAAATATGAATATAATTGAAAAGTTTTCTCTGGGCTACTACTCCAGCTTTTTTCCTAGTATGGAGACAACGTTTCGGTGTTTCGTGATGTTGAGAAACCCACCTGAAGTAAAAATGTATTCTCAAGACATGGTGTGGGTATTAACACTTTTAATAAAGATGACCTAAAAAGATCGAAACGTTGTTTTCTACTTTATTTTAATTAAAGTTTTAATAATCATACCAGCCGTCTTGAGAATACGTTTCGGTGTTTCGTGCTGATTCATCAGGAGCTACATAAAGCCCAAAACATCGTCTCCAAATTAGAACGGAATTTTCCACAGGAAACATTTTACTATTCCAATACACTATTGGAAATTCTTTCAAAAATGTGAATTTAAAAGTTAAAAGTTAGCGGAAACTTGCCGACGAATACACTTGTGTCTGTTGCAGATTTACTACGTTATGAAGTTATAATAATGTATATAGCACTGCGGTTCACAAGTTTCTGTTTAAAACACGTGCTTTGAGTTAGCTTACAAAAAAACTATTTTTGGTTTTAAACAACTGTAGAGCACAAATAAACTCAATCTGTCAAATATTTAACAAACATATCAAGGATTTAACATTACAATACTACTCTAATAAAGTGAAAGGTATATCAAAGAGGAAAAGAAAAAGTTGTTACAGTTTTGCTGAGTGTTTGAAATTTTAAAGCAATGATTACATAGCTGCGAGAAAAAAAAAAGATAAATTATGACCTGCAACAAACCTCAGCTTACTTTTAAGGAAGCTATATAAAAATAAAAGTGTTAGTTGCAGTTGACAACAAAGTATTTAATCGAAATTAATTATCGGAAATAAATCTGTCTAAGCTAAAGATTTCTTTAGACGCTTCAAATGGCTGTAACAATAGTGTTTCTACATCTCTCGCGAACTATTCGGACTCGTGAGAGATGTGGGTGCACCAAAATAGTCATTAACAGATAGATTTTTTTCTGTGTGTGTGTGTGGTGTACATTTGGATCTATTTTTTATTCGTCTTACAAAAAACATGTTGCATTTTAATAAACCTGGGTTTAGCTGTATTTTTCAGCATCTGAGGTTTTAGGCATAATGCATGTCCAGGACATAGTTGACATGCTGGACGTTCGGCATTTATATTGAGAAGAAAATATAAAAGTACTTGAGATTAAAGTTGAATTACTATTGAGCTAGCATATATAATATGTAAAAAAGAGATTGGCACTTATGTACAGAGTACTTGACGTTTTGTAACGATATAACACTTTAAAATCTTCCCAGAGCGAAACGGTTGGTGTGTATTGTATATTTAGCATTGATTTAACAGTTGAACGCTATAGGATATTGAGAGTTAATATATATTGGTTGTTTAGTATTTATTTAACACTGATATGCCTTCTAAAATTGAGGGTTAATTAGAAAAAAATTAGCACTGATTTAACAAGGAACACCCTTGAGGACTGAGGGTTAATCTACGTTAGAAGTATAATTGGGCTCATTAGTTTTTCGTAGTTTAAGATGCAATTAACCCAACAGTATATTTAGGATTTAAACAAAGTTATCTAACTGAAATTGGCCCGTTTTTGTAATAGTGTGTTCATAAAAACTTCTATATTTACACTGCCTAGTTCACAGAAATATTTCCTTTTACATTAAAAGTTAACATATACAAGAAATGTTTTTTAGTTTGTTTAAATATCAGAAAGTAATGCAAAAGAAAATCATTTTTACAGTATTTTTTTCATATTTAGTTTAAAAGAATTTGATTCAGATATAATATTGTTCCAAATGTAATAGTATTTATAATACACATACACACACACAATGACGAGAAAAACAAATAAAAAACACAAGTCATTTGCGAGTTGCTGTTGTTTAAATTTGAAGATATTAATCCAACTCTAATTGTAAAATTCAAGACTAATTTCCCACATAATGATAGCTCATCAGACACTAAAAATAAGTTTAGTGTCTACGAATAACTTAACAACAACCCCTGTACCCCCAAGTCGTTATTAATTAACTAGCATGTTCATTACATAGCATCGTTATTTGATACAATCTAAACTTTCTGGAAGATAACATCATTTAATAGCTAAATTCAACGAATTAGAATAAAACACACACACACACACACACAGATATATGTATCACAGACCTGAAAAAAGTATGCACGTGCAATTATAAGAGTAAAGTGATTAAGCACGTCAATATGCAAGAGGGAAGTATAATTGGGCTTATAAAGAATATTAGAAAGTCTAAAAAAGCCAATTATTAAAAACGTCTAATATCCTACCCATAGAAAGATTGCCAAAAGTTCCTTTGATGGATCTACTTAACAAAATTCTAAAATAATGTACAACTTTCAAATTTTTGTAACCTACTATATTCTAAACTGACCAGGTTCGAGTCTTCGATCATCAGAATTCAGCTGTTCCCTTTTCTTTCTGGTTCGAATAATACAAACAGTGTGTAATATATTAGAAGTAGTGTATTTATAAGTCCAGTTTATCATGATTCCTCTTCCTTCGGTTCACACGTAGCTGTCGGTCAACGATAAGCCAGGGTCTCAAAATTCTGTCTTAGGAGAATCGATAGCTACATTTGCTTTAAAATCATCTTTCTTAAAGGTACATGAGAATATCACTTCCTTTTTGTAACTAATATTCCAAAACGTGTTTTATAAGGTTTTTAAGCTTATACATTAGCAACTATAATGTAATAAAATATATATATTAAGAAACTACGTCCTTGAAATTTTCATAAAAGGATAAAACGTTGTTAGTGCACTTGAAAGAGTCATTAATAGTCTCTATTTTGTACGGCTTCATAAAAACAGTGAAACCTCTAGAATTTAAACGTCTTGAAATGTTTAAAAATGTCTCCAAACATTTTACATCCAGCAACAGAAGCGGAACAATTTCTAGCAGCTTGAAAGTTATAGACAGTAGAAGCAAACAAAGTGCTTTTTAAACTAGGAGAAATAATATATTGACAATCATTTTGCGATCTGAAAAACTAAAAATTATACCAATGGGTTCGAATTTTTAGAACAACTTTTTACAGTATTTAATCTTTGCAATATCGTTTACATAAATTTGAGTAAGGGTTATCTTTCAAGAATGGTGAGTTAAAAAAACAACAACTCATTGTTGAGTATCGGGTGAGTAAGCCTGACATGTACTGGTGGTTAGGGCGCTCGATTCGCAACCTGCGGATCTCAAATTCGAAACCTGCTCGCTCTTTCAGCTGTTTGGGAGTTATAATGAAACGGCGAATCCTAATATTTGATAGAGTAACTCAAAATTTGGCAATGGGCGTGTTGATTACCTCCATTCCTTCTAAATTATCACTCTTAAATTTGGGACGGCTAGCGCAGGTAGGTTTTGAACAGCTTTGCGTAAAATGCAACAAACAAATGGGCGAGTGAAATAAATTTGATAATTAAACCTCATTTAGAAATATTATCTGTATTTATTGTAATAAACCAAATTCTGAAAAAAAACTCGATGCGTAACATTAGAAATTATGATCAGAACAAACCAAATACACACGTTACCGAAGATCGCGTATTTCATACGTATTTCACCACTACTTCTTTATAACCACTGAATCATAGTATTCATATTTGACGTACCATATCAAGTACAATTTACTGTTCAGATAATAATTTTGAGAAATTCACTGTATAAAACTCCAATTATACTCTCATGTTAGATGTATTACCATCTGAGCAGAAAGACACTATGTTTATCCACATTCATACATAATAAGTGAAGAAAATACTCAAAGTAACCGATGAAACATTTCACAATTCTAAAATCCTTAGACCCTAAGTATTAGACGACTGGACTATAATTTTTAACCTAAGTAAAGAGAAGGTATATGTTGCTCGATTAATTATAAAGCAGCGTGTGTGAAAGGAACTATTTTAATAGTCTAATGCCATAAATGAAGTATCATTGGTAAATAGTATTAAAAGTAGATATTCAGATTCGCCAAATCTCTTGAAAATTAAAAGCTTTGTTTTTTAAAGCTTTAAGCCTAAGATAATAAATAACATTAATTTTTTTCATATGAAATAATTACTATAATAGACTTACATATAAAAAATCATAATTATCTTGTGAATTACATCCCAAATGTGTCTAGTTTCTATTAAATAACGAATTATGAATAATAAAACAACAAAGTTTATTGTACAGGTTAACCGTATTCTAATAGATACAAATTCTGTTTGTAACGTATAGGCACCTTCTGAAGCAGAAATTTCATATTTTTTCTATTCTACAGAAGATCTAGTGAAGAGTCACAATATCAAGCTTGGACTTAAAAATTTATAAGTGGTACCAATGTTACGACTCAACCTTGATACTGGGAACAGATACAGTAACAGATCTTGAGTATTATTATACCATCCTATCTTTCCACAGTCGTTGATAACCTCATTGTCAAGTCCTAGACAAAACGGAACGTCTTGTATTTTAGAAGAGAGAATTGTACGTCTTATGTCAGGATTATTATTGTTTCGTTATTCTGTTAGGACCCAGTTTTCATCTTGCATCGGCTCAATCACAGCATATGTTAAGAAAAATCCAAACGCGAAGCAGAAGAATAGAAGTGGGAAGACCACTTTGGAAACGTTGTCAATTTTCTTGGCGAGTTTCGGCCGAGTTCCCATGTCAGCTTCTAGAACGAGTGGCCGACGAAGCCAACCAAACACAGAAGCAACAGCTCGGACTTTTGCTCCTTGATATCGGTTATCATCAAAAGCAGGAACCTCTTGTCGGGTATTGTTACTTTCGTGGTTAGTGTCCTCTTGACCAACTTTATGAGCGCAACCCTGTTTACAAAATAACGGATAAATGAAGCAGATGTACTTTAGATCTCTGTTGGTTATAAGTTTAGATATAAAAACAAAATTATTCATCAACTTGTTATAATATTATATAATATTGTTGTTTTTGTTTGTTTTTTTGGAATTTCTCACAAAGCTACTCGAGGGTTATCTGTGCTATCCGTCCCGAATTTAGCAGTGTAAGACTAGAGGGAAGGCAGCTAGTCATCACCCCGCACCGCCAACTCTTGGGCTATTCTTTTTCCAACGAATAGTGGGATTGACCGTGAGATTATAACACCCCCACAGCTGAAAGGGCAAGCATGTTTGTTGCGACTTGGATTTGAACCCCGACCCTCGGATTACGAGTCGAGTGCCTTAACACACTTGGCCATGCCAAGATCCCAACTGGAAAGATACAGCCTTGAAAGGGCGTCCTGAATGAAGACAGAGGTAAGTAATTATTTTAGGTTTAATGATAATAGTAGAAAAAATTTTTCAAACTATATAGGACTACAGTTAATAGTAGAAAACAAATATTACTTCATATTTCAAAGCGCTGTTATCTAATAAAGGTTATTAACATAAATCTATAAATTGCCTAGCAACTTTTTCTAGTAACATAGGAAACAAAAACGAATACAAGTAATATTTAATTATCAAAGTTACAAAGAACCCAAGAAAAGTGCATGGTTTGAGACTGTTGTTGTTGTACTTATTATTTTCATACATCAAAATGGAAATTCCCTGTTACAGTAGCATGAGTGCTTTTTGTGTTTGAATTTTTTTTAAATTATTAATAGTAAAACTGACGAACAGTCTCGTAACCAAGAGGAAATTCAAGGAGTATTTAGTTTGGTGGGTTTGATACTGTGAGACAGTAATGATTCTGTCTCACAAGTAGTTGAATATGTTTGAAGAAAAAAATAATTACATTTAGAACATTCGAATTGAACAACACCTTTTTTGTATAGACTAATATAGTTCAACAATGTTAAGGTTCGGGCACAACCATTTCTAAGTGCTAATCAGAAGGAGAGTAACCAATCAGCAACGCCCGCCGCCTATTTGACAAATCTTAACTGAATAGTGCTATTTACTATTACTATTATAACGCGGAACATTTATAGCAACATATCTTGTATTGAACCTTGAATGTTGTGATCCACAGTGCAGCACACTAATAACGAGAATCTACCGAACTAAGTTTTACTTGTATTTATTTACCAGAATTTAGGAATTCTTTAAAATATTTTCTGTCAAAGTTTTATACAAAAACATCCATATGTGGAAATTGGTTTTATTTGATCTGTTTGTTTGTTTTTCATATTAAACAAAAAGCTTCACTGTGAGCTGTCCGTACTCTACCCACCGTGAGTATCGAAACCAGGTTTCTAACGGTCTGAGTACACAGATATACCCCTGTGCCACTTAGTACACAGATATACCACTTAGGGAGTTTATTTAACCTCGCGTTAAAAAAAGAGAAAGGAACGACAGATTTTAATAACTTGCATATCCTGGATGAATAAAATTATAAATTAACATATATTGTTATTTACGTAAATTTTGCAAGACTCTAAACTGTGTTTTTCAAAAATATTGACGAAACAGTAGTTTATTGTCTCCCTTAAGGTAAGAAATTACTCTATAAAATACACCAGTCATTCATCCATTTATGTGTTAAACTACTCAATTCATCAGTCCATGATAGCGTGTGTATCTGTATATTTTCCTATATAGCAAAGTCACATCGAGCTATCTGCCGAGTCTACCGAGGGGCACATGATAGCTTTCAAGAATTATGTTTTTTTAACTAATTGAATGATATGGCTTAGTGATTATGACGTTCGATTCGCAATTTGCGGGTCACGATTTTGAAATCTTGTCACCTAAATTGCTCACCTTTTTAGCTATGGCAGCATTATAAAGTGATAGTCAATCCCACTGTTTGTTGGAGAAAGAATACCCCAAGAGTTGGCGATGGATGACGTTGACTAGCTATCTTCCCTCTAGTGTTACACTGCCAATACAGGGAAGATTAGAGCAAATAGCCCTTGAGTAAATTTGTAGGAAATTCCAAATAAACCAAACTAATTTAATAAAGTTTAAATTACATAATAAAACAAGTTATTTAATTTGTTAATATGATTCTATTATACACTTCATTAGCAAAAACAAAATATTTTTTTCTATTTTTTACCTAAATATAACACGATTCAGTGTAAGTGTTAAAAGAACGACACTATTTCTTTCAATTAAAATCATCCTTCATACATAAGAAACTGTTTCACAGTAATACCCTCACACGTCAATACTTGTTGTTTGAGAATGTTTAAAGAAGCATCATGACGTTAAGTTAATCTTCAAACTGTTCATACCACCCTAAGAGTAACTTTGTCTACTCTGAGCGAGCTTTCACAACCCTCCAAGGTTAAATCACACTATGCTTCAGTCTCAAAATGGAGTTCTGATATTTTTTTCGCTTATTCTCCATATTAATCCACAGGTTCTGGTAAGAGAACTAGGCGTAAAGCTGTTTCCAAGTGTATTCACTTGACTGGAAGGGAGTCCATAAACGTATTTATTTGTGTTTTATTAAGGAGTTTACTCTGAATGCAGTGTTTCATGGAGATGAAGTCATCTGCTTTGAATGCAGTGTTTCATGGAGATGAAGTCATCTGCTTTGAATGCAGTGTTTCATAGAGATGAAGTCATTTGTTTTGAATGTAGTGCTTCGTGAAGATGAAATCATCTGCTCTGAATGTAGTGCTTCATGGAGATGAAATAATCTGCTTTGAATGCAGTGTTTCTTGGAGATGAAATCATCTGCTTTAGATGCAATGTTTCATGGAGATGAAATCATCTGCTTTGAATGCAGTGTTTCATGGAGATGAAGTCATCTGCTTCGAATGCAGTGTTTCATAGAGATGAAGTCATTTGCTCTGAATGTAGTGCTTCGTGAAGATGAAATCATCTGCTCTGAATGTAGTCCTTCATGGAGATGAAATTATCTGCTTTGAATGCAGTGCTTCACGGAGATGAAGTCATCTACTCTGAATGTAGTGCTTCATGAAGATGAAATCAGCTGCTGTAAAAGTAGTGCTTCATAGAGATGAGGTCATGAAAACTATCTTTAGCTTTTTCATTTGTAACGTTGGACTCGATTTCATTTTGATTTATATTAATATGTATACCTACTCTACATGCATTACTACTGCTTACCTAGAACAAGAAACTGCTGTAAGTTCTTGGACTCACTGCCAGTCAAGTGAAAATACTTGGAAACAGCTTTACGCATACTTCTCCCACCAGAACCTATGGTTCAATATAGAGAAAAGGAAAAAAAATCAGAACTCGATTTTGAGACTCAAGCATAACGTGATTCAACCTTGGAGGGTTTGTGAGAGCTTGCTGAGAGAACTACACTAATTCACCATAGCTGAGTACAGTTGTTGAGACCGTTTCTCTAGCTGGATCATACTGATCAGTACGTCACTGAAGAATGGTGTGAGTTATGAGAAGAAGATGATGACTGTTCCTCGCTACACTTTTCATTGGTGCCGTCAAACCTGATATGGTCTTTAAAATGCTGGTATTGAATGGTAAATATCGCCACTGCTAATCTTAAAAAAAATTATCGTGGAAATGGACTGGGCAATATTATCTTCGGACATAAACTCCATGCGGTACATTTTGAAACAGTACAAGGGGCAGATTTCGCGTCTACCTTTTCCAATAAACAAACTGAAACAGCTAGGAAGTATCTTGAGGAAAATATTCACATACTTCCATCCAGAGAATCATACAGGACATGAGATATGTTAGTTATATGTGGTAAATTTATTCATTGTTGATATGAAAATAAATATTCTGAGAGTCTTTAATTTTTACATCACCGAACAATGGTGTCAATGCAGAAATTTTAAAACTAGAAGGTATAGCATGCCTTTTTCAGGGAAATTACAGAGCAGTTCCACAACTTAGTTTGATATAATTTGGCTTTAAGATAACAAGTAATTTACTATTGTCTATAGGAAGTGGTCCATCAAAAAGTTATGCCAAAACACTACATTATAATCATTTTCTGTATACCTTTTTAAGGCCATTATGTGGTATATGAGTAATAACTTGTAAAACACGGCATGTTATTTATCTGCCTTAACACTGTTTTGCTCAATACATTGAAAACATTTTTCAATTGAAGTCAGATGGAAGTAACATAAATAAATGTTAATTCATTAAGCTATCTTAATGTTAAGAAAAAAGCATAAATATGATGATAAATGTAATGGTTTAGTTGTGTTATAGCAAAGCCATATTGGATTATCTGCTGTGTCCACCCGCAGGGAATCAAAACCCGGATTTTAAGATTGTAAGTCTCTAGACTTACCACTGTTCCACTGGAGAACTGAATATAATGGTCAAAAATGGTGTTGAAATTTAAACAAGAAAATAAACTTCCCTGGAATTTGAAATAGCTAAAAAATATATAAATATCTGTATATCTAAATACAGCTGTTATCAAAATACATAATTAACCTTTATTCATAGTGTTAAGTAAACATATAGGTATTAAATACAAGAATAACAAACCCTAAAACCGGTCAGACAGACCTTTCTTCTTTAGCTTGCCCTTAATGAAGAAATATTTACTCTTCGAAAGCGCTTGGACTTATAAGGTTTTGTTTTTGTTTTTGTTTTTGTATTCAGATTTTGTATGTGTCCAGGCTTTTAAAAAAAAATGTTTCATCAAGTGACTAACTCGAAGTGTTAAATACATTAAAGAATATTCAACAAACACTGTTTACATGGGTAATAATGACAGCGCAAATATAAAAAAGTATTAATTAATTTAATTAGCCTTTCAAAAGACAGAAATATTGGCATATAACCAATAGCTTTTTGAATGTTCCAAGAATGTCTTTCCCCTTTATATTCTATGTTCATAGAAAAAATGAATGAAGCATGCGTACTGTAGTGAAACCAGGGTGTTAATGAGTGAAGTCAAAATACCAGCTGTGAAAAATAAACCACAGCAACAGTTATTCCCAAAATAACATTGGTCTTTAGAATAATGTATGGTATAAAAACATTCTCTAGCTTTATACCTACTGAAGTGTTACTTTGTGTTTATACTTACCAAATCATCTGTTCATAAGTTCGACAAACATATCAGAAGAACGCGAAATGTAAATTGTTAGAGTTTTTCTAATGCCTTTAAACTCTATCATTTTTAATGTCTTTGTTATTAGCAAAAGATAAAAGAAAACGACGACTGAAAACGTATATATTAGAAGAAAACTAAACAGGAAATTTATAAGATAAAGAAGTAACCGAAAAAAGATGCTTAGTAAAAAACGTGAATTACTAAAGAAAACGAAAAAATAACAGTATAAAATGTATCATAAAATGGGTAAGTGAAAGTTATAATAGCATATAAAGTATCATAAGCAAGGTAAGCAAAAGTTATAACAGCATAAAATGTATCATAAACAAGGTAAGCAAAAGTTATAACAGCATACAATGTATTATAAACAAAGTAAGCGAAAGTTATAACAGCATAAAATGTATCATGAACAAGGTAAGCGAAAGTTATAACAGCATAAAATGTATCATAAAGAAGGTAAGCTAAAGTCATAACAGCATAAAATATATCATAAGCAAGGTAAGCGAAAGTTAGAACAACATACAATGTATTATAAACAAAGTAAGCGAAAGTTATAACAGCATAAAATGTATCATGAACAAGGTAGGCGAAAGTTATAACAGCATAACATGTATCATAAGCAAGGTAAGCGAAAGTTATAACAACATAAAATGTATTAAAAAAAACAAGATAAGCGAAAGTTTGAGCTCTGCTTATTTATTTTTAAACAAACACAAAGGATAAAAATCGTATGCATTTACGACATTTACAAATCAGTTGTACTTGAAGCCATGCTACACGAGCACGAAACGATTGTACTTGAAGATATGCTACACGAGCACGAAACGACTAATTCAGCAAAAGTCGTACCACCCCATATTTTCCGAATTTGCGACCTACTTGGGTCACTGCTGAACTGCTTCGTGAGGATTCTGTCACGGGTTGATTAGCAGCAGACGCAGAACGATTTGTAGGATGACTGTGGCCTCGTTTCCTATACAGATAGTTGACCACTATGAACTCCAGCATGGAAGCGTAGATGAAGAACATACAGACACCGTCCCACATATTCATGGCCGTAATGCTGGACACGACAGGTAAAGTTGACCGGAAACTGTTAGTGGTGGTACAAAAGTTCAACATAGTGGTCACACCGATCATAACGCGAGCGGGCACAGCGTTGATGTCTAGCCAAAAGCTGATGAATGAACTGGATACCAAAATAATTCCCGGAACAAACACGGTGCTGAAGTAGAAAGATTTGTCTCGGGTGAAGACCAGTAACACTTTTAAACAGCTGTACTCATCTGAAAAAACATGATATTTTTTGGTGAAAATATCCCGTTAAGCATGTTCAAATTATCTGTTTACAGCTAAACTTTGACAATTGCAACCAAATATAAACTAAAAAGTACAAATGCATCAGTTGGAATAAACAACTCTCGTGTACATGTAACCATTTACCTGAAAATTAAATACCCTTCATGGCAGTCCGTTAGAAATAATGTGATGTTTTCTGTCTTCTACCAACAAGGAAGTTATAGGGAAAAAGTTCAAGGCAAAGAAATAAGAAAAAAACACAAAAATGTCATTTTTCTTGGTGAGGTTGAGAAACCCCATGCATGAGAACACATAGATGGATGTATTCATAACAATTGAGAGAAATAAACCCGGATAAAAATATTGAAATTAATATAAACACGATATAGGAGAAACGTTGACGGTGGATAATAGCTTATAACATTTAGGTAATTCACATAAAACCGTGAAATAATTAAACAAAAAATTAGCAAAAAAATCTAACTTTTTTGAAAAATGTTGATTTTCTGTGCTTTCATGTGTATACAACAATCTTGTTGAAAGTATTATTCCTATAGATATAAAGAACATTTGGAGGTTTTCAGAAACTCATAACAACTTAAGTTCTTGCTTCTTGTATAAAACCTTTTTTTAATTAAAAAAGTAACTGTGAAAAAAAGAAAAAGTTGCAATGACTCTAAACAATAACAGGCATTTGGCACGTGCTCTGAACAATAACAGGCATTAGACACGTGTATTCGATTTAATTTTATTAATCATCAGGATCTCTACCAGTTCATCCTTAAATCTAATCATAAGATCGAAGTAGCGCGTCGTCTGTTTCTATTGTCCTTTTCGGAACAAGAAAGAAATTATTAAGATCACCTCAGACGGAATAATTCTGTGAAAGAATGAGAGTGATAAGGTTCGTTATTTTTTTTTTGTACGTTTGCCTGGAAAAGTCGCTTACTTACTTACATGGAAATTAGTTAGAATAGTGAAATGTTAATTCACTTCATTTGCACGTATACAGTGATTTAAGTTGCTTTATAAACAGAATAACTTTAATACTGTGAAATAGTTATTGTTAGTATTTAGACATTCTAGCATTTATTTTAAAGGAACGATTTTAATGACCAACATTTTGTTTCATCATGATGCCTACTATTAAATACTATCGTATTTATTGATATATTAAGAAACAATAAAGTCTTTCATCGTTATCTAATAGAGCCTGTTGAATAAATATACAATGTCAGAGATGTACAGTGACCTACATAGATGACACTAGAATTTAACAGTAAATGTTAAAAGAATCAGTAGATAACAACAGCAATAATAGCATAGTGTTATAGCAGTTCTTTCGTTAGAAACAGAAATTTCAAATCTATTTCTTTAATTTTCTTTGGCAGTAAATGATTGGGTTCATTTGTTCGCGTCAGCTTTGCTTATTACTTTGCGAACACTAAAGATAAATTAGTTTATTTGTCCAATCAGTCTCGTTATATAGAAATACCAACAAAAATGTTGATATCAAGTAAGAGTTTTCTTTGTTGTCATTAGTCGTATTGAAATCTGAACCAGTAAGTGCAGCATGAAAAGGGATCTTTTATCCTAATTATATGTAAATATTTAAATATCTCAAAACTGATGGCTAAACGAAAGGATAGTTCAAGAGTCTTCACAATGCGCCAAAGATGCTGGTTTCAGTGAATTTTGGCAACGTTTAAATCCATTATGTTTTAGAATATTTTCTAGCAGTTAAAACAATTTTAAAATGTCAATATTTTGGCTAATCACCTTATTTTTATTTTTAAAAAAGAGTATAAAGTCGCTTAGTGCTTTATTGTTTGTGATGGCATTGTTTTTGAACAGATGTGAACCTCAAAAATTTGCTTTTTTCATATTTTATTCCAAAGATCAGTGTAAAACAAAAATTAAGTTTTATATGTAAATGTTGAACATTCATTAACTTTGAGATATATTTAATTTTCATCTACATTTTTGTAACTTGCATACATCCATTTAAAGAGATTACCCAAGGGGCTTCTAATCATGTGCGTAAAGGTTCAAAGTTTTTTGTGATTTTAATCTCGTTAGGTGGGCGAAAGTGCTTGACAAAAGAAGGTACAGAATAAAAACAAGACAAAAATCTAAGTTACCGAATACAGTGTTAGATCAGATATATATATCTACAATATATTAATTTCTATGATCTCACAGAAATAGCACACTAGATTAACTAAGTATCGTAACGATATAGGACAAATAAAACTAAAACATTTAACAACAAACGCAAGTACTGTTCACTCGTTGGTATCTAATCTGTTTATATTAAAATGAATACATTGCGTGTTTCAACCAAAAACACAGGTCAATGGTTAACTCAGTTTCTTTATCTTTCTTAATTCCAGCCTCCACTGCACTGACTGTAACCTTTAACCTTGAAGATAACGCAGCAAGCTAACTAACTCTAAAGGTTAATAGTTTTATCAGAATTCTAAGGTTTTAAACTAATTAACTCATAATAGTATGTATGTGCGTCTTTAATCAGGAAACACAAAGGTTAGATAGATCGTGAGTTGATAACAAAATGTACGCATGGGCCTTTATTACGAGAAATAAGTCTTCAACGAATTAACGTTGATGATAGACGTTCTGTGTGCGTTTAATTAGGAAACACAAGTTGAAGTGTTGCATTAATTTGTTACATACTTAAGAGCCATTCTTAAAAATATTTACCTCGCCACGTGTACCTGCGGTCGCAGTCTCCTGTGTCGTTTTTCACCAAGTAAGCGTTATGTTTCCTGAGAGACGTTGCATTGATTATGTTCTGTTCAGTATTGGACCACTGCAACTTCACTTCGGCCTTTTCATTAGACACTTTATTGACAAAGAAAAGTTTCATGTTCCAAACATCAGATTTAAAAGCGTCTATTGATTTTTCAACGTTTATACGTATTTAAAAATTAAGGTTAATATAAATTACTCAAACTTTCAATGTACATGGTTTTTAAAATTTATCATAGCAATATTTAATGTACAATATTACAAATGTTTCGATTAAAATAATGTTGTTAAGACGTTACAGTACCTTAGTATTGTGTCACACCAAAACATGCTAGTTGACTAAGAGTCGATACTTCCTACGTTGTCCTGTGTTATTAGTCTGGTCTATACTTCACAAGTGTACTTTATCTATGTCATTATCTTAGTATATATTTTTCAAGTATAGCCTAATTGTATTATTAGTCTGGTATATGGTTCACAAATGTACTTTATCTACGTCATTATCCTACTATATATTTTTCAAGTATAGCCTAATTGTATTATTAGTCTTGTCTATGCTTCACAAGTGTACTTTATCTATGTTTTTAGTCTTGTCTGTATTTACAAGTGTAGTTTATCTGTGTCATTATCCTAGTTTATATTTGTCAAGTATCATATATGTCATTAGTCTGGTCTATATTTCTCATGTGTACCCAAACTGTGTTATTAACTTAGTCTGTACTTTTCAAGTGTATCCTGAGTATTTTATTATACCCTGGTCTATATTTTTAACTTAAAGTCTAACTGTATTATAGCCCTGGCCGATGATACTTTCAAGTGTAGTGCTGAAATGTTTAATTAACATAATCTGTTTACATTTCCAAAATGTAGTCAGACTGTGTTTAGTATGCTTGTCGATCAGTTGTAACAAATTCTAATATTAGTTTGTTTATACTGCTCAAGTTTAGGTAATCTGTGCTAGTAGCATGGTCTGTACTTAACAGTCGAACTGTGTTATTTACCTGGTACTCACTTTTGAAATGTAATCGAACTATCTTTAGAAATCTGGTATTTTGCTTCTTAAACGTACTTGAGATAGCATATGAATCAGAAACTCACAGTTGATCAAAAACAGGTCGATTTAACCAATCGTAGCAAACTGGGCAGAGTTTTGTATTAGTGTACATTCTAAGCTCATTATTTCTGTGCACGGAAAAATATGAGAGATTTAATTGTGAAATTAACTTCCTTCTAACAAAAGTTTTAAACATGAAGTTCACATTTTTTGATCCGAAACGCGAGAGAATTAGAAAATATTATTTGATTAAATTTTCAATTTTATTACACAGTCAACGAAATGCTTCGTAATCAATTAATTGCGACAACATAATTATGTAAATACTGTTTAATATACTAGCAAAGTAATAAAACATCCTTACCACTTTCATAAGCAAAAGGACACTTTGGATTGTCGAATGGAAAAATTCTCAAGTTTCCTTGACAGTTCAAAACCATTTCTCTTCTACAGAAGAAGAAAAAAAACCTTTGAATTCGAATAAGGTATAAAATATACACACACGAATAAATTCTTCGCGTTTGAATATGCTACACGCTAATATACATACATGTTTATGCTATAACATCCCAGAACATTTGACATTCTTCTTGTAATATTTTTCATTTAACTCTTTTATTCTGAGTGAAGTAGAAGTTTTGTAGACACAAAGCTTCAAAATACAATTACATAATGATAGATTTAAACAAATAATACCATTAGTATTACAGAAGTAACTTGAAGATACTTTAAAACTTTTCAAAGGTAACATTAAATACTCACACCAGCACGAGCCTCAAAATACAGTCATATGTTTTCTTAAATAGAATATTTCAACATGAAAATCAAAATACAGACATGCTCTTTATTTTAGTACAAAACCAATAAAAATACTCATCACAAGATTCTGTTTGTTCATATTAATGTTGACAGTTTCGAAATTCCCTAAACTAATTCAGAACTGTTTCGATATATTTTGAATCGTTTATTTCCAAATCATTTAGAAATCTTCAACCACTGAGAACTTACTGCAAGTAATATATACATATATAATGATTTATTAAATCATAACTGATTTGATTAAAATAATAAAAACATTGAAATAAAAATAAATTTTAATTAATAATTTGCTTTTACATCTTCATAATAGGTTAATAACTTCAGCCAATAAATATTCAGCGACCCCGCATTTACTATAAATAACACTGTGTAACAAAATCTTTACTTTTTCTTGTTTCTGGGTAGAAAGTGTTAGTTCCCAATAGCTTATGCCAAAAGTAAATGGAAAAACCTATTTTTTTCTCTAAACTTTGCTTTTGTGACCTGAGTAATGAAATTTTCAAATTTACGCATTTTCTAGAATATTCCAGGTAGATTTAGTGCTGAGTAGCTGATAAAGAATTTTCTCGAACTTACAAGAACTTTCTAGAATGTTGAAGAACTTACAATAATTTTCTAGAATGATGTATAACTTACAAGAACTTTCAAGAACCTTTTAGAATTTTCCATAGTAGTATATATACAGGGGCTCACCACCTACTACTTCAGTTTAGTTCTAGCTGCCTAAGTGAACAAAAAAGACCTATCTGATTTTATCAGAGATGGCATCAAGAAGCTGCAAGCATTCTCCAGACGCATTCTGTTGTGTATGTTGTCGATTTATCAAGACAAGAGCGAAAAAGTACTCTATGACAGCATCTGATAAAATGTATGAAGCCCACAAGGCACATTTCGGCATGCCTGCGAGCATTGCAAAAAGAACAAAAACTCTAGAAGGTAAGACGGATATTGTTTGCTTGCTTGAGTAGTAAGGTTTTATATTATACAAATTTTAGACCTTTTAAAATTTAAATATATATTTTTTTCAATTTCCAAAAGTATAGAGAAATATAACATCAATTATTTTGCATGAATCTCTTAATATTAGTTGTGGATGAAATACATTTATTCTTCATAGTAACAATTTTATTTTGCTGTTTTGCAGGATGGTACAGAGGGGAAAAGAGAGTCATGGAGTTTGCTAGTTCAAGAATTTGGCGTGAGCCCACTGACCACTTAAGCAATTGCTACTTCTGCGTGGTGGACCCTTCCAAACGTTGGAATTGCAAGAACGCATCTACTATCATGTATCAGAATCTCTTAATAAGGAACTTGCAGTCTTCAAGTACCTTCGAGACTTCTTCCCTAAGTTGTTTGAAGCAAAGGTCAAAGCTGGTGTCTTCGTTGGACCACAAATAAAGAACATCCTGGAGTGCAGTGAATTCCCCAAGAAACTCAGTAAGAAGGAAAAAAACAGCGTGGGGCAGTTTTGTCGCAATGGTTCGGGGCCCTCTTGGGTAATCACAAGGCCGAAAATTACGTGGAACTGGTTGAGACTCTGGTGAAAAACTACGACAAAATTGGCTGCAGGATGTCTCTAAAAGTCCATATCCTTGGAAAGTCCATAAATTCAAGGAGAACGTGAAAGCATACTCAGAGAAGCAAGGCGAGCGCTTTCATCAAGATATACTGGACTTTGAACGCCGTTACCAAGGATTGTTGTTTTGAATTAAGCACAAAGCTACACAATGGACTATCTGTGCTCTGCTCACCACCGCTACCAAGGAGCATATAACGGAAACATGATGGGAAACTATATTTGGGGGCTGGTACGTGAAAGTGATTTACTACTCACTTCTAAACATTTTTGTACAACTTTAGTATAAATACATGTAAATCTTGATTCACATGTTGTTTTATTCAGACCTTATGTAAATGAAAATGTGAAAATTTGTCCGTTTTTAAGAAAATAAGGTAATTTCTAAATTTCATTGTCCAGGTCACAAAAGCGAGCCATTTTCTCTACTTTTACAACGTGAGCAATTAAGAAATAACACATACTATCCTGGAACAAAACTTGTGTTACATAGTATTATTGATGAAAAATCGAAGTAAAAATATATTCTACGTTTTAATGAATAATCTGTTTTTTACACCTATGTAATAAGTTAATAACGTCAGCGAGTATGATCCCGAGTAATAAGCTCCAAAGTTAAATAGTTTAACCAATACCTTTGAGTGTACTGTACAATGCCCTCTGGAGTGACACGAAGAGTAATGTGGACGGGAACCAAGGGATATTTGAAGTCGCCATGTTTGATGAAATACGTTTCTGGTATCCATATTTTCTCAGCATGAGTTAGTGCATTCAAAATTTTATGCCGACCTCCATTATTATACTTGAGTCGTGGGTCTTCCCAAACTTGATGCAATAGAAACTCAACTTCATATCGCTGGAAAAAAGCAAAGATTATAAGCTTTGAAGAGTAATGAATAGCAACAGGCCTTTTTTACGCAGATGTGATAAGTCGAACTGTTTTAATAATTAGTCCTAAGCAGTTTTGAAAAACTATTATAATGTGTAAAAATGACTTTTTATCCTGACTTATCATTTGATTTCAACTTCTGTACTTTAATTTTTTAATTTAATTAATAATTTCGTTTTGAGTTTTCTTACTGATTAGGTATCATACAAGCTATTTTCTAAGACATCCTTTTCCTTAGTTTAGAGCCCTACAGTAGCTAAGTAATAAGTTTGCTAAACATCGAGCTTCGATATCCATGGTAAAGAAAGAACAAAAAGACCATTGTGTAGCATTGCGTTTAATAATAACCAAACCAAACTCAGTTTACAGTCATTTGTATATTATCATAACTACATTCGACTAAATTGTTTAACCCCCCAGTGGCTCAGCGGTATGTCTCCGGACTTACACGCTAAAATCCGGGTTTCGATACCCGTGGTGGGCAGAGTACAGATAGCCCATTGTGTAGCTTTGTGCTTAATTCAAAACAACAACTAAATTGTTTCGTATTGTTTTATTAGATTTCCTCCTAAGTTTCATTTTCCAGATTGTGAATTCTGGTGGGAGGTATCAAAGCATTTATGTAAACCTAATAAAGTGATAAAAGATCAATGAGAAAACAATGAAAGTTTCTCTTCACACAAATTATGTTTTCTGATATCGCTGGATATTTAAATGGTAGTAATAACAAATTCTTATAGTTACTTCTCTACTTATGTTTTGTTAGCGCAAAGCTATATTATGGACTACATAGTGTTCTATCCACCAAGGGAAATTAAACTCAGAATTTCACCATTTACCATTGACATGGGGGACCAGTTCTACACTACACCTTTTAACATTACAACACGAATAGCTTATATATAGAGAGTGATAAACTGTACAAAATTAGAATAGCATAAAAAACACCAGTAATAAAAACATAGTTTTACAATAACAACATCTTTATTTCGAAAGTCTGACTCGTAAAAATATTTTGCATTTTTAAACTATTTTTGGAATGTAAATACATGAGGCTTAATGTGTATCATCGTTGATGTAATTGCCTACAAAGGTAATAATTTCATAATTTTATATTTAAAATGTAATAATTCGACAAGTGTTTGCATCTGAATTTAGACACTTTGTTTTATACAATTTCCGTCTTCTCAAATGTTTCTCAGAAAACTTGAAATTATTTTCAGAGAAAACGTAAAATAACTCTGCTAATAATGTTTAATGTCATTTTATCTGAAAATATAGCGCCATTTGATTAGTCATACATGATATTACTTACCAAGCTGGACTCGTCTGGTGATGATAAAGTTAGAAGAGTCACTGTGACGTTCACAATCGTTTCTTCTGCATGACAAATGAAGGATTTTTTGTTGTGTAAACTGATATATAAAAGTACGACCAGTTTTTAACTACATAATTAGTTGCATGCTATACCTTTGTAAGTATCTTTATTCAAGTGAATAAATGCAATAGAGGTAAAGCACAATTAATATGAATTATATAATTTATATAAGTCATGAATAAATACAAAACTACGGAAATAATTTATACGTTTCGAAAACAGTGATTAACATAACAGTGGTAAAGGCTGCTTTTTCCCTTGCTATCATGTTCTGTCTATTTTTTCTCAATAACAGCGTTGTTTTTAAGAGACTAGTTTCTTTCTCCGAAGAACGGACTCATTATTTTACTTGTTTGTTTATTTTGAAATTTCGCGCAAAGCCGCACGAGGACTACCTGCGCTAGCCGTCCCTAATTTAGCAGTGTAAGGCTAAAGGGAAGGCAGCTAGTCATCACCACTCACCGCCAACCTTTGGGCTACACTTTTACCAACGAATAGTGGGATTGGTCGTCACATTATAACACCTATACGGCTTCAAGGGCGATCATGTTTGGTGTGATGGGGATTCAAACCCGCGACCTATTATTATACTCTCCCCGCTATTCTACAGCTACAATTTACTGTCTTAGGTCAAAGAAACATCTAAGGATTCAATTACTTGGACCAAAGACACAAAAGACATCGACTTGATAGGTATTTGAGCGAGGATTTCTGTGACTCCACTTTATCATTTTTGTTAAGAAATCAGCCGTTGATTTAGGGGTACGGCAGGTAATTCGTAATTTTTGGCTCATGAGCTTTTGTAAACTTTAGTTTTTTATTATTACTGTTACAGAATTATGCTCAGTTTTATTCTAATAACCTTAACAATCGGAAGAGTCTCTTTTTTCCCCATATCCTTTACTTTGTGGATGAAAGGATTGGTTTTGATTGGTTTGAGGTTTTTTTAGTTTGCTCTTTTAAACCCTCTAATTTGAGAGTTTCCTCTGCTTCTACTGCAGTAATTGTAAACTGATCTACAGCATATTGTGACTTTGGTTTCTAGATTGATTATTAATTTTCATATAAATATCTCTCTTGAAAGAAAATAATCACATACATGTCCAGCTCCAATCGAGTTTTGAAAGCACTTAATGGCGAAAAACAGTTTTCTCGTATTTGCAAAATGAATATTATTGTGATCATGTAAGTATAGATCTAAAACTCGTCAGGATAGTGCAGTGAAAAGATAAATAATTTACAAGTGTTTCCTGTAATTGAAATATGCAATTAAAAAAAACAGCAATGTCTATTAAATGTAATTACATCAGTTTAAGAAACCAAGTTTTTCTTTTAATCTTCAATGGCACCATGAGATGCTATGGTGGCTCACTATGATAATATAGAAATATAACAATGATAAGGTACGTACAATGAGTTCAATAGTTGGAGCATCAAATCAAATAAACTTACATAGAAAAATGTAACGATTAAAAATAAGAGATGTATTATGGCGAATGATCATGCAACATGGATAAAGATATATATTTGAATATTTCTTCTCCTGGAAATAATAACATTTTAATTTCGAGTTTTTGAAGTTGGATAAAACTATTTTATATTTTTTTATTTCGCGAGAGAGATTTTTCGTTAAATGCTGTTACATTTTATTTTTTCATAAATTTTAGTTTCATAATTTCTTTTACAATGGTTTGTTTTAGAATGTGTTTTTCTTTTTCATGTTTTAAATGAATTTAGTTAGGCACGTTTTTTTTTAACTTTGCCGAGGATTTGTTTGTTGTATCTCGCACAAACCTACAGGAGGTCTAGCTCTCCCTAATTATGAATTGATACACTACAGGGAAGGCAAAAAGAAAAAAAATTGCCATTGGTATATGTCACAGCTAACAGTGTGAGCGTACAGTCATTTTTACAATTCACCAGGCTCAAATTGTGTAGCACTTTTTATTATTAATAATTAGTAATGTGATTCGAATAACTGGATGTCAGATACACGGCTCTCCGCCTGAGGCACGTAATGACTAATTTCGTTACTAAAGAACATGCACCAAATTTTTAAAATTATTTCTTAATTTATTCTTGATAACAGAAAACTTAGTTGTAGAAAACGTTCAAATTATCGTAGCTTGATTAAGTGAGGAAAGTACACAGTATTTATAAAAAAAATTAAAATAATTCATGAGGATAATTCGAAGATTAACTTTCATATTAATTTTTCACATATGAATATTTCAGTTTTATTCTCTCTGTGGCTGTAATTTCTTTCTAAATAAAATTGTTAATACATCAAAAGAAATCCTTTTTACATTGTTGTGAGCTCCACTTTAGCCAGAAATTGGAATTTCGTGAATAATGTGAGCATACTGTTTGGGATTTCTCTTTATGTTTTTCTTTACTAATACCGTAAATATTGTGACAACCAGTTTATTTCACCACGATTCCTATTATTAAGTACGGTAGTACTTAATGTTACATTTAGTGTTCTTGGTACATTTACAAGAAAACGAAAGGAATATAACCTTTTCAACTTTGCAATTTTCTCTATGGTTTTATGTTTGTTTGTTTTTAATATCAAAGCTACACAAGAGCTATCTACTCCAGCTGTCCCTAATTTAACGGAAAAAAGACAAGAAAGAAGGCCGCTAGTCATCACAACTCACTGCCAACTCTAGAGCTACTATTTTATCAACGAACTGTGTGATTGACCGGCACATAATAACGCCCCAATGGCTGAAAGGGTGTGAAGGGGATTCGAACCTGCGACTCTTAGATTACGAGTCTGGCGCCCTACCCACCTGGCCATTCCAGGTTATAACGCCTCTACGGCTAAACAAACGTCGAACATGTTTAGTGGGACGAAGGTACGAGCCCGTGACCCACAGGTTGCGTGTCAAGCGCCCTAACCACCTTCTGAGTGGAGTTTGTTGCATAGATTAGATTACGCATTCTAACATCAGATCTATGCGAATTCCCATTATGATCTCCATATTATTTTATAAAATAACGCAGATAACCTAATAGAAATGATATAGTCTTAACAGAGATATCGTAAAGTACCAAAAATTAAGGGCTAAGGCGTTTGACTCCTACTCTGAGGTTCGCGGGTTTGAATTCCCGTCGCACGCCCTTTCAGCCGTGGGAACGCTATAATATGACAGTCAATTCCACTATTCGTTGGTAAAAGAGTAGCCCAAGAGTTGGCGATAGGTGGTGATGAGTAGCTGCCTTCCTTCTAGTTTTACACTGCTAAGTTAGGGACAGCTATCGCGTAGCTTTGCGCGAAATTTTAAAACAAACAACCATATTATGATCGTCATGTTTATCACTGACGACATGTTCAGTACGGAATTCATCAGGACAGTTGGAACGCAACAAACACGGTAACGGTTGGAAGACTATTTATGTAGGCCAATTGTTAAAACAGAACCCTATGATACTGAAATAAAGAATGCAGTGTAAAAAATATAATAGGCCCAGTGTTAATATGTTACGACAAATATAATTATATTCGTTTTTTCGCTCTCTCAGAAAAGACTTTCATTCACACTATAGCAATTGCGAAAATATATTTATTTTGGCTAAAAAAAATTAAGTATATGTGGTTGTCACGATGTTTATTTTTTCATTTGTCAAATATTTGCTTAAACAACGTTTTCGCAAATATTACATTGATATTCTGTACAATTTTACAAATGTACCATTACAGCCATGTAGGAGTGAATCTCTTCCACAACTATAAATTTGAGGCGTTTTGATAAATTAAGAAAACTGAAATGTTGTCCTGCTTCTGTATACGCTGTCATTCAGAGTGTAGCCAATCGTGACTTTTAACTTCAATTCTCCGAGGAACAGATTGTTTCGAACTCTTAATAATAAAGAATGAAACAACAAGTAATTAGCTTTCTTGTAATGGTTAAATAATCTACCTTTTTTATGTACCTCAGTAACTCAATCAACGTTATTTTAAATATTTATATGAAGTAAGGCTAAGCGATATTAAATTATAATCTATAAGACAGTTTAAAACATCTTTCAATCAATGAAAACTTTTACCAAACGTTTTTTCTAAAAAAAACGTAGTTTTAAACCATATACTTTTTCTAAACCTATTCAGATATTAATGAGATATTACTCAAAAGGCACTTATGACATAACTAGACTATTATTATTGTTATCCATAACTCAGTAAACTACAATCATTGGCTTACTTGACAGAATTATGTTTCTATAAATATCTGTGATGTGTTACTTAGTCATTCAACTATTCCTATTAAAAGCGGGAACATTTTCATGAATAAGATATATTTTTATGTTGACTGATATTATCGTTACCACAAAACTTTTGAAAACACAAATTATAACACTGTATTATTAATTCTCGCAATTTCACTACTATGGATGATTTTCATTTATTTAACAACATATGTAACCACGTTCATTCGGTACCATCACATCTTAGAGCCACCCATAGAATTAAATTAGATAACTTACACAGTTGGGTAAGTTATATTTAAATGATTTTCAATATGCAAATCGACAAGTATCATGACAACCAAAACCAATACAAAGTCGTAGTGGAATGGAATCTATTAGAACGACATCTTGACAACGTTTAGCGCACGTAGGGAAGATAAAGAAGTAAAGCCAGCCAAATTTACCGTTTTGGAAAGAATATGTCATTCACAGTAATTTTCAACGGAAATGTTGATATTCATAGTTGTCAGACAAAGGAATACTGTATGTGGCGACAAGGACTGTATGCATGTAGCGAGGCCCAAATCAGTTTTATTCGTATTAAACCTTCTATATTCCAGTCTTAAAACTTGACAGAACCAAGTAGGAATGTTAACTTACCCACCATGGCCAAGTGGTTAAAGCTCAAGACTCTTAGTCTGAAGGTCACTGGTTCGAATATCTGTAACACCAAACATGCTTGTCCTTTTATCTGTGGAGGCATTATTATATTACGATCAATCCCACTATGAAATGGTACAAGCTTGAGTTTATAAAGAGTTGGTGGTGAGTGTTGATAACTAGCTGCCTTTACTCTAGTTTCTCTCTGCTAAATTAGGGACGGCTAGCGCAGATAGCTCTCTCGTATCTTTGCGTGAAATTCAAACAATCGTTAACTACCACTGATTTAGAAGCAAACTGGGTCATGTGTGCTTCATTTTGTTATAATTCAGTTAATGACGTAGAAATAAAAGAGTAAATATTGAAAATTCTAATAGGTGGCTACAGTTGTTGTTGTTTAGAATTAAGCACAAAGCTGCACAATGGGCTATCTGTGCTCTGCCCACCACGGGTATCGAAACCCGGATTTTAGCGTGTAAGTCCGCAGACATACCGCTGAGCCACTGGGGGGTCGGTGGCTACAGTATAAAAGCAAATTAAATCTCTAAAAGTTTCAGTTTAAACAATGAAGGCAGGCGGTAAAAGAACCTGAAAAAATGTGCAATTGATTTCCTTTCATAATAGCTCCCCAGCGGTATATCTGCAAACTCGTACTGCTAGAAACCGAGTTTCGATGCAAAGCATAGACAGCCCATTATGTAGCTTTATGCTTAATTTCAAAACAAATTGATCAAACCTTTCATAATAAATTAAACTTCTATAGAAAAAAGTTTGTCTTACCTTGTGGTCGCACTCTGACGTCATACTTGCTAGGGTTTAAAAGATAGTCCAGGACAGTTTTATCGGAGCTGTTGAAAAAACTGCCATGAAATAACAAATAATAGAGATTAGACATCATACCGATAGGGAATAAGTGTGACATTTCCTAAAGAGTAAGGCGTGTGTAACAATAAAAACAATATACCTAACAACACTTACAAACAAGGAAAATATTAAGGAAATTTTTCTTTTATGTAATAATAATCCAATGCAGTTCTTAGATTAAATAATGTCAACATAATGCAGTTCTTACATTGAATAATATTAATATAATGCAGTTCTTAGATTAATTAGTGTTTATTTTATGTCATAAATCT